>CM077010.1:37841154-39159904 GCA_039090855.1 Macrothele yani | reverse complement strand
TGATCGTCCCTTGGCATTAAACGTTTTGCATAACCATCATGCGTTCTGGCGACAAGATAGCGGATGAGATGGGATGACAATAAAAGCCATTGTTCTGTTATCGAATATCGCACCGGTATTAAGCTTTTTGAGGGGGGAGATGAACAGAGGGTATCAGTAAGATTGAGATCCGCAGATTTAGCTGGTCATTCCATCCTATGATATCTTCACTCTCAAAGTAATCATCTACGAGCCGTGTCTTATGAGGGCTAGCATGATTGTCCATAAAACTGAACCCGAGACCAATATCTATGATCAAGGATATCATCTATAAACAGGCTTCTGTGTGGAAGGGGGCTGAAGAACATCGCCGTATCTTCCCAGATCATCCCAAACATGCTGAACAGTATTAAGATTCGGAGGCATGGCTGATCACTCCAACTTGCGGGCACTCTCACTCTCCATGTAATCGTCAACTAGCTAAGTCCTATGCGGATGAGCGTTATTGTCCGTAAAAATGAGCTTGATGTCACCAACACCTGTTACAAAGACCTCCTTGCGTGATTCTGAGCGTGCATTATCAAACACGTGGAATGACTTTCAGGTAATCAGTATTATTCCTCCCCAGACCAGAAAACCTCCTCCTTTATTTAAGTATTGTTTTAGGCTGATGCGGAAGGAGTTTCGCATTCTTCTTTTCCCCCAGATGACCGCAAGGTGGGAATCCGTAGTCAGAATGATACGGGACTCATCTGTGAATAGCACATGCTACCGCTACTGTGCTACTCTCGGTCCATGCGTGTTGCCTACATCTAGTCGATCGAGCTTTTCTTTGAAAGAGGATGAAGTTAAAGCAAACTATTGCCCTTCAAACATACTCATGAAATCGTCTTGATGCAGTTCTCCTTAACACCACCATGCACGAAACACAGGTGAGCTCTACAGCGAGTTATCTGGCTACCATCTCGCTTTGCCTCTATCCCACTGTTTAGGTCAGATATCGTCCTCCTGCGACGTCGCGGCCTTTGGGCTGTTCTGAGCTGGTCGTTTGGACTCATTCCGGTTCCTGAAAATGTTACCATAGACTGCAGATGACTATCCGAGGTACATTATGCGCTCAGGTTGCCTCCGTTGGATCTGGCCTGCCAACATCATAATATGACTATCCAGATCACCGAATCCTCTAAGCGATTCCGGGAATTCGTCTGCATGTTCTCCAACAATTCTTGCTGACGGGCTTTCAAGGAACGATATGACTCAGGCAGCACAGCTTTGCAATTTAACGTAGGCCCAAGACTGAGCAACCGTCTTTTAAGAATAGACACTGTCTTCTATTCTTATATTCTTTTAAGAATAGAAGACGGTGGCTCATTGTTGGGCCTACGTTAAATTGCAAGGCTGTGCGACTTGGGGACAAGTTTCGTATCTGCACTCTCTTCTATAGTGTGCCTTATGTGGTAGACGTTCACAAGCCCTGGTCACGTGGCATTCCTTTTTGTATATATTCTTTACCATTGTCCTCTTTATCAAATATCATTAAATTCCAGACATGTTAAAAATTTAGCTTTTGTCCGCTGGTGTAGAAAAAGCTAGTAGTTACCCATGACAGCCTTATTAAAGTGCATATTTAAATAAATCAATACTAATATGAGGGTTTTGTAAACGTCATTGTATTACCATTGAATAAATACCGCCGTCACTGCACGATGAATAACTACAAAACGCCGCCCCGGTGGCGCAGTGGTCTAAGCGATGGCCTCTGATCATTCGTCCGTAAGTGGCCCGGGTTCGAATTCCGGTGAGGCATGGATGTTGTGTTTGTCTTACGGCACTGGCTCTCTCCCTTCCCTGGAACCAGTGACCCTAAATTAGGGACGGGCGACTGCTTATAGCCCATTGAGTTGCTCACGGTGGTCGTTAAACCTCCAATAAAAAAAAATAATAATAACTACAAAACGATAATAAAACCTATTAATCTTTAATTCATGAAAAACTCTAGTTAAAATATCTGTACGAGATCTTCCAAACCAGCAACTGGTTCATCTTCAGATAGGAATACTAAAATATGTATATTACTGACAGTACATGCCTTAATAGGCAGGTGGTGAATGCATCTTCATAAAGACGATGTGACAGTTCAACAATTCATCACAAGCCAAATCATGTTTGTGTGGATGAATAGTACTTCACCCTCTCTCGGAAACCCAAATAGAGGTTTCCATGGTAATTGAATAAATTTAGGTAGTTCATCATTACAGAGCTGGATTTGGCATTACTGTAAATATATAAACTTTCGGTTAGTAGGGTTGAACTCTTTAAAGCTGGACTTTCTACAATGATAGCTTCGTTCCAAATAGAGTAATGAGTCCCCCGATTTGAAAGTCTTGAACGTGAGGTGGAAGCTGAATGATTTTTAACGTCGTATTTATGTTCGGATAATCTGTTACCCCATGTCCGAAGAGTGGATCAGAAGGAAACTTGATCGGCTTCAGCTGGGTCCAAGACCTTCAATGTTATTCGGTACATACCATGCCTATTGATCATGGGTCCCGATTGTTTTTAATCATGGTCATTATATTTTGTGTCTTGACGCCAAAAACGAGATTGTGTTTTCTGCTGGCGTTTTTCAAGATAGAGGTCACACTAGGGATATTATCGGACGATCCAATAAATTTATTCCTGACCTGCTTAAAATATGGTAATAGCACTGGGGAACGGAGCCAAGCATCGTAACCGCGTTTGATCATTTTAAACATGTCAGTACGAGTGAACAACGCCTTTGAAATATCAAAAACTGCGATTCATTAATATTGGTGAAGAGTTGGACATGTTCTTCCGTGCAGAAACTCAACGATATTTTGTATTATTTGGCGAGTTACTAATGACACCCTTACATCCGCCAACAAGTTTAAACGCAGTTAAGGGAAGTATGTCGCGAATTTGTAATGGAAGCATTCTGAGTCTTGTTGATTTCGCTCTAAACTGGATCATACATGAACATGTGAGTTCTATACAAAGTTTGAAAATAACTCGGAAGATAGAATAGGTATTTATCAAGCAATGTTCATTGGACACAGCGTCATGAGTTAGATAAGGAAACTGTGTCAAGGGTAGAAAAAGTAGTTCAAATATAGAGCTATAGCCTTGAAGGTTCCTTATCAAAACTTGTACTTCGTTCCCTGTGATTTTAAGGGATTAGATTTGATAGCGTTCGATTTACGTAGAATTTTTGTTTTCTTTCGTTTTAAATTCGAGCGTGGGAGAGAAATACTAGAATACGGAAAACTGCTACGGAATTTAGTTCTAGTATACATTTGACTTTATGAAATCGAGTTTTATAACAATTGAAATGGTTGTTTACAATTCGGTTAGAAATCCGATAAAAATATCTTCAGGAAAACCGAAAGAAAAGATTCGGGTTCAAATCCCGCTCCAGGATGAGCTGATTTCAAGTATTCTGAAACCAGAGTTAGTATTCTGGTTTCAAGAGTATTCTGGTATTCTGGTTTCAAGGGTATTCTGGTTTCTGGTTTCAAGAGTATTCTGGTATTCTGGTTTCAAGAGTATTCTGGTATTCTGCTTTCAAGAGTATTCTGGTATCATGAGTATTCTGGTTTTTAAGGTATATTTCTAGTTTTTAATTTATATAATGAGGAGTATTGATATTCTGGCTGCAAGAGTATTCTGGTATTTCTGATTTTCTGGTTTCAAAAGTATTCTTGGTATTCTGGTTTCAAGAGTAGGCGTTAAATGACTCCGGTATGTCTGCGCCTTATAAAGTGATGAGTGTCTGAAACCAGAGTTGGTATTCGGGTTTGAAGAGTATTCTGGTTTTCAAGGTATTATAAGGAATATTGGTATTTTGGTTTCAAGAGTATTCTGGTATTTCTGGTTTTCTGGTTTCAAGAGTATTCTGGTATTTCTGGTTTTCTGGTTTCATGAGTATTTTTGGAATTCTGGTTTCAAAAGTTGGCGTAAGTTGACTCTGGCATGTCTGCGCCTTATAAAGTGACGAGTTTCTGAAACCAGAGTTGGTATTCGGGTTTCAAGAGTTCATAAATTGATGAGCATTCTGAAACCAGAGTTGGTATTCTGGTTTCAAGATTATTCTGGTATTTCTAGTTTTCTGGTTTCAAGAGTATTTTTGGTATTCTGGTTTCAAGATTATTCTGGTATTTCTAGTTTTCTGGTTTCAAGAGTATTTTTGGTATTCTGGTTTCAAGAGTACTCTTGGTATTCTGGTTTCAAGGGTTGCCGTGAGTTGACTCTGGTATGTCTGCGCCTTATAAAGTGATGAGTTACTGAGACTTCCATGTGAATTGCAGATTATTTCTTCGGGGCTCTGTTCAATGCTTGTAGCCTAGTTTTAGTTTCTTCCCTCTTCGAAACCATATTCGCCGCTCCGGTCGCCGAGTTATCAGAGGCGCGGATTTCTTGCTAATCGTGGGCGTTAGGCCCGGATTCTTGTCCCGGATGAGACATGCGTGATGAGTGTGTGTGTCTGTTTGCACTGGATCTGCCTCTTCTCTAGAACCATTGACCCTAAATTAGGGACGGGCGGTTGTTTGCAGCCCTTAAAGGCTCACATATCGTTAATCCCCCGAAATAAGAAAACAAAACAGCCTCATGGGTATACCGACGATGATGTTAATTAATTTTGAAAGGCATCAACACTGATGAGGTCACGTGCACATGGGTTTTATTAAGCTACTAGCCCCCTCTCCGGAGAAAAATAAAGAAAGCAGTTTGCGGTACTTTTATTCTGCTTTTTGCAAATAAATGATGTTTCGATTCATGGTCTACTGGATATACGTAATAAGCACTGAAGCTTATGATACTATGATCAGCATACTTTCATTCGATTGCGATATACGAGTACCTTCGAAAAAAGACGCCATTAATTCCGTCTATAGTATTCGAAATATCTTTTTTGGCTAATTATAATATTTTATCTTATTAGTCTGGCCTGCATTCACCTTACAATAAAGCGTATATGTGTGGTGAATGGTTCACTCTCAAGCACTAAACCGCGATTTATCTTTCCCTTAGATTTTGAAACCACGGTGATCTGCGTTCAAAATTGGCCGAGTTTTTAGAGGCGCTGTTTAATCTTTTGAGTTGAGCTAAAGTTCGAGTCAAATAAGGTTCGAATAGAATCAGTGACCACGGATGAACCGTGAGCACTGATTACTGATTCTATTCCTTCCTCATAAATAGTGTTCCTGAATCAGGGACATACTGCTCTTTTAAGTCTTAGATGCTCTTCGCAATCATTAAACTCCCTGCAAACAGTTCATTTTTTTTTATAATGGCAAACGGAACACATCGTGAAATTCCGTACTTTCTTTTTCAATGACTAAAGCTCTCGAACGATGGGAACTTTGCTCTTCTTCTACTGCTGTTTGATGCAGTTTGTAGCAGTGACAGTTTTCCCGGTATTTTTTATTTTCTTTATTGGGGGTTTAGCGACCTCCGTGAGCAACTCAGTTAGCTATAAATAGTCTCCCGACCCTAATTTAGGGCTGCTAGTTCCAGGAAAGGGAGAGAGAGCCAGTGCCGAAATACAAACACATCGTCCATGCCTCACCGGGATTCGAACCCGGACCCATCTCGGATGAATGGTTAGAAGTCAGCCCTTAGCCCGCTGCGGCCCTGAAGTTATAGCAAATATTTGTCGTTCTGGCTAAAATTCGATTTAAAAAAAAAAAAAAAAAACGTTTTATTTTGTTATACTGGGTGTATTTAACGAAAAATCCTTCCCTAGTGGTGATGCTGGTTGACCAGCTACAATCTCGCACGGTGGCCCATATTTGATTTTTACGTAAAGTATGGTTGTATTTCCACTTTCTCATTCATCGCAACCTGGCGTGGTGACCAGCTGTTGATATCCGGAAAGATTATTCCTTTAGCTTCTCACAACACTAAAATGAAATCCATTGCTCTTTGATCGAGCTATTAAAGATGTCTGCTGTCTGTACTTCTGGAACGGGATTGATATTGGAAGCAATATATAAATACTTCGTTTTCCCTTATGGCTCTACATAGTACGTACAGTATGGGTTCTCTCCCCTTCGTGGAGCTACTACGCGTAAATTATTTACGGAGCTGATTATTTCGTTTCCCTTAATTGAAGCCTAAATCATAGAATTACTTACAGCGCTGGTTCTTCCCATTTCTTAGAATCTTTATGCCTAATCTACTTGGGTGATGATTCTTTCCATTCGCTGGAGCCACAGCTCTGAGTTACTAACGGCGCTTGTTCTGCCCTTTCCTTGAGCAACAGTTCTCCAGTTGTTAAAGGCGCTGGTTCTTTCCCTTCTCTGGAGCCATTTCCCCTGCTTCTCTCCTTTCTGTAGAGCCACATTTCCTGACTTATGAAAGGTGTAGTTCTTTCCATTCCCTGGATCCCATGATCCCGCTTCTCTCCTTTCCGCAGAGCCATAGTGCCTCACTTGCTAAAGAATTTGATTTTTTCCCTTCCTTGAGTCAATGACCCTGCTTCTCTCCTTTCCCTAGAGCCACAGGTTCTGAGTTACCAAAGACGCTGGTATTTTCCCCCTTCCTTGTGACCACCACCCATGCTTCTGTCTTTTCCTGGAGCCACAGCCTCTACGTTACTAATGGCGATGGTTCTGCGATCCTCAGCTGCGTACAGTGTTTGTTCTCTCTGTTTTCTAGGCCTGTACGCCTGATTCTTTTCCTTACCTGCAGTCACAGCCAGCCCCTAAATGAATGGTGTTGGTTATTCCCCTTCCCTGAAGCCAGCGCTCCTGAATTAGCGACGAATGACTTCCTGCCTTTTATCCCGAAAAGTGTCGTTGAACTGTGACGTACTACGGAGGTAAAGCACGTATCAAGACGACAAATCTGCAGTGGTACATTCCGTCCGTGTAGCTTACTTGGGAGAGCAACTTACTCCGGAGTGAGGCGGCCGCGGATTCGATCTTCCTCACGGACAAACGTGTGTTTTCACAGAACTCCGAAACAAAAGGATAAAAAAGATTTGCCAAAACAGGCGCGATTACGGTTTAAAACAGAAGAGAATAATACGACTATACAGCAAACTCTTGATTATCCGTGTTCTTTTTTTTTTTTTTTTTTTTTTTTTTTTTTTGCGCTGCAGTGTTTTTAATACGTGTGAACGGAGCGTTGAGTTTGACTACGGGCGTTGCACTGCATCATCAACTACCCGTAACCAACTTATCTTTGCTGAGTGCAGCTTTATTATATACTGTAGTCTGTAGAGATGGGTTTGACGGTGACTTTTAAGTATTAGTGACAACGGTGACTGTTCCAGAGAAGTATCAGTGACAAAATCACAGACGGTGACAGCAGCACCTCTAGACCGTGTAACGCTTGTCCTTCAGTGACTCGGTGTATAGTGATACATGATCATATGTAGAAGATTTTAGGAAGGGAGTGTCTGACCACTGGTCTTAAACAATTCTTAGAAATAGGAAGGTAATAGATTTGGGCTAGAGTGCCCAATAGGAAAGTGACACGGAAGCGAAGTAGAAAGGGAGAGGAAGACGCCCTTATTTAATACCGGGGGGCCAGTACCCGGGGTCCGACGGCTTAACGTGCCCAACCGACGCACGGCGGATATTTAGTGGATCAAACCTGAGGTCCTTTCCGCGGCAGTCACGAACTTTGCCCAGTAGGCCACCCTGCGGCCCAGTGTGTCAGTGACAGGAACCATCGAGATTATATCCACACAGCACTGTCCGCCATAAGTCACTTCCCGCGCTGAAAGTGACATCACATCCAGGCAAGAAGCTACTTTGAAACTACCGAAACCAATAGAACTACAGCTCTAAGAGGCGTATAGACTGATAAAATGAGGATTTAATAATCATCAATTATACAAGCTTACTCCTTTATCAACTGTATAAAAAAAGTTTGTTTTGTCTTGCGGAAATCACTGTCACAGCTCAGTGGCGCCAACAGTTCAATGTTTCAAATGTATTTTTATATACTGTATAGTACATACGAAGGTAATTTTCTCCGTGGTTTTCAGTTATCCGTGCACATTTATCCGGTGATTAGCACGGATAATCGAGAGTTTGCTGTATTTGTGTTTAAATTCCAGAAGCGCAGAAATTCTGAGCATTCCTGCAATAAGCGTCCTTCTGAAGCAAAATATTGGCATCGTCGTTAAAACCTGGCAGAATAAACGTAACGAAATCAATCGGAAAACTAGAGAACAAACAGCTCCTCTGTAAAATCTCTTCTGTTTTCCGAGGTAGAATTTCATGGTTGTTTTTAAAGAGCTCATGGCAATCAACCTGGGTGCAAGATGATGCCACACTTACCTCATAAAATAAGAATTGATATGAGGTTAAGAAAAGGACGAAATTCTATCTATCGCTGTTCATGCAGCAGGCGAGACGTTACACAACTCCTAGTGTCGCCCACTGTGGAGGCGACCAGGCTATCCGCGACATTGATCCCGTTAAGGCTTTTGATATGGGTCACGGTGAATCTCTCTCGGGCGCGCTCTTGTGCGTGCGTGCGTGCATGTGGCCCTGCTATCTTTTCTCTTTCCCACAATAATCAGTGTTGGTTGCTTCGCAAGCTCCATTTCTTACAAGTTGATTTGTTGTTGTCCATTTTGCATTATCTGTTCTTGGGAGATCAGCTGTTGGTCCTCGAGCAGCAGCACCGCATTTGCTGTGGCACGTGTAATTCTGCCAAAACCTTGAGTTTTGATTTTTGTTTATCATGGTACAAAGTGACTGCCCAGAGTTTTTCTGGAAATATCTACTGCATGTAAAAATACGCTAAAACCCAGGGCCGTAGCTACCGGGACGGAAGAGAGGGCGGTTGCCCTTCCAGAATTATCATTCCAGGAGCGTGAATTCATGCTCTGCGGAATTAAAATATAGAAATTGCATCATAAAAAAGAAAGTCATGCTCTTCAGTGTTTTCCTTTTAAAGACTGTAGTTTGTCTCATACAGTATTCCATGCAACGTTATTATAAATACTATAACGAAGTAAATTTCTCCATCATTTTTGGTCCACGCCGGGATTCGAACCCGAGTCCACTTATTCCGGAACAAGTCGCTCTACCAACTGAGCTACGCAGACGTTCGTTCTTGCTGCTATCTGCCTTTATGTCGTGTGCGTCCTGCGGGGCAGGCACGACATAATACACCGAACTGTGTGACATACTACAGAGGTGAAAACATGTGTCAAGACGGCAAATCTGCAGCGAGACATTCTGTCCGCGTAGCTCAGTTGGGAGAGCGACTTACTCCGGAGTGAGGGGACAGGGATTCGATGCCCGTCGTAAACAAATTTGTGTTTTCACAACTGTGAATACTCAAGAGACTTATCCGATTGTTATGTCTACCATTGCCTTGAAGAAACCTCGCGGTGGAGCGCGAAAGCTTGGCGAATCTTTGTGCTTACTACACCACAAAAATATACGGATTTAATACGCTATATACGTCTCTTGAGTATTTCATGCAGTTTGCCAGGGCACAGAGTAGCATACATTATGAGGGGTGAACATCTCATATCCATGAAGGGAATTTTTCAAAACAGTGAATGGAGGCATCAGAAATAATATGCTGATATATCTTATCTCCATGGCCTTTCCGAACATCTCGCTGGAATGAAAAGTTAATTAATTATTTGTGGTTTGTCGTAGAAAGTTCTCTGAGCGTTTAACCTTGGACGGAATTTTTCCACGCCCACCCCTAAAGCTTTTATCTATTGTTGCGTTTTTATCCGATACTCATTCGTTCTGTGCTGGTTTGTTTTTCGTCCTGCATTTCTGTGGAGTGTCGTATTGCCGGCGTTCACATAACGCTTACGCTTTACTGGGTAATTACAACCTGTGGTTGGTTCTTGGGTATTTTTACATTTTTAATAAAATTGTGTCAGAAACCTGAAGTGCAATTTTTGCACGATTATAACACTTTCCTATAATGGCAGTGCGCGAGAAAGTAAAAATCAGTAATATTTACGTGGAACTCCAAGGGCGTAATTTTGATCTCGAGGGGGCGTAGGTTGGATCTCGAAGGGGCGTAATTTCAAGTTTCGCCCTCCCAGATATGAAAAGCTTCTTCCACTCTTGCAGGAGGTAATCTTATATTACTTTAAAGCATAAATTTTGCAATGGCATTTAACATTTCGAAATTTAGTGTGCATGTTTTCTTACATTTTTACGTTTTTCATGGTCATATCTTAGACATATAGCTGTAATTAAATGAATGTTCATTTTTGCGTTCTTTAATTTCTTTAACTTTATAAATTTGCACTGAAATTCTTGCAACTCCGGATTTTCAATATACTTTTTCGTGATTATTTTGCTTATGATATGCAAGTCTTGAAATGATCAATGAGTTCCTTTTCCTATCTTCCTTGGTTACACCAAAAATTCATGTCTTCATCATGCATCTTTCATTTGTTCGCAGCCTCTGAAAGTCTTTGTAGTAAGGTCCATGTCTCTAACCCATAAATAAGAGCTGAAAGAATGCATCGATTAAACAGTTTTCTTTTAAGAAATAATGGTTAACTGCTCTTGGAAATTGTATTGTTTCTTTCAACTGCACTCCAGCCAAGTTTTGTCAGCCTATTAATTTAATTAATTTCTTCTCCGATGTGGCCCTCAGTTGATATCTGTTGTCCAAGATAGATGAAGGCATATCGTGCTCAAAATAATGCTCAGTTTTTTTTCGTTACGGGCATAAGTTTGTATTTAATCTTTATCGACATATCTTGTTCCAAAAATTCGATTCAGAAAATTATTTTTGCTTTGGAAGTCCTTCATTGCAGATAACGTTTTGCCTTATTTTTATATTTTTCATAACACATAGCTCTGCGATTAGGTGGCATCAGTGTATGTTTATGTCTGCAATTGTATCTCCGCTTCTACTCTGTGTGCCATTCGTTTTGGTGAAAATTGCGTGTATTATGCGCATATGTATAAAATGTTTCCCCGCTATCTGTGTTTTTAAAAGTCATATTTCAAAAATTCCTTTTCCATCGGATAGCTCCCACTAAAAAAAAAAAAAAATATTAGTTAAATGTACGTCAACTATATGCAAGCTCCAAACGCTTATAGCATAGTAAAAATCCGTTTACTCAATGGCTTTGTACAATATAGATAAGTCTCTAAGCTTTCTCTCTCTCCACTGGGAGGCTTTTTCAAGACAGTGATCAGACATAAAATGCTTTTTATGTAAGACCACTGCCTCGAAAAAGCTCCTCAATGAAAAGCGAAAGCTTAGGAAACGTTAATGTATATTTCCATGTGCAAAAGTATCTATTCTCCAGAAATCTGTTTAAAAAAATCATCTGTTGGTCGAATGCCCTCGACTATGAAGAATATATTGCACTCATTCAAATAGCGCACGGGCCAGAAAATGTTTAATGAATTATTTCGTTTAAAATTACCACAATATTTAATGATTCAAAATACTTTCTTCTTACATGCCAAAGTTTGGCGTTATTCGTCTTGTACGTTTTTTTTTTTTAGCAATGTGAGCATTTTAAGAGCTTCAATAAAGAATTCTACAATCCATCATAGTTTTACGTTTCATATTTTATAGTTGTCATCGAAATATGTATGTTTTTAAATGACCCGTGATTTTAATTTTTCTATGTTTTGATTCGTTTTTGCAGCCCTGGGAATGATGATTTTTGGCCGAAGACTAGGCTGCATTCAAGATCCATCTAGCAAAGAAGACTCGCATGACTTCGTTCGTTGTATTCAGCAAGTTTTCGTTCAGACTGTGGCCTTGACTATGATCAGTCCGCAGGTGGCCTACTCTTTGGGGCTACCAGTATGGAAAAGATTTGAAAAGGCAGCAACGGACGCGATAGAAAGAGGTCGGTATCATTACGACTGCATTAACAATTTTAAAACTTTTATGTTACATAATGCATACAAACTTACAAGATCTATCAGTATAGTAATGTTACAAATTGTTCGTTTTGAATTGTAATACTTATTAAAAGCCAACGACCTACGCAAATAAAAAATAACAAAAAATCAGTGAAACAAACGGTTGGGAGATATTTAGCTGCCCAACAAATCAATTAACCATTACCATTGTAAGGGCGTTACTCATTTGCATACTTTACATGTTTCTGGATGGTGGTGTATACGAGCTAGCAACACTCATATACATAATATTATGGCTACCCACCTCCTATAGAGATACGCTGTATCTCGCCACGATATCCACTCACAGCGGGCGCAGCATCGATTCTGCTAGACCGCAGAATTTGACCACAGGCTTTCTGTACCACCTGGCAAAATAACGTCCCGGACTTTAGCGACGAAGGGAAGCACTGGCATTGACCGGTCAATGCTTCGTTCCACAACGCCCCACAAATGTTCGATGGGATTCAAGTCGAGGGAATTCGGCGGCCAGAGGAGCACACGAAATGCTTCGATATGATCCTTAAACAATTCCTGCACTGGGCGTTGTTTTGCTGAAAGAGTCCAGTACCTTCCAGATGCACGATCTCCATATAGGGAAAATTTGTTTCGTAACAACATTTAAGTACGATCTGGAGGAGAGAAGTGTTCAACCGGAATGAGTGGACGTCTCTGGAAACAAATCTCATACCATGGTGCCGCACCGTCGGCCTGTTTGCGTGCAACGGTTTGGTTTGGTTGCAGCTCTTCACTCACGTGTCTTTGAATACGGACTCCTTCATCAGCGTGCTGGGCCTGGAATCTGGAGTCATCGGACCGGGTGACTTTTTTCCCAAGTCACCCAATATCCAGTCCCCAACCCAGCGCAGCCGGAGCTATTGATGATTACCGGTCAACGTGGGTTCATGAACTCCCGCCGTCTCCTTAAGCCCATGTGCAAGAATGTCTGTCGGATTACATAATTTGAGACTTCTCTCTGTGCGTCCTGATTGTTCTATTCTGCCGTTAACTGAGGAAAGATTAGTTGCCTGGCGTCCCTAACAGCACGTGTCAGCTGGCATTAACCTAGACTGTCAACCGTTGGTTAATTGAGGAAAGATGAGTTGCCTGGCGTCCCTGACAGCATGTGCTAGCCGGTACTAACATAGACTGTCAACCATTGGTTATCGCTGTCTCTAGCCCATCTATGTTGATGTGTACCTTTCGTAGTACCATTCCCGATAGCACATTCACCAGAGCAACCGTCGAGTAGCCAACAATGGCTGCAGTTTTTGAGATGCTTTCTCCCCTCACCCCTTCCGGCTACCTCGTGTCGATAATCATTTTCCGTTCAAATTCCAACAAGTCTTTAATTTTCCCCGTAGCACGTGCTGGCGAAATGACACGCCTATAAAAATAAATATTATCGGTTCAGAAGCCGATTCACATATAGCTACTACATTACTTGAAAATTTAAAATAAATCAGAAGCGGAGGAGATTCCCCGTAATTGGAAAGTGGTTTTAAAGGAACGAGTGAAAAATAGAATTTAAGAAAAATACTATCCAATCACGGGGATTCTCCTCCGCTTCTGATTTATTTTAAATTTGGTAACTAAGTAAACAACACATATATCCTACACAACCCAATTTTGACGCATCGCCATACCCAGCGGGAGCAGGAGAAAAGTCAAAGGAAAAGGGGAGGGGGATCAATTGGAGTAGGGTGGTAGCTGAGAGGAAGCAAAAAACTTTTTTTTTAATTGTTATTAAAAGATTTTTAATTAGTAGGTAAAGGAAAAGGGGAGGACGGAATGCTTGCCTAGCCATACTGGTGAAAACGTCCTACGAAGGCTAAAACATCAACTGCAGCAACGAGTACGATTCAGTTGGTGATTCCTAGATTGGTGCACAGGATCGTACCGCAATGGATTAGAAAACAGAAGCGTAATAAGGATGCAGAGGTGTCGTATGTTCAGGAATTTCCCATTATTGGGGTATAGGCTTTTAAAAGACCCTCCCCCCCCCCCTTTTTTTTTATTAATATTTCTGAAATAATGTTATGTACGGATTGGTTAGGTAATTTCTCATGGGAGTTACGCTTTTGAGAACCAATACAGGGATAAATGTTCACTATAAGGTAAACTCAGACACACTGCGGAATAAGGATATAGAGATCCTTTGCCCCTTAGATTTCTGCTCAACTTGTGTGATCTGACCAGTAAACAGGCGCTTTGCAGGCATGAAGAGCAGGAGGCCTATGGCATGTGAGCGCTGGATGACGGGACTTATGGGTTCGGCTCAGTGTTGCCGTTCTATTGATTTATCAGTTGATCTACTGATTTTGACTCCTATCCACTGAAAGATTTTCGTAATATACTGATTTTTTCTCTGTTTTAAGACCACCTACACACTCACAGACATGCTGTCTAAGAATGTCTGCATTCTTTCAGTACTCATCATCTACTGATCCAATGAACAATACTCACCTCAGAACTGGTCTGAAGATGATATTTCTCTGTTTTAAGACCACCTACACACTCAGGGACATGCTGTCTAAGAATGTCTGCATTCCTTCAGTACTCACCATCTACCGATCCAATGGATAAGAATCACCTTAGAATTGCTCTGAAGAGATCAAGACTAATATGATCAAGACTAATATTATTATAATATTAGTCTTGATCAAGACTAATATTATTTCAACACCTATTATTTTTAAAAATTCATACTGGTTGTTATGAAATATTTTTATTCTAGTTAATTAAATAGTCTGTTATACAAAGATTTTCACTAGTTTTGTTAAAATGCAGAATATCAGGGAAACATCTACAGTACGATATCTGTATCAATGACACTTTTTTGAGTGTAACACATATTTCACGTAATTTGGGAACATTTGGGTGTCGTTAAGTAAAAAGTGTAAGTACATAACTGTTTGTTTTTAAGAAGGCAAGTGGACCAAATCCACCTGTGTCTATGTTAAAAGTCAAATGCGGTGACTATTTACACCAACAGTAGTTTGAAGGATCAGCATTATTTTATAAAGCTGATGATAAAACCTACTGATATCTTATAAAAAACTACTCAGGACTGTATTGGTTTGAATTTTCATTCTGCTATTTAATAGTAGTTTGTAGAGTACTGGTAATATTTGACATGCCAGTACACTTAAGTGTTCCTTCATATTGAGATTACATTTAATACTACGTTACGTTTGTGAGATGGTGCATATTTCAATCAAAAAATCTCATCTACTGATTTCTACTGATTATTTGAGCTCTGATCTACTGATTTCTACTGATTATTTGAGCTCTAATCTACTGATTTCTACTGATTATTTGAGCTGTGATCTACTGATTTCTACTGATTATTTGAGCTGTGATCTACTAAATTCTACTAATTATTTGAGCTCTGATCTACTGATTTCTACCGAATATTTGGCTCTGATCTACTGATTATTTAAGCTTTGATCTATTGACTTCTATGATTACTTGAGCTCTTGTCTACTGATTTCTACTGATTATTTGAGTTTTGTTTTATTGATTTATATTGATTATTCGAGCTCTGATCTACTGATTTCTACTGCTTATTTGAGCTCTGATCTACTAATTTCTACCGATTATTTGAGCTCTGATCTACTGATTTCAGGTAAAAGTCTCTGGCAACACTGGTTTTGCTCTCTAAGTGTCGAAGAAATATCGTTATCAAAAAGACGGCTTGGAAAAACAAAACAAGGAAATGCAGTCACACAACAAGGGTGGAAGGCTTCGTTCAAATATTTCTCACAAAATACGCAAGATAAAGACCAAATTTATAACTCATTCTTCAATACATTCTTTTAGAAACTGCTCACGTGTTTCGCATTGCATATTTTAAGCCCGGAAGGGTTTTCTTAGATATGTTGGGCCACTGGGAAATAGCAGAAGCAGCTGCTTGTCGATGTGAAAAAAAAACATTCTTAAATGCCAGGGAGAACTAAAAGCCATTAGCTGCAAGTTCAGACGAGTATAGAGGAGATGAAGAATTATCTCATTTTTGTATTCTTTCCCTGCAATTGACAAAAACTTATGAAAACGGCAAATATATCTACAGCTTTTGCGTCTTCAACCACTGTCGAACTCCTGCTGCAAAAACCATTCGCTGTCCTTGGAACTGCCGGTCCGGGGTTTTAGATTTGCGTGCTTCGTTTTCGCAAGGCACCTCTCATTCATGAATCTTTCTCAGCCAGTTACACACAATTTTTACATTCATAGAGCCTTAAAAACATACTATTGACATTTCCTAGTAAATATTAATAAGAATATGCGAATGTCAGCTAATCATATTGACAGCCAGTTTTAATTGAGTCAACAATAATTTCGGCTCTGTATTTATCTCTCCGAGCTGATTTTTAGGTCAGAGAATTTTATTTCTTTTCATTCGAGCAAAGTGTTTGTGACGGGGAAAGAGTTTTCTCGATTTTCCAACCAAAAAGTAGAAAGATTTTGCATGATAATAAAAAAAGTTTTCCCAAAAAGTAGAATAGTTTTCAACGATTGTTTGGTAATGATGGATGATGGAAACAATGAAATGGTGATAGAAGGTCGGGCTGAGGAAGATTTATTAAAGCTCCCTCTGCAGTAACACAGTCCTCTCTCGTTTTACTTTCCTATTATATCCTTCTCCTTTCAAGAGCTCAATATCAGTCTAATCATTGACTGAATATCCTTAATATTCTCCACGACCGTCACCTTTAGTTTCTCTGCTATCATTCTGTACAGATTCAGTTACATCCCCCCAAAGAACATGCCTCTTTACCCACATTACTCCACTAATTATTATCTCCGTAAAACCATACACAATCTGTATTATTAAAATTAATAGTTTAACTGAACACAAACTTGTGGAGTTTAAAATTCTTCATTATTCTTCTAGCCAAACTTACCTCCTCTCTAGCGCTCATTTTAATAATTTCTGCTTTTAAATTCAAGTCAAAAATCAAGACAAATAAACACATATATGTCTGGGACTCAAAAATAGAAAGAGCTTGATTCATTTTTTCGGGAAGGGGAATGGGAGAGGAGGTTAAGCAAAACGGTGAGTAATTCTAAGGGTTCGTTCCTCATTTGAGCTCGTTTCTTATTTTTCTAGAGCTCGTTCCTCATTTTTCTAGAGCTCGTTCCTCATTTTTCTAGAGCTCGTTCCTCATTTTTCTAGAGCTCGTTCCTCATTTTTCTAGAGCTCGTTCCTCATTTGAGCCATCTTGTTCCACGGAAGAGGACCAGTGCGATAGAGCAAACGCCTCATCAGGGCGTCGTGCCCGGGCCTACTGGGATGAAAGGTCAGGATCCAGCGCTTAGATCGCTGCGCCACCAGTCGATGCATTTTTTCCTGTTCAACTGGGCATGTAGTGCGCATGCGTCGAACATGCAATATGGAAGAAGTAGTGATTGGAACATTATAGTTTTTTTCCCGGAATTTTTTTAAGCATCTTTGTACTAGACTTACTTCTCTTGTCTCTCCTGGATGTGATTCATGAGCAGACGTTTCCTGGCTTTTAAGAAATAAACTTCTCTCTCTCTCTCTCTCTCTCTCTCTCTCTCTCTCTCTCTCTCTCTCTCTCTCTCTCTCACACACACTCATTCTCTCTCTCTTTTCTCTGCCTCTCTCACTCATTCTCTCTCTCTTTGTCTGTCTCTTACTCACTCACTCTCTCTGTCTCTCTTTTCTCTGTTTCTCTCTCTCACTCACTCATTCTCTCTTTCTCCCTCTCTCTCTCTCGCTCACTCTCTCTGTCGTCTCTCTCTCTCTCTCACACGCACTCGCTCTCATTCATTCTCTCTCTGCCTGTCTCTTACTCACTCTCTCTCTGTTTTTCTCTCTCACTCATTCTCTCTCTCTCTTTCTCTGCCTCTCTCACTCATTCTCTCTCTCTTTTCTCTGCCTCTCTCACTCATTCTCTCTCTCTTTTTGTCTGTCTCTTACTCACTGTCTCTTTGTCTCTCTCTCTTTTCTCTGTTTCTCTCTCTCACTCATTCTCTCTTTCTCCCTCTCTCTCTCTCTCTCGCTCACTCTCTCTGTCGTCTCTCTCTCACGCACTCGCTCTCATTCATTCTCTCTCTGCCTGTCTTTTACTCACTCTCTCTGTCTCTCTCTCTCTCACTCATTCTCTCTGTCTCTCTCTCTCTCACTCATTCTCTCTGTCGTCTCTCTCTCACGCACTGTCTCTCTCTCTCCCTCCCTTTCTCTCTCTCTCTCTCTGTCTGTCTTTCTCCCTCTCTCTTCTGTTTGTCTCTCTGTGTCTTTCTTCCTCTCTCTCTCTTTTGTTTGTCTCTCTGTCTCTGTCTCTCTCGCACTCACTCTGTCGCTCTCTCTTTGTCTCTCTCGCACACACTTACTTTCTCGCACTCACTTTCTCTCTCTCTCTCTTTCTTTTCTCTGTCTCTCTCTTACTCATTCTCACTGTATCTCTCTCTCCGAAAGCAGTTAAAGGAAACCATTTTTTCTTTTAAAAACTGTAAAGTAAAATGTTTTAAAATTTCCCGGATTGAAACAGATATTCTGTGCGTCCTATTTTTTTTTTTTTTTTTTTTTTTTTTCGAACTTTTGGATATCACTTGCATTCTTTTCTACATGTACCTTTCAGGTATTTTGTCTTAGTTTCTATTTGCCCAGAATACATTAGAAGTGATCAATGATTCAAAGCCTCCAGTACTAAATTTTTCTGAAATTTTATCGAGAGCCTTATTAAGTTTTAATATTGTGTTATTGGAAATGGCTTGTCGTAACATAAGTCACTTTAACATTAGCACTTAACAACAGATATGGATGTCAGCAGAGTTATTTTCATTATGAATACTTATTTAAAAATCGAAGTAATCTTCATTTCCTCGCCACTTGTCGAAGTACAGTTTCACAATAGCATGAACAACATGCAACAGTACTTTTTCAGCGTACAAATAATCTTTAACTCTTGCAATATCGAGATAACATGCGCTCCCATTTCAGGCAGGTATATCGTCTTATGAATATAAATAAAACAGAGAAGTAACATAATTTACGCAACAACAGAAAACTCAAAAGGAAGGTTAATTTAGATATATGCGTCGCAACCGTTTTTTCTTCCTTATCCCAGTCTGGTGGACTGCTCTTCAGGTGTTTAACTTTATTGTAATTTATTCAGCTACATCCATATACTGCCCACAGAGTGAAACACCACATTGTGTATCCTTCTTTTCAGAAGATCTGGGAAGGACTGAGAAACGCTATACAAAAAATCGTCTACTAATTGCACAGATAATAAATGGGAATATCTTAAAACATCAATGCATGCACCTAGTAGTACGTAAACACACACACACACACAGACACACACACACACACACACTTGTGTGTGTGTGTCTGTGTGTGTTTACGTATAATTTGCGCAATATTGATATACTTGTAAATTTATTATATATCATCATCATCATTGTCAACCATTATCAATCCACTGCTGGACGAAGGTCTCCCCAAGTTTCTTCCACAACGGTCTGTCTTGTGCCAGTCTCCTCCATGTTACTCCCGCATACTTTCGAATTTCATCCACCCATCTCCCATGTGGTCTTAAATATCTAAAAAAAGATCCCACCCAGAAAAATCTCACATCGGAAATAGATGGATGAAATTCGAAAAGCATGCCGGAGTAGCATGGATGGAGGAAACCGGCTCAAGACAGACAGTTGCAAAAAATTAAAGGAACTTGAGAAGACCTTCATCCAACAGTGGATTGATAATGGTTGACAATGACGCTGATGATATACAGTATACTATATATATATATATATATATATATATAAAAGGTCAGGTGATGCGTAACATCACAGCCTCTCCTTGACAAATGTCAACCCCTCCTTCTCGTGGTGCATCCTGTTCCCACTAAAGGGGCTCTGACGACCGCCAATAGCGGTATAACTATACCATCGGGATCAGAGGAAATGCTATCCCACACTCACCAACCCGCTTGGCCAGCGTGGTGAGTTATAGCCAAACCCCTCCAAAATGACTCTACAACTTAAATCTTGGCCCTCAGTCTCCGGCAGCTGGAATGTACCTGGCCAAGGCAGCGGCCAGTGCGACATGAAGGCAGAGGGTGCTAAGAATCCCCGGAGGACCGGACTAGGCTGCCATTTGATGCTGACCTTGGCTACCTATAACGGACGCTCCCTATCTTCTGATTCAAGGCTTCTTGAATTGGAAGAGGAACTGGACGAAGGTCAAGGATCAAGTGGGACATCGTCGGGCTAAGTGAGGTAAGGAGAAAAGGAGAAGATCTCATTGAACTGAAAAGTGGACATCTCTTCTATTATCGTGGGACAGATACTGGCAGAACTAGTGGTGTTGGATTTATAATAAACAAGAAACTGAAGGATAAAGTGGTAGAAGTTGAAAGTTCCTCTGACAGAGTTGCACGACTCGTTATCCAACTATCGAGAAGATACCAGGCTCAGATTATTCAAACTTATGCACCCACCACAAGTCATCCTGAAGAAGAAATTGAAGAATTTTATGAGGAAATTCGTCATCTAAATAATAAAGGTAAGCAGCACTTGAAAATAATTATGGGAGATTTCAATGCAAAAATAGGGCAACGGCAACAGAATGAAACTTCAGTAGGTAAATTCGGTCACGGCAACAGAAACCAGCGTGGAAATACTCTCGTTGAGTTTGCAGAGGCAGAAAAATTTTTTCATCTTGAACTCCTTTTTCAAGGAAAAGCCACACAGGAAATGGACATGGAGACATCCAATTGGGACGACAAGTGAAATTGATTTTATTATGTGTAACAAAAAATTCGTCATTGAAGACTGCAGTGTGCTAAACAAGTTCAACACAGGTAGTGACCATAGATTGGTGATATGTAAGATGCACCTCAACACTAAACTCGAACGTGGCAAGCTCATAAGACAAACAAAATGTATTGACATAACCAACCTTAAAAAACACCATAATACCTTCAAGTTGGAACTGAAGAACAGATTCTCTGCTTTAGAAGACCTAACATCGGAAGAAGTGGATATTTCTGAAGTTAACAGAAAAGTAACCAAAGCTCTTATGGAAACAGCAACAAAATTAGCTGGGTCTAAGAACAAGTTGCATGTGAACAAATTATCAGGAAAAACCAAAATGTTGATGCAAAAAAGAAGAGAGATGAGGACAACTAAAGAAGATGTGACTTCCAAAGTGGAATATATAGAGCTATGCAAGACAGCACGAAAAAGTATCACTGAAGACGTAAGGAAATTCAACTGTGAGCTAGTGAGGAAAGCAATTGAAAACAACCAAAGCCTAAAGATAGCAAAGGGACATCTGAGTAAGGGAAGAAAACAGATTATGGCTCTGAGAAAAGAAGATGGTTCTATAACAAGAAATAGAGGCGAAATTTTGACAATAGTGAAAGATTTCTACTCCAAATTATATGAAAGGGATGATACATGTACTCCAGACATCATGAAAGGTACCAGAGTTCTTCCAGTCCTCCCAGCAGAAGTTGCTCATGCAATCAAGAACATGAAGCGGGGGAAAGCTCCAGGAGAAGATGGAATTACTATAGACATCATACAAGAAGCAAGTGGAGAAATCGAAACAGTACTCGCCCAAATTTTCACTCGATGCCTTAATGAAGGGAAGATTCCTGAGGATTGGAACAATGCTACAATGATCCTGCTACATAAAAAAGGTGACATTGAGGATCTCAGGAACTACAGACCTATCAGCCTCCTATCAGTGGTTTATAAAATCTTCACTAAAGTTCTTTCACACCGCTTGAAGGTAACACTGGACATGGCTCAACCGAGAGAACAAGCTGGATTCAGGAGTGGCTACAGCACAATAGATCATATCCACGTACTGAGAGAACTAATTGAAAGAGCGAGGGAATATGAACTTCCATTGTGCATGGCTTTTATCGATTATGAAAAAGCCTTTGATTCGGTGAAACCATCAGCAGTTGCAATGGCTCTGAAATCCTGCGGTATTGAAGATGCATACATTAATATTATTAATAACATCTATGAAAATGCAAGTGCAAAGATTAGGCTGTTTGAAAATACAACACACATAAAAATTGGAAAGGGAGTGAGACAAGGTGACACCATATCTCCGAAGCTCTTTAATGCCACATTGGAAAATGTCTTTCAATCACTGAACTGGGAAAACAAAGGGATAAAGATTAATGGAGATTATCTAACCCACCTTCGTTTTGCTGATGACGTAGTCATTTTTGCAACTACCCCATCAGAGCTGCAGAGTATGATCCAGGAACTTGCTGACAAGAGTAAAGAAGTGGGATTAAAAATGAACTTTCAGAAGACAAAAGTGATGTTCAATGCTTCTACAAGAAATGAAGATTTATCGATTGATGGAGAAAAACTGGAGATAACAGATACGTACGTTTATCTTGGACAGCAGATATCAAGTGAGGGTCACATTGGTGAAGAAATTAATCGGCGTACAAAACTTGCCTGGAGAGCTTTTGGAAGAAACAGCATAATTTTCAAGAGCAATATGCCATTATGTCTTAAAAGAAAAGTGTTTGATCAATGCATCCTTCCAGTGCTTACGTATGGTGCAGAGACGTGGACCTTAACTAAAAGAGACATACAAAGGCTGCAGACAACTCAAACAAGCATGGAGAGGTGCATGCTTGGTGTAACCAGGAGAGATAAGAAGAGGGAACTCGTGGATACGAAAAAGGACTAGAGTGGAAGACTTCATGATCAGAGTAAAATCCCTGAAATGGCAATGGGCTGGACATACTGCCAGAAGAACAGACCATCGATGGACAGCCGAAATTTTAGATTGGATTCCAAGGGACAGGAAAAGACCCAGAAGAAGACCACATGGAAGATGGGTGGATGAAATTCGAAAGTGTGCGGGAGTGACATGGAGGAGACTGGCACAAGACAGACCGTTGTGGAGGAAACTTGGGGAGACCTTCGTCCAGCAGTGGATTGATAATGGTTGACAATGATGATGATGATGATGATGATGATGATATATACGGGAATATATATATATATATATATATATATATATATATATATATATATATATATATACGGGAAATTTCAAACTGAATACAAGAAAGCGCATCTAAATCTTTCAGCCGTTTTTGTTATGTCGACATCTACCTTACACGATGGGTCTATGTAAGCAAGCACAGACTGAAGTGGGTATTTAAACTAAGTAAACGAAAGATACTGCATCAGAATTAAAAAACAAAAACAAAAAGGAACGAGGATGGAGGGCGGGGGGGGGCACACGTTTGACATTGCACGTGAAATTGTATGAGAGAGTCAGTATTCTTATTCTCAACAACAAAGCACAGTAGAACCCGCATAGAATGAGCTCGTATTTAGTGAGATCCTAAAATTTAACGAGGAAAACAGGAATTTTTGTTTGTTATAATGTTAATTAAAATATTTAATAAAGTCCCCGAATAGCGGAAAGCTAAGGTGATCACCTTTAAAAAACAAAATAATAAAATGTAATGAAATTTTATATTTGATGAGGCTGGGAAAATATGCTGTGCACTGTCCCGTAATGGAAGAATAGAAATGGCGTCGTACACGACGAAATTGTTATAGCGAGGGGAATCTTTATGCGTTAGTGTTGGAAGAATGCTGATATAAAACAATAATATGCTCAACAAGCAAGTCGTGCAAGAGACTCTTTCCGCTATCCACTTCTTGTTGTATCACGTCAGCAGAGATCAAAACAGAACACTTACTGCTAGGAAAAAAGAGAATGGATGGAGTTCATGGACATGAAAGTAGATTTTTGGGAAAACAGGAGAGTAATGGAATGGGGATGTCGCCTGAAGGGAAACAGCAGATAGCAATTTCTGGAATGGTTTCCATTGCCACTTTCACCCTCCAAGTCAGCGTTGCATTGGGAAGATCGGTGCTGCTTTTGCATCTTGTATATTGCGTAGTTAAACAGCTGCCAGTTTTACGTGGTCTCCTAGTTGAATATAATTGAAACATTTAATTTTTTTTTATTGGAGGTTTAACGACCACCGTGAGCAATTCAATGGGCTATAAGCAGTCGCCCGTCCCTAATTTAGGGTCACTGGTTCCAGGGAAGGGAGAGAGCCAATGCCGTAAGACAAACACAGCATCCATGCCTCGCCGGGATTCGAATCCGGAACCCTTTCGGACGATTGATCAGAGGCCATCGCTTAGACCACTGCATGCACCAACGAGGCGGCAAACATTTATTTGAATACAGTACTAATATAGTCAATTAATTAAATTTTTCTAGTATATCCAATTGTTACGGCCGCCCCGGTGGCGCAGTGGTCTAAGGCGCTAGCCTCTGATCATTCGTCCGTAAGGGGTCCGGGTTCGAATCCTGGTCGGGCATGGATGTTGTGTTTGTCTTACGGCACTGGCTCTCTCCCTTCCCTGGAACCAGTGACCCTAAATTAGGGACGGGCGACTGCTTATAGCCCATTGAGTTGCTCACGGTGGTCGTTAAACCTCCAATAAACAAACAAACAAATCCAATTGTTACGGATATATGATATGAAAGTATATGCATATTTTTTGCACGGTGGGAATTTCCACCCAAAAACGGATTTAGCGAGCACCCGGATTTAATGAGGATTTCCTTCGGTTCCAAGCTCCTCATTATAAGCAGGTTCCAGTGTATATAGACTATTGACATGAAATTCGACGCACTTTTGTGTTATTTAATAATGTTCATTATTCATCTTTTCTTCCTGTTCTTGTTTCAGCCCGGGAATTCGTGGAGGTGTACATAGCAGATATGAAAGACGGGAAACAGTCAGGGCAGAAATCGAATGCCATTCTTCCAAGTTTAATGGCCGACGGAAAGATCAGCCACGACGAAATCGTGAGCATCATATCAGATCTCATCCTCGCAGCAGGAGACACGGTAAGTGGCTCACGAAATTCTATTTGTCTATCTATATTTATCTATTTTTTTTTTTTTTGGAGGTTTAACGACCACCGTGAGCAACTCAATGGGCTATAAGCAGTCGACCGTCCCTAATTTAGGGTCACTGGTTCCAGGGAAGGGAGAGAGACAGTGCCGTAAGACAAACACAACATCCATGCCTCACCGGGATTCGAACCCGGACCCTTACGGGCGAATGATCAGAGGCCAGTGCCTTAGACCACTGCGCCACCGGGCCAGCATATATATATTTATCTATGAATCTTCTTTTCTTTAGCTCATGCACATGCACGGACTATTATAGCGTATCGTAGGAACAACCACAACAGTGCCCCAGACATGGACTGAAGAGTCCCCCATCACAAGCTGCAAACACCGTAAGCCCCGTATCGTTTCAAACTAGCTTCACTGCCAAAATGCTTTGTAACAGAAACTATATGATATATTTACCTTTACTGACAGATTATCAGACGGCCATTAAATCCAGCACCACGTGTGGAATGCAGCAAGCGAGGTACAAGGACTAATTAATAAATAATTTACAATTACCAATGGCGGCGGTTGGGGAATAAGTATATCAGTATCTACCAACACCATTACTCTATCCTGCTAAAGGACGTTGTTTAGCACAGGAGTTTGAACAAAAAGGTGGCTGGAGAACAGATTGAAGTGGAAACGACCACCTGCTTGGAATTATGTTCTGACTCGGAGGTACGCGCGATTGCTGACCGATGTGACGAGTGGTGCCGAAAAAACATTTGCAGTAATCTGACGCAAAATTACAGGTTGTCCTCTTCTTTTATAGCACATGCCACTTTGCTGCTTCTTGTTGATATCGAAGTCCTGTCACTGTATTTCTCATCTGTTAACGCACTGCACCCATGTGCTAATTTTGAACGCCATTCTTACACGCTTATAAGTTGAGGATTCATTTTTTTCTTGCAGTTGAATCTCCTCTGCCAGTGTTTTCAGTGCCCAGAAAAATCTACTCACCACGCGTACCTCCGACTGAGATCATGTTTACAGGATGGTCTGCATTTTCACTTGAAGCTACTCTCAAGCGCGTTGACATTTTATTCAAACTCTTGTGCCAAACAACGCCCTCTAGTCAGGAGAGTATAACGACGTTGGGAGACAATGATTTACTTATCCCAAATCCACTGCCAAAGGTAATCGGGGTTTACTTATTCAACAGCCTACGCATCACTGTAGGTTTCTCCTATCGGATCTCTGAAGTAAGCATGTTCTATGTAAATCCTGATTTGTCCTCCTCCAATATACTGCCTACATGTACGGCCAAAAATTACAGTAGGCTAGTATCTCCCTATCTCTCTCTCTCTCAACACATCCATATACAGCATTTATGTTGAGAGATCACAGCTCCAACGAAATGTCATACATCTATTGATTTTAACAACATCACCGCCTAAAGTATCAACACACTGCTTTCAACGCTGGGGTGTGGCGTTCCAAGTAGCAATCAACTCGGCAGACAATTGTTGAAAGTCCGGTACTGGAGCTCGCTCACCTACTGTCGATAAAGTCTCGCACATGCTCGATGGGAGACAAGTATGGTGTTAGGTAGCCATTGGAGATTGTCTCTTATAACACGAGCAGTGTGCGGGTCTTTTGCAGAATTGTTTCCTGATTGGCTGCAAATGAAGCTCATATGGCTGGACTAACGGTGATATATGCACAGCGAGACGCCGCCACAGTGTTGTGAATATGTACAGGAGATAATCCTGCTGTCGCATTGGACTCCGCGTCATACTAGTGTATGACGTTGAGACGTTGCATGGGGTCAGACTGCAAATCCGCATGCCTTTGACAACACTGGCATACTGCAAATGGGCGCCCATCTGGCACACCGAAATAAAATCTGGACTTGTCGATGAATAACACGCTCTTCCATTCCACAATCCATTTTTGTCTCTCTCTCTCTCTCTCTCTCTGTGTGTGTGTGTGTGTGTGTGTGTGTGCATGTACAATTTTCCGGCCCTGTGATGTGATAGCAAGCAACGAAAGGTTCCAAGATAAACGGCTCTTCTATCGTCATACAAACGTTGTCCTATCTTTTGGGTGATTTGTCAGCTTCACACATAGCAGCTGATAAGTCGCTCTGCAGCCCGGCCGCCATAGTGAATTAGTCACGAACAGTCTCTCGACAGAGTAAGCAATCTTCACGTGCTGTAGTCCGTCTTGATTCACTTGTGACGTACTGCAGAGGTAAAGCACGTATCAAGACGACAAATCTGCAGCGATACGTTCCTTCCATGTAACTTAGTTGGGAGAGCAACTTACTCCGAAGTGAGGGGCGCGAGTTCGATCCCCGTCACAGACAAAAATTGTGTTTTCACACACTTCCTTCTCGTGACATCATTTGGTATTTCGAGAAACAACGTGATCTCTTAGCACCGAAATACTGACAATGTGCCTTACCCCTGCGGAAATTGTTCGTGACCTGAGACCAAGCTGTGGTATATCGACGATTCTCTGACGCTCTATATTATTCAGTTGAACTTAGGCGTCCCTTTGAAGTATGCGTGAAACATTCGGAACGTTTTGCAGTAACACATGTAACGAAGTAAATTTCTCCGTCATTTTTGGTCTACGCCGGGATTCGAACTCGAGGCCGCTTATTCCGGAACAAGTCGCTCTACCAACTGAGCTACGCAGACATTTGTTCTGATTCCTATCTGCCTTTATGTCGTGTGCGTCCTGCTGGCAGGTACGTCACATCTCCCCCCCCGAAAGAGGGCCGGGGGCATGGCCCACGGGTCAGCCGTGACCATGAATCGTTGCAGGCAGCCATCCACTGTAGAACGTGCACTTGAGAACTCCCAATCAATCTACTGTGTGGAATGCAACATCACACATTTTATTTTTCGAAGCGCTGGAGAAGGAATTCTCTGATTTTTCCTGTCTCGCGGTGTGGAAATAACATCACAAAAATGCGAGATTTTGAACGGCCGGGTTATCCGGATAGTTCGGGCGCCATTATAACGAAGTAAATTTCTCCGTCATTTTTGGTCTACGCCGGGATTCGAACCCGAGGCCGCTTATTCCGGAACAAGTCGCTCTACCAACTGAGCTACGCAGACATTTGTTCTGATTCCTATCTGCCTTTATGTCGTGTGCGTCCTGCTGGCAGGTACGTCACACACACTCTACCATAAACGTCTATCCTGCTATGAGACGAACCCTTACGTGGGCCATTTTAAAGCCTACTTAGCCGACGTCCACGTGACCGAACGCTGCGAGAATTTCATCATTTACATAAATAAGGAAGCCTGTTCCCTCACGCGATCTTCATGTCTTTGGAAGATAATTAAGAAATTGAAAGATGTGATCATTATAATTACCTTGGTGTCAAAATTACACAAGAAGATAGAGATACAATGGAATTAAGAAATATAATGGTACAGGGAAGAAAGGCTGTTAAACGCCTGAATAGAATCTGGTGGAGTGAGAAAATAACCAGAAAAAGGAAATGGGGTATTTATAATACCCCATTTCCTTTTCTGCCAATTAACAGAAGCGGATAGAAAGAAAATTACAACTATAGACATGGATGTTTTAAGAAGATCATGTAGAGTGTCAAGAAGATAGAAAAAAACGAATGAAAAGATTAAAGAATTGATGGAAGTGAAAGAAACAATTTTAGAAGACATATACAGAAAAGACAATGGCGTAGGTTTGGTCATGTAAAAAGAATGGCCAATGAAGGACTACCCAAAATTGCCATGGAATTTAAATCAAACAAACGAAAAAATAGAGGCTGACTAAGAAGAACATGGTCAGATGGAATAAAGACAGCACTTGATCAAAATGGACTGATGGAAGAATGGTACTTAGATAGAGAGAGATGAAAAAAAGTCTTGGAGATCGGAAGGCGACGTCAAATGCCATAAACCATCTAAAGTATAGGAACATCTAAAGTACTGAAAAAACTCCTGATTGAAATCACACATGAAGCCTGAGATTGCACAAATTATGTCAGAGGATAAAATTTCCCGCTGCTTTTGTCATCTGCGGAACCTTAGCTAAGGCCATTTCTGAGTGAGTTGCTACAGAGCAAACTAAGCTCATTTCTGAGTGAGTTGCTACAGAGCAAACTAAGCTCATTTCTGAGTGAGTTGCTACAGAGCAAACTAAGTTCATTTCTGAGTGAGTTGCTACAGAGCAAACTAAGCTCATTTCTGAGTGAGTTGCTACAGAGCAAACTAAGCTCATTTCTGAGTGAGTTGCTACAGAGCAAACTAAGCTCATTTCTGAGTGAGCTGCTACAGAGCAAACTAAGCTCATTTCTGAGTGAGTTGCTACAGAGCAAACTAAGCTCATTTCTGAGTGAGTTGCTACAGAGCAAACTAAGCTCATTTCTGAGTGAGTTGCTACAGAGCAAACTAAGCTCATTTCTGAGTGAGTTGCTACAGAGCAAACTAAGCTCATTTCTGAGTGAGTTGCTACAGAGCAAACTAAGCTCATTTCTGAGTGAGTTGCTACAGAGCAAATTAAGCTCATTTCTGAGTGAGTTGTTTCCAACTGAAGTAAAACGTGGTGAAATTCTCTCACGCTGATACATTGTTATCAAGTATTAATCTTCCACTGTATCGTGCGTGTCGTATGAAATGTCGACTAGCTAGTTCCTTGCTCGTATCAAAAACGAACAAGTCAGTTCTTCGCTCACGCTGTAGCGATTTTATTGCATTACAACTAAGACGAATATTACGTGCAGACTGACTATTAAATATTGTAAATATAAATAAAATCGAAATGATCAAAACTCGGACTAAGTAGGCCTTGCGCAGGCCATAAGGGTTATTAATACCGAATTCATAGAGGTACCACAACGTGCTTTTGCAGGAAAGAAAGGATGGAAAAGTGCAATAATGCAAGAGTGCTACGAAAAATGACGTGGTAATACGCATATCAGATAACACTTCTCAGCCAATTACAGTGAAACCAGATGTACACATACAAATACATAGGGCAAAGAAAAGATCACGTGAAGATTATGAGCCGCCCCGGTGGCGCAGTGGTCTAAGCGATGGCCTCTGATCATTCGTCCGAACGGGGTCCGGGTTCGAATCCCGGTGAGGCATGGATGTTGTGTTTGTCTTACGGCACTGGTTCTCTCCCTTCCCTAGAACCAGTGACCCTAAATTAGGGACGGGCGACTGCTTATAGTCCATTGAGTTGCTCATGGTGGTCGGTAAACCTCCAATCAAAAGAAAAAGATTATGACCCTTTGTCTACATTATAGACGCAATAAATTAATCAGTATGTTAAGAATAAAAAATGTTTAAGTGGTGTTCTTACGAAAACAACAATCTACGACTGTGAAAGTAGATTAAGATTTGGTAATAATAGATCTGTAGGAGAGATAACTATGAATCGGTCGGAATTAAGACGACACCATTCGTAGCCGTCTTTGAATGATAAATCTAAGTTTTTTTTTATCATTGTATTGCTGTTAAGAAAATTTAAGTACTGTTAGACAGACAAGATGCAACTAACGTAATCCAAAAATAAAACAAAGCATGATCTTGATGTCATTAAAATTTTGATTAGTTGTGGTTATTTAAAACACGCGGAATTTTTGAATATTTCACAAATTTTTAATAATCTCTGTTCAGGCAACATGATCCAATATTGCCTGATGGTAAGTGTTAAAATGCGTGTGTGTGTGTGTGTGTGTGTGTGTGTCGCGCGCACAGCTTTCAAATTGAAAGACTCGTTTCGGTGATGTAATCAATGCTCTAACCTCAGTTCTCATATAAATATAGAAAATGTATGCCATGATACTGTATCGTGTGTTTAATTCTTATATAACGTGATGTGCGAAAGACATCGGGGTAAAACTCCACCTGATTTACCTTAAATCCTGTTTCTCTTTCAGACGTCCCATGCTGTCCAATGGGCATTGTACCTCCTTGCCAGGAATCCGAACTGTCAAGAAAAGCTGCTTGCCGAAATCGATTCTGTCGTTCCCTCACGTGGATTAATAACAGAGGAACACACTGATCGTATTCCTTACTGTGCAAGCATTATCAAGGAAACGTTAAGGTAACATTGGTACTTTTTTCCACCTTTTGAACAAATAATAACTCAAATTAAAAACGAAAAATTATTTACACCAACAATCCAGCTTTGCCCGTCCGGCCGTCCGTCTGTCTGTCTGTCTGTCCGCACGATAACTCACGTTAAAATGGTTCGATTTCGATGAAATTTTAGTATGTGGTCGGGGACAACCTAGGGACGAACTTTAATGAAAATGGGCGAAATGGGGTCGAGATCTGGTCATAGGAGCGGGATCCATTCCATTGCCCTTATGCGCTATAACTTACGTAAAAATGCTTCGATTGCAACAAAACTTTATCATGTTGTTCCGGATGTATACTGAATCGGTCCTGTTGAATATCCTCGAAATGGGGTCAAAGATCAGGGCACAGGAGCGAGATTTATTACGCAGCCATTATCCTCATCACTTGAGTAATAACTTGAGTAATGATTTCCGGTTTGTTAGCAAACGTATCATAATCAATGCATTGCATTATTTTACTTACTTGTTTGGAATTCTGTAACAATGGGTAGTTATTTTCCAAAATATGACAATATTTTTTTCTTACTTACTTGAGTAATTATTTTGTCCCGACACAAGAGGCTGCGCGTCTCTATGTCCTTGACGAAGTATCGTTATTGTCGTATTTCCTAGTGATTTGATTTCTTCTTTAGTAGAATGATGTATTTTATGCATTCTATACGTGATAATCTGATGCTCTGGAAAACTGTTCTTCGAAAGCAAAAGATTGCTATTTTTCTCCGTAACCGATGATGGGAAAGATAGCAGAGCTAAAGTTTTTACACATTGGCCATATGTTTACCTATCACATAAGGAAAAATGAAACGTGGATGGTGGGTTTTTATTTTTTAATTGACTTGCACTTCAATGACCTCTGTTTTCATGCCGTCAGTTATGTCTCGTCGATGTAGCAACTGATTCATGAAATCTTACCTCACAAAGTGTGAAACAAGCAATGCGGAACTGTCATCACAGAATTTCAACAGCGTTTCAATGAAAGATAAAAGACACTATCAAAAGACGCATCAGAATATACTGTATTTGGTGGACGGCATTTCTGGAACCAGTAGTTGGCGCTTAGAAAGGATGCTAAAATTAGCTCTTCTTGTAGGGGAGGGGCTGATATTCGGAATATCTGCACATGCTGCTTTCACAAAGAGTTCGTTGACTTATGTGACAACCACAGAAATCCAATAACTTAGGTAAAATATCAGATAAAAAAAGGAAAGACATTACGTAAGCTCCACGCAACATATTTTGGTTTTCAAAAGGCCTTTTTATTCTTATCATGTTTATTGAGACATGAAGTACTGATGACGTCATAAAAACAAATCGTTTAGCACATCTTATAAGGGACTTTGAGAATGAAATTGTTTACTTAAGGAACCGTAGTCAGGGCAAGCAAGTACCTCATTTACACAGTTTGCGTTAATGGTAATACAAACAACTGATAAATTGTCATGCATTGTACGTCGTCTACGTAACCCCCCCCCCCCTTCCGCCCCTCCTCCTTATATATCATGAAATTTCGACACATAAGTCCGACAACGATAACAATTGTAACACTGAAGTGCCAAAAGCCATTGGATACGTACCTAGTATTGTGTAGGACCTCCTTCAGTCCTGCGAAGTGCAGCAACTCGATGTGGCTTGGTTTCCACAAGTGGCCAGAAAACTTCTGGAGAGATGTTGAGCCATGCAGTCTGAACAGCCGCCCACAGTTCCCTGGGATTTGTTGGTACAGGATCTTGGGTGCAAATGGACCTTTCCACCAGGTTCCATAAGTGCTCTATTGGGTTCATGTCGGACGAACGTGGTGGCCACACTATCCGTCGGAACTGTCCAGAATGCTCCTCGAACCAATTTTGGACAACTTGGGCCCGATGGCATGGTACATGGTCTGCCTGGAAAATCCCATCGTTGTTGGAGTACATGAAGTCCACGAAGAGCTTCAAATGGTCACCCAGCAGAGCAACAAAGCGATTACCGGTTAATGACGTGTTTACGAGAACCAGAGGATCCAAACCGTGCCACGTAAAGACATCCCACACGTTCATGGAACCACCACCAGCTTGCACAGTGCCTTGTTGCAGCTTGGGTCCATGGCCTTTGCGCCATACCCGAATCCTACCATCATCTCGTAACAACTGGTAGCGTGACTCATCGGACCACACCACATGTTCCCAGTCTTCCAGGGTCCAATTACCGTGTCCACGAGCCCATGTGAGGCTCTGTGTCCGATGTCGTGGTGTTAACAAAGGCACTCTGGTGGGTCTTCTGCTCCCATACCCCATGGACGCTAAATTACGCTGCACTGACCTGATGGATATGTCTCTGGTACCTCCTGCATTGAATGTGGATGTTATTTGAGCCAGTGTCGCTTGTCTGTTAGCACGGACAATCCTTGCCTGACGCCGCTGATCACGGTCATGCAGCACCCGTGGTCGACCACTGCACTGTGCGTAGTGGGTGGTAATGCTTTCCATGAGGTATTCTCGGTATACACACGTGATACCGTAGATCGAGGAATATTGAATGTTCGCACAACTTCGGAAATTGAATGTCCCATTCGTCTGGCTCCCACTACCATGCCTCGTTCAAACTCCGATTATTCACTTCGGCTTGCCATAATCCTACTGGCGGTTGTTCAGCCTGACTCGCGAGATTACACCTCGCGACTGATAAAAATCGTGGCGCGCGTCGAAGCCTCTATACGACAGCAGTACCAGTTAAAAATTTGCATACTGCTATCCCATTATTTTTGGCACTTCAATGTAATTCACTACTAGATGAAGGTCTCTCCAAGTCCATTCCACAGCTTTCTGGCTCGAACCAATCACCTCCATGTTACTCCAGCATGCTTTAAATTTTATCCACCCATCTCCCATGTGGTCTACTGGAACTTTTCCTATCCCTTGGAATGCAGTCTAGTGTTTCAGTTGTTGGTCAGTTTTAGTAATATGTCCAGCTGTGAAAATAAACCCCTTTTGCCGGTGGTAGGATTCGAACAACGTCTCCTCGCTCCAGATCCAGTTATTCTCCCGATACAAGTACACCTACCTCGGATTATGGCTGCAACTTGCCGTTTTGACTCGTTCGCCACATCAGTGTTACGTCACGCAGTCCATTTCTATATCGGTGATTGTATTTTGATCATGATGTCTTACACTCTTGTCACACAACTTCCAAGTGTGTGTGTGTGTGTTTGTTTGACTATCTTTCTTGGTTACACCAAGAATGCATCTCTCCCTGCTTTTTTTGGGTTGTCCACAGCATATATATGCCTTTTTTGGTTAAAGTTTATGTCTCTGCCTCCATAAGTAAGAACTGGGAAAATGCATTAATTGAATACTTTTCTTATAAAACACATTACACCGATGCGCATTCCATTATGGACCCCCCCCCAGCCTAGAGAAATGAGCACGCCTGGAGACCTAACAGTGGAAGTACACAGTATACATGTATGTACAACCCGAGGATCGGCTTTCGGTTAGTAGAGTGTTCGGAGTCAGAATGGGAGAAGCTTCCAATTTATCGGAGTTTGATAAAGGACAAATTGTGATGGCACGGCGCGGCTTGTGGGTTGTTCACGTATCGCTGTAGTGTGTACGTATCAAAAGTGGTGCACAGATGGCCAAAAGACGAACCGTCGTCCAGATGTGTGCCGTCCTCAGCTCATTGATGCCAGAGGGAAGCGGAGACTGTCGCGCATTGTTCACAGCGACCGCAGGACCACAAGGCGCCAAATCACCCGCAGCTACAACGGGGATGATCAGGGCAAGGTGTCACAGCACACAGTTCATCGCAGTCTTCGCATGGGCCTGCGTAGCCGAAAACCTGGTCGGGTCCCATGCTAACTGCACGTCATCGCCAACAACACATAAAATGGGCTCAAGATCATCGAGATTGGATCGTGGATGATTGGAAACCCCGTTTTGCGGGCTAAAGAGTTAGTTTTTTGGACCGTGGATTTTTTGGGAGACCTATTTTGTGGGCCAAAGGGGGTCCTGTAGCTTATTTGGCAGGTGGTCATAATGTAATGGCTCATCGGTTTATAAGTTGCTGTTGAAAATCGTATTCTGTCTTCGAAATGTTCTCCAAATAAGTCTTATTAACTTCGTTTCCGATGGGATCCTCACTTCATATCCATTGTCCAAGGTAAATATATGTAGGCATCAGTTACTCACACAGATTTGCCCAATTAAGTTCTAAATGTTTAGTTCTTGTAAAAGCATTTTATTTCAGTTTCGTTTTCTCTCTGTAGAATCATTTTTAATCCCACTTCTTTACTCTTGTCAGCAAGTTCCTGCATTATATAATGTTAACTCCGAGGGGTATACTTGTAAAAATGATTATGTCGTTATGAAATGGAATGTGGGTTAAACACTCTCCATTAATCTTTATCCCTCAATGATCGAAAGACATTTTGCAATGTGACATTGTAGAGCTCGGACGATATGGTGTCACCTTGTCTCACTCCCTTTCCCATTTTTATTGGTGCTCTATTCTCAAATAGCCTAACCTTTGCACGTGCATTTCATAGATGTTATTAATGATGTTAATCTATGCATCTTCAATACCGCAGGAATTCAAGGATATTATAGCTTCAGATGGTTTCACGGAATAAGATGCCATTTCGTAATCATTGAAAGCTATATATAGTGGAAGCTCATATTTATTCGGCCTTTTCATTAGTTCTGTCAGTACATGGATGTGAGTTATTTAACCGTTGGGGAATTAAAAAAACTGTTTAGCTCTAAGCTACTCTTGGAGCCTTTCAAAGCACTGGATTTTTTTGTATATAGGAATTCATTTGCGTTTTTTTGACATTAAGAGAAGTATTTGGAAATGTTGTGAGTTAATTTAAATTATTGCCTGTTTGCTTACTTTGTTTCCTTCGAAGAAAAAAATGTGCTGAGAAGAATGCTAACAGAAAGGTGGCAGCGCGAAAGAATTTTTAACAACTAAGATTTTGGCTAGTCTTGTCTGTTTCTTAGAAATGATGTTTTCTTTACTAATCCTTTTGAAAAGGTCTTGTTCGTACCTTTTTTTCTTTTTTTTTTTTCGACAGTGAATCATGTCTTTACTGCTGCAGGTGTCTTTTCTTAGGTAATACAATTTGACGTTTTCTCTAGATATGCATGTCCTTTTGTTTGTAAGTATCGTTGTTTTTTTTTAAAGTTACTTTCCTTTATTTTCGTTTTTTCGTTTCTTTCTTTTTTTTTTTTAAAGTAATGGATTGTCTCGACATCTACAAAAACAGCTGACGTTGATAGAACCTGGAAGCAAGCGATGCCAACAAATAAATTGGTGGTTTAGAAAGCGGTGTCGATAAATGGTATTTACAAAGTAATTAATATGCAAAACCGTCAATAAAATATCGTATGTATAAACAGCATGCACAATATGATCTACAAGGAAATGTTTTCTAAAATACTTCCTGTCGACATACGTTGTTGGAAAAATGGCTTGTCGTGAAATAAGGAAAATAAAATGGACTGTGATAAAATAGCGCCAAGAAAATGTTACATATAAAAAACGCCGTCGTGATCTTCCATGAAACTAAAACGCGGTGTTGCAAATTGACAGAGCAACGGACCAACTACTTTTCAGTCAAATTACTTACAACATGCTGATCAAATATGTACCTTTGATACCAGGACGGAATCTCACATAACATCTCTCACTAACGTTGTCTCACGCTTTTAACTTATTTTTCTGTTATATTGCTTAGTATTAATCAAATAGTCTAAACAGGTTTTGGGTAAAATTTTCGTATCAGTTGCTTACTTAAAGTCTGGAAACCCCACAAAAAACGGCGTTCATTACAAAAGCATTTGTTTATTGTCTCTCTTATGAGAAGATATTATAATTCGAGATTCAATATTATGCTAATAACACACACACAAAATAATTTCACTATAAATAATTCCGAAGAGTAACATGTTTATTTGTTAGGCGCAGGTTAAACAGCGCTGTTAACAAAGTCATAACAACATATAATAGCACATTACTATCGAAGATGTGAAAGCATACGATACACCACATTAGTAGTAGACACTGACATGAGACTAATCAGTTAGACTCTCTGGTGTATGGTCCCAGTCCGTCTATCAATCAGTCTGCGTGGCCTGACGGAATGCCAAGTTGGTGATTTCCCAGTGTTGGAATAGTCGGCTGCCTTTCGATTGGTCGAGGGTTCGATCCCAGCCTGAGTATTTCAACAACTAAAGACCCACCGTGCTTTGGAGAGCACGTTAAGCCTGCGGTCTCAGTGTATTGGATTCAAAAAAGGGTCGTGTATAGCTTCCCTCTCAAAGTACGCCCTTTGTTCTGACATAGTCTGGCTTTTTACAACTATACCAGTTCGCGCTTCCCCGGCCCGACTGCTATGTCTACCCACTTTCCAGTCAGAGCCTCTAGACCTACCCTCCGTCATTTTCGCTTCTCGTGTGTGGCGTAATGCTCTTTGGGACCAAATAGCTGCGTGTAAACCCACCTTGAATGGAAACATTTCCAGAAAAAGTTTCCTTAAAATAGAAAAATTGACCGGCTGCCAGCCATAGTCCGAAAGGAGTAAAATCGTAGGCGCTCAGATTTAGAAAGCATAATGGGAAGCAACCAAAATTTACATAAGTGAAAGGTCAACCAAAATCGAATGTTAAAAGGGCAGTATATGTCACAATATAAGTGGTGGGGTGGTTTTCGGCGGGGGGGGGGGGGGGGGCGTTAAAAACTGCCATGAGTAAATAGTCCCTTGATTTAGGGCCACTGATTCCAGCTAAGGGAGAGGACTTGCGCCTTTGGACAAACACACCATCCATGCCTCGAATCCAGGCCCATCTGTTCAGAGGCCAGCACATCGGACCATTCGGACACCAGAGCGGCATGTAAATGTGTGCACGTGAATTTTTTTACTCTCTCTCTCTCTCTCTCTCTCTCTCTCTCTCTCTCTCTCTCTCTCTCTCTCTCTCTCTCTCTCTCTCTCTCTCTCTCTCTCTCTCTCTCTTTGATGAAGTGTAGTATATCTTACGCTGCTTTTGTGTGTTATTGAATCTCTAGATAAATGAGAGTGAAAAATATGTGTATTTTCTATTTCTTATAGAATGTACCCCATCGCTTCATTTCTTACCCGAATTTTACCTCAAGACATAGTTCTGGGAGGTTACAAAGTTCCAGCAGGTGTAAGTATATGCTTTGGACACAAATGCATACTTGTATAATAATGCCTTTTTTCATTTGTTTGCTTTCGTATAAATTAAAAAGTTTTGATTTAAGTGTCTGATAAGCGCAAATTTGTTATTAAAAAAATCTCTCGCTCAAAAGATTAAGCTCTAAAAAGCCTACCCAACAGGTTACATCTGTTTTTCATTTACGGGAAAGATTGTATACGCTATAATTTTTTTATCTTTTTCAACTTTTCTTTTTGTTTTATTTCAGTCTAATGCGAAGGCGGATCCAGAATAACGGAACAAGGGGGGGGGTTGATATCGGAGGCTCCCATTTTTTGATCTATATTCTATACTCATATACACACACACACACACACGCACACACACATCATGTACTTATATGTATATACATGTGTGTACATAAAAACATATATGATATATAGTTTTATATGTCATCATCATCATCATTGTCAACCATTATCAATCCACTGCTGGACGAAGGTCTCCCCAAGTTTCCTCCACAACGGTCTGTCTTGTGCCAGTCTCCTCCATGTCACCCCTGCATACTTTCGAATTTCATCCACCCATCTCCCATGTGGTCTTCTTCTGGGTCTTTTCCTGTCCCTTGGAATCCAATCTAAAATTTCAGCTGTCCATCGATGATCTGTCCTTCTGGCAGTATGTCCAGCCCATTGCCATTTCAGGGATTTAACTCTGATCATGATGTCTTCCACTCTTGTCATTTTTCGGATCCACGAGTTCCTCTTCTTATCTCTCCTGGTTACACCAAGCATGCACCTCTCCATGCTTCTTTGAGTTGTCTGCAGCCTTTGTATGTCTCTTTTAGTTAAGGTCCACGTCTCCGCACCATACGTAAGCACTGGAAGGATGCATTGATCAAACACTTTTCTTTTAAGACATAATGGCATATTGCTCTTGAAAATTATGCTGTTTCTTCCAAAAGCTCTCCAGGCAAGTTTTGTACGCCGATTAATTTCTTCATCAATGTGACCCTCACTTGATATCTGCTGTCCAAGATAAACGTACGTGTCTGTTATCTCCAGCTTTTCTCCATCAATCGATAAATCTTCATTTCTTGTAAAAGCATTGAACATCACTTTTGTCTTCTGAAAGTTCATTTTTAATCCCACTTCTTTACTCTTGTCAGCAAGTTCCTGGATCATACTCTGCAGCTCTGATGGGGTAGTTGCAAAAATGACTACGTCATCAGCAAAACGAAGGTGGGTTAGATAATCTCCATTAATCTTTATCCCCTTGTTTTCCCAGCTCAGTGACTGAAAAACACCCTCCAATGTGGCATTAAAGAGCTTCGGAGATATGGTGTCACCTTGTCTCACTCCCTTTCCAATTTTTACGTGTGTTGTATTTTCAAACAGCCTAATCTTTGCACTTGCATTTTCATAGATGTTATTAATAATATTAATGTATGCATCTTCAATACCGCAGGTTTTCAGAGCCATTGTAACTGCTGATGGTTTCACCGAATCAAAGGCTTTTTCATAATCGATAAAAGCCATGCACAATGGAAGTTCATATTCCCTCGCTCTTTCAATTAGTTCTCTCAGCACGTGGATATGATCTATTGTGCTGTAGCCACTCCTGAATCCAGCTTGTTCTCTCGTTTGAGCCATGTCCAGTGTTACCTTCAAGCGGTGTGAAAGAACTTTAGTGAAGATTTTATAAACTACTGATAGGAGGCTGATAGGTCTGTAGTTTCCGAGATCCTCAATGTCACCTTTCTTATGTAGCAGGATCATTGTAGCGGTGTTCCAATCCTCAGGAATCTTTCCTTCATTAAGGCATCGAGTGAAAATTTGGGCGAGTACTGTTTCGATTTCTCCACTTGCTTCTTGTATGATGTCTACAGTAATTCCATCTTCTCCTGGAGCTTTTCCTCGCTTCATGTTCTTGATTGCATGTGCAACTTCTGCTGGAAGGACTGGAGGAACTCTGGTACTGGTATCTTTCATGATGTCTGGAGTGCATATATCATCCCTTTCATATAATTTGGAGTAGAAATCTTTCACTCTTGTCAAAATTTCGCCTTTATTTCTTGTTACAGAACCATCTTCTTTTCTCAGTGCCATAATCTGTTTTCTTCCCTTACTGAGATGTCCCTTTGCTATCTTTAGGCTTTGGTTGTTTTCAATTGCTTTCCTCACTAGTTCACAGTTGAATTTCCTTACGTCTTCAGTGATACTTTTTCTTACTGTCTTGCATAGCTCTATATATTCCACTTTGGAAGTCACATCTTCTTTAGTTGTCCTCATCTCTCTTCTTTTTTGCATCAACATTTTGGTTTTTCCTGATAATTTGTTCACATGCAACTTGTTCTTAGACCCAGCTAATTTTGTTGCTGTTTCCATAAGAGCTTTGGTTACTTTTCTGTTAACTTCAGAGATGTCCACTTCTTCTGATGTTAGGCCTTCTAAAGCAGAGAACCTGTTCTTCAGTTCTAACTTGAAGGTATTATGGTGTTTTTTAAGGTTGGTTATGTCAATAGATTTTGTTTGTCCTATGAGCTTGCCACGTTCAAGTTTAGTGTTGAGGTGCATCTTACATCTCACCAATCTATGGTCACTACCTGTGTTGAACTTGTTTAGCACACTGCAGTCTTCTATGACGAATTTTTTGTTACACATAATAAAATCAATTTCACTTGTCGTCCCATTTGGATGTCTCCATGTCCATTTCCTGTGTGGCTTTTTCTTGAAGAAGGAGTTCAAGATGAAAAACCCTTCTGCCTCTGCAAACTCAACGAGAGTATTTCCACGCTGGTTTCTGTTGCCGTGACCGAATTTACCTACCGAAGTTTCATTCTGTTGCCGTTGCCCTATTTTTGCATTGAAATCTCCCATAATTATTTTCAAGTGCTGCTTACCTTTATTATTTAGATGACAAATTTCCTCATAAAATTCTTCAATTTCTTCTTCAGGATGACTTGTGGTGGGTGCATAAGTTTGAATAATCTGAGCCTGGTATCTTTTCGAGAGTTGGATAACAAGTCGTGCAGCTCTGTCAGAGGAACTTTCAACTTCTACAACTTTATCCTTCAGTTTCTTGTTTATTATAAATCCAACACCACTAGTTCTGCCAGTATCTGTCCCACGATAGTAGAAGAGATGTCCACTTCTCAGTTCGATGAGATCTTCTCCTTTTCTCCTTACCTCACTTAGCCCCACGATGTCCCACTTGATCCTTTGTAGTTCCTCTTCCAATTCAAGAAGCCTTGAATCAGAAGATAGGGAGCGTCCATTGTAAGTAGCCAAGGTCAGCATCAGATGGCAGCCTAGTCCGGTCCTCCGGGGATTCTTAGCACCCTCTGCCTTCATGTCGCACTGGCCGCTGCCTTGGCCAGGTACATTCCAGCTGCCGGAGACTGAGGGCCAAGATTTAAGTTGTGGAATCATTTTGGAGGGGTTTGGCCATAACTCACCACGCTGGCCAAGCGGGTTGGTGAGTGTGGGATAGCATTTCCTCTGATCCCGATGGTATAGTTATACCGCTATGGGCGGTCGTCAGAGCCCCTTTAGTGGGAACAGGATGCACCACGAGAAGGCGGGGTTGACATTTGTCAAGGAGAGGCTGTGATGTTACGCATCACCTGACCTTACATCCCAGTTTTATATGTATATACACGTATATAATATTGTATATAGTTTTATATACACGGTCGAGTCACATTATTGTGACCACCAGCTAATATCCAGAGTAACTACCGTGTGCATCGTGGACAGCAGCTAGACGGGGTGGGAGTTACTCAGTAAGCTGCTAGAAGATATTCACAGGTATGTGGAAGCATGCTGACAGCAATGCATCTGACAGCTGCTGGAAGATGCGTGGTGGAGGATCCGTAGAGCGAACAACACGATCGAAGATCGACATGATCCAACAGATGCTCAATTGGGTTTAAGTCTGGAGAATTAGGGGGCCAGGGAAGTACTTTGAAGTCTTCATCGTGCTCTTCCCACCATTTTCGGGAAATTTCTAGCTGTGTGACGCGTCGCATTGTCGTGCTGAAAGATCCCATCTGCCCCAGGGATGACAATCAGCATGTATGAGTGGGTGTACGTGGTCTGCAAGGATGGATTCATAACGAATTTGGTTCATAGTGAGTTCCACGGGTATGAGTGGACCCAGGAAATGCCACGAAAATATTCCCTAGACCATAACGCTGCCCCCACCATCTTGTGTTCTGCCAGCAATGGCTGATGAGTGTTTCTTCGCCGATGTTTCTCGCCTTATACGCCAACGTCCATCCTTACCATGAAGCAGAAAACGAGAAGGCAATCCTTTGCCAATCAGCGGAGGTCCAATTCCGATACTGCCGTGCAAATGTAAGCATTTTCTGCCGATGCACCTTCATTAGCATAGGTGCAATGACCATCCGTCTGCATGGGAGCCCCATACGCAGCAGGGTTCGCTGAACTGTCGTTTTAGACACACTTCCGGTAGCCCCCTGGTTCATTCCGCTAGTGAGTTGCTCCAATGTAGCTTCTCGATCGGCCCTCACGCACCTTCGCAGCCGACGTTTACGTCTCACACCAATGGCACGGACGTTTACCTCTCACACCAATGGCACGTGGTGCTCCGCAGTTTCCACATCGCTTATTCACAATGGTACCATTTCTCCAATCATGATACACTTTAACCACAGCAGCACGCGAACAGTTCACAAACTGCGCTGTTTCAGAAATACTGCCACCCTTGGCCCGAAAGCCCGATAATCATCCCTTTTTGAAAATCTGATAAATCGCTCCTTTTATCAATGACAGCAACGAGTGATATATTTTCAGGATGCCTACAGCACACCTTATATACCCTCCAAGCCAGCTCACGTCAAGTGCCTTCTTTCATTAGCTACGCGCTGCTGACGTCAGAAGTAGGAGGTGGTCACAATAATGTGACTCGACTGTGTATATGGTATATGCACGTATATAATATAGTATATAGTTTTGTATTTATAGAACACAATATTTTGTTAATAAACTTTTATTTCAGTTGATTTCTATTAGGAAAATCATATATTTTACCTGCACATTTTTCTAAAAAAAATGTCAGGTCTGTTTATTTTTTTAATTAATCGGGGAGGGGGGCGACCCAATCGCCCCAGGCTGGATCCTCCAGTGGTCTAATGAGAAGCAAGTGTAATTCGCCTACACGAGGCCGGTTCAATCACTAGGCGCCAAAATCTGGAGAGCGCCAAGATTTAGAGTTGATAAAATCGAATGAGGTAATAAACGAGAAAAAACCCAATAAAAACAAAGCTGTTGTCCTTTCGATATTCGATATAACTTACGAATTCTTATTCCTTGAGTAAGCTAGAAACGGAGAGCTGCGATTATAATTGGGTAAGTCTTCTTCTTCTTTTTAGCCTGTTGACACCCACTGAAGGACATAGACTTTCCCCAGTCTTTTCCAACTTCCTGGATCCTTATTTTCAGTTCACCATTTAGCACCTCTAAGTTTCTGAAGGTGATCTCTCCGTCTTGTCCTCTGGCGCCCCCTTCGTCTCTTTCCATGGTTGTCATTCTGTTATTAATCGTGTCCATTTTTCAGTCTTCCAACATGGCCAGCCCATCTCCTCTTTAATTATTTTATTAATTTTATAACATCTGTTATTCCTGTTCTTTCTCTCATAAGTTCATTTCTAACGCTCCTTTTTTTTGTTATTCCTAACGTTCTTCTCTCTAACTTTCTTACCGATACTCTTAATTATTTGCACTAAATCCGACTAAAGCGCGCATCTGTAGAAAAACTACCATATACAAGTCCTGGTTCTGTGTAGCAGGTGATTGCTGTGGATACATTTTTTTTAAAGACGATGGATTCTGTATAATCGGCTTTCAATGAAAAAATCAAGACTTTCCACTTCTATCACAAGTAGTAGCGATGCTCAGCGCCTAAATGTGTTGGCAACTGACGATTAAGAACAAGGGTAAGAGTAAAAGAAGCTCTACCACAATATTCATTCTAGCAAAATTCTTCTTTAATTTCTGTTTTGTTTTTCGCAGGATCTAAGAAAGAACCTCGTCGGGTTTTTTTTGGGGGGGGGGGAGGGGGTGTAAGGGGTTAGGGTTTTTTAGGTACGCCACTGGTGAGTAGTGATGTAAGGAGCACGAAAGACGATAGGACGACGCAGTTATCTGCTCACTATTCAATCACTACACCCAGAGAAGGATTCCCAAATGGGCCGATTAGGCCCGCGCCTATGGTGGCAAATTTTACTGGTAGTAAAATTTAATAATTTGTTAAAACCCATAAAAAAATAATGAAAGAAAATTTTAAAATTAAAATAAAAGTGGAAACTAACATTTAGTCCGAAAACTGCTGTATACAAGATTTTGTTTCCGAATCCTGTAATCTCCTTCGTCTTCTACTTGAGAACAAGCACATGTTTAGCTGTTTAATTTTGCTTAAGAACTGAAATGAATACGAACGGGTGGGGTTCGGGGGACGAGTGGGGTGTTAACGTTGCTCTTTGGTACCGGATAAAAGTGTTCTGGCTTAGATAAAGGAAGAACCATGCCGCTGGTGGCCTAGTGGTCAGCGTTCGTGACTGCCATGGAGATAACCTCAGGTTCGATTCCCGGTAGGTACGAACGCTCCAACCACTAAATACCTGCCGTGCGTCGGATGGGCACGTTAAGCCGTCGGACCCCGGGTACTGCCCCCCGGTAATAAATAAGGGCGTCTTCCTCCCCCTTTCTACCTCGCTTCCGTGACACTTTCCTATCGGGCACTGTAGCCCAAATCTCCTAGCTTCCTATTTCTAAGGGTTGTTTAAGACCTGGGGTCAGACACTTCCTTCCTAAAATCCTCTACATATGATCTGATCTGAAAGGAAGATCCCTTTGGGCTTCAGAGGGGCAGATTTGCAGAATGTTCACGCAAAGCTATCCCATCTCCCCTCAGAATGAACACAATGCTAGGGGGCCTGAATTGCACTGCCATGAATAGAAACAAAAAAAAGGGGGTAGGGGGAGGCAGGAGACTGAAACTTCTACCAAAGCAACTGATTAATTAGAAACATTTAATCAATTTAGAATGCGAAAATCAAAAGTGAGAAATTTTTGTCACCGATAAACGAAATTCTGTTATTAATTGTTATAAGAACAATTAAAACTAATAATTTAAAGCTTAAAGTTTCACCACATTTAAGTTTTAAATTATTAGTTTTAATTGTACTTAACTTTGGATAGGCTACATTCCTCCCGCACCTCCCTATAACATTTCGTTTTGCTCCTGAATCGGATCCGAATGAGTTACATGAAATTGTAACCATCAAATCAAATTCTTTATTTTAAATGAGAGTAGGGGCGGCAAATTTGTTTAGACTTTGGGGCGGCAAAGCCTAAAATACGTCCCGGACTACACCAACACACAGATAAACTGTACAGGGTGATTCATAAAGAAGTATACAGTTTCAGCGCACTATAAAACAAGAACAATGTAAGATATTTTATGTCACCTGTAACAGAATTGTAGGGGAATGTTTCAAGTTTTTTTAGAGACAGTCACAGATGTTCTATGTGTGCACCCTTAGTCACCCGAGACACGTCGAGCCGGTAATCCATTTCCTCCCAAACACGAGGTAAGATACAATGTATCTGAATCAAGTGCAGTGGTAGTGGCTGTGATACGCTGCTTCAGCTCCACTAGATCAACAGGAAGGGGAGGGGCGAATACCTTGTCCTTTACGTACCCCCACGGGAAAAAGTCACAAGGTGTTAAGTCAGGACTTCTGGGTGGCCATTGGGTCAGTGGCATGTCGTAGTCCGCGGCTGGTCCAATCCATCGGTAAGGAAGATGTTCATCGAGATAATCTTGCACGTCGCCTGTCACTGTCGTTCTGCAACTGTGGCATCAACCAAAGACTTAGCTTTTCCAGAAAAGAGCCTCCCGTGACAGTTTTCTTGTAAAAAAAGAAGGGGCCGTACACTTTCTTTTTGGACACTGACCCAATGGCGACCCAGAAGTCCTGACTTAACACCTTGTGACTTTTTCCCGTGGGGGTACGTAAAGGACAAGGTATTCGCCCCTCCCCTTCCTGTTGATCTAGCGGAGCTGAAACAGCGTATCGCAGCCACTATCACTGCACTTGATTCACGTATCTTACCTCGCGTTTGGACGGAAATGGAATACCGGCTCGATGTGTGTCGTGTGACTAAGGGTGCACACATGGAACATCTGTGACTGTCTCTAAGAAAAACTTGAAACGTTCCCCTACAATTCTGTTACAGGTAACATAAAATATCTTACATTGTTCTTGTTTTATAGTGCGCTGAAACTGTATACTTCTTTATGAATCACCCTCTATTTAGAACCAGGACAGTAGTAAGCTTTTCTTATCTGGGAGAGCGAAACTTGAAATGACGCCCCTTCGAGTTCCACTTAAATGATACTTGGTTTTTACTTTTTCACACACCGCCATTATAGGAAAGTATTATGATCGTTCAAAACTCGCACTTCAGATTTTTGACATAATTTTATTAAAAAAGTAAAAACTAGGTAAATACCTAAGAACCACAGGTTTTAAATACCAAGTAAAGCGTAAACGTTATGTGAACGCCGACAACACAATATTCCACAGAAATGCAGAACGAAAAACAAACCAGCACAGAGTATTGGGTAAAAACGTTACAATAGGAGGAAGCTTTAGGGGTAGGGCTTGTTAAAATTCCGTTCAACGTTCAAGGTTAAACGCTCAGAAAAACTTTCTGCGGCAGAGCACAACTGATTAATTAGCTCTTCATCCCAATGATATATTCGGAAAGGTCATGGAGGTTAAGCGTATATCAGCATATTGTTTTCTATGCCTCCATTCACTGTTTTGTAAAATTCCCTTTATGGTAATGAGATGTTCACACCTCACAGTGTATGTTAGTCTGTACCCTAGTTAACTGCATGGAATACTGTATGAGACTAACTTAAGTCTTTAAAAAGAAAATATTGAAGGATGTAACTTTCTTTTTTAGTTACAATTTCTGTTTGTTACATCCCCTAAAGCATGAATTTAGGCCACTGGAATGACCATTCGGAGAGGGCACCCCCTCGCTGCCCTCCCGGTAACTAGGGCCCTGTTTACACCGCATAATGTGTACGGACCAAGTGAAACCCAAGGAGGTTAGAATAAGATATCTGGAGATGTCCTTGTTAATGGAGCAATCCACTTTGCGTGAAGCCTATAACCGCGAGCAAAGGCTGCCAAAGTGTGGGAAAGCTGATGGTTTCCAATGCTATTGCAATGCATTGTGTGTTGACCGAATTGCCTTCTTTCGTCGCAAATGTTTCGAAATTCGCACCATCACTTGCTTCCGATGTGTGAGAAAATGCTAAATTTTTAAAATTCTTAATTATTTTGAAGCCTCTTCCCATTTTTATTTTAAATTGAAATATACGAACATTAATGCGAATTCAGAACAAAATATAACAAAGTTGAAAACTTTACTCGTGTTTGAAGCATAATTCATTCCGGTTTGATAGCAACACAGTTTCTGCAACCAAAATCCACGCAATTCCAAAATACATCCGTTGAAATTACATAGGTGTTATGTAAACAACGTCAAATTCCCACACCTGGCGGCTTCACGGTTAAGAGACTCAGGTCATCTCCAGAAGTATTATTCTGACCTCCTTGGTGAAACCTCGCAATTCATAGTGTCGGTAACAGTTACGACTAGCAGATAACCTGCTTTGAGCTTACTTTCAAGATCAGCAGCGCCATCTGTTGGCTGGTCATCACAAATACAAATGCTTAATAGGATATTAAGAGACAGAAAAAACGAGCTCCTGTGTTTTAAGTTTAATTTTCAAGTGATATTTTAACTTCTTGTTCATCTGGAGATTATATCTATTGACTAGTATTTTCAACTCTGTGAATATTCGTTGTACAACATAGTGAGAAGGAAATTATCCCACCGACCGCGGAATGGCCTAGCAGTGATTCCGTTGTCGTTGCAGATTGAGTGATTGCTGTAATCTTTTTAGTATAATAATTCCTAGTGTGACATTTATAATTCCATCATTGCCGATACTTTTGACTTTGTGAACAAAGTGAAATTACCCTGTCAGTGACCAAGTCCGACTTTCGACGATACGTTGCAATTTCATGTTTAAGTTCTTGTTAATATATTTTGATATTTAACAGTTGCATTGGTTGCCAAAGACAATAACATGGAAAAAGTTTTAACTGTTAAGCCATTATTACAAAATGGAACTTAACAAACGTCGTAGTACGTTTTAACATGTTTTTATCTCGGAATATCGAGAATAGCATATATATCTTGTCTTCAAAGAGCGCAAAGTCGATCGCACATACACTGTGTTAGCAAATATTTACTTTTTTTTTCAGAAGTGGCAGCGTTCTCTCTTCAAAAATTCACTTTTGCATTTGTTCCCTTCTTTTTTTACGCTTTCCAACCGTAGGTTGAAGAAGCTTATATGCCCCAGCTTTTTCAGTCCGTCCGTCTGTCCGCACGATAATTCACGTAAAAATGGTTCGATTTCGATGAAATTTTAGTATGTGGTAGGGGACCACCTGGGGACGAACCCTATTGAAAATGGGGTTAATGGGGTCAAAATTCACGGCATAGGAGCGGGATCCATTCCATAGCCCTTATGCGTCATAACTTGCGTAAAAATGGTTCGATTTCAATGAAATTTTAGTATGTGGTAGGAGACCACCTGGGGACGAACCTTATTGAAAATGGGTGAAGTGGGTCAAAGGTCAGGACATAGGAGCGGGATGCATTCCATTGCCCTTATACATCATAACTTGCGTAAATATGCTTCGATTTCGATGAAATTTTGGAATGTGGTAGGGAACCACCTGGAGACACACCCTGTTGAAAATGGGAGAAATGGGGTCAAAGGTCAGGACATAGGATCAGGATCCATTCCGTCGCCCTTATGCGTTATAACTTACGTAAAAATGCTTCGATTGAGACAAAACTTTATCATGTTGTTCCGGAAGTATTCTTTACCGGTTCTGTTGAATATCATCGAAATGGGGTCAAAGGTCAGGTCATAGGAGCGAGATTTATTCTGCAGCCCTTATCCTCATAACTTGAGTAATAACTTGAGTAATGATTTCTGGTATGTTGGAAAGCGTATCATAATCAATGCATTGCATGATTTTACTAACTTGTTAAAAAGGTTTTACCACTGTGGTTTATTTGTACTATTGTCTGTTTTCCTTGACATATCATTTTGCTTGTGTTGCAGAAGCTGATTTCAATGTCGCAATACACCGTGGGTCGAGATCCTGAGACATTCGAAAATCCTGACAGCTTTTTGCCAGAACGATGGATGCGCAAAAGGGACAAAAACTCAGAAAGAAGGGGGCACGCCTGCATTCCTTTTAGCATGGGTATCAGGTCTTGCATTGGGAGAAGAGTGGCAGAGGAGCAAATGAAGCTGTTGCTCAGTAGGGTATGTAGAATTAAAACTTCATCTTTAAGAACCTTTTACATTTTTTTGTCTGTAGATATGTAGTTCCTTTTATTAAATTCCTGAATACCTTTTTAATTCTTAAAGCCTTAGATTTTCAAGACGTATGTAACTCTGTACATGATGTCCCATTTTATTTTTACAGCATCCATTACGGATGCACTTTGTGACGTCATATTTAGCGGATAGTTCGCACATGTGTCCCTATACACCGATTAGCCATTTACATTATGACCACCCTCATCCTAGAGAAACAAGCCCGCCTGGAGACCGAACGGTGGCGCAGGTGAAGTTCACAGAGCAGTATATATACAACCCGAGGACCGGTTTCCGATTAGTAGACTAATCGGAGTTACACTGGCGGAAAGTGAAAGAAAAAGAACACCAAGAAGGAGACGTCTGATACCAACGAAATTTATACAGCAAAATAACGGAATACACAGGATAACGTGATCAAAACATTATGGCAAAATACAGCTGTATTTGCTAGTAAACTGAAAAATAACATTTCCATGTAACATGGTTAGTACGAGGTTGAACCGCCATGAACTGCGTCACACTGTGCAATTCTGGCATGGAGTCTGTCGTACAGATGTTGGATGTAAGTTTGGGGTATTGAGTTCCAAGCATCCTCAACCTGGACGCGTAAATCGGGGATGGTCGTGGCTGGCCGTGGAGACCGGATAAATCGTTGTTCCATAAAATCCCACACGTGCTCAATGGGGGACAAACCCTGTGAACGTGCAGGCCATGGAAGTTGTCTCACACCCTGAAGTGCATGTTGCGTTGCACGTGCCGTGCGTGGGCGTGCGTTATCTTGCTGGAAAACACCACGATGGACCGACGTTTAGGCCCTGTGTGTCGCTGGAGGATGCAAGAAGGGTGGAGACGCTCCCCTGTGCGTCTGCGAACACGCATACGGCCATCGGAGGCTCCCAAGCAGAATCTGCTTTCATCGCTGAACACGACATATCGCCATTGCGTTCTCCAGTGCAGACGTTGGCGACACCACTGCAGCCGTTACTGACGGTGGTACACATGCCAGAGGTACACATGCCAGAGGCACACGTGCACGTAGTCCTGCATCCAGTAGACGGTTGCGGATTGTTTCCACAGTCACCTCAGGTTCAACGGTAGCTCGGATTTGCGTCGCAGTGGATGTTCTGCTTGACAACGCCCTCTCGCTCTTCTTATGCGTCGATAGGTCCGCTCATCAGTCCGTCTGTGACTCCTGGTTCCACGTCTTCTCGTGTGGGAATGTTCCTCGGACCATCTACGCCACCATCGTACCACCACCGATAGATACTTCCCGTCCAATTTGCTCCGCAATACGACGATACGACCACCCGGCCTCGCGGAGTCCGACTAGACGACCTCGCTCAAAGTCCGATAACTGCTGAAATCGTACACGTCTTCCATGTCCAGGCATTGCAGATTCTTCAGGGTTTCCGTACGTGTCTGTACGCCGACGACTGATTACATTCACTTCGCCGTACTCCTTAAAAACCACCGACGATAATTTGCATATTATGCCGTGCATGTAATCGCTCACCGGTTGGTCCCGAAATTAACATCACACCTACGTAAACTCGACCCCATTAGCATATGTAAAATTCATGATCGTTCGCCAATTCCTTCTTGGTGTTCTTTTTCACTTTCCGCCAGTGTAGAATGGGAAAAGCTGCCCCTTTATCGGAGTTTGATAAAGGACAATTTGTGAAGCCACGGAGCCTCGGAATCTACGATCTCGGAAAGGGCGCGGCTTGTGGGTTGTTCACGTGCCGCTGTAGTGAGTACGTATCAAAAGTGGTGCACATATGACCAAACGACGAACCGTTGTCCAGTCGTGTGTCGTCCGCAGCTCATTGATGCCAGAGGGGAGCGGAGACTGTCGCGCATTCTGCACAGCGACCGCAGGGCCACAGTGCTACAAATCACCCGCAGCTACAACTGGGATGATCAGGGGGAATGTGTCACAGCACACAGTTCATCGCAGCCTTCTGCACATGGGCCTGCGTAGCCGAAGACCCATCCGGGTCCCCGTGCTCACTGCACGTCATCGGCAACAACGCATAAAATGAACCCAAGTTAATCGAGATTGGCCCGTGGATGATTGGAAAAAATTGGCCTGGTCTGACGAATCAAGATTCCTGGTGCATCACGTAGATCACCGAGCGCGGATTCGCAGATTACCAACGGAGTTTATGGCATCTGGATGCACTGTTGGGCGGAAACAAGCCGGCGGCGGCGGTGTTACGCTGTGGGCGATGTTTTCTTGGGGCACTTTAGGCTCCATTATCTCAATAGCACAATCCCTGACCGCTGTCAGGTATCTGAACATCGTTGCGGACCAAGTCCACCCACTCATGGCAACTGTGTGTCCCTGCTGGTGATGGTCATTACCAACAGAATAATGCGCCATGCCACACTGCCAGAATCGTCAAGGAGTGGTTCGAGGAACATTCTGGGGACTTTCTGTTAATGCCTTGGCCTCCAAATTCACCTGACACGAACCTAATCGGAAATTAGTGGTTCGGCTTTGAAAAACGGGTTAGCGCTAAATCACCACCACCCCAAAATGTACGGGAACTGGAGGACCTGCTGTTGACATTATGCTACCAGATACCTCAGGATACCTATCGCCACCTCATTGAATCGATGCCTCGCCGAGTGGCCACTATTTTGCGTGCTAAAAAGTGGTCCTACAGCTTATTCGGTTGTTGGTCATAATGTAATGGATCATTGGTGTATACAGGGGCTGGACAGAATAATGTGAACACCACGCTCAGAGACGTGACCTTTTAATGCAGCTACATACGTCGCAATACGCAAAAGTATCCACCACTTTTTGGTTGAAATTGCTTTGTTTGGAAACTCAAGATCAGATCAGATCATATGTAGAGGATTTTAGGAAGGAAGTGTCTGACCCCAGGTCTTAAACAACCCTTAGAAATAGGGAGCTAGGAGGTTTGGGCTAGATTGCCCGATAGGGAAGTGACACGGAAGTGAAGTAGAAAGGGGGAGGAAGACGCCCTTATTTATTACCGGGGGGTCCAGTACCCGGGGTCCGACGGCTTAACGTGCCCATCCGACGCACGGCGGATATTTAGTGGTTCGAGCGTTCGTACTTACCGGGGATCGAATCTGAGGTCTTCTCCGTGGCAGGCACGAACGTTGACTACTAGGCCACCCGCGGCCCTGGAAACTCAAGGTCCTGCTTAAGTGCATTTAAAGTGTCTTGTTGCAAAAAATTTTTTCTGAGTGACGACGAAATGAGCTACCTAACGGACTTCGAAAGAGTGCTGATTGTTGGTGGCCGGTTAGTTGGTGCCTCCGTGGCAACAGTCGCCACTGTAATAAGATATCGAGGGCTACTGTGTCTAGCGTTATGACAGCATACCGTGTTCGTGGCAAAACCTCGCCTGCGAAACACAAGAGCGGCCGGAAAACGACCGTGACCGACAGAGATAGGAGAGCATTAAAGAGGATTGTCACTTGTAATAAGAAGACCACGGCGCTGAAAATTACTACGAAGCTCAATCTGCATCTCCATAGCCTAGTATCAACGAAAACAGTGCACAAGGAACTGCATAAATAAGATATTCATGGCAGAGCTGCTATTGCAAAACCTCTGGTGACCCGGGTGAATGCATAATGTCGACGGCATTGGTGCCAGGAGCATACAACCTGCACTGCCAATGCATGGAAGCGTGTAATGTGGTCGGATGAATCCACATCCACACTATCCCCTACCGCAGGACGTGTTTACGCGTGAAGAACATCGTTAGAAGCGCATAACCTAGACTGTCTGCTCCCAACAGTGCAGCATAGTGGTGGTTTTTTCATGCTATGGGTGGTCATATCGTGGTTTTCAGCAGGTCCCCTGGTCACTTTGAGAGGACGGAAGACTGGCCGGGCGTATGAAACCAGTATGGCTGACCAAGTCCATCCACCGTCTCAGGCATTGTTTGCTGCAGGGGATGCCATCCATCAAGATGATAAAGCTCCAATTCACAGAGCTCGGAATGCCCAAGCATTGTTTGAGGAACACGAGGACGAACTTTTATACCTTCCTTGGCCTCCCCAATCACCAGACTTAAACATCGTCGAGCCACTGTGGTCTGTGTTGGAAAACAGAGTAAGATCCTGTTATCCTCCTCCTGCATCTATCAAGGATCTGGAACAGTTTCTGAATGAAGAATGGTGTAACATCCCACTAACCTCCATCCAGAATTTGTATGCGCCCATTCCAATGAGGATTCTGGAGGTTTTGTATGCCAAAGGTGGTCCCCACACCCTATTAGGTACGTAAAACCTTCTTTTCCGAGGTGTTCACATTATTCTGACCAACTCCTGTACGTACGCTATAGGAACAGCACCAAAGATACAAGTGCGTCTGTTATCAATGAGTGACACCCTTATTTAAGGCGGGCCGTTTATGCTGCTGTGAGGTGAGTTGATGTTTAGCTGTGTGCAGTGCAGGTACTACCAACTGGCGCCCCTTTAGTCAGCAGGGCCGTATAGTGGGGATGCTTGCGGTGATTTGGTCAGCACATCGGATAGACACCCAAATCGGTCGTGATGTAAGTGCAGTTACACGGTGCTTACAACAGTAGATTGGAGAAAGTACCTGTACCTCTCGCCATAGATCTGGGTCACGTGGACGTATGGGTGGAGAGGATAGCCTCGTCTAGAAAACAAAAACACCCGCAGAGCTTTCTGTCGTGTCTGTCGCTATCCAACAAAATGAGGATCATGTATTGCATTATCCAGTCTCTACCAGGATCATCCGCCGACATTTGGCGGGAACTACATTGGTGTTCAAAATTTAAAGAGAATTTATAAATTCGTACACGTAACTCGAAGTATTTATGAGAAAATTCAATGAAATATGGTAAAGAGGTTTATTATTACATTACTTATGAAACTTGGTAGAGGAAAATCATCATACTGATACTTTCCGAGCAGTTTCTTCAGATTAATTATATAGGTGTTAATCACGCATCAATATTATATTTGCATATGTTAATGTTATAATCTTGTAATTTTCATGAAAGAGAAAAAATTGAAAAATGCTTAATACATGTGGGATTTTAACATGGGATATGATCAGCCATGACAGCCATGCAGCTCAAACAATGACTCCTCATACTGTTTATGCAGGCATTGACGAACTCCTCTACAACAGTTGTTTTGAGATCTTGAAGTGTGCTGATAGGGAGCTGGCAAGCTCTATTACGTTTCTCTAGAAGATCCCATTAATGCCCAATGGGATTAAGGTAGGGAGATCTAGGTGGCCACTATATTCGGCAAACATCGCCCTCTTCGAGGAAATCGCCGATCAAATGTGTTTGATGTGGTTGGGCGTTATTGTCCATAAGAATAAAATCTGGACCGACGGTTTCGCTGAATAGCCTGACATATGGGTTCAGGATTGCGAAATAGTACTTAAGCTAAAGGGGTTGAAGTATGGTTTGCCGCCCCGGTGGCGCAGTGGTCTAAGCGATTGCTTCTGGTCATTCGTTCGAGATGGGTCCAGGTTCGAATCCCTGTGAGGCATGGATGTTGTGTTTGTTTTACCCTGGCTCTCTACCTTCCCTGGAGTCAGTGGTCCTGAATTAGGGACGGGCGACTGCTTATAGCCCATTAAGTTGCTCACGGTGTCGTTAAACCTCGATTAAAAAAAATGAAGTATAGTTTTAGGATCTCGTCTGTGTACCTCAGGGCAGTAATAGAGCGACTATGAAAGATGTGAAGATCGGTGCGCCGTTTCGTCATGATTCCTGTTCAGACCATCAGGGCACCGGCACAAACCTTCACTGATGTTAGAGGGACCATTGCAGGTCCTTAGTTCTCTCCAGATGAGATTACGTCACGAAACAATACTTAAGCTCAGTGGTGTGACTTATGGTTTCAGAATATTGTCTTTGTACTTCAGGGTAGTAACAGAGCGACTCTGAAAGATGTGAAGATCTGTGCGTCCTTTCGTCATGATTCCTTCCCAGACCATCACGGTGCTAGATGGACTGTTGCGGGTACCTGGTTCTGTCCAGATGAGAATACGTCTCGAATCTGTATTTAAGCTGAATCGCGATTCATCCCTGAAAAGGACATTCACCCACTGATCTGGACTCTAAGCGTAATGTTGGGAACTTCGAGTTAGCGAGCTATCTGGGCGACGGAAGTTAGAGTGACAGAAATAACTGATCTCCTTGCGCAAAGCCTTGATCACAAAGTCTTCTAGAAACAGTATACCTTGTAGCTGTTGCAAGTTTCAAAGACAGTAGCCTACTGGACATCCTTCTGTTCCGTTTGACAACCCAGAATTAATTTTAGCCTGTTAGCTTGTCCACCACCAGACGGATCGACATATAGAAATCGTCTACAACAGATCCAACCCAGAATTAATTTTAGCCTGTTAGCTTGTTCACCACCAGACGGATCAGCATATAGAAGTCGTCTGCAACAGATACAACCCAGAGTTACGTTTAGCCTGGTAGTTTGTTCACCACCAGACGGATTGACATATAGAAATCGTCTACAACAGGTACAACCCGAAATAAATTTTAGCCTGTTAGCTTGTTCACCACCAGACGGATCATCGAATGACTTCAAGGGTGCCTTTAAGATTCAACCACAAAATGCACACAAAATTGTTTTACGTAAAAACCTCAATTTTCTAGAATGAGAACATGTTCAGGACTTATCAACAACAACAACAACGATCTCGGGATTTATTCGACCTAAAGACCTCGTTTATTCAACAAAAAACGACTTTAGGTTTTATTAAACCACTAGATGGCCAGTATTTTTTCGACGCTGGGCATTGCTAATTCAAATTTGGGACTACTTCAGGACAATTTCAAACATAGAAACACTTCATGATTTCTTTGACCTAACGACTTCAGTTATGCCTCATCGGAACGATTTCATGAGACATTCAATTGCAGAATAACCTCAGGATTTATTCGACCTTAAGATCTCAGTTATTCGACATAAGGGCGATTTCGAGACTTACAGACAAAAGGATTTTGGTATTTATTCGGCCTAACGACGTGATTTTTGCAAGATAAAGATGATTTCAAGACTTATTGAACAACATAATGACCTCAGCATTTATTTAACATAAGGCGGGCTCTGGGATTGTTTCTTAAGCTCGTAAACTGAATACTCCTTTCAAAACAACTGAGTTAGTGGCTTGGTGTTATCATGTGATCTATCGAATATCCTCATTAGCTTGAAACTTTCTGGACGACAAGCACAGAACTCAATGAATGATATTTGCAAATCGTAAAATTTACTGGAAGGTGCTGTCGCTTACCCCAATCATTAAAGCACAGAGATTACTAGTTTACTTTCTCAAACTCAAAAAGGTAATAAAAATGACCGGAGAAAGAAAACATATTTTCTCTAATGTGCTTCTAATCGCAGAACTTTTTAGAAGCCCCACAAACCTAAGGTAATGAAAAGTATTAAACTTCCAAAGAGACATCATACCTAATGGGAAACGAATTTGCCCGAATAAATAACTTTTCTCAAATACATTGGCACTTCAGTTTTCTCATGTAATCATTGGCACATCAGTGCCAATGATTACATTTTTATCGCCTTCCGTGTACTGTATTTGAGAAGAATTTTTTGTTCGGGGAAATTCGTTTCCCATTTATGTATGATGTTCTATGAAGTACTAGAACTTAAAAGACCTACACCGGGCCTCGGATGTGAGAAAAGGTCGTTGAGATGTTACGATGAAGCTTATAGTTGCATCGACTAGCGCAAATCTGAAATATTCTCCGATTTCTAAGTTGCACCTGCGTAGCTTCAGTTGCTTGGAATTTCCTTGTCCTGGATGGTGTATAAACTATAGCATGTTCGACCGGTAATTAGGAGGTGCGGGTTCGATTCCAGCTCCAGGGCAATGTAAATTTAAAGTTTTCTGAAAGAGTGGCTACGTGGACAACAACGACCCTTGTATGCAGAACTCTTACTATACAATCCTCGTAACTGCAGCATTCTTCTAATTTAGGCCTTGTAAACACTTGCCATAGCACTTTTATTTATGAGAATCGTCATAAATGAAAGTGTTACAGCAAAAATCAGTTGGCAAATCCGCAATTGTTTTTTTAGCTGATTTGCTTTCAGTCACGCTAAAAGGAAAAAAATTCTCTTTCGTTTTTCTTAAGTTTTAAATGATTATAAATTAGTGATATTTTTGTGTGACTGTAAATGACATTTTTAAAAACTGTACTCTCATCTTTTTCTGTGTTTGCTTTTGATAGGTTGTTCAAAATTATCACCTGGAGCCGAGAAACAAATCAGAAGTTAAAATTGCACTGAGAATGGTGACAACGCCAGAAGAACCCATTCAAATAAGCTTTAAGCTACGTTCGCAGTAGAAGGAAAGAAAGGAAGAAAAATGTTCGAGAGACTGAGTATGAGGAAAGTTGACGCTGCTGCTGTTACTGCTCCTGCTGTTTTTGGAGAACATTTTCCCACCACATCGCTACCTCGTTCAGGCAGCTCTAGTCTTGTATTTGATACATGGTTAAAAGTCCAAGCCGTTAGAAACTGACTTGACATCTCCAAATTCGTAAAATATTAGCTCAAGACTATGGCTTTGAGCTAAGGTCATTGTGCCTAAAGAAAAATGAAGAAAGAAAGACAATTATGTTTCACTAATAATGAAAGCAGGCATGACATCGAAATTTCCATTTCGTAAGCCACCTGATGACAAAACAGTTCAAACGAATATAGTATTCTTTATCATATATTTTTTCACAAAGTAATCCATATTTTAAGAATAATATGTATATAAAGTAAAATGTATGGTAGCCATATACTTATAGTACTGGTAAATTTCAAAAGTGCAGCATTATACATGTTTGCAAATATGGCCTGCCTATGCTTATGCTGTGTTTGCGACTAATCAGCCGTGAAAGTCGAGATTTTACATTGAACTGTTTCAGTGAGAAAATTCGGGCTCAGCTGATGAAACAGACAGATAAGATACTTTTTTTTTTTTTTTTTTTTTTTTTTGCATTTTGAATTTTTAGAAGGTTGGTAGTTATTTAGAGTTGATAGGAATCCGATTCATGTTGAGAAACATGGAATTCCGTGTTGCACATTTCAAAAGCACCTCCTTCCGTTATCAGAAGATTAAATTTCCCTTACCCATCGTTACTGAGTGGTGGATAAAACACCATGAGTCGGAGATCCCGTCGTTACTTCTCATAATTATCTGTTCCGTTCGTTAGCTGTTGATCGGAAGTCATCGGTTACCAAGCTATGTACGTTTCCAACCGAAAAAAAAAATTGAAGAAAAGAAATAAAAAAAGCTGAATCCATAGTCATCTGCTAAACATAGTGAATATAAGGAAACATTTGACACACCAGGTTTTTGAATGGTGAGTTCCGAGCTCAGCCAGTGTATTTATCTCCTTTTCACATAATTTTCTCTTGCTCTGTCCTTTGACAGCGTACTTGGAGATTTTCCTTAGACCATGAGATCTTTTTGTATTCTGCTGTACTTTTTTTGCCAGATACAGATAACATTCATTTGATTGGTACCGGCGATTATCCTTAAAATATTCGCTGCTTTCATTGGCTTCAAAATATCATTGCCAACATGAACTTTCCAATAGCAACAGTCATCAATGATGTGCCAAGACCTCCCCTTCAGATTTCTCACTGAATTTGGTTGTCGAATTTCCGCACAAAGAAAAAAATCTTTTATCATTACGATATCCAGGCCACCTCTCCTCGTCGCTGAGACGAATGCTGCTCCAATTTGTTTTACAATGGGTGTCACATGAACTGTACCAAAAATCATCGGATGCTTTCACTTCGCTAGCATGTCTATTTACAAAGAAATTAAACTCTCTTGGAAGTTATGAATGGAACACGGGATTACACTATACAATACAAATTCTGAATCCGTTTTTTGGTATAAATATGACATGGATGGTAAGTCATATAATATCAGAAAACTTGAAAATTTCGTCGTTCTGGAACGGGAATCGAACCCACGTCTCCCGGATAGCGTCCGAGTATGCTAAAACTTTCCGATTGCTTCGAGTAGCGAATCCTGTGGTTATATTCAAATTAATCGGAAACTTGAAACTTGGTCGTTCTGGGTGGAGTCGTGGTGGTTAGCATACTCGGGCGCGATATCCGGGAGACGCGGATTCGATTTCCGCTCCATGACGATGAAATTTTCAAGTTTTTGGGTATTTTCTGACCTGCCATCCATGTTATATTTACACCAAAAAACGGATTCACATCTTCAAAATTCTCTCTTGGAAGATTTATTTGCTCCAGATGTGTTTTGATCTTGTATTCCGTGTAATATTGAATGAACCATTCCAGTCATGGAACGCAGTCACCAGTTACGCTGTAGAGCAAGCTAGACTGGTATTGATTCATTTCTCTAGAATATCCCTCAGAGGTATAACTAGCTTTGGTTGGGAACTGCGAACTGCCTTATCCCTCCCGAACCGCCTTTATGGTATGAAAATCAAATCTCTTTGTCGGTGGTGGATTCGCATCCACATCCTTCTGCTGCGGGGCAAAATGCTTTCCCAATTCAGATACGATGGCAAGAGCTTATCACTGCTACTTGCTGTCTTGCGTTACCTTTGTAGTTCGTCACCTATATCCCCCCTTGAGGAAGGGCTGGGAAGGAATCGCAGGTTTCCGTGTCAGCCAGCAAACCACGGAGAGCTCACTGTAGAAAAAAGGAATTCTGACTAATTCCAGAGGATGTGTGGAAAAAGCATCATGCATTTTCTAAAGCGAAAGAGAAATTTTTTTTCATTTCAGATGATGTGTTTCCGGAAGGAACATCACACATTTTTGGAAGAACCTAACTGCTAGGAGATTCATTTTTACGTTCGGACGCCAATGTGAAAATACAACCCATTTGCCTGTCGTGGGACTCGACCTCACATCATTCACACTCCGGAGCGAATGCTTTCCCAATTTAGCTACACCTGCAAGTGCCTGCCGTTCTTTATATGAGCGGCACCTCTGTAGTCTGTCACAATGGGTACAAGCTGTGCCTAGCGAAATCGAACTTGTCGTGTAGGAAGCTCTGTTATACATTCGATAATATTTGAATGGTATTTGGTAGATTCAAGTGCAACAACTAGTGAAATAAACGCGATAGCACTCCCTGGCATTAGATTATGTCTTTCATAGCAGTAGGCATTCTCTCTCGCAGTTATCCGAGTGGAACATTGTGAACCATGCCCCATCACTCCACAGAATTTTCCATTTACCCTGATGTCGGGTACAGGATCTTGCACTCGGATAAAAAATAGCTTAAGTATGGGCAGCAGTCCCATCATGTAAACAGAGTCTACCACAGTGGTCTCAAATTCAGACCCTTGAAAGGGCCCCTTTTCAGTTTTGGAGGAATTTAGGGGGGCCGCATGAGCATTAATAAATTTCTTATAAATAAATATCAACTTTCGAAAACTACACCAATGGCTTGGCACTACAGTGGAATATCATTTGTAATTATCGGTAAATAGTAAAAACAAATGCACTGAAAACAATCACTTTTACGTAACAATTATTTTTCACTTAAATCTTAAAACAATCACATTTTACCAACGGTACACGGTACAGAAAATATTACATGTTCTGACTAGAAACTTGGGCTCGCTCCTCTGTCACTAACTTATCGATATTTGGAATAATGTCGTTTGAACATGCTACTTTTAAAAGTGAGTATAAGTGACTGTTACTTGATCTATTCCTTTAAAGACATTTTGCTTCGTTCATTAATGAAAACAACTGTTCACATGAGTATGCTGTTCCGAACATGGACAGAACCCGTGCAGCTAGGTTAGGAATGTTTACTTACTTGTCCTTTGAAACTAACTCGTAAAACTCTGTTAGATTGCAGCTGTTGAATTTTTCTTTTAGGAAAGAATCACACTGAAAGTCTACTAATTCACGCTAATGTTCTTCAGGTGCGTTATCGGCATTATAGGAAAATGGAGACTTGAATATACATGTTCCATGTCTTTGAAACATTCAAACCGCCATACAGAGTTATCCTTCGTAAATAAACTTGTTACTTATAAAGCAGATGGCTTCGCCAAGCATTACTATATCTACATTATATTTAATATATCATAATATACTTGAAAAAAGGGTGATTTATTTTTATTTTGTAATCATTCATGCGGGCCGCGAGTTTGAGACCACTGGTCTACCAAATAGTCATCACTCTACAGTGTGAAGCACTTAGTGCCACACCTTTGGGAGATGGAATATCCAGTCTCATTCTTTGGAACACATAACTGTGGACAGGCTATAAATCCCCTTCTAAATGATCGATGATCTCTATCGGTGAATTATCTTGGTAAATTGAATTGTGCACGGTCAGCTGCTCCACCAACAGACTTACTAATTGTGAAATTTTGGATTTCTAAATTAAAAGCTTTACACCCGACAGTCGAACATTTGTTTTCTCATTTGATTTTCACACCTGCTTCAAACTGCGTGTGTTCGCAAAGACAACTGAAACTAGCTACTAAAGTACGCGCAAATTATGTACACTGGCTTAAGCGCATTAAAACCTGGGCTCAACATGAAAACATCTATTGATATCATGGTGCAAAGCATTCTGACACTTTCTAACGGCTAACAGCAAGCAAAAAGCAAAAAAAAAAAAAATCATTTTGTTATAGACGTGTTATTCCTTCGCATTTTCTGAATAGATAACATAATTTAAAAAAAGAGAAATTCTCAGTTCATGTAAATCATGTTGCTTGTTAATTACAGTAAAAGTATGTGGGTAAATTTTTATGTACGTGTGTGTGTGTGTGTGTGTGCGTGTGTGTGTACAGTATATATATTGATTCCTTTTCAATATTTTGGGAGATCAAGAAATGTGTTTTAAAATTTGCTGCTGTATTATAGGCTAAAGAAGCGAAAGACATAAGGTAAAAACTATGGATCCATTTTTTCCATCGAATGAGAGATACGTTTTTGTAACTGGTGTTCATCGATCTTTTCAGAGAATAAATTTTGTAACCGGTAAGAAGATACGGGTATAATTACATAAGCAAAAAAAAATACTTACTGAGCAACAATTAAAAATTCTCTAATGTAATGCTGCTGTAATAATCTATTGTCTTTTGCAGCACTATAGTTGTACATAGACTTTAGCTTTTACTTGTGTTTGTTCACTTTAGTTTTTGCTAAGTATTCTGAATATAACAGCAAAGCAACAAAATATGTTTTTAGTAGCTGATGTACCATACATCTGTGAAATTTATTAATTAATTTCTTGCTTTGCCAGTCCTTCTAAATATAAAATAAATTGGCTCACTCTCAGAAATTCCAATTTTTCTTCTTCCACGTGCACCACCAGGATAAAAAGTTGAAAACGGATATGGGTATTATAGTTGAAAAAAATTCACTGAAAAAAATATTAGTTTTATTCTCAGCTATTTTTTTTATCGAGGATATGTAAATCCTCTTAAATATCCTTGAAATCCCTCAGTTTTTCTAAAAAAGTAATGATCTTCATAAAATCCTCGCATTTTGGACCTCAAATGTACTTCTGAAGAGGAAGTTTTCGATGCATGCTTTCACTTTCTCTATCCACCAATGAACTTTAAAAGCGGCACATAGTGTTTGTTCGTATTCCGCTACGGCAGTGCTGTGGATTTTTGCGCGCTTACTGAAAACTAAAACTTCTTAAAATAACATTGAGACGTTGCATTATTAAACTACCAGGAAATGGCTGTATATTGCTTCAAAGCAGAGGGTATATCATTGAACGGATTGTCTTCAAATGACTCGACGCACATAACGTCGGATGTGGTGGGATATTTTCAGACACAGAAGTGGTTAAAAAAATGGGAAAAGGGAAATGGGTGGGGTGGTGTTCTTCAGTATGAGCGGTGCTTCTCCTATGTGTAGCAAAAGAAAGAATAGCTAACTTGAGGACCACGATCTCGGAGAATAAATGCGACCACTCTCACTCCAAGAACATTCAAAGAGGAAGCCAACTCGTAGAAGTTCATTTTGGTTCCCCACAAATTCCCATGTCTCCCAAACATCTCGAGTACGAAAATGGAAAATTCAAGGGCTGCCTTGTTTATCCGCCCCAGTCCAATAAATGTCACTCAACAATTTTAGAAGCCAGAGAAAGTGGGGTGCATATTTTTCGAAAGTCAAGGATAAAATATTGTGATTCTCAAAGAATTCATCCTTTTAGCAAAGAGTATATACAGAGCTCTCTCTCTCAGCGTACGAAACATATGCAGAAATCTGTTATATTCAGAATACTGAGCTTTTTTTTTGTTATTCATATGTGTATAAAACAGCTGAGGGCTTCTGCTGAAGCTATCCTGCAATACTTTGGTCTTTTTGAATTTTTTACTTTCGTTTTTTAGAAGAATTATATTACTTTATGTTTTTTCCTACAGTAATTCTAAATGCTTGTTGCAGATTTTTTCTTTTTCTTTCTTTTTTTTTTTTTTTTTTTTTTGTATCGAAATCCACTATTGAAGTTTTTTACAGCTGCAATTCTGAACTTCACAATGCTCACGATGCGAGGAAAATGAAGAAAAAAACAAGCCTTGTTTACATACATAATGAAACTTTCCTAGCTCAAAATAAAGCATATTTGATTGATATCTTTCTGAATACTCCGGTGGACCCATTTCGACTAATTATTTATTTTCTTTCTCATATTAGTTAAATTTTAAATCTTATAGTTAACTCCCTGTCACGAGTTTTAAGTTTCTACAATTGCCTCCAGAAGTAATTACATTATTTTGGGGATGCTCTGTTCTCTTGAATAGTATTTACCCGAGCAGGTAGGTTTTCTTGCGAAGTAATAATAAATCCCCAAAATGTAGGTTTTAAATTTCTTGCTATAAAATAATGCAAAACTTCTATTTGGCGAAATTCATTTTAAAACAAACTCCGACTAACAGATGCGTTTTGAACTCATCACTTGTTAGTTACCTTAGGCTTGTTAGTCACTCTTTAAAATCTAAATTTGGATTTTAAGTCAACTGCATTGTAAGAAAACATCTTTGCACTTAAGGACCAGGAAGGTCAATGCGTTTGATTCAGATTTACCCTCAGATGGCTGGGACCGACAGCATAAAATGTATTTATAAATTTCTTCAGGCGGAGATTTCATACAGAAGTTCTGGAAGAAAAATCAACGTTCCTTGTAGCATGAATGCTCATTAGTTATCGTTCTATTCTTTGCTGAAGTTGTAAAAATATAAGTGTGGCTGTTTCAAATGGACTTCAAAATAAGTTTACCTCAAGAATTATGCTTTTCCAGATTGACAAATATGAAAAAACATAATTCTGTTTTACCTAACGCATCTTCGTATTCTACAGTTTGAAACTGACCTAAAACTTAGTGACTCCAACCTTTTGTCAGTCTCCACATTTTGTGATTCGTCACAAAGCGAACTACAAGTCGCACAAAACTGAATTTTAAGAAATCAAAATTTCGGGTAGAAAGTCACAATTGCAAAGAATCTGCCACAATCATTAGCAAATGTTGACATCTCGTGCATCTTTAACTGATGGTACTAAAAGTTTCAACATGCATTTTCTACTCTGTGACAAAAGATGATATTGCTAAACATACGACATGATACGTATGATGCGCTCTCAAAAATTTAAAAGCGCGAGTAGTACTCACTAACGCATGGATGTTGAAAAAAACTATGTAATCATCTCTTGGCAGCATTAGAAAATGAGAAAAATTAACCAAGGTGGCCATCAACCGTTAGATTTCAGGAAACTGAATTGTTTCTTAGTCAGTTTCCTTCTTTGTGGGGAGCAACAGCACGTGTGGAGCCCTGGACTTCTTTCTTTTGGAGGGGTGTGGGGAGGACGGGGAGGGTTTAAGGACTACCGTGAGCAACTCAATGGGATATAAGCAGTCACCCGTCCCTAATTTAGTGCCTCTGGTTCCAGGGAACGGAGAGAGTCAGTGCCGTAAGTCAAAGACAACATCCATGCCGTACCGAGATTCGTACCCCGACCTAGCTCGGACGAATGATCAGAAGCCATCGCTTAGACCACAGTACCACCGGGGCATCCTGAACTTTTCATGAGAGATTTTTTTAGCCGGAAATGCTCCAGATTGGGTGACTGGTCCAGTTCTGTGTGGGAGCAAACATCGTATAGACAATTCATTAGTGTAGTTTCGGATTTCCGGGAATCCAACCGTAAAGTTACGTTACATTCCGGGAACATCCTGGAAAAACCATGAGTTTCGTGGTTGGCAACGGGACTTGAACCCGCAAGAATCGTCTATTCCACAAGCACGCCGTTGGCGTGTAGCCAGCGTAGCCACACCAGTAGTTTATCAATTAGCAAGGAACAAAAGTGTAAATGTACAGCAGCGACTGAATTTTTACCGAAATAAACTCTGCTAATATTCAAGGAATTATGATGATTGGAATGTGTATTATTTTATTCCATACTGAAACTTTTTATCGTTTCTGAAAGTGTGAAATACTTTTAGGAGACAATAGAAAGCTCCGGGAAGTCCCAATGGTATGATTCGCAAACTAGGTAAATGCTGTTTCGTCAAGGACTAACACAGTTGGAGCAAAAATTCGTTAAGTATTCTGAATTTATAGGGCAGCGTGCTGGAAAGGGACAATACAGTAACGCCGGAATACAAGGCACAGGTATATGAAATGAAAACTTAATGAATGGCCCTGGCAATTTCGTGAGAAGTGAAGACAATGTTAATGCCAGTTAAGGCAGATATTATTCCGGAAGTATTTTGTTATCCATATGATCTCAGTCCATGCTCAAAAAAATTGAAGTAGGTCGTTCAAAAGTTATTAATGAAATTTTCTGAGGGTTCAAAAATAAGAGCTCTCCATTTGACTTAGCACAAATATCTGATTATCGTCAGAACACCGTGTTATCTCAGTTTCCTTAAAACTCTCGAATCCTCTGGTTGAAACCACCATAACTATTTTATAAGGATTTAAGTGGAAATGAAAGAATCCAGACGACTTTTAACCACACAGCTGAGGTACAGCTAATTTTTCTCTGAGTTTCTTATTGTTTTCCTTTTTAACACGCACCGTAAACAGTGTGAAGTTTTAGAAGGTAATCTATAATGACTCCGGAACTGAAAAATCCGCGTCTCAAGAATACGTGGAATTAACCGTGATGCACATTTGGCAGCAAAGTTAAAAAACCTGTTGAAGCCATATTTTTAAAAATACATAGTATTCAAAACAGTAACTTCGACATAAAAGAAATAAATGCAATAAGAATATTTTTTCTTCTCTTGGAGAAAAAAAACTTGCAAACCAGGATGTATATATATATGTGTGTTTGGATTTTTTATATATATATATATATGTAGTTAAAGCGATTCCATAAATGAAATCATTTCAAAAATCTGAAAGAATATGATATCTTTTTAACAGGTCTATCAATGTCTTCTCCACTGTTATCAGCGTACAATATATTTTCGTAAAGTTTGTGCTGGTTCATCTATTTCATTATTCGCTTTGCTACCGAGAATTCATGAATTATACATATTTTCTTTCCAAATGATAAATATGTTATGACTTGTTTTGTATATACGTACATATACTCTTATTTTACAAATGTTATGTAATTCGCAAGATGTTGAAGATTGTTGTATATTTTGTTAGCATTCATTTTTAATAAAAACATCTTTACATCTCTATGTGCTTCTTTATTGGAGTTAATGTTTCTACGTTTTCTTATACAAAGGCCGTTCCATAAAAACGGACAGTAATTTTTTTTTTTAATCGGCAACAGTGCGAAGGGGGAAAATAACCATGTAGACGACTAATTGAATTAAGGAAGTATCTATGGCAACAGTTATTATCCGCGGCAGACGATTCTGGTTTTGTCGTTTCGCAGTTGTTTAAGTTTTGTCGTTTCGCAGTTGTATTTCGCCATACAGCTATGGAGGTGAGTGATTCAGAGTTAAAAAGTGAAATGCCGTGTGTGATAATATTTTGCTATCGTTTGGGTAAAACGGCTCCCGAAACAATCGATTTAATGAAAAAAGGTTACAAAGATAAATGTTTGGGTGAGTCAATGATTTTTAGATGGCACCATGATTTCGAAAAAGGGCGTTTGTCGGCAGAACTCACTCCTAGGCCTGGTCGACCTGAAAGTGTTGTTACGAAGCGTATTAATAACACTGTTTGCGCAGCCCTGCAAGAAGATAGACGAATGACGTGTGAAGACATAGTGGCGTGAACTTATAATTCAAAAATGTCGGCATTCCGTATTCTACGCGACAAATTACTGCTGAATCATGTGTGTTCCAGATGGGTACCTCATCACCTGACGAGAAAACAATTGTTAGCCAGAGTTCAGGTGTGTCATGAGTGGAAACAAATTATTGCAAAGGATTCATATTTTCTAAACACAGTAATAACTGCCGATGAAACACGGGTCCACTATTTCGATTCCCTCGCGAAGCGCGGAACGAGTGTCTGGAACACACAGGCTCGCCTCGTCCGAAAAAAGTCCGCCAAACCAAATCAAGCTGGGAAGGTGATGATGATAATTTTCTGCGATCATAAAGGTGCAGTCTACGAGCATGCCGTTCCTCCACAAATTACTGTCAATGCTGAGTATTACATTTCAGTCTAGAAGCGTCTGCGAGGACACATATCGATTAAGCGACCGGAACTGGTGGGCAAGTGGACCCTATACCATGATAACGCCCGCCCACATGTGGCTGCTTGTCACAGCCTGCCTACAGTCCTGACTTCGCACCGTGCGATTTCTGGTTGTTTCCAACAATGAAGGAGAAGTTCCGTGACGCATCATTCAATACAGATGCTGTCGTTATTCAAGCTGTACAGGGGTCGCTAAAGCAGCTCCCACAAAATGCTTTGAAAAGTGGACTGAACGATGAGGCCGTTGCATATCATCCGAGGGAAGGTACTTTAGGAAAGAATGACATATATTTAGCTGTGCCTATATTTCTTCATTTTGTGTGATTTTACTCTCAGTTTTTATGGAACGGCAGTTGAAGTATGATATTTTTAACTGAAGCGGAAAGAAAACAAGAAAGGTGACACCGAGTTTTCGGTTGTAATGAGCACGTCTTTCGAATTCTTTCTGATGCGGATGGAATTTATCAAAATTATTCAAAGTCAATGGAATCCGTTAGGAAAAAAAAATAAGCGGATTTCTGCAATCGGTAAAACATCCAGAAATAGAAACAGCTACTTACTTCCACCGGCAATTAAAAAGTATGTTACGAACATTAATAAACGACGCACAAAAAGTTTCTCATAGCAGAAGGAGTATCAGAGACAAAGAGATTTTCAAATCGGACAGTTAAAAGAAGAAATATAGAAGGAAACATGAAATAATCCTACACCTTCTAACAGAAGAATTTTACATAATGGAACGGTGGAAAATACCCGAAAAGTATTCTTCATGGCAAAAGTTAGGCTAAGGAAAAAGAACTTGCCAAATACGTCTCCTAGAAGCAGAAAAAAGGTTTCGCCCTCCCGGTGGCGCAGTGGTCTAAGTGCTGTCTTCTGATCATTCGTCCGAGTTGGGTCCGGGTTCGAATCCTGGTGAGGCATGAATGTTACGTTTGCCGAACAGCACTTGCTCTCCCCCTTCCCTGGAACCAGATGCCCTAAATGAAGGACGGGAGACTGCTTATATCGCATTGAGTTGCTCACAGAGGCCGTTAATCCCCCAATTAAAAGCAAAAAAAGGTTTGACCTTTACGCTCCCCAGCGGGCAAGCTCTGCATTATTTAAAGAGGATAATGCTCCCCATCTTTACTGTAGCAAATGGCATGCAGTAAAAAAAGAAATTTCGCCGTCCCAGTGGTGCAGTGGTCTAAGCGCTGATTTATGATCATTCGTCCGTGAAAGGTCAGGGTTCGAATCCCGCTGAGGCATGGTTGTTGTGTTTGTCTTACGGCACTAGCTCTCTCCCTTCCCTGGAACAAGTGACCGTAAATTAGGGACGGGCGACTGCTTACAGCCCATTGAGTTGCTCACGGTGGTCGTTAAACCTTTAATAAAAAAAAAATTCTCAATAGGGCTTTTTAGAAGCTGAGATACAGCTACAAACAGAAATGCATATTAACACCACCTAGCGCCAGAACTGTGAACTAGAAAAACCCCAGGAGTACGGGCAAAGTATTCCAAAAGATAAATAGTATCCAGTGTTAAAAGAATATTTTAAATCGGACTTTTAGAAGCGGAGATAGAGAGAAAAATAGATTAAACCTATGCGCCCCTAGAAGGAACATTGTGCATTATTTGAGGAAAGAAATGCCCACACATATTTTTCGTAGTCAGTAACTATCTGAGTGAAAAAAGGATTTTTTCAATCGTGTTTTTGCCCGCGCAGATATTGCTGTGAACACAAACGTGTCTTATGCCCTCTGGTGGCAAACTTGTACGTAAAAAAAATTTGAACGAAACATTCCGCACCAGAAACGCTCTCGGACAAATAATCTTCTAAATCGGACTGTTACAGATATCGAGAAAAATAAGATATACATCTACGCCCCCGGGTGGAAAAACTACACATTTTTTTTTTTTTTTAATTCGGGGTTTAACAACCACCGTGAGCAACTCAGTGGGCTATGAGTAGTCGCCCGTCCCCAATTTAGGGCCATTGTCTCCAGGGAAGTGAGAGAGCCAGTGCCTTAAGACAAACACAACATCCATGCCTCACTGGGATTAGAACCCGGACCCATCTCGGACGTATGATGAGAAGCCATCGCTTAGTGCACTGAGCCACCGGGGGCGGCCGCGTCATTTTAAACAGAATTTATTCAGGAAATGTTTCTCGTAGCGAGTGGTAACTGACTACAAAAAAAAAAAAAAATTTCAGTCCAGTTTCAGAAGCGCGGATATTGCTACAAATACATCTGAAACAGAAATATAGACTTACGCCTCCTATAGTGTCAAAGCCATTCTTTACCAAAAATTAGGAATTACAAGGGTAGCATTTTCTACTAGGAGCTCTATCCGATGCAAAATGAATTTTTCAAATCTATCATTTAAAAACAAAGATATTGGGAAAATTGCAATTTACATTTACGTACCCTAGCGGAAAAAATATGCGTAACTTGAAAAAGAAACTGTACGCAAAATAGTCTTCATTATAAATGGTACAGAAAGGAAGACCAATTTTCGCAGCATGTGATTTCTAGAAGTAATGATATCGGATAAAATGTATTTTGAATTCGCTAGCATCTGCATTTTTGCCCTCCAGCTGGGAAATTGTGCATTTGAAGATAACCGGAAGGCAAGGATCACCGTTCTCACATTTTAGGCTTCTCAACGTAAAAAGAATTTTTTGTAATCGGACTAATAGTTGCAGGGATATGGTGTCCATGGACGAACAAAGTGGTATTATAATCACGTACTTTTTTTACATAAGACCTGCTAAAAATGTCAATTAAATGTGATTACTAAAAACTTTTCAATCCGGAAAAAAATCAAGAGGTAATTATTTTTTTCTTTCCCTATAAAAAATGGTTTTAAATAAAATATGAGAAAAGTATAACTAAGCGAAATACTTTTAAAGAAATATTCCTTACTTTACATTCGAATATTGCACTTAAGTTATTTCAGTAAAGATTGAACTTATAAATCGGTTTCGAACAACATTCGTGTTACACTTAAGTGACCACTCTCGCGTTATTATTTTGGAAAGAATGTAACGAGGAATTTTAGCACTTTGCAAATCATTAGCAAGTAACAACGAGCTTCGTAGGCAAGGGTGGTTAGTTCCTTTAATTTCATTTAGTTTTCAAGTTAAAATTTTTTCCCTCCATTGCTGAAGGAGCATATTAATAATTCCATACTTTTTATCGCGAATAAAATCAATTCAATCAAATGAACTTCATCTACCATTAAGTTCTGCTTTATCTTCCCTTGAAGATTTGAATTGGGATCAATTATCACGTAGAAGTCTTTTCGTACTTCTACGTTATTTTAAAAACATAACCATAAGATGAAATAGTTCCTAAATTAAACCTTAACGGCCAGACGAAACGTGTAAACAACAGAAGTCAAACTTACGTAAAAGAAGCTTTATTCAGGATGTAGCCAACACATCGTAACATAGCATAACATAGCATATTGCATTAAACTCTCCACACAGCTCTTAACACAACGCTCTCTTTAACAACGCTCGCAATAATCGCTCTCTTTAATCGCTCTCTTACAACAGTTTAGTCGTCGCTTTTATCTCTCGTTCTTATCAATTCAGGCATACGTCACGTTCATTCAACCTCAATTATGTTGCCAACAGTATTCGTTTGAGAGAAAAGATATTACGTTAAGAGTGAAAAATAACTGAGAATAAACTCAAGATTTAAATAAGGAAAGAAACTAAAAAGGAAAGTTAATTTAGAATATACGTCACACAATGTCTTATTATCTTCGATACTTGGCCCTTCACTTTGATGCTCACAAATACAACGGCCGTTAGTTAAAAACTGAGAGTACAATCACACAAAATGAAGAAATATAGGTACGGCAAAATATATGTTATTCTTTCTCAAAGTATCTTCCCTCGAATGATGTGCAACGGTTCCATCGTTCAGTCCACTATAACGAAGTAAATTTCTCCGTCAATTTTGGTCCACGCCGTGGATCGAACCCGAGTCCACTTATTCCGGAACAAGTCGCTCTACCAACTGAGCTACGCAGACGTTCGTTCTCGCTGCTATCTGCCTTTATGTCGTGTGCGTCCTGCGGGGCAGGCACGTCACACCACTTTTCAAAGCATGTTACGAAGGTATTTTGTAGAAGCTGCTTTAGCAACCCCTGTACAGCATGAATAACTTCAGCATATGCGTTGAATGTTGCGCCACGGAACTTCTTCATTGTTGGTAACAACCAGAAATCGCACGGGGCGAGATCAGGACTGTAGGCAGGCTGTGGCATGATTTCAATACTGCATTTCGTAAGAAACTGTTAAACACAAGCAGCCACATGTGGGCGGGCGTTATCATGGTATAGGGTCCACTTGCCCACCAGTTTCGGTCGCTTAATCGATATGTGTCGTCGCAGACACTTCTAGACTGAAATGTAGTTGACAGCAATTTGTGGAGGAGCGGCATGCTGGTAGACTACACCTTTATGATCAAAGAAAATTATCATCATCACCTTCCCAGGTGATTTGGTTTGGTGGACTTTTTCGGAGGAGGCGAGCCTGTGTGTTTTCAGACACTCGTTGCGCGCTTCGTAGGAATGTCGAAATAGTGGACCCACATTTCATCGGCAGTTATTACTGTGTTTAGAAAGTATGGATCCTTTGTAATAATTTTTTTCCACTCATGACACACTGAACTCTGGCTAAGAATTGTTCTCTCGTCAGGTGATGAGGTACCCATCTGGAACACACATGATGCAGCAGTAATTCATCGCGTAGAATGCGGAATGCCGACGGTTTTTGAAATATTAGTTGACGGCTTGACGTCGCTATATCTCCACACATCATTCGTCAATCTTCTTGCGGGATTGCCCAAACAGTGTTTACAATACGCTCCGTAACAACACTTGCGGGTCGACGAGGCTTAGGGGCGAGTTAATAAACACCCTATTTCGAAATCATGGTGCCATCTAAAAATCGTTGAGTCACCCAAACGTTTAGCTTTGTAAACTTTTTCATTGAATCAACTGTTTCCGGAGCCGTTTTTCCCAAACGATAGCAAAATTTTATCGCCCAAAGCATTTCCCTTTTTAACTCTGAATCACTCACCTCCATAGCTGTATGACGAAATGCAAACGTACCTTAGATAACTGCGCAATATAACCCGAATCGTCTGCCACGGCTAATAACTGTTGCCATAGATACTTCCTTAATTCAGATAGCCATCTGCGTGGTTATTTTCCCCTTCGCACTCTTGCCAACTCAAAAAAAAATTACTCTCAGTTTTAATGGAACGGTTTTTGAAGATGGTGCAGAGCGTTCTGTAATGGCGTGCAAATTAATTGGGACAAGCTATTGTATTCTCAGAATTGTAATGTGATCGCCAGTTGATGTCGGAAACCCACGTAAACCGGTTTTATCAGCTGTGAGGTGGTGTGACTGTTAGAACTTGTTAGTAAGAATGTGGTTTGACCGGTTTTAAACAGGAAATAGGCACTTCAGTTTCAGTTGTGAGCTTTCGTGTGTGACAGGTGGATGTTAGTTTTTGCTCTCTGTGAGCGCAAAAACTAACAGTGATTTTTAGGCTTCTTCTACACGTGTTGCTTTCGTGTATTGAAAAATGGATATTTCCCCAAGGAAGCGTGCAAAAATAATTGCTTTGAAGGATCACACTTCTATGACAGTGAGAAATATCGCTTCTGCAGTTGGTGTAGGCAAATCAAGTGTATTAAGACTGCTTACGCGATACTATGCATCTGGATCATGGTCTCCAAAAGGGAGAAGTAAATGTGGAAGAAAACGAAAAGCAACTCCACGAACCGATAAATATCTAATCAGAAATAGTAAAATGAATCCAAAAAAAAAAAAAAAAACAAGCACCGACCTTGTGATTCAACTGTACGCCGTAGGCTTCTGGAAGTTGGCCGGAAGGCAAGGAGACAAACGAGAAAACAATATTCGAATGCGAAAATGAAGATAAAACGTTTAGCATGGGCCAAAAAATATAAATCATGGACTGTTGACGACTGGAAAAAGATAATTTTCAGTGATAAAAATCATTTATTTGTGCAGGGTTACCAAGCAAATGTCGTTAGACGAAGCAACTGTGAACCCTTAAGACCTGAGCAAGTCAAACAATCTGTAAACACCCTCTGAAACAGATGTTTTGGGGTTTTTTCACATCAAAAGGCACTGGAAGCTTAGTTCCTGTTCAAGGTATGATGAATTCAGCCAAGTACGTAGAAATATTACAACGTAGGATTGTTCCATTCTTGCAAACTTTTGACGGGACATTTCAACATGACTTGGCCCCATGTCACAATTCGAAACTGGTCAAGAATTCCATGCTGGAAAATCAAATTCATTTGCTTGATTGGCCTGGAAATTCACCAGACTTAAATCCCATAGAAAACTTGTGGAATTTTTTGAAGAGACGTTTAGGTAAAATGGACTGTACAACCAAAAAACGCATGATAACGAATGCTATAAAAGTGTGGTTTATGAAGTCAAAAATATGTGCACTCAATTAGTGGAGTCAATGCCAAAACGAATTCAAGAGGTCATTTCTGCCAAAGGAGGATATACTTCATACTAATACAGGTATTTATCAGTGTATATCAAGGCATAGAATGATATAAAGGCATAGCTTTGGAAAAAAGAGTGATTTTTTACTTTGTCCCAATTAATTTGCACAGTATAGTATGTTAAACCGTAGAAGTAGAGGTAGTAACTTTGCAGTTACTTCATGCTATTAAAAGTATTTTATTCGGTGTTCACTGATGAAAAAAAAACTCAATCGTGTGGTAAAATCAATGGACCACCATAAAGTGAGTGTATGATTCCTTCTGTACTGCGTTATCTTCCTCACTGAAAGATCAATAAAACTATACCTTACAAAAAAAGAAATCCTTGCAGTTGTTGAAAAAACTCAAAGGACACAGAAATATGCATTTAGCGCTTCTTTCTATGTGCATGTGGAGAATTTCCTTTTAAAATGTGCAGCAAATTTTCAATTTTCGTGCTGCGCGTAATACCCCTTTTGTAAGCTGATGAGCGTTTCCCAGTACAACAAAGACCTTGAGGAGAAAACGAAATGCCAGTTTAGGAAAGATTTGGAATGTTCCTTTTATGACTGCGATTCCCGAACTACGGTAAACATGCAGAAAGTTCTCATGGAGATATGTATATGCGAAACGTAAATTTATGTAAACTAAAAACGTTAATAGAAAGAACCGAATTGCTTCCTCATGAAATACTTGTACTCTTCCATATTGTGTGAGCAATAGAAATCAAGGTTAAGTGGAAGCTCCGTTCAACAGAAAAGGAGCATCCTTTGACGCTCCTTCAAAGTTAAGTGACCGTTTAAAAGATTATGCCAATTTCAACTCTAGCAAACATTCCATTTCGTTCCAGGCAACGTGAAGAAAAATATAGAACTGTGAACGGATTCGTCTTGCGATAGAAGACAAGCTGAATTCGGAAATCTTTAAACTTGGCATCTAGCCTAATATATAAAATTGAGTGTTCGTTTGTCCGCTATGACAATCTACAGTTTTCAATTTAGAGCCACCAAATTTGGTATACTATCTCATGGTACTCTAACTTAGACCGTAGACGGTTTTTGGAAGAAGTCGGCACCCCGAGGTCAAGGAACCACCATGCAAAATTTTCGTAAAAAGTTCCATTTTTTTCTTTTATACTTTTGTATTTTAAATTCGAATTTACTACTTTTTATTGTGATAAGTGTAAGAATTGATTTTTTGTGACAAATGCTATTCAGTGAACTGCAACACAATTCAGCATCGGAACTGAATGTAAGCATTTCCATTTTTCTTCCTTTCTTTTTCGTTTCGTAAGTAACTAAATCATTTTTTTTATGTTTCACATTTGCAGCCATCCCGGCAATAACCTAAATGAATTAAAATAAATTTAGTGGAAAATTAAAGGAATATCTTTTTCATTCATAAACATTCACTCGCTGAACTTGGTGATTCCTCGAATAGTAATATTTACGAGGAAAATACCGGGTACACCTGCTGTATGTATATAAAAAAACAACAAAACTCAAACGAAAAAACTTTAAGTACTGTGTGCCTAAAGACTCTACAGAGAATAAAATTCAAATTCAGTGAAGAAATGAAATACAGTATTAGGTACGGTTCATGCCGTAAAAAATTAATCGTTTTCATTTTGATTTGTACAAAATTTAGATAGTGAATTATCACCAAATTCTCCCGTGCAACGTAGGGCAATTCAGCTATACTAAGAAATAAGCACGCCAGTCTATCAAAGTTCTTATGTATTTAATTTTGCAGCATTTCGCTTGTGCGACACTCGTTTTCTATTCATGTGACGCGTAAGAATTATGCGAAACTGAATCCAGAGTCTTATACTGACTTAAGGTTACTGAATATTTTAAATACTTTGCCCAAGTGTCTACATTCATCGACCACATTCAATGCGCAATATTTTTGCCGTGATGTTTCTTTTAGGGAAACTGCTCACTAAAGTCATTTAAATGATAACTTTTGCATCGAAAATACGCAAAAAGGATCCGACAATTTTTCTCCGAAGGAAAAGCCGTTGCGAGAAAGGCAATAATCAAAAAGTTATATAATTCGCTGGAGTAGAATCAAAATCAGGATATTTGGATGTTATAATAGGAAGTTTTAGGAAACAAGCCCGTCACTATAATTTCCACCCGTTCACTAATGTATTACACATAACAACGGCCGTACTAGCAATTATCCACCACACCGATTATCATAAAGTGATGAAATACGCTTTATGACGTATATTTTAAATTAAATTTAATTTTTTGTTGCTTTCTCTATGTAAATTTGAATTCATTCTCTTTTAGCGGGTCTGTCTTAGTTTCCCAGTTATTCACCGAAATGTTTTAGCTCCCGCAGGCGAATTCCTTCATCGCAAGGTACTGATGGAATGTGGTATGTACTACCACATTCCGTCATATTCGTACTCAAATCAGGAGCAAGCGGATATGTACTTTATGTGCGGTTTGGCGGATGGTAATGCTTTAGAGGCTAGTCGTTTGTACCACCAAAGGTTCCCAGGACGAAGATGTCCAGACAGAAGAAACGTTTGAAAGTATCCATCGCCGTCTTTGTGAATATGACCTTTATATCTCGTGCTGACAACCAAGATCTATGGCTCCTGAAGTAGAGGCGGAGATTTTGGATGCTGTGCATGCGACTCCTGAAATCAGCACACGCAGATTAGCAGTGCAACTGCCTCTTCATCGTTCAATTATTTGGAGAGTGTTGCGAGAACCACACCTGTATCCGCGCTATCTGCAACGGGTCACCAGCAGATGACCCTGCGCGAGTAAAGTTCTGCCAGTGGTTCGTGCAGCAGTGTGGTACAACTCCTAACTTAGTGATATTCACCGATGAAGCACAGTTCACACGTGACGAAATGCTAAACTTTCACAATCAGCATGTATAGACCAAGGAAAACCCACATGCAATTCTTCCATCACGTCACCAACAGCGGTTCAGCCTAAACATCTGGGCCGGTGTTTTTGGTGCTAAGTTATTTGGACCCCATGTACTTCCCAACAAACCCACGGGGCAAGCACACCACACCTTTCTGGAAAACCACATGCCTGATTTCTTGGACGACATACCACTGATCATTTGTCAATAAACACACTTTATGCACGATGGCACTCCCGCACATTTTAGCCACCTAGCTCGCCATTACTTGAATGGAAAGGTGGACCAACTGCCTGGCCTCCACGCTCACCAGATTTAAACCTTCTAGATTTCTTCTTGTGGGGCCATTTAAAATCATTGGTGTATTCGACTCCAGTAGCAGATGTGGAAACTCTCCGGAATCGAATCGTTGCAGGTTGTGAAACAATACGACACATGCAAGGAATTTGGCAGCGTGTTCGCGAGTCCATCGATGTGAGGCCCGTAATGAGGCAGAAGGTGCACATTTTGAACAATTACTATATGGTAATGTGAACAGTTAAGTGTAATTGACAGACCTTCATAACTCTCAAACCAAGCATTTACGGACCTATGTTGATATAAACTTTTTTTCTTATCTACCTATGAGGAACTCATTCCTGCAGTTTTGCCGCGTATTTTTGAGACACCCTGTATATAGTGTTTGGAGTTAATTATCAAGTTTTCTCCAAACAGAAATCATCGCTCTTTCCACGTTAATAAGTGAATCTCGTTAATAATATGGAAAGCAGCAACTGAACAAATAACCAGCAGGCGAATGGATAATTAATTCAAACACTCGAAGTGGATCAGGAACACCAAACAGAAACCATCGCTCTTTCCACTTTAATAGTATATCCATTAAGCTGCAGCAGGACAGAAATTTCTCAAACTGATTTGTTACTAAGGTGGTGTCTAAAAGTCACTGAGTTTCGGCTTACGGCCCATTCTACTCTTCATGCTTGTCTATGATTCATTCTACTCTTCATGCTTGTCTATGTGTATGCAACAGTGCCTACAAGTCTGCTGGATCTACGTCATCGTGTGTACAGATGCTTGCAATAATGTGACACCTTCCATGCTGAGGAATGAGCATCCAGAGTTACTTTCACGAATACAAATTTGTATCGTGGACAATGGCGAACTCTTCAAACATACTCGACATTAACTTTTTATCACTGTGCGCCAGTTTGCCTTTTTTGTTTTTGTTTTGTCTAACGTCATCAAACTGTATTGACATAAGTACGCATTTATGCAATAAATTGTGTGTATTTGCTCGTATCTATGCCTGTTCCCTGCAAACGTTCATAAAAAAGGTCACGCATCGATTTCAGACATTTTAGGGTATTCAAGCGACAATTTATCTTATCCGTGTGAAACAAATGTCGTTTTGCACTAATTAATTGATGCTCTACAACTTTGTAGTTAGAAATTTTGCTCTATCTCTTTTCGCTTTCGATTTGCAATGGCTAACTTCCGCATTTCGCCACTAGGGCGCTGCAATCGGTTGCATTCGATCCGGCGTGGTCATTTTACTATACCGTTATCTCACTTGAATAACTGTACCTCTCTCCGTTCGCAAGTTATTCCAGGCTAAAGAGACGTTCCTATGCACCCTGTATATAAAATATCCAGAAAATCATTTAACTTTTCAAGATTGAATCAAAATTTTCAAAGCTTTGCTTTGTGAGCTTTTTTTGCAGCAAATATTTTTATTATATCATCGTAACAAAGTTAGGCTGCTCTCTTTTTCTATCGAGATTATGCTCAAATTTGGCAGCCACTTTTGCCCCATGGTGATCCTTAAGAAATTTTTTATCAGCTTTAGTTTACTAAAACTTCTTTCACTCGAGACAACAGACATTTCCAGCGTGAGAAATATTCTAAACGCTATGTGTTGTCACGTTTGGATATGCCTCTTCGAGCCTATTTTTATAAATCAGGCCCAAGATAGTGTCTGCCGGGAAGGTTTTCTATTCTTTGACACATTCTAAAGCATGGTACTTGAAGCTTTCCATTTCCTGTACAAACTCTTCTCCGTTAATATCATCGTAAATCTCTGTCAGTTACTTTGCCTTTAATGTTGGTATCTTTAATTTCCATTTTCTGGATCTCAGCACCATGCAGAAAGCTAAACTTTTCACTTATTTCTTCCAATGCCTGGAACCTGGTTTTCAGCTCACTTATGATTCTCTCAAGAATTTCCAATGACAAGACCCTAAACAAATCCTCCTGTGAATCTGAAATATCATGTTGACAGCCTTTATCAAACATTTTGTTTTCTTCTTGTTTCTTTGAAGTCGGGTGCTAGGTGGTTATTCTGGGCTATGACTTTGGCCTCAGTGATAGCTTCGGATGCGGCACTGTCACTCGTGGATTGCAATAAATTTAAAAGGCCATGAATATTTCTCACTGACTTATTAATCGTCATATCCTCTCTTTGAAGAAATTGGTTGATACCGTTGATCTACTTCAGTACTTTGTACCAGAAACAAGTTACAGCAATAAACTCAAATTTGCTAACGTTTTTCAGCAGAGTTAGCCACAGACTTTGTTTCTGGAGTACACAAAGGACTAGTTGCCAGTTCCTCCAATGCGTTGATGATTTTATCAAAGTATTTGTATACATCTTCAACTACTTCCACTTTCGCTGACCATCTTGTATTGCTCTGGGATTGTAAGGAAATTGACATATTTTTTAAGTTTCCCTCCTGGACGTTAAAGAAGCAAAAAACGAATATAGGCTGTGAAGTGTTCCAAAAAATGTTTGTGTTTCAGCAGATGCATCAGCAGCATGTGCTCCAACTGAACTTATTAGAGAGTGGGTCGCACATGGTACGAAATATGCCAGTTTGGTTTCCTTGACTATCCTTGATTTTACTCCTTTGTAAAGTCCAGCCATATTTGCTCCATTATCATAAGACTGCCCCTGCAGTTCTTCATATCCAGACATATCACTTTCTACTTTTTTGAGAGTTTCTTCCATAACACCAAAACCTGTCTTCTCACTGACATTAAACAAATCAGTGAAGCTTTCTAAGATTTCAGGGCCACATTCACTTATTTTAACATAACGAGGGATCTGAGTCATTTGCTTGTTGTAACTTATATCAAGTGTACAATCAACCACGAGTGAACAATATTTGGCCTCTAATACATCGTTCATTTGGCCTCTAATACATTCGTATCTTGCCTTACTTTTCCAGCAATTGTATCCAGGAACTCATCCTGAATTTTTGAGGAAAAGTAACTTACTTTTCCTTTCTTGAGTCGTTCAATGTGTTCACGCAAAGGAGTGTGGTAGCGTGATATGAGCTCAATGGTGATTAAAAATTAACCGCTGTTAGGATCTCCAAAGCCACGCCTTTCTTGTGATCCCCTTAACGGACTTCCCTGCTGGGCCAAGAACATTACGGCATGGACAGTACTATATAGGACTGCTTTCCAATGACTTTCTTCTTTAGCTATTTGGTCTTGCAGTTCTCTGTAAATACCACCCATTCCTAGTGAGGACTCAAAAGTCTTCCAAGAACAAAAACAAATTTATGGTTTTGGGAATTTTCATGATCTGGAATCCTGTCACTGAGCTTTTTCCAATGCACAACCCTCTCTTCTTTAGCCCAAAATGACAAATTTGACTGTTTCTGTTACAAGCTGCGAAAGCAGCCTACATGGTACGCAGAATGAACATGTCTGCCGACACGCCCCGGCGGGTCATCACGGCGCCCGCGCCTCCTCCTCCTTCCTGCCAACATTCTATGCTTACTCTCGCCCCCCCCCTCCCTACTTGCGGCCCTGACTCTGGCAATACACGACCAATGTTGTATTTCCTTTTAGAAAATAAGCTTTCATCTATTTCTACTGTGAGCCCTGATCCTCCTATCAACGAAAGTTTTCTTAACAAACTTGCTGCACAAACTTCTCTCATATAATTATTCCAGTCCACACAAGTGTTCTTATTTATACGCAGTTCATGCTCACAAAACGAAGTTGTTGGGTAGACCTAACCATAACTCTAAGAATACATGAAAAACATAGCCGTTTTGAAGTCTAATTTAGAAGCTGTGAACCACGTATTAGAACTTAAAGGTATTTCTTCTCGGCATTCTCGTTTATAACATCTCCATCTCGCTCTTCCACTTAATGCCAATGTCATCGCATAACCTAAAGAGCAATTTCTTCGAGCATGTAAAACTCCTTTATCTTGAAGGAAAGGTATGGCTGATTGTCCATTTGCAACCGCTGTCGATAAATCAAGAAAATTCATTTTGAAGACACATAATTCCAAAGCGCAGACAAACGGTTAAAATAACATTCCTTCCTAATGACCACACATAATTCCAAAGCGCAGACAAACGGTTAAAATAACATTCCTTCCTAATGACCACACATAATTCCAAAGCGCAGACAAAAGGTCAAAATAACGTAATCACTGCGCATAGGTGGTACTCATAGAGAAGCACGTGATCACTGCGCATCTGCTGCAGAGGGATCTGTGTTCTATTTTCGAAATCGGGAACTACTTGAAAGCGTTCTTATTCGGAAGTCAAATACTGGAGGGCAGATAACAGGAAAGGTCCCTTTCCTTGAGTATTCACGATCTGGTGTATTTAAGATAACATTGCTGTTCCTCACGTTCAAGTATTTGTGGAAAAGGAGGTCAGACTGCGGGGAAGAAACAATATTTTGCAAAATGTAGACACAGAGAAAAACACTTACAAACACTCCCCAACTAATGTAAAGCTTACGTTCCTGGTGCTTTTACAGTAGTATTATTATGCGTAAATTGCATTTTAAAATGTAAATAAGATCGTGTAATACACTGAAGAGCAATTGAATTAGAGACAGCTGGCGTTATGCAAATGTGGCGCTGTGGGCGGCCCTGTAAACGGAAACGACATGACGGATGCAGCGATCCGACAATATAAGGAGTGATGCGACGGGAATCAGTAAGAGTCGGACGCGGTATGGGTAAGACGAAGGATCTAAGCGCATTTGATCGTGGGCAAATCGTCGGGGCCGACAAATGGGGCACTCTATCTCGGAAGTCGTGCAGGCACTGGGATTTCCACGAGCCACTGTGTCACGGGTGCACCGTGAGTACATCGAATCCGGTAAAACCTCCCGGCAAGGGCCAACTGCCGTGGACAACAGCGTGTGGATGAACGGGGTCATCATCGGCTAGCTCGCATTGTAACAGCGGATAGACGGGCCACAGTGCAAGAAATCACTCGGCAATTTAACGCTGGTGCACAAAAACGTGTAAGCAGCCACACCATCCAGAACCATCTCCTCGCTATGAAGTATAGAAGCCATCGTCCCACGTGAGTACCGCTGCTGACCGCACATCACAGGGTGCAAAGATTAGCACGCGCGCGGGAACAGCGCCACTGGACCCTAGACATGTGGAAAAATGTTGCCTGGACTGATGAGTCGAGATTCACGTTGGTACTTGCGTATGGCAGGATACGAGTACGGCGCAAACCACATGAAGCGATAGATCCTTCTTGCCAGCAGGGTACTCTTCAAGCTGGTGGGGGGTGGCATTCTCGTCTGTGGACTGTTTACGTGGACTGAAATGGGATACCTGGTACGTGTGACATCGTCCCTCACAGGTCAACGTTACCGGGATATCCTGGACGACCATTTGCTCCCGTTTGTGCGTCTTCAACATCCCACTGGGGACCTCATCCTGCAACAAGACAATGCACCGTGTCATCACTCCCGAATTGTATCCGAATGATTGGATGAACACTCCACCGACGTGACCTCGCTTCCTTGGCCAGCTAGGTCACCTGACCTAAATCCCATCGAGCACATCTGGGATGCCATCGAGAGAGAGATGTTTGAGGCTCTGACCCCCCCCTCCATCAAATCTTCGTGAACTGTGGGAGCTTGTTCAGGGGTCGTGGATCCGTATGGCTTCCCAACGCTTCCGGTGTCTTGTCGAGTCCATGCCGAGACGAATCGCCGTCGCCATCAGAACGAAAGGTGGTGCTACACGTTACTAGACAGCTATCTCTAATTAAATTGCTCTTCAGTGTACATGGCATAGCCTAACGTAGTTAACTTGAAAACGCGTAAAAACAGGCTTAAAAACTTAGCTTCTCCTCTTTAATAAAGAACAATTCTGAAGAACGTAATTTAATAGAAAAACTATCATACGCAAAATTTTATTAAATATTCAGCAAGCACATTTCTTAATCCAAGTGTTCCCCTGAAAACCCATCAAAGAAAACAGTGTCTCTAGTGGAGTGAAATGAAGGCGGTGAAAGCAGTTCCTCCACACTATATATACGAAGGTTGATTGTTAAGTAAGGTAACTACGCTCGTTTGCAGACTACAGTGCAAACGAGCGTAGTTTCAGGTCACTGTTTGACGTCCTTGAGTAATAGCGTTCGTTAGTCATGAGTAGGGTAACATTTTTACCGTGGGGGGAAAAAAGGGCAAAATTCGCAGGGAGGTCGCGGGATTCACCATGAAATTTTGCCAAATACCGTAAAAATTCGGTTTTTAGGCTCTTTCCCCACGCTTTGGACGTGTAGGATGCGTTTTCTATCACAGATGCAGATACATTCGCAAAATGTATTTCATACTTATCAACGCATTGAAGTATTGCCTCGCTAACTGCTTTAAAATTTACGGCTTCCAAAGTCATGCACTCGAGGAAGATTGCATTCAAAGAGGTTTCAGCATTACAGTTTTCAACATTCGTTTCATTTGATGGAACAGCAAGAATATTCAAAATGTACCTATTTTCTGAATCAGTTGTTTCGTCTGCTACGATGCTTACACCGGATACTGATTTAAAAAAATATTTCACTTGTTGCTTGTGAATATAATTTATTTCCGGCAAATAACATTTCCGCATCCAATTTGCATTTGGAATAAAACCAATATCTTTCAACGAATTTTCCAAATAATTTTTTAATGTAGGGTTATCCAGTTTGGGAAGTGGGATGTTAGCTGCACAAAAGGCACTAGTTAATTTCAAAAATTCAGTTGAGCAATGCTGTTCTTGTTTAGTTCTTTTCTCAATTAATTTATCAACACATTTGTACCTTATTTTCGGTTGACTGTTGGGATACACATTTTTTTATGCAGCTTGCTTGCTAAATGCTTTTCACAACTATCCTGTCGAAAAATCCATTGGCATGTTGCAACACGAACAGAACAATAGATTTTTGTTCACATGAAAAGTTTTCTTGCTGCACAGAAGCACTCATTTTTCTTACGTGACTCGTTCTCAAAATTAACAAACAACATCTAGAAGCTTTATAAACTAAATACTCACACAAACATTTTTCATGATAAGCGCCTGCGGAGCTCAAACACTCTTTTCAGTGAGCTGCTTTTCCCAGCTAAAACTACTAATGCAACTGACGACATCCGGTTTATGGTTTACTAGTGTGGCAAGTCGCCAACGTCATTCAACAGTAGTGGGTGGTAGAAATCACGAAAGATCACACGTGCATTCTTTAGTAGAAGGCATGTCACCATCAAACTTGTTCGATAAGAGTATCTTCGTAACGAACAATATTGGGGCTTATTCAAGGTTTAAAGTTCTGGTTTGGACTTTGAAGTAGGATTACTTTGCGGTATATTTGTCGCGTAAATTCTAATGAATGAGGTAATAAAATTACTTAAATATGAAAAACTAATTCAAAAGTTATAGTAGAAATTAGGCAAAAATAGGAAAAAAATCCCGAATTCGCGGATGTATTTGATATTCGCAAAATCACAAAATAAAAAAATAATAAAAAAAATTCGGGAAAAACATCGCGAAAATTCACGCCACGAAACAATTACTAGCCTAGTCAAGAATGCTACCTCTGAGTTACGTATAAAGCAGCGATCACTAATGGAGTTTTTGACACTAGAATGTTGTGCGCCAATCGAAATTCACAGACGTATTACCGCGCCAAGCCCCGTTTGGGAGCTTGCGGGAATAAATTTTGTTAATGAATTTCGATCGACTGAGTGGCAACAACGACACTGGGTTTCCTAGTATAGGCGACCCAGTCTCATCGTTGGGACCTGAAAGCGTTGTGTTTCATACGAGCGCGTACGAGGTTTTCGCAAGAACTCATATGTCGCAAAGAAATTAAGTTTAAAAACTAACCTTTCAGTATCGTGCTTGAAATGGTGGTATCTTCAAAGAAAGAAAAACTGTTTACTTTAAATTAAACCAAAACCCAACACTCGCACTCATTTGCAGAGTAGCAGCGAATAAAAAACACATTGTTTGAAGAAACAAATATAGAATTTATTTTAACATATTTCTTAATTTATGTACAAATTAATGGTGGGACCAGATTAAGTTATATTAAGACATCGCTACAAAAAAAGTTAAGGTTTAACCTAAGATTTATAGAAATAGATACGTTCCTAGCAAGCCAGCTACAGTAGTACGAGGTGAGCAATAATATTTTATTTCTAAATTTCAATGATTACTCAGCATGCAAGGGATTGAAATATTTGGGTGATGTCTTACCCTAAAATCTACTACTGTTCAACACCGATCCGATATTTGATGATGAGGCTTCTCCTTCGTGAGCTGTTCTTCGTGTGTCCGCGATGCTGGGGCCTTGGTTGGGGCTGGTATTCTCCGTGGATAAAACGCAGCCCGGGTACCCTCGACAACTGTGTAACTTCTCTAGACTCTACTTTGCATTTTTCACTACCACCTTCCTTTGGTACCTAACATGCTACCAAATTTGTGAGTCCGACTTTTTGACCCACGCACGGCCAAGCATTTCTGCCAACCGATGACAACAATAACCTTGATTTCTCCAAGTTTTAGCATTTTATTTTCGTTTCGTTTTCGCTTTCGTCGTGCTGCTAGGCGTGTTCACCTCTCTTGGAGGCGTAACCCGCACCTTCATTAGTTTCTGAGCTGCCCCCCCCTCTCATTCGTCAGTGATCTGCCGTCCGGCGGATGTCGATCAGTGGCTATTTCGAGCAGATGTTCTCCTGGCCAGCTGGCCCTCTACTGAGCTAAGCCCTTTAAAAATTTATTCGGCCCTAATTGTCACCCTGTTTCGGAGTTGTATTATCGGACCATCCGAGAAACCTTTTTAAATCTTTAAGTATGATCGGAGGCACGCATGCCCGACTGAATTATGTTCCCTGACACAGAGCCTGGGTGACAGTTATTACATAAGCTTACCTTCTTACAGGTTGATGATTCTTTCTTGGACTTTCGCCGTATAGTCACCATAGGGCTATTGTTAGCTAAGGCTGCATTATGTAATCCGCAGTGCTGGTGCTTCACAAATGTTGGGTAATGAAAAATACCTTTCACTTCGTTTGCGGAATTTTGCACCTGGCCTAGCGTTTGCGGTTCGATCTCCTTCCCACGCGAAAGAAAAGCAATGTGAAAAAAACAAAAAGGAAGGAAACCAGCGAATTCTTATGCGGTCTGAGTCAGAAAAATACTTCCTGCATCCAATTAGGAATTACTCGAACAAAAAAAAATTAATTAATTATGTTAATTAATTAATAAAATTAATATAATTAATTAGGTAATTAAATCCCGAATTTGGGTATTTCTTTACCAGAAGCAATGTGCCCAAAATTAGAATAATTTTTGTGGCAACAGTATATCGACTGTTCCTGTAACCGCAGCAAGAGATCTCAGCTTCGTCAGGGTAGTTACCCTGTTCCTCCGCGCAGTTAATCGGAGATATCGGTCATCCACGAATGTTGTAGCCCTAGGCCGTCCTTCTCTGTTCCTTCGGGAAGTTGATTGCATATTTTGAAATTGGTTCCACAGTCTGCGGACCACAGAAGGACTCACACGCAGCCATCCTTCCATTTCCATCTGACTTTGGCCTGCCTCTAGCCTTCCGATCACTCTTCACCTCAGTTCATCTGTTAAATGATGTCTCACAACCACTACAACAAATCTGCTCTCTCAAAATTTTTTCTCTACACTCCGCAAACGATGTGACGTACATCTCCGCAGAAGGCTGTTTTATGCCACGGCTCATTTTCATAAACCAATACCATCGCCACTCATTTGCATACGATACCCTGACCCCGCATTACATTTCACGTCATATATCCTAGTTTCGTGCATTTCCAAATATTCTTTCGCAAATGTTTGCGACACCCCCCCTCCCTTCCCCAATTAATAGAAACCTGTGTATCATGATCTTGGAAATGCCCTCTGTATGAATGCATCCGATCGTAGAAAACAAATGCAAAATGTAGACCACATTGCAGTTCACCCTGCGAAATTAGCTTTTCGACCCTGATGGGCACTGATCTAGGCGCTGCTTCGCCGCCCCAGTGGCGCAGTGGGTCTAAGCGATGGCCTATGATCATTCGTCCGAACGGGGTCCGGGTTCGAATCCCGGTGAGGCATGGATGTTGTGTGTTGTCTTACGGCACTGTTTCTCTCCCTTCCCTGGAACCAGTGACCCTAAATTAGGGACGGGCGACTGCTTATAGCCCATTGAGTTGCTCACGGTGGTCGTTAAACCTCCAAACAAAAAAAAAAAAAAAAAACGCTGCTTCCAATCACTCGTCTGAGATGGGTCCGTGTTCGAATTCCGTCAGGTATGGATGTTTGTCTTCGGCACTGGTTCTGTCCCTTCCCTGTAACTTGTGGTTGTAGCCCTGAATTAGGGAAGGGCGACTGCTTATAGCCCATGGAGTTGCTCACAGAGCTGGTTAACCCCTCCCCCCCCCCCCCCAAAATTGGCTTTTTCGCTTTTGAAGTCGATATCTCTGTTTTACGCTTTCCAACCGTAGGTTGAAGAAGCGTAAATGCTCCAGGTTTGTCTGTCTCTCTGCCTTTCAGTCCGCCTGTCCACACGATAACTCGCGTAAAAATGGTTCCGATTTCGATGAAATTTTAGTATGTGGTAAGGGACATCCTGGGGACGAACCCTATTGAAAATAGGCGAAATGGGATCAAAGGTCAGGACATAGGAGCGGGATCCATTCCATTGCCCTTATGCGTCATAACTACGTAAAAATGCTTCGATTGCGACAAAACTTTATCATGTTGTTCCGAAGGTATACTGAACCAATTCTGTTGAATATCATCGAAATGGAGCCAAAGGTCAGGGCACAGGAGCGAGATTTATTCCACAGCCATTATCCTCATAACCTGACTAAAATGCTTGTATTGCGACAAAACGTAGACCACATTGCATGTTGGTTCCGGAGGTATACTGAACCAATTCTGTTTAATATCATCGAAATGAGGTCAAAGGTCAAAGCACAGGAGCGAGATTTATTCCAAAGCCATTATCCTCAAAACTTGAGTAATAATTTGAGTAATGATTTCTGGTATGTTGGAAAGCGTATCATGATCAATGCATTGCATGATTTGACTAACTAGTTAACGTGTCCAGAGAATAGCACTAGACACTCAGAACATACGTCACCATGGAAACAGGATGAAATTTTTAAAACAGATTGCGCTACAACCGGAAAAATTCTAACTTGAAATATGAAATTTGATTTCACGAGAATTTCGAAAGTGAGTTAATCAATCACCTAGAATTTGACACCTAAAGCAACCGAATTTCATTAAGCATGGTGATTAGAAAAAAAATGAGGGGAGGGGCTGGAATGACCATACAAAACCAGTTTTGGATTCTAACCCCAAATATGAAATAAGATTTCGCGAATACCGAAAATGGTTAAATCATTCATCTGGATCGGCAGCTGGATTTCATCAAACATAGTGATTAAAAGAAGTTTATGAGATCCAATATCAAAAGCGAGTCAATCTATCATTTGGATTTCGGCAGCTGAAGTAGCCGAATTTCATCAGACGTGGTATTGAGAAAGCGTCAGAATAAACCATTACAAAAAAAAAAAAAGGGGGGGGGTCATGAGAACCGCACAGAACTGGTTTTATCGAGTGCGAATTCGTGGACATAGACCAAAAAAAAAAAAAAAAAAAGAAGCGCCATAGAAGTGCAAGGACGATATCTAACTTCAACTCAAGATATACTCCATGAAGAGTCAGCAGACTCATTTCTGTTGAAAAATTTAACAGCTGGAAATTACTTTTGCTCAATGCTAAGGTCACTGACCTCATTGCATCCTTTTAGGAAGGTAAAAAAGAAACTGAATTCTCTAAACGTAGAATCTTAATAAATAAATTGCCTTCTCTATCGTTCGTGCTACGTCTTGCGTGAACTATTGCAAATTTTTAATAAAAATATAATAGGAAGTCTAGTGTGTAGTGACATTTTCAGAACTGATAAATTGGGTGGTGACTTCCTGACAACAACTCTTCTAAAAGAAAAGGATGGAGTGTTTGTGTGTGTGTGTGTGTGGGGGGGGGTCTTGGAAACAGTAAGAGGAAACTTGAAATTATATACTTATTATGTGAGTAACCTTGGAAAGGTTTTCGACATTGGTTTGCCTGTTGACCTCTTTTAAACAGTCTTCCATCAGACATCAGCTTGCACAACATCGACAGATTGAAAAGAAAAAAAGGTAAAGAGATAGAAAGATGGAAGAGGAAGGTTCTTCAAGGGCAGTTTGCTGGGAGAGGGAAGATTGGGAAAAAGGCAGAAGTCTGCCACTAGCTCGAAGTTCAATGGACGTCAAGGGTTAGAGGTCACAAGAAGAGGAAGACATTTCAAATAAACAAACAATGGCTAAAATGAAGTTCCCCGAGATACAGTAGTGAGTGGTGTTAACGACTGTCCTTGACCTGTATTCAGTGCAGCCTCGTCTCTCTCTCTTTTGGCTAGGAATTAATATAACGACGACCCAGACACTTGAAATTTTTACCACGTGCCGTAGCAACGTAATACAAGATATAAATTAACAAGGTCTGTTGCAAATACTTGGAGTTAATTATAGGCAATTCATCTAATATATAAAGTTGAATGTTTGTTTGTTTGTCCGCTATGCAAATTTACAGTTTTCAATTTAGAACCACCAAATTTGGTATACTATCTCATGGTACTCTAACTTATACTGTAGACGGTTTTTGTAAGGGATCGGAGTCCGGAATCAAGGGGCTCCCATACAAAATGTTCGTAAAAATTTTCATTTTTTACTTTTTTTATTTTGAATTCGAATTTATTGTTTGTTTGTTTGTTCGCTATGCAAATCTGCAGTCTTCAATTTAGAACCAACAATTCTGGCATACTATCGAGCCGAAGCCCGGGGTCAAGGAATACCACCCCATACAAAATTTTCATAAAAATTTCCATTTTGTTTCCCTTTTTTATTTTGAATTCGAATTTAACACTTTTTGTTGTTCTACAGTTTTCAATTTAGAATCACCAAATTTGGTACACTATCTCCTGGTATCTAACTTAGACCGTACACTATTTTTGGAAGGGGTCGAAACCCGGGGTCAAGGGGCCTCCATACAAAATTTCCATAAAGAGTTCCATTTTTTACTTTTTTATTTTGAATTAGTATACTATCTCATGGTATTCTAACTTATACCATAGACGGTTTTTGGAAGGAGTCGTGCCCAGGATAATAATTTACATACAAAATTTCCGTAAAAAGTTCCATTTTTAATTTTTTTTATTTTGAATTGGTATACTATCTTATGGTACTCTAACTTAGACCGTAGAAGGTTTTTGGAAGGGGTCGGAAGACGTGGTCAAGGGGCCCCATACAAAATGTTCGTAAGAAGTTCGATAGATTCGAATTTAATACTTTTTGTTGGGAAAAGTGCAATAATTGTTTTTTGTGACAAGTGCTTTCCAGTGAAGAACTGCGGCACAATTCAGCATCAGAAGTGAAGGTGCTATCGGCCTCCAATGCCTGCTGGTGTGTGCAATGGCGATAGCTATTAGCATTAAGGATAATCACTCGAATTTCAAAAACTATGTTTTCCCAGTATTAGAGAAAACACAGGCTCGCTATTCGAGGATGGGCGTTGTGTTTCACCCAGCCGACGTTCCGTGTATCGGGGTCCGCTGAGTGCCGCAATGTTTAAAAGTAATCGTCTAGCTTTTCATTTCTCGCGAACATTTCGTTAACTTACAAATTTTGAATTTTTACTAGCACTGATATGAAAGTTACTCAGTATTGAACTGGAGGACTTTTCTGAACATTCATTCCAAATCATTTACTCACACATCCAATTCTCAATCGTGATTAACATTTTTACTTTACAAAATTGTACACTCAAATGAAATTTAGCCGACTCAATATAACTTGAAAATAAAATATGTTTATTTTGCCTGATGAAGGCTTGAAATTTAGGAAAATACACTCAGTCATATGAATACGCTTGAAGACCCTTTTATCAAAATTATTTATTTAAAGGTTAACTTTAATTTCTTATTTTAATTTAATATAAATCTGAAAAATTTCGAAACATAATTTACTTAAAATGATTCCCTATCCTACACAATTTCCTGCTCTGATCAATGTATTTACTTTACTCAACCATTTCATTTCTTCTGCCCTACTTTTCTCAGCATTAATTTAGAGCTGGTTTTATTTTCAACATTGATTTTATTCTACTATATAACGAAGTGAATTTCTCCGTCATTTCTGTCCACGCCAGGATTCGAACCCGGATCCCCTCATTCCGGAATAAGTCACTCTACCAATTGAGCTACGCGGACGTTTTATTCTGATTCCTATCTGCTTTTATGTCGTGTGCGTCCTTCTGGCAGGTACGTCACATCTCCTGGTACGTTACAACTATGCTCTTCCTTAACTCTCGGTTCAACATACGAATTATATAAACAAGAGGAAACCGTTAAGGTCGGAAATGTCCTACCTTCTATCCCACGATGAGGGCTGGCATTCCATTCTCTTCCCGATGGTTCCATACAGATTCCTTTCCTGGATGCAACACATTTGTTTAGTGAACTGCACTCGTCTCTTCAATAATCTCAAAGTCCCACTTCTAACTTTTCACTACGGCAGAAATCTTTCTAATTAGGGCACATGCTCTCTGTCCTCGGTTATACTAGGCTAAATCATCAGCGAAAGCGAGGCGGTGATACAGCCTTCTCGTATCATTTCGATTTCCTCAATTCTCCGATCCTCGTATCGGTAGTTCTTCCTCAACTTTTTTCACCATGCTATATTTTATTTTTTCGCTCCTCTTCCAGTCCTACGAAAATTTTGTTCTTCCCGGATCCTCCCACCAATTTTCAGATTGGTCAAACAATTATCATTTCCCGATCTGATTTGTTCTGGGTTTCCCGCCAATACTCTGACTTGCCATCCTTCGCCCCGTCCAAAATCTGCGTCAGCCCCTGAATTCTAGGAAATTCCGTGCCCGTGGATCTTCTGGGTCGTAAATGTTCCAAAGGTTTTTCCTTTGCCTGGCGCCACGCTATTCTTTCTACCAGACTTGGTGCAGCAATTCTCAAGACGACCGGCGCCGAGCTCCAATAAAATGTCTACCCGCTATACATCCTCCTGTAGAATTACTTCACCTTACCCAATATTGCTGGCTCGTAGCCGATGGGAAGGGATGTCCCGCGGTCCCACGCCACAGCAAGCGGCCGACTGGAAGCCCTTCGACTCGGAGAGAGGGGAGGGGGAGAGCAGTACTATCCCGAACCTGCATCGGCGCGAATCCACGGAAGAAAATCTAAAGGGAAAATTAAATCGCGAAATGTAGAGCACCTGAGGAGCGTGAAGTTTATAAAATCTTAAATTTATTAATTCTTACACCAGCTCCCCAAAATCTCTCCCATTCATTTGATTAATTTTAAAACCCCATTTCTTTTTCGCTTCTCCGATTAATTCTCAACTTCCAATACAGGGAAAAGGTGCACGCTCGCTCACGAGCGCTGCGACAAAGGTAAGTATTTTCATTCCTCTTCTCTTTTTTTTTTTTTTTCTTTCCTTTTTTTACACTTTCCAACCGTAGGTTGAAGAACCGTATATGCTCCAGCTTTGTCCGTCCGTCCGCACGATAACTGGCAGAAAAATGGTTCGATTTCGATGAAATTTTAGTATGTGGTAGTAGACCACCTGATGACGAACCCTATTGAAAATGGGACAAATGGGGTCAAAGGTCACGACGTAGGAGCAGGATCCTTCCATTGCCCTTATGCGTCATAACTTGCGTAAATATGGTTCGATTTCAATGAAATTTTACTATGTGGTAGGGAACCGCCTGGGGACGAATCCTATTCAAAATGGGTGAAGTGGGGTCAAAGGTCAAGACATAAGAGCGGGATACACTCCATTGCCCTTATGCGTCGTAACGTGCGTAAAACTGGTTCGACTTCGATGAAATTTCAGTATGTGGTAGGGGACCACCTGGGGACAAACCCTATTGAATGTGGACAAAATGGGGTCAAAGGTCAGGACATAGGATTGCGATCCATTCCATCGCTCTTATCCCATATTATTAAGGTGGACGTCAAGTAATTTTGCTTCCTATACTTCCAATGGATAAACTTTTGTACACATTTCCTTCACAATTAATGTGTTCCCAAGGATGAAAATTTGAACATCGATTAAAATAACTTTATTATAACTTGGAATACTTAATATTTTCTAAAACATAACCATAATTATATTAAAAATCAATAACTTTTCCTTTGGTGGTGTTGAAACCAGAAAAAGGATGGCGCGACCTGTACTTTAATGACGTCAGTAGACAAACAAATGTTGGATTGCATAATTATGGTTATGTTTTAGAAAATATTAAGTATTCCAAGTTATAAAATGAAGATATTTTAATCGATGTTCAAATTTTCATCCTTGTGAATGCATTAATTGTCCAGAAAAAAAGATTGCGCGACCTGTATTTTCATGACATCAGTAGACAAACAAATGTTGGATTGCATAATTATAGTTATGTTTTAGAAAATATTAAGTATTCCAAGTTATAAAATGAAGCTATTTTAATCGATGTTCAAATTTTCATTCTTGTGAACAACACATTAATTGTCCAGAAAAAAGATGGCGCGGCCTGTATTTTCATGACGTCAGCAGACAAAAAAATGTTGGATTGCATAATTATGGTTATGTTTTAGAAAATATTAAGTATTCCAAGTGTGGTGTCATGGCGTCGCCCCATTAGATGTTTGCACGCGGTCATGTCATCTATCTCATTACGTCACGTGTTGTTTGTTGATACTATTAAAGTTTTATGACGTCACACCTTGCTAGCAGATGGTCGCGATTCCCTCATTACGTCACGCGTTGTGTGCGTATGTTCGTCCGCACGATAACTCGCGTAAAAATCGTTCGATTTCAATGAAATTTTAGTATGTGGTAGGGTAACACCTGGGAAGGAACCCTGTTGAAAGTGAACGAAATGGGGTCAAAGGTCAGGACATAAGAGCAGGATCTATTCTACTGCTCTTATGCGTCATAACTAACGTAAAACAAGTTCGATTTCGATTAAATTTTAGTATGTGGTAGGAGACCACCTGGGGACAAACCCTATTGAAAATTGTCGAAATGGGGGTCAAATGTCAGGACATAGGAACGGAGTCACTTCCATCGCCATTATGAGTCATAACTTACGTAAAAATGTTTCGATTTGGATGAAATGTTGGTATGTTGTAGGGACCTGTCTGGGGACGAATCCTATTGAAAATGGGCGAAATGGGGTAAAGGTTAGGACATAAGAGCGGGATCTATTCCATAGCGCTTATGCATCATAACTTCCGTAAAATTACTTCGATTGCGACAAAACTTTATCATGTTATTTCGGAGATATACTGAACCAGTTCTGTTGAATATCATCCAAATGGATCAAAGGTCAGGGCACAGGGGTGAGATTTATTCAACAGTCATTTTCCTCATAACTTGAGTAATAGCTTGAGTAATGATTTCTAGTATATTGGAAAGCGTATCATAATCAATACATTGCATGATTTTACTAACTTGTTTTTTTTTTGTTGTTGTTGTTTCGTAAAAGTAGATTAACTAAATCGAATTTTTTTATTTTATATTTTTCCCATTTGCAACCATCCCAGCTCTTTTTTTATGGCAGAAATATTACCGCATCACAACAATCTGCATCGGCAGTGACGGTTACCCCTGTATATGTACATAAAAAACAACAAAAATCGAACGGCAAAAATGAAAATTCTGTGTGCCCAAAGACTGTACAGAGGATAACATTCAAATTCAATGAAGAAATGAAATACAGTATTAAGTACGTTAAATTAAATCTCGTAATAACATATAACGTTCATTTACCTCTGCAACAGAAGAAAATGTTAGAGCGTTTTTTAAAAAAATAAAAGATTATTTACTTCTACCTGTTGGTTGTTGCTGTTTCTGATATACAAGAAGATTTCTTTTTTGTCTTAAGTAATATAACGTGCAAAGTTTAGTTTTCTTTTTTTTTTTTAGTTGGAGGTTTAACGACCACGGTGAGCAACTCAGTGGGCTATAAGCAGTCACCCGTCCCTAACTTAAGGTCATTGGTTCCGGGGAACGGAGAGAGTCAGTGCCGTAAGACAAACACAGCATCCATGCCTTACGGGATTCGAACCCGGACCCATATCCGACGAATGATCATAAGCCAGAAGTTTAGTTATTTATATATACATTGAAAAAGGGATTTGTTACTCATATGTTTGTTGATAAAGCTGTCTCAGTTGTTTAACGGTTTAGCATTTCAGTAAGATGTATACATCTTACGGAAATGTTTTTTGCACCGCTTTTGTTTTCCTTAGTGGTAGATTTACTTAGTGCTATAAGTTCAAACGACAAAAGCCCGCCTTTTCCATAAATAACGACAGTAAAAAAACTCAGAAAATATGTTCAAGTCAAGCAAAAAAAAAAAAATACAAAAAGTACTTAAGTCTTCTTCCTTGAGTAATCCGTGAATAAGGAACACACTGACACCGCATACCGGTAACGTTAACATTACGGGTATAGGCCAAAACCAAAAATGCCGACCCAGGAACTTTGGCAATGGCGGCGGAGCAAAGTCCTTTAATAAAAATAGAAGGAAACTGAAAACCGTTCCGCAAAAATCCAACAGGGAGTTCACCAGGAGAGAAACAACAATTGTAAACAAGCCGTCATCTTGGAATCGATGCAGACATATGCCATCAAAAACATTAAAATATTCGCATTTCGTGCCACAACTTTTTAAGTAATTTGTCAACAAAACAACAGCACATTTCATTTATTTTGTGAGACAAATTTCAAAGTTCCGATCAGCTGAAAACTTCGCAAGTACTTTATCAGTTTCGTTTAAACATAAGCCTTTCTTTCATTTTATGTAAAACTTTAAAAGTAATTTTGAACTAAATATTAGCACATTTCATTCATATTGCAACACAGCCTTCGAAATTTCCATCAGGGCATGTTTTATAAAATTCTCCCGCTACTCTGTCACTCTTCTGATTGAGCGCATCAGCACATCACTGATAGCTGAGAAGATGCACACACTGTAGCTGAGACTCAGTTAGTCACATGACTTCATTGATAGCCGTTTGTTTCAGGGCCTCTTCTTTCCAGTGGACTATGCAAGAAAATGGCGTAGGCTTAGGCCTCTAGTACTCGAAACGGCTTTGATTGGCCTCATAGCCCATTGAGTTGCTCACGGTGGTCGTTAAACCTTTAATAAAAAATGCTGACATTCATCGCAAAAGGAAGCGGCTTTATCATGGCACGTCGTTCACGTTAGCGAACGTGAAAGCAAAGATTAAGCTACGGTCGCTATTTTCGCAAAATGCTATGACTTAATCCAAAATACGACAGAAAAAATTAGTGTCCACAGCAAAATGGCACGAGCAGTTTAAATAACAACCCATCAGCAGATTCTGCTCCAACTTTTCTATTTCTGTGAAAACTAGTTTCTGAAATTCTGCCGCACGATTCACACTTCACTGATGTTATTTTCTTAATCTTAAGGTATGTTCCTACTGCACTCGTTGGCTCAATGATCCTCTCCCCCCCCCCTCCATACACTCTAGATCACTCCATAAAGGGTGGGGTAAAAATATAGAGGCCAGAGGGATCAGATCCCTTCCCCCGTTCAAGTTTAAACCTGAGTCAACTGTGATGTCTGTGGCATTTTCCCCAAGACCATAAAACATTAGTTTTCCACTGACGTCCAACGCATTGTTGGTGTGAATGATTCATTTTATTTTATGATTTGCTCAGCGACAAAAGTGGCTAAATTTCTTCAGAATTTTGCTACAACTTTTTCCCCATTTTAGCATTTTTGCTACATCATTTTTGAGCCAGCTTGAACTCTGCGTGAAAGTCATGGCGTAGCCTAAGGGGGATCACGCTCGTGAAAGAAGCCTGCTATTTCGGCCTTCAAAACCAGGAGTCATGTACGCCGGAAAGCTCACCAGATGGCACTTTTACCGAGAACAACAACGACGATTACCCACTGATGGAGGCGGGAGAGTGTGCTTGCATACAGAATTAAATCGCATAAATTTTCTCCGTAATCGCCAGAATTATTTTTATTTTTTCTTGCGAAAGCGAGCGATGAATAATATTATATGACTAATAAATAACATTGATGGTATAATTTATCAGTTCTTTCCCGTAATCTAGCATTCCCATATGATCAACATAGTTACACATTTCGGGACACATTAAATACATCGATGACTTTGTGACGTATATTCTAGATTAACTTTCCTTTTTTAGTTTCTTTCCCTGTGTAAATCTTGAGTTTATTCTCATTATTCTTCACGCTTAACGAAATATCTTTTCCTTCAAACGAATACGTTTGGCAACACAATTGAGGTTGAATGCATGTGACGTATGCATGTAATAAGATAAGAACAAGAGATAAAAAGCGACGACTGATCTGTTGTAAGAGAGAGGTGTTGATATTATTGAGAGCGATTATTGAGGTGTGTTGATATTATTGAGAGCGATTATTGAGAGCTATTATTGTGAGCGATTATGATGAGCGTTGTTAAGAAAGTGCTGTACGAGAGAATTGAAGAGTGTTGAGATAAATGTGTGGAGAGTGTTGTGATTCCATTCCGAATAAAGGACTGTTTCCGTAAGTTGTCTTCTGGTTATATGTTTTGTCTGGCCGTTAAGGTTTGTTTCATTTAGGAACAATTTATTAGTATGTTGATATTTTAAGTTAGCGTAAAGGTCAAGACTTCCTTTACGCCACAACTTGCTATATAGAATTTTAATATATGTATATTTTTAAGTAATTCATTGATCCCAAATCATTTTGAAAGGTAATATTACCTAACAACCTACGTTCTTTATTTGAGCGTTCTCCACACTTAAAAGGATCGTTATGCTCACGCTTTGCTGCCAGCACGTTAACTCGTGAAAAAATATTTATTTAAGAGGAGCGTAATGCTCTGCCTTAATTGTCCAATTTTCAGTTAAATTAAATCAAGGAAATTGTCCACAATTTGGTTAAACATTTTACATTATAAAATGAGGCAGAAGGGTAATTCTTCATATTAGAACGCATGTTGAAACAAATGAACATGATGACATGTGTCAGTCAGTTATATACCCAAGGAGGTTATAATGAGATATCTGGAGGCTGCCGCCATGAAACGTTCGTGAAAGTTCAAAACAAATATAACCGCAATCGGGCAGTATCACTTTGCTTGCAGCATACTACCGCGAGCGGCAGCAATTAAAGTGTGGGAAAGCTAGTGGTTTCCCACCTTGGAAACCACTAGCTTTCACGCCTGTTGTTTTCGCTGAATCGCATTTATTCGTAGCAAATATTTCTAATTGTCCATCGTAACTTACCGCCGATGTGTGAGAAAACGCTGCTGAATTTATAAAATTCGTAATTATTTTGATGCACCTCCCCATTTCTATTGCGAACTCAAATTCGTGAAACGTTCGTGCAAGTTCAAAACAAATATAACGTTAAAATTAAAAACTTTACTCTTTTATGAAGTATAATAATTCATTGCAGTTTGATATTAACACGATTACTGCTACCGAAAACAACGCAATTCTAAAATGCACAGAGCTGAAACTGCAGAAGAATCATGTAAATAAATCAAAATTTCCACAGTTACCTGCTCTAAACTTATTTGTGAGAATATACAAAAGGCCCACACACAGCAACACCTCATTTCTTTTATATAAAAATCATTGAAACAAAAACATAAACGAGAAGTATGCAGTTTCCTAACCTACGGAAGTATACTAAAAGCACTAACGGTAAGGCAATGTTGTCCTCGGTAAAAGCGGCCTCTGGTGGCGTTGGAGAGAATCAAAAGTGCTTCCGTTTTTTTCAGGAAATTTGGACTAAAATAAACAGGCTTCTTTTGGATTTTTTTGGATTGGAGGTTTAACGACCACCGTGAGCAACTCAATGGGCTATAAGCAGTCGCCCGTCCCTAATTTAGGGTCACTGGTTCCAGGGAAGGGAGAGAGCCAGTGCCGTAAGACAAACACAACATCCATGCCTGACCGGGATTCGAACCCGGACCCCTTACGGACGAATGATCAGAGGCCAGCGCCTTAGACCACTGCGCCACCGGGGCGGCACAGGCTTCTTTAACGATCTTCGTAGGCTACGGTCATGGCAAACAATCTAAGAGCTGAGAATTGAAATACACTAGCAAGTATTCCCAATCCCCAATTATCAGTTTCATTATTTTAATAATGTACAGATGTTTTCAAGTAAAAATAAATTCCATTCGATTCCGATCAAGAAACCGATTCCGAGAAAAGGATTTTACTCTGCAATTATGTATTTAATCAATATAAACAATTTTTAGGGGATGGGGTTTAACAACCCTACCAGCAACTTTAAGGGCTATGAGCAGTCGCCCGTCCCTAATTTTAGGGCTACTGGTTCCAGGGAGGGGACAGAACTTGCGCCATTAGGCAAACACACCACCGATACCTCATATATGTCTTGAACGCAAGCCTATCTCTGACGTACAGTCAGAAGCCAGAGCCTCAGACCACTCTGCCAGATGGGAGGATATAAACAAATTTAGACATTTAAATACGGGGTGTTTCACCAGGCAGACCCTCCAAAGAATCAGTCATATTTTGCAACACACTCTACTTAGAAACATGACATGTGGTTTACAACGTACCTTACTTCATGGTAATGCATCACCATTCACAATAAATGCTGGAAATGTCCTCCGCCGATATCTAAACTCACTCGAAAGCGACGCTGCATGTCCTTATCCGGATTGCTGCTCTGATATTGCCTTCTATGACTTTTAACGTGCGAGGCTTATTGCACGACACTTCAAATATCCCCACAAGAAAAAATCGGGGGAGTCAAATCGGGTGAACGAGGTGGCCATAGTCCTTTGGAGATCACGTGGTCACCGAAGAAAAAGGAAATTTCACTCATATGCTCTCACGGGACGTGTGGCATGTCGCTCCATCCTGTTGAAAATCGATGTCGGTTAATTTGACCACAAATTGTCTGAAAATGGTCACATATGACGCCGGAGTTTACTACGCTCCTGAAGGAAATGGGTCCAATTATTCTGGTTCGTGACACAGCACACCAAACACCGACTTTTGCAGGATGTAATGGGGTTTCGAGTAATTCATGTGGATTATCTGTAGCCTATAGATGCCGGAGTTTGGGGAATTGACATACCCGTCCAAATCAAACTATGCTTCGTCAGTCAACCAGGTGAAATCCAAAACGTTCGGAATTGCGGGTAAAAATGTCCGGATCCAGTGACAATAAGAAACACGCTTTTCAATCCGGTTCTGGCAACTCTTGCACAGCTGTCACATGGTACGGATGAAGCAACGCTTTCTTCGAGGCTCTTTGACAGATGAAAACAGAATACCCAGTTCCTTGTAACAAACTTTGTAGAGTGACTTCTTCGGTAATGCCAGCAGCCTGTGCTTCACCTCATCGATTTTTTCTTCCGCTAAAGGAGAAAGTCCGCCAATGTATTGGTTCAAAACACTGCCCGTGGTTTCAAATTTCTTCGCTAACCTGGCGATGTAACCTTTGCCTGGTGCTTTTCTTCTCCCAAACTTCTCCAGGAATTCATGCTGTGTTAGCTTTATAGACGTTGTAATCCAATAACTTTTCACAATAAACACCCGCTCCGTAACGGTGTACACTTCCATCCTGAACGACGTTCAACGAGACAGTTAAACATGCAGATTACCTCCAGACAGAATTAGCGTGCCCGTCCGTCTGGTGGAGTGACGTCACACTAAGTCATCGCTTTATCAGGAAAATCACTCCCACGCATTTCTCAAGAATCAAGGTCACTTGTAAACCAAACGTCGTGTTTCTATGTAGAGTCGAAAGGAAACAATAGTTGGTTCTTTGGGGGGATGGGGGGGTACTACCTAGCGAAACACCCTGTAAATTCAAATAGATTCGATTTGTTACAGAATTAATCCCGTGTCGCCTTAAAGAAGCTCATTAAAATGTTAATTCATTGCTAATTTTTTTTTCTCTTAATCAAATACAGGACGTAAAGACGTTTTCAAGTGAAAATAAATTCGATTCGATTCTCATCGAGATTCAGATTTCGTGATAAAGGCTTTATTCAGAAATTCATGTGTTTAATCGATATAAGCATATACATGTGACTATACCTCGGGGAACCTTTCTGTTTTTCTTGAACTTGATTAACAGATAAAAAAACTACAGGTAGGCTGACTGACTTCTGATTGAGCCGTCAGTATAGAACTACGACTTGCAGGTCGGAGAGTTGAAATGAGCTAGTCGAGTATGGTTTCAAAGCGTTTATTTAATTTGTTATAGCCAACACAGGTCTATGATATGAAAAGTACCTTACATAATTTTTTCAAATAATGCTGGATACATTGCAAACACAACTCGATACGCTAATTACCCAAAGTGGTGCTCTGTCTTCTTGGGCTTTTTACATTCCTCATCACTTGCTCTTGCGTCTCCTTTTGATTTTCTCCACTTTTGCTTGCGTTCATTCAGCTGATTCCGCGGCATTGTCGAAAATGTAAATCCGTTCACACTAAAACAATTTTTAAAACTTTTAATTGAAACTCACTGCGATATGTTCTTTATATATTTGAATAGATCTCGTCGAGAGCTTTAAAATGATACCACGCACAGTCGTTTTGTACTCACGGTTGTCCAGATAAACGGCGATTTTGTCAAAAGGTTCACAAGAAAACAATTTTTTAAATGTTCAGTTCAAATCACTGCGAAATGTTCTTCGTATATTTGAATAGATCTCGTCAAGAGCTTTAAAACGATACCACGTACAGTCGCGTTGCGCTCATGGTTGCGAGACATACTGAGTCAAACGCGGAGTCACACCCAGAAATATTGCATCATCTTACCCCGCGCACGGGGAGTGAGGGGAGCGTCGCGCGCACGATGTATTGCGCAGTACGCGAACTGGACTCCATTCTGTTTACGAACATGCTAACAGTGTGCGGCACGTATTTTTAACGCTGTAATGATTTCAATTGGGAACTATTTTTAGTCACAGGCAGTCGGCCGTAAGTCGTCCCATACTATCTGCGGAGCCAGACGTAGTCCTACGTCAAAAAAATTGTAAAAACATCAAAATACTAATCCTGTCAACATTGGCGCCGAGAACACGCCTTTCTGGTCATTGTTAATTTACACTTAGGTCTCTTGACAAAAAATTGTTTGGTTAAATATAAAATGAAATCTCAGTACCTCCTTTTACTTTCCAAATTCGCAAAATGCTAACTAATGTTTTAAAGAGTTTGCTTTCTCTTTTTAATTGCATTTACACCATCATTATAATTCAAAATGCTAACAGAACCGCAAGTGTTATTCGGCCTGGCTCCTCAAGAATCAAGAATTCCTAAACCAACGTTTTTCTTCCGTTTCTCAGACAAGCACAAGTTCACAATTTTTTGTGGGCAAAAGGAACATCTTAGTAACAAAGAACTTTTCTTTTTAAAATTGCTACACCCGAAAAAAAAAATATTTTTATTAAATTTTTTTCGTGCTCAAGAACTGGTTGAACAAATTCATTATTTATCGGATATGTTGTTATTTACAAATAAGTTTAATTTATGCCTTCGAAGCATTTAGACTATTTTATTAAATACGATATGTGGAGATTGAACTTAAATTGCAAGTAGTTTAAATGTTTACGTGCTAGTCTCTCCTAATCAACTTCGTTAACATATATCACACTTGTCAAAAAAAATTTCAAATTTAGCGAAGAGATCAACATGAGAGCTTACGAATAATTCCACGTCTTTATCTCGTCCACCACTGGAACGTCAGGTCACACGTGCACTATATTCCTTGCTTACAATGATCCCAACAATACCACTCTCATTCATAGATCTTGACACTTCTAAATCGCTCTGGCTCTGTCGTATATGCGAGGTAGGATCCAAAATTCCCGGACTGGGTCCGTAAGTCCATAGATAGACTTACAAAGCTGAAGCACACCCTCCTTCAAAATAAGACCCTCTTGCATCAACACACTTCTGCCAGCTGCTGTAGAGTTCGTCTAAGCACTTCTGGAATCCATTCTTTACGATGTCCTTCACTGCAACCAGCTGAAGCACGTCCTCCTTCAAAATGAGACCCTTTTGCAACAACGCACTTCTGCCAGCGGCTGTTGAGTTCGTCTAAGCACTTCTGGAACACATTCTTTTCAATGTCCTTCAGTGCAACCAGCTGAAACACATCCTCCTTCAAAATAAGACCCTCTTGCAACAACACACTTCTGTCAGCTGCTGTAGAGTTCAGTGAAGTACTCGTGGAACCCATTATTTGCAAGGTCCTTAAGTGCAACCAGCGATGCGTTTTTCACTTCTTCGGAGCTCGAAAACAGACGACCCTAAAGTCGACGTATCAGCTCAGGGAAAAGGTGGAAGTCGCAGGGTGCTAGGCCAGGTGAGTACGGTGGGTGTGGGAGGGCGGCAGTTCTTGTTTTGGCGAGAAACTCGCGAACGAGGCGTGATCTGTGTGTCGGTGCATTGTCGTGCAACAGCACCAACGATTGATCGCCCCATAGTTGAGGCCTCTTCTTGAGGATCCACTCACGTCACATGATGTTCAGATAGAGCTCCTTGTTGAAAGTGCTTCCTTCAGAGATAAATTCAAGATGAATAATATCGAAGACTTCTAGCATGATCTTGCCTTTCTTGCGATCTCGGCGGAATTTCTGCTTGCGTGGAGACGATGGTGATTTCTACATGGCTGATGCCAACTTAGTCTGCGGGTCGAAGAGGAAGCACCATTTTTCATCCCCCGTTATGATTCTTCTATGAAATTGTGGGTCTTGGACGGTGACTGTGCAAAATCGCCCGCCATTTCTATCCGTATGGCCAACTGATCTTCAATTAACATGCGTGGGACGATGTGTTGATACGCCCGGTGCATCTCAGATCATCTGATAGTATGCGTCGACACGTAGTCTCCGATATCCCTGCAGCCTCTGCCATTTGCTCGATCATCTGTTGCCTATTGGCGCGTACGATTGCCTCAACCTTCGAAATGTTTTCGCCTGTGCGAGCTATCACTGGCCGCCCGCGTTCGTCGTCTTTGACCTCCTGCTTGCCTTCTCTGAAGCGTCGATGCCAATAGAACGTTTGTGACCGCGACAGGGTGTTTTCGTCATAAACTTGCTTCAACATCTCGTAAGTTTCTGTTGGACTTTTGCTCAAACGAATGCGAAACTTAATGCCAACGCGCTGCTCAAAAAACGCCATTTTTTATCAATCGCCGAACACTGCGTAAGTTGTTCACAATACCCGGATGTACCGCAGCAAGTACGTCACGTAGATGGGCGAAACCAATTTCTCTGTGAGGGGGATAATGTCGTAACGTAATCCAATAATCACCGTGGTATGCGATGCCCGTACTTTACCGTACAGGTATACCTGTACGCTATTACCGTATCCTTCACAGGGTATCCGCGAACCACTACTACGTCTTATTCGCCTTAGTGGGATTAATTTAAATGGCCAAAATCTGCACAATTAATTCACTCCCCAAATTTTGTCTAGTGGTGTCAACGATCAGATCAGATCAGATCATATGTAGAGGATTTTAGGAAGGGAGTGTCTGACCCCGGGTCTTAAACAACCCTTAGAAATAGGAAGCTAGGAGATTTGGGCTAGAGTACCCGATAGGAAAGTGACACGGAAGCGAAGTAAAAAGGGGAGGAAGACGCCCTTATTTATTACCGGGGAGCCAGTACCCGGGGTCCGACGGCTTAACGTACCCATCCGACGCACGGCGGGTATTTAGTGGTTTGAACGTTCGTACCTGCCTGGGATAGAACCTGAGGTCATCTCTATGGCAGTAACGAACGCAAACCACTTGGCCACCCGATGCTGGTGTCAACGATGAGGTTGGGTTCCCTAAATAAGGGTCTCCAAGCTCAGTGTCGACAAGTGCAACGCGTTGTGTTTCATATGGGACAGCATGGGGTTGCCATGCTCTTCCATATGCTGCAAAGAAGTTTAATTAAAGGAACAACCAGAGGAGCATAGATACTATTTCCACTATTTTGAAAGTTTGAAATGAACCATACTCAAGAATTATTCGCTGATTTACTGAAATGACACAGGTAAACACTAAAATAAAACAGTTTATTTAAAAATTTGTCCGAATGTCTAATTTAAGTATTGTACTCATGTACCGGTAGAGTTCTTTATACTTAAACTAGACATTTTTATGCCTCCTAAACGAAAATTTGGTAACCTAAATATTTTAAACACGTATTAAGCAACACATCAGCAATTTTACCCGCTAATGCGAGAAATTGTTCAATGGTTAAAGCAAACTTCGGTGCGCAGAGAAACTTATATTTCTTGAGACAACTGGGAATAAACCCTGCATAGCGCATACAAAGCTATGATTCAGAATGTATGAGTCGAAAGCATCTTACCCTCTTTTCTTTAAGTCGTCGGTGCACAGCCGGCCGGACGACGGTTGCGTTCTAAGATGCCTTGGGCTCAGAGACCTCTCAAACTGCTCTCCTCCTATATAGTGTAGCTCTTAAACTTTTTCATCCTAACTCTACGACATTATCGCTTGAGCGGGATGCAAAAGGGCCTGCGCAAACGCTACTACCCATTCATGGCCGCGGGTGGCCTAGTGGTCAGCGTTCGTGACCGCCACGCAGAAGACCTCGGGTTCGTTCCCAGGCAGGCTCGAACCACTAAATATCCGCTGTGCGTCGAATGGGAACGTTAAGCCGTCGGGCCTCGGGCACTGGCACCTCAGTAATAAATAAGGACGTCTTCCTCCCCTTTTCTACCTCGCTTCCGTGTCACTTTCCTATCGGGCATTCTAGCCCAAATCTCCTATAGCTTCCTATTTCTAAGGGTTGTGTAACACCTGGGGTCAGACACTCCCTTCCTAAAATCTTCTACCTCTGTCTGATCTACTCTCCATTCAGTTCTAGGTCACCGTTCGTCTGAATTTTTTCTTAACTTTTTAAGTTGTTGTAGTCTGTTTCGTTGACGATAATGATTCTTCACATTCAACCCCTCATCAGTCAACCAGTGACGAGGTTAGTTTTTATTTATTTGCATGCTTTATTCTTTTTGTTTTATGCATGTGTGTGTATTGGCATGTTCTAAAGTTTCCCACAAGTATCAAATATTTTGGGAGGCATACATTAGAAGTATACTAAATGGCGGGTGTTTATGCAGGAGTCTGTAGAATCATTAATTGTAACAATGTTCGAAAAAGCGTGTTTTATTTTTACTGCAACATCGCGTCACCTTGGGATTCCATTTCTGTTATATATATACGGAGCTTTAAAAGAAACTCTTTCTGAAACATCTCGCTATTATTTTAGTCTTCATTAAAATTATATTATGAAGTTAGTGGAAACATTTTCTATAATTATTTTTTATCGAGAAGAATAAATACACTTTTAACCTTAAAGAAAGAAATATACTGAAAATTTTAAAGAACGGAACTTTAAAAATTCGGTTGGTTACCAATTAGTGACCAACTCAAAATGCCATGCTTGTTTCAAATGAAATTTTACGTTCCGAATGTATTTTAATTTCACTGTTACACTCACTTAATATTAGTTGTTGCTTTTTTTCGAAGTTGTGACAGCGAACCCCGGTATCAGCACATAACAACTGGCAGCTGAGGTGCGGTCTTCCCAATCCATCACCGTTTTTCACGTGTACCAGCTTGAATTCTCCTCCACTGGAACTCTGGTCGAAGCTGTGATAGTGAAACCCGGTACCACTACACAACAACTGGCAGTTGAGGTGGGGTCTTCTCAATCCACCATCGTTTTTCACGTGAAGCAGCTTGGATTCTCCTCCACTGGAACTCTGGTCGAAGCTGTGAGAGTGAAACCCGGTTCCACTACACAACTGGCAGCTGAGGTGGGGTCTTCTCAATCCACCATCGTATTTCACGTGAACCAGTTTGGATTCTTCTCCACTGGAACTCTGGTCGAAGCTGTGACAGTGAAACCCGGTACCACTACACAGCAACTGGCAGCTGAGGTGCGGTCTTCTCAATCCACCATCGTTTTTCACGTGAACCAGCCTGGATTCTCCTCCACTGGAACTCTGGTCGAAGCTGTGACAGCGAACCCCGGTATCAGCACATAACAACTGGCAGCTGAAGTGGGGTCTTCTCAATCCACCATCGTTTTTCACGTGAACCAGCTTGGATTCTCCTCCACTGGAACACTGATCGAAGCTGTGACAGTGAAACCCGGTACCACTACACAACAACTGGCAGTTGAGGTGGGGTCTTCTCAATCCACCATCGTTTTTCACGTGAACCAGCTTGGATTCTTCTCCACTGGAACTCTGGTCGAAGCTGTGACAGTGAAACCCGGTACCACTACACATCAACTGGCAGCTGAGGTGCGGTCTTCTCAATCCACCATCGTTTTTCACGTGAACCAGCTTGGATTCTCCTTCACTGAAACTCTGGACGAAGCTGTGAGAGTGAAATCCGGTACCACTACACAACAACTGGCAGCTGAGGTGGGGTTTTCTTAATCCACCATCGTTTTTCACGTGAACCAGCTTGGATTCTCCTCCACTGGAACTGTGGTCGAAGCTGCGACAGTGAAACCCGGTACCAGTACACAACAACTGGCAGCTGAGGTGGGGTCTTCTCAATCTACCATCGTTTTTCACGTGAACCAGCTTGGTTTCTCCTCCAGGCCGCACCGAATGAATACCCCAGCAGGGGCACGATCGCTTTCTGCCGCAGATTGTTGTCAAATCCACAGGACAATAGCTTTTACTGTCGCATCGTCACAGGTGATAAAAAGTGGATATCCTAACGTTATCCTTCCACTGGTAATCAGTGGCTTCGGCCATGTCAGGAAGCAGAGACAGTGGTGTAAAGTGGAAGGCAGGAGAGGAAATCATGACGTGCTTTTCTGGAATTATTAGGGTCATGCGCACTGGGAACTTTTGCCAGATGGTCAGGCTGTGGGCGGAAACCTCTATGCTGAACAACTGCAGCAGGTCCATGATGCTCTGCGTCAACGGTACCCAGCGTTCGTTAACAGGAAGCGAGAGTTGCTGCAAGTGGCCAATGCCCGAGTCACACCTCCAGAATGAGCCGCCGAAAACTACAGGAATTGAAAGGGGTTGAAATCCTACCCCATTCGACTACCAGCGGTTTTGCTCAATGGCTCATTTCTTACAAGTACGGCACTTCGCTTCACTAGTGGAAGTGAAGTCTGAAATGCGAGTTTCTGACCTCGAAACTGCGGAGTGCAGTACCTTTGTGGGATCGTGGCTCTGCTGTAAGGTGTGACGTACCAACCTCAGAGGTGACACACGTGGTATCAACAAACTTCGCCGGCGTAGCTTTATCGGGAAAACATGCGTCTTCGGAGCAGAAGCATGTGAGTTCATATTGGCGCCCGAACGTAAGAATGGATCTTCTGGCCGTTAGATTCTTCAACAGACGTGTGATGTTCGTTTTGGAATTAATGAGAATTTATTCAACGCTTCGAAAAATGTATGACGCTTCTTGAATTAATCAGAATTATTTCTTCTACAGAGAGTTATTTCAACCATGGTTTGCGGATGACCGGAACCGGAACCAATATTCCCTCTAACCGGCCATGGGCAATGCCCGCCTAACCCAATGAGCTGGGCAAGCATTCAAACCACTTGGGCAAAACATTTTATTTTCTCAGCTTCTCTTACTAATGCAGTACAAGTTGGAATTTGGATTGGAACCCTTATTTTTTTTTAATCCCCCCATTTTTATCACTGTTCTTTCTGCAATTGATTTTAAATTTAAATATATATATATATATATATAAAACATTTCATTAATTAAATTTTTTATTTTATAAAAAGTGAGGAGCTCAAACTTACTTCTGGAATGCTTACAATTTAACTGACCGGAATGCCTTTCCCCCGCCAACTAGCATGGGTGTATTAGTTAGTACAATGAACTTGGTTACGGGTTGCTGTGATGGGCTGGCGCTGATGTGTTGTTTTGAGAAAAGGCTCAATATCTGACTCTTTCTCGGTTGGGAAAATCCCTAATCCGCATTCTCGCGTTCACTATCTGCTCGCACAAGGCTACTTTGCAAAGAAGCCTTTGAGAATGAAGAGGACAATGAAACGAACTTAGAAGGGAAACGGCATTTAAGAAAAGTGTTGTTTTGGCTTTTGAGAGCCCGAATTTTATTTATTTATTAATATTTTTACAGGTGATTGATTTTCGATTTATGAAAATTAATTAGGGATTTGGAAATTTTAATCTAAAATGTTTAATGCGCGGAATACAAGGTTTGTCCGGAAAGTAATGAGACCACTTTTCCTGCGCCAATCACAAGGGCCGCAGGGCGGAGTCTCCGGGCGTGACGAGTGGCAGGGTCTGTTAGGTAAACGATCGATGTCTCGTCAGTTGGCTCTAAGCTTTTACAGAGTGAGGATCGCTTCCGAAGTGGACAGTTGTGTGAGCGTCGCGTAACGGTCAAAATGCAGAAGAGTGTCGAACAGCGATACGCGGTAAAGATTTGTGTTAAACTTGTAAAATCCGCAACCGAGACGCTTGCTATGATACAAAAAGCCTACGGAAAAGATGCTTTATCGAAAGCACAAGTGTTTCGGTGGCACAAAACGTTCACAGAGGGAAGAGAGAGTGTCGAGGATGAGCCACGCCCAGGGCGCCCTTCAACGTCTCACACTTCGGACAATGTGGAAAATGTGAAAGCGGTTTTGGACTCTGGCCAACGTCTGAGTGTTAGATTGGTAGCAGAGCATGCGGGACTCGCGAAATCGATTGTGCATGAAATCATCACGCATGAATTGCAGATGCGGAAAGTCTGCTCCAAATTGGTTCCTAAGGTTTTGACCAATGAACAGAGGAACAACCGTGTGTCAGTTTCTCGTGAGCTTGTGGACCGTGTGAGGAGTGAACCTGGTTTTTTGGAGAAAGTGATAACAAGTGATGAAACGTGGGTCTTTGAGTACGATCCGGAGACGAAAATACAGAGCTCATAGGGGCACACTCCAGAGTCTCCTCGACCAAAGAATGCTCGGATGTGCAAATCGAAGATGAAATCGATTCTCATTGTCTTCTTTGACTGTAAAGGTGTTGTCCGTAAGGCGTTCGTACCACCCGGACAAACGGTCAACGCTGCATTTTACGTGGAAGTGCTTCAACAGCTGAAGAACAGAATCGCGCGCATCCACCCGGAGATCACCACCACTTGGGTTCTTCACCGCGATAATGCTCCGAGCCATGCGTCGCTGAGAGTGAGAGAGTTTCTGGCGAAACACAATGTGGCAACGCTGCCCCAACCTCCTTACAGCACGGACTTGGCGCAGGCTGTCTTCTTTTTGTTTCCCCTGCTCAAATCCAGCCTGCAAAGAAACCATTTCAGGACTGTTACAAATGTGTAAACTGCCGCGACGAGTGCTTCGAAAGCGATCCCTGTTCCCGACTTCCAGGCAAGCTATGCGGCGTGCAAGAACCGCTGGCAGCGCTGCGATGTCGTTCAAGGATGTTATTTCGAGGAATTTTAATGTTATGTAAATATAAATTAATTAAACGTCTGTTACTGAATGAGTCTCATTACTTTCCGGATAGACTTCGTATATTTCAGCTGCGCGGAGGAAGTTAAGTCGCTGCACGAGGGAACATTGACCAGAACCTGCGAATTCGTGTCCCCTCCTCTCTCAAAGGGGGAAGGGATAATAAGAGACGTACTACACAAGTGGCGCAAATGTCAGGAAGGCAAGTAGAGTGATAAGCACTTGTCGGTGTAGCTTAATTGGAAAAGCGTTCGGCTCCTGAGCAGAAGGATGTTGGTTGGAGTCCTGCCACCGGTAAATTTGGGTTTAACATGGACGACCGAAAGTAAAAATTGATCTACTGGCTGTTAGGTTCTTTGAAACATGTCTGCTGTTCCACACATCGTCTGGAATTAATGCGAATTCCTTCTTCGTTTCGAAAACTGTGTGATGCTTCTTCCTCACATTGACTGGATTTAGTGAGACTATACCTTCCTCCACAGATGCTTACTTAAAGCATAGTTTGCCGCCTGCCCTTGCCGGCATGGTCTAATTGGGAAAGCACTCCGGAGCAGAAGGAAATATGTGAGTTCGAGTCTCGCCACCGGCAGAAAGAAGTGCTTTTGAATTTCGCACTAGCGCCCAAGCGTAAAAATGGATCTATTGGCCAGGTAGCACAGATTTGCAATTTGACGTAGGCTCAACACTGAGCCACCGTCTTTTAGGAATAGGAGATGTTGGCTCAGTGTTGGGTCTACGTTAAACTGCAGGGCTATGCTACCTGGGTAGGTTCTTCGAAAAGAAGAACCTACTTTTTTTTGTAGGTCCGCCGTGAAACATGCTTGAAGAGGGTTACTTGAAGCATGTTTTACGGCGGACTCGAAACCAGTGATTTTGTGCCTCCGCCTTTCTCAAGAGAGTAGGGGATATATGTGACGTACTACAGAGGTGACGCACATGTCTGGATGGAAAGTAGCGGTGATAAGCACTTGTCGGTGTAGCTTAATTGGGAAAGCATTCCGCTCCAACGCAGAAGAATGTGGGTGCAAGTCTCTCCATTGGCAAATTTGCGTTTCACATTTGCGCACGAACGTAAAAATGAATCTACTTATCCTCAGATGCTTCGGGAAATGCATGCTGTTCCCTCCACACATAGTCTGGAATTAATATGAATTCTTTCTACAGAGAGTTACTTCAAGCATTGTTTGCCGGCTGACCCAGAAACCGACGATTCTGTCCCAGCCATTTCTCAAGGGGGAGGGGGTATATTGTACGCGACGTACCTACCTCAGAGGTGACGCACATCGGGGGGCGTAGCAAGTCAAAAATTATGGGGGACTCAAGTAGTTTCATACCCAAACACCGAAAATAATTGCTGATCTAGGATAATCAATTAATAATTAAGTGCTAATTATCAATAATTCATGATTTAGAATAATTATGTAAATTCATTAATAAATTAACAATTTTATTTATAATTAAAATACTGATTTACAAAATTTTGATACAGAGCCTTATGTAATATGGAGGGCTATATATTTATTAAATGAAGTTAACGCAAAATAGAGTACTTCTCTCTCAGAATTTAATTTCTCGGAGTTATTTATAAATCGCAATTTTAAAATTAGTTATTTTATGAAATAAATAATAGTGCAGAATATTGAAAATGTAAAGTTTTGCTAGTACTTAATAAAATTGTACATACATATCTAAGCAACAATGTATAAGGTTACTGTGCTTTGTCGCCATTGCCTTTAAAATGTGGATTCTGTATTTACTTCTACTTCTCGATGTACGTTCAGCAATGCAAGTCCAGCAAGTGGAGAATTAGACACTGTGTTTTCAAGACACATTTTCTGGCGTTAGAGAGTAGAAAATGTAAATTCTGGAGTGGCTGTTGAGGCAGGAAGCGTTGATAGATTTTTTACTAATTTCTAGATATTGGGGTAAAAAAAACCAAAAAACAGCGGCTTCACAACTTGATAAGGATTCTATGGCAGTGGTTGGTCTTTCCTCTTGTCTTATTGTTAATAAAGGCATCTTCCAGGATTGTGAACGACAGCGAGTGAACATTGTGGGTGTGTTGCTTGCACGTGGAAAAATTCGCCAATGAAACGAATTCAAAAGGATTCGAAAAAAAAAAAAAAAATTAAAAAAAATCCGCGACTTCGTTGGAAAAAAATATGATTTGAGTCAGCTTTTTATCGGTTTTTCATATTCATCTTGATATTTTTAACGAACAAGATTTGAAATTCGGCTTTAAAAGAGAAAAAGAAATCATGTGATTTGGCGTTCTAGAGAAAAGCGTGCCTTGGTATCCAATTGGGGGGGGGCTTGAATCTCTGAGCCACTTCCTTTCCTGCGGCAATGACGCACATGCCAAGACGGCAAGTAGCAGTGATAAGCGCTTGCCGGCGTAGCTTAACTAGAAAAGGGGCCGCGGGTGGCCTAGTGGGCAACGTTCGTGACTTCCGCGGAAAGGACCTCACGTTCGATCCCAGCCAGGTACGAACGCTCAATCCACTAAATATCCACCGTGCGTCGAATGGGCACATTAAGCCGTCAGACCCCGGGTACTGGTCCCCCGTTAATAAATAAGGGCATATTCCTCCCGCTTTCAACTTCGCTTCTGTGTCACTTTCCTATCGGGCACTCTAGCCTAAATCTCCTAGCTTCCTATTTCTAAGAGTTGTTTAAGACCTGGGGTCAGACACTCGTCACTTCCTAAAATCCTCTACATCATTTGATCATTAACTAGAAAAACATTCAGCTCTGAAGCAGAAGGATGTGGCTTTTACTCTCGCCACTAAAAATTACAACATAAATTACAACTAAAAATTACAACATGTGTTTATGTTGTAATTTTTATATTGATTTTATAATATCATTGATTTTATGATATTTTGAGTTTGACTTTTAACTTAATTTATAACATTTGTTATTAATTATTTCTTTTTTTTTTCTTTTTTTTTCTGTGTGATGTCAGTTGATTTGGGAGTTGGAAACGTTGATGTTCAATTTTTTGTATGATTATGTGGAGTTTAGTTTTGTATTGTTGAATACTTTTTTTTTTTTTGTTTAACATCGTTCTTTTGAAAGATTGTATTAATATGTGTATGTGGATTAGCGGGGCTTTTATCCCACCTGTACCGCCAATTTGCGGTACAGGTTTTATAATAAATTACTATTACTCTCGCCAATGGCAAATTTAGCTTTCACAAACGTTGGCAAATTACTATACAAAACAACGTCCTGTTCTTTGCAGAATGAGGTAAACGTGTAGGGCTTTCTTGTACCATTAAACTTTTTACTTGTAGAATTCATTCAGCATTGATGTACCGAGGGTAACCTACGAAAGAGCCACGTATTGAGCCATGTCGTCATTCTCCTTTGCCACCTCTAGTCCACCAGCTGTCTTCGTCCACAGGATCGCCGGCTGCTTGAATTCTGTAGAGAGTACGCTATCCGCGGAAAACCCTTGCCACTGTTGGACCTGGAAAGCTAAAGAGAACAACAGTTTTGGAGATGCTTGAACAGACATGCTTAGTGTCATCTGAATTTCCAGTCGCTCAGATCGCTCTTTTTGCCCATTTCAATCCTTAATCTACAGCTAACTGATGCACAAAGAGTTGGTTTGCCTGATCTACACCACACACCACGCTCACACGCCGTCTTACATGTTAGAGTAAGCCATTTATGCAACGACGGCATGTGTGCCTAATAAATTGGCATGTCAGTGTATGTATAAATTGGTTTGACGTAGGACTACGTCTAACTCCGAGGATAGTATGGGGCGACTTACGGCCAAACGCCTGTGACAAAAATAGGTCCCAACTGAAATAATTATAGCGTTGAAAATACGTGTCGCACACTAATCGTGTTAGCATAATCGTAAACTACATGGAGTCCAATTCGCGTACTGCGCAATACATCGTGCCCGCGACGCTACCCTCGCCTCCGGTGCGCGGGGGAGATGATGCAATATTTCTGGGTATGCCGCTGCGTTTGACTCAATCTATCTCGACAAAGCGCAACATGATACCGTTTTAAAGCTCTCGAAGAGATCTGTCCAAATATAGGAAGAACATTTCGCAGTGGTTTGAGCTGAACATTTTAAAAGTTGTTTTCTTGTGAACACTTTTGACAATATCGCGGTTTATCTGGGCAACCGTGAGTGCAAAACGACTGTGCGTGATATCGTTTTAAGGCTCTCGACGAGATCTATTCAAATATATTAAGAACATATCGCAGTGGTTTAAATTACAATTTTCAAAAATTGTTTTCTTGTGAACGGGTTAACATTTTCAACAATGCCGGGGAATTCGTAAAATGAACACCAGAAAATGTTGAGAAAATCAAAACGAGAGGCAAAAGCAAGTGATGAGGAAGGTAAACCCCATATTAACCAATAAAATGAGCATTCAGTAATTTTTTGTCCGGTGTGCTTATATGTTGGCTATAACAAATTAAATAAACGCTTTGAAACATATACTCGACTAGCTCATTTCAACTGTCCGATCTGCGAGTCGTAGTCCTACGTTTCAAACTGACGGCTCAGACAGAACTGAGCCTACCTGTATTTTTTTTTATTTTATTTTTTTTACATGGTTCATGTATGCCAAAAGACATGAGAAGATGAAGCGTTCAAATCGATTTATTACTTTTTAAACAGATGGATGTTTAGAGTTCGTCACGAAATGATGTTGGGTTAAAAAAAAATTGTTAGTCAGGTGAGTGAAGGAAATTAATCTGATCTGATGTAACGGATAAGCTTTAGCTGTCTGCATTGTGAATTCTACATAACTTCGGTGAGTAGAATGATACCTCTTCTGCAAGACAAATGCGTCCAGACTGAGACACAGAGAAATGACACTGATAAAGATCGTCTTCGCGAGCAATAATGTCCGTTTTTTTGCACCAACATTTGGGATATTTTAAAACCAGAATTTTGTGTGAAACTAATAAATCGTTTCAACGAATGCTAAAGAACTGTGAAGTTATACTGTTCACGAAACCATTAAGAAGCAGCTGTGGAGAAATTAGTTTTACAGAGAAACTCAAATGTTTCATTAGAAGTCGTGTCGCGCTTTAGTTTTTGCAAGCTTGGGACATTATTATCTTTTTTTTTTTTCTCTTTCGTTTTCTTGCCTTAGAAATTGAAATGAATACGTGCCCGCCATCTTCATTTGGCGGTTGCCCCAAACCCTTCATTTAGAGACAACGCTGTTGCATCCCCCTTTCCTCTTTTTTTTTTTTTTTTTTTTAATCTGAATTACTTGCGACTGACATTGAAGCATCCGTCACAGTTGAAATGATTTCTTTTGGCATCAGGCAGGCAGTTCACGGTCGATCCTTAACCTAGAACAAGAAGAATAGTACGAGAATAAAACAAGAGGCCGTATTCACCACAGACTTGACCCCGAAAACGTCCTGGCAACAAACGAAGGAAAGAAATCACGCAACAACATTTATGACTCGAGATAAAACAAAACAGTGAAATAAAACCCAAGCATGCCTCGCAACGTGCGTATAATTTCTTATTAGCAGCGGAGTTGGGTTTCCACGCAACTGGCGCGCAAACGTATGCCGGATTTAAGATTTTAGTCAAAGATGAAGTACCATTTATAACCATGTGCAGAGCAGACGTGACACATTTTTCAGCATTTCTTTTGAAAACAAGTTAGTAAAATCATGCAATGCATTGATTATGATACGCTTTCCAACATACCAGAAATCATTACTCAAGTTATGAGGATAACGGCTGTGGAATAAATCTCGTTCCTGTGCCCTGACCTTTGATGATATTAAACAGAATTCGATTATATTAAACAGAATTAGTTCAGTATACCTCCGGAAAAACATACTAAAGTTTTGTCGCAATAAAAGCAGTTTTAGTCAGGTTATGAGGCTGTGGAATAAATCTAGCTCCTGTGCCCTGACCTTTGACCCCATTTCGATTACATTAAACAGACCTGGTTCAGTATATCTCCGGAACAACATAATAAAGGTTTGTCGAAATCGAAGCATTTTTACGCAAGTTATGACACATAAGAGCAAAGGAATGGATCTCGCTCCTATGTCCTGACCTTTGACCCCTTTTCGTCCATTTTCAATAGGGTGCGTTCCCAAGTGGTCCACTACCACATACTAAAATTTCATCGAAATCGAACCATTTTTACGCGAGTTATCGTGCGGACGGACAGACGGACGGACGGACAGACAGACAGGCAGACGAACAAATAGACGGACAAAGCTGGAGCATGCGCTTCTTCAACCTACGGTTGGATAGTGTAAAAACAGAAAGAAAGAACGGTTACTTATATCAGTATGTCTCTCCGTCTATCAGACACCATTCCTTTGCATCCTTAATTTAGTCAGATTTGAAAAATTATTTCGCATTCGAAAGCCTGAACTGTAAGAACGAAGATCCTTGCACTTTGGTCTTCATTTATTCACTTTTTTGGGAGGAGGGGGTTAATGACCACCGTAAGCGACTCAATGGGCTATAAGCAGTAGCCCATCCCTAATTTAGGGTCACTGGCTCCACAGAAGGGAGAGGGCTAGTTTTGAACCCAGACCCATTTCTGACGAATGGTCAGAAGTCAGCGCTTAGACGACTGCGCCACCGAGGCGACCTTCTTCCGACGTATAATTTCGCCACGCCGCTCCAGTGGTGCAGTGGTCTAAGCGATGGCATCTGATCAATCTCCTGAGAAGGGTCCGGGTTGGTATCCCGGTGAGGCATGGATGCTCTATTTGTCTTACGACACTGGCTCTCTCCCTTCCCTAGAACCAGTGGCCCTAAATTAAGGACGGGCGACAGCTTATAGCCCACTGAGTTGCTCACGGTGGTCGTTAAACTTTCAATCAAAAAAAAAAAACTTCGTTAAGGCATGGATGTTCTACTTCTCTTACAGTATGGCTCTCTCTCTCTCTCTCTCTTCCCTGGAACCAGCGGCTCTAAATTAGGGACGGGCAGCTGCTTATAGCTCTTGAGTTACTCACGGTGGTCATTAAACCCCCAATTTAAAAAAAATCGCCTCTAGGGGACATAAATGCAGAACCTATTGTGACGTATATTCTAAATTAAGTTTCCTTTTTAGTTTCTTTCCCTATGTAAATCTTGAGTTATTCTCAGTTATTCTTCACTCTTAACGTGATATCTTTTCTCTCAAACGAATACGTTTAGCAGCGCAATTGAGGTTGAATGAACGTGACGTATGCCTGAGTTTTGATAAGAACGAGAGATAAAAACGACGACTAATCCGTTGCTGGGTGAGCGTTGGATTGAAAACTGATTATTGAAAAGAGCGTGTAAACTGATTATTGAAAGGAGCGTTGTGTTGAGAGTTCTGTGGTGTGTGGAGAGTTAAGTGCAATATGCTATGCTACGATGTGTTTGCTACATCCTGAATAAAGCCTCTTTTCCGTAAGTTTGACTTCTGTTGTTTACATGTTTCGTCTTGTAACGTACCAGGAGATGTGACGTACCTGCCAGAAGGACGCACACGACATAAAGGCAGATAGGAGTCAGAATGAACGTCCGCGTAGCTCAATTGGTAGAGTGACTTATTCCGGAATGAGGGGATCCGGGTTCGAGCCCCGGCGCGGATAAAAATGACGGAGAAATTTACTTCGTTATAATAGCGCCCGAACATTCCGGATGACCCGACCGTTCAAAATCTCGCAATGGTGTGATGTTATTTCCACACCGCGAGATAGGAAAAATAAGAGAATCCCTTCTCCAGCACTTCGAAAAAAAAAAAAAAAAAATAAGGGGGAGATGATGTGACGTACCAGGAGATGTGACGTACCTGCCAGAAGGACGCACACGACATAAAGCCAGATAGGAATCAGAATAAAACGTCCGCGTAGCTCAATTGGTAGAGCAACTTATTCCGGAATGAGGGGACCCGGGTTCGAATCCTGGCGCGGATAGAAATGACGGAGAAATTTACTTCGTTATAGTCTGGCCGTTAAGGTTTAATTTTAGGAACTATTTCTTCGTGTAGTGATGTTTTAAATTAACGTAGAAGTACTAAAAGACTTCTACGTTATACTGTAGATAATAGCGGATTTAGAGTTACAAGCGTCCTGCATACAGCATCGGTTTTATGGAGGGGGATCACTTTGACAGCTATCTTTGAAAAAAATTTGTTGTTGCATACCTACCCCCAATCCCCTTTTTTTTTCTTTTTTAAAGTATTGCAATCGGGGAAAAAAATCGACTTCGAGGTTTCAACAGAAATGCGCATTTTGGGTTCCCTGAATATGATTTCACTATTTTCACGGTGGTGTCTTGGTTACGGGTTTCCCAGTTGCCTCGGTAACTCAAAAACTATTATATCAATAGCTATCCAAACGAAACTTATTAATTATGGGTTTTGAGATACCCGATGGTGAAGAAATTGTAAAAGTTGCAAGTCAAGTGTGGAAGCCTTTGTTAAGGAAGAAAAGGTGAAACTTTTATAAAGATAGTGACTGAAACACAGTACTAGTATTTAGCATGTTACATGCAGTCAGGGACGGCCGCCCCGGTGGCGCAGTGGTCTAAGGCGCTGGCCTCTGATCATTCGTCCGTAAGGGGTCCGGGTTCGAATCCCGGTGAGGCATGGATGTTGTGTTTGTCTTACGGCACTGGCTCTCTCCCTTCCCTGGAACCAGTGACCCTAAATTAGGGACGGGCGACTGCTTATAGCCCATTGAGTTGCTCACGGTGGTCGTTAAACCTCCAATCAAAAAAAAAAAAAAAAAAAAGTCAGGGACGTCGCTAGACTTCAAAATCAGGATGGGCGAGCATTGTTTTTGATGGGGCAAACTATATAACATCTTTCTTTTTTACTGAACACTGAAAGAACGAATTTTTTTTTTTTTTTTTTTTGGAATTTTAACGACCACCGTGAGCAACTCAATGGGCTATAAGCAGTCGCCCATCCCTAATTTAGGGTCACTGGTTCCAGGGAAGGGAGAGAGCCAGTGCCGTAAGACAAACACAACATCCATGCCTGACTGGGATTCGAACCCGGACCCCTTACGGACGAATGATCAGAGGCCAACGCCTTAGACCACTGCGCCACCAGGGCTGCTTATTTTCTTTTGATTGAAGGTTTAACGACCACTGAGAGCATCTGAATGGGCTATAAGCAGTCGCCTGTCCTTAATTTGAGGTCACTGGTTCCAGGAAAGGGAAAGAGACCGTGCCATAAGACAAACATAACATACATTCCTCACCGTGATTCGAACCAGGTCCTTTCTCGGACGATTGATCATAAGCCAGCGCTTAGACCGGCTACTGGGGCGGCTTTTATGCTTTTCACTACCCGCTACAAAGGAATTCGTGCAATCAGGGCCGGCTCGACCGTAGGGGCACCGCGTCTTCACGGGGCCCCGCACTTTACAAAACAAAAACAAAATTGTTTTTGCTAGAATTATCTCTCTCTATTTTTTTTTTTTTAAGTTTTGGGGCGCAAGGCCCACAAAAATATATTTTTACGTTTTCCAACCGTAGATTGAAGAAGCGTATATGCTCCAGCTTTGTCCGTCTGTCTGTCCACCCGATAACTCGCGTAAAAATTATTCAATTTCAATTAAATTGTAGTATGTGGTAGGGGACAACCTGGGGACGAACCCTATTAAAGATAAGCGAAATGGGGTCAAAGGTCAGGACATAGGAGCGAGATCCATTCCATCGCCCTTATACGTCATAACTTACGTAAAAATACTTCGATTGCGACAAAACTTTATCATGTTGTTCCGGAAGTAAATTGAAGAGGTTATGCTGAATGTCGTCGAAATGGAATCAAAGGTCAGGGCACAGGAGCGAGATTTATTCCACAGCCATTATCCTCATAACTTGAGTAAAAATGCTTCTATCGCGACAAAACTTTAGTATCTTGGTCCAAAGGTATACTGAACCAATTATTTTCTAATATCATCGAAATGGGATCTTGGGAACTAGTGTTTCTTGAGCAAGTTAGTATTCTTTTAAGAAAACTTCTTTCCACTGGCACACTTGTAGATGGAATTGTTAAACTGAAGAAAACCAATTTGTATTCTTCTGTAAAAATATCTTTGTCTAGGTGAAACACTCGAAGGAGTTCTTGAGTCAATATATTCCTTAATTTTTCATCGGCATATACAAGACTCAGTTCATTTTTAAGGCGCTGGTGTTTAGAAAATATGTTTCCGTAAAAATGTAGATTTTCAAGAATGCGAGAGGATAAGCATGCATTAAACTATTCGAATTTGGTTGTGTCAGCAAGTCAGACAAATTGAGGTTTCTTACAGTCTTAAAACCTTATATCCATTTCCATAAGAATGTGGTCCAGAATTTCAAAATACAATTGTTTATAATTTTGACAAATTGTTTCCTGTGTAAGAACAGCATATTCCCGTGTTTATTTCTGTGATTTTGCTAGCTTTTCCAAACTGTGTTTCAAATAACTCATCGTTCCCTTTATGGCTCAAAATTTCACGAGTTTCTTTTTTTTTTAATTTGAGTTACACAGTAGTTTATGTTTAGTTATTTTTTCTTCAAAAGTTCGAATAATAGATCGGTGGAGCCAAAAATGTAAATTCGAAAGTGTTAATATCATTCAAAAACCCCTTGGCAAGATGAATTGGTTTTTGTCTGATTATAACCTATTCGTCAGAAATCCGAACACTTCCTTTAATTTATCCCAATCTTCAACAACTACACTTATTAATTTCGAAGTGGAGGACCATCGAGTTTCTGTTATGGTTGGTCTGCGTCTTGCGGTTGTTGATATAAGTGTATAAGACCGCTTCGCAGAATGATAAACAAACGAAGCAATTCAACTGAGGCTTGCAAAAAGTATTCGACACTTAGAAATTTCAGAATAACTCTGGTGTAATACAAGATTCAAACAATGAATTAAGCAATGAACAAAAACAGCTTGAGAAGCTTTATCCATGACTTTTTTTCTGCAGCCCATTTAAGTGTCCAGACATTATTCTTGCCCCATCGTGACATTGTTCTATTTCTTTGTGTTGGTAATCAAACTGTTTCAAAATTTTGTCTAGCATTTTGTATAAAGCTCCTGACGTTCTATCTTCATCCATATCATGGAAATCCAAAAATCCCTCAACCAATACACCTTCCGAATCAACAATAAGAAATTATTTAATTTTTGACGTGATCGTTTATACACTGCCGGACAATTGCTAAGGACAGATGACAATAGCAAAGATAGCAACCATAAAATGGAAGGCAGGAAAATGTGGAAATTAGCATAAGTGCGGGATACAGTAAGACGTGTTGTGCGTATGCAAATTTTGGATTGCCAAACTTGTTTGTGACGTCATAGCGCTGATAAGAGATTTTTTTTTTTTTTGATTGGAGGTTTAACGACCACCGTGAGCAACTCAATGGGCTATAAGCAGTCGCCCGTCCCTAATTTAGGGTCACTGGTTCCAGGGAAGGGAGAGGGCCAGTGTCGTAAGACAAACACAACATCCATGCCTGATCGGGATTCGAACCCGGACCACTTACAGACGAATGATCAGAGGCCAGCGCCTTAGACCACTGCGCCACCGATAAGAGATATAAAGGATTTGACGCGTATTGACCGTTGTTGTTCAAACGCAAAGTTGAAAGGGAAAGAATCAATTGACGAACTTGCAATTTTCAGTATGTCTTCCCGACATCACCTAGATTATTATACGCGTGACCGTATTATTGGTAAGATTGAAGAAGGGCAAAAAATAACAGATGTTGCCAGGGAGTTCGACGTCAGCCACAGTGTTGTTTCAAGGCTTTGGAAATTATTTCAAACAAATGGAGAGTGTAGCAAACGTCACGGGGGAGGTCGTGTTCGCAGTACGACACCTGCAGAAGATCGGTACATAGTTCTATCAACAAAAAGACACCGGCGCAGCACAGCACAGCTAGTGAGGTAGCAAATCAGTTTATGGCTGCTACTGGTAAGCGGATCACCCGAAAAACTGTCGCCAGACGTTTGCATGAAGGAGGACTGTACGCCCGCCGTCCTGTTGTGTGCATCCCATTGTCCAGACGTCACTGTACCGCCCGTTTGCAATGGTGCCACCAACATCGCAATTGGACTGATAACGACTGGTCTGCTGTCCTCTTCTCAGATGAGAGTAGATACAATCTATCGTCTGATTGTCGATGACAACTGATCTGGCGTGATAGTGGTACTGCATATTGTCCAGCAAACATAGAGGAAAGGGACCGATATCCGACATGTAGTGTCATGGTATGGGCTGGCATCATGATCAATGGCCGTACGTCCCTCTATGTGCTTCCAACTGGGACTATGACTGGCCAACGATACATTAATGATGTTCTGCTACCTCATGTTCGCATGTTCCGTGGTGCTGTCGGTGATAGATTCATTTTCATGGACGACAACGCAACATGTCATCGAACAGTCGCTGTCCAGGAGTGTCTTGAGAGCGAGGATATTCAACGCCTCGTATGGCCAGCACGTTCTCCAGATCTGAATCCCATTGAAAATGTGTGGGATGCTTTGGTTAGGAGTCTTGCTGGTCGCCAATGCCCTCCAATAAACAAGGACACCCTCATCCGTGCACTGACAGAGGAATGGGATAAATTACCCCAACAGCTGCTTGATAATGTTGTGCAAAGCATGACACGACGTGTGAAATCTTGCATCGCCCTCCATGGTGGCCATATCCCGTATTGACATCTTACGCCGGAACGCCTGCGGACGGTAATTGCATTTTTTTCACGTTTACGTATTCTGCACAAAATGGCCTGTTTGTCCCTTGAACACGTTCCAAAGCCTTCTCAATTTCAGAGCACAATAAATTGTCTTTCTTGTAATGTCCTGGCATTCTGACATTATTTTTTTTCACTTGGCATCTAACCACACTTACTTTTTTTATGCGCTATATAGCCGTTTATGATCCGTCCTTAGCAATTGTCCAGCAGTGTATATTCAGAAATACATTCAATTAATTCATTTTGAATAGTTTTTTATCCTTTCGTATTGATTTTCAATTTCTAAAGAACTTCTTCATATCAACAATGAAAGTAATTCAATGAAATTTCCACGATTTATCGAGCCCGTGCTTTCGTCATGGCCATGGAATGCTAGTTCTTGTATGCTCAAATACAGTATAGACTAATACTGCATCAATCACTGTCTGCAGGAAAAGTTTATTTAAACGAACGTTTTCGTTAAAATGCGTTTTCGAAAACCTAGCATTCTTCCTGAGGGCATCGGCAATGGTGTTTTGAATTTTTTCAAAATTCCTTAACGTTAATCCGCATTTCAGGTGTTCGCTAGAATCACGATGTTTGTGAAGTGACCGTGTTACGCTTAATAAATCTGAGAATCCGTCTTTATTCCACGCCGAATAATTATTACTAAAAAGTAAACAGGGCCAAAAAAAAAAATTAACACAGAAGTGCTGCAAATCCATTTATATTCAGTAAACCAACAATGTTTAAAATTAATATTGTTAGATTTACCGCTCTTCTTGATTTCGTTCTTGGCAACAATTGTCAATGAATCCCTCGGTCGTTCTTGAAACAAAATGTCTCTTTTATCTTCATCTTTACACAGAGTAAATGGAGTTTGCAATAAATTACAAACAATGTCTACCACTATCAGTTAAATTGTACACAAACCTAAAATATCAGTTAAAGCTTTCAACAAATAATCACAAAGCACGAAAGAACAAATTCCTTTCGGAAAATAATGTACCCCAACACCACAAGGAAAAAGCTCTAACAGATTGCAAGGTACCCTGGTAGTCCACCCGCTCCACCGTGATCTCTCGCGACTTAACGCTCAAAACCTGAAAGATGCAGAGGTAAGGCGCCTGAAGCTGAAACCCTTCACTTGAGCGAGCAGATTGGGGAGGGTGACGTCACGGTTACCATGACAACTCGGCGGAAAACTGCCGACTTCCAAGCATTCTCATTTCGGCTCTTCACTTGCACTGTTTTGTGTATAAGGATTTGTTTTCCGTATTGAGCGCGCCATGTGAATTAATATCTATTAAAAATTTTGAGTATTTTGGAACTGAATAAAAGCAAAAAGAATATATTATAAAAAAATACTGAATAAAACTTTATTTTGAGTAAAATAGGTGAAGAGGCACTTCACCTGAAAAGCCACCACTGATATCCACAAGAGCTGGGAAAAGGCATGTACATATACAGGGTGACCCATTTAAACCGGTACCCTGAAAAAAACTTACATTTTTGCAAGGGATCGCGCAAAGAACTTTTTTCAATAGAAGCAGCAACTCCTGGAGCATGAAAACCGCCACCGTGAAGAAGATTGTTAACCGTAACTGTAACTCAGCTCGTGATTTGTTTGTTGTTGCGTTGTCATTCACTTGCGTGCATTCGGAAACATGTAGTACTCTGCTCCAGAGCGTGTTTTTTTAGTGAAATCGTATTGGGTAACCAATTCTGTCATCAAAACGCAACGAGCATTTCGAAGAGAGTTTGGAGTTCGAAAAGTACCAAGCAAGTCAACAATTCTGTCGATGGCAAAAAAACCGGAGCAAATCGGTTCTTTTCTCAGCGGTAGCGGTAGACATCACCCTCCGATGTCCCAAACGCGTGAGGACGATGTTCGGCAACGTTTACTTCAATCTCAGACGAAATCGTTGCGCAGATTAAGCCAATAGGCAGGATATTCATACGTAACTTGTCAAAAGGCAGCAAAAAAAAGCGAATATTCGACCACTTACAGTGCACGTAATCTATCAGCTGCAGGAACCGGACAAGGGAAAGAGAGTACGTTACTGCAAATGGTTATAAAAATTTTCTTAATTTGCGATCTGATATTCTCTCCATCACATGGTTTACTGATGAAGCCTGGTTTCATCTGTCAGGCTACGTCAATTCGCAAAACAGCAGATACTGGGCTGCCGAAAACCCGCACGTTATGTGTGAAACACCGATGCATTCACAAAAGGTTGGTGTATGGTGTGCGGTTTCGTCTACGAAAATTATTGGCCCCATGTTTTTATCTGAGACTGTCAACACTAACGTTTATTGCCGCATATTCAATGAATTTGTGGAACAACTTGATGACATTGAATTGACAGAGGGCTACTTTCAGCAGGATGGCGCTACGTGTCACACATCGAAAGTTTCAATGGAACTCATAACCAGCTTCTTTGATGACAGATTAATTTAAAAAAAAAAAAAACATATGGCCTCCCCGATCTCCGGACTTAACTTCCCCTGACTTTTTTATATGGGGCTACTTAAAGGATAGAGTTTACAAAACCCATCCAAAAACATTGGATGCATTGCGTAAAACAATCACGTCTGAAATTGGCAATGTTACTGCTCGTACTCTGCATGAGACATCACTGAATATAGTGCGGCGTGTTCAACTGTGTTTACAAGAAAATGGAGGACAATTCCAACATTTGCTTTGATAAAATGATTCTCCAATACCACATGTATAATTCTCAACTTACTGTATGATTTTGTTGTTATTTATAAAAAAGTTATAAGTAAATCACATGGTACCGGTTTAAATGGATCACTCTGTATAATGTGAATATCATCATCATCATCATTGTCAACCATTATCAATCCACTGCTGGACGAAGGTCTCCCCAAGTTTCCTCCACAACGGTCTGTCTTGTGCCAGTCTCCTCCATGTCACTCCCGCATATTTACGAATTTCATCCACCCATCTCCCATGCGGTCTTTTTCTGGGTCTTTTCCTGTCCCTTGGAATCCAATCTAAAATTTCGGCTGTCCATCTATGGTCTGTCCTTCTGGCAGTATGTCCAGCCCATTGCCATTTCAGGGATTTAACTCTGATCATGATGTCTTCCACTCTCGTCAGTTTTCGGATCCACGAGTTCCTCTTCTTATCTCTCCTGGTTACACCAAGCATGCACCTCTCCATGCTTGTTTGAGTTGTCTGCAGCCTTTGTATATCTCTTTTAGTTAAGGTTCACGTCTCTGCACCATACGTAAGCACTGGAAGGATGCATTGATCAAACACTTTTCTTTTAAGACATAATGGCATATTGCTCTTGAAAATTATGCTGTTTCTTCCAAAAGCTCTCCAGGCAAGTTTTGTACGCCGATTAATTTCTTCATCAATGTGACCCTCACTTGATATCTGCTGTCCAAGATAAACATACGTATCTGTTATCTCCAGTTTTTCTCCATCAATCGATAAATCTTCATTTCTTGTAAAAGCATTGATCACTTTTGTCTTCTGAAAGTTCATTTTTAATCCCACTTCTTTACTCTTGTCAGCAAGTTCCTAGATCATACTCTGCAGCTCTGATGGGGTAGTTGCAAAAATGATTACGTCATCAGCAAAACGAAGGTGGGTTAGATAATCTCCATTAATCTTTATCCCTTTGTTTTCCCAGTTCAGTGATTGAAAGACATTTTCCAATGTGGCATTAAAGAGCTTCGGAGATATGGTGTCACCTTGTCTCACTCCCTTTCCAATTTTTATGTGTGTTGTATTTTCAAACAGCCGAATCTTTGCACGTGCATTTTTTTTTTTTTTTTTGATTGGAGGTTTAACGACCACCGTGAGCAACTCAATGGGCTATAAGCAGTCGCCCGTCCCTAATTTAGGGTCACTGGTTCCAGGGAAGGGAGAGAGCCAGTGCCGTAAGACAAACACAACATCCATGCCTGACCGGGATTCGAACCCGGACCCCTTACGGATGAATGATCATAGACCAGCGCCTTAGTCCACTGCGTCACCGGGGCGGCCACGTGCATTTTCATAGATGTTATTAATAATATTAATGTATGTGTCTTCAATACCACAGGATTTCAGAGCCATTGTAACTGCTGATGGTTTCACCGAAACAAAGGCTTTTTCATAATCGATAAAAGCCATGCACAATGGAAGTTCATATTCCCTCGCTCTTTCAATTAGTTCTCTCAGTACGTGGATATGATCTATTGTGCTGTAGCCACTCATGAATCCAGCTTGTTCTCTCGGTTGAGCCATGTCCAGCGTTACCTTCAAGCGGTGTGAAAGAACTTTAGTGAAGATTTTATAAACCACTGATAGGAGGCTGATAGGTCTGTAGTTCCTGAGATCCTCAATGTCACCTTTTTTATGTAGCAGGATCATTGTAGCATTGTTCCAATCCTCAGGAATCTTCCCTTCATTAAGGCATCGAGTGAAAATTTGAGCGAGTACTGTTTCAATTTCTCCACTTGCTTCTTGTATGATGTCTATAGTAATTCCATCTTCTCCTGGAGCTTTCCCCCGCTTCATGTTCTTGATTGCATGAGCAACTTCTGCTGGGAGGACTGGAAGAACTCTGGTATCTTTCACGATGTCTGGAGTACATGTATCATCCCTTTCATATAATTTGGAGTAGAAATCTTTCACTCTTGTCAAAATTTCGCCTCTATTTCTTGTTATAGAACCATCTTCTTTTCTCAGAGCCATAATCTGTTTTCTTCCCTTACTGAGATGTCCCTTTGCTATCTTTAGGCTTTGGTTGTTTTCAATTGCTTTCCTCACTAGCTCACAGTTGAATTTCCTTACGTCTTCAGTGATACTTTTTCGTGCTGTCTTGCATAGCTTTATATATTCCACTTTGGAAGTCACATCTTCTTTAGTTGTCCTCATCTCTCTTCTTTTTGCATCAACATTTTGGTTTTTCCTGATAATTTGTTCACATGCAACTTGTTCTTAGACCCAGCTAATTTTGTTGCTGTTTCCATAAGAGCTTTGATTACTTTTCTGTTAACTTCCGAAATATCCACTTCTTCCGATGTTAGGCCTTCTAAAGCAGAGAATCTGTTCTTCAGTTCCAACTTGAAAGTATTATGGTGTTTTTTAAGGTTGGTTATGTCAATAGATTTTGTTTGTCTTATGAGCTTGCCACGTTCAAGTTTAGTGTTGAGGTGCATCTTACATCTTACCAATCTATGGTCACTACCTGTGTTGAACTTGTTCAGCACACTGCAGTCTTCGATGACGAATTTTTTGTTACACATAATAAAATCAATTTCACTTGTCGTCCCAATTGGATGTCTCCATGTCCATTTCCTGTGTGGCTTTTTCTTGAAAAAGGAATTCAAGATGAAAAATCCTTCTGCCTCTGCAAACTCAACGAGAGTATTTCCACGCTGGTTTCTGTTGCCGTGACCGAATTTACCTACTGAAGTTTCATTCTGTTGCCGGTGCCCTATTTTTGCATTGAAATCTCCCATAATTATCTTCAAGTGCTGCTTACCTTTATTATTTAGATGACGAATTTCCTCATAAAAATCTTCAATTTCTTCTTCAGGATGACTTGTGGTGGGTGCATAAGTTTGAATAATCTGAGCCTGGTATCTTTTCGAGAGTTGGATAAGAAGTCGTGCAGCTCTGTCAGAGGAACTTTCAACTTCTGCAACTTTATCCTTCAGTTTCTTGTTTATTATAAATCCAACACCACTAGTTCTGCCAGTATCTGTCCCACGATAATAGAAGAGATGTCCACTTTTCAGTTCAATGAGATTTTCTCCTTTTCTCCTTACCTCACTTAGCCCGACGATGTCCCACTTGATCCTTTGTAGTTCCTCTTCCAATTCAAGAAGCCTTGAATCAGAAGATACGGAGCGTCCGTTGTAGGTAGCCAAGGTCAGCATCAAATGGCAGCCTAGTCCGGTCCTCCGGGGATTTTTTTTTTTTTTTTTTTTTTTTTTTTAGGATTTGTAGGTTTAACGACCGCCGTGAGCAACTCAATGGGCTATAAGCAGTCGCCCGTCCCTAATTTAGGGTCACTGGTTCCAATGAAGGGAGAGAGCCAGTGCCGTAAGACAAACACAACATCCATGCCTCACTGGGATTCGAACCCGGACCCCGTTCGGACGAATGATCAGAGGCCATCGCTTAGACCACTGCGCCACCGGGGCGGCCCTCCGGGGATTCTTCGCACCCTCTGCCTTCATGTCGCACTGGCCGCTGCCTTGGCCAGGTACATTCCAGCTGCCGGAGACTGAGGGCCAAGATTTAAGTTGTAGAGTCATTTTGGAGGTGTTTGGCCATAACTCACCACGCTGGCCAAGCGGGTTGGTGAGTGTGGGATAGCATTTTTTTTTTTTTTTTTGATTGGAGGTTTAACGACCACCGTGAGCAACTCAATGGGCTATAAGTAGTCGCCCGTCCCTAATTTAGGGTCACTGGTTCCAGGGAAGGAGAGAGCCAGTGCCGTAAGGCAAACACAACACCCATGCCTCACCGGGATTCGAACCCGGACCCCAGACGGACGAATGATCAGAGACCAGCGCCTTAGACCACTGCGCCACCGGGGCGGCTGGGATAGCATTTCCTCTGATCCCGATGGTATAGTTATACCGCTATTGGCGGTCGTCAGAGCCCCTTTAGTGGGAACAGGATGCACCACGAGAAGGCGGGGTTGACATTTGTCAAGGAGAGGCTGTGATGTATATATATTTATATATACAAAAACATAGTAAACATAAAATTGCAAAAATACAATGCCACGACCTCGCGCTCCGCTGCAGGGGTCAATGTCACCTGAAATAAAATACATAAATAATGCAGACACTACAAGCACAATAGAACTTTATTAAATATGTGACTACCATAAATAATATAAATAATATAAGGTCAGCCACCGGGTGCCAATCTTCAGGGGAGGATGCACCCGACGGCTGAGCTTCTGACAGGTTTCATGCGGACGTCCTAATTTAGCAACCTCGACCGAATAAAAAGGTGTCCCTATGGGCACTAATTTTTCAAGTTTATTGGCCAACTTGTACCTACATGCTTATGAAGAAAAATACCACCACTTAGAAGTCATTTGTTTTCGATATGTTGATGATTTGATTTATTTTAAAACCAATACTGCAGACTTTAGACCTGAAGGTATCTACCCCAGGAGTCTAAGTTTAGTTAAGACAAATAGAGATATAAACAGCATTAATTTTCTTGATTTGCGGATAGAGTTCAAGGGAGGTAAACCAGAACTAGATATTTATGATAAAAAAGAGCTGTTTAATTTTAAAGCAAAAATATACAGTCATTGGACCTCCAACCTTTCAAGAAGTATTTTCCGTAATTGATTATTTCACAAATCTTGCGAATTACGCGAATATGTAATAAAAAGCATAATATTATTAAACAACTAAGAAGATTATATTGGAGATGTTTAACTAATGAATATCCAGAGGCCTTCTGTAACTACCATTTCAATAAACTATTGGAAACACATGAACTACTTACTTCATTACGATTAAGATTTTGTAAGATCAATAAACCAGAAGCCCATCCTTACTAACTTTCAGGGCTACATAAAAAAAAAAAAAACTATTTTCTTCCGAGTTGCCCCGGAACATTTAACCATTCTTTCCTAGCATACATGGTATATTTTACAGTGGGGAAGGACAACTACACTCTTTTATATAATTCTGAACGTACCCTTTGCCTACGCATTAAACTAATTTTGAACTCTAAAGGTGGATGGCCACGGTAAATTGTGTTTACCGGTCGTGGGCACCAGTCAGGCTTAAGGTAGGTCTATTTTGAATGTTTAAATTTATTACTTGAGTTGATTTTAAAGTATATTTCCGGACAGGTAGGGAGGATGGGATGTCCAGTTTATTTTTATTCGGTCGGGGTTGCTAAATTAGGACGTCCGCATGAAACCTGTCAGAAGCTCAGCCGTCGGGTGCATCCTCCCCTGAAGATTGGCACCCGGTGGCTGATCTTATATTATTTATGGTAGTCACATATTTAATAAAGTTCTATTGTGCTTGTAGTGTCTGCATTAATTTATGTATTTTATATATATATAAAAGGTGTACTACAAAGTTACCCTACTCATCCAGGAACTGCGCACTGCAGCAAGAACCACCGGTGGAGTATATAAGTACAATTCTCTACACCTTCAACCAAGAACTTCCCGAGAAATCTCTGAATCCCACTAAAATAACAGTGGGTGTGTTAATTTAGTGGGATTCAGGGATTACTACGGGAAGTTCTTCGTTGAAGGTGTAGAGAATTTGACTTATATATACACTATCTACCAACAAGTAATTGGACACCCCTGCAGTCGACGATATCTGCGGTCCTGACACACGTCACGGCCGCCGCCCTCATTTTTTTTGATTGGAGGTGTAACGACCACCGTGAGCAACTCAATGGGCTATAAGCAGTCGCCCGTCCCTAATTTAGGGTCACTGGTTCCAGGGAAGGGAGAGAGCCAGTGCCGTAAGACAAACACAACATCCATGCTTCACCGGGATTCGAACCCGGACCCCGTTCGGACGAATGATCAGAGGCCATCCGCCGCCCTTAAACATCGTGTGGGAAACAATAACGCAACGAGTCGCATGCAAGATGCCACGCAGTTCGATCTCCGATTTCGAGAAAGCTGTAATCGTCGGGTATCAAAGAAATGGCCGATCCATACGTAACATATCCAACGAGTTGAAGTTCCCAAAATCGATTGTAGCCTACGTGATTGGAAAGTGGAAGATGAGAGGTGACTGTCGGAATGTACCCCGACCCGGCAGACCCACAAAACTGGGAGTTAGAGACCGACGGGTGCTGGCCAGAGAAATTCGGAAGAACCGCACCAAATCGATGGGCCACAACCGTGAGGAGTTTCAACAGCCATCCGGGAGTGTTCTTTCGATGAATACCATCCGTAAGGAATACCATCTGGTCGGTTATCATGGACGTGCTGCGGCCTACAAGCCTTTGATCACCAAGTCCAATAGCGCTGCTCGGCTAACGTGGTGCAAAGAACGTCGACAGTGGACCGTTGAACAGGTTCTCTGGAGCAACGAATAAAGGTTCACCCTCTACGGTTCGGATGGCAGGGTCTGGGTTTGGCGTTTGCCTGAAGAACGCCTCCTGCCGGAATGTATTATGCCAACTGTGAAGTTCGGCGGTGGTGGAATTATGCTATGGGGGTGTTTCTCCTGGTATGGCACGGGACACTTGGTCGCAATTACTGGTAGACTCAACGCTGACACCTACTGCACCATTTTGGATGACCATGCGCTTCCTACGTTGTGGCAGTTTTACTGGGTGGACCCATGTTACTTTCAGGATGACAATGCTACCTGTCATGTTGCGAGGTCCACCATGTCTTGGTATGGTGACAATGTGGTTAATCGAATGGACTAGCCTGCGCAGAGCACGGACCTTAACCCTATCGAGCACCTCTGGGACGAGTTGGAGCGTCGACTTAAGGGGTGCCCCCACCGTCCGAAATCGGTGAAGGAACTGACCTGTCTTCTCCAAGCAGAGTGAAAGAAAATACCGCTAGCCGTCGTACAACGCCTGATTGAGAGTATGCCCCGGAGGGTCGCAGCTGTAATCGCCGCTCGTGAAGGCTCCACCAACTATTGAAGGTGAATATACTTCGCTTTCCTTTGCTATCACAGGTGTCCAATTACTTTTTTTTTTTTTATTGGAGTTTTAACGACCACCGTGAGCAACTCAATGGGCTATAAGCAGTCGCCCGTCCCTAATTTAGGGTCACTGGTTCCAGGGAAGGGAGAGAGCCAGTGCCGTAAAACAAACACAACATCCATGCCTGACCGGGATTCGAACCCGGACCCCTTACGGACGAATGATCAGAGGCCAGCGCCTTAGACCACTGCGCCACCAGGGCGGCGTCCAATTACTTGTTGGTAGAGTGTATATATATTTCGCAACTACTGGATGCAAATATGGTTTTAAAAGTTAACATATCTAAACTTAACTTAGGTAGATGGATTAATGCCAGCGCTTACATCACCGGCTTGCTGAACTGTATTGCCCACTATTCGCTCATTGTCAGATCATGTGACCAACTTCGCGACTTGTTAGATTGCACCTACGTGGTAAGAGAGCTGTGAACGCTCGTTTTTCATATTTTTGATTGAAGGTTTACCGACCACTTTGAGGAACTCAATGGGCTATAAGCAGTCGCCCATCCCTAATTTAGGACCACTGTTTCCAGGGGAGAGAGCCAGGGCCGTAAGACAAACACAACATCCATTTCTCACGGGGACTCGAACCTGTACCCTTTTCGGACGAATGGTCACAAGCCAGCGTTTGTACAACCGGGGCGGCGGCCGTTTTTACAACGGACGAAAAGAAAAATGAGCGTTCGCAGCTGTGTAATCAAGTGTGAATTGAGTTCGATAGCTCCGAGTAGGGAAGTCACGCTTGGTGTCCGTAGTTGAATGTGTATTTGGAGCGAGAGCATTTCCAGAATAAAGTAAAGGCACATATGCCGTCCCGGTGACGCAGTGGTCTAATCGATGGCTTCCGATCATTCGCCTTAGTTGGGTCCGGGTTCGAATCCCGGTGAGACATGGATGTTTGTCTGTCGGCACTGGCTCTCAATGTGTTACTTGTCCAACATTGGTTATCTGTGTACATTGGTCATTTAGCATACTGTAAAATCCATGTTTGATGTATAGTTGTTCACAATGTGGCACAAGATCAACATTGGCTATATCTGTGTAAATTTATCATTTGGCATGCTGTCAACCATGTATGATTTGTACTTGTTGCTGTGCAATTTCTGTCTCCTTTTTATGTCTGCCTGTATGTCTTTGTACCACCAGACCCAATAAAATATTTTTTAAAACCTCCAATAATATAAAAAACTGTACATACTCGTAAATATGTAATGGTTGGTGTCATGGGTGTAACCTAGGGGTCTGGACCCCTCCCGAAATTTTTCACCTGCATTTTTTTTTTTTATCAAAGTCGTTTCAAAATACGTACTTTTTACGACCTAATTACAAACAGTTTGTGCACTGGTTTTCTCCTTAAAAGGGTAAGATTAACCAGGTTTCAGCTGTAGTTATTACAACTGAATTGCTCGACTCTTCTTTCACTGCATTCAAATGTTCCTCTTAATGCAGACAGTCGTAGATGCAGCAACTTTCTGCCCAAAGTGTCTTCTCCAGTTTGAACCTTCAATGAAATTCTGTCAGAGTAATGAAGTTCCCAAATCATAATTACAAAATAAAAAACATGAAAACAAACATGTTATGGGATGTAGAATAAACCTGCAGAGCTTCTGTTGCATATGGTAAAGTTCCGTAAATAAATACATATATTAATTGAAATTAAATTAAGTATACATATGTACACCGATCAGCAAAAAAAATAACGCACACGTGGTCTTAATGTTTTGGCAGATAGATCGGTGTATAATCCAAACACATGCATAACACACTAAGTGCAAAAGATAGGATCTCCTCGAAATGAAAGCCTGGCTACGTCACTGCTTGCAGGACATTTTTACTTTAAATGTATTCTTAAGGTGACCAGATATTGGAACACTGATTTGAGGACAAAATAGCGTGGTGCCCCCAAATCAGCACATCATTTGGGGACACATACATACTCAAAATAAATATGCAAATTTTTTTGTCACAAAATTCTATTTTTTCTATAAGTGTGATAATACACATGAAAATTTGTCTTAAAAGGATATATTTTGTAGAATGGCGGTATTTTATACTGATAGAGCAGAGCTATTATTTTATGCCGAGAACATATTAGGAAAAGTGAAATGCTTTACCTTAGATATATGTGCTGAATTAAAATCAAGCTGCACACTAATGAACCAATTGCAATATCATAATTGCATGGTGGATTTTTTATTTTGCCTAAGTTTTAAGGGAAACTCAGAACAAGTACAGTCGAAATTGGCCGTCCCAGAGCTCGCCATTGACCATTTGTTTGCACAAGTTTGGGCGGGTTCGAATCCCAAATGAAGCATGGGTGGTGTTTTGCTGTCTTTCAGCACTTGCTTTCTTTCTTCCCTAGAACGAATGTCCCCAAATTAAGGAGATGCGACTGCTAATGGCCTTTAGAGTTGCTCACGGTCAAGGGCGGATTGGGACGACCAAAGCAGACCGGGAATTTTAGTCCTTGGACGTCCGACTGCCAAAACACGTACCTACAGGGGAATGAATACCTCCAAATCATCTCATGGGGGAAAAAAATGTTTGTTGGATCCTAGATGAAAGATAACTGCTGAAATATGCACTGTAAAAATAATTCAGTGGCGAATAAATTTTAATTTAACGGTTAAAGAATTTTAAAAATCTGCCCATATATGAATGTGGCATCAAAGAGCCCTAAAAACGGGGTGCTGCTCCAGGTAATTATTTTCCTTGGAAAATTTGGATTAAAAAAAAAAAGAAAGCGGACCATTTCTTGAGTAGTCCACCGGGACATGTCCCGGTATCCCGGTTGTTGTTAACCTTGGAATTAAAAAAAAAAAAAAAAGTCTAAATTTGTTTTCACAAGAAGCATGTTGGAAAATTTGTACAACGAAAACTATTTTAACAAACATTTTTCATTAGATATCTAACGAGCTAATGGAAAACTGTAAATTCGAGGACACACATCAAAATTTGGAGATAACTTGCTTCCCCAAATGCATCGGACGTTTTTGGGGACAGTAAATTAAATTCAAAGACGATCCTCAAGAATTTGTGACTTCGGGTCTGCCATTTCACGAATAAAAAGAAGTTCAACTCTGCAACCCGCCAGACCTTGGCGCGATGCGACGGCACCGCTCGCACCGCCCTAAAGCCAGCCCTGAGGATGGTAAAGATCAATCACCATTTACCTCTATACCTCAGTTACTTTTTTATCCTGAACATTGCGACTGCTGTAACTACGCCCACAACATTACACGCATGTTTTACCTTTAAGGTGGTTCCACCTAAAATATCTGCCTTATGTTTCCAATGGTAAAACTTCTTTACATGTTTTCTTCGCAATTTTAATGTATTCCCAAGAATGAAAATTTGCACATCGATAAAACTAACTTTTTTAAGTTATAGCATGGGATACTTAAAACTTGCTAAAACATAATTACAATTAAGCAATCCAACATTTATTTGTCTGCTGACGTCATCAATGTATAGGTCGCGCCATCTATTAACAGGTCTGAACATTACTCAAAGAAAAATGATTGATCTTTAATAAAATTATGTTTATGTTTTAGCAAGTATTAAGTATCCCATGCTATAACTTAAAGTTAGTTTTATCGATGTGCAAATTTTCATCCTTGGGAATTCATTAATTGCGAAGAAAATATGTAAAGAAGTTTTACCATTGGAAACATAAGGCAGAGATTTGGTGGAACCTCCTTAATAATAAAAACTTTTCCCTTTCTGGTGGTGTGAACATAGTTTCCTAATTTGAAAAGAAAACAAAAGCGTCTGCCATTGATTAGCTGTGGTCATGATCAATACTGTTTCAACACTTTTTTTTTATTGAAATTTAAACGACCACCGTTAGAAACTCACTGGGTTATAAGCAGTCGCTCGCCCCCAATTTACGGCCACTGGTTCCAGGGAAAGGGGAAAGGGGAAAGCTAGTGTCGTAAGACAAAACATCTTTAATAAAATTATGTTTATGTTTTAGCAAGTATTAAGTATCATCCTTGGGAATACATTAATTGCGAAGAAAATATGTAAAGAGGTTTTACCATTTGAAACATAAGGCAGAGATTTTATGTGGAACCACCTTAATAGTAAAAAAATTTCCCTTTCTGGTGGTGTGAACATAGTTTCCTAATTTGAAAAAAAAAAAAAACATCTGTCATTGATTAGCTGTGGTCATGATCAATACTGTTTCAACACTTTTTTTTTTTTTTCTATTGAAATTTTAACGACCACCGTTAGAAACTCACTGGGTTATAAGCAGTCGCCCGCCCCCAATTTACGGCCACAGGTTCCAGGGAAAGGGGAAAGCCAGTGTCGTAAGACAAACACAACATTCATGCCTCACCGGGATTCGAACCCGAATCCTTTCTCGGACAAATGGTCATAAACCAGTGCACAGAACACTGCGCAACCTGTATTTACCAACTAGCGGAGATACCCGGCGTTGCCTTTGATAGACATAAAGTTTGTTTTCAAGTAACCGTAAATCGTACTATAAAAAAATCCTACCATGATGAACAACGTTCAGTTTTTATGAGATTGTTAGCATTTTTACCCCTCTTTCTCTGTGGGCATTGGACTTTTTCATCGTCTCCCAAGAATATTATTGTAATGAAGGATTTTCCAAATAAAGAGAAGGAAAATATGGCCAATTTTGTAATAATTATTATTTTTGAAACATTTTTTACACTTTACAGCCTGTAATTTTTTGACCGTTGGGAAGCTTTCCGGAGGACATAGGCTATTTCATTTATTTATTATCATTTTTGGCTGTACTACCGAATAACATCGCTTTCAAGTAGTTTTCAATTTCCCATGTATCGTTCCGCTTTGTTACATACAACCTGATCACACCCAACGTGAAAGAAAGTAGCTCACGATAAGATACGGAATTTTTTTTTTGTTAATCTCGAAAACTAAACTCATTCGGATAATTCTTTCACCGTTTAGTTACTTATTTTTTTCCGATGGACATAGGCTTTTTCTTTTATCTATACTAATACCAATACTAATCTTGTATTTAAATTTTATGTATGAAGAAGACCGTCTGTTTTAACTTCAACTTAACCTTGATGCTATTTGAGAGGACCACGCCTATTGGTGGGAATCTGTAGCTCCACCCATATTTGAGACTCCTGCGCCAACTGTTGGGAGTCTAATGAAACCTAATCCTTACAAAGAAACTGCCATGGTAACATAAACAAAAAACAATACTTACGACAATATGTTCCGCCGTTGCGTTGTTTTCAAAATCGGACCCTTTCCTGTATGCCTGAACCACCGAAGTTTGCGAGAAGTGATGCGTCACCTGATGACCGTTGCTCTGACACGCGGAGTAATACCGCAGCAGCCGACTTGCACCCAGTCTATAGAGGGCCCCGTAAAACCACATTTGGCCCCCTTAGGGATGGAATTTCTAAAAATCGTCCCGCCTGTATTTTAATCTGGGGGACGAAGAGTATGTATGCCAACTTCGGTGCAAATGCGTCTAGGAACGTATGCGGAACAAACATACAAACTTTCACTTTTATATAGAGAGAGATTGGTGATATAGCGGTGCATCGTGAGCGTCAATATCTTGCAGTTTTGGTTTTACAAAATGTTGAAACTGTCTATTTCATGTGTAATAACCCTGTACATATACTACCAGTGCCCCTAACTGAAAGATTTTTGCCACGTAAGGTTCATACCACTGTAAAGATTACCCACCAACTTTCACGTCTTTTAAGTGAGAATTCTCATTTGGTGACGTAAATACATACTTAAAACGGTTACGGCAATTCCTTTTGTAGCAGTATCGCTGGCAAAATTATATTTTGCTACGGATAGCTGTGATCATTAGCAATATTTTTCCACATTTTTTTCTTTTTAACTTTTCCAGGAGCTCAATTTTTTGCTAGCTGGTGCCAGTGTATTTGCATTTTTAGCACATCCTCGCAGCGCGTTGGTTTAGGAATTTCTTTTCGAAATGAACAGATACCATTGCCAAGATCCCTACATATAGTCAACCGAAACGTCTACCACCAAATTCCTAAACGAAGTAGTTATTAAAATTAAAATTTCATTGTATTGACAATGAAATTTTGATACACTGTAAATTATGGCGCATCACATCGGACAGGCATTCGTCGTCGTCGGTATGTGTGAACCTTATCAATGAATTGTGCAAGACTGGATCAGCTGTGATTGACTGCTCCAACCATGGGAAACCAAAGACAAGAGTGGAGAATATTCAACAGGAACCCCAAAAATTCGACCAGCGGATCAACCCAAACATTTTTCTTTTTAAGCAGCTTGCAAACCTTTTGGTGAATCATTATGGATTTTCATTATTCTACACCCACAAGTTTGCGGACCAGGTAGCCTTCATTTTGATGGCTCAGTAAATAAGCAAAATTCACGCATGTAGTGATCGGAAAACATAACTACCATTCTGCTAAGACTTTATTCTGCACATGTAACATTTTGGTCTGCCTCCTCTAGACTTGGAATCTGCGACGGATCAGTTTTTATTCAACGACCAATCGCTTAAGAGAATTGTCGACAATGCTTGATAGTTCTCTTTATTCAAATACTTGAGGCAATTAATTGTAAGGGGGACTAAAAATGACTATAATACTCGATTCGGCTATCCTTCGTTGGAAGACCGGAAATCGGGGATTCAGCGCAAGAACTTTAGAATTTCACCTATGCATCCAACTTTGGATATAGGCCACGTAAATATGCGAAATCAAAAGAAACATTGAGAACAAACATCCCTGTATGAATGACTCGAGGTGTTCGTCAGCAGCTTGAATAAGGTTATTCGGGGGGGGGGGGGATGGAGAACGTTGCACAAGTGAACAGTCGCCGTCCCTAGTTTGGGGCCACTGTTTCCAGGAAAGGGGCAGAGCCGTATGACAAGCACACAACTCATGTTTTATCCTGTACTCGAATCCGAGCCAATCTCAGACGATTAGCCAGAAACCCACACTTCTCACCACTCGGCTGGTGCCCATTATTCTTCAGAAGTTCTAATTTTTTTTTTTTTTTTGCCGTAGTGTTAATGTATATATCTGAGACACGATATCTCTGGCAAAGTTATTTTTTCAAAGAACAGCCACTACCATTGCAAAGATGTATTCCCAACTACATCTCCAGCGAAATTTTCCATTCATTAGTGTATTCGCACATATATTATCATTTACCATAATACCCCCGCTAATAGAAGTTGGATTGAAAAAATCATTTTCGCATTGGGCATTAGTAAAAATACTTATTACAACACGACACTTGTCAAAACTTACAGCTTGGATTTCACACACACAACCTATTTTTTAACGACATTCAAATGCATCAAATTCTACGAGGAATAGCAACCGACACTGCAATAAATTGTTCCCTTTGAACAGAGAGAAACAGAATAAACGACCGGGACTTTGAACTCGTGCTCTTACCATCGAAAGGTAGCCTAGTGACCATTCGGTCACCACGTGACACAGTGAAATAGCAGTTTGAGTTTCAAAACATGCGCTATAATTCGATAAATCTTAAACGTTCTAAACGAACCTAGACACGTTTGTTATCCAAGGACTGTTAAGCTGCTCGGAAAGACATAAAAAGGCAGAACCAGAAATATAAAACATATACAATTTGGCATCTTTAACAATTTTTGTGCGACTTCATGTGTAATGACGAAGCGATATTTCCAAGTTACATGAATTTCAAGCAATGCATGCGACATTGCTAATACACTTCACTAACAGAGAAAGCTGATACAAGAAAACTCCGCCGCCCCGGTGGCGAAGAAGCTGGCACAGTGGTCTAAACGCTCGTCCGAGTTGGGTGGTGTGCTTGTCTTACGGCACTGATCTGAATTGGGATGGGCGACTGTTATACCTTAGAGTTGTCCACGGTGGTAGCTCCCTCCCGAAAAAAAGAGTGAAACACACTAAAATACCGATTGCCAAAAGCTGATTTTTAGGCGTTTTCTTGACCGTATCAAACCATTCATGTTACAGACAGCACAGCTGAGGGAAATTCCAGTATCGGAAGTATAGTGAATATACCTAGAAGGCCGCCCGGGTGGCGCAGTGGTCTAAGCGATGGCCTCTGATCATTCGTCCGAAAGGGGTCCGGGTTCGAATCCCGGTGAGGCATGGATGTTGTGTTTGTCTTACGGCACTGGCTCTCTCCCTTCCCTGGAACCAGTGACCCTAAATTAGGGACGGGCGACTGCTTATAGCCCATTGAGTTGCTCACGGTGGTCGTTAAACCTCCAATCAAAAAAAAAAAAAAAAAAAAAAATATACCTAGAAGAATGGAGCCAAGTCTTACAAAGCTTCATGTGCAACACGCCGAAAGTTTATCTATGTCATAACAAGCAAGAGTTCGACACCCAAGTACCACAGCTTAAACAAACTTGGCTGTCTTTGCGAGTGAATATTTTAAAAACTCGAATGTATCTTGGCTCTTGTACTCGGCTTTGATCTTGGCGTAGTCCAGCGGGTGAGCTCCTGGCTTTTCGAAATGCTCGTGAGAGGCATATCTTGGGGAAGATGCGAATGTTAAGTTCACTCTTGGCTGGTTCTTTCCCTTCTCTGGAACCATGCGCATGAATTAAAAACAGATATTTCTCATAGCCTCGCGTGCGCTACTTAAAAAAAAAAAACCTACATGTGCGTGTATTTCTTGCAAGCGAACTTTCAACAGTCTTATATCGCAGCAACTGCAATCAAACGCGCACTATGAATTTTATAAAAATTCTCGTTTGATTACACAAACGGACTGCAAATCCTTGTAAAAATGGTTTTGTATTACGGTCAACATTAATTTATTTGGCAAACTAACCACATGACCTCACGAAGTTATGCAGTTTTATTTAACGTTTACAATTTATACACACACAAGATGCTTGATCGCTTGCTGAGTACGCAGAAGGAACACAGTTTAATTTCTCAAACAGGTCAGCTCGCATTGCTTGATGTTTAAACTATTAACTACACAGTGCGTCAAAGAATTTTTAAGACGCGCTAGATTTCAGCCTACGGTGGCGCCACCAGTGTAATCGCGAATGCGTTCTAAACCGTGACCATCTGCTTGTTTTCTGCCACAAGTACTGCGCATTTGTTAAAGTAACTCAAACGAAACGGGCGTTCCTTAGAGAAGTAAAATTTGTTTCATGTTGAATTATTAAGATGGAACAAAGGGCTGTTATTACATTTAACGAAAGAACTTGGTAAAACTGCCTCGGAAACGTACCAAATGATGAAACAAGTTTACGGTGAGTTTTGTTTAAGTAGATCAAATGTTTTCCTGGAACACAAACGTTTTTTGGAAGGAAGAGAGACGCTAGAAGATAAGCATACCGGAAGCCCAAGTTCATCTAGGACACTTGAGATTATTGAAAAAGTGCGTGATTTCGTGGCAAACAATCGATTGTGTCACTAAGAATGATGGAAGAGTCTTTAAACATCAACAAAGAAACGATTCAAACCATCCTGCATGAAGATTTGGGCAAAACAAAAGTCTGTGCTAAATTCGTTCCACACACGTTAACCAATGAACAAAAATCAAGAAGTGCACATTGCAGAGACATCATTTGAGCCGCTGAAAATGATCCAAACTTCTTAAAATCGATTGTTACTGGTGATGAAACATGGTGTTTTCAATACGATCCTAAAACAAAGCGACTAAGTGCGGAATGCAAGTCAAAAAACTCGCCACAAGCCAAAAAATACAAGAAAAGTTTCATCGAAAATCAAAACAATGCTCATTACATTCTTCGATAATAAGGGTATTATCCACAAAGAATTTGTTCCAAGTGGACAAACAATTACTGGTGAGCTTTATTTAAATGTTTTGAGGCGTTTGATGGGCAGAATTCGTCCAGAATATCGAGATGAAAACAGTTGGTGTTTGTTGCACGATAATGCACCCAGTCACACCTCACTTCTTGTTCGTAGATTTTTGGCGAAAAATAACGTCTGTGTGTTGAATCATCCACCGTATCCGCCTGATTTAGCACCCTGCGACTTTTCTTTGTTCCCAAAACTTAAAATGACGTTAAAAGGGTGTTATTTTGATGGTATTTCGACCATACAAACAGCTTCGACGCGTGCTTTGGAGGCAATTCCGCAAAGTGCACTGGAACAGGCATTCGAATCATTATTAAATCGCTGTAACAAGTGTATTGAAGCCGGAGGGACTTATTTTGAATAACAAACCAAAACAAATTATAATTTCTTGTTTCTATTTCATTTTACAGACCCAGTCTTAAAAATTCTTTGACGCACTGTGTATATGCCACGCAAGAATTTACGCAGGAAAACTTAGCAAGAACTATCTTCCTCTGCTGATGTGGAGATCGGGTTACAAAACAAAAAAGTATTTTTCCCACTCAAGCTAGATGATGTATTCCAAAGCTGGCAACATAGGATATTGTTACGAACTCATAAAAGGTCGAAAACATGTAAGCTGGAACAGCAGACTAACAGAGAATTACAGGAATCCGTGGCCTGGTTGAAGCAATTTCATTTTTCCTCGCGCTGTGTGGCTGGATGTACACCATTTTCTTCTCTCTTACTGGATCAGGGATTACCCTCAGAAACACATTGCAGCTATAAATGAAAATGTTTCAAAAAAAAAAATGGATATATGAGCCATGAAGCCTAAGAGTACAGTGTTCTTGCAGTTACGAATAACACGGTTTGGACCGTGCAGCGGCAACCCTTGGCTTTGGGAGGAGGCTGACTACAGTAATATGAATAAGCTACTATAAGGGCTACAAAGCCGTCGCCCGTCCCTATTTTGGTGCCATTGGTTTCAGTGAAAGAGAGCCGATGCCGTAAGGCAAAACACCGCCCATGCTTTATCCGGGCCCACGTCGTACCACTTGGCGACCGCGATGGCGCATTTAATTTCTCTTCGAGTTATTTCATCGCTTGTCTCACGAGGCTGATTTGCCCCATTTATTCTCACAGAAGGATACCCTCAATATTATATTACGCCTGCACAAGAAATCTATACTCCTGACATTCAGAAAGAGGTAGTTCACAGTATCGCATATATATATTCAGACATCATGGACATGGTGCAGTTTTTAGACGGTTTCTGATTTCAGTTGCCCGGGTAAGTCTTCTCAACGAATACGTGCCTTGTAAACAGAATGTTTAGTTGCAATGGGCATTTAAGCACCCGCATAACAGATCTAGTCCTTTTTGCGCATACCGTCAACAACGATGTCTACTCAACATTCTCCACGAATCTGTGAGCTGCATAACCAGGAGCTCTCAATCTATAACTTCAAACAAGACGATCACGACGCACCTTCTATACTCCGAGTCAGTCAAACTAAGAGTGAACCACTATGAAGGGTACGAAACAGCTACTTCCGCTACGAAAAATAGTCCCTAGCATTTAGAGCGAAAAGCATCAGAATTATTGCTTAGAATCCATTTTTGTTAGCTCATCAGTTTATATTGCTATCCAAAAAAAAAAAAATTCTAAGATTCTAGAAGCTAGAGCGCTTTTAGAAATTAATTAGTTTTGAGAAGTTGCTGAATCAAGAGCTTCGCACTTTCAGACGAAAGTTGTTGCCCACTTGGGATACAACTCGGACATGTGGGAGGGATGGAAGACCTCTCCCAACATTAACAACACAGAGGCAATAAATTGACAATCGGGGAAACTCGAAGGCAGTAGGGGAAGCAGTTCGGCCTCTACCAGACATCCAATGACTGTGAGATGTGTAGGTGGGTGGACCAGAAAGAAAACAGTAGAAGAGCACATTAACGCGGATGGATACCGTTCTTGCGTTCCACAACGAGATGTGATAAGGCTCTCTCGCCTTTCCCAGTAGTACACTTTTAGGGTGAATTGGAGTATAACTAGAATTGAAAAATAACGCTTCTGACTGAATTGTTTGGAAATGGATTTTTGCTACACGGGTAACAAAGCATGCCTTTCCAAGGCCCGTTTATTTTGGGCACTGCTGAACAATGGGGCCTTTACGAACCTTTTATGTGGCAGGATCGCGTATGCCTACCACTGCTTTTACTATAAAAACACCAGCAACTGCCATTTTCCAAGGCTAGATAATAAAGAATCAGAAATTACTTCTCCGTAAACTCAAATATTTTTCCACACTAAAAATTGTGCATTGTATTCTTGAATTTATTTGAAACTGGATATTCAAGTTACAATAAACAATTGAGCAATTATCCATTTACATTAAAATCTTCCAAAAAGTTTCGGCAAAGAAATGAACACTGGTGCTCGAAATTAAAGCAACTACAAAAACCTAGTTAACAGAAGAACCCTGCACCGAAATCATGGGATAAGATACAAAAGAAGTCATACATACACCGAAAACCCATTATATTATGACCCTCCCCCTTTCCTCCAGCCTAGAGAAATGAGCGCGACTGGAGACTGAACAGTGGCGCAACTGACGTGCAATATACATACAACCGAGAACTGGCTTTCCGTCAGTAGTGCTTAGTCAGAATGGGAAAACCTGCCGATTTTTCGGAGTTTGATAAAGGATAAATTGTGATGGCACTGCGATCTCGGAAACGGCGCGGCTTGTTCACGTGCCGCTGTAGCGAGTACGTATCAAAAGTGGTGCACAAATGGCCAAACGACGGACCGTCGTTTGCAGCTCAGTGATGCCAGAGGAAAGCAGACTGTTGCGCATTCTGCACAGCGATTGCAGGGCCACAGTGCGAAAAATTACCTGCAGCTACAACAGTGATCAGGGCAATGTGTCACAGCAAATCGCAGCCTTCTGCGCGTGGGCCTACCCAGCCGCGTCCCATGCTCACTGCAAGTCATCGCCAACAACGCATGAAATGGGCCCAAGGTCATCGAGGTTGGACCGTGGCCTGGTCTGACGATCAAGATTCCCGGTGCATCACGTAGACGGCAGAGCGCGGATACGTCGACTGCCTACGGCACGTAGATTGACTGTTGGTCGGAAACAGGCCGCGGCGGTGTTATGCTGTGGGCGATGTTTTCTTGGGACGCTTTAGGCCCCGTTATCCTAATAATAGCACGATCCCTGACAGCTGTCAGGTATCTGAACATCGCTGCGGACCAAGTTTACCCATTCGTGACAACTGTGTTCTCTGCCGGTGATGGCCATTACCAATAGGATAATGCGCTATACCACACTGCCAGAATCGTCAAGGAGTGGTTTGAGGAACATGCTGGTGACATTCTGTTAATGCCCTGGCCTCCAAATTCACCTGACATGATCCCAATCGAACATTTGTGGTTCGACTTGGAAAAGCGGGATCGCGCGAAATCACCACCACTCCTAAATGTACGGGAACTGCCGTTGACATTATGGTACCAGATACTCCAGGATACCTATCGCCACCTCATCGAATCGATGCCTCGCCGAGTGGCCGCTGTTTCGCAGGATAGTGTGTCCTACAGCTTATTAGGTAGGTGGTCATAACGTAACGGCTCATCAGTGTATGTGAAGCAGCAAACGCAGTGGGCAATAAACAAACAGCGCCATAGGAAAAAACGGAACAGCAAAATTTGCAAATGCCACACACAAATGGATTCTTTATATAAGCAATTACTGGCAAATACGTTGGTAATCATGAATGGAATACGGGATTACACCATACAATACAAAATTTGAAAATGGCATTCCGCTTTTGGTGTAAATAGCACAAAGATGGCAAGTCAGATAATATCTGAAAACTTGAAAATTTCGTCGTGCTGAAGCGGGAATCGAACCCGGCGCTCTTTCGGAAACGCGGGTTCGATTCCCGCTCCAGGACGACGAAATGTTTCAAGTTTTCGGATATTATCTGACTTACCATCCTTGTCATACTTACACCAAAAAAACGAATGTCATCTTCAAAATTTGTACGTTGGCAATGTTGGAGTTTGCACTGTCAGATGCAGTGATAAGACATCGTCGTCTCGCTTAGACGATTCGCCGGGGTAGAGTGCTATAGCGAGATTAGAAGCGGGACAGTCTCAAACTGAAGTGACCGGATGGTTAAATGGAGAATCAATAAGTCGTCTGCTGAAGCTGGAAACAATTTCAGGGCACAAACCAACTCGAAAAGACTTAGACAAGGACGACGGACGGTAACATCTGCTCGATATGACCGCTTATTGGTCTAAAAACTATGCGCAATCCAAGCAACGTGGCGTGTCAATTGGCCCACTTACTGCGGCAACTGGGCGGACTGAATGCCGACTGTATGGTAATACCGAAGATCGCAAAATAGTGATCTATATGCATGACAGCCTCTTGTGTGTTCCACGAGTTTCCACAAAAGAGCTCGCTTGATTTGGTTTTGCGTCAACATGTTCACTGGACCCATCAAGAATAGGCAGGCGCGTTCTTTACCGATGAGCAGATTCTGTTTGCAATCACATTATCAGAGACAATTCACATGGCGAGAACGTGGGACACGATATCAGTTGATAAAGGTTCGAAAACGGGACCATTTCGGAATGATGGTATAATGAACGTTCGAAAACGGGACCATTTCGGAATGGTGGAATAGTGATTTGGGCCAAAATTTGTATTGACGGTCGAACGTATCTCCACGAAATAACCAGGAAAACTGTCGTGAAGTCTATCAACTGTCCGACATCGCGGCGAGATCCTGAATCCTCATGGTCGAACGTATCTCCACGAAATAACCAGGAAAACTGTCGTGAAGTCTATCAACTGTCCGACATCGCGGCGAGATCCTGAATCCTCATGTTCGTTTTTTTAAAAGGTGCAGTGGGTCGGGGTTTCCTGTTAATGAACGACAACGACCAACATTACAGGGCTTCGCTGGTAAATGAATATCTAGAACGTGAAGATCTTGCACGTATGTATTGGCTGGTATGGTCACCAGACCTTAAAAAAATTAAGTTACTTCAGGTCAACGAATTGCTTCTCATTCTCCTCCTACAGCTTCTATAAGAGACTTATGGTGTTCTCTTCTGGAAGAACAAGACTTAATCCCATAGTCTCTTGTGGACAATCTCATGCAAAGTGCGGTTTGGCACTTGCGTTATTGCTCATGATCACATTCCATATTGAGAACAAGTACCTTTTCTTTTGTATATATATTCGATTTTGTTTCGTGTCCTACATCGGCGATTTTTTTTTTCCCAGGCCTATGGTTTGGGTGTATATTTGTATACAAATTGGTTCTTTTGTGTTCACAAGTGTGAAACACTGTACCACACAGCATACACGAAGTTCCTTTTCTTATGTTACTTTGTCAGTCATTCTCTGTTGGCTAGGTTCTTGTGGTTGTTGCTTTAATTTTTAGCACCAGTGTGGTATAAAGTTGAGCCTCTTATCAAAGGACATTAACCAACCCAGTTGGTGTCATCCAAACACATCGCCATATTGGGGTAGCCTGCACACCTACAGATCCATGTCCATCTGCAGACCTGTCTAATCTACACTTGGGAAATTACCAGTTATCATCCACCATATGACACCTGGAATACTCCAGAAGTTCACATGGATGCAAATATTCCAACACAATTTATGGAGGGAAAATGGATGTACACTGACTAATGAAATAAATTCAAGATTTGGTCACTGCTCAAATAAGTAGGGTTATGTATTCAAATAATTATCATTATGATAACACTATGCAAGGCTCATCTGTTTCATACTAGCACTCCCTCCTTTTCTGATGCCCATGTAGCTGTAATGAACAAACAAGGTAATACTATTCTTGTATACTTTACAAGACATCACAGAAGGTATTTCAAACCATAAAGTGTTCTGAATAACAAAATAAAATTTGTTTTTATAACTCAGATCACCTTTTGCATCATGTATATGACATTTACATATATAACAGTGAACACAGTACTATCTATTTATGCCGTTATACACAGAATATGCTTCCGTACTTACACCCTCAATTTTTATGAGATTTATTCTACAAACACTACTGAACTCATACTCTTGTTGCAATTAACTTGTCTATATAATTTTTTTTTACTCACAGCTTCATGAACAATAAACGAAAAGTTAAAAGCACTATTACAATTATATGATGCTAGAGACATCACAGTCTGATATAGTTCAACATACTTTTGATGCATTACACTCAACAATTTACTATAATTTAAGTTACAAAAATAAAACAATTACAATAGAAGTAAAATTCACTAACACATTATGCAATTTAAAACACACACAGACAAAGAAAAATTCCAGTAGAGGGAGTAAGGGAAATTATTGGAGAAACTACACTTATCTTCAACTTTTAACCATACAATAATAAATCAACATAGATTGTTTCAATTATAGTTCTTAAAAAGCTCAACTGACACAGAGATCCTTGAAGTACCTTTATCCCATGTTAACATGTCCTTAGAAAACTTGACTATATCATCTGGGATCAGAAATTGGACCTACATTTCCTGTTTGAAATATGTTACACATTACACTGAAAGGATAAATTATTATGTACACCCACCTAATAGCATGTGGCACCACCTTTGGCATGCAGGACAGCATCCAAACGTCATGGCACGGGTTCAGTAAGGTTCCGAAACACAGGCTCAGGTATAGCTGACCGACAATCTAAGAGTGCTTGGCGTAGAGCAGGCGGAGATTCAGGTGGGGATGGTTGATCACGAACAGCTCATTCCAATATGTCCCATAAATTTCTCTATGGGGTTGATATCCGGTGAGCGAGGGGGCCATGCTAGTGTGGTAAGCTCACTGCTATGCTCCTGGAGCCAGTCGGTCGCTAGCTGGGACCGATGGGGTGGAGCATTGTTCTGTTGAAAGATCGGAACTTGGTTCGGACAGAGGCATGTAATGAAAGGGGTGGAGATGGTCGGCTAGGAGCTGCACATAGCCGGAACAAGTGACGGAAGACTCGTGAGGTACCAAGGGACTCAGGCTGGACCATGTGAAAGCTGCCCAAACAGTTACACTGCCTCCACCAGCCTGTAGTACCCCAACTTGGCATGCAAGATCCATAGTTTCGTGTGGTTTACGCCACACATGCTACCTGCCATCGGTGCAATAAAGTGTGAAACGGGATTCGTCAGACCATGCGACAGGTTTCTAATCATCCGTGCTCCAGTTATAATGGGCCTTCACCAACTGCAGCCGATTCATGCGATGCTGTGCCGTTAACCTCGGGACACGATGTGGTCGTTGACTGCCCCAACCGAGTTGTGCCGTGCGTCGACGGATTGTCTCTCAGCATAGGCTTGTGGATGCTCCTTTATTAAACTGTGATATGATTTGCTACAAACAAGCCTTCTGATTTGTTTGTACTATGCGGGACAATTGTCGGCGCCCTTGATCATCCAGTGCATTTTTGCGGTCACATTTCATCCACTGTTAGCAGTTTTGCCGGATTTCACGTACTCCTGGTACACACTTGCTACGGCTTGTCATGGAATTCCTAACAGTTTCGCTGTTATGCTGATTGAACATTCAGCCTTCCTGGCTCCCAAGACTTGACCTCAATCAAACTCATTTAAGTCTCGTTCTCAACATATGCTGGCACCTGATGGAATGTATTCCTGTGCGTACTGACCCACTCCATTTATAGCCCCAACCGATTTTCCTGCACACCACGATCTGCTGCTGTCTTGCGTATTTTCACTGGGGTGTGCATAATAATTTGTCCTTTCAGTGTAAAGACAACACAGTATGTTATGCATTACACCAACACACTGTACTACATGGTGTAATTGCTGTCAACCAACTGGAAAGTAAAACTTCAATTTTCTGGCTGAGTTGCAGTTGCCAAAGCAATCTCTATGCTAACTTACAATATAGGGTTGTACAACTGGGAAATAAAAAAGAAATCACTTCTATATTTCCCATGCACATATATGTTCAATTCCTTTTATCCATTTAGACTAACAGAAACACTTTTCCTTTTTTGTTTGCTGTAGTACATCTTCAAAAGGAGTCTTGAAGTATGATACTATCAACCATTTATTTGCAAGTCATCCCAAACTTGGATACTTTTGGAAGGACTCAATCCTGTGGAATTCATTAAAATAAAATTTTTGCATTGCTTGATATTTCAATTTAGAATTTTCAGATAGAAATCCTTTCCTTTTATTTATTTTTCATATTCAGCCTTTAGCACCACAAGCAAGCCAACAGAAGCGGTGACCAGCTGTTCACAGATTTCAGATGTGATCTTTAATGCAAAAGTATTTCAAAAACAAATAGCAGTTTATTCTAGATATTATTTTCTTGAAGACTCGTTCACTACAACATAATATTATCTCAAACTTTTTTTTTACCCATAAAACAAATTTATTTCCTCTAATCCATTCAACCAAACCAATGCCCCTTGCTTGCTTATAAAAAAGCCAGAAAACTCCAACATTTTTATTTTATATATATAAAATCATTGCCAACCATTATCAATCCACTGCTGGATGAAGGCCTCCCAAAGTTTCTTCCACAACATTCTGTCTTGAGCCAGTCTCTTCCATGTCACTTTTCCATGCTTTCGAATTTCATACATTCAACTCCCATGTGGTCTTCTTCTGGGTCTTTTCCTGTCATTCAAAATCCAGTCTAAAATTTCAGTTGTCCATCGGCGGTCTGTCCATCTGGCAATATGTCCAGCTCATTGCCATTTCAGGGATTTTATTTTGATAATGATGTCTTAAACTCTTCATCATGTTTGTTATCCATGAGTTCCTCTGCTTATCTTTCCTGGTTACACCAAGCATGCAACATACATACATACATACATACAGATAGATATGGCAGATGCTCTGATTCATAACTTGAAAGTACTTACTTACTATCATTAATGGCAAGTCAGCTCACCATTATTACTGTTTTTAGCCTGGTGAATAATTCATTAGTCACCAAGCTCCCAATCTGCTTCTTTTTAAATCTTTAATAATTTTCTGCACTTATGAAAGAACACTGTACATGATTTCCAGTGAAAAGAAGTTTCATGCAAAGAAATGCTAAAATAATAGAGTATTTTCAATCCTCACACAGAGACACAATGATGGTGAATGCTGACAAAAAAATGCAACAGAGTAATATTTTGTGGCAAAGTCACTAATTATCTTGAACACTGCATGGAAGATGGGACCACGGAACTGGTGTTGAAACATGTGCATCATATAGAAAGGAGCTTTACTCCAACATATTTTGGCAGGTGTAAGTAGTAGTAACACACCTAAGAATACATGTCTTTAAAACTGACAAGTTACATGGTGTAATAGAACAGAAAAACTGCCGAATCGAATTCAAGTCATGTACAGTATTCTCAAGAAAGGTGAAGTCACAGCAGCACACAAACAAGTTCATATTTAAGAACAAGCTGAGCATTCTGCCTTGCAAATGTGAAAAATAAATCAAAACAATGAACATAAATGGAGTACAACTTGAAAATTTTATCATATTCAATAAGCAAGAAGTACTGCACTGGTAAGACAAAATATGCTTATGAGCATAAGAGAAACCAATTTTTGCAATTTTTTCCTCACATGACTTTCGGCGCCCATTTCAGATGTGGATTGTCTCAATTCCCTCCAAGCACAGGGAACAGGAAAGGCACATGAATGCCGTGCAGCCTAGTACAAAACATTCTGTTGGTAGGAATTTGGGAGTGGGTTTATGCTGCATACATCAATCCCAGATAATACACTAATCTTCGAGCTGCTCAGATATTCAGCATCAATTCAGGAATTTGTTAAAGACATATGAAAAAGAACCTTTGCTGCAAGGCCCCTTCCTTTCTCCATAGGTCGTTCTCAGGACATTCCTAGGTGGGTCTAGGAAGTGATTCCCACCACCATCTTTTGAAGAAGAGGAGTTGGATCATAAGACTATCAGAAGAATTTAAAAAAATACTTAATGTCCCAAGGAGATGCTAGTTAGTCTTGCATACCTGCCAACTTACGAATGTTGAAATTAGTACAATTCTTCATTAAAATTAGTACAAATTAGTATAATTCTTAACATTCAAATTAGTACAGTATTTACCTACTGAATAGGTAAATTATATTTAAAACTAAAAGCTGTAAAAGGGCATTCTGAATTTTCTGCTATAATATTTTAAGTACCTACACCAAAAATTTATTTCTATGCACAGTAGCTTATCTAGAAGCTTTTTAATAAATGGTGCTGAAATGGTATTTGAAATAAATGCCATTGATATTAGCACATTCATAAAATCAAAATATTTCCTGTTTTCTAGGCAAATGAAATAATCACAAACATACAGTAGTTGAAGCAGGAAAGCATAAATGAGAATATTCTTTACCCTTTTTTTTTTTTTTTTCTCTTGTTCAAATGGAATTTGCATCACACAGAATATTCCTACTATTCATTTGGAACATATGATGAAAACGTCTTATGTGGAGATTCCAAGGTATGGAAGTTTTTTAACTATTTTGATTACTAATCAAACACTTCATATTTCTCTTTACACATTTTATCTGCTTAAGAACATATTTACAAAATAAAAAAATAAAAACAAATTCACAATGCTTTTTTTAATAATTCATTTAGATGCCTGACTGAGCACCTTTTTTTCCTTTTCGCACAGGCCAATAATTTAAATAGCCTGGGAATATAGGGCATAGTGTTTTGGAACCTAAGGCACAATTTTATATACAAGTAACTTTTTTTTGTTATGAGATACAATCAATAAATTCCGGAATATCAAAATTTTCACACAATTTTTAAATGAATTTATATGCTTTTCATTGCAGCATCATATTCATTATTGAATTACAGCTACACTTGGCTGTTAGTGCATCAGGAAATTAGATGCAGCAGACTTTGCCTTTTTTAGGAATGTTTTATCATACTTTTGCTCATAGCAGTTTCCTTTTTGCATACTTTTCACAATCAATAAATTCTGCAAGTTGGAGTCTGACAATGAACTGCGGAACTGTGTCCTTGTTTTTTTAACTTGACTAAAAATTCGTTCACATTCTGCATTTCCATGAGGAATGGTTAGGATACATAGCATAACCGTTGCTAGTCTGTTATATTTCAAACCTTCATCCAGTGCCTTTAATTCACTTAAAAGGGCCCACTTCGTATCAATTCTTTCTTCGTTAACAATATTTACAGGCAAATCATCTATCTGAAGGGCACAAAATTCAGACTGGAGCTTGTCTATTGCTTCCTCTTGGCTCTCTCCATCCTTAACAGGCAACATTATGGGAAATTTATTAATAAAATACTTAACATCTGTGAACACCTGGGTTTCAAAAGAAGAAATGTTAGCAACCTGTGCATGTTTCAGAAACTCATCATTGAAGGGGAATTTGTGCAGAATGTAGTCACATAAAATATGTTCTTACAGCAGAGTAAAATGTTGATTTTTCTAAAGCCTTTAAACCATTAATTACCTTAGATACAGCATTACCTATCAAAAATTCAGAATCATCCTTTTGATTACATTTGTCACTATATCTGATTTTCAACAATGAACAGTTTTTAATAATCTGTGGTTTAATGAATTTAACAAGTAGATCTTTGAACATGCCCATTAACAGTGATCTTAAGATGTGGATTTTAGGAGTTGTTGACTGCAAAGTTACATTTGTACTTTCAAACATGGGTATCACAAAATCCAGAAAAAGACAATATGCCTTATTAATGTCTGATGAAAGAAACATAAATATCCTTTCTTGCTCGAGTTAAGATAGTTTCAGACTTCATAGACTTGCCCACACCTCCAGATACTCCAACTGCTTGTGACACTGGAATATCTTTATTAGGGCCACACTTAAAGGTTTTTACACCTTGGGCATTTTTCTTTATTTTCTTTGCTGGTGGTACTTCAGTACCAGATAATGTAGAGATTTCCCCTTTTCTTGATTTCAATGTTTGATGCAGGCATAGATTTTTTATTCATAGGCACACTCAGACTCATGTCTTTTGCACAGTCTTTGGATTTGGACTTTAGAATATCAATGGGTATGTGGTGACTATCTAGGGATTTATGTTTATTTTCTTTTGCTCTGACGTCTTTCATTTGCTCTTTAAAAAAGCTAACCAGTGGATCCCACTGCTCTAATAATATTTTTAGACATTTTCCCAGAGAAAGCCATCGTGTGCATACATGTTTCAGTACTTTTTTACTTCAACACCATACAACATTTGAAACTGCTTCAACTGTGTTTTTCTTTTACTACTTGACTTCAAGTAATAAAAAATGTCAACCAAAATTTCACCAACAGATACTGGAAAGCTAGCAGCCCCCTTTTTGCAGCCAAGTTAATTAAGTGGCAAGGACAGCCAATTACCACCAGATCCTTTTGTGCAGTTTTTAGAACTGCAGCAACACCATTTTTTGAGCCAACCATTACAGGTGCATTATCTGCACTTAGTGCAATGCAATTTTTATCTGGTATATTTCCAGATTCCAAAGTGTCTAAAAGAAGTTTGCCAATGTTCTTTCCTGTTGAATCACCTGCCAAAGCTGGCACAGCAAGCTGAGAGTAGTCAACTTTATATGCATTGGCATTATAAAAACTAACACAACGACTGGGTAAAGTTGCGAATCACTGCCATTACTTCCATCTATTGCAATTGCAAATGGAGTGTTTCTCAATAAACTTAATAAGAGATTCTGAATTTTTAGAAGACATTTCTGCAATAATAGCAGAAGTTTTTGTTCTTGCACTGCCAAACCTTTTGGCCACTTCACATTTCGGGAACATTGCTCGGAACAAAGGACCAGTGTGGTCAGAAACTGCAATAGGTAAATTATGTTTGATGATAAAAGCAGTAAAAAGGCATTCAGCATTTATAACATTGAATTCATTATTATCATTAGCCCTATTGATAAATGCTTCAATATTAGAATTCTTTATGATACATGCTGCAAAATTACGAGGTTTTTTTCGATTTAATATGCACTTTAACATCACTAATGCCTCCATGGGAAATGTTCAAATCGCAACTACAAACCGAACAAAAAGCAAAATTCTCACCTTTCCGCAACTTCACAATGAATGGGAATTTATTCGTGTAAGAATAAAAAAAATTTGTAAATACTGCTTGTTTGAAATTTTACCCGACAATATTCCAGTATCAACGTTAAGTCACTGCACATGCTTCGTCCAAAAAACATGAAACGAACTTTGCGACGCCAATCACCACATGAATCACTAAGGTCGCGGTTTTCTCCACTAGCTCATGTGATTTCATGACGCAAATCAACTCGCTTTTGCATGGGGTGCGTTTGGTTTCTCAGAGCAGCATTGTTCAGACTCTTAGCAGTACTTATATGCAGCGATATGATCCCGTTGGATGAGTAACATTTTTCATGCATAAAACTTACACACACTCACAGAAATTACATGTTATTTTTACTTTTTAACATTTTCAGGAAAATTCGTACATTTATCAAGTATTCCGTACAATCGTACAATACGGTCAAAATTCGTACATTGTACGGATGATTCGTACAACTTGGCAGCTATGGTCTTGCCATTACCTTGGCCTATGCCTGTCTTTCCTTCTTCTGGACATGGCATGTTAGTTTGCTTTATTCCAATGTCCTAATTATTATTTTATTTTTGTTCACTTTTTTTTTTTTTGTACCTATCTTGAGCCCCAAAAAATAAATGTTATTCATTTAAAAATTCCTTTATTTGGCTCATTTATTTTATTTTACATTATTTTTTTTTTTTTTTATTTAAGTACTAACAAAGATCTTGAACAGAAAAATTTGTCATCAGAATGTCAATCTGTCATTTCATGTGCATGGAAATTCAATTTTTAAGCAGTTCATTTCAAAGCTTATACAGTTGTAACTTAACAGTGTGTTTGTTGTTGGTAGCAGAATGCACACTTTATGCACAATTTAATGAACTATTTCAGTATACACATACAACTTCCTCAAAGCACACATAGCACATAAAATCTTTGAATTGCACATCTTGACTGGCAAGAATATTCAGAAATTTTCCACTCCTGATTATCACTGTATCTCATATCACTCCATCTGAGGACAATAGAAATCCTGATTGGCAAGAACACTCAGAATTTTCCCACTCCTGATTACAGTGCTCGTACACATTTAGAGGGGAAAAAAATTTCAGGGGGTTTTCTAGGAATTTATCAAAAAATTCCAGGAGGTTTAATTTTTGCTAGAATCATACTGCTTTGTTTTATATTTTGTAAACTGTGGCGAAATTTACTGCATATTTAGAATTCTTATGAAGTCTTATGGATTCCGTGGTTAGTGTTCTTCAGTAAGTGTGTGCAACAGCGTCAATAAAGTGGCAAAATTTATTCACACAAAAATTGCAGTGTATAAAATGTATACATGTATAAAGTAATCTGGGAATTAGCACAATGATAAAAATACAAAATGATTTTGCCATGGCACTGAATATTTTCTGGCAAGCAGGCCAAATATGAATCTCCTTCAGTGAGGAAAGTGCATGCTAGAATAGAAGGAAGGGTAATCTTAGATCCGCAGAAATGTTTCCACACATTGTTGTACTTACAACTGCACACAGCTGCTATATCACAAACTAATGTTACTGGAAACATAGCACTCAATGTCAAACATATAGCACTGCAGTGTCACATGAGATGACAGAATTGACATCCCATATCCACATTCTATGGAAGGAAGTGACGTCATTAGCAAAAACAACAGGAAGCTAGGACAAAGTGACTCAATCAATCTTACCCCTTTTGGCCTATTTTTTAAATTGCAAGAAAAAATTCCAAGACAATTTTGGGACCAAAAACATGAATAATCAAGGATTTTCCAGATCTGGAAAAAAGGGAAATCTAATTCCAAGACTTTTACAGGATTGAAGGGACCCTGCAAACCCTCTGTGATTATTGCTGTACCTTACTTCTTCATCTGTGGACATTCCAAACCTTGACTACCAAGAATATTGAGAATTTCCCCACTCCTGATTACCACCATACATTTTGACTTGCGAGAATATTCAGAATTTTCCCCAACCAGATTATTGCTACATCTGCAGATGCCATTCTGGATATGGTATAACATACCAGTGGGCACCTTCTGGGAACTTATGGAATCCATATCTTGTTGCATGGCTGCGGCTCAATGAGAACCTATGCAATATTAGGTAAGTAGTCATAATGTTTTTGTTCCTGCAGTGTATGTCAAGATGCCGTGACTAAAGAAAACTTTAGAACAGCAAATAACCATAGCACATGCATCTTCCAAAATTCCTAATTGGGATACAAACCTAACTCATAAATTTCATAATGAAATTAAACAGAATTTTTATTAAGTTTGCACCCATAGATTGATGATTTTTCTTTCACAAGCAAGCAGCTCAAAAAAAAAAAAAACCACTGAATTTTTAAAGCCAATTCACTAAAGAGACTTCATTCTTAATGTACAATTTTTTTTTTTTATCACAAATTAGAACTTCATGCCACCTGCCAGAAAGATTTTACATCACAAAGGAGGAAAATACATGGGAGACTGCAGTCATGACATGACAGCTACTACACAAAAATAATTTTTGAAAAAAATACTTAAAAAATACATGTCACTTTGAAACGCAAATATTTTATGATGCTCCTTCCTAGCAGAAAACTAGCATAACTGAGACATCATCCAGAAGGTGAGTTAAACTGGTCACATATAGAGCTAGAAAGTACTAATGGAACTTTTCTGATAAGATAAGTTAAAATGCTACTGAACTAAAAATGTTAATTCATGCACAAGCACAAACACTTTACAGTAAAATTGGTTGAAAAATGCATGGAATTTTCCTGTCATGAATACTGCTATAAGATGCAAATCAAATCCTTTAAATCAGACTTTTAAAAACACAGATCTTGTACCAAATGGAAAGATATACTTCTCCACCTTGCAGAAATATACACATACACCATGTACTAGTGAAACAGTGCACTGTGAAAAAAAAAAAAAAAAAATGCATGGCAAATTTTGCTTACAGTTCTAGAAATAAAACGTAAAAGCAATTTCTCCTATTTGATTTTTAGGAGCGTACATATAATGAGCCAAACACTGAATTATATTTACACAACATGGTGAGAAAATGTGGATCTCAGACATTTTTAAATTCATGCTTCAGCTTCATACCAAGTGCAATTTTTTTTTTAATGCAACTTTCATAAGTGAAAATATTTATAGATGGACAGACAAAGCAATACTGTAAGTACATACTCTTTTTTTCAAAAGGAGGTATAAAAAACATCTTTGGCACAAGTGAAGTCTGTTTTAGATGCAGTGAATTCTATTCTAAGAGATAACGCAGTCATGTGCAATATATACATTTGGCATTAAAAGTACTGGTCAAAATTTTAGTCATTAACTTTACAAAACATGCATTAAAAAATTAAAACTCAAAATAGCAATTCACACATACAGTTACAGAAAATTAATAGCAACTCTGGAAATTTCCTCAACGGTGACCAAATAAACATTTTTTTGGTTGCTATGTGTTTTTTGGAACGTGGAAAGAGCGATGTATTTGTTTATTTACTGTAGCCACGTATTTGGAGGATTTTCACTTTGGATCTCGCCCTTTGGATTTAATTGCTATTATTAATACATAGCCAGTACCGTTAATGCCCACCAGATGGAGACGCCTCAGTAGCTGAGCCCATCTTACGGATTTATGATGTCAGAAGCTGACTTAAAAATACACGTAGCACTGCGGATTGTTGGCCACCGTGGTGTAAGGCTAACGCGCTCGGCTAGATATCAAGAGATCCGCAAGTTCATTTCCCAGACGGTGATTGAATAACAATTTTTCAGTTGCTATGTGTTTCTGGAACGTGGAAAGAGCGGTGTATTTGTTTATTTACTGACAGCACGTATTTGGAGGAAGAAATTTCTGACGTTTTGGGGTTTTCAGTGTTGCTACAAAAGTAAATATGCAGACAATACTCACACTATATATATGCATGTATATCATTTTAAAGCACATTTCATGCAGAAGCCAACTCAGTTTACAGAATCAGAAGATCTTTAACAGAACTCAAGTTATGACCAGAAATGTGCTGTGAAGGAAAGCACCTTTTGTTAAGTGAAATGTCATCATTGTTGCTACAAGCTGACGGAGCTTGCTTGTACGTCCACGTACATGCGATATAAAGGGGGATTATACATTTTCACAGTGCGCGTAGGTAGTTTGTTTGCACTGGTGAGTGTGCAGTCATTACTCCTGAGGACTGCAGTGCAAATCTGAAGTTAAGAGTGAATTTCGTTTATTCTGAGCAAACTGTGTTGCAGTTACGGGATTAGGTGATATTTCACCAAGAAAAGCTTCACGAATGGTGACTTTAAGTGAATTTGGCAAAAGCAATGAAGAAATTGACTGGATAACAGGGGTGCACAAGAGTACAGTTGGATGGCAGCTGGCAAAGATCTGTGATATGAGTGGAATCAAGAATGGCCGGCTGGGTAAATGTCGCCAAAAAATGAAAACAACTCCTAGAAGTAACAACTCGTTGAAATGGTTATGTCTGCGAAACAGGTTCGTCCCGTCAACAGTTCTTGCCAAAAAAAATTGCAGGAGAGCTGTGGTACTGTTGTTTGTCCTCGAACAGTGAAGAGCGGGTTACGTTCTACGGGTCTGACGTCTCATAAGGAGGTAAAGAAGCCATTGCTAACCAATGTACAATGCAAGAAACGTTTAGAATGGGCAAAGGAACATAAGGAGTGGAACAATGACGGGCGACATCAAGTGTTATTTAGTGATGAGACAAAATTGAACTTTGACGGTAACGACGCGGGGTGCCGAGTGTTTCGACAAAATAACGAGGCGTTGCATCCCTCTTGCACACTTAAAAGACAAGAAAGTATCCATGCAGCGTTGTGATTTGGGGATGTTTTGCTGCTGCTTGAGTGGGCAGAATCCATGTGTGTGAGAGCACTATAAATGCACAGGTGTACAAATGTATCTTACAGGACAATACGGTGTCTTCAGGACGTGATTTGTTCTAGGGTCAGCCATACATCTTTCAGGACGATTTGGCCCTATGCCACGTACAAAAATCATTAAAGCTTATGTGATGTCTTTAGGCAATGTTGTACCTCTTCCTTGGCCTGATAATTTGCCAGACTTGAACCCAATTGAGAATTTGTGGCGCATTCTGAAAAGAAAAGCGCACAAACGTCACCCCACAAATAAAGTGGAACTGATTAACGCAATTACTGACGTTTGGCACAACTGTATTTCATCCGATATGTTGCGTAAGTTGGTTGACTCCATGCCCGATAGGTGTGCAGCCGTTGTTAAATCAAAAGGTCACCCAACGAAATATTAGGTACGTAATTGTATTTGAACATGTTACTTTGCCATGATTTCTGTTTCGCAGCACATTTCTGTTCAAACCTTGAGTTCTGTCAAAGATATTCCCCTTCTGTAAACTGATTTAGCTTCTGCATGAAATGAGCTTTAAAACTTTTGTAGCAACACTGAAAACCCAAAAACGTTAGAAATTTCCGGAGTTGCTATTAATTTTTCCATTACTGTATCTGATAAAACATTTTCTTACCTACCAATGTTAAAAGAATGAGAAAAATTTAAGATTTCAGCAATATTAAAAAAAATAATTGAAGTTCTGCAAGTAAGCAGATTATGAGAACTATTAGATTCCTTGCTACTCATAATGAACACTGACTCGAAATAATGTTCTTAACATGTACCTGGGACATGGGACATCATAATTTGTGAAGCTACCATACAACTGTGGTAACACTATTTTAGAATCAAACGGTATTTCAAAGTAAATTGATCTTTATGCAAGTTGTGTCACTTTAAAATATACTTTTAAATATTTTTCAATGACACCCCATTAAGACTGCTTGCATTTAATGTAATTTAATATTTTTAAAGTGCTTTTTTTATATGCAAATTCAATGGAAGAAATCATTTCACTATTTCCTGATTTTAAACAACTTCCAAATGACAGCAAAGTGTCTTCATAATCAATAACAGTAGTAACTACATCAATAACCATTATCAGCCCTGACATCTTTCAAGAAATGAAATTCATAAAAAATTTTCAGTGAACATTTAATTGATATATTCGATTGACTGATGTGTGGAAAGCACTGATTAAATGTATCAAATATATCAATTAAAAGGCAATTTATTATGCAAATGATTTGTTGGTTTTAATCGAGTCCATATGGCTAAATAATTATATCTGCCACAATTTCACAATTAAAATGCAGCTGATACGTAATTATCTCATTAGGCGGCATAGATAAAATATGTCATTTGTAACTGTGAGGATATTATGATTGCAGTAACTTTTTACCTTAACTTAACTGAGGTTTTGACCTTAAATTTTGGTGCCAACACATTAGAATATCTTTAAAAAATGCAATTTTATGTCTTATGTGAGGCTAATATTTTTCATCTCTCTCTCTCTCTTTTTAGCAGATAGTGCCAGTCTTAGTCCTACAACATTTTTACCGAGTCATTTCTGCTAAACTGTGAACAGAGTGAGTTAGAGATGCAGAAGAGGGTGACATTATAATAAAGTAAATCTGAATATAAGGGCAGTGTGGTTGTTGGAGCCACTTATTCTCGCCTCAAAACTGCACTAACCTGGAGAGAGAAAAAAATGGAAATTTTTAAAATACAGCACCCCTAAAATAACCAAGGAATTTCCCTAAATTTGGCAGGTATGCATTCTGAACATGACTGAATACTGTATGTACAAAAGTAAATAACCTTTTTCATCAATCTTATGAAAATCCCCTACACTACAAAAATTGAACACAGCTTCTAGCCGACGAAAACTCAAAATTAATGTATTTACACTACTGTTTGTGAAAATTGCACCATGAAGGACTGCTAATATTAGCTTGAAACTTACAGAATATGTGCAACAGGTTGGGATATGTAAATGATTAAAATATCAGTGAAAATACACATGCGGTTTCAGAGCAGTGCCCTCCGAACTATCAGGTCTTGGGTATAAAGAGCTGGCTCGAACAAGATGCTGCAATCAGTGAAGAGCCAACACTGAGTCGAAAGGGAGTTTGTTTCTTGGGTATCACTATGCCCCATTGCCGGAGATGGACGGATTATGAACACCTGACAGATTTAGAGAGGAAGGATTGTTTGGATGAAAGAAGCTGGATTTTCCTACAGTGAAATTCCCACGTGTACAAGTCAAAACGCCAGTACAGTGATGGGAACGTGGCGTCAGCGCCAGTGGACAGATGAGGCTTGGACGCACAGAAATCCAGGAAATGGTCAGCAAAATCACACTGCTCCATGGGATGACAAACACCTCTACTGCATGGCAGTCACTGATTGCACAGCAACATCCACAGTGTTAGTGCAGCACTGTCATAGGTCAAGCTTTGTCCTCCAGCACAGTTTGATGTCATCTGCTTAAAAGGGGTCTGGTTGCTAGCAGCCCCTTGCCATGCTTTTCTATGACCCTTAACCACAGACGCCTCAGGCTGTAATGAGGTCTCGAACACAGACATTGGCACGCTGATTGGCAACAGCTCACGCTTTCTAACAAGTCATGATCCAACTTGATGCACCATGATGGTCGCATATGTGTTCGAAGACATCCTGGTGAACAGCACCTTGCAGCGTCATACCAGCCGAACACCAAGTGCCATGGTTTGAGATGCTATTGGGTTCAATTCGCAATCTCCCCTGATACGAATTGAGGGAAACCTCAACAGCCAGCGCTACATCAGGGATGTTTTAGAGGCAGAGGCGATGCCATTCCTTCTGAGTTGTCCTGGTGCTATATTCCAGCAGGACAATACTCGGCCACATGTGGCCCAGAATGTCCAACACCTCTTCCGTGCACAGCACATACCGCTTCTTCCCAGACCTGCAGGTTCACTGGGTATCCCTGATCGAACATGTTAGGGACATGGTAGCTAAGAGACTGGTGTGTCAAGCCCCCCCCCCTCACCACAACTGAACTCTGATCTCGCACAGCAGCAGCCTGGTGAGCTATTCTCCAAGAAGATAACAAAATTCTCTTCCATTCAATGCCACTCATTGTAGAGAGGCTGTTACTGTTGCTCAATGTGGCTTCACACAATACTGAATTTTGAAGCAAAGAAATCCAGAGATGCCAACGTGAGAAAAAAGGTCATCAGTAAAAAAAAAAATCCAAAATTTTCAGTAGTTTTCAGTAAAACCGCTTTGAACTTCAGTAAGATTTTCAGTATATCAAAAACATTTATTTTAAAATCTCAGAATTGTTTATAACACTTTTTAACAAAATGAATAGCTTTCAAAATGTAGTTTTATTTAAAAATTATATATATATATATTTCTGCAGTAGAGGCCACAACTTAGCAGGAAAAGTTCAGCTTTGGCTCGCCAGCCCCGACATATGAGCTATAGAGGCATCATCGGCGTGGCGGGCGACACCTGACATGCGAGCTGTTCAACGAAAAAAATCTCTGGCGAGTGTCAACATGCGAGTTATAGAGGAGTCAGCGGCATGGAGAGTAACACACGACACGCAAGATATTCGACGAAAAAGAAATTTCTCGTAATCTCCAACATACGTGAAGATAGAGGAGTCATACACCTTGCGGATGACACCCGACACGCGAGCTGTTCGGTGAAAAAGAAATTTCTCACGAGCGCCGGCGTGCAAGCTATAGAGACATCATCAGCATGGTGGACGACACGCAACACATCGATGACATTTCATTTTATCTATTCGGTGAAAAAGAAATATCTCAGGAGCCCCACAAAACAAGTTATACAGGCGTCATTGGCGTGGCGGGTGACACCCGACAGTTGAGTGGAAAGGGTTAAAACATTTGCACCAGAATTTCCACAAGCACAAATCAACATGTAATCAAGGTAAAGATTTCGCAAAGGGTGCTGAGCTGAGCTCCCTCTCGGCTTTTACGTACGGCACTCTCAAATGGCTGTATGGGGAAACAAGGGGCCAAAAGCGTATGAGGAGAAGCACTGCCTCCGTTGGTGGGCAAAGTCAAAACATCAAAGGCGTATATAGGGACTACCTGTAATGTGCGTTTTTTCGAACAAAAGACAGTATAAAAAATAGGGAATTGCGTGCATATGCTTCTCCGCAGTTTTTTGGGTGACTTTCGTAAAGCCGTAAAATGGTAAAATGGAGAAGCACTGCCTCCGTTGGTGGGCAAAGTCAAAACATCAAAGGCGTATATAGGGACTACCTGTAATGTGCGTTTTTTCGAACAAAAGACAGTATAAAAAATAGGGAATTGCGTGCATGTGCTTCTCCGCAGTTTTTTGGGTGACTTTCGTAAAGCCGTAAAATGGAGTGAAAAAATCCGCAAAAGTTGGAATCTCTGGAAATCTCGTTTCTCTCTAAAATGTAGTCGGTTATCCACTGTAACATAAGAAATCTTTGTTACAGATTTCATAAGAATAGCACGATTCTCTTTCTTAGAGTTGCAATTTTCACAAACAGTAGTGTTATATTCAACTTTTGGCAACTACAAAATTGCTTTATATTTAGCAATACAGTATTATTACTTATATGAAGTTATAACTTCACAATGCTAGAAGTATCATTCTTATTCTTCTAAACAAAATATCAGAAATTTATACTGGTCAATAAAGGGAGAACTGAGTTGCTGGAAGTTCTCCCCTCCCCCTCTTGTATCAAGGTTTAATGACCCCCACTTCTTTAATTTCATAAAGAGGCTGCAAGGATTTTGCCATCACATCAACTTAAAATTCTGCATCATCAATATACATAGGTCATACTGAAAGTAATGAGCAAAGCTGCATTACATAGGCAAATTGAGCATTGGGAGAATGGTAGTTTGAGGGCAGGTAATGCCATCTCTCATTCTGCTTATAAATGCCAAATGATGTCCCCAGTATCAGTCATGTGACCAAACAAATGCGAGAAAAGGCAGCCGACAGTGATACATCATTTCATCAGCATGCTGTGTTCTGTTTTTTGTGAAAGAGGAAATTTCAGTTGCCAATGTTCACCATAGGCTTCAGTGGGCATATGGAGGTTTTTTTCTCAAAGTTGTCACAAGTTAAAAAATAAATTTCTATTTCTTTTACCTCGCTGTATAGTTTTCTTTTCAGGCTGCAAACTAGTGATAGTTTCATGAATTGGACAACAGCTATTTCTTTTTTTTATCCCTCATGATTTGTAAAGAATGGAAAAAACAGCTAATACAGAAAGGCAGTTTCTCAGTCTTTGTCTTGTATGGCTACAGCCATTTTTTATTACCTTCGCCAACCCTAATGAATATAGCAGATACTGAAACCAGACACATGCCAGCTTTTGTTACTGGCCCAAGAAAACACTCTAGCACAGAAGGTCAATCGGATGCGTTAAGGTAATTTTTGCAAAAGAGCAATTCACATGAAACATTTTTAAATGGGAGACTAAAACTAACCTTACGGGGAAAGTAGCAGGAATGAGCAATAAGACTAAAAATAAGGAAAGGAAGATAAATCCTAAACAATACAACATTTAAAAAAGGGTACTAATGCGTAAGATTTTTTTTGTACCCTTGGAGTCTCCTTGTTCCTTCTTAAAACCAGATCAGGAATGCACTCTTACTCTGTTATATCACCAATCCATCGGGATCTTATTCTAGAAAATTCTTTGTCCTGTCAGTTGCATTTTCAAATTAGATGTTTTAAAAACAAATATTGGAGATAGTTCCATTAAAATGACACATTATTTTCTACATATATTGTAAATGTCTTAATTTTTTTTTTTTTTTTTTTTTTTTTATGGGCCAGTGGGAATTTTGGTGGACCAGTGGTTTGCAAATTCTAGTGGTCTGCTGGGCCAGTAGAAGATTTATTTGTCATTATAACACTGTTAATGATCAGCCTCATAGTGGTCGCCGTCAAACAGTTCTATGGAACACAACAGGGAAAGGGTTGATGCCTTACTTCGCAATGACAAATACGTGACTGCGGAGGAAATTGCAGCAAACTTGGGCATAGAATACAGTGCAGTTCAGGAAAAGATTAGCAGCTTGGAATATCAAAAAATTTGTGCCCGCTGGGTCCCATGTTTACTGACAGAAGACAGAAGCCAGCACAAAAACTCTTGTCAGAACTGCTGGAGCGGTATCCAAATTAATTTTCTGCATAGTATTGTGACAGGTGATGAAAGTTAGTTCCACCACTTCGAACCTGAAACAAAACACCAGAGCATGGAATGGCATCATCTCCATTCACCAAGCAGGAAGAAGCCTAAGACAGTTTTATCAGCTGCAAAAATTATGGGATGCAGATGGATGCATTCTGGTTAAATTATCAGAGCCTGGACAAACCGTAAATGCGGCTTGTTACATCCAAACATTGGAAAAGCTCTGCTATGCATCGCGTGACAAACGGCCGGGAAAGAAAGTCATCTTCCAGCGCAACAACACAAGGCACCATTCTGCTCGTTTGACGTAAAAAAAAATCCAGAAATTGGGATGGGAACTTTTACCTTACCCTGCTTACAGTCCAGATCTGGCACCCTCTGACTATCATCTTTTTGGATTCCTAAAGGACCAGATGCACGGCTAACACTACCAAAGCACAGAAGCATTACAGCAAACTGCACATTGGTGTCTTCGCACAACTGAAAAGGAGTTTTTCCACAAGGATATCTCTAAACTGCTAGAGCAATGGAGAAAATGTGTCCAAAGAGATGGGGATTTTGTAGAAAAATTGATTAAGGTATGTAGATTAAGGTGCTGTACTTATTTCTTGAATCAATACAACTCACAATTTTTAAAACATTGTTACTCATTAATTTCAATATGGCCCTTGTACATGCAGTAGTATGATGCTGAGGATTTCACAGATCATGCACATTTGATGTAACTTTTCTCAATTTCTTTTGCTGCTCCTTTACACAACCTAGACAATTTAGCCACCACTTCAGCAATGCAAAACTATTGGCAGTCATAACTATCTGCAGAAGAATAAGCCTTCCTTCATTTAAAAAAGGACTGATAATGAACTCCAGAAAGATATGGCTGAACCTTTAAAAATATTTTCAGAGTCTATCTTAAAAAATCACAGACCTACGATCCTTGAACACAGTTTTGAATGACCCATATTAAATTTGTCTTGTTAACATAATGAGGCAGGGTGCCTACTAACATGAATACAACAGGAGGTAATTTATAATATATGATACCTTCATTCATAAGAAAACGCAATATACACTGAAGAGATGTAGAAAAAATATAATTATGCAGCAAATCTTCCATGTTAAAATATTTATACTTTAGTATCACTTGCACATCAGTTTTGTAAAAGACTTCAGACACAGCACTCCAAATCTGAATATTTAATAATATTCTCCCAAGATATGGGAAAGTACAGGTTTCCGAAGAAGAAATTTTTGTAGCATATTTTTGTAGCATTGATCACCAGCATCTAACATTTATCCAAAGTTTTAAAAACATGTAGTTAAAACAGTTTTTAAGACTGCAGATAATGAATAACTACCAACAACAAATAGACACTGTACTGCAATGCAGAGCATGATTTTCTGTTCAAACCACCCTTTCTGCACCGGTGGCTGTGCTTCCTGGCATGGCCCCAAACATTGGTTTCCACTGGTAGGATAACATAGGAACATCCACTTTTCATCACCTGTGATGATATCACGCCAAAACCTATCATACTGTGAATTTCACAGTAATCTGCAGGTGATGAACGATGGATTGGAAGGACCCCATTTCATCTGGCAATTGTTATGTCCTGGTACCAGGATTCGCTGTCACAGCTTCGACTAGGGCGTCAGTGGTGGTGGTTGTTCGACGTTCTGATCTTGGTTTGTCCTCAAGATTGGTGTTCGCACCATTGAAACGACTGAACCATCTTCATGCAGTGCTGCTGTCCACTGCGTCCTCGCCTTCAACTGAACTAATGTCTCTCACTGCTGCTGTGTTTAACCCTTTTCTCCAATAATCTGGCAGGTGCACCTGAACAGCACATTTATCAACCATGATCCTATGTTCACCTAATATCACAATGCAGCCTGTGCCAATTGCACATCACATGTTTCGTGTGTTCCACGTCATCATGGCAGTTGATGCTGGTGCTCTTTACCACAAGAATGGCAGCATTATGTATAGCTCAAAACAGGAGAAATTTTTGGCTCATTCTGGTACAAGAGACCATAAAGGCTGCACATAGAAGTCTTTGAAAAGCTCAGCCGTCTTATGGCCATGAATGTTAAAGACTATACAGGGTGATTCATAAAGAAGTATAGTTTCCAGATGCTCTAAAACAGTACCAGTTGAAGATACGGGCCACAACTGTGAACCGTTAGGTAGATGTACTCATAAAGTTTGTGTCCCGCTACTGAGGGAAGTGAAGTAGGTGACAGCGGGCATGTCACGTGACTAGTCAGTCAAAACGACAGCGTCTGTAGTGGAGAAGGCGTTTTGTGTTCTATAATTGAGCAAAACGGAATCTGTAACTGTTGTGCAACAGCATTTTCGATTTCGATTCAGAAAAAAACAACCTCCAACCAGAAAATCTATCTATGATTGGCATAAAAAATTTAAAACTACGGGCTGTTTGTGCAAACTTATAAGTCCTGGACGACCACGTGAATCGGGAGAAGTCGTCGATAGTGTTTGCACCACCCTTCAACAAAGCCCGGGAAAATCAAAGCGGAGGGCGAGTCGTGAAGTGCAGATTTCACATCCCACTGTCTGGACGACGGTGACAATTTTATTCTCCAATTGGATGGTGCACCACCACACTGTTAGGTGACGTGCGAGATTATCTTGATGAACATCTTCCTCACCGATGGATTGGATGAGTCGCGAACTACAACATGCCACTGACCCAATGGCACCCAGAAGTATTGACTTAAGACCTTGTGACTTTTGTCTGTGGGGGTATGTAAAGGACAAGGTATTCACCCCTCCCCTTCCTGTAGATATAGCGGAGCTGAAACAGCGTATCACAGCCACTATCACTGCACTTGATTCAGATATCTCACCTCGCATTTGGGCGGAAACGGATTACCGGCTCGATGTGTGTCGTGTGACTAAGGGTGCACACACAGAACATCTGTGACTGTCTCTAAAAAACTTGAAACATTCCCCTACAATTCTGTTACAGGTAACAAAATATCTTACATTTTTCTTGTTTTATAGTGTGCTGAAACTGTATACTTCTTTATGAATCACCCTGTCAGTCATTAACATTCCAAATTGTGCCACCTGAAAACTCTACAGGAGTAAGCAGGAGACATGAAGAAAGCACAGTCAGCAACTGAACTACCCACATCATTTTCGGCTATAACACTATTTTTAATTCATCATAACACTGCGAACTGCATTACTGGAAAAATTCGGAGAATGGAAAAGAACATGTTACATTGCATTAATAATCTGGACTTCCATTTCTTTTTCATCAGAGTTGGGTTTTAATTTGACAATAAAAAAATTGATTTTTACACTGACTTTGTTTTTAGCACATCTTTTGTAAAAAGATCGTGCCTATGCAACAGGTTTGTACATTCATCTGTGGACACCCTATCTCTGTAACTATTAGTCCAATTTGAAAAAAATCTTTTTGGGAAGCTTGCAATGTGATAATGATGATCCTTGCATTCCGTTTGTTTTATGATACACAAATTTGCCGCCAGAGGACATAAATACAGATGATATAGAATTCAAAATACATTTTATTCCATATATTTGCTTCTAAATAAAAAAATGATTGAAAAAATGATTTTACCTTTCAATTCCATTTATATTGAAGACTATTTTAGGTGCAGTAACTTTTTCAACTTACACATAGATTTTTCACTAAAAGGCACAAAAGCAAATTGAGTTTCCCCAAATGTCTCTGCTTCTAAAACACCAATTTAAAAAATTTCTTCCTGCGACAGATATACAGCTCCTGGTGGGAAATGTTTTCCATATAATTTCTAATTTTTGGTAAAGAATGGTTTGGCCACCAGGAAATGTAAGTCTTAATTTCTGCTTCTGATGTATTTGCAGCAAAATTTGAGCTTCTAAAAGCACTGTTGAAAAATTTCTTTTGTGGCCCAATACAGCTCATGTCAATAAACCTTTTCAGAGTATTTTCTTCTTAAAATAATGCATAGTTTCTTTGCTAGGGGGTGTAGAAGTATATCTTATTTCTGTCAATCTCTCTTCTTCTAAGAGTCCGATTTGAAAAACTCTTTCTTTGTTGGAGTTTTTCTGGTGCAAAATGTTTATCATGTACTTTCAAATTTTTCTTTATGCACAAGTCTGCCAACAGAAGGTGTAAATTAAAATTTCCATTTACAGCAATATCTGTGGGATTAAAAACCTGACTGAAATTCTTTTTTTTTTGGTCAGATACAACCAACCACTAACCATGCAAACTATATGTGTGTGTATGTTTTCTTCCCAAGATAATGTACAATTTTGCTGCTAGGTGGAGCAAATGTTTAATCTGGTTTGTTTGTTTTTTCTCAATATATCTGCTTCTCCAAGTGTGATTTGAAAAATTCTTTCAACACTGGGTGCCATTTACCTTGTAGAACACTTTAGGTTAGTATATGAGGAGTTTTATAATTCACAGTTCTGTCACTAGGTGGTGTTTGTGTATTTCTGTTGACAGCTGTATCTCCACTTTTAAAAACCCTATTGAGAAATTTCTTCTTTATTGTATGCCATTCATTACAATAGAGATGTGGAGCATTATCATCTTTAAATAATGCACAGAATTCCCTCTAGGGAACACCAAGGTCAAAACCTTTTTCTTGCTATCTCTGTTTCCAGGACATGTATTTGAAAAGTTCTTTTTCCTTAGCGTAACTTTTTCCATGAAGAATATTTTTCACCTATTTTCAACTTTTCCATAATGCAAAATTCTTCTGCTAGAAGGTGCAGTTATATCATATTAATTTCCTTCTACATGCATATTCCTTTTTTAACTGTTTGATTTGAAAATCCCTTTATCTCTGATACTTTCCTTGTGATATGAGAAACTTTTTGTGTGCCATTTGTTAATTTTCATAAAATACTTTTTAGCCGCTGGTGGAAATGAGTAGCTGTTTCTATTTCTGGACGTTTTATCAATTGTAGAAACCCGGTTGATTGTTTTCCTAGTGGGTTACGTTGACTTTGAATAAGTTTGATAAACTTATCTGCATCAGAAAGGATCCAAAAGATGTGCTAATTACAACTGAAAATTCAGCGTCTTCTTTCTTGTTTCCTCTTTTAGCTAGTAAACCATTCCCTGCATACATAATGGTACAGGTAGTTCAAGATGATCACAGGTGCAAAACCTAAGTTTACTGCCACTCATGTAAAAGCAAGGATTTTATAATCATCAATGCAATTCCTAGAAATCGTACAAATACAAAGGCCATTCCATAAAAACTGAGAGTAAATTTTTTGAGTTGGCAACAGTGCGAGAAGGAAAAATAACTATGCAGACGACTAACTGAATTAAGGAAGTATCTATGACAACAGTTATTAGCCTTGCCGGACGATTCTGGTTTTGTTATTGGGCAGTTGTTTAAGGTACATCTGCACTTGCCATATAGCTATGGAGGTGAGTGATTCAGAGATAAGTGAAATGCATTGTGCAATAAAAGTTTGCTATCTTTGGGTAAAACGACTCCAGAACTGTTTGATTTCAGGTGTGTCATGAGTGGCTCCAGAAACAGTTGATTTAATAAAAAATCCTTACATAGATAAATGTTTGGGTGAGTCAACGATTTTTAGATGGCACCATGATTTCAAAAAAAGGGCATCTGTTGGCAGAGCTTGCTCCTAGGCCTGGTCAACATGAAAGTGCTGCTACGGAGCGTATTGTTAACACTGTTTGGGCAATCCCGCAAGGAGATCAACGAATGACATGTGAAGACATAGTGGCGTCAACTAATATTTCAAAAACGTCAGCATTCCTCATTCTATGCAAAAAATTACTGTTGCGTCGTGTGTGTTCCAGATGGGTACACCTCATCACCTGACGAGAGAACAATTGTTAGCCAGAGTTCAGGTGTGTCATGAGTGTACAAATGATTGCAAAGGATCCAAACTTTCTAAACACAGTAATAACTACCGATGAAACATGGGTTCACTATTTCAACCCCGTCATGAAAAGCGCAATGAGTGTCTGAAAACACACAGGCTTGTCTCCTCCGAAAAAAAGTCTGCCAAACCAAACTAGCTGGAAAGGTGATGATAATTTTCTTTGATCATAAAGGTGTAGTCTACGAGCATGCCGTTCCTCCACAAATTACTGTCAATGCTGAGTATTACATTTCAGTCTTGAAGCGTCTGCGAGGACACATATCGATTAAGCGACCGGAACTGGAGGGCAAGTGGACCCTACACCATGATAACGCTCGCCCACATGTGGCTACTTGTGTTCAACAGTTTTTTACGAAATGCAGTATTGAAATCATGCAACAGCCTGCCTACAGTCCTGACCTTGCCCTGTGCGATTTCTGGTTGTTTCCAACAATGAAGAAGTTCCTTTGCAAAACCTTCAACACAAATGCCGACGTTATTCAAGCTGTACAGGGGTCACTAAAGCAGCTTCCACAATATGCCTTGAAAAGTGGACTGAATGATGGTACCATTGCATACCATCAGAGGGAAGATACTTTGAGAAAGAGTAGCATATATTTTGCTATACCTATATTTCTTCATTTTGTGTGATTTTACTCTCAAATTTTATGGAACGTCCGCTGTATGTATCCCTTTTGCTAACAAAAATTCAAATTTTAAATCAAAAAACCGGAAAGTATTTTTTGGGAAATCATGATACTGATGACAGCAATGAGATGATAGACAAATAAAAAGGTATTTCATATAATCACAAATCAAATGCAAATATACTATTGCACCCCTACATACAGAACTGCATCTGATTAATAATAATGATCACTGTCAGAGTTAATCAATGTTGAAAATCTTTTCCCACCGGGTACTGCAGAAGCATTTTTTCAAATACACAGATAAATTTACACAAGTTAGTAGATAAGTCTCGAGTCAGAAAAGCCTGGAAACACATAAAACACTCATTATGGCTGCTACGATCAGATTTGAAGAAAAAAAAAAAAAAGTTAATACACTGAACTACTGTCAATACAACTTTCAAATGCAAATGTATTATGATACCCTCATCGCAGGGAAATATTGCAACTTAAAAATCAGATAGCATGGATTATTAAAGCTCATACATGCAGTATAGCTACCTGATATAAAAGAATTTTTCTAATCAGACACATAGAAGTTCAAGACGTTGCAGAACTCAAAATCAGAATTTATACCATGTAACATGAAAATTTTACATCGCAAAAAAAAAAAAAAAAAAAAAAAAAAAAAAAGCGGGGCAGTAGGTGAAATTTTTTGTTCACAGTTAAAAGTTATCAGAAGCATAAAGAATTTTCCAAGTCGGAATTCTAGGAGCTGATGCTATGGCAAACGCAAATATAAATTTACAATCACACTTCACAGAAGTACACATTTACACAACCTAGCAGCAAAACTGTGCATCATGCAAAACAAAAAATGCATGGAAAGTTTTGTTTATTGTTCCAGCCATCAATCGCAAAAAGACTTTTCAGTCTGGCGTAAGTGTAAATATCATGCCAAACATAAACATACATCTTAAAAATCTTAAAAGTATAACTTAGTTACAGGGATTACTAGTATTAGACTTCTTAACCATTGTTGTCAGGTTTACGGGTAGCACACCACGACTCAAGAAAGCAGGTGTTGCCATTCATGCGATAATATCCAGTCTTTTTATTTGTTAATTGCAGTTCCACTTCTTTCAATTAGTAGATATTCTTCCAATTTCCTTTTCACAAAGTGCAGTTGATGTGAGAAGTCCCAAGTTGTCTTTTAGTTTATCTTACACAGGTGTTCCCACATTTGCAGTTTGAACCATTTTCTTCAAAAATTTCAATAAAACTTCATAAAAAAAAAATTAAAAAGAACACTTGCTGAAAATAATTATCCTTTTACAATGGTAGAAAAAAAATTAACAAAAAAATTAAAGTTAAATCATAAACAATCTAACAACAGCATCAAGCTTACCAGAAAAGTTACCTATCATAATGGGTCATTTGAAAAACTTGAGAATTAGCAGAAAATTCTATGTTCCACTTGCTCTGGACCTAAACAATAAAATTATAGGATTCTTGCCTCTCATTAAGCAAAAAGAAAATAATGCCCTGCTATGAGAAGTGGTCTACAGAAGAAACTACCATTGTGAGAACACCTATATCGGAGAAACTAGAGGATGACTTTGAACCTGTGTAGCAGAATATAAAGCCGCTACAAGAAATGTTACTGACAAAACAGGACTTGACTGACACATTCAAAGCACAGATCATTCGATTAACTCAGACTCCATAAAAATTCTTTTACATCAACTGCACTTTATGAAAAGGAAATGGGAAATAAGTCTACAAATTGAAAGAAGAAGTGCCACAATTGATGAACAGAAAGGCTGAGTATTACCACACAAGTGGCAACACCTACTCTCCTGAGTCAGACCCGATGATGGGTTGGCATGCAACTTGAAACTTTGATTGGCAACAGTTTTTAAAAAGTCCCATCATGGCAATCACCATAACTAAGTTATATTTTAGCGATATTTCATCACTTGGATTTGCTGTGACTTCATTAATACACAGGATAAACATACATTTATGCCAGAAGTTATCACAAAAACTATGCATCAAAGAAGTTCAAAATGCATATATCATCATCCTGAGGGTCAGAGCATAAAGAATTTTTGATCACCAGCCTATAAATGCTGGGATATCATGTCCACAGACAAATAGATATCATATGCACGTCTGTCTTCTCAAAGGACATGTTAAAAATCATAGACAAGACAGGCTGGCAAATGAGTAAGATAAAATGAACATGCCAGGTATTATTCTTTTCCCTTAAAGACAGACAAGTAACGTGAAAGTAATTAATATGAGTAAATGATCCGTGGTAAGTGACACACGCAACTACGTCACGCCAGCACTCTGGCACACAGCTCACCATGTCCATTGCACCTTGACTCTCTGGGAAGTCATAGTATTTATCAGTAGATGATGAAGTCCCAAACATGTGTAACAAAATAAAAAATTTTCTTGAGTACAAAAGTTAGTTGAGAAACAGTAGAAATTTACTGTGCTCTGTTAACAGTATGTGGTCTAGCATAATCAACTGAAACCTGCATTAGGCACTTTTACGGTGAAGGAAGAAATTTTGGTTCTGGCATCAAACCCAAAACATAAATTATTGTAACTTATGAAGCTCCAGAATGTAATCTCTGCTGCTCAAGTCGTGTGTTGTTGTTCCATGTTCGGATTGAAATCACAGCATTGACTATGTCATCTCCATACATTATGGAGGGAGCTCCTCAACAAATCTGGGCTTCACCACAAAAGACAATCTTAATAATTCCTCCGACAATGGCTTGTTGTATTATAATGTGATGCAAGTTGGCTTAATAGCTCTGCTGATGGCTAACATTGTCAATCACATGATGGATGACTGTCACAGAATCGGTCAGTTCTCCAGTAAGGGTACTCTCTCTAGCTTCCAAAAACTGTTTGCTGATTACAATATGCATGCATTGCTTCTTCCCACCACAGCTGTAGCATTAAATGACTATCACATTTCTTTGGCTGAAAAGTTTACCATATGCCACCATGATCAACTTGGTTCATGGAGTATAATGATTCAACTTTTCTCAAATGCCACATGTTGGAGCAATATGGCTGATGAACACATTTCCTTCTGCAGGACTGTTTAAGGTTCTATTGGCTGGAAACTTGTGGAGTGTTTAGCTAAAGTTGAAACATGTCTTGTTTTACAACACCAACCCACTCTGTACAGTCAGTCTGAAAATTGGACCATGTGCATATCCAACCATGCAACTTGCATGCCCATTTTCACAACAATTGTGGATTTCAGTGTCACAGATTGTATTGTGATAGCCTGCACTAATGCTCCTGGTGAGCTGACCCTTGTCAAAAATGAAAACTTCCCTTGAACAATATTTCAATAATTTGAGGACTGCTTTACAGAACCTAAAAACATTTTAAAGGGCAAAAATGGCATTATCTCAATTTGGTTTATTTTCTTTCTTTCTTTCTTTTTTTTTTTTTTTTTTTTTTTTTTTTTAAATATGTGAAGTATAACTACAACTGCACCAAAGGCAGCACATGGGTTTTGAAGCTTAGATAAAATCCCAACTGATTATAAAATGAACATAAGAAGTTACCATTTAATCTGCAGAAGCAATCTATAATATTAAATTGTTGTGATGCACATCTTTATGTAATCAGTTTAATTACCACCATAAGCAGCGCTACGGGATATGTGCTGTTGCCCATCCCTAATTTCGGGCCACTATTTCCAGGGAAGGGACAGAGCCAGTGTCTTAACACAAACAAATCACCCAGGCTCCATCCCGGACTTGAACCTGGGCCCATGGCTGACTAGCCAGAGACCTACACCTCTGACCACTCGGCCACGGGGATAGCTAAATATATACTCAGCATGTGTGATTTGCTAGCGACAATGTCCTAAAATTCCACAGAATGGATTGACCAATGAAAGGTTAGGATGGAAATATATGCTAGTCTGATGAAGATAACTTAAAAAGAGATATTTCGCAGCATCCCATTCGCTTAGCATGGCAACTTGCCACTACATGTACCAAAATCTGATATTATTCAGCAACAAACCTTTTTTAGCGACAACAGGAATGGGAATGAGGGAGGGTACAGTGCTTTAATAACAGGAAGGATTTGAAAAACTACATAAAAACATACAAAAATTATTTTAATTAAGTGTTAATTACATCTTTAAATTTTACACCAAACTGTGTAAAAATAGGGATTGCTTATATATTCAGCAAATACAAATGTAACACTAATGGGTTATTTATTTCTCCTGAGTAAAAATATGTTTCTTAGAAAATGGGACACAACTATGAATAAGCTGTGGAAAACAGTTTACTTGCACGTTTTTATGAGCAAAATAATGACAAAAGAAAATGTGATAATGAAAATACAATGAATATCACTTAAATATATCAATGCTAGGTTATCTTCTTTCATACAAATCTTGAAAATATTCAAATGTACACAAACTGAAATAAGTGCTTATGGACAAGTGTTGAATTCTACATTCTATAATGTACATAACTAAATTTTTAGTGATAGTTATTCACGTCTCTGAATAAGTTTGCCATCTTTCAAATTTAATGTCTGTCGGTTCTGTGCTACAAATTTCATGCAGGCAGCTTCTGTAACTTGTGAACAGTCTCTCATATCAAGATGAAATAGATTAGTACAACGCTTCAATGCCTCAAGACTGGTGTCAGTGATATTGGAACAAGAAGAAACATCTAAAGATGATAGACGTGTTGATTTTGCAGCACCTAACACTGCAATTCCCATGTCAGTAACTTTGTGACAATGACTTAAGTCTAGTTTAGATAGTAAAGGCAGGTGGTGGGCAAGGAGTCTAACAGAAACATCTGATATATCGGCACCAGCCAATTTAACTTCTGTCAGGTGGCGTAAACGTGTTTTGGTTTCAATAAATCCAGGCCGTGAATCTGGTGGTGGGGCTAATAGGTCACGTATTACAGAATCGGTGAGTCCCTCTACCCAACTCAAGTCCAGAGATCGAAGCAAGGGACAATTGCATGTACACAGTGCAGCAACTGCTGCTGATGAACAACCACTTAGTATGAGTTCTTTCATTTGAGGCAGACGGGCAATTATCCAGGCTAACTGCCTGCGAGATAGGTTAGTCCAGCTGAGATTTAGAGTGACTGGTTGCCGACGAACAATTCCAATTAGTATACTGGCAGTGATTTTACGTCTGGTCAAGTCCATAACTGTCCAAAGGCGTGGATCTACTGACCACCGATTCCACGTCTTACAAACAAACTGACACACATAAAGATCACTCACTGTAAGATATTTAAAGACAGGTAACATTACTTCTTTTTCCAGAGCTAAGTTGTCCAAGCCTGTCCGAGAGTTCTTCCGCTTTTCTTCAGGAAAGTCTTCTATTACTGGTGCTGGACGCACAACATATTTTGGTTTCTTCAGATTTGGACTGTTACGCAGCATTGAACTGATTTTATGGTTTTGAGAAGGTGGAGATTTGTCGTCATCACTATCACATTTTCCAGACTTTTCTTTGGGTGTCAGAATACTTCCACTGCTCTCGTCAACAAGACAATGTGACACACCATTTTTTATTTTCTTGATGGGCGTCTCTCCTCCATTTTTCTCGATTTTCAAAAGCGATTTTGTTAGGGATTTAATAGCGACTGGTTCATCATTTTTAACAATGCCATGGGATTTCACCTTTAAAATGCCGCCGTGTCGTAGAAGTTCAGAATTCTTCTTTAAACCTTTCAAGCTTCGAAAAAGCCTTTCACGTGCAGTTTCACCGTGCTTTCGTGGAGCAACACCTGAAAGCACCCGGGCTTTCGTCCGTAACTCAGCACTGCAGGGTTTGTCATTGTCATTTTTAACGGCGAGGACTTTTCCAGAATCGCTTTTCACAATTTTTTTCACTGGGATGGGATGACGGGCACATGATCGGACATGTGAGGGAGAAGCAAACTGCTTCTTTATTGTATCAGGTGAAGAATTCTTATTCGGCAAGGAGACACTGCTGCCACTGCTCTCCTCCTGTAACTAAGAGAATGGAATGGCTTTGTAGTTCTTCACAACATGAATATCCAATAATAAAGGTTGGGAAGGATAAGTTTACAGAAGATATGACACACACACAAATGGGTGAAAGGATCATGCTGCTATGCAAAAACAATGAACATGTGCAGAATGCAAAGCATGCCGAGGAGCAAATATTTTTCCCTATCATAAAATTATAAAACATTTAGCTTGTGAGATTTAGAGACAATTCCCGTTGAAAGCAAGTGAAAATCGGTGCAGTTAGGGAAGCATTAAGTTTATTCATCACTACTAAGCTATGAATACCACAAACCAGATTTTTACAAAAAAAAAAATATATATATATATATATATATATATATATATACTACTACTACATGCAAGCAGTCAAAACCACCACAGCCACAACCAATGATTTAAAAAACGATTTGTGTTCAAATTTTATTGCACTCACCAAAGCAAGAGAAAACATAAGGCATGTTGTTATTCCTTTAGGTACAAGCAGGCTTATCAATTTACTAAACGCACCATTGTAAAAATCATAAATCGGGCGGCATTTTAAAAGCAGCAAGCATTAATAAATTCTACAAATCACACAAAATCATCATACAAGTACCCAACTCTGCACAATGTTTATAGTTTCAAATTTACATGACAGAAATTTGAGAGAAGAAACATATCAAAACAGATTTAAAAACACACATGGTTTTATGAAAGAAAAATTAAGCAATGAGCCAAAGCACCGAATATTAAAATGTCGATAAATTTACACAACAGCTATAATAAAAGGAGAATTACGGAGAAATGCATCAATTTTGTATTGGAGAAACTTGGAAATTTTGAGTAGGTGAATGCATAACTTACATAAAAATATGCACATCAGAATGCAATCTTCCTTCAGAAAGCAAATTAAGTAGGAACCAGATTGAAAAATAAAAATAAAAAAAAATCATAGCATATCATCCACAAACTGTCAATTTATTCTCCTCTCGGGTAACCAGAAATAATTATCCAAACTTTTTGGAAAAATCACTATTTTGCCAGTGTGTTATCTAAACAGCAAGTTTAGTTAGAACGTTGAGATTTTGAAAGGAAGTTCCGTGGAAGGATTAAGGTGAACTATGCTTGACAGACATGCTGTACCTAAATTCAACTAACCTGGAAGAAAAGACACAGAAAGTGTATATTTTATATACCAATTTTTGCTCTTCATTTTGCTTCAGTTCTTCATACCTAATCTTTCACACTGTTGTGGACAATATTTAGCTCAACATCACCTTTTTATGGGCATCCTTGATTACAGCGACATTAACTATATCATGCTTATGAGAAACACAGGAGAAAAACTTTTGACACAAGAAGGGGAGAGAATAATTACAGAATATAAAAGTCCTGGGGGAGGGGGAGGACTTGACGGATAACTAGATTCAATATATATGATAACTCCATTCTACTCATATGAAGATGAAAATGCCCTGTACACAAAATTAAAAGGAAAAACAAATCTTCCCAGTAATAACTTGAACAAAAAAATAAAATAATAATAATAATAATAATGCTTGAAAACTTAAAAGCAGCAACTCTTCAGGCCTTTCCCAAGCTGTTACAGAGCATGCATGCTTACACATGTGCACAAACACACACATACACATATGAACTAAAAGTGGCACAGAACCAGCTGCATTCTTCATATAACAGAAATGCTCAACTGCCTTCACATCTTGTAATTCCAAAAAATGAATCAGGATAAAGAGCATATCTAAATAAAAGATGCACAATGTGCCAACAAACAAACAAACAAACAAAAGAAAAGTAAACGGGGGAAAAAAAAGTTATATCTCTACTTTAATTACATCAAAGTGTACATTGCATTAAAAATCAACAAAATGAGGATGACACAACCTGTCTTCACCATTTTTAAACAGAAAATACAACGGACAATGACAAAAATGTTAGTCTCACAATTGGAGCCAATTACCTCTTAGCTACATACCTGACACTATCAACTAAAACATTTTGGCTTATAGATAAAGCAAATCCTATTTTGAGAAAATTATAGGAACTTAATGGAATGTGTAGCAGATGTATTATTTGTTCTGTAAGCGTGCACGTGCACACGCGCACGCACACACACACACACACACACACACAAATTCTGTTGTGAATGGGGGGGGGCTACAATGACACTTATAACAAATGCATTATTTGTCTTGCTCACACATATTGCTTTTTCAAAACAGAAATGTTGGGACTACAAAGTGCACGCACTTACTTTAATACTGCAACATATTAACACTTTGTGCATCTTCATAATTTAAAGTTCTGACCAAAGGCTAAGAACGAACCATTTTCTTCTTTTACTTTTTGTCATGGAAAAACTGACTGACAGTAAAAGAAGAAAAGAGGTGCAAAAATCATGTAAACATGGTACTTCAATTTCATAAACGCAACTACCGTAAAAAGGTTTTACAAAACATGAGGTTTTATGGAAGGAATAAGAAGAAAAGGGGGGGGGGAGATTCAGATTTCTTAAAATTTTCAAATTAAATCTCTATCAGTAAAAATGGTCTTCAACTGATGAAACATTCAAAAGATTTTCCAAGGATTTCTTTAAATCCCTCAAAAAACAAGTAAGAAATTCTTAAAAATTACAACCAAATCTAAGCTTTGATATATTAACAATTGAAAAAATATCAGTGAGAATGAAAAGCCCCTTTTGAAATTTTCATCATTACACAACAGTTCAGCCAGGCCCATTTCAGGTGTTCTCAGCATAAAAAATGTACCGTGGTTATGTTTCAGGAATATATATACAAAGTACTTTGTGCACCATTTAATAAGGTTTGTGCTGGGCACGTGAGCAAATCAGCATCAATAGTTTTGGTTCTGTTTTCTTTTTCTTTTAAAAAATGTGAGAGTACAAAATTAAGGATACACCAGTAAAACTATTGTAACAAACATAAATGAACAGCAATGTGAGTGAAAAGCCTGAAGATTAAAATTGAGGGCTGAAAACAAACTGCACCCATTTTTATTTTTTTATCAAAACCAAAACAGACTCCAAAAACAACAAAAGCAATGCAATGGTGTGCAGCAGATGAGATCCAATTGGTTTAAAAGTATAAAAAAATACACAAATAAATAAAAATACTATTATACTGCAAATGGAAACTGCTGATTATCACAAAACTGTTGCAGAACTATGTAGCAAACAAAAAATCTGCCAATCAATTATGACAAAATTTAATGAAAAAACCATTTAATTGGTACATTTATCACACTTTCATCACTCACATTTTAAAACATTTCCTCTGTTACTCTTTATGGGAATGAAAATATACAAATATCACAACCAGAAGGAATAAGCATGTGTAATGAAATTTTAAATAGAGTCACCATGGTAATATAGTATCAGTGACATGGTTAGACTCATTAAAAAACTAAAAACTTGAAAAAAGGAACAGTAATAGTTAACAAACAATCAACATGGCATAAATTGGCTAATGGAAAAAGAAAATGATTAAAAGTTAATATATTAACGACAGGATTAAAATCTTTATTGAGATTCTTTAATTTCAAGAAAGACAGAAGACACGCAACTGCCAATATTTTAAAGATTACAAAACAGTAAATCATATTTCTTTATTTATTTATAGCAGAAAAGCACATCACAAAAATTTCAGAATTTCATTTTCTTTTTGCTATTGTGATTTACCGAGCCATGTAATACAAATAAATAAAATGAATGAACCCAAAAACTTTAGTTTAAAAATGGTTTACATTTCATTAGGTCACTGGTATGATCAGAAGACCCATGCACTAGCATTCTCTCCAACAAATAGCAAAAGCTTTCATCATTCAATACAACACAGCAGTAAAGTGGTCTCATGGATACATGCAAAGAGCAGCCAAGATTCACATTCATGCTTGAAAACTTTTTTTTTTTTTTTTTTTCAAATATACTAAGTGTTGTAACTTTTCTGGTATGCAGAATAAACCTTAAGAAGTCCTATTACCAACAAGCAAAAAAACATGTAGAATCCCATGACCACTGTTAAGCAAAAGAAGTGCCCCAAATTCAGAGGCATGTGAATTGGCGAAAAAGAAAAGCAAAGTGTTTTAGAACTTTTCATTTGTTTTAGGTGTAATTTTCAAACTTAAGCATCTCAAAAGTTCCATACTCAAAGTTTACCTATTTATAAGTCTTAAGTGTCTCAAAAGTTCCCATACTCAAAGTTTAGGAATTTATTGTAGCACAACAGCTAAGGATAGCCATTCATAGATGCATGCTGCACATGTAGGCAACCTTGCAGAAGATTGCTGAATAATATTATAGGGTTACATGGCTGCCCGCATGACGTTAGAGGGACACAAGTGTGAGCCAGTCACGAATGAGTCTTATTGCAGGCACAGAGAGTCACTCTGTTGAAGACATAATTAAAGTGCAAATATTATCAATGGTGAGTTGAAATTTTTAGGAGGAGATACCTGAATAACCCAATGCCATATAAGGCTACTGTTTATCAACTGGAAAAACATTTTTGTGATACACGAAGTGTGCAAAGACACCAAAAAATGGGCAATGGGCAGTAGTGACACCAGAGTTTGTGGAGGAAATTAACTGCTACTAAACTTTATGAGATTTCCCACATTATCCTGACACCATGTAAGGCTACTGTTAACGAACTGGTAAAAAGTCTTCGTGACACAGAAAGTGAGCAAGACACCATAAAATGGGTGGTGGTTAGTAATTAAGTAACACCGGAGGTTCATGGAGGAAGTTAAAGGTTGCTAATCTTCAGGAGGATATTCCCACATTATCCTGACACCACACAAGGCTACTGTTTATGAAATAGTAAAACATTTTCATGACACAAGAAGTGTGCAAGACACCACAAAATAAGCAATGGGTAGTAGTGACACAAGAGTTTGACAATCAAGGCAACCCTCATGTGCTGGAGCATCTACTTACGGAACAACATCACCCATGCAGTGTAGGGCATGTGTCCCAGAATGCGTGCACACATGAGACTGACGAAGAAAAAAAAAAAAAAAAAGAAGAAGAAAAAAAGAAAAAGCTGAACTTTTTGACCGAGGGGAGGGGGGTACGATTGAGGGCGAAATCTTCTCTTTGTCCGACTTCCGTTTTTGGAAATTGTTCCACCACTTTCCAACTGAAATACAGATACTTATGGAATAAAATTATATTTAACTACAATACTGGGCAGAAGAAATATCACGAGAGAAAAAAAAATTCCGATTACGGGAGAACTCTTCCCTACGTCTAACTTCCGTTTTCGAAAAAGTCAGAATTTCGTTCTCAGACGGACCACCACCACCATTTCCTGTTCAGTTATGCATCGATCTTGAGAACCACCCAAATTATGATGAAACATTCTGAATTCCGCGAATATGCAGAATAATCTTGTGCCTGAAAATTAAGGGGAAATTTTTGCACTGTCTAACTTTTGTTTTCAAAAATTGTTCCACCATTTTCAAGGTGAAATACTAATATTTATGAAATAAAGTTATATTTAATGACTGCTGCAAAGAAGGACCATCGTGAGAAACTGAAATTATGATTACCAAAGAAATCTTTCACTCCATTTAACTTTTATGTTTTTGAAAGTTTTGAAGGACGAAATACCATTCCCTGACCCACCACCCCCAAACCCCGACTACCCCTTTCTCCACTAATCTTCCCAAACATTCTCTTCAGTTTTGTATTGATCTCGAGAATGCCCCAAATGATGACAAAAAAGCAGAATTCCGTGAATCTGCAGAAGAATCTCATGTAAGTATGTGTAAGTGGGTGTGTTTTTTTTCTACAGCAGGAGGAACAAGTATTTTCTGTACATCCTGTAGCCTGCATCTGAGTGTGTGAGAGAGAGAGAGAGAGAGAGAGAGACTTCAGTACATAAAAGTCCCAGAAGAAGGAGACCACGTGGGAAATGGGTGGATGCAATTCGAAAAGATGTGGAAGTGACATGGGGAGACTGGCACAAGGTGCATCGTTGTGGAAGAAACTTGGGGAGGCTTTATCTAGCAGTGGGTTGATAACGGCTGACAAATGATGCTGAAACAAATTTTTTTCAACATATGTACCTTATATAACAGGAATAAATTTCTGAACTTTGAGCACAAAAAATTTTGAGACACCCTGTATTTAAGTTTCATAACAATGTGAAACAAAAACAGAAAAATATATATATATAACAACTTCAAGGGATTTCTGCTATTATATTAAACAAGTCTAATTTGATTTTAGCAATATTAACTGCAAATTACAATAACAAAAGAAATTATTAGGTAAAACCTAATGTTTTAATAACTACAAAAATAAATGAAAGTATCTATAGTTTCTGACTTTTTTCTCCCCTTTAAGTTTTGAAGAAGCAATTTCAGATCTGTATTTTGATTAATAGTGATATTTTACATTCATTATTACAAGTACTGAATGCATGTGCACCCCTTGTAATTCTAAATGTCCTTCAGTATATCAAAACTTAGGAAACACATAACTAGATGCAGCAAAGTATAAACTGGCACATCAGGGGGAAATCTCAGAATAACACACACCGACTTTCAAAACACCGAATCAGTTACTGAACTGTGATTATAAGGCAACATGGAAAATAAGCACTTGCAAGAATGACTACATTGTGGTTATAACAAAGAAAGAAAATTCTTGAAAAACAAAAGCAGAAAATTCCATAGAGACAAGGGAGGAAGAAAAAGAATCTAACATGATAGTAACAATAAAAACAAACTGCTAATTCAAGCTAAAGATAAATTGTACTGCTACAAAAGTTGAACATCCAATGAAATAAAAAACGGGGAATACTGTTCATGTTATTGCCTATAAGCTTAGTTCCAATGCATGGCATACTAAGACATACACACAGACACAGCAACATACCATAGTCTTAGTTCTTTCATCAGGAGGAGCTATCCTGATGAAATAGGCACCTTTCGAGGACCTCTTGATATATGCCATACATATCAAGGAGAAAAATAGTGCACCCTGAAGTGATGTATTGCCATTCATAACAGAAACATGGCTGGAAGATGACAGCAATGCTCGACATTAGACAAAAACAAAACATGTAATATTTGACATCAAAAATTTTTTGCCATTCTTTCCCAGATGAAAAGAGTATACAATGCCATCTGTGTAACTTTTAGGACTTACTTCAACACTAACTTGATTGCATCCATTTTATTGTAAGCTACAACTGCAAAAACAACTACCAAAAAATACAATTAAAGCCCATTAAAGAAAACTAATAACTAATCTGCATGAGAACTTCCATAATGTTAAATTCAAGGGAATGGTTAAATTGTAACACACAAAAAAAAAAAAAACAAAAAAAAAACTAACCCAACTCTGTGGATACTTGAGCATTTTTTTAACAAACAGCTCAACAATATGAACACTTTAGGAGGCATAAAATTCTCTCTCTCTCTCTCTCTCTCTCTCTCTCTCTCTCTCTCTCTCTCTCTCTCTCTCTCACTCACTCACTCACTCACTCACTCACTCACTCACTCACTCACTCACTCACTCACTCACTCACTCTCACACACACACACACCCTCCCCAGTTATACTATGTGGGGCTTTTTTCTTATCTATTTAATGCAAAAAAAAGGTAGGAAGATAAAATGAACAAATTGGCAGTATCTGCTTACATACTTGAAGCTCAAATAATGCTGACTTCCCAATGGAAAACACGGTGACTTTTCAAAACTCATGAGCTTCAGCCATTCCAGTTCTTGTCAAGAACTGAATGATAGTGTGTATTGCTTATCCTTTTTAGAGACTTCCTGTGAACTACATCTTTAGGAAGATTTTATACACATCACTACATTTTTATATACAGATATAGATAATGCTATCATCATTCTAAAACAAATTTGGGCTTATTTTATGAGTAATGGCTCATGCTGATATGACAAAGTATACAGACAGAAATACTAATAATGATTGAAAGAGTACAAGTGGTAATTCAAAAGTGTAACTAAAAAATCAGTTGAGTATTGTAGAATGGGTCTTGCAAGGAAAAACGCTTTATTCCTTGAATAAGTTGCCGAAATGCTGCAACTCAGGAATGGAACATGACTGCACATTACTGAGTGACTGTTTGCATACATGGTTAATTTAGAACAAAAAATAAATAAATTACAGTAAAAGTCCAATATTACAAGTAGGGCTTATAACGAAAAGCCCGCTGTTATGAGAGATTGAAAATGCATGGTCAATTTGTTAATGTTAAAGACAGAAAAGATCTTCCTGTATTATGAGTTGTAAATCTAAGGAGTTCATGCTGTTAACAAGAGGCTTTCACTGACAATCTTTCTTCTTTCAAAGATTTCTAACAAATTCTTTCCCAGAAAATTCTAGGAAGTGGTGGTGGAGAGATGAACACATACAGCTGCACACAAAGATGAGTAACCAGTGGTTAGTCTGCTTGGCTCTTTAGATGCTGTACCCCGGCTTTCTTCCATCCCTCTGCACAATGGTGGGAAGCATGTATGTTGTGTCTACCCCACCCCATCCCCTCTAAATGGAAAATAAAAAGAAAGGTCTGACTTTGAAAACAAAACTAAAAGTTTTGTGTGAATGTGAGAAATGTTTGAAGTCGAAAAATGAGATCGCAAGAAAATGTGGTCTTACATCATGAACGCTGTTAACTATTTTAAAGAACAAAGAGAAGATCAAGGAGTCTGCTTTGCAGAATAACACACTGGCAAAACCCATAAAGTTACAAAATGATGAACATAAGGAACTAGAGAAAGCATTGTTTACATGGTTTTGCCATAATCGAGCCAAAAACATTCATGACATTCCTGTTGGTGGACAAATGATAAAGGCTAAAGCTAATGAATTAAGCATTGAAATTAAGATTGAGAATTTTAGTTGTTCAGGCGATTGGCTAAACTAATATAAAACTAGAAAAGGGATTTCTTTGCAAAACATATTATGAGAATCAGTTTCTGTTAGCACACACGTGGTTCAGGACTGGTCTTCTATTCTTTAACAAATTCTCGCTCAATACAACACAAAAGATATTTACAATGCAGATGAAGCTGAGTTGTTTTATAACTTGTTGCCTGACAGGACTTTAGCGGTAAAACGCAATCCCTGTAAAGGAGGAAAATGCTGTTGAGAACATTTAACGTTTCATGTTGCGCCAATATGGATGGTAGTAATAAATTAAAGCCATTAGCGATTCCAAAATCATACAGACCTCACTGCTTTGCTACTATGCACATATGTAGCTAATAAGAAAGCGTGGATCACAATGTCATTATTTATCAAGTGGGTGAAGGCTGTCGACATTCAAGTTGGAATTAAGAACAGAAAAATAGCACTGTTCAACAATAACTCTCCTGCACACCCAAGTCCCAAAATGTTCAATTGGATAACATTGAACTGATATTATTGCCACCTAACTGCACTAGTGTACTTCAGCCACTTGAACAAGGAGTTAAAAAACTGAAAAAGTAAAAATATAGGACCATTCTGGCAAATTACGCAATCAGGCAGACGTCATCAGATAATAAACCAGTGAAATGGAATGTCCTTCAAGCCATTAAGGCTCTTGCCATGGCATGAAATAAACTGCCCGGAAAACACACTGAAGCATTCATTTAATCCCAAATGCAATACAGTATATGGTGAAGATGAAGTATTATTTTATTCAATCTGTGAATCTTGTGTTCAAGCAGGTAGACTTATTTGGATTTGGTTTAAATATGTTATAATCTGTTCTATTGTGCAAGTACTTTACCACTGCTGGCAGAATATACCTACATATGTAAAAGGCCTAAATCGCTGTGAGTAAGGTGAGTTTTTTACCATTAACGTTAATTCTATATATATTTTACGTCATTATTTGGACCTAACTGCTTCATCCTGCATACATGTACAAGAATATATGTGAAGAACAGTATTGTTACTGCTCTTGATGGCAGTTGTACTTTAACAATGAAGCATACTTTAGGCATTCTGGTTTAATTACCAAAGATGATTTGAATAAGAAAATCATTGCAGGCAAACCTACAGAACAGAAAGCAGATGGATGGAGCATCATTGCCAAAAAGATGGGATTGACATTAAGCTTCCAAGACTGTGTAAATGGTGATGCAGATGTAATGCCCTGGAATGACATGCCTGATACAGAAATCATGGAATTGGAAAAAGAAAGCTCAGAAGAAAATCAGGATGATGTAAGAGGATAGAAATGAAAGCATCACATCTCAATCAGAACTCATGCAAGCTTTAAACGCAATTGGACTACTTTAAAGTGCATCAACGGAATCTATTGAAGAAACAGCAATTTTCCATAAAGTGAAGAGTTACATGTTACAATAATCAATGTCAAAGAGGAAACAATAGACTCTCAATTCTTATTTTTGCTAAAAATCCCTATCTGAATGAAAAACAAGCATCACGTATGTTTTTTTTTTTTTTGATTGGCGGTTTAACGACCACCGTGAGCAACTCAATGGGCTATAAGCAGTCGCCCGTCCCTAATTTAGGGTCACTGGTTCCAGGGATAGGAGAGAACCTGTGTCGTAAGACACACACAACATCCATGCCTCACCGGGATTCGAACCCGGACCCCTTACGGACGAATGATCAGAGGCCAGCGTCTTAGACCACTGCGCCACCGGGGTGGCCATCACGTATGTAATATGTATTAATTTGATCACTTTTCTTTATTATGTAATACTCTTATTTTTATATGTTACATAGTACATACATGTACATGGCATTTGTATGATCCGGCCATAACGAGAAGTTTGTTATAATGACAACTTTTCCGATTTTTGCCAGCTCTCATAATATCAGACTTTTACTGTATAAGCAATCCTACCATCCAACCTGATTTGGAACATGAAACTGCACAAATATTTTCAAGACTTCAAACTAGATTTTTTTTTTTTTTTTTTTTTTTTTTTTTTGCTTACTGTTGTGGTTGGACAGCTTTGATAATAGCAAAAATGCCACAACACTAGAGTAATAAATAATAATTGGTGGAAAAAGCAACAACTTGACACAAAAAGCACTAAGCAACTACTTAACAATGATTGACGGGTTGTGTTTTCATGAAAAGTAGTTCTACCATTTGCAATAATTCTGTTCGGTTTTATGGCACAATATCTACAAAATCTTTAGTCTTGAAAAAATTTTGGACTCTGCAAGCCCAAAGCTAAATAAAAGTAATCCATTACCTTCTTATATTTAAATAAACTTGGTATCCATTGCCATCTGCCTTTGTGTATCAGGTTTAGTAACAAACTGCACCATTTTAGATTTGTTAATATAAACTTCTTATAGAATAAATAAGTAGTTCAAAACTTTGGATAATTGTCAACTTAAAAGGTAAAACATTAACCTGGATCCATAAAAGTTTAGAATCTTTGGTTTCCACAAAATAAGTGAAATAAACACAAAGAAACAGAAAGCACTAATTTTTTCAGAATACCTGCTCAGTACGGCAACCTGCTGAGCGAGTCACATAAAAACAAAGACCTGCGCTCTCAATTCATTGGCAAATAAATACCTTAGCATTAATCCCATCCCCTTCGTAAAGGAATAATTTATACCTTTAAGTTTATGGGTAGGAATTACTTATAACTTCAGTAACTAGAACAGACAGTAAACTTTCATTCATTTACTGATTAGATTCCCATACCTGCCAAATACTACGGAATGTCCATAATTTCTACAGATTTTGTTCTCTGACTACGGAACCTATTGTTGAAACTACAGATTCTACGAATTTTGCTTTCGTTTTTTCAAATTTGTTTTTGCTATTATTTTGTGATACATATAAATGATCTTTATTGCAATAAACTGCAATTTTGGAGACAGCCCATGTAATATATGGTCATGTGGTAAGTGGAGGTTCGCACAATGCATGTTCACATGGTTGGAGTTCCTGTCGGTCATGAGTTAAGAGAATTCTGAAGGCATCTGACTGATTATTACTGGTGGCAGTTTGGAACTTAAATCTGGCAATGTTACCACATTGTAACCTTGAAAGGTGAATTAACTTCATGTGTCCCATGTTAAGTTCAGTTCATTACTGTCCCTGTTTCAGTGGTGCACTCAGTATTTTTTTATGGGGGTGGCTCAAAATATTGAAGACGCAAAATTAAAAAAATAATTCCCTAGAGAATACATTTCCCAAAATATTGGGAAGCAATAAAAACATAACCACCATATTAGAGCATTGTTAATGAATCATAAAATATGTATTTAAAAACATATACAAGCAGCAGATAACAAATAATGAAGGACTTAGCGATACCTCATGGGCAGGGCTCGGGCGCTGGGCCACCTCACTTAAAGCGCCACTGCCTTGTTTCTTGCACTTTTGTTTCGTAGTGCATTTCTTTTTACAAAAAGATGGATCCTTTTCGTAAAAAAAGCATGAAGATGAGGAAGTAGATTCAGCCCCCCCCTCCACCACCACCACCAACAACAACTAAGAATTGCTAGAAATTTAAGGAGGAATATTCTAAACAGTGGGCCTGCATTATTGTGTTGTCGCCTTTTTACCACAACATCAAAATTCCCCAGATATATGTATCCTAAAAAAACGTGTTTAAGTATTTTTTTCCCCATGTTTCTCCCCTTCGGAATGATCCTAAAAATGATTTTTTTTTCAGTGTTATGAGGTGCAATAATAAATAAATAAACACAGTAAAAGTATTTTTTCTGAAGAAAAAAAACTACCTTTTTTTTTTAAAGGGCATGTTGTTTCAGACAATGTGCTTCTGCATTCTTTTTGCACTTCACTGACAATCCATCTCATAATGCTACTTTGCATTTTGGCTACTGTGAAGAATATAACCTCTAAGTCTGTAATAATGACGCTGTATATTGTCCACTTCATGAAAAGTGATAGACACATAAGACTATATCAGTCCAACAATTTTGTTAATTGTAAAACAAAAGCTCATACCCTAAGCATTGCTTTTGTGAAGATTATTTAAATTCAACTACTGGATGCTCAAAGGATTTGGGCAAACATCTGTTAGAACATTTGCTTAGAAGAAGCTTCAGGCCTTCGTTCAAACACCCATTTCAAGCATTTGTTTGCACTATTAACCATTCCTTACCTGGGAGGCCAAAATCAAAATTCCATTCATGACATACAACAGTTTTATCATGTTGCATTCATAAGAAATGACACATAGTTTTTTCTTCACAACAGGTACTTTTTTTACAGTGTTTTCCAGGTCCTTTTAAGGGCCATCCCAAAGAAGAAGAAAAAAGAAAACTTAAAAAAACACTGTCTTTCAGGATAATGCTTCACACATTCCAGTCGCACTGATGTGGCGACATCTAGTGGCATCTTTAACGAACAAAAATATTGGGTCAAATCAATAAATGATTTCACTGTCAGCAGAAACTGAAGTTAACAGTAACTCCTACCAATAATTTAAAATTATAAATTCTTCCATGATGAAGTGGGAGGGCTAAATGCTGAGGTACTTGACAGTGGATGAACGCAGCAATATTTTGTGGTGTCTTTGGCAAACAGAAATATCAGGGTCTAATCAAACAAATCAGCCTGAAATTCTTGTACTTCTAAAATTGCTGAAATTGATGGAAGAAGCACAAATAACTGATACCCCATGGAATTCTTATTTTGAAGAAATCAGTGTAACATTATTGGAATTTTTTTAAACATCTAATAAACTAATATAGGTGAATTGAGAGCAGTGATTAGGAACAAAAACAAATGGATCCCCTACAATGTAACAACAAGAAATTTTTCTGATATATTATAAGTTATGCACTGAATGGCAAAAAGGTTGTTAAAACATCAGCTGTATTGTTTTAAATCAAGGAGGAAATTGAAAAACTTCAAGCTACAAATCAGGAAGTAGTAAATGTCTTAAGAGACAGTGACAATACAGTTATAGGCACAACAGGAACATGATCATGACCTTGCTCAAGGGGTGGGGGAGGTAAGAAACACGCAATCTGAAAAAGGCAACAAAAATCACTAATTGTCTTATGGCACAGTTTGGCAAAAGCCCTAAAAAAACTTGTGATAAAGTAACTGCGGAGAGTTGTATGTACAGAACATATGACTAAGCTAGCTACCAACAAAGTAAAATTTGTGTTCTACTTCACTTACAAAACAACCGGTAAAAGTAAAAAGGAACTTCGTGGAAGGATTTTTGGTTTATCTAAATAAAAAGGAATACTTTTGTATAACTCTTAGCCATCACTGTTTCACTTTATACAGATATGTAAGGGACTACTACAATTTTGTAATAAAACTACACTTAACATATAAAAGCTAATACTGTACATAATGTACATTATATGATAGGAATCAATGAATTTGGCATTTTTACTTTGGACACAAATTAAAGATGCTTCAGAAAGCTATCACAGATTAGAGAATTATGATACAAATATGGAAGTGTGTAACATCAGTTCTACATATGACAAATGGCACCTTGGATAATGAGATATGTACAAAGTAAAAAGATTTCACATGAAGTATAAAAAAATAAAAGAAAATTTGTCCGTGAAGAAAATATGATATCTCAGTTTTGATGGGAGGATGTAAGGCTTCTTAAAACTTATCGCCGCCGGCGCCAACGCCGTTTTCGTATACTAACCTCATCTCTTTCATCAGAAACAGACGAAGTGGATTGTTTCCTTCGATTATTTGAAAGATTAGGTTGATACTCTGGGTACATCCCATTTGCTTCAACTTCACTCAAATTCAAGAAACCAACACCTTCAGCTTCTTCTTTTTGTACTTGATAATTTTCAGTCTTGAACTCCATTTTAACCTAAGGGAATGCAATTTACACAATTAACTTTTATAAGTGTAATTTACGTGTCTGAAAAGATAAAAATTGAACTGTTGGCAAACTCTAGAAAACTGGAACATAATTATTCTTATTATTACTAACTTGTCACAAAGTAAGATACGTAGGCAGTTTTGAAATACCTACGTATCTTACTCCAAAATCTATTTCAAATCCATTTCCTCTGAGGTACACCTTTCATTCATTTTGACAACTACTTTGCATTGAATTCCAACAGAAATCAGTCATTATTATTTTAACTTCAATATTTATCTTACACTATTAAAATTTTATTATTATAATTTTCGAGCTAAGCACCACCACTCTTACAGTATATAAAAAGATTGTTTTTTCTATCCTGTGGCACTTATGACACTGAGGCACTTAACCTGAATTTTTTTTGTCTTCTATTTGTACACCATAGTTCTCAAGGCTTCTCTCTCTTGTTCTCACTGTCCATTAATGCACAAAATTGCTGACCCTCAGGCAATCATCCTCTTAATAACTGAGGTAAAGACAAAGCCTGCATGATGAAGTAAGGGAACATTTCTCTCACACATGTCAAAGCCTACAGCACTTCTGAGAATTTCGAGTTGTTACAGCAAACAGGGTTAAAATTGTTATCGAAAACAGCTTTCGTGCTTTTCGCACAGGCAGTAAAAGTACTCAATATTAAAAACAGAATTGATTTCTTTTTCTTCTTGCATAGATGCCAACCTCTGGAAGTTGTTTTCAGAATAAACATGCATTTTCTTTAGTAATTTTCAGTAATCCAGCTCACAGTGGCAAATTGGGGTATCTAGCATGGCAACAAATTCCAGTCTGCCACAATAATTATAACAGAAAAAAATAATAATAATAACTACATTAAACAATAATTTGCTAATGGTTTATTTTAGTGGTTGAGTTAAAAATACTGTTGGAAATCTTTTAGATTTCTACCCCCCCCCCCTCTTAATGCTCTCAGATTTTGGCAGAGCTGGAATCCACTGCTACTCCTATATAACTAAATAACTCATTTTACTGAGGAACTGAACTGTAGACTGACTTACTCTGTGTTTTGAGCTCATAGTTTCACAGTGGGCAAAATAATATTTAACAGCAATATGTCACAGTAGAATCATCGTCTAAAAAAAAAAAAAAAAAAATACAACAGACAGAGAGATTATGATTATGGGAGAAATTCGAGCTCCGTCTGACTTCTGTTTTAGCCTTCATTTTTAACTGAATTACATATATTTATGAAATAAAATGACATTTAACAATAATAGAGGGCAGAAGAAACATTGTAAAAAATGGAATTCACTAATAACGGGAACACGTTTGCTTCGTCTGACTTCCGGTTTTGGAGATTGATGGCTATATTTTCAAGCTGAAATACAAACATTTATGCAAAAAATAATATTTAACAATACTGGACAGCGGACGGAAACATCGTGGGTAAAAAAAAAAAAAATTATTATTACGGGAGAAATCTCCACTCCGTCTAACTTCCATTTTAGAATGTTTTGAAAGATAGAATTCTGTCCTCTGACAGTAAACAACCCCTAACAAATTCCCCCTAAAATTCTATTCCGTGCAGCATCGATCTCGAGAATTACCCAAATAATTACGAAAACACGGAGTTTGGGGATTCCGTGGAAGAAGACGAAAAATCATATGGCGATTTTCTGTAATTCATCGTCATTTCTGTACTTCCATAATTCCAACCGAAAATCCATATTATTACATTAAATCCGTACTGGTTGGCATCTATTCTTCTTGCCAACATGTTTCTGCTTCATTCATTTATTTATCTGTACTTTTTCATGAACATTCTTCTATAAGAAATGGCTATTTATTATTTCTGACATTATTTTTGTTCAGACATTTTTTGATAGCATAAACAAGCTTTTATTTCACCTAAAAATAACACTGGCAATTCATGCCATGAAAGCTGTATCTTCAATCAGTCAATCGATCAACCAATCAATCAAATCAATCAATCAATAAATAAAGATAATAAAAGCCACAATATTTGGTATTTTCAATGCCATAACCCATTAAATACCAAATATTATATATATATATATATATATATCATCATCATCATCATCATCATTGTCAACCATTATTAATCCACTGCTGGACGAAGGTCTCCCCAAGTTTCCTCCACAACAGTCTGTCTTGTGCCAGTCTCCTCCATGTCACACCTGCATACTTTCGAATTTCATCCACCCATCTCCCATGTGGTCTTCTTCTGGGTCTTTTCTTGTCCCTTGGAATCCAATCTAAAATTTCGGCTGTCCATCGATGATCTGTCCTTCTGGCAGTATGTCCAGCCCATTGCCATTTCAGGGATTTAATTCTGATCATGATGTCTTCCACTCTTGTCATTTTTCGGATCCACGAGTTCCTCTTCTTATCTCTCCTGGTTACACCAAGCATGCACCTCTCCATGCTTCTTTGAGTTGTCTGCAGCCTTTGTATGTCTCTTTTAGTTAAGGTCCACGTCTCTGCACCATACGTAAGCACTGGAAGGACGCATTGATCAAACACTTTTCTTTTAAGACATAATGGCATATTGCTCTTGAAAATTATGCTGTTTCTTCCAAAAGCTCTCCAGGCAAGTTTTGTACGCCGATTAATTTCTTCATCAATGTGACCCTCACTTGATATCTGCTGTCCAAGATAAACGTACGTGTCTGTTATCTCCAGCTTTTCTTCATCAATCGATAAATCTTCATTTCTTGTAAAAGCATTGAACATCTCTTTTGTCTTCTGAAAGTTCATTTTTAATCCCACTTCTTTACTCTTGTCAGCAAGTTCCTGGATCATACTCTGCAGCTCTGATGGGGTAGTTGCAAAAATGACTACGTCATCAGCAAAACGAAGGTGGGTTAGATAATCTCCATTAATCTTTATCCCCTTATTTTCCCAGCTCAGCGACTGAAAAACACCCTCCAATGTGGCATTAAAGAGCTACGGAGATATGGTGTCACCTTGTCTCACTCCTTTTCCAATTTTTATGTGTGTTGTATTTTCAAATATCAGAATCTTTGCACTTGCATTTTCATAGATGTTATTAATAATATTAATGTATGCATCTTCAATACCGCAGGTTTTTCAGAGCCATTGTAACTGCTGATGGTTTCACCGAATCAAAGGCTTTTTCATAATCGATAAAAGCCATGCACAATGGAAGTTCATATTCCTCGCTCTTTCAATTAGTTCTCTCAGCACGTGGATATGATCTATTGTGCTGTAGCCACTCCTGAATCCAGCTTGTTCTCTCGGTTGAGCCATGTCCAGTGTTACCTTCAAGCGGTGTGAAAGAACTTTAGTGAAGATTTTATAAACTACTGATAGGAGGCTGATAGGTCTGTAGTTTCCGAGATCCTCAATGTCACCTTTTTTATGTAGCAGGATCATTGTAGCGGTGTTCCAATCCTCAGGAATCTTTCCTTCATTAAGGCATCGAGTGAAAATTTGGGCGAGTACTGTTTCGATTTCTCCACTTGCTTCTTGTATGATGCCTACAGTAATTCCATCTTCTCCTGGAGCTTTTCCTCGCTTCATGTTCTTGATTGCATGTGCAACTTCTGCTGGAAGGACTGGAGGGACTCTGGTACTGGTATCTTTCATGATGTCTGGAGTGCATATATCATCCCTTTCATATAATTTGGAGTAGAAATCTTTCACTCTTGTCAAAATTTCGCCTCTATTTCTTGTTACAGAACCATCTTCTTTTCTCAGTGCCATAATCTGTTTTCTTCCCTTACTGAGATGTCCCTTTGCTGTCTTTAGGCTTTGGTTGTTTTCAATTGCTTTCCTCACTAGTTCACAGTTGAATTTCCTTACGTCTTCAGTGATACTTTTTTTTACTGTCTTGCATAGCTCTATATATTCCACTTTGGAAGTCACATCTTCTTTAGTTGTCCTCATCTCTCTTCTTTTTTGCATCAACATTTTGGTTTTTCCTGATAATTTGTTCACATGCAACTTGTTCTTAGACCCAGCTAATTTTGTTGCTGTTTCCATAAGAGCTTTGGTTACTTTTCTGTTAACTTCAGAGATGTCCACTTCTTCCGATGTTAGGCCTTCTAAAGCAGAGAACCTGTTCTTCAGTTCTAACTTGAAGGTATTATGGTGTTTTTTAAGGTTGGTTATGTCAATAGATTTTGTTTGTCTTATGAGCTTGCCACGTTCAAGTTTAGTGTTGAGGTGCATCTTACATCTCACCAATCTATGGTCACTACCTGTGTTGAACTTGTTTAGCACACTGCAGTCTTCTATGACGAATTTTTTGTTACACATAATAAAATCAATTTCACTTGTCGTCCCATTTGGATGTCTCCATGTCCATTTCCTGTGTGGCTTGTTCTTGAAGAAGGAGTTCAAGATGAAAAACCGTTCTGCCTCTGCAAACTCAACGAGAGTATTTCCACGCTGGCTTCTGTTGCCGTGACCGAATTTACCTACTGAAGTTTCATTCTGTTGCCGTTGCCCTATTTTTGCATTGAAATCTTCCATAATTATTTTCAAGTGCTGCTTACCTTTATTATTTAGATGACAAATTTCCTCATAAAATTCTTCAATTTCTTCTTCAGGATGACTTGTGGTGGGTGCATAAGTTTGAATAATCTGAGCCTGGTATCTTTTCGAGAGTTGGATAACAAGTCGTGCAGCTCTGTCAGAGGAACTTTCAACTTCTACAACTTTATCCTTCAGTTTCTTGTTTATTATAAATCCAACACCACTAGTTCTGCCAGTATCTGTCCCACGATAGTAGAAGAGATGTCCACTTTTCAGTTCGATGAGATCTTCTCCTTTTCTCCTTACCTCACTTAGCCCCACGATGTCCCACTTGATCCTTTGTAGTTCCTCTTCCAATTCAAGAAGCCTGGAATCAGAAGATAGGGAGCGTCCATTGTAAGTAGCCAAGGTCAGCATCAGACGGCAGCCTAGTCCGGTCCTCCGGGGATTCTTAGCACCCTCTGCCTTCATGTCGCACTGGCCGCTGCCTTGGCCAGGTACATTCCAGCTGCCGGAGACTGAGGGCCAAGATTTAAGTTGTGGAATCATTTTGGAGGGGTTTGGCCATAACTCACCACGCTGGCCAAGCGGGTTGGTGAGTGTGGGATAGAATTTCCTCTAATCCCGATGGTATAGTTATACCGCTATTGGCGGTCGTCAGAGCCCCTTTAGTGGGAACAGGATGCACCACGAGAAGGCGGGGTTGACATTTGTCAAGGAGAGGCTGTGATGTTACGCATCACCTGACCTTACATCCCATATAAGGTGACATTGAGGATCTCAGGAACTACAGATCTACCAGCCTCCTATCAGTGGTTTATAAAATCTTCACTAAAGTTCTTTCACACCGTTTAAAGGTAACACTGGACATGGCTCAACCGAGAGAACAAGCTGGATTCAGGAGTGGCTACAGCACAATAGATCATATCCACGTACTGAGAGAACTAATTGAAAGAGCGAGGGAATATGAACTTCCGTTGTGCATGGCTTTTATCGATTATGAAAAAGCCTTTGATTCGGTGAAACCATCAGCAGTTACAATGGCTCTGAAATCCTGCGGTATTGAAGATGCATACATTAATATTATTAATAACATCTATGAAAATGCAAAGATTCGGCTGTTTGAAAATACAACACACATAAAAATTGGAAAGGGAGTGAGACAAGGTGACACCATATCTCCGAAGCTCTTTAACGCCACATTGGAAAATGTCTTTCAATCACTGAACTGGGAAAACAAAGAGGGATAAAGATTAATGGAAATTATCTAACCCACCTTCGTTTTGCTGATGACATAGTCATTTTTGCAACTACCCCATCAGAGCTGCAGAGTATGATCCAAGAACTTGCTGACAAGAGTAAAGAAGTGGGAATAAAAATGAACTTTCAGAAGACAAAAGTGATGTTCAATGCTTTTACACGAAATGAAGATTTATCGACTGATGGAGAAAAGCTGGAGATAACAGACACGCATGTTTATCTTGGACAGCAGATATCAAGTGAGGGTCACATTGATGAAGAAATTAATCGGCGTATAAAACTTGCCTGGAGAGCTTTAGGAAGAAACAGCATAATTTTGAAGAGCAATATGCCATTATGTCTTAAAAGGAAAGTGTTTGATCAATGCATCCTTCCAGTGCTTACGTATGGTGCAAAGACGTGGACCTTAACTAAAAGAGACATACAAAGACTCAAGACAACTCAAAGTAGCATGGAGAGGTGCATGCTTGGTGTAACCAGGAGAGATAAGAAGAGGAACTTGTGGATCCGAAAAATGACAAGAGTGGAAGACATCATGATCAGAGTTAAATCCCTGAAATGGCAATGGGCTGGGCATACTGCCAGAAGGACAGACCATTGATGGACAGCCGAAATTTTAGATTGGATTCCAAGGGACAGGAAAAGACACAGAAGAAGACCACGTGGGAGATGGGTGGATGAAATTCGAAAGTATGCGGGAGTGACGTGGAGGAGACTGGGACAAGACAGACCGTTGTGGAGGAAACTTGGGGAGACCTTCGTCCAGCAGTGGATTGATAATGGTTGACAATGAACAATGATGATATATACATATATATATATATATATATATATATATATACTAGGGATGTAAGGTCAGGTGATGCGTAACATCACAGCCTCTCCTTGACAAATGTCAACCCCGCCTTCTCGTGGTACATCCTGTTAACACTAAAGGGGCTCTGACGACCGCCAATAGCGGTATAACTATACCATCGGGATTAGAGGAAATGCTATCCCACACTCACCAACCCGCTTGGCCAGCGTGGTGAGTTATGGCCAAACCCCTCCAAAATGACTCCACAACTTAAATCTTGGCCCTCAGTCTCTGGCAGCTGGAATGTACCTGGCCAAGGCAGCGGCCAGTGCGACATGAAGGCAGAGGGTGCTAAGAATCCCCGGAGGACCGGACTAGGCTGCCATCTGATGCTGACCTTGGCTACGTATAACGGACGCTCCCTATCTTCTCATTCAAGGCTTCTTGAATTGGAAGAGGAACTACAAAGGATCAAGTGGGACATCGTCGGGCTAAGTGAGGTAAGGAGAAAAGGAGAAGATCTCATTGAACTGAAAAGTGGACATCTCTTCTACTATCGTGGGACAGATACTGGCAGAACTAGTGGTGCTGGATTTATAATAAACAAGAAACTGAAGGATAAAGTTGTAGAAGTTGAAAGTTCCTCTGACAGAGCTGCACGACTCGTTATCCAACTCTCGAGAAGATACTAGGCTCAGATTATTCAAGCGGCAACAGAATGAAACTTCAGTAGGTAAATTCGGTCACGGCAACAGAAACCAGCGTGGAAATACTCTCGCAGAGTTTGCAGAGGCAGAAGGGTTTTTCATCTTGAACTCCTTTTTCAAGAACAAAATAGGGCAACGGCAACAGAATGAAACTTCAGTAGGTAAATTCGGTCACGGCAACAGAAGCCAGCGTGGAAATACTCTCGTTGAGTTTGCAGAGGCAGAACGGTTTTTCATCTTGAACTCCTTCTTCAAGAACAAGCCACACAGGAAATGGACATGGAGACATCCAAATGGGACGACAAGTGAAATTGATTTTATTATGTGTAACAAAAAATTCGTCATAGAAGACTGCAGTGTGCTAAACAAGTTCAACACAGGTAGTGACCATAGATTGGTGAGATGTAAGATGCACCTCAACACTAAACTTGAACGTGGCAAGCTCATAAGACAAACAAAATCTATTGACATAACCAACCTTAAAAAACACCATAATACCTTCAAGTTAGAACTGAAGAACAGGTTCTCTGCTTTAGAAGGCCTAACATCGGAAGAAGTGGACATCTCTGAAGTTAACAGAAAAGTAACCAAAGCTCTTATGGAAACAGCAACAAAATTAGCTGGGTCTAAGAACAAGTTGCATGTGAACAAATTATCAGGAAAAACCAAAATGTTGATGCAAAAAAGAAGAGAGATGAGGACAACTAAAGAAGATGTGACTTCCAAAGTGGAATATATAGAGCTATGCAAGACAGTAAAAAAAAGTATCACTGAAGACGTAAGGAAATTCAACTGTGAACTAGTGAGGAAAGCAATTGAAAACAACCAAAGCCTAAAGACAGCAAAGGGACATCTCAGTAAGGGAAGAAAACAGATTATGGCACTGAGAAAAGAAGATGGTTCTGTAACAAGAAATAGAGGCGAAATTTTGACAAGAGTGAAAGATTTCTACTCCAAATTATATGAAAGGGATGATATATGCACTCCAGACATCATGAAAGATACCAGTACCAGAGTCCCTCCAGTCCTTCCAGCAGAAGTTGCACATGCAATCAAGAACATGAAGCGAGGAAAAGCTCCAGGAGAAGATGGAATTACTGTAGGCATCATACAAGAAGCAAGTGGAGAAATCGAAACAGTACTCGCCCAAATTTTCACTCGATGCCTTAATGAAGGAAAGATTCCTGAGGATTGGAACACCGCTACAATGATCCTGCTACATAAAAAAGGTGACATTGAGGATCTCGGAAACTACAGACCTATCAGCCTCCTATCAGTAGTTTATAAAATCTTCACTAAAGTTCTTTCACACCGCTTGAAGGTAACACTGGACATGGCTCAACCGAGAGAACAAGCTGGATTCAGGAGTGGCTACAGCACAATAGATCATATCCACGTGCTGAGAGAACTAATTGAAAGAGCGAGGGAATATGAACTTCCATTGTGCATGGCTTTTATCGATTATGAAAAAGCCTTCGATTCGGTGAAACCATCAGCAGTTACAATGGCTCTGAAAACCTGCGGTATTGAAGATGCATACATTAATATTATTAATAACATCTATGAAAATGCAAGTGCAAAGATTCTGATATTTGAAAATACAACACACATAAAAATTGGAAAAGGAGTGAGACAAGGTGACACCATATCTCCGAAGCTCTTTAATGCCACATTGGAGGGTGTTTTTCAGTCGCTGAGCTGGGAAAATAAGGGGATAAAGATTAATGGAGATTATCTAACCCACCTTCGTTTTGCTGATGACGTAGTCATTTTTGCAACTACCCCATCAGAGCTGCAGAGTATGATCCAGGAACTTGCTGACAAGAGTAAAGAAGTGGGATTAAAAATGAACTTTCAGAAGACAAAAGAGATGTTCAATGCTTTTACAAGAAATGAAGATTTATCGATTGATGAAGAAAAGCTGGAGATAACAGACACGTACGTTTATCTTGGACAGCAGATATCAAGTGAGGGTCACATTGATGAAGAAATTAATCGGCGTACAAAACTTGCCTGGAGAGCTTTTGGAAGAAACAGCATAATTTTCAAGAGCAATATGCCATTATGTCTTAAAAGAAAAGTGTTTGATCAATGCGTCCTTCCAGTGCTTACGTATGGTGCAGAGACGTGGACCTTAACTAAAAGAGACATACAAAGGCTGCAGACAACTCAAAGCAACATGGAGAGGTGCATGCTTGGTGTAACCAGGAGAGATAAGAAGAGGAACTCGTGGATCCGAAAAATGACAAGAGTGGAAGACATCATGATCAGAATTAAATCCCTGAAATGGCAATGGGCTGGACATACTGCCAGAAGGACAGATCATCGATGGACAGCCGAAATTTTAGATTGGATTCCAAGGGACAAGAAAAGACCCAGAAGAAGACCACATGGGAGATGGGTGGATGAAATTCGAAAGTATGCAGGTGTGACATGGAGGAGACTGGCACAAGACAGACTGTTGTGGAGGAAACTTGGGGAGACCTTCGTCCAGCAGTGGATTAATAATGGTTGACAATGATGATGATGATGATGATATATATATATATATATATATATATATATAATATTTGGTATTTAATGGGTTATGGCATTGAAAATACCAAATATTGTGGCTTTTATTATCTTTATTTATTGATTGATTGATTTGATTGATTGGTTGATCGATTGACTGATTGAAGATACAGCTTTCATGGCATGAATTGCCAGTGTTATTTTTAGGTGAAATAAAAGCTTGTTTATGCTATCAAAAAATGTCTGAACAAAAATAATGTCAGAAATAATAAATAGCCATTTCTTATAGAAGAATGTTCATGAAAAAGTACAGATAAATAAATGAATGAAGCAGAAACATGTTGGCAAGAAGAATAGATGCCAACCAGTACGGATTTAATGTAATAATATGGATTTTCGGTTGGAATTATGGAAGTACAGAAATGACGATGAATTACAGAAAATCGCCATATGATTTTTCGTCTTCTTCCACGGAATCCCCAAACTCCGTGTTTTCGTAATTATTTGGGTAATTCTCGAGATCGATGCTGCACGGAATAGAATTTTAGGGGGAATTTGTTAGGGGTTGTTTACTGTCAGAGGACAGAATTCTATCTTTCAAAACATTCTAAAATGGAAGTTAGACGGAGTGGAGATTTCTCCCGTAATAATAATTTTTTTTTTTTTTACCCACGATGTTTCCGTCCGCTGTCCAGTATTGTTAAATATTATTTTTTGCATAAATGTTTGTATTTCAGCTTGAAAATATAGCCATCAATCTCCAAAACCGGAAGTCAGACGAAGCAAACGTGTTCCCGTTATTAGTGAATTCCATTTTTTACAATGTTTCTTCTGCCCTCTATTATTGTTAAATGTCATTTTATTTCATAAATATATGTAATTCAAGGAATATAAATTCATTAAAAATCACTCCACCTGCTCCGATAACTACCTTTACACATTTAGATATATTGACGATCTGCTGTGTATAAATAATTCAGAAGTTATAGAGAGTGATTTTGATAGTATCTATCCCAGCTCTCTTATCTTATGTAAAACCAACCACAGTAATCAGGAACTAGAGTTCCTAGACTTAAGCATTAAACTTAACAGAGGTAACCCATCTATTAGCCTCTTTGATAAAAGAGTTAATTTTCCTTTCAAAGTAATTAAATATCTACACTGGAATAATAACATATCAACCAAAGTAATTGAGAATGTACTAATTTCTCAGGTGCTTAGAATTTCAAGAATTTGCAGCAACAATTTGGACTTCAACTACCACATTAATATACTATTAGACAGTTTTCTAGAGAACAAAATTCCTACTTCTTTCATCAAAAGAACTTTAAGAAAAAATATTCTGAATAATAGAGTAAGGTTGGCAGATCTGCTTTAATTTTCTACGCAGTTAATAATATGATTCCGACCAATGAAAACCTTTTGGAAGTTGGCTAGAGGATGCCTATTAACTACAATAAGGAACCTTAGTGCTATGGATAAGAAGGTCCTATTAAAAATAAAAAATTAAATAATATAGACAAAATCACAAAAAAAGCTTAAAAATCTGTTTATAAAAGAAAATAAAAATAAATATAAAAGAAAACTAGTTATTCGCTCACTAGAATAGCTATACTAAAAATAGTAAAACTAACATTAAAATTAATAGGATTCTGAATAGTCTACAGAAGCTCACTAAGGTGATTAAATACATGCAAATATTATTAAATACACTACTTGTGTATTTCATAATATTTCTCATGCATTCTGGAGAGTTAATACTGCTCTTTCTGATCATACAGGTCCACAATCTTAATTACATATTTTTTTTTCTCTAGTTAAAATCTCTGCGAGTAGGATGTTTCAGTGCGTGGAGGCCTTCAGCCCCACCCACACTGCCCCCAGCGACTAGGGAGTGGCAGGGGTTCGGAAGTTTGGGTTAAAAGATCGGCCATGTTTCCTCAAGAATGGAGGAAGTTCAGTTGCATAAGAGGTAAGCTCTCTTCATTGTCTTTGGGTTTTGGGATTTCCAAGTTCAATGATTGAACTTCTTGTACTTTTTTCTTTTTTTGCTTTCAGCTTTTAGGCACTGGCAAGTCTATTAACTTTTTTGCGGATTTTAACTCTTTCTTTTCTGGGTAACTTTGCGCGTTTTTTAGGGAACTAAGGTCAAAACAGCCGGCCGTTTCATTGTTCTTGTAATTTGCGCTGTGTTTTCAATGTAGTTAAGTTCTTAATAACTACTTAATTACGCACTTAAAGCACTTCTGAAATACTTTGTACATATTGCAACTAATTGTTCATGTCATATAACCTTCACAATGCGTTTCTTTAATTAATTATTGTCTTTATTATATTCTCGTTTTTGTGTTGTCAGAAGTTGTGGAGTGCGGGGTTTTTATAATCCAGTTTTCTTTCAAGAATCTGTGTTTTAAAAAAATTAATATCTCCTTTTTTATTGCAATGTTAAGAATTTGTAATACTTTTGTATTGCTATTCAGGTTTAAATACTCTCTCAGGCGAACTTGGTAATTTGTTATTGCTGAACATTATTTCTGATTTATTATGTCACTCTTACAACTTGAGTTTTCTATAATCTTCTTCTTTCTGTTTAATAGTAACAGATGAAGAGCATGGGTCGTGCCAGGAAAGTTATGGATGCTAGCTAAATTGTTATCTAAAGCTTGGTCATGCAACTCTGCGGAGGTCATGACATTTATATATATTCTTTAAAATATATATTTAAAAAAAAAAAAAATTTGGGTGGGCTTATTACTTGCATCTATGACTTTGCAGAAACCCATTTCCAAATAGGTCTTTGTGGAAGTGAGAAAATGCAGAGTTTTTGCTGGTCCTTGATAAAGCCAAGGCTCAGTATTCTTGACACTTTCTACATTCAGTTTTTATTTTTCTCTTTTTACTCACACCGGTCAATACATAACCTTTTCTATGTTGTACTTGGTGTGAGTCAAAATTTTTTTTTGCTTCAGTCTCTTAATAGAATATATATATATATATATATATATATATATGGGATGTAAGGTCAGGTGATGCGTAACATCACAGCCTCTCCTTGACAAATGTCAACCCCGCCTTCTCGTGGTGCATCCTGTTCCCACTAAAGGGGCTCTGACGACCGCCAATAGCGGTATAACTATACCATCGGGATCAGAGGAAATGCTATCCCACACTCACCAACCCGCTTGGCCAGCGTGGTGAGTTATGGCCAAACACCTCCAAAATGACTCTACAACTTAAATCTTGGCCCTCAGTCTCCGGCAGCTGGAATGTACCTGGCCAAGGCAGCGGCCAGTGCGACATGAAGGCAGAGGGTGCTAAGAATCCCCGGAGGACCGGACTAGGCTGCCATTTGATGCTGACCTTGGCTACCTATAACGGACGCTCCCTATCTTCTGATTCAAGGCTTCTTGAATTGGAAGAGGAACTACAAAGGATCAAGTGGGACATCGTCGGGCTAAGTGAGGTAAGGAGAAAAGGAGAAGATCTCATTGAACTGAAAAGTGGACATCTCTTCTATTATCGTGGGACAGATACTGGCAGAACTAGTGGTGTTGGATTTATAATAAACAAGAAACTGAAGGATAAAGTGGTAGAAGTTGAAAGTTCCTCTGACAGAGCTGCACGACTCGTTATCCAACTATCGAGAAGATACCAGGCTCAGATTATTCAAACTTATGCACCCACCACAAGTCATCCTGAAGAAGAAATTGAAGAATTTTATGAGGAAATTCGTCATCTAAATAATAAAGGTAAGCAGCACTTGAAGATAATTATGGGAGATTTCAATGCAAAAATAGGGCAACGGCAACAGAATGAAACTTCAGTAGGTAAATTCGGTCACGGCAACAGAAACCAGCGTGGAAATACTCTCGTTGAGTTTGCAGAGGCAGAAGGATTTTTCATCTTGAACTCCTTTTTCAAGAAAAAGCCACACAGGAAATGGACATGGAGACATCCAATTGGGACGACAAGTGAAATTGATTTTATTATGTGTAACAAAAAATTCGTCATCGAAGACTGCAATGTGCTGAACAAGTTCAACACAGGTAGTGACCATAGATTGGTGAGATGTAAGATGCACCTCAACACTAAACTGGAACGTGGCAAGCTCATAAGACAAACAAAATGTATTGACATAACCAACCTTAAAAAACACCATAATACTTTCAAGTTGGAACTGAAGAACAGATTCTCTGCTTTAGAAGGCCTAACATCGGAAGAAGTGGATATTTCGGAAGTTAACAGAAAAGTAACCAAAGCTCTAATGGAAACAGCAACAAAATTAGCTGGGTCTAAGAACAAGTTGCATGTGAACAAATTATCAGGAAAAACCAAAATGTTGATGCAAAAAAGAAGAGAGATGAGGACAACTAAAGTAGATGTGACTTCCAAAGTGGAATATATAGAGCTATGCAAGACAACACGAAAAAGTATCACTGAAGACGTAAGGAAATTCAACTGTGAGCTAGTGAGGAAAGCAATTGAAACAACCAAAGCCTTAAGATAGCAAAGGGACATCTCAGTAAGGGAAGAAAACAGATTATGGCTCTGAGAAAAGAAGATGGTTCTATAACAAGAAATAGAGGCGAAATTTTGACAAGAGTGAATGATTTCTACTCCAAATTATATGAAAGGGATGATACATGTACTCCAGACATCATGAAAGGTACCAGAGTTCTTCCAGTCCTCCCAGCAGAAGTTGCTCATGCAATCAAGAACATGAAGCGAGGGAAAGCTCCAGGAAAAGATGGAATTACTATAGACATCATACAAGAAGCAAGTGGAGAAATTGAAACAGTACTCGCCCAAATTTTCACTCGATGCCTTAATGAAGGGAAGATTCCTGAGGATTGGAACAATGCTACAATGATCCTGCTACATAAAAAAGGTGACATTGAGGATCTCAGGAACTACAGACCTATCAGCCTCCTATCAGTGGTTTATAAAATCTTCACTAAAGTTCTTTCACACCGCTTGAAGGTAACACTGGACATGGCTCAACCGAGAGAACAAGCTGGATTCAGGAGTGGCTACAGCACAATAGATCATATCCACGTACTGAGAGAACTGATTGAAAGAGCGAGGGAATATGAACTTCCATTGTGCATGGCTTTTATCGATTATGAAAAAGCCTTTGATTCGGTGAAACCATCAGCAGTTACCACGGCTCTGAAATCCTGCGGTATTGAAGATGCATACATTAATATTATTAATAACATCTATGAAAATGCAAGTGCAAAGATTCGGCTGTTTGAAAATACAACACACATAAAAATTGGAAAGGGAGTGAGACAAGGTGACACCATATCTCCGAAGCTCTTTAATGCCACATTGGAAAATGTCTTTCAATCACTGAACTGGGAAAACAAAGGGATAAAGATTAATGGAGATTATCTAACCCACCTTCGTTTTGCTGATGACGTAGTCATTTTTGCAACTACCCCATCAGAGCTGCAGAGTATGATCCAGGAACTTGCTGACAAGAGTAAAGAAGTGGGATTAAAAATGAACTTTCAGAAGACAAAAGTGATGTTCAATGCTTTTACAAGAAATGAAGATTTATCGATTGATGGAGAAAAACTGGAGATAACAGATACGTATGTTTATCTTGGACAGCAGATATCAAGTGAGGGTCACATTGATGAAGAAATTAATCGGCGTACAAAACTTGCCTGGAGAGCTTTTGGAAGAAACAGCATAATTTTCAAGAGCAATATGCCATTATGTCTTAAAAGAAAAGTGTTTGATCAATGCATCCTTCCAGTGCTTACGTATGGTGCAGAGACGTGGACCTTAACTAAAAGAGACATACAAAAGCTGCAGACAACTCAAAGAAGCATGGAGAGGTGCATGCTTGGTATAACCAGGAGAGATAAGAAGAGGAACTCGTGGATCCGAAAAATGACGAGAGTGGAAGACATCATGATCAGAGTTAAATCCCTGAAATGGCAATGGGCTGGACATACTGCCAGAAGGACAGACCATAGATGGACAGCCGAAATTTTAGATTGGATTCCAAGGGACAGGAAAAGACCCAGAAAAAGACCACATGGGAGATGGGTGGATGAAATTCGTAAATATGCGGGAGTGACATGGAGGAGACTGGCACAAGACAGACCGTTGTGGAGGAAACTTGGGGAGACCTTCGTCCAGCAGTGGATTGATAATGGTTGACAATGATGATGATGATGATGATATATATATATATATATATATTCTATAAAGAAGATACCTAAGCAAAAAAATACATATATAATTTTGACTCACACCTAATACAACATAGAAAAGGTTATGTATCTACCTGTGTGAGTAAAAGGAGAAAAGATAAAAAAATAAAATAAAACAACTGAATGTAGAAGGTGTCGAGAATACTGAGCCTTGGCTTTATCAAGGACCAGCAAAAACTCTGCATTTTCTCACTTCCACAAAGACCTAGTTGGAAATGGGTTTCTGCAAGGCCATAGATGCAAGTAACATTCCCACCTAAAATAGTTTAAAAAATATATATATAAGTCATGTCCTCCGTAGAGTAGCATGACCTAGCACTAGTTAACAATTTCGCTTGCATCCATTAACCTTCATGGCCCGACCCATGCTCTTCATCTGTTACTATTAAATAGAGAGAAGAAGATTAAAGAGAACTCAAGCTGTGAGAGTGACATAATAAATAGAAATGATTTTCAGCTATAACGAAATTCCAAGTTCGTTTGAGAGAGAATTTAAACCTGAAAAACAATGCAAAAGAAATCCAAATTTTACATTGCAATTAAAAAAGGAAATGTTAATTTATAACGAACAGATTTTTGAAAGAAAACTTGAGTCTAAAACCCCTACTCTACAACTTATGACAGCACGAAAACGAGAATAAGTTAAAGATAATAATTAACTAAAGAAAACTTTGTGAAAGTTATATACCTTAAACAGTTAGTTGCAATATGTACAAAGTATTTCAGCAGTGCTTTAAGTGCATAATTAATTAGTTATTAAGAACTTAACTACTTTGAAAAAACAGCGCATAGACAGCGCATAGAAAAGGAACAAGCTTAGCCTTCTTCTGTTCCTAGGTACCCCAAAAGACGCTCAAAGTTACAAAGAAAAGTAAGAGTTAAAACCCGCATAAATGTTAACAAACAAACCAATGCTTAAAAGCTGAAAAGCTAAAAAACGACAGAGAAAAGGTACATAAAGTACAAACATTGAACTTATAAAACCTAGAACCCAAAAACTAGGAAGAGAGCTTACCTCTTGTGTGACAAAAACTTTTCTCCTCACAAGAGGAGAACATGGCTGACCCCTTCCGCCACTCCCTAGACGCTGGGGGGCAGTGAGGGTGGGGCTGATGGCCTCCTCATACAGCAAGAAACCAACGCGCGGAGATTTTAACCAGAGAAAAAAATATATAAACTTAAGACTGTGGATCTGTATGATCAGAATGAGCAGAATTAACTCTCCAGAATACATGAGAAATATTATAAAATACACGAGCAGTTTATTTAATAATCTTTGCATGTATTAAATCACCTTAGTGAGCTTCTATAGATTAATCAGAATCTTATTAATTTTAATGTTGGTTTTACTATTTTTAGTATAGCTATCCTAGTGATGAATAACTAGTTTTCTTTTTTATTTGTTTTTATTTTCTTTTATAAACAGATTTTTAAGCTTTTTTTTTGTGATTTTGTTTATATTATTTAATTTTTTGTTTTAATAGGACCGTCATATCCATAGCACTAAGGTAGGGTCAATAGTTAAAAACTACAAACTTAACTCTTCGAGCTACATTCCTGTAATTACTACTTGTTCTTGTGATGAACATAAAGAAACAGTTCACTATGATAAGAATTACAACCATATTATCACCGGAAACTTGAGTTATGTTGAAAATGAAAAGCTTAGGAATTTATTAGAGTATGGCTCTAAATTCAGACCTTCCTTCACAATTTCCAAAGAAAGGATTCTTGAGAGCTTCACTCAAGATGTAAATAAGTACATCGTAAAAACCAGTTTAACGTACAATCAGCCTATTGAGGCCTTCGCAGAATGGAAATATAATATAATCAATAGCTTCACCGGTGAGTTGGCAGGTCTGGACTTTTGTTTCGACAGAAATCTCTTTTTCTCTGGAGAAGCTAAAAGGTCACTCTCCAAACTACAAGACCAATTTATTTTTACCACTACGGATAAAGCTAGCAATAATTTTGCAATTATCTGTAAGAAGTTCTATTTTGAATTGTTAACTATGGAACTCAATAATACAGTAACATACGAGCCCGTAAGTTATTCTACCAAGCAGTTAGAAAATCGGTTTAAGGCATTCTTCAAGAAACTTAAAATTCCACAAACTAGAAGATATGGGCCTGAATTTCCATTTCTTTTTGCAACGGTTAAGTTTCATAAGGATCCTGTGAAGTTCAGGTTCATAGCTAGTGGAGTAAGGAGTCATAAAAAGAAAATAGATCTTGCTTTTGAAGATGTCTTAAAGAAGGTTTTGAAACACATTAGAAACTGTTCTAACTTGATGTACAGAGATTTTTGGATAATTAATAATAATGCAGAAGTAATTTCTACTATACTCAAAGTTTGTCCCCTAGATATTAATAGTTATGATTTTGAAAACCTATATACTAATCTGCCTCTATCAGATATAATCACTACCTTTAAAGAGCTGTATGCAGAATTTAAACTTAACCAATTTGTTGATGTAGGAACTTGGAACTCTTATCTCAATTGCTGCATAAAAAATAACCATATCTTATATAATAATACTCTCTATAAGCAAGTGAACGGTATTCCAATGGGAACATCAACGTCCACAAATATCGCTAATCTATTCCTGTTCTTTAAGGAATATAAATTCATTAAAAATCACCCCACCTGCTCAGATAACTACCTTTACACTTTTAGATATATTGATGATCTGCTGTGTATCAATAATTCAGAAGTTATAGAGAGTGATTTTGATAATATCTATCCTAGCTCTCTTAACTTATGTAAAACCAACCACAGTAATCAGGAACTTGAGTTCCTAGACTTAAGCATTAAGCTCAACAGAGGTAACCCATCTATTAGCCTCTTTGATAAAAGAGTTAATTTTCCTTTCAAAGTAATTAAATATCTACACTGGAATAATAACATTTCAACCAAAGTAATTGAGAATGTACTAATTTCTCAGGTCCTAAGAATTTCAGGAATTTGCAGCAACAATTTGGATTTCAATTACCACATTAATATACTATTAGAAAGTTTTCTAGAGAACGAAATTCCTTCTTCTTTCATCAAAAGAACTTTAAGAAAAATTATTCTGAATAATAGAGTAAGGTTGGCAGATCTGCTTTAATTTTCTACACAGTTAATAATATGATTCTGACCAATCAAAGCCGTAAGGAAGTTGGCTAGAGGATGCCTATTAACTACCTAAAGGAACCTTAGTGCTATGGATATGACGGTCCTATTAAAACAAAAAATTAAATAATATAAACAAAATCACAAAAAAAGCTTAAAAATCTGTTTATAAAAGAAAATAAAAACAAATAAAAAAGAAAACTAGTTATTCATCACTAGGATAGCTATACTAAAAATAGTAAAACCAACATTAAAATTAATAAGATTCTGATTAATCTATAGAAGCTCACTAAGGTGATTTAATACATGCAAAGATTATTAAATAAACTGCTCGTGTATTTTATAATATTTCTCATGTATTCTGGAGAGTTAATTCTGCTCATTCTGATCATACAGATCCACAGTCTTAAGTTTATATATTTTTTTCTCTGGTTAAAATCTCCGCGCGTTGGTTTCTTGCTGTATGAGGAGGCCATCAGCCCCACCCTCACTGCCCCCAGCTGTCTAGGGAGTGGCGGAAGGGGTCAGCCATGTTCTCCTCTTGTGAGGAGAAAAGTTTTTGTCACACAAGAGGTAAGCTCTCTTCCTAGTTTTTGGGTTCTAGGTTTTATAAGTTCAATGTTTGTACTTTATGTACCTTTTCTCTGTCGTTTTTTAGCTTTTCAGCTTTTAAGCATTGGTTTGTTTGTTAACATTTATGCGGGTTTTAACTCTTACTTTTCTTTGTAACTTTGAGCGTCTTTTGGGGTACCTAGGAACAGAAGAAGGCTAAGCTTGTTCCTTTTCTATGCGCTGTCTATGCGCTGTTTTTTCAAAGTAGTTAAGTTCTTAATAACTAATTAATTATGCACTTAAAGCACTGCTGAAATACTTTGTACATATTGCAACTAACTGTTTAAGGTATATAACTTTCACAAAGTTTTCTTTAGTTAATTATTATCTTTAACTTATTCTCGTTTTCGTGCTGTCATAAGTTGTAGAGTAGGGGGTTTTAGACTCAAGTTTTCTTTCAAAAATCTGTTCGTTATAAATTAACATTTCCTTTTTTAATTGCAATGTAAAATTTGGATTTCTTTTGCATTGTTTTTCAGGTTTAAATTCTCTCTCAAACGAACTTGGAATTTCGTTATAGCTGAAAATCATTTCTATTTATTATGTCACTCTCACAGCTTGAGTTCTCTTTAATCTTCTTCTCTCTATTTAATAGTAACAGATGAAGAGCATGGGTCGGGCCATGAAGGTTAATGGATGCAAGCGAAATTGTTAACTAGTGCTAGGTCATGCTACTCTACGGAGGACATGACTTATATATATATTTTTTAAACTATTTTAGGTGGGAATGTTACTTGCATCTATGGCCTTGCAGAAACCCATTTCCAACTAGGTCTTTGTGGAAGTGAGAAAATGCAGAGTTTTTGCTGGTCCTTGATAAAGCCAAGGCTCAGTATTCTCGACACCTTCTACATTCAGTTGTTTTATTTTATTTTTTTATCTTTTCTCCTTTTACTCACACAGGTAGATACATAACCTTTTCTATGTTGTATTAGGTGTGAGTCAAAATTATATATGTATTTTTTTGCTTAGGTATCTTCTTTATAGAATGTGAATTCTGAATTTTCAAAACTGCTGCATTGCGCGTTTTGATTTTCAGGTTATTTTGCACCCTTCATTTTAAATTCTAAAATCTTTTCCTTAGTCTTCAGTTTTGCTCTTAAGTATATATATATATATATATATATATATATATATATATATATATATATATATATAGGGTGATTCAGCACCAGCGCGACAAACTTGCGGGAGGGGTAGGGGGCACAAAGACGATTCAGAATCACATAGCATTGCAGAGTCGGAAATGCCTTCTTCATGCGGTAGAGGGCGTTGTATGGGAACTGGACTGCACAACGTTACCGTAGGAAACCGGCATTTGAGAACCAGTCGCTGAGGTTGTAGGATGGGCGAATACACAAACGTTGAATTGGTCGACATGCATCTCGCATATGGAGCTGTGGACTGTAACGGGCAAGGCGCCATGCGCTTGTACCACAAATGTTTTCCGAGGAGGCGTACTCCTCATCATACGATCTTTGCACGTCTGCACCAGAGGCTATGTGAGAATGGTACTTTCAAGAGAGCTACCATGAATCGGAACAAACGGCACGGACGCCGGACAATGAGGAGGATGTCCTACGTTATGCAGAAGGTAGTCCAAGTACGAGTACTCGAGCGATAGCCCAAGGATTGGGTATTTCCCAATCCACTGTTTGGAGGATTCTGTCAGCAAACGATACGTATCCATACCATTTGCAACGTGTCCAAGCACTGAAGCCCGACAATTATCAACAGCGAACACATTTTGCTACTTGGTTTTTTCAACAGAGTGCGGCAGATCCCATATTTGCTACATCTGTTTTGTTCACGGATGAAGCAAGTTTTACAAGAGAGGGAACCTTCAATCCACATAACGCCCATTTGTGGGCGTTGGAGAACCCCCATGGTACAAGAACACGTGCAGCCCAAAACCATTTCGCTGTAAATGTTTGGGCCAGCATTGTTGGAGACCACCTCATAGGACCTTACCTCATGCCTCCTCGTCTGGATGGTAGGGAATACTTGATCTTTCTACAGCCAGTCCTGCCGGAACTTTTCGAGGAAGAACATGTTCCTCAGTCACTGCGCCGCTCAATATGGTACCAGCATGATGGGGCCCCCGCCCATTTTACCAATGAAGTCCGGCAACACCTAAACGTTACATTTCGACAGCACTGGTTCGGTCGTGGTAGTCCGGTTCATTGGCCTGCCAGATCGCCGGACCTATCATGCCTTGACTTCTTCTTCTGGGGTCATACTGAAAGCAAAAGTGTATGAGACCCCCGTTGAATCAGTTGAAGACCTTGTCGCTCGCATCTGTGTAGCTGCCGGGTAGGTCCGAGATATGGCAGGAATCTTCCAGAATGATAGGGATTCCATGCAGCGCCGATGCCAAGCCTGTGCAAGAGCTTGTGGTCGAAATTTGGAACACCTTCTGTAGCATGTGTGGTTTTTGCTAATGTAAATCTTATTATTAAAATGCTTCATGTTGCACTTACGTGTTGCTGTTTCATTTTTTGCCTTCTCTTTACTTCTATTTACCCTAGCTCGTGAAGAAGGCATTTCCGACCCTGCAATGCTATGTGATTCCGAATCGTCTTTGTGCCCCCTACCCCTCCCGCAAGTTTGTTGCACTGGTGCTGAATCACTCTGTATATATGGTATTAATGGGTTAGGGCATTACGCTATAATATTTTGATTTTTATATTAGTTCATTAAATTGCCAAAAATAACATAAAAGATTATGAAAATATAGGAAAATGACTTAAAATATGCAGGTAGTTCAGACTGTGATCCACACATGATATGATGTTACTTGTTGAAGCTCTTAAATCAATAACCAAGAGAGATCACAAAGTTTTGGATTGTGGTGCTCATGCCAGTGCAGCAGCTCTTACAATTACAACACATTTTGTTTCCTAAATAGCGATTTTTGTTAGGTTCGGGGCTTATCCCATAAATTATGGTAAGCTTACCTTTACTATGAAACCACATGTCCGCAAATCTTAAAAGCAGATTACAGATTATTTACTTTCCCTTTCTTTAAAAAACAGACTGCAGACCATTAAGAAACATTTAACACCAGAAAATTCTAAATGCATGGTTCATACTCTTACTCAATCACTGAATTCCCAGATTCTGATTTTTTTTTTTTTTTTCGAAGGCACAGAGTCCCAATACACCTACTTAAAATATAGCAAAACCACAGGTTTGTTTAACCTGTGAAGTACAATAAACAACCCCTACAGGATTGAGCAAACTTAATACAGAATGCAGGATTTGGGAAATTATAAGAAAATTAGAATCACAGATAAAAACTGAAATACTAAAACTGTCACTGAAAATGTAACCACAAGCTTAATTTCTACAAAAAATTTATGTACATTACACTAAAATGATTTTGAAACATTTTTTTTTTCTACTTTGGAACTTCAATTCTTGAAAAAGTTATAGCATAAAAATATACTAGCTGTTCCCCCGCAGAGCATTTGTGCTCTAGTGTCTTTATATTCCGAAATATGTCTTAGGAACTTATCAGGAATGTCGTTATGTTCACATTTGTGAATCAAATATAATTGGTTAAACAAATCATAAAATTGGTGAAAATGTGATTTAACCCACCGTTTAGCCCCATTTTGAAAATCACGAATTTCGTGTGTTTCTGTGGAGAGTCTTCCTAAGAACTCCACTCTTCTCGTTTAAAGATGTAAGAGTAAATTTCACAAAATGAAGTTCAAAGATTTATATTTTAGAAATTAGCAAGATGTTTTTACAAAATATAACATTCAACCACTGTTTGTGTGTCTATTCAGAACATATTATGAACCAAAAACTTCTTTAAACACACAATTGAAAATTTCTGAATTTGGGGACACAACAGTGACAGAGTCAAATGATCTTACTCTAGATAGACCTACGTACAATTGTCCATGGCTAAAAACTGGTTTTGATGAAGCTAGACAGATTTTTTTCAAAAAGTTTGGCCCTGTGATTTGTTTATAGTCATTGAAAAAGCCAAGCGAATGGGGAACTGTTTACGTTTAAACTTGAAAGGCATATTTGTGTCTGAAGGAATGAGTGGTATTCGAGGTATGAGAATAGTTTCAGTAGTATTGGAATCAATCTGCCTTGATTCAATAATATTACGCTGCGAATTGGTTACTTGTACCATTGCACAGACCTCTAGACGGTACTACATTTCTAAACAATATGATAACAGCGCCTGGTTTTAATTTCAGTTTCTGAGGTGGCATTCCAGTTGGTGTCAAAGTGTTTAAAAATTCCTCAGTATATGCAAGTTGATCTTGAGGATCTTCACTGACAATACTATCTACTTTTTTGACGAAAAACACGAGTCCTTTATGAAAAGATTCTGTTTGTGATAAAACTTTCAGCATGTTGTCTCCAGGTCTCCGTGTGTGACATAAGGAGGAAACTCATTGATAACTTTAAAATCTTAATATATAAAAACTTTACTCTAAAATCTTTAAAATTACTGTATTTTCTACTAAAATGAAATATGATACAGCAAAAACGAATTGGATGAACATACAGATGAATTGATACAAATTGGAAGAAAAAAAAAGGGCGAATTGGAACAAATTTAAACAAATTGGGATAAAATAAAAAATAATACATCAAAAAACGAATTGGGAGAACATACCTTTCACTGTCGCACCTTTCGTTGAGTGATTATGTTGTTCCAACCACGTCCTCGATATGACGGGATTCCCTCTAGGCATACACTACAGTGAAAATTCTATTCACAACCTAGTATGTCACCAAACTGCACAAAAAAGAATATGAAATAACCCACACAAGCACCAACTTAAAAACACTAAAATAATCGAGTACGAAAATGGCCGAACTCTTGTCGTGTACGATGTAACAACACAGCTGAAACATTACAATACTGCCTTAGAATGAAGTGGAAAAAGATACCAAATAACACAAAAGCCTCCCGAAATGCCAAATCACGGTGACCTAAGAATAAGGAATGATGTCCTTTCGATATTCCTTTCCTATGCATTTCGGCAATGTACGCATTACCATCTTCAGGGACAATGTCTGCTGTGTCCTTTGTGATCACACTCACTCTGCCACTTTCGACTAAACCGCTACCTCATCTTCGTCAAGATCCATGACATCATTATTTTGAGCTGTCGCCACTTCACGGCTTCGAAAAATCGAAGCTCCGTGCGCCGATTGCTCCCGCCGACTCTCAGCTCTCGGTGCTTCCGTCAACAACCTTCCCCTTCTATTTATCATACCTTCCTGTTCCTCTCTCATCAGTATTTTCCAGGGGAATGGTAGGTCGATACCAAAATGTACATTGCAGCTGTTCTTTTTGGTTTTTTCGATTACTATTGCTTCTGCGTAACGGATCATATTTTCTGTTGGTTGTTGACAAAAATGATATTACATTAATGATTTAAATGTGGCAGTTTTACAGAAAAACTCAGAGGTTCGAAAATATTTGAAAATTGAGTGGGCCACGAAACTATGATAATTTCAGACTGCTTTTGAGGTTCTAGTACAACACAAAGAAAAAGTACTTTATTATCTGTACCATTGTTTAATTTTTATGCGATCTTTGTAAATAGTCACAAACCATTGCAGTTTACATGCCGCACACAAATAATATCTCAGACAAATTTTATTTAAAGATAATATTTTAGTTAGAAGCTAAGTATGTTATATTCTGTTTCTCTCATTTTTTTCTATAGTATGCATAGATAACGTTGGTCTATTCTATAGTTATTCTTTATAGGTGGAAAGCTATGTATATGCAACCATTTATTATTTTCAGGATTATTGTTTAATTTTCTTATTTCAGATCAGTTAAAGGCTTTGTCAGCTGATCTGAAAGGACTGTTTTGTGTTGCTAAGTAATAAAATTGGCCAACCATCACCTTTTGAGAATGCAAGAAAGAGAATCCAGTCATTATTCCTATTGTTATTAACTGTAAAAGAAAATATTTTATTGGGTGCTGATTAAATTTGGAATACTGTAGAAGAAAAATAGAATCTAATTTTGAAAAAACCCAGGTGGGTTTTTCAACTGGCCCAGCCCAAAAAACCTACCTGGTGGGTTTCTTCGACCTGGGCCTAACTTGGCGAACCCTGATTTTCAATCAATTAACAGGGTAAAAAATAAATACAAATGCATATCACTGAACAGGAAATTTGCATTAGTACCTTCTTTTGGTTGGCCCCAGGTCTAAAGGTTCATCATCAGTTGTCCTTTTCACATCTTTGACTTCTGCTTTTACTATTGGCTGTGACACTTCTGCCTTAATATGATTCACATCAACACCATCGTTCACCTCAGCTGTTCCAGCAGATTCATGGTTACCATTCTCCATGCCAGGCGCAAACAATCGAACAGCTTCTGGGCCTTTTTGGGTTTTACCTTTTATCTGTCTAGGCTGGAAACATGAACACTGTTTTTGAAATTCATCAACACAATTAAACAACTAAATTTTAGAACATATGCAACTGAATTTTAGTGTATCCTTCAAGTTTATTACAGTTTTGTTAATTATGACAAAAATTTTCCAGCTGTTTCATCTCCAGAAGTGATAGTTTAATTTAAAAACACTACAAAGTGCCATTCAATCAGTGGTGTAGATACTTGGGGAAGAACATTATCTGTGATATTTTATACATGTGCTGGCCAAAACAATAATAAAAAAATTCCTTTCTTCACTAACAATTCAATATTTTCAAAAAGCAACATAATATCAATGTACATGAAGAGTATATGCAGGTATCCAAAATTACAGACATCTTACAAAAGCTTGTTCAAACCAAATTGCAGTATTATTGTTTTGGTGTCTTTGTACAAGGAAAGAGTAGTAACAGAACTGAACTGAAATTTTGTAATGCAGCACAAACAAATAATGAGTAAGATTTACTTTTTGTTTCATTTACCTTTAACAACCTATGCAGTATAAAATATTAGGAGATGCATGACACAATATATCTTCCAATTATGAAAGTTGGAATTTATTGTTTTCATTCAATGTTTCAATGGCAATTTTGCATGCGTTACCATGAGGTCATATGTTGTCATAACTACCAGCCTACCAGCTGAATGAATAAACTAAAATATACACCAAATGCATACCTGCCAACATTGGCAAGAGCCTTGTCAGCAGTAACTAGTATTATTGCGATCACACAGACGCTTTTTTTTTTTACGAAACGATCCATCTCTTTGTGAAAGAGAGAGATGGATCGTTTCGTAAAAAAATACAACAAAACATCACAACAAACAAGGACACTAATGAAACAAACTTAACATGTGCAAAACACAAAGTTGATTCTCCTGGTGAGGGCATGATAAGTGGTAACATTGCAAGACTTAAATTCAGAAATTTCCATCAGTAAAAATCAGTCAGATGTGTTTAGAATTCCACAATGCTCGACAGATGGGAAATCCGAAATTTGTAAAAAATGCTTCAATTTTTACCAATTTCCAAATTCGTCACTTCCATTTTTGGGAATTTCCATCTCCCTTATCAAGCTTAAATGCAAAAACTTATGGCACTGGGGATGTTTAACAACACTAAAGAGTGGGAAAACTGCGCGTGGGGAAGAACATGGAAGAAATTTTTGCTCTGTCCGACTTCCGGTTTCGGAAATTTCCCCCTATTTTCTAGCTGAAATAAAAATATTTATACAGTAAAATGTTTTTTAATAATAATACTGGACAGAGGCAACATCGCAAGAAAAAGAATTTACAATTACGGACAAAATCTGAATTCCGTCGACCTTCCGTTTCAGAAAGTTTCGTAAAGATGGAATTCCGTCCTTAGACGAAGAACCCCCCCCCCTTTGTTCACTTGTGCATAGATCTCTTGGATGACCAAAATAATAACGAAAATGGCGGAATTCCTCGAATTGGAAGAATCTTATGCCTTAAGATTAAGGGGAAATTTTCGCGGAGTCTCACTTCCGTTTTCGCAAATTGCTGCCTACAGTTTCAAGCTGAAATACAAACATTTATGTGATAAAATTATATTTAAGAACAATACTGGACACAAAGGCAACATTGGTAGAAAAAGATTACGATTACGGCAAAACTTTTTACTTCGTTTAACTACCATTTTTGAAAGTTTTGAAACATGAAATGCCGTCCCAAAACAGAAAACGACGCTCCCCAAATTCTCTTCAGTTTTGCATCAATCTCAAGTATGATCTAAATGATGACAAAAAAAAATAAAAAAAATACGGAATTCCGCGAATCCGCTTAAGAATCTCATGTATATCATAAAATAGCAAAAAAAAAAAAAAAAAAAAAAAAATAAACAAAATGAAAATTCGTAGTTTTGACAGTGAGTTCCATAGTCAGACAACAAAATCTGTAGAAATTACGGACATTCCGTAGTACTTGTCAGGTATGCAAATGGCATCACTATGGTAAGTTTCATTCAAAGATTTACCGGAAATGTCTGATTTTCAGAAAGGATAATTAACAACTCACTCATCAGAAGGTAAATATTATTACTACTTCCACAGGTCTCTAAGACCTGTGGAAGTAGTAAGATGCAAGAACTCCTAAAAATGATCTAGGGTATAGATCAAAAATTTGAGAGGTAATGTACCTTAATAAATTTATCCTCGATAATTCCCGTTAAATATTTATAACGCTTAGTTTTCCACGACTAGTTTCCAATGTGTATAGATCTGTTTCTCTTTATAGGCATTGCCAGTTTTAGTATTCCATGTGACTGGCATATTGTTATTGGGGTGTATATAATAATTTGCCCATTCAGTGTATTGTATATATTTGATTCAGGTGGAGTAACAAATAAATGATATGAAAGATAACCAAGGCTGTTTGTGAATTGTAATGGAAAGATTTGACTTGATGTCACACAAAAAATCCATTTGCTGGGTGGAATGATATGCTAACCAAAGCAATTTAGACACCAATGCCAAGTTACCTGCCAATGCTGTTTATTATAATCTATGGATATGGAAAACTAGGAAATGTTCTTGAACTTTTCCTTGTTTCTCATATCATTTATCTTGCTGAGCATAAAGATGCAATATGTGACAATTTTATATCCACACATAATGAAGAGAAAAGACCATAATACAAGCTAGTGGAAATCTCTAAACTACTCAATGCTCAAGGATCTGTTGAGGGCAGCATGTAACCATCACTCCACTGGGAATGATGACATTACATGGTTAATGCAAGTTCATAAGCATATAGATAAGTGCTGCATTACTGCAAATGTGACATCTACTGATGTATCAAGTCAGTGCTACTCTCTACGGTGGGGTGATTAATTTTGTTTGGTCAGCTTTATCATGTGTATTGTTCATATGTATAAACAAATACATTTAAAGATCATCAATATGAATGCATATTCAAAGTATATGCATTGGTGGAAGTTACATAAAATCAAGGAAGTGATCATCAAGCTTCTACATTAATAACTGGTTACTTAACAATGCATAATAACTTGGTTACCACCATTAAGTTACAGAACAGTAACTGCTTAAATTGATTTCAGCAGTGTACTAATTTTCTTTCACTTGTTTGTCACAGCTAAGAAAAGTGTACACATCCACTGAGAAAGATGCATATTATTAACAGAAATTCCAAAGCTATTGAAATCTTAATAATTTTTTTAAAAGATACCCTCGTAAAAATCTTCCATAGCACCAACCTTATTTCAGGCCAAGGAACAGCAAAAAGTTAAAAACATGAGTAACACCACACATTTATGAATAATTTCAAACATTTCAATGAAGGAAGAAATATTCAAAAGTACATAGAAAATCCACTATAATATTCATAACAATCAGGTAATGAATATTAATTATTCACAGTAATCAGATTATAAGTACTGTAATGGCTTGTAGTTCTTACTGATCATCCACGTAACTTTCCTCAAAAAACTTTAAATTTCAAAAAAAAAAATATATATATAATTTGATTAATGTGAATAATCAGTATTTATTATCTAATTGCTATTAATATTCTTGTCATTTCAAATTCATAGAAGAAAAAAAAAGTAAATTTTGGGAATTTTAAGAACATCTCACCTTAACTTGGTCTGGTTTTCCATTGCGACAACATTTTGGACACTCCCAGCTGTTAGGAAGATCATCATTGAGGCTACCTTCCATGGGGAGGTCTGGACATTTTTCCTGAAGACACTTGGGATGCAAAATCTCCCAACACTGAGAGCACTCCATAAGACTAGAGTTCTCATTTTCTGGTGGGTTTGTGACTTTGTCCCACCCATCACGTCCACATATCATGCAGCATGCAGTATGAGGCAGCACAGGCTGAAACAAAAGACTGTGCTTAACATTCCAATCACACCAAGTTTTCACATATACAAAGATTAACAACAGTCTGTTAATGACAACACCTTCCACAACAGACTACTAATAAAAATGACAAAAATAAGTTTCCAGACCCCCCTCCCTCCCCTCTTAAACAGGCCAATTTCTTTCACAAACTGGCCTGTCCACCCCTTTCCCCCTCTTCATGTTGGGTGGTTATGTTCTTTACAGAGTGCAATAGTTCTAATGCACTCCCTGTATTTTTAAATATTTTCCTGTTTCACTTGAATTAAAACGACCTTTCAAGATTTGGACTCGTGCTTGATGATTTCAGAATCACTAAAGATTTTAAGGTAAAAATGCAAATATACTCTATCGAAAACCACAACTTCCTAAATGTTCATTCCACTGGAAACAAAGTAAAACTGAGAATCAATTACATATTGGTGGACGAGGCAACCATACCATGGATGTGTGGTCACTAAGGTGATAGGCATGCAGCTTTAAGTGCTTGTGAGGCCATTGCTAATACAATCTGTGCTCATTAACTGAATATAAGTCTTTATGGGAAGTAAGATGTAAACTGAACTGCTCATTAATCAAGGGTTCACTGTATATCTTAATGATCAACAAAGATTTTTATTTTTTTATTTTTGCTAATGCAGGGTTGCCAAACATTGTGACGACCATGACGAGCAATTGCGGAAACTTTCAGAAGTTTCAGGATTACTTCAGGAGCAGATTTAAGAGGATAAAAAGAGAATGTCTTTTTGATTCCTTTATTGTAATTAACAATTTTCTAAATCACCAATAAGAAACACTGATCTTCCTAATATATTTCAAACACTGCTTTTCCTAACATATTTCTAAAACACTGATTTTCTTACTATATTTCAAACAGTACTTTTTTCAGATATACCAGTGCGTCAAAGAATTTTTAAGACTGGGTCTGTAAAATGAAATAGAAACAAGAAATTATAATTTGTTTTGGTTTGTTATTCAAAATAAGTCCCTCCGGCTTCAATACACTTGTTACAGCGATTTAATAATGATTCGAATGCCTGTTTCAGTTTACTTTGCAGAATTGCCTCCAAAGCACGCGTCGAAGCTGTTTGTATGGTCGAAATATCATCAAAATAACACCCTTTTAACATCATTTTAAGTTTTGGGAACAAAGAAAAGTTGCAGGGTGCTAAATCAGGCGAATACGGTGGATGATTCAACACACAGACATTATGTTTCGCCAAAAATCTACGAACAAGAAGTGAGGTGTGACTGGGTGCATTATCATGCAACAAACACCAACTGTTTTCATCTCAATATTCTGGACGAATGCAACGAATTCTGCCCAACAAATGCCTCAAAACATTTAAATAAAACTCACCAGTAATTGCTTGTCAACTTGGAACAAATTCTTTGCAGATAATACCCTTACTATCAAAGAATGTAATGAGCATTGTTTTGATTTTCGATGGAACTTTTCTTGTTTTTTTTGGCTTGTGGCGAGTTTTCTGACTTCCATTCCGCACTTTGTCGTTTTGTTTTAGGATCATATTGAAAACACCATGTTTCATCACCAGTAACAATCGATTTTAAGAAGTTTGGATCATTTTCAGCGGCTGAAATTATGTCTCTGCAATGTGCACTTCTCCTTGATTTTTGTTCATTGGTTAATGTGTGTGGAACAAATTTAGCACAGACTTTTGTTTTGCCCAAATCTTCATGCAGGATTGTTCGAATAGTTTCTTTGTTGATGTTTAAAGACTCTTCCATCATTCTTAGTGACACAAATCGATTGTTTGCCACGAAATCACGCACTTTTTCAATAATCTCAGGTGTCCTAGATGAACTTGGTCTTCCGGTGTGCTTATCGTCTTCTAGCGTCTCTCTTCCGTCCAAAAAACGTTTGTGCCACAGGAAAACATTTGATCTACTTAAACAAAACTCACCATAAACTTGTTTCATCATTTAGTACATTTCCGAGGCACTTTTACCAAGTTGTGCGTCGTTAAATTTAATAACAGCCCTTTGTTCCATCTTAATAATTCAACATGAAAAAAATTTTACTTCTCTAATGAACGGCCATTTCGTTTGAGTTACTTTAACAACTGCACAGTACTTTTGGCAGAAAGCAAGCAGATGGTCACGGTTTATAACGCATTCGCGATTACACTGGTGGCGCCACCGTAGGCTGAAATCTAGCGCCAGTCTTAAAAATTATTTGATGCACTGTGTATATATGTTTAAACACTAGTTTTCTAAATATATTTCGAATACAGTGGTGATGAGATGCTTACTAAGAAAATATTTTTAGCCTAAGTGGCAGGAAGGAAAGGCAGAGGAAGGCTAAGGAAGTCATGGGAGGATCAGACTCAGGAGTGTCTGCATGAGAAAGAGATTATAGGTATGAAGTACAGAAGATCTTGTGTACAGTGTGTGATGGATGTGAGTGAAACCTGAGTTGTATGTCAAGATCGCTGTAAATGGAGAAGTTTGATACAACAACAGTAAGTAAAAATTATCTGGTGGTTTGTATTTTTTTGTGGAGCTAACCTCTGAATCTCAGAGAACAGCTTAGTGATACGTATGCATGTATGGTTTTCTAAATATATTTCAAATACCGATTTTCTGTATGATTTTATTGAGAGCCACTACAGTTGTACATTTTGCTTTTTTCGAAAAGTTAGCGTATTTTTGTGAAAAGCACGAACCTTCCATATTAGATTTTACAATCTAAACTGTGTTATCACCTTTTAAAGTTAAATTTCTCTGAAATTTAAATGGCTTTCCATTTCTTAATAACTTCTTTATCAACAGACAAAAAGAGCAAGCACTTTTCCTTTTGTTTTCTAAAAATTCAAGTTCAAAATTGGAACTTTTAACTCTTCATTGGCGGCGTCTTTTGCTTACTGTAAAGTTACTTCTTCTGCACAATGAGCACACAGTGGTGCTTAATATTAATTTTGCTTTAAACAAGAGAAAAAATGCCTGCCCTGCCCCTTCATACACAAAGAAATGACTAGGGAATGTAAAAACCCATGGTAAGCAAAATGAAATATAAAAAATCAGTACTGCGCTGTTCACTCTGCCATGGAAACAATTTTACAGGATACAGAAATGGATCAGATTCCATCACGGATACATGAAGTACAGTTTTAGTGCAAATTATTAACAGCTGTTCCTAATTTTCTTGGTGTGTAGACTGCATGAAGACTTCAAAAAAGTACTGAGGTAATGCCACAATATTAAAAACATCTAATAAGCAACTCAAAAATGATTTAAAAGTGACAGAATCTTGAAAACGTGAAAATAAACTTTAAACAAATGTTGAATACCATTATTAAATTTCTGTAGTTTATTTGATTTCCTGTGCCTCACAGCAGACCAATGATGTTTGCCGTGACTACGATGAATCTGTAGCACTTGAAGTGCTTGTGATGGTAGTAAACAGGAAACATTACGGAAAAAATTTAACCAAAAATTACCAATTATTAAAATTCCACAAGATTTGCAGTTTTCTATTTAAAAAGAAAAAAATTTAATTAAATTGGGACATTTGCGAATTTGCACTTTATGGAAACTTTTCGTTATTTGCATAGAACATTGTTAATTATGCTGGGTACGAGGATCAATTCAATTTTTGCAGAGAAGCTCCACAAAATGCAATGCAGCTGGCAACCTTGCTAATATATATTATCTGTTTGGTTCACTACAAGGGACAAAATAGAACCAAAAGCACATGAGTTACAATGTTTTATTACACACAATTATTGTCCCTAATTAAAAAAAATATAATCATATGAGCAAGATCGTGACACTTTACACTTTTAAAAAGCAAGCAGACTTTTGAAGAATGTTTAATTTAGCTCAGTTAATTAGTGTCCACTAATCTGCAAAGATTTATTATTATTTTTTTAATTTCATTCAAGTAGGAGTTGATAAGCACACAATGTTAAAAGTTAACAAAAGTTAAGCAGAAATTAACAAATAAAACTTAATTAAAATGAATTCTTACCGCCATACACTGCCTACTGATACATGACTGCTTCATTCTACCTGGTCCACCAAACTTCTTCATGTCTTTGCAAAAATGGCATTCACCACAATCAGCACGTAAGCAGGCTTCACATTTCTTACAGCGAGTACGCCTCCGCCTAGCATTGTTTGAATTATTTCCTGACTTAGAGCCAGACTTGGATCCTTTGGATGATGAAGACGGCGTTGGTCCTGCTCTAGGCTTTGGACGAGGTTTCTGAAAGTGTACCAAAGTGCACATGAGCAAATAATAAAAACTCAATAATGTCGTACATTGCAAATGACATCACAAATCAATTTGTGATATTAATACTACATTCAAGGCTAAAAAGAAAGAAAGCTGTTCCAACACTAGAGCAGATATGTATAGAACCACATGCCATATTTTTCAAGAATAATGCCGCAGTTCCTCTTATTTCCTTGTTTTGTTATTGGAAATAGCACTGCAGGTTAATATACCAGAAAAAAATTCTATTTGAGGACTATTCCACTCCCTGTCAATACTTAGATACAGACAGCTCTTATTTTAACTTCAGGAGACTCTGATATCTTGTTCCTTGAGATGAAATTGTGATTCCTGGAAACAATAGCAGAGTAAATTGTATGCCTTTCATTGGAGATAAATTATGCAAAGGAGAAGGGTGCAGTTAAAAAAGTTATTTTTAACATATTTTGCCTGATCTGCATGACTCACAACAAGTAACATCAGAGATGAAAGCATTGAAGGCTTGTGGAAGTGATACACTAAAATAGGAGTTGTCCTTGCTGTACTTGTCTTACTGTTGCTTCTAAAAGATAAAAGACCTTCACACCCCATTCATGTGAGAGATAGGGAGTGTAAAAAATTGTGAGCGTTTTACAGCAGGATGTTTATTAAATGTGTCGCACTGGTGTAACTAATCAAAATGCTAGCGGTGAAATGTTGTTTACAGCATGGTTCATAATTGGAAAGGAGATCTCTCTTTAATTTCATGTTTGAGGAAGTGTGCAATAGTATAAGTCTGTAGAACTTAGTAGTTTTTCCTGTTGCAGGCTCACCAACTGTACTATGAGCAAGGCCAAAAATTTGTGATTTTTCCATAGCACACATTTCAGCCACTAGTAGCTATTTCTATTTATGGATGTTTTACCATCTGCATAGAAATCTGGTTGATATGTATATATATATATATATACAGGGTGTTTCACTCGCTACTTTACCCAGTATTTTTGCAATAACTGTAACAGGAATGAAGATATCATAACAAAATTTGAACTGGACTTACCTTAGGCTGCGAGAAAGCAAACGGAAGTGATGTGTAGTTGTGCCGGCATCGTGGGCATGGCCAGAGAGAAGTGGCGGTACTAGTGTATCATGACTCCTCATCGCCTGCCGGACGAGCGGGCATCTGTCAATTTACTGCATCTGCCGACACAGTGCGGTCGTTGTTTTGCCGCTCATGCAACAGTATGGTTGTGTGTGTGTTGTTGGAAAACAGAAAATGCTGAAATGAGCCGGTATACTCTAGAGGAGCGAGTGTATATTGTGTGGACATACTGGCAGACTAAATCGTTGAAGTTGTGTCAAAAAGAATTCGTTAAGAGGTTTGGAGGTCAGAAACTACCATCAAAGCTCTGCATTTTGGCCTCCAGCAGGATAGAGCAACATGCCATACTTCTCATGCCAGCATGGCCGAAATTGAGTCATTTCGAAGGGACTTTGACATCCACGGTTGCCAGATTTGACGCCGCTTGTTTACTGTCTCTGGGGCTATCTGAAAGGTAGAGTTTAGGGCAATAATCCATGAACCATCGCCACAGTGAAATCCAACATCATTCAAGAAATTCAGGCAATTCCTGGGGACATGCTGAACCCCAAAAACTCCATTTCAAGGTTATTCATATCACTGTTACTAACAATTCCTGGAAAACTTGTTACTATGAACTGTACTGGTGCATAGGAGGATTTCTGCCTCACTGATATATCTGCCACCTCAGCATGCTTCAAAAATCATTAGCCAATGGACATTTCTGGATTATATATTCACATCCTTTTTCGTAGAAACGTCTGACAGAAGAATAAAAAATTTCAGTTGGGTTTCCGGAAGTTCTTTTTTTAATTCTGCCAAATAGGATCTTGTTTTTACCCCAATAACAAGATCTTCGTCAGCTTTCTGGTATTTAACCTTTGTGAACTTGGCTTGGGCGACATCAGTTGTTTTGTTTAATGCAGATGGTTTAATAAATCTGATCAGTAAGTCTGTGAGTAGACTATAAAGTTCTCTTCTTACAGTGTGAACTACTAGAGCTTCAAGCTGCAATTTTACATTCAAATCTAGAAAAAGGGACAATGTGCTGCTGAGAAACAAACAATAAAGTTTGGTATCTAAGGATCTTAAAGCGATTCTAGAATTCTTGAAGCGAACATTTCTTTCCAATACTTTAGAATCATCTTCATTTACACAAAACAACTCTGTGATTGCATCCCACTGTGTCAGAAGCCTATTGATTGCATCTAGTAGGCAGCATGTAGCTACATATTTCAAAATCTTGTGTGGCTTCACACTACATAGCTTTTGGCACTCAAGTAGTTTTTTTCTTTCTTTTTGAGCTCTTGTCTAGGAAAAAGTAAATATCTATTAAAACAGTTTCTTTATCAGTACCCAATTACTTCGCTTTTTGGGCACATATGTGGAATAAATGACAAATGCAGCCAAGGTACTACAATTGCAGGATTAACCTTTCTTAAATTTGCTGCAAACACCATTTAGGTTCCCCAACATTGTATTGGCATTGTGACAGCCAAATGAGACACAGTTACTCCATGGAATGCCTTTTCTTTTCATTTAATTATCCAGAATTGTAAAAGTACCATGCCCTGTATTGTTATCTGATTGAAGTATACTTAACAAAACAGACACTATTTCACCCTTAGCAGAGTCAAAATATCTGACAACAACTGGATACAGCTTTACAAAATTCTGATCAGTACTTCCATCAGTTGCCATCGAAAATAACGAATTACGGAGTGCAGAAACTACAGTGGACTGTGTAAAGCTAGCCATGGATTTCCCTAGTGAGGTGGTTTTTGTTCGTGCACAGCTGTATTTCTTGGCAATTGTGGAATCCGGGAATATTTTCCTGAACAAATTCCCAGCATGATCAGCTGCCAGGAAAGAGGTGAACATGATTTCAGCATGTGATATTCATAAATCCTCCGTTTTAGCAAAATATTCACCCAACAGCCTTACTTCTGACCTTTCTTTGCAGTATCTTTTGTGTTTCACACGTTATGTGACGAGAACAGTCGAACTTTCGGTCGTGTTTAATTGAGAAATCGGAATTACACATCGCACAAAACGAATTATGCTCTGAAAGTTGGGAGGCACTCAAACATGGCTACTTTTTAGAATACTCTGCTCTGAAGCGCTGATAAGCTGTTTTCTTCTTCGGTCGCGGTTGATCTAATTTTTCAGGTGGAGACATCCTGACTGATTAAAAAGTTATACACGAAAAATTATATGCCACCAATATAAGCAGTATGCACGTTGCAAACTCCACACACAGTCCACGCTGTCAAAAGACAGGGAAAGCCTCGACTGGAGAACTGAGCATGCGCAAAGCATCTGAAATACTTCGAAAGGTGCTAAAATAAGTAAAAAGAAGCTAAAGGCACTCTACTAGCGGCTGCAGTAATACCATCCACGTGACAATGATCGTAACGTGAGCCCACTTTCACTAGTCTTGTCATTTCGATTGGACTTCACCAACGCCAATCACTTGCTGGTTTTAAAGGAGATAGCGTGTCCCCCTCCCCTGGGATGAGAGTGAGAGGCAGGTGGATTTCAGTTGCAGCCCCACTTCTGTCCAAACACCTTTACAGAACAAGGTTCATACTCTTCCAAGCAAAATAAATTCAAGAACTTTTCAAGGACTTTTTAAAACCAAATTATCATTTGTGTGAGCTGGTCAGTAGGTAGGTATTTTAGTAAATTCAGACCATTAAACTTAGCTGGGACAGACACAACTTCGATGATCTGCACCTGTTAGCCCCTGTTGGTTTATTTTATTAACTTAGAACTGCCCCTCTGCTTTGGTGCTTTTCAAAATCATTTTATTTTGTGCAATATTTTGAAGGGGGACATTATTTTCGTATTCATCTGCTGGTATGATATTTATTGTTTGCTTAGCTCTTTAATTTTGATGCACGACTTGATTTTTTGATGTAGCCAGGAGACAAAGGGTCACACATGAAGCACATGCAATTCCTAGAAGTTCCACCCACCCGCAAGAACGCTTCTTAACTAACCCCAGTCAACAGAAGCCCATCACAATTCCCAAATACATCATTCCAATTATGTGTTTTATTCCCTTGCTGATGTTTTACACCGCAGCGATGTCATAGCCAATGTACTTGTGTTCAATGTGCTCTTCTGGGTTGAATGCAAGTTCAGCATAATTTGATCAGCTTGGTGTTTTTACCAGAACTACACAAAAATATCCTATACAACTTTTTAGCACAAACAATTATTTTACATATACTCTTTCATACCAACACTTAAAAACCAAAGCAACATTTTTTTTCAGTACTGTTTGCGGAGTTTTGAACTTTTTTTAACACTTTCAAGGACTTGGAAATGAACTTTTATTTTTCAAGGACTTTTCAAGGTTTTCAAGGAGCGTACAAACCATGCGGGGGGGGGGGGGAGCAACCCACCTGCCATTTGCAATAGCAAAGAGCAACAGGAGAGGAAGGATTGTAATGTGCATGCCTAAAAAGAAAATTGTGCGCACACGCACACAAAAGTAATTTTAAGTGTTATGCGAGGCTGATATTTTGAATTTACCTCTCTCTCTCTCTCTCTCTCTCTCTCTCTCTCTCTCTCTCTCTCTCTCTCTCTCTCTCTCTCAGCAGTTGTTGCCAGTCGTAATCCTACAACTTTTTTTATCAAGTCTTCCCTGTTAAGCTGAAAGCACAGAGGGTTGGGGATCAGCCATTGTGAATGTCGGACTTTAATACTTTCCTTCATTCGGACTTTAAAACTTCTCCCTGTTTAAAGTTCAAATGAAAGAACATCAAGCAGCTATTAGGAACATTAGTAACAAAACAGGGCTAGACAGACATATACAAGCAAGTGGACACTCCATAAATTGGGACTCGGTAAGAATAATCGCCCACCAGTCAAACTTAGTAAAGAGGAAACTAGAAGAAGGGATCGAAATAGCAAGAAGAAGAAATACCACAATTAATGATAATTGCGGTTGGACTCTTCCAACTGAGTGGCAGCAACTACTCCAGTGACGTAGTCCTGATGACGAACTAGGCTTTAGTTCGAAAATTTGACCACCAACTTTTTTGAATAATAACCTCTATAAGACCCGTAAAAAAGTTAATTCCACAGTACACTATGAATAGAGGTGCCATAAATTCATTTACAACTACTATTAATATTGTCAATTCCACCAAGTTTTATGTGAGATTCTCATGTGTTACACAAAAGTGTAATGAAATTGCAAACAAAAGTGTAATGAAATTTTGAACAAAAGTGTAGTAAAATAGTGTTGCCTCACCTCAAAAAAAAAAAATCTGAACAATGGTTGAAACTTTTAAGATTAATTCAAATTTTGCAAATCTCGATTTCGAAAAACGGCTCCGAGATGCTTTGACAAGTTTCTACTAAATTTCAAACCTCTACATTCAATAGATTATTCTGAAGGTGACTAACAAACAAACATATTAATTTTCCTATTATGACTTTCAAAAGAAAAATATTTGTGCTACTTTCAGTAATAATTAAGTAGTTTCATATAGAAAAGTACCACCGGCATAGCACAGTTGGGTAAGTCGCTTTGCACTGTGTGGGAGGCGGACGTCTTTGATGGGTATTTAAACCCCAGTCCTGCCGACCATCTACTCTGCGGTTTTTCGAGGGGTTTTCCCAGACTCTCCGTGTTTGGGGATGCAAATGCGTAGATGGTTCCCACTGAAGACGGCCCCAGACGCTTCCCAGGCTGCCTGGGTTTACCAGATGAGTGTCTATGTGCTGGTTGTAAAACAATGTAAGACGAATTAAATCTGAAGCACCATGGCATTCGGCACCTACGGGATTTTGAATCCATGGTTGTTGTTGATGATGATATAAAAAAGTGTACCATTAAAAGCAAGTATGGATGTAGCCAGCTAGTGAAACATACTTGCCTGGCAAAAAAAAAAAAAAATCTGTTTGCTTATGGGAACTACACTTGACCACATCTAATCATCATTACAAACTGAAGAATAGCATGGTAAAAATCACACCTAAAAATCTCAGCACAGAACTATTAAAATATGTACAACAGCATGACTTGATTTTTAAAACTGCCATTTCTTGATATTTCTGAAATCAAAATAAATGCTTTCAAAGGCAAATTTTTTGACTGACCTTGGTATTGAAAAATGATTCTTATTTAACAAAATTTTTGGTACAGAAGCACCACATTTTTACTGATTTCCATGTAACCATCTCTTCAGAAAACTTGAAAACTGCACTGCCCTGGACAGGAAATTCACATAAATACATATATAAACTTACTAATTATTTTCATTTTATAAAATGTGCTTTATAAAGTTCAAATGTCTCCCTATAGTCATAGGGAGGATAATTCATGGAAATGAATCATTATACAATGTAACTTGGATAATTCGAAGCTGAAAGGGCAACAGAAATAATTCAAATTACGCCAGTTTGAATATGGTTACATTCAAGTACTGTAAAAAACAACATATTTATTCATAACATACAAAAAAAAAAAAAAGTACAGTACGGTAAATTTAAAAAAAAATTGTAAAACAAAAACGTGAAATTTTGGCCTGCTTCTTAGAATTTATGTTATGGGTAAGTGTAAATTCCTCAAGTTTATTGAGTGAATGAAATAGAGAGTCACTTACATTCTGCTATCCCTCAACAAACTTCCTTAACTGTTGGAGGTGAACCAAGGCCTCTACTGAATTTGAAAGGCGCTCTTCAGGAAATTCTGGTCGTTCCAGTTCTTCATCTGAAGATACACAGCAGGTCTTCTTATTCATAACATCAGCCAAGATTTCATCATCTGTGAGCTCACCACAAACAGCTAAATTGTCATCAACTCTCACAAAAGCCTCATATGGTACATCACGGCCTACGTCATTCCAGTACTCCACAGTGGGTATGATCTCCTCGCCACCAATACCTTGATGTAGTTGAAACTCATCATCGGAGTGCTGGGAGCCTGCTTTTCCAAAGCCGTTGGCTATATATAGTTTCAGGTTTAACTTGTTGCTTCATCCAGAACTCCAAACTTCATCCAGAACAGTACATACCCATTCTAAAAGGCAATTGTTGAAAATACAAGAATACAAAAATGGGGTTTTCTTCGAATTAAATAAAAAAAAGTTCGAATTAAAGGGGTGTTTTTTTTAACATTATTTATACAGAAAATTCATGGGACCAAAGGAAAAATTCGAATTAAAAATGTTCAAATTAGACAAACAAGTTACACTGTAATGCATATGTTTGAAAGCTCTGTACTGTGGAAAAGAGAGAGAGAGAGACAAATGGAAAACACTAAGTCACTATGCAAGAACCTCTTTCATTCAAGTTCATGCACCACTGAGCACACATCTCTCAATATCCGTTCGAGCATGCCATTTATTACCCCACCAAAGACAATGACATTTCAAGTAACTGAAAGCAATTACTGCCTAGGAATCTTAATAACTTTAAATTTTTGCTAGTCGAAGCAAATCCTGCATCATTGTAGCATAGAAAGTTGGAATTTTGTTGTTCTGATTGGTGTAATGAATAGCATGCCCAAAACGAAAATCAGGAGATACAGATTTGATTTCTGCTCCAGGGTGGTGCAATTTTCAAGTCTTCCAAAATGATTATTACATAGTGAACAATAAACTAAAGCAATTCCAGTCATAATCTGATTGCTGCTTAAATAATTATATGATCATCCCATATATTTGAAATATAAACTATGGCATGAACTGTTAAGAGAACTTAATAGTGTATTTGTTTCAACATTTATAAAACAAATTCTATAGAAATGATACTAACCTTTGGTTCAGTCCAAAATAAAGCTGGTTTACCAGTAATAGCAAGTTGCGGATCATCATTTTGATGCTCAAGAATCAGTGCCTTCAGTGAAATAAAAAGCACATCGTTCATTTTAGCTCTGAAGTTACAATTTGAGATTTTAAATAAAGTTGATGAATAAGTTTAAAAAATGTACAAATAATGTAGTTCCAATAACATATCAGAGAAGGAAAATCTACATGATAACCTCAAATACATGGTCTAAAAACATACTTTATATAAACTATTGGGTTGTCGGAAAAATCATGACGTAATTTAGCCATGTTTTGCAACGGTCATTTATTGATAGAAAGAACAAAGATCAATCAATAATATAATGCCCGTTTTGTTCGATGACCTTTTGCCATCTGTCAGTGAGCTGCAGAATGCCTCGTTCATAGAAGGACCTGTCTTTCGTGGGGAAAAACTGTACAAGGTGCTGATTTACAGCCTTATCTGAATTGAATGTTATACCACGCAAGGACTGTTTAAGAGAGCGAAACAAGTGGAAATCTGACGGCGCAAGGTCAGGCGAGTATGCTGGGTGTGGCAACACATCTCACCCAAGCTCAAATAATTTTTGGAGGGTGATCAAATTTGTGTGTAGTCTCGCGTTGTGATGGAACACAACACCTTTACGATGAACGAGCTCTGGATGTTTCTGGATGATGGATTCATTCAAACTGTCCAATTGCCGACAGTACACATTCGAATTGATTGTTTGGTTCCATGGTAGGAGCTCGAAAAACACGACACCTTTAAAATCCCACCACACTGAGACCAGAACCTTCCGCTGATGAATGTCTGCTTTGGATGTTGTTTGAGGAAAAGCAGCACGTCGGGACCAAGACCGTTTGTGCAGCACATTGTTGTACACAATTCACTTTTCGTCACCAGTTATCAGTCGCTTCAAAAAGAATCGTTTTCCTCACATTTAATGAGCATATCGCAGATGTTTATACACGCCGTCAATTGAGCTTCTTTGAGTTCATGAGGAACCCACGCATCGAGCTTGCTTACGTATCCCACCTTCTTCAGGTGGCCGTGAATGCTTGAAATGATGGATGTGCAATGTGTCTGCAATCTCTCGTGTCATGTAATGTGGGTTTGATTCTATCAATGCGTTGATTTGGTCATCATCAACCTCGGTGGGCCTCCCTGACCGAGGAGCATCATTGAGGTCAAAATCACCAGCACGGAATTTTGTGAACCACCTCTGGTACTCACGTTCTTGTAGAGCATTATCACCGTACACTTTACACAACTTTTCACAAGCTTGACGCGCGTTCTTCCCTTTACGGAAGTAAAACGGTAAAATATGGCGAAAATGCACAATTTGGTCTTCTATCTTCAACTCGATGTCAAATCTCCACAAATCAACCAAATCGCTCACTATTCCTTTTAGACTGCAGCTAGAACTGGCACCTGTCGAATGCCATAGCGATAACAGAGTTGCGCATGCCTCTAGTACTTCCAAAACCGCCCAACCGCCATCAGGTGCCAAAATACGTCATGACTTCTCCAACAACCCAATATACTTGTGATATGAGAAAGAATAAAAATTTATTGTATCATGCAATACAAAAGAGTAAATAAAAGAATTCTAATATTTACGCTTTATTGTACAAAGCAACAGATGGTGACACAGACTGAACAGCTGTAAAGTTAATGAAAGGACATGAGACCAATTACAAGAATGGGTGTGGCAAATTCACTTTTTGACCATTCACGAGAAATTCAGAGTGGCACGGCACCAGTCTACCAACTAGTGCTATTGCCCGAAAGACAATCAAGGTTAGAGGCGAATGCATCAATCACACAACAACCAGTCCTATTTTTTCAAGGTCTGGAAGTAGATGTGATTTTTTTTTTATTGTTCATTCATTTCTTTGAATGAACAATAAAAAATAGTTTCTGTTGTCCATGTTCAAAGTCTTTCAATAAATTTTTCCATCAACCACTATTGTCACTTACAGAGGACAACAGTGGTTACTGTACAACCCAGACTGCCAAAAGAATTTACATGATGCATTGATTCTGCACCAACTGTAAGTACCATTCAAAATATTGTTTTCTTTTGGCTATTTGCTTTGTGTTTTAATTCATTTACAACCACTATCTCACTCCACCCTTTCATACATGTTTTATTTCTTTTACAAAGATCATTTGAAATGAATATTTCTACTTTCAGAGTCCATAAATGCCATAAAGTTAAACAGTTATCTCTTTATGTTAAGATCACAAATTTATAACTTATATCAGAGAAAGATTGTTAAGATGACACTTCCATTTCAGTTGACCATGTGCAATCCACTCACACATCAAAACTGCATCAGACCAAGTTACTTGGCAAAAATTTAGCAGAAGTTTTGAAAAATAAACATCCTAGTTTATAAAAACAGAAAGCATTACACAGGTCAAACTTGCTTACAGCAAGCATGACAGGACCAGCAGTTCTGCCCATTAAATCCAAGTGGTAAGAAAATCACGGTTTTAAGAATCAATTGGAAAAGTCTAATGTAATAACCTAGAAGTAAAATAAAAAATGCATACACCAAACGCCTGCCAATGAATGTGAACCAATAAAAGAAATGTATCGAGTACAGATATACTTACTGGATAAGGAAGATGTGGTAAAGTAAAAAAATATATATATACATGAAGTATGTACTACACATCCATATCAATTATAGTTTGAGCATTTTTATAGGCATAGTATTATAAAATATATTGATACTTATTACATATATTTTTCCTTCTGTAGCAGCATGTAAGAGGTGTCTAATGTAGTTTGGACTTTTCCTTCATCTCTTTCATCTGTTTGTTTGTGTCTAATTGCATTCATTATGTAGAAAACTTCATTGCTGCCTTAAAAAATTGTTTTTTAATTTTCTCCTTGCACTATAAAGCTACTGAATAAGTTAGTCACTAGTATTGCCTGGCAACACGTGCTTGTGATATCTCCCCAGCAATGTCATCTGCAGTGCATAAATCTGACTTCAACAAAAACAAAATTATCAAATTCAATGACAGTGATTTCTCAGTTTTGCTCTGATGAAAGTGGACTTTCAATTTCCTCTTCTTCAAATTTTCAGTCTTCTAAAATGTGCGACCCAGCCTTATGCCAGCAATTTCTGATTTTTTTTTTGATTTTTTTTTTTGTCATACTTTTCCCAAGCATCAGTTATCAAATGAACTGCTTCAAGTACATTCATACTTACAGCTGTTCCTCTCACCCTTCTATTCAAGTGCGTTAAGATTAACTGCTTATGAAAGTTACTCTTACAGCTTTCCATGACCCCATGGTTCATGTGCTGTGTACAGAATACTGTAGATTCTTTTAAGCCAAAAATTCAATCTGGATGTTAGTGAGTCCTGGGATGTGTGCATAAGCAAAATTTTGCACTTCCATTTCCTACATTCATGTTCCAATTTAGAAATGTGACTTGTAAAAATGTCTGAAGTCAACAGTGTTTTTTGCTGTTGCCGTAGTAGTCAGTCGGCCTTGATCCGTTGGCTGACAAATGTTGGTTGTGTTTGGCAGAAACCACACAAGTTTTGCATTTGATAGATCATGTGTTGCATTATCCAAAAACAAAAGAACATGCCTACTTACCCTTTTCACCTCCTTTGAATTAGAACTTGCCAGCCATTTTCCCATAATTTGATCTGCCGCAATGTAGATTTCTTGTCTAATTTTTGCACAAAGGGAAGCTTCTTTAAGTCAAATTTTTTTTTTCAACTATTTGGCAGCTTTGTTCTCACTAATGGCTTTTTTGTTTCCCCAAACATAAACACGCATCTGTCTGTCTGTCTGGTAATTTAATTTACACTAATCTGTGAAAAACTTTGCTTCTATTTATTATAGATTCAAATTTTTAAAAATATATATCTTGTTAATGTAAGCACTCAAAAATGTTTGTTTCCCTTTTCATGAAAACACACACACACCTTTCATATTTTGCACTACAGCTCAGCTACTAAAATCTGTTAGTAAAATAAAAATTACCTTAAAATCATTCAACAGGTTATCTGGATCTTTAATTAGGTCAGGAATTCCTTTCTTAGCTGGTGGAAGAATCTGAAGCCATTTTAAGATAGCCTGAAAAAAATAAACCCTGTTTGTCAAAATGTACAGAAAACACTTCATAGTAAAGCAATGACACAGTATTCACACTTCTTTGGCACCACATGCATTCTTTTGTTTGTTTTCTTATTTATGTATTTTTGGCACACATTATATATGGTCATTACAAAGCATGGAACTGAATATTGGGACTACCATTTTTCATGAAATACTTGAGTGCTGAATTTCCAGCAGCCTTACATACATGTCAAGCAAGTGCTATTTTGTGCAAAGCAAGTGCTCCCATCAATTACATCAACAATGTTCTACAGTGACTTAAATTTTTTTTTCTCAACAGATTTCAGAAATTTTACCAGAAATTCCTAAATTTACCACCAGTTACACTGCAATAATGCCACAATAAGGCTTATCCAGCATCTGCCTGCCTATGACTTCCTTCATTTTCACACATGTAGCAGCTTTTATTTGCCAGCTTTTTAGATATTTTCAGACTTGAAAATAAATTTTCAAAATGGCAAAAAGTTTTAGTATAGCCTGAGTGTAATTGTACTTGCCCACAAAATAATTTCAGCAGGAATAAACATTAAACAGTCACTGTTGCAGAGTGGTAGTTGTACACACTGCCACCACATACATTAACAATGTTTCCTATCTGCAAGTGCTCTTGGGGACACTTTGATTTGTGCATGAGAGACAATTCACAAAAAGGAATGGAATACATGCAGAAGTCACAGCCCATGACTCAACACCAGTATGAAAATGCATCTTTGCTCTGCCTGGTTCTCCAACTTTCAACACATCATAAGAATGCAAAAGGATCCAATTTGGGAACAGGACTCTTTAAACTAGCACACCTACTGAAAATGAGTCCACACTGGAGAAATGTAACAAATCTTTCGAGGCAGTGCAAAAAGTGCAGAAATCACTTCACACATATCTCACTGTTCAGAAGAGGATTAAGTTTATTCAAAACTGATAAGCTAACAGCTTTGAGGGTATTATAAGACAACCTTGGATTTTCTACAGTTGATTACTGATACCAGAAAAGTTGTTGCTTCTCAAAGCCAATATTCTCCTGATGGTGGCAGTTTTGAAATTATTGCTCATGACTGGCTGCTTGTGTTGTTAGAACTTTTTTTCATTTTTTATTAACATATTACTTGACAGTTTGGTATGCTGATCATGTATGTGTAATCTGTATATTACCATTCCTTGCAACTGTTTTAATTTCAGGAAATTCATATATATATATATATATATATATATAAACACAAAATCACTCAACTGGGAAAACAAAGGGATAAAGATTAATGGAGAGTATCTAACTCACCTTCGTTTTGCTTATGACGTAGTCATTTTTGCAACTACTCCATCAGAGCTGCAGAGTATGATCCAAGAACTTGCTGACAAGAGTAAAGAAGTGGGATTAAAAATGAACTTTCAGAAGACAAAAGTGATGTACAATGCTTTTACAAGAAATGAAGATTTATCGATTGATGGGGGAAAACTGGAGATAATAGACATGTACGTTTATCTTGGACAGCAGATATCAAGTGAGGGTCGCATTGATGAAGATATTAATCGGCGTATAAAACTTGCCTGGAGAGCTTTTGGAAGAAACAGTATAATTTTCAAGAGCAATATGCCATTATGTCTTAAAAGAAAAGTGTTTGATCAATGCATCCTTCCAGTGCTTACATATGGTGCAGAGACATGGAACTTAACTAAAAGAGACATACAAAGACTGCAGACAACTCAAAAAAGCATGGAGAGGTGCATGCTTGGTGTAACCAGGAGAGATAAGAAGAGGAACTCGTGGATCAGAAAAATGACGAGAGTGGAAGACATCATGATCAGAGTAAAATCCCTGAAATGGCAATGGGCATTTCAGGGATTTTACAATACTGCCAGGACAGACCATCGATGAACAGTCGAAATTTTTGATTGGATTCCAAGAGACAGGAAAAAACCCAGAAGACGACCACATGGGAGATGGGTGGATGAAATTCGAAAGTATGCGGGAGTGACATGGAGGAGACTGGCACAAGACAGACTGTTGTGGAAGAAACTTGGGGAGACCTTCGTCCAGCAATGGATTGATAATGGTTGACAATTATAATGATGATGATATACACAAATAAAATTGATGTAAGCTGAATTACTTATGATACATTGTACAAACATAGAATTTGCACAGAAGCGCTAAAGCAGCAATTCGGAACGAATAACATCATACTACCTATAAAAACATATCATTACAAACCACAATTTCAAAAAAAAAAAAAAACTAATGAAAAAAAAATATTAATACAAAGAGACTCAAAAAGCATTATGAATTATGACCATAAACAAACCTCCCAAGCCGATCTCATCAGGGGAACACCAGCTTGTGGATCCTGACCTTCGAAACTCAGCAAAAGCCGGAATAACCCAAGACCCGCTGAGGTGCTCTTGAGGTCATGGGAAAAAGCAGATAAAGACCAATCTATTAAATCACTAGAAATACAGACTTATATACAAAGACAATTTGACAGAAAGTGAACAAACCCGATCACATGGTCCATATCATAAGTGGAAATCCATAACAGAATGCAAATAGGTGTAAGCTGTGTAAGAAACCTATAAAGTAGATTAGTAAATAATTAGCCACAACAGTCCACCAAATGGCATTTAGCAACCTAAGTTATTAAATTTGTAGGGCTTATATTAATAATGTCTGAAAAGTGTAATTTCAGGGCAAAGAATTTCTTCGAAACTCTTCAACAATTACACTTTTCAGACATTATTAATATAATCCCTACAAATTTAATAAATTAGTTTGCTAAATGCCACTTGGTGGACTGTTGTGGCTAATTATTTACTAATCTACTTTATAGGTTTCTTACACAGCTTACACCTATTTGCATACTGTTACGGATTTCCACTTATGATATGACCATGTGATTGGGTTTTTACACTTTCTGTTCTGTCAAATGGTCTTCGTATATAAGTCTGTATTTCTAGTGATTTAACAGATTGGTCTTTATCTGCTGTCTCCCATGACCTCGAGAGCAGCGGGTCTTGGGTTATTCCGGCTTTTGCTGAGTTGCGAAAGGTCATGATCCACGAGCCGGTGTTTCCCTGATGAGATTGGCTTGAAAGGTTTGTTTTTGGTTATAATGCTTTTTTTGAGTCTCTTTGTTTAATTTTTTTTTTTTTTTGAAAGTGTAGTTTGTAGTGGTATGTTTTTATCAATAGATCGAAGGAAAATTAATATACTAATGTAATATAAACTACAACAAAACCGTGCTGTGCTGCAGGTATTAGATGTAGATAGTGTATGCAAAAGAATATTAACGCACAAGCAACCAACCCTCATAAAACAACTGGGGCTTTATGACTTCCAGATGAAGAAAAGCACAATAAAAGAAATTATATAAAGACAAAATAAAGTAAGTTATAAATGTGCACTCAGGACCTCTGGACCACTCTTCAGGGAAAGACATCCAGAGGCCCTGAGCAAACAAATTCAGTTCAGGTTTCATGAGAATGCTAAAACTCTTGAAAAACGCAACAACAGATGTCCACATTAAAATTTTGTTATAAATTTCAATGCATTCTGTCTTCCCTACCTGAACTGTAATTTATACAAAAAGGAACCGCTGAAACAAAAAATGAACGATAAAACTCCTTACCAAAACTGTAATCCACCTGAAAAATAGCCACTGTAACATAAATCCTTTCACTAAACTTCCCTTAAAAGGAAAGTTTAGTGGAAGAATTTATGTTACAGAAGTTTAGTGAAAGATAAACAAGAAGTTTGTTTTTGTATACGTTTACTAGACTTAAACTTCCCTTTTAAGGAAAGTTTCAGTCTAGTTTGAACTTCCCTTAAAAGGGAAGTTTAGTGGAAGGATTTATGTTATGGAAGTTTAATGGAAGGAAAAACGGGAAGTTTAGTGGAAAGATTTATGTTACAGTGGCTATTTTTAAGGTGGATTGCAGCTTGGTAAGGAGTTTTTATGTTCATATTTAGTTTCAGTGGTTCCTTTTTGTATATATTACAGTTCACATAGAGAAGACAGAATGCATTGAAATTTATAACACAAAATTTTAATGTGAAAGTCAGTTGTTGGTTTTTTCGAGGTTTTTGTATTCTCACGAAACCTGAACTGAATTTGTTTGCTCAGGGCCTCTGGATGTCTTTTCCTGAAGAGTGGTCCAGGTGTCTTGAGTGCGTTTATAATAACTTACTTTATTTTGTCATTTTATAATTTTTTTTTATTGTGCTTTTTTTCATCTAGAAGTCATAAGGTCCCAGTTGTTTATGAGGATTGGTTGCTTGTGTGTTAAGGGTTCGGGATTACAGAGATTTTACAAACACACTATTATCGAGAGATCCTGGTTGAGTGGAAGTCAGATCCAACTGTAACCTTATCTTACAGGATTTGTTTACTTTTGCAACGTTCAATATACACGAGAGGAGCAAAGGCTATTTCACTAGGTCAGCTTTTCTTTGAAAAAAATATTTCATGTTTGTTTTTTGTTCTAACCTCACTTTCTGTTTCATGATTGTACTTTCAACACATTTTTCAGTTTGCATTAAATGATCTAACATAGTCGGGCAGTTTGCCAATGCATGTGACCTCTTTTTTTTTTTTTTTTTTTTTTTTTTTTTCACACTGTTAAGACATCCTTTTGAACATAAGATAACTAGAAACTACAATACAATTATCCTGTCTGCATGAATTTAAATTCTTTGTGCTGTCAAGTATAGAACTGGTAACTTTACACAGTGGGATTTACCTGAATTTTGGCAAAAAGAAGGTCATTTTACACAACAGGCAGCTGGTCATTTAAAGGAAAAATTTTGCCATTAGTGAGATATGGAAACCTGTGGCTCTTGTAAAAAGTGATCACATGATTCAGGAGGTCAGCATATCATGGTGGTCACTTAACCAGGTTTTACTGTATATCTGTGCACTTGGTACCAAAACTGCATTTGCACTGACAGGGGGAAATTATGGGGTAGTCTCTGAACATCTATTTGTCATCACAGTAATTTATTAAGAATAGATACTCTTAAGTTCATGCCAGCCATATAAACAGATTTACTTTTCACACAGAAGTTCTCTGAGATTCAGAGGTTAGCTCCAAAAAGAAATACAAACTACCAGATATTTTTACTTACTGTAAATGGAAAGTTTGATACGACAACAGTAAGTAAAAATATCTGGTAGTTTAAAATTTTTTTGGGAGCTAACCTCTGAATCTTAGTGAACAGCTTAGGGATATGTATGTATGTATGTACAGAAGTACTGCATTTCAGCATTCTCCATGCAGCTGTCTCCTCAGAATCCCCAGAATACTGGAAAATTGCATTGTCCTGGAGTCAGAATCGAACTCAACACCTTCCTATGTCCATTCTAGTACAATAGTAGCATACTTGAACAGAAACCTGCAAACATGGGTTTGATTTTCCACTCCAGTGCAATGCAATTTTCAAGTTGCCTAAAGAGATGGCTGCAAAGAAAAAGAAGAGTGAAACAAGGCACGTCTGCACAGAAAATAAATGTACAGTATATCCATTTGTCCACCTGATATAACACTGGCACAGCAATAAATCACTGTAACAAAATTATAATATATTGTAACAGTGCAGCACCACAAAATGACTATAAGTGAAAGTTATCCTTCAAAGATCCCACAGTGAAGCTGTCTTGTAAAATGCATCTACAACAGTGTCTCATAAGTGCTATTAACTGTCTGAAAGACTGCACAGCAGAAAGGAATCACAGTAAAGCTATAGAATTCTGAAAGTGAAAGGGACAGTAAATTCACTTAAAACATAGATAATTGTTAACAAAACTTGAAACAAAATAACATCCAAAAGACGACTTGAAGGTTAAATGCAAATATAGTTCTCCCAATTAGTACTAATTCCACATATTAACTATTTTTCATGTTCAACCAAAAATTATAAGGATTTAAACACAACATATTTTTATTCGGCATGCACAAACAAACATGCAGTCACAATTCAACAATTTTGCATCATTTCTTCTATGTGATGGTTATGCATACACTCACACATATAACCACAAACAAGCAAAAAAAAAAAATTGTTGCTGAATTTTCAAAAAATACTGTTCAATAAGTATAGAAATTGATGTGCTGTAACAATGCAAATTGATAACATACTCTTCTCTGATGCAAAGGATTTCAAGAACTTAGATGATTCCTATACATCTCCCTTGTTTCACCCGCTGGTATATTTAAATATACTTATTTTTTACTTAGATTTTGGATACTAACACTGGTTTTTTCTAATGAAGAAACAACATAAGCATAGAATTCACATAGAAGCCCTTGAACATTTGAGTATATTAAGATAACAAATACCTAAATGCAAAAATAATAAGTAGTACGTTCAGGCGTGGTGCTGGTAACAGACACCTGGCAATTCAAGGGACTCCGTGAAAACCATTAATCCCATCTGATCTAATCCAGGGCAATAAAACCCCAATAATTTACATGGACAAACAATGTGATATAACAGTTTAACTGATAAGATGGGGCAGCATAAGATGCACAAAATTTTTAGTGAAAGAAATAAAATAATGCAAAGCCTAAAAATGAGTGAAAAGCATGGACAGTAATTTAATTTACACAAATTTAACTTTCTGAAGGCTGATAAAAAGAATAAGGACAGTAACTTTTCTGTATATTCAAAACAAAACTTGCTAGATGTTTCTGGATATAAGTAACTAAAAATATTTGCAAAGATTTTTAAAAAAATGAAAAGTTTGCAAATATGCAACTTCAAAATTTGTTCTTCAAGAAACATGTTAACACCTTTGCAACATTTAAAAGGTTTAAGCTAACTGGCTGTTAAGACCTACCTAGACATCAGTCATTAGGGAACATTTAACATCCTAATCAAAACATGAAACAGAGCTTGATAAATTTTTAACATTGTAGCCACCCATCGTCCAAGAATTCTGTGCCCCTCCCACCCTAACAAACTAAAAGATAAATCACAATTCAATGTGAAACACAGAAATGAACCTTGAAATATTGTAAATTATCAGCATTTAAAACTTACCTGTAAAAAAAAAAAAAAAAAAAAAAAAAAACTTTCCTCGCTATCATCAAGCCCAACAGTACACACCTGCACACACAAAAAAAAAAAAAAAAAGTAAAGAAGTATGCAAGTGTTAGGGTAGGAGTGGGCATATATTGTGTGTGAGTGTTCATAGTAAAAAATCCACAGATGATGTGGATTTTGCATGTGTTCATAATAGAAAATTTGCAGATGATGACAAACAGCTAGTGTTAATATCTTCTAAAGATTTGTTGCCTGAAAAGATTTGTTGCCTGAAAAAATTTGTTCAAAACCACAGAGAACTGAAATTCTAAAAACTCATTCCACAATTGCTATTTGCTTTTTCGTTATTAACACCATCGACTCTGATGTTACAGTTTTATCATGCTATGTTGTAACAACAAGCAGGCGCGCGCACGTACACACACACAAGACAATCTAAAAACGAGGTAAAAAGTTTTGGCCTGAAATTTGAAAATAAGCAACTTTTGAGGAGATCAACAGCAAAACTGAGATGTTTAGCAAATATCACTTCTAAAGTGCTTTTTATGTAAATAGTGAACAGCACAGCAGGGAATTAAAACTAGATGATGACCTTAGAGGTGTGATAATCTAACCCATTTATTAATCAACAATGACCACTAGCATGAACAGAACATTAGTAATCAATCAACCATGTCAGCCAGGTTTTTTGTACATGCCCAGGGTGTGGCACAGACAGTTCAACTACAAGAGATATCTTAGAGCGGAAAAATGAGCTGAAAAAAGAAAAACACAAACAGATGCATGAACAAAGGACAGCAGAAATCCCTCATCCACCACACCTACACTGGTGAAGCAAGGGCAAAGACGGCCCACCACTGAGATGACAGAAGCCAAAGAGAGAAGAGGTACCTTTGTTCTAAAAACCTAGTGATTTTGAAGTAATCTGCAAAACTAGGAGACTACAACACATAGATGCCATAGCCCATCACAGACAGGTCCAGAAGTCAACAGCCTACTAGAGTGCCGAAAAAGGGACAGATCATCTTGTGGTTGGTATCCATGACCACAAGTTATCTTCCTATACCTTGACACCCCCCCCCCCCAATAAATGATTCCTTTTAGGGCACGGGCCACAAAACTGCTTCCATTTAACTTGATAAGTCATCAATGTAGGCAATTGGTACAGTTACTACTCTCTTTGTTCTTTCTGACTATAAATATGTAAGCTTCGCTTATGCAAGATTTCATGATGGAAAAAAAAAAAAACCTATCCCACTTATCTTAGAGCATCAGGCAACTTACCTGCAAAGCTGGATCATACAGACTTACCAGCCTACCCTCCTGAGGGAGACGTGCTATAAGAAGTATTCCAATTTCCAATTACTGGTAGCCATCAAACCAGGTGCCACTGTTGGTCATGATCTGTGAAACGCATTCCATGAGGAACAGAGCGAAACAAAATCAACCGCTGACCATTTAGTCATCCTTCTTGCTGCAAAACGCTTCATTGCAATGCAGATGCGGTCATAATTTCCAAGATCACACAGAATTCAGTGTGTGAAGGAATCCGGTACCTGCTCTGTGAGAGCAAAGGGGAAGGTTTCCGCACTGTATTGGACTAATGATGCTTACCTCCCTTCCCCTTGCACTCAAACGACAGTTTTAAACCAGCTTGATAAAACGTGTTATTTGATTTTAGAGCAAAAGCTACTACCTGCCCTGCCCCATGCACTCACTATCCAGCCACGTAACACGCCCTCATAAGAGGTAATTACCTGTCCATACTAGGGTCTGCACGGGCCTGGGCCGGGTCATTTCTAAGTTGGAAAAACGGGCCGATTCGGGCCATCAATATTTAATGTAAAACAGACACAGGCCGAGCAGGGTTGTTGTTGTCTTTTTCTATGAGCAAAACAGTCGCTGTACGATGCCTTTCTTGTTTGGAAAACTCGCAACATACAGCAGCAGCAGGATAAGATTGAATAATTTCCGCTGATGGAAAAAATAGAAGTTTTACGACATCCTCTTCTCCTACAAAACAATTGGAGTGGGTCAGGTCCCTTAGTTTTTCAATGTGAGTGTGGTCCCTTTTCTGTCTCTCTCTCTCCCTAACTTCCACCCTCCTCTCATGCTTCAGGACAGGCTATTAACTGCAGCATTTCTAAACCGAGCCACCCGCTCGCAGACCAGGGTTGTCGCAGACTATCTTATTTTACGCTTTCCAACTGTAGGTAGAAGAAGCGTATATGCTCCAGCTCTGTCCGTCCGTCTGCATGATAACTCACGTGAAAATGGTTCGATTTCGACGAAATTTTAGTATGTGGTAGGGGACCACCTGGGGACGAACCCTATTGAAAATGGGCAAAGCAGGGTCAAAGGTCAGGACATAGGAGCGGGATCCATTCCATTACTCTTATGTGTCATAACTTACATAAAAATTGTTCGATTTCGATGAAATTTTAGTATGTGGTAGGGAACCACCTGGGGACGATCCCTATTGAAAATGGGTGAAATTGGGTCAAAGGTCAGGACATAGGAGCTGAATCCAATCCATTGCCTTTATGTGTCATAACTTGCGTAAAAATGGTTCGATTTCGATGAAATTCTAGTATATGATAGGGAACCACCTGGGGGACAAACCCTATTGAAAATGGGTGGAATGGGGTCAAAGGTCAGGACATAAAAGCGGGATCCATTCCATTGCCTTTATACGTCATAACATGCATAAATATGGTTCGATTTCGATGAAATTTTAGTATGTGGTAGGGAACCAACCACCTGGGCACGAACCCTATTGAAAATGGGCGAAATGGGGTCAAAGGTCAGGTAGGGCATAAGAGCGGGATATATTCCATTGCCCTTATGCGTCATAACTTGCATAAAAATGGTTCGATTTCGATCAAATTTTAGTATGTGGTAGGGAGCCACTGGGGACAAACCCTGTTGAAATTGGGCGAAATGGGGTCAAAGGTCAGGACACTGGAGTGGAATCCATTCCATTGACCTTGTGCATCATAACTTACTTAAAATGCTTGGATTGCGACAAAACTTTATCATGTTGTTCCGGAGGTATAGTGAACCGGTTCTGTTGAATATCATTGAAATGGGGTCAAAGGTCATGACACAGGAGCAAGATTTATTCCCCAGCCATAATCCACATAACTTGAGTAATAATTTCTGGTATGTTGGAAAACGTATCATAATCAATGCATTGCATGATTTTCTTGTTTATTGTTCTGGTCGGTGACACTTTGTTCTCTAGATGTGTGAAAAGCTTTTAAGTTGTCTTAAATGGCATGGAAGAAATGGGTGAGAGAAACTTACTTCTGAGTATAAATCTGTGCCAAATTTTCCCCATTTGTACTATCAGGCAGCCGTTTTCAAAACTTCTGGGACACTGATTAGCTGGGCAGTCTGTCGTTGTTTTCCCTTAGCATATGCTCAATTCAGTGTTGCTGATAAATACTCTTCCATACTTATTATGGAGTTTAAGAAAGCGAAAGATTTTCGTGAGAAAATCGCTTCCGGAGAATATGTGCTTGTTGTAGACAATGTAAAGGGGGAAAAGGATATTTGGAAATATTTTAAATTACTGTCCCGTTCTGAAACTAGTCGGCCGGTAAACGTTGTGCAGTGCATTAAATGCAAAAACTTTTGAGTTACGATAGCACAAAGTCTGGAACATCGCATCTTAAGAGGCACAAATGTGCTCCCCCACACACACACACACACACACACACACACACACACACACACACACACACACACACACACACACACACACACACACGAGACATATTGGGTTCCAGTGATATGATATGCCAGTACAGATAGGTGCAGCTTATAAAGCCATAAAATCTTCTCCCAGTAAAACGATCGGACTCATAATTCTGGATATTTCGTACTTTTTGAATTTAACCCCCGGCCCCCTCCTTATTCCCAAGGATATTTCCGGGTCCGGCGGTAGGGAATGATAATTTGAAAACCCAGAAAATTTGAAAGGCATGGAAATTTTCCTTTTCATGCAATATTTTTGAGTATACAAGCCCCCACTCCTCGGACATCATGTGACTTATACAGAGTCTCAGAAATATTCTGAATTAACGTTTATTGTAATAGAATACGTGTAGCAATTAAGAAAACAAAAACTCTTCAGGAGTCAAATGACCAAGTGCACCAGGTGTCAAATTCTGTGTTTTGATAATTGTTGAAATTTTACGGGCCGAGCAGGGCTTTTAATTAAAAAAATTTTTAACAGGCAGGGCCCGACTTTCCAAATTAAGGCCTGTGCAGACTTCTAGTCTATACTATAGTCCCTATGGTATTCTGGTCAACAGCTCACATTAGTAAAGCAAACAGAACATCATATTTAAAATTGCCACAGAAAGAGATTACAACTATTAATTCAAGTTATTCAGTTTTGAAAAAAATTGGAAAACACAACTACACCATCCTTAGAACATGTTTAAACATGGAGCAAATTGCTACACTGAAGGAGTATCAGCCTTTACATTACAAACTTTCAGCAAGCAAAAGTATCCTAATCTTAGTGTTATGCCCATGAAAATAAGACACTTTGTTCTATGAATGTAATTAAATTCTATATCATTTTCACAGAGCCCATTTAAGGGGGGGGGGCTGCAGCCCTGGGCCCCGCACTTTCAAGGGGCCTCCAATTTCTGCTGAGTGTTTCAATTTTTTCGGACATAATGCGTTTATTTCCACAGAGGACGAGAAGAAACGTTTTCACATACTGAGAATGCGTAGGTTGTTTTCACATACTTAAAGAGCGCTCATTTCAAAAAACAAAACAATCAATATTTAAGGTAAAGAGTAGAAAGCTCGTCAAAAACATGAACACACTCCACGTCGTCATTCGTCGATGACGTCATACATACGTAGCGTCGCTCTGCTCTGATTCTGAGAGAGAGTGTGAGCGGAAATCTTATCACCAGTATTGTGGCGCCATCTACTGGCAGCGTCTAAGAAGAAAAATTATTTGACAGTCAAAAATATAGTTAACAGCATAGGGGCGTTCACACATACAAACACGTCCAAAATCTATAAAATGTTATATATATCCACCAAAAAAAAAAAAAAAAAAACAGTTGTAGGGCGCCAGTAATTGTCTGGATGATCACAGCCATCTAGTGGAATTTGTTCAAATTCTATTTGGAACTTTCAAGATCCGGTTTGGCAACACTGAATTTCTGGAACGGGTTTGCCGCTTGGCAACACTGACTTTCCAGATCCGGTGTGTCATTGTTGTCTGGTGCTCTTTTCAGAACAGTGGTTTGACGTTTACTTGGAGTAGAGTACGAAAAGAAAATTGATATGCTTGTGTTAAAGTAACAGTTTTATCACGATCCAGTTTTGAAAATAGTTCTTATGTCATGTCTCAAAGACAATACCTTAGTAGCGCTACAAAGCGGAAACTGAGATTAAAGAAAGAAGAAGAATTAAGCAAGGTAAGGAAACTTACAAATTTCTTTAAGCTTCCAATAGCAGAATCCAATCCTGTAACTGAGGAAACGGAGAATGAGCTTCAGAATTATGATAATTTATTTGCTGAGAAAAGTCCTGATAGCCCTAAATTTCGGTAAAGAGAACCTGAACGTGAACCCAACAGCAATGAATCAGCTCCTATCAACAATGATGAAAAATGTGGCAGCATGGAACATACAGATGAAACTGATATGAGTATGAATGATAGTGTGAAAAGTAAGCCCTGCGATTTAGGGCACAAAACTTGTAGTGCAGAGCATGTGCAAGCATCGGCCAATTTCCAAAGCATTAATTCCATTGATATGGAAAATTACAAAGATCCTGGCAAATGGCCAAATTTTTTAAGTAATAACTTTAGAGATTTATGCCTGAACAGTGGGCCTGAGTTCTTTCAAAATCGTAACCCGAATAACTTTTATTTGTCACAGAGGCAATTTAAAACACAGAACAGATATCTATGCAACGTCCTTTTCGAACACAAACTTCCAAATGGAGAAGTTCAAGAACGTAAATGGTTGATGTTTTCAGAAAGCACAGGTTCTGTGTATTGTTATGTACGTAAATTGTTTAGCATTTGTTGGTTCTGGGTTTAATAACTGGAAACGCGCTGAGGAAAAACATCAGAACATGAAAATAGTTCCTCTCATCGTAAACATATGATGTGCTGGTTATCACGAACAAATGTTAACTTAACTTTAAAGAAAAAAATTGCAGAACAATTAGCTTCTGAAAAACAATATTGGACAACTGTCTTAGAAAGAATAGTTGTAGTTATGAAGTTTTTGGCCCAAAGAGGTCTGGTGTTTGAGGGTGAAAATAATTTTCTTGAATCTCCAAATAATGGGAATTTTCTAGGGATGCTGGAACTATAGGCACAGTTCGATCCTTTCCTCAAGGAGCATTTAAAGAATCACAGAAATAAAGGGAAAGGTAATGTGTCCTACATTTCTCAAACGGTATGCAATGAACTGATAGAAGTAATGGGAAAAGAAGTTCGTCATAAAATAATTAGTGAAATAAAATGCACCAAATACTTTGTACTGATATTAGATTCAACTCCTGATGCCACACATGTTGATCAGCTCTCCATTGTTACATGGTATTGTTTTGAAGGACATGTTTATGAACGATTCTTGACATTTATACTCATTCAAAGCCATGTGGGTAAAGTGCTATGTGACTATGTAACAAAGTATCTTGTTGACAAGGGCCTTGACATGACACTCTGGAGAGGGCAGAGTTACGACAATGCCAAGAACATGTCAGGTGAATATGAAGGCTTGCAAGCTCACATTAAGAGGATCAGCAATGTCGCACTGTTTTCACCATGCAGCGGTCATTCTTTAAATCTTTGTGGTATTCATACTGTGCGTGTTGCTTAGAAGCTGTAAACTTCGGTTTTTTACAAAAGTTGTATTCATTTTTCGTTGCGTCAACGCATAGGTGGGATATCCTCTGCAGGAATTTAAAAGATTCTGAGAGCAGCCGATTGCTAGTCTTAAAATCCTTATGTGATACAAGGTGGGCACACCATGCTGAAGCATGTAAAGCACTTAACGTTAATTACCAACGTATTATCGACAGCCTTGAGGAATTAGCCGACAATGAAAATGAACATGCAGAAAGCAGAACAGAAGCTAAATCCCTCAAGAAGAAAATGGTTAAGTTTGAGACAGGATTTATGACTGTACTTTGGAACAAAATACTGGCTAGATTCGCCCACGTTAGTGCATACTTCCAAGAACCAGGGCTTGATTTATTTACTGCTGTTAATTTATTGAAATCGTAGAATGCATTTGTGTCCACATTAAGAGAGAAATTCACAGACATAAAACAAGAAATGCAAAGTCTGTCAGTTAAAATTATGGAATTCGCATTTGAAAAGAGAGTCAAAACAAAGAAATTCCTTGATGGTAGTGATGATTTCCTTTTAACTGGTGAAAGAAAATTTGAAGTTGAAATTTTAAATGTGATTATCGATAGTCTGAATGTAGAACTGAAAAAAAGAATTGCTGCATATGACAATATTTGTTCAATATTTGGTTTTGTATCAAAACTAGGTAAGGAAGTATTAGAAGAAAACAGTGTACAAATGCTACTTGACAAATATCCTGCTGACATAGAAGATAGCATAAAAAGTGAAGCAGTGCACTTTTCTCATCTTATCAAGGAATGCAATCTACAAGAAAAAAGACCTTTTGAGATTTACAAATACATGCATGATCAGAAATTATTTGATATCTTTCCAAATATGTTATTGCCATGAGGATATATTTGACTTTGCCTGTGTCAAACTGTGAAGCTGAAAGGTCATTTTCAAAGTTAGCTCTTGTGAAAAACGTTCGAAGAACAGCACTAAGAGAAGATAAACTTAATTATCTTGCTATACTGTCGTCCAAAAATGAAATAATTTCGGCACTGAATTTCACTGACACAATCGCGAAATTTGCTGCAATGAAGACAAGAAAAAGTGTTTCTAAGGCAAGACTTTTTAGCAGTCAAGAAATATTGCTATGATTTCCTTAAAAAGTCATTCTCAGTACAATATAACTTGTAAAAATGTTTTTTACCCTTGTCATTTGTATAGCTGCAATTAAAACGTTTCAATTTTCTACAAATACTGAATTTTTGTTCCCATTAATAATGACTCCTTCCTTAGTGATACTCAGTGGTTTTTTTAGGCACATCAGCATTAGAATTTATTCATAAAAAATAGTGTTACTTTGGAATTTTAATAAAAAGCAAGGCTTAATTCCCATAGATGAAGCATTGCGGAGAGCACATTTTGTAATTCCAACCCTGCTCCTGGGGGCCCCTAAATATTGGCCAGCCCCCGGGCCCCCTGTGGCCTTAAATCGGCTCTTGCATTTTCACTCCTTATTTCCCACAGCATGCCCCTCTAAGTCTGCAAGCTCTTTGATATATATGGTAACAACAAATTAGGAAGGAAGGCAAAATTCTTTCACCTCTGGTTTCATGACATATGGAAACCATGAAGCTTGCTATTGTGATATCTGTTTAATACATGCAGAATTAATTAACAAGTATTGATGAAATAAAGGCTCACTCTGTTAGAGCTCTCACAAGTCTTAAAATTGACAGATGAAAATCATGAAGCTCTCTCCATTGTGACATCTGTTCAATAGAAATAATTAAGAATTATGGGAGAAGCACAAGCTCTTTCTGCTGGAGATCTTGCAAGTTTTAAAATTAAAAGCCCTTTACTACAATGATTCCAGAGGTTAGAAGTAACCAAGACACAGAGTAGGAGATATCTGCAGACTGTACCTGAATATTACTGAAATGGAAAGCAGTGCAGAAACTGAAGGTTAGCATTTTAATTTCTGAAAACATGGAGAACGTCTTCATAAAATCTCTAGTAGTTAAGAAAAATATGCAGATGGGTTATCGCTTACTTTTCGTTGGACACACATTGAAGAAAGTTTTAAAAGAGCATATAGTAGAAAGTGTTTACATGCCACGAAAAGCTCAACACCCACTCAACACCCATTCCTTATTGAGTAATGCAAAATATGTTACCTAACAGAAATAAAAAGTTGTTGCATTTTGTTATCAACACACATAGCCTCCCAATGGAAGAAAAAAAAAAAAAACATTCACACAAGCATTGAAGGCTTAAAAGTAGCCAATCCCTGTTGATGGTACCTGTTCTAAGGAAGGTACCTAAACAAAATACCACAACATGGCCCACTTCAGAAACACGAAACAAGGTTCTCATCAGTCATCATCCACAAAAAATTAGTAAACATCACAATTACTAAACTGCATCACCTTCAGCAATTCAATACTGGATAAGAAATAATCATGGAACATCCAAACTGAGCCTAGTTAAGCAAAATGGCTTAATCATTGTTTGTTAACTCATTCTGTCATTTCTAATGTTTGAAATTCCCAGATACATGAGATTTAAACTATCGGTACAGGACATTTTAATCTTCAAATATTTTACCTTTTAGTATCTGCCCCCTCCGCCCCAAAAAATTGCCCTTTAATGCTTCGGTGGTATGAAAAATAAATCACTGTCATGCATGATTACTGGCAAATGTTTTATCCAGAGTTATCTGCATGCTTATACACACTAACACACCATACTTCCTTCATTTCAAAATGCAATTGTTGTAAAAGGAAATTAAAAAAAAAAAAAAAAAAAAAAGGATCATACGCAACAAAATTTTTACTTAAAAATAGATACATTATAATCACTGAGCCATTTATTTTCAATGCAAACAAAAAAATTCTCTACTTTTACCAAAAGCATGGGATTAGACACAAAATTTGCTATTATAGGCCAAATCTATGAGTTTTCATTTTCGTGCTGACAGCCATATTGAATATTATCTCAGTACAGGAACATCTATTTGACTGTCATTATTTCTAAAAAGTTATTCCTTCAGAGGATTCGCTTTCTGCTCAGGTGCTGCTAAGATGGAGGATCATATACGTTTCCATTTGTGCACGGTAGAGCGTTTCATCCAAGTCCCAAAACACATACTCAGCTGCTTGGAGGTTCCTTGTTCTGGGTGGTGTAAAGGTAACATACTCAAAAGTAAATTAAAAGATGCGGGTTCGATTCCTATTCCAGAATGATGCAATTTTCAAGTTTTCTAAGACATGTCTACTTACATGAATTCCTAAGATGTTGGCTGCCCCCAGAAGCAAAATGTCTTTGTTCAACCTCACTACACTTAAAAACAGGTACATCATAACCATTAAGATATCTATTTTCAATGCAAATTATTAAAATATTCTCTACCTTTACCAAAGAGTGCATTGGCTCATATGGGTTGTATCTTTTCATTTTTTGTTTTCCATAACTTGTCTATAATAAAGTCATATTTGCAGAGCCAATGTACAATATCAGAATGTTTAAGTGCACTTGTGTAACTGTATGACTATAGTTCACATCACAGTGCCTGTCTGACTTACATATCAGTCTGAGTAATGTTTGCAGTATGCTGTTCAAATCCATTGTTTGGATGGATAATGTACCAGACTTGTTCTACAACTGTGAATATTTCCCTGCAGTGACAGCAGTGGTTATTTATTTGCGTGGAAACTTTTAAACTTCCCCTAGTTCAGAGCAACTTTCAAAGTAATGTAGCAAATCCTTAGAGGAACAAGTTCCATTTGTCATAGTGTGATCAACATTTTATGACTGAAATTTACTCCAGTGATTTCCTGAGGAAAGTAAAATGGTCACACAATATAAATACACTGCTGGCCACCCAAAATGCAACACCAAAAAGGAAGCATCCGATTGGCCTGAAATTCGGAGCATGCGTCACCCGTGAGAGGACATGCAAACGATTAGCAATGCAGGGCATATGCAAATCATGAGCGCCCGGCACGCCACCGAGAAGCACTATAAGAAGGGTGCACAGAAGATGGGTTGTAAGTAGTGGAAGTGTGTTGTGCTACCATACCTGTGTGTGGGAAGCTTCCTGATGCCTTGTCGCAGAATACGGCAGTCATTCCAGCACGTTTCGGAGTTCGACAGAGGACGAATAGTGGCTTATCGCGACAGCGGTTTATCGTATCAAGACATTGTCGCCTGTGTGGGACGACATCCAGCCACAGTGAGGCGAGTATGGATTCGGTGGGTGCAGGAGGGACGGACGTACCAACGTGAGCGATTGCAGCAGCCGCTGCACACCACCGAACGAGAGGACCGGCATGTTGCGCGGCGGGCATTGACGGCTCGCACCGCCACATCACAAACGTTAGCGCAGGAATTAAGGTATGTTGCGCAACAACCTGTGTCAGCACGTATCGTTCGACGTTGACGTTACACCACCGGCGAGTGCGGCGGCAGTGGGCCGTTGAACGCCGCACCTGGACTACGGAATGGCACGACTTTGTCTTCTCCGACGAATCCCGCTTCTGCCTGCAACACCACGATGGTCAGATCTGAGTGTGGCGGCACCGCGGCGAGAGACTGTACGACGCCTGCATTGTGCATCGCCATATCGGTCCGGCGGCTGGCATTATGATTTGGGGCATAATTGGATACGACACCCGCACCCCTCTGGTACGTATCCCCGGTACACTCAACAGCCACCGCAACATCTCCGACGTTTTGGAGCCTGTAGTCCTCCCTTACCTGCAGGACCTGCCAGCGGCCACGTTTCAACAGGACAATGTGTGCCCGCACGTGGCACGCATCGTGCAACAATTCTTCACGGCCCACCAGGTGTCACTGCTGCCGTGGCCCGCCTGTTCTCCCGATATGTCGTCCAACGAACACGTCTGGTCGCTGATCGGCAACCAAGTGGCCCGGCAAGCACCACCTGCGGCTACACCCGATGAACTAAGGCAACGTGTGGAAGCAGTCTGGACCGACATACCCCAAGCCGACATCCAAAGCCTCTTTCGTTCGATGCCGCGGCATGTAGCGGCCGTTATTGCCAGCCATGGGGGCCACACGAACTATTGACATCTGCGTGTTCCGCAAGTCGCACAGGCCTGTAAGCTCAATCGTTTCATCTTTGTATCTGTTGTTATGTGTCCAGTAAATCTGGCTTTGCTATCTCGTGTCCTTCTTGGTGGTGCATTTTGGGTGGCCAGCAGTGTAGTTTGTATCAAATCTCTTAAAATCAGAATTTTATTAATGGCACCGTCAGAGTTTAAGTCTGCTACAATGTTACTGATGTTATGCTGCAAATCCTACATTGAACTATTACTGTGCAATAACTGCCAGTGGATAAAGAACATAATGAAATTTTTCACCTCTTGAGCACTATGCAGAATTCCAATTTAATAAGTAGTAAGTACTTTATCCTCCATATCATATCCATGGTTTAAGCATGACAACACAACAGCAAATAAAAAGATACCTACCTGACAAAACATGCATGAAGTATTTTCACAAAGACACCTGATAAAAAATACTTACCTTTAAGCCATCTAGTTCTGCTTGGGTAAGGTGAATATGTTCTTTTGGTCCAGACTTGTTACAGTTATGATCAGTATTAAATATAGGTTTGGGTGTCATTAGGTCACCATTTTGCAGTGGACCATTAGGTGTTTTAGCAAGATCGCTATCTCCTCCACCTTTGAACTGCATACCTTTTGGACTTAATGCTGGAGAACACGTGAGAGGTGAAGGGAACTGTATATGATCGCCATTTACAGGGAGGGGAGCAACAGCTGGTTTTCCATCTTTATCAGAAGCAGTAGTGCTCAGATTTAAAACATCACTTTCCTGGGGCTTATATGCATCCATGATTTCTCCATCTTCATTGCAAATCAAATAGTTCTTCCCTAACAGGCACTGAACATAACGTTGAACAACATACCACAAGATTTCAGAATAAAATGGGTAGCGGAACTTCGGTGGCACCTGAAAGAAAATGAAAGCAGGTCAATATTGCTAGCCATCAATCAAAATATTGGACTGCACTGAAAGGACTGAAATGCATCAATGAACAAAAATTTATATTAACCCATCAAATTCAAGGTCTTTATTTTCTGAGCAGAATTCCACAGTTCCATTAATCTCCTTGGCTGGTTATTGGGAATAACACAGCACTGATTTTGAAGCCACCAATAAACGTACCACAAAGGAATTTTTATTTGAGGGCCATTCCAGCCACACTTCCTACCGATACTTATAAGCAGCTATTATTAAAAAAAAACTTTGGGACACAGTGATATCCTGTTCACTGAGATGAACTCATGATTATTAATGATGGTAGCAGTGTATATTGTATGACTTCCATTAAAGATAAGTGATTCAATGAAGGGAAGTGTTAAGAAAATATTTATTTATTTCACATTTTAAATTTCCTCTGAGACTCACATGTAATAATAATACTGGAGATGAAAGCACTTATAGACATGCAGAAAGTGATACCCTCATAGCAGTCATCATCACTGCTTCATTGCTGTACTTGAGTAACTTTTCCTTCCTCCTAATGTATAAAAGACCTTCACACCCCATTTATGGGAGAGGTAGGGGGTAGGGTATGAAAGACCATAAGTGTTTCATAGCAGGACATTTGTTATCAAGCCTGATATGCTGGGGAAGCTAATTAGATGGCAGGAGATGACTGTCGTTTAGCCTACGGTTGACACCTACAGTAGTTTATGTTTCAAAAAAGGGAGACCCCCTCTCTAATATCTTATATATAAAACACAAAACGTCTGTTTGTCTGAAGCAACAAAAACCCTCGAGCGCCGAACTGTGGCATCGTGAAATTAACATAGCTTATTAATACTGGAATTTCTAGGTCACCACAACTATTTTAAGATCTCTAAGTTGTTCCGTTCCCGAGCTATGAATTAATTAATAAGCTAATCAATAAAGTCAGCGTCCTTTGCTACGTCATTGTTATCTGTTCCAAATATGAAAGCACGTGACTGCATTCATCCACAGGTGTTTCTATTCTTTGAGAACTGTGCATAAAAAAAATGCAAAAACGAACTTTGCGAAATCTTAACGAAACGAGCTAAAATTTTTATCAACACCATGAATTGGTAATAAGAGGAGTCCCTCAAAATTTCACCAGAATCCGGTCAAAACTTTTTAAAATAGGCATGGAATTTTTAATTCATCGGTAAACAGAAGAATATGCGCAGAAACGGTTAATAAAATTTTGAAAGCTGATTAAAAAAGTTATTTACTGATTCAGGTGAAATTTGGGGGTATGTTCCTATTAACGATTTATGGTGTTCATTAAAATTTCAGCCAGTTTCATAAATAAAATATTCGCAAAGATATGTTTTTAACTTTTTTATCCCAGAGATTCGCCCCTCAAAGACGTCTGAAACTGAAAACACGTGATGCATTTGAACGTCGATAAGAAATTGTTAACAAATGTTGTTCAGTCAGTGTTCCAATGCTGTGTCTCCTGGATGCATGTTAAATAATTCATAACACTTTTGGTCTATTTGATTCTATAGCTGTATGTTGGAATGTCAAGAGCCAAAGATCCAACAAAATTATACATTGTCGCCGATGAAGGAGAGACCAAAAATGTTGTGTACGGCCAAGTGCTGAAATAATCAGACTATGAATAAATAATTTGTAACGACCGAATTTGTGAAATCAGCTTTTCTCTTTCTTGCAAGCATCAATTTTTTCCCCGATTTTTTCAGTGACATATAAGGGAATATGAAATTAATAAGCCTAAATCCTGGGCAAACCCAGGTAGTAAAGCTAATAAATCATAAACAACAAACATAGTGGAGTAAATAAGATTGAAGAAATCCACATTTAGTCCCAAGTAATTTTATTTTTCTTGTCAACCATTGTTTCACTGTGCTTGGGCACAGCTTTCTCTGGATGAAAAACAAGATGGTCGAAACGAAAAATAAAATCGTGATCACTGATTTCTTCAATGTTAGGCACATCTCTAATTTCATGTGCAATGGTTGAAGTTTTTTTGTTTGTTTTTTTAATTTTCTGTTTGGGTAGTACGAACTGTACTACTGGCCCAAAAGGAAATCTATGTTTCAACCTCCTTAATGCCAGATTTAAATTAAAAAAAAAAAAAAAAAAAAAAACTGACTAAAAGGAAAAGAAAGAAAAAAAAATGTGGTGCTGAAACACATTTTATTATATAAATGTAAATGGACGATGTAATTACATTAATTAATTACGATGTAATTACATGTAAATGGACGATGTATTACATTATCTCCACGTATTTTATATATATTACACATTTTATTAATCTTAAAAAAAAAATTTGAACAGTAAATCACAAACCACTTGCATGCAAAATAAAAAGACAGATCATATCCTTGATATTCTCCAAATTACCTATTCACATATCAATAAATCATGCAGGTTTCAAGACTTAATTTGTGCGACTGCAAGGCTTCCAAGCTAACAATCAATGAAGAGTCAGCACTCCAATTTCTTTATAGCTCAATGTTTGCCATAAAATATTCACAAAGCATTTTTTCTTTATACTGTGAACACCAGTTGAAATACATCATTAACTGAAAATGGTTATAAGCTGCACCTACTCAAATGCAACATTTCAGAGCTGCATGTTTGTAAAATAGGGTTTAGCGCCGCAATGTTATTAGAAAATACGGTAGATTATTTTCTTCTGTAATTTAATCCTTCACAGAATTTTCTAACCCTCAAATAACAGTCAAAGGGAGGGGAGTGACAATAACTTTATGATTCCCTTATGTTTTATCTGAATTTTCATTCTGGAATCCAGTTTAATCACTTTTGATTGTAACTTGAAAACATTACTGAATACAAAAACCAACTGATTAATTAAATCACACTCATCCATGTCAACAGAACATAACACTCAGATTGGTGCATTATGTAAGGCTAGCAATGAATTTTTTTTTATTTCATAGCAAAACTAATGAAAAGAAAGATGTTAACATACATTTACATTGCAACATTGTGTAATGACAGAATTTCAAAAAATCAGGCCAATTACTTCTCAAATTAGATAACTTCAAGGACAAGAGCATCAAGTCCAGAAAAACAATTTGGATTCTTATAAATAACCATAAGCTATTTATAAATCACTGAATTTATAAAGAACTTTCACAAGAAAGTGAAATCGGTGAGAATCACCTCATTCTCCATGAACACAAAACCATCTCTGCCAACATGTGATGCGCTATTCAGAGTTTGTGACCTTCAATAGGATTCCACATATCAATAATCACAAATCCTATATTCATTGCACGACTTTCAGCCAATAAAATTAATTCATATATACTGCAGATTTTATTAACACTGATGTTACATTTGTGATCATTAGGGCTAGTATTTTTATGACCTAAAAATTGCTAGAAAATGCATTTATGACCTAAAAATTGCTAGAAAATGCATTTATGACCCAAAAATAATAGAAAAAAATGCTGTATAAAACAAAACAAAATTACCTAAAAAATGCACATATTTTTTTTTATTTCATAGCGAAACTAATTAATTAAAAAAGAAGAGGTGCATGAAACAAAACAAAAAGAAGCTAAAAAATATCATTTAATCTGTTGACTGTTGCTGTGTCAACTGAAATTCTTTAGTTTACTAACCAGCATATGACTTCCAGAATAAACAAGAAATACAACTTAATTGTTTTACAATTTCTGCACCAAACTAAAAATGTATTGCCTAAAAAAAAAATGTCTATAAAGAACAAAAAAAAAAAAAAAAAACCCTTAAAAATACAATTTAACTTTTTACAGTTTCTGTGCCACATTGGGTGTTGTTGTTTTTATTTGTTAACAAAACATATGCCCTATAAAAAAAAACAAGAAAAAGACAAAAATGTAACCTCCACCGCACCTTCTGACAATGGCCGCACCTGAAATGGGAGAACAGCTCATCACCGGTTTGAAGGAAGTCAGGGGATTGCCGTTACTGCTGTTTGCTAAGACGGATGTACAGATATGTTCTAAACACAAGCACCCCACTCCCCCACCCCCATTTTTTCAGTCTTGCTTCTGACTTAAAAAAAATAGTTTTAGGGAAATTCATGCAAAAATGTCCTTTTTATTGAAAATGCAAAAATATGCAAAATAATCACTCAAAAATAACAAAAAATACCTTAAAATGACAGAAAATCCTGAAAAAATGCCATATCTCAATTAAAAATCATGAAAAAATGCAGAAAAATGCCTTAACAAAGGTACTTAAATCAGCTTAGTTTTGTATGAAACACATTTCTAACACTTTAACAATGTCTTAGTATTTCAAAAAAAAAAAATGCAAAATCATAAAGAAGTGATAGAAAAATGAAAAATATTAAAATAGTGATCAGTGAGATAGCCCTAGTGATCACTGTTTCAGTACACTTCTCTATTCATTATCTCCTCCTCCCTCCCTCTAAGTAAAAATTCCCCTAATACACATATACCACATTTAGCTGTAATGTTTTTTAAAAAAGCCATTCCCTTCTCTCCCCCTACTTATGGGAAAATGGACCTACTAATTACTCAGATTATGTTAATAAATCTTGAAAACAACTCTGCCACTTCAAATTAATGGTTTTGGCAAGTGTGAATCATGCCTATTTGCAGTTACAGGGGAAGAATAGGAAAACTATCTACCATAATTAAAATCAAGTGCTCAATAAGTTTTAACTCTGAATCACAGAATTCTATCAAATTAAAATTCTCAGAATTATCAATTGTGCCCAAAATAATCAAGCCAATTTAAAAAAGGAACAAGGAAAACAAAATCAAGAATGAAAGTAACATATTTACAGAAGCATTATTGTAAAAGCACTAAAACCACACAACATTGACTGATGATAATGAACACTGATTACTATTGCAGGAGATAATGAAATAATGAGTAACATTAGTCAAAACTCAGAGCAATTTAAAATGACTTCCTACCAAATGCGTTCAAAATATAATTCCCAAGATAGATCATGCAAGCACACAGAATTGATAAACTTAGGTCAAAAATTGCCCTTTGATAACTTAAGCATGACTTAACTAGCAAATCACTTTCAGTGAACAACTTTCAATTTAATAATGATTTCCTGACTTTGCAAAAAAACAACTAAAATTCAAATGAAAGCAACACAAATGTTTTGTACATTTCCCAGAATGATAAAGAATTCTGACGTTTCACTGGTTTTGATAATCAATAACCATGAATCGCATTGCCTACATTCTCACTAGTCACGATTGGCTGGCAAGGATAATACAGGATACTGAAAATATTAATGTTCACTTTTCTTTTGTCTTCTATGTAATTTATTCCATAACCATATATATACTGAACAGTTATTAGAAGCCATATTTTAATATGGAGTGAAAGTTATCAAAGCTCAAAACAAGTGGCAGTACCTACTTTAAACAGGTACCTCCTGTAAAAGATGTGCATCACATGCTTTACAAGGAGATATCTGTTTTTCATCATAATGTTGTGGAACTTTCACAAAATTTTCTTGATTAACTGTAAACCAAGAAAAAAAATTAAAAAAAAAATTAAATGACCACACATTAAAACCAACCAAGATGAAAAGTATAATCAAAAATTTAATATGCACGTATTTCTCGATGTATCGAGATTTAAAAACATGTTTTTCATACGTTATTTTTTTCCAGGTAGAACCATTTAATGGTGGTTTTAACTGTTGTAACCTTTTACATGTTATATTTCCTTTGAGTGAAAAGCAATTTCTCAGTTGCAAGTTATTAATATTCACTGCGGATATATATCTCGGTAATCAAATGTGATTCAAGGAAAAATCTTTCATGTACCTCTCGGTTGTAGGTGGTCGATGTTCAAATCTTCGCACAGTTGTTCTTATCAGGTTCTTGAGTGTAGGCCTTTTTTAGAAGTTAGTCTGCACATTTTCTTGTGTAGGATATATTTTTTTAGTTGAACTACGGGAGGCACATGAAGACAAAGGAGATGATGTGAAAAATTACGTTGGAAAACTTGAAAAAACGAGAAAATGAATCACTCAAAAAAATATTCGCATGAGGAAATGCAATCACCAAAAAAACTTCATCAGACTTCCAGGATGTATTGTCCGATGCATTTCGGCAGATCTGTCTGCCATCTTCTGGGACCTCTTCTGGTCATCCGTTCTCTCTGCCGTCAACGTTGAATATGCCACGTGCTCAGTTTGGGAATCTTTGTGTGTTATACATCATCGGATGTGTTGCGTTGCCACTCCTGTGATTTGAAGACTCAGGAAATTTTTTTTTTTAACTTTATGTCTGCATGTTTGCATTGTTTCTGTTCTGTTTGCCTTCCCATTTTTTGTTCTCTTCTTCTATCAGTATCTTCCATGGAAATTGGCATTTCTACTCCACTACTAATGTTGCAGGGTTGTTGTTTTTTTTTTTAATTTTTTTTTTTTCAATTACAATTGCTTCGGTGAAACTGATGGTCTTTTTGGTTGGTTGTTAGCAGACAATTTCGATATTTTCAAATTCTGGCATTGTGTTATTTTTTATGCAATATTGTACAAGTGCTGTTTTTCTTCCTTTTTTTCTCAGTTCTTCATATGTTGTGTCAATCTTGTTGTTTGTGCTTCCTATGTATTTCACTCTATTGTTGTTGGTTGGTTTAATTGGAATGCTATATACTCCTGCACTGTCCAATAGTTTTGTTTTTTCTCTGTTTTATGTATTGAAATTTACCACAATATAAAATATTGTGGTAAATTTCAATACATAAAACAGGTTACAAAGGTAATCAAAAAGGAATGCAAAAAAAAAAACATCCAGATATTGGAATTTCAGTAAAAGACAACAAGAATATAATAATCAATAACAGAGAAAAAACAAAACTATTGAACATTGCAGGAGTATATAGCATTCCAATTAAGCCAACCAACAACAACAATAGAGTGAAATGCATAGGAAGCACAAGAAACAAATTAAAAACAAGATTGACACAACATATGAAGAACTGGGGGGAAAAACAGGAAGAAAAAACTGCACTTGTACAATATTGCATAAAAAATAACACGCCAGAATTTGAAAATATCGAAATTGTCTGCAAACAACCAACCGAAAAGACCATCCATCTCGCCGAAGCAATCGTAATTGGAAAAAAAAAAAAAAAAAAAAAGTTGCAACATTAGTAGTGGAGTAGAAATGCCAATTTCCATGGAAGATACTGATAGAAGAAGAGAACAAAAAATGGGAAGGCAAACAGAACAGAAACAATGCAAACACGCAGACATAAAATAATTTAAAAAAAATTCCCAGTTCTTTAAATCACGGGAGTGGCAACACAACACATCCGATGACGAATAACACACTAACATTCCCAAACTGAGCACGTGGCATATTTAACGTAGACTGCAGAGAGAACGGATGACCAGAGGTCCCAGAAGATGGCAGACAGATCTGCCGAACTGCATCGGACAATACATCCTGCGAGTCTGACGAAGTTTTTTTGGTGATTGCATTTCCTCATGAGAATATTTTTTCGAGTGATTTTTCCGTTTTTCAAGTTTTCCAACGTAATTTTTCACATCTTTGTCTTCGCGTGCCTCCCGTAGTTCAACTAAAAATGTATATCCTACTCAAAAAAATGTGCGGACTAACTTCTAAAAAACCTACACTCAAGAAACTGATGAGAACAACTGTGCGAAGATTTGAACATCGACCACTTACAACCATGAGGTACGTGAAAGATTTTTCTTGAATCACATTCGATTACCGAGATATATATTCGCAGTGAATATTAATAACTTCCAACTGAGAAATTGCTTTTCACTCAAAGGAAATATAACATGTAAAAAGTTACAACAGTTAAAACCACCATTAAATGGTTCTACCTGAAAAAAAAATAACATAAAACATTTAGTACATCAACAATACTGTGGAGTAAAACATAAATTCAACATCCCATTTTAGAAAAATATGGCACATGACATTCTTTTCTCTTACTTACACGAGTAATGTCCTCAACTTCTGCAATCCTCAACTGTTTTTCTATCCCAAAATTATGTAGGAAATTTCCACCAAACACTAAAGTATCTTCGGGTGTAAACACTGCATGTATCCATCCTACAAAAAAAGGGAAGTTAAACTGAATAATTAAACACACAATATACATATAATTCAAAAACCTATAACCAAAAACAAATCCCCCCAAAAGGCAAATTTTGCCACATAAGTATTTTTCCAAACATCACAAAGCTACTAAGAAGAGGGAAGGGGGTGACAGTAGTTGAAAAAGAAAATAATGAAGCTAGAGAATGCTAAGAATGCATTCAGATACCAAGCAGACTACACACACACTATTCTTAAGCCCAATTCTCTAAGCCAAGCACAAATAACTTTACCACTAGGAAGAGAATATGAAAAAACTTGCCACTTCGATTAACATATCTGGAAGGAGACAAAAGAAAAAGGGAAATCATGATGCATACTAGGCAAAGCCTATATGACACTAACATGTGGAAGCTTTTTTTTTTTTTTTTGTTTCCACTTAAATTTCTAATTGCATTTAAGCTCTGAACAATGTAAACTCAAAAAAATGCTAAAATTATAATATAAAAAAGACCAAAAAAAGCAAATAAAAAAAGGAATAAATAAAATAAAAATAAAAATTGACTTAAAATTTAGGAAGCTGTTTTGCACTTTAAATATAGTTAACTTAAATACTGTTCAGCACCAAATTATAAATGAGTGAGGTCATATTGCAATGGGGTACTTTTCAATATTCAGTTTCTTTGGTAAACAATACATGCATCTTTTCCTTGTAATTATATTCTGCCCTGAACGATCTTATTGCCTAGAATTTTAAAATAAATTAGCTTACTTTTGTGATTAAGCAGAGTTAACGCTAATTTTAAATCATGAAATTCTACCAAAATAAGCTAGGGCATAGGCATACACTCAGTAGACAAAGCATTAGAGATAGGGGTGATGGGCAACTGACATGGGCATTCCCAATGCAGAGTAGAGCGGACCCAAACCAAACGCAGGCACTAAATAGGTGGACACAAGGACAAGCTGTCGGTGCATGACAGATGGGTCATTCAATTGTCAAAGTGGTAAAAACCTAGGGTTCCTGAGGGCAACCCTATCAAGGGTGTACCATGAATATCATCAATGGACACACCAGCGCCCAGAAAAAAGCAGTGGCCAACAACATACCATTGATGACCTGGGTCAATGTAGACTATACAGACTCATACAGACCTGCCACTTAGTAATGGCGGCATAAATCATATCCAGGTAAAATGAACGAACCGTATGGCGCATGCTGCATACTCTAGGCTATGAGAGCTGACGCCTTGTGCCACTGTTGACTGATGGTCATCAGGAATTACGCCTCGCCTGGTGCCAGGAAAATCAAAACTGGACCTCTGCAAGTGTGGCACCATAGTGTGTGGTCAGATGAATCCCATTTTCAGCTGTACTCAGTTGACGGGAGAAGTGTGGGTGTGGAATCAACACCATGAGGCCATGGCCCCGTCGTGCCAGGTCGGCTCTGTTCAAGGTGGTGGAGTCTCTGTGATGGTTTGGGGAGCCTTTTCATGGTACACATTATGTCTGTTAGTGTGTCTGGAGAGGATCTTAACCACTGCACATTACCAGCATGTGCTGGCTAATCACCTACATGCTTTTTTCATGGCATTCGTGCATCCTGCGCCTGATGGTCTGTTTCAGCAGGACATTACGCCACCCCACCAGGTCACCACCACCCAGGCATGGCTTGAGGAATACTCGTCTTAGTTGGGAACCATCCAGAGGCCCCAAAGGTCTCCAGATTTAAACCCTGTGAAAGCTCTCTGGGATGTCGCAGAGCAGAACATCAGATCCATGGATCCTGAACTGATGTCTTGGGCGGAGATGTGGACAATGCTGCAAGAGGCATGGTTGGCATTACCTCTGGAAACCCTCAGCGTGTCATCCTCATCCTCATTGTCAAACCATTATCAATCTACTGCTGGACGAAGGTCTCCCCAAATTTCTTCCACAATGGTCTGTCTTGTGGCAGTCTCCTCCATGTTATTCCCACATACTTTCGAATTTCATTCACCCATCTTCCATGTGTCTTTTCCTGTCCCTCGGAATCCAGTCTAAAATTTCGGCTGTCCATTGATGGTCTATCCTTGTGGCAATATGTCCAGCCCATTGCCATTTCAGGGATTTTACTCTGATCATATCTTCCACTCTTGTCATTTTTCTGATCCACGAGTTCCTCTTCTTATCTTTCCTGGTTACACGGTTACACCAAGCATGCACTTCTCCATGCTTCTTTGAGTTGTCTGCAGTCTTTGTATGTCTCTTTTAGTTAAGGTCCACGTCTCTGCACCATACGTAAGCACTACAAGGATGCATTGATCAAACACTTTTCTTTTAAGACATAATGGCATATTGCTCTTGAAAATTATACTGTTTCTTCCAAAAGCTCTCCAGGCAAGTTTTATATGCCGATTAATTTCTTCATCAATGTGGCCTTCACTTGATATCTGCTGTCCAAGATAAACGTAGTTATCGGTTATCTCCAGCTTTTCTCCATCAATCGATAAATCTTCATTTCTTGTAAAAGCATTGTAGATCCCTTTTGTCTTCTGAAAGTTCATTTTTAATCCCACTTCTTTACTCTTGTAGGCGTGTATAGGCTGTTATTCATGTTAGAGGAGGGCCAACATGCTACTGCACAAGTATTTCTAATGTTTTGTCCATTGAGTATAATTTTCATTGTTCTTTTGCCTCTGGTTGTAGGGAGTGTTTAATATATTTATGTTGTTCATCTAGCCAGGATCTTCAAGAATTAGCTTTACAACAGAACAATGCGATCCTGTTAATTTTTTATAAATAATTTACAGGTTGAATTTCCCTGCTTTCATACAAAGTAGTTTGTTGGCCTTTTCTGTTACTAATTAATGCTTAATATTTGTTCTATTTGACTTTTCACATATTAAATATATGTTGCAAAATTGCATTATTCATACCAAGGTGGTCTGTTCAACTTGTGCTATCTTCTCATGCTATTGGCATATAAAGAGAACATCTGAAGACTTTGCAGAGCACTCCAACCATTTAAATTTTGTGGCTGAAGTGACACACCTAGTAAAATTTGTATCACATCATTTTTGTTTCTCTTCCTTAGCTTTTTGCAGGGAATTCCTGGATTTTTTTCTTCATATGTTGCAAGGTGAGAACTTCTGCTTGGCCACATACTTTTTTGTACATCTTCGTGCAATACCTTTAAAACTTTCTAGTTTAAAAAATGAATAGTATATTTACTTAGCTATTATTCTCCAGCAGCAAAAAAAAAAATAATAATAATCATTAATTAAGATCCACAAGCTCAAAAATTAATAAATACATAAAAATCACTAACTCTGCTCTGTGGTTGAATTCTATTGTGAAGACACTATCAAACGTACATTTCCTAGAAAAGCCATGTTTGACAGTATCTTCACAGTGGAATTTTCTTTGATTATTGGTTTTAATTAAGTTTTCCCACACATTTCCTTTCTCTGCTCATATATCAAATGAACAGGCAAGTCATTTTTCTTTCCCCACATTTCCTTCCTGCTGGACTGCTGCAGTTATTTGTGCTTGGCTTCCAGAATGGGCTTTAAAATAATTTTTCTGCCTAGCCTGCTTGGAATCTGAAAGATTTTTTAAGATTTCCTTGCCTCAGTATTAAAAAATCAACTACAGTCACCACTTTTTTTTTCCTTCTTGGCCTAGTGACATATAAAAAGAACATATAACACTATGAAAACTATCTGACCTAATGGATTTCATATTACAAGAAATATGTCCTTTTGCAGAAAGTGAAGTCAAAGAATTTCACTAAGAAATACTAACATGGGATTACAATGCCGAAAAAGTGAGAGACAAGACTACTGCTGAATCTAGTTGTTTGATGTAACAGAAATTTAGACAGAAGTACATGTGACATAAAATATTCCTATTCAGGTCAAGTACTTCTATGAAATCAATGAGCAGTTCTTTAAAAATAGAATCTCAATTTAGGAACCAATTTTTTTAGTTTACATTTTTACGAAAAAATTATGCACTGAAAGTTATCAATTCAAAAATGTTTATACAGCCCATACTAAGGGTAATGAATTTTAAAGCAGCGCGAGTTTTTTAAAAGACAATAACATGGTTTCCAGAACTCACAACTCAAAACACACTGCAGTACATTTAAACTTTTCTACAGCAATTATATTTTAACAGTTCAAGGCATTCATACCATAGAAATGAGCTCTGGTGCATTTTTTTCAAGACAGTTTGTATGCATCTGAGAAGTCTGCAACTTGGTTGGGTTGTTTTTGAAGTTCAGAGGCTGTCATCAGCTTCTGAGAGATCTGATTTAGAAAGCCATCCCATCACAATTCAAGGCAACTAATGATAAAAAATATATAAATAAAAAAAAGCATTGCATCAGCACTGCGATGAAAGGGAATCACAACTGCAATAAATCTAATACTGGCTTTGTAACTGAGCCCCGAATTAATATGAAACTGTCAACGTAAAACCATGAAAACACAATGGATTCAATAGCCCTAAAACTTTTGGACAAAATTCATGCTGTACATATCATGGCTCCTACTTCAATAAGTACAGATAGCACTATCAGTTAACTGTATTGACTAGACATCCATAATATGAAGAGTTCTTTAGACAGGAATATCCTTATTGGAAGAAATGGAAATTTCTGACTTTTAGGTCTATTGTTATCAGGATGGAATGGTACAATGAGGCAGAGGATGTTTAATTTAATGCAACCCGGATGTTTGCTCAGGTGCCTATAGCTTTACTTCAGATGCTCAGAAATGCATGGCATACGTACTCAAGAGTGAAATCGGAAAACATGGTTTTGATTCCTGATTCAGAGTGATGTAATTTTCAAATTTTCTGAACACACAGTTTTAAAATACTTTGGTACCAAATAACAAACAGTTGAAATGTTAATTTTTTTAAAAATAGGGTTTTTATTTCTTGAAAGTTTCTATCTAATTTTTCAATTTTTACTGTCTCTTCCTTTGATTCCTTTTGTAAACTGATCTGGTTAAGCACACTCACATTCTGAATGTTTTGTATATTTTTGGATCTTGCCAGCAGATTTTCCAAGTTCATAGATAACTACTATAGAACTGAAAGCAACATAGCAAAGTTATTTTCAAAATGGGAAACTTTTAGAATTTATTGTTTTTCAACAAAGTGATTTCCTACTGCATAATGAAGGTCCACACACATTTTGTACCATTTTAGTAACACTATGTTACCAGAAAAATATACCACACCTTCAAGAATATGTCAGAATTCAAGAATATAACTTAGTAATGCTACATTACCACAAAATATGCAGTGCTTATATTGGGGGGGGGGGGGGGGGGGGGGGATCCTCAGTAAATTGGGATGTTAAAAAGAATTTCAAAAATATTTACCAACCTGTTTTTTATTGTTGTTAAATAAAAAGTGCAAAGTAGCACACAGGCATCTAGTTTCATTTAATCCACTTTTGTTCAGCAGATGATGAAATCACATTTGTAATTTTTTTTTTTTTTTTTGATTGGAGGTTGAACGACCACCGTGAGCAACTCAATGGGCTATAAGCAGTCGCCCGTCCCTAATTTAGGGTCACTGGTTCCAGGGAAGGGAGAGAGCCAGTGCCGTAATACAAACACAACATCCATGCCTGCCCGAGATTCGAACCCGGACCCCTTTCGGACGAATAATCAGAGGCCATCGCTTAGACCACTGCGCCACCGAGCTGGCACATTTGTAAATACCCTCTCAAAAGATGTGAAATTAAAGATGAAACTTGAAGAGCACTAAACTCACATTCTTATTATAACACATATCTTTTACCAGACATGAACATCTGCAGATCAACAAGATTAAATTGAGAGACTGACCTCAGAAATAAAACATTGGTTGAGGTACTACCACCTCAACCAATGTTTTATTTCTAGAACTATTCATTGTATGTGAATTTAAACTTTCTTTCTGGTTTCTTGTGTGATCAGAGTCTTTCTAGATTTCATAGCATTGAATAAAGTATTTCTACCATCAAGTTTTTGGTTCTTTCCCCCTAGTAATGTATGTTTCTACTGGATTCTTTGTTTTAACAAAAACATATATAACTCTTTAACTCCCAATACATCTGTGTGTGCTCCTGTAAGTTGTTTGCAATCCTAAGTACTAGAAGAATGTAATGCATCTGTGTGTGTTCCTGAAAGTAAAATAACAAAACACCTGTGTTTTCAAGTTAAAGAGTTACATATATTTTCATCAAAACAAAGAATCCAGCAGAAACATACATTACTAGGGGGAAAGAACCAAAACTTGATGGTAGAAATACTTAATTCAAGATTTGAAACATGACGATTATGGGCAAAACACGTAACAATATTAACAAAGAAAGGTAACTTGATCACGCTAGTTACGTTAACTGAAAACTTTTACAAAAAGTTCGTAAGTTGGAAGCTTTCGACCTTATCTTAGGTCTTCATCACGCCAATGGAGGACTAAGATTGTTGCTAGATTCTACATTTGAATTTTTTTCTATTTTTGTTGCCAAAACCTAGAATTGATCTCCAGATCAACGGAATGTAGAGAGGAGATTCAGAGTTGCAAGTCATTGAATTGAAAATAATTTCTATGCTTTCACGGTAACGGAGGGCAAAACGATTGTCAAAAGAAGCAATTCGTTTTGCTTCGTTCCAGTGGGGAACTGCAGATGTGTCTTCCATTGTCAAAATAGACAAGGCAGTATTGGGATTGGCTTTTGAAACATCTTTTCTATGTTCTAAAATTCTATGGCTAATGCTCCTGTATGTGCTTCCAATGTATAAGTTATCCCCAGTAGAAGAAGAGATAGGAATGCAGTAAACTCCTGGGAGGTTCAGGCTTTCAACTTTGTCCCTATCCCTTTGTAGAAGTTTCAAGATATTTGGGGTAGATTTAATGGCAAGATGGTAACCAAAACTTCTAAAAAGAATCTGTAACTTATAAGCATAGGAAGGATGGTAAGGAACAGAACCACAGAATTTCAGGTCTTCTTTCTTGTGAGGAAGGAGGCATTCGATTTTCGAATGGTTTTCATATTTCTTTATGAGGGAGTTGACTGTAACAGCAGGGAAACCATGAGAGAGGGCTATTGTAGAAATTTTGGAAAGTTCTTCTTGAAGAGAGAGTTGGTTGTTGCAAATGATATGAGCCCTGTGGATGTAGGACTTCAATGCTGCAAGCTTGTAGAGATGCAGGGTGCAAGATTTGTAGGGAATGATGTTAGTGGCTGCAGAAGGTTTTCGATAGACGGAACGAGTAATGGAGAGATCAGCGTTTCTGCAGATAGATACATCCAGGAAATCAATTTTGTGATTTACTTCCTTAGATATAGTGAGCTTAATGGAAGGAAATTTTTTTGTAATGGAGTTAGTTGATCAGTATCTGTAGTTCAGACTCGGAATGTGGCCAGCTAATGAAAATGTCGTCTACATATCTTAACCATAGGGAAGGTTGAAAAGGGTGTAGAGGAATGATGGAAACTTCAATATGTTGCATGTAGATTTCAGCAAGCAGAGGGGAAAGAGGTGAGCCCATGGGGAGACCAGATTGTTGCCTATACACAATTTTGTTGAAAACAAAACAACTGTGTTGATGAATAGTGTGGAAACAATCATAAAGATTTTTGATAAGAGGACCAGGGGGTTCAAAATGAAGAATCAATTTCTTCATGAGGAGCATGTAGGAATCAAAATATGGTACGGAGGGAAACAAAGATTCTACATCAAGAGTATACAGATTATCACAAGGAGAAAAGGAATTAGGAAGGTTGTGGATGAAGTTTGAAGTAGAGACAACTGTATGAGGATGGTTGGCTGCCAGGGATTTGTATTTGAGGACCAATCTCTTTTCAAGGTTTACTGCTGGAGAAAAAGAATATTCCACTAAAGGTCTGATGGGGTTACCAGCTTTATGGTTTCACTTGCAGGAAGAGCCTGGGAGTTCTAAAGTAAGGAGGGGTGATATATCACCAAGGAAGGATTGAAGAGTTTCTTTCTTAGCTAATCTGTCAACTGAGTTTTTGAGTGAGTTGGTGGTGTCTGACTGTAAAGGGATGCAGTTAGCAGATGTAAGAAAAGAAAGCACTTTTTGGTTTAGAGTTTCTTTACCAATGATGACTGGGCAACCAACTTTATCTGCTTTGCATACGGCTAGGTCATTTTCCTGAATAAATGACCTGAATTCTTTTAAACAAGAAGAAGAGTACTTGATTGGCACAGAATTTTGCTTGGATAAGATAACAGCAGCGTTGGCACGAAGGATAGGCTGCTGAACAGTCTCAGTTCTGTGGATGGCTGATTCTATAACAGAAACAGTTTCTGGAAGATTGATAGGAAGAGCAGGTGAAAATTTTGGGCCTAATGATAAGAATTTATCCAAGACTACTGGGGATAACTTATACATTGGAAGCACATACAGGAACATTAGCCATAGAATTTTAGAACATAGAAAAGATGTTTCGAAAGCCAATCCCAATACTGCCTTGTCTATTTTGACAATGGAAGACACATCTGCAGTTCCCCACTGGAACGAAGCAAAACGAATTGCTTCTTTTGACAATCGTTTTGCCCTCCGTTACCGTGAAAGCATAGAAATTATTTTCAACTCAATGACTTGCAACTCTGAATCTCCTCTCTACATTCCGTTGATCTGGAGATCAATTCTAAGTTTTGGCAACAAAAATAGAAAAAATTCAAATGTAGAATCTGGCAGCAATCTTAGTCCTCCATTGGCGTGATGGAGACCTAAGATAAGGTCGAAAGCTTCCAACTTACGAACTTTTTGTAAAAGTTTTCAGTTAACGTAACTAGCGTGATCAAGTTACCTTTCTTTGTTAATATTATTACGTGTTTTGCCCATAATCGTCATGTTTCAAAGCTACGCAACTTCCGGGCATTTTATTTTGGACTGGACGAAAGATTGGATTTCCTTCCGGAAACTTCGGACTCAAGTCACTAATTCTCTTTGCAGTCTTCGTTTTCTTGTTTCCTGCAAGACTTCTGGCATTCTTCCCCAAGCTTTTCAGATCTGCAAACCCATCTTCAAAGGACGGTGCCGTGCGTTACTACAGCAGACCAGCCATAACCTCCTATCTGCCGCTATCCGTGACCTGCGTTCCTCCATTGCTAAAACTGAACTTTCCTGCTACATTAGCTACCAATCACTGGCTGCTACCACTCATCCTGCTTTGCTTGATATTTTCATGGTTCGCATCAACCAAACCCTCTCAACAATTGAAGTAAATGAATATGCTCGCCATACAAAGAAATTCAATTTTCTACTCTCCAAGCAAAAAAGTCAAGCAACATCTCCGTCATCAGCCTCTACTGACAAGCCAAAGTATGTAAATCTTTCTTCTGTCACTATTCCTCCTAGCTTGGATAAATTCTTATCATTAGGCCCAAAATTTTCACCTGCTCTTCCTATCAATCTTTGACAAACTGTTTCTGTTATAGAATCAGCCATCCACAGAACTGAGACTGTTCAGCAGCCTATCCTTCGTGCCAACGCTGCTGTTATCTTATCCAAGCAAAATTCTGTGCCAATCAAGTACTCTTCTTCTTGTTTAAAAGAATTCAGGTCATTTATTCAGGAAAATGACCTAGCCGTATGCAAAGCAGATAAAGTTGGTTGCCCAGTCATCATTGGTAAAGAAACTCTAAACCAAAAAGTGCTTTCTTTTCTTACATCTGCTAACTGCATCCCTTTACAGTCAGACACCACCAACTCACTCAAAAACTCAGTTGACAGATTAGCTAAGAAAGAAACTCTTCAATCCTTCCTTGGTGATATATCACCCCCTCCTTACTTTAGAACTCCCAGGCTCTTCCTGCAAGTGAAACCATAAAGCTGGTAACCCCATCAGACCTTTAGTGGAATATTCTTTTTCTCCAGCAGTAAACCTTGAAAAGAGATTGGTCCTCAAATGCAAATCCCTGGCAGCCAACCATCCTCATACAGTTGTCTCTACTTCAAACTTCATCCACAACCTTCCTAATTCCTTTTCTCCTTGTGATAATCTGTATACTCTTGATGTAGAATCTTTGTTTCCCTCTGTACCATATTTTGATTCCTACATGCTCCTTATGAAGAAATTGATTCTTCATTTTGAACCCCCTGGTCCTCTTATCAAAGATCTTTATGATTGTTTCCACACTATTCATCAACACAGTTGTTTCGTTTTCAACAAAATTGTGTATAGGCAACAATCTGGTCTCCCCATGGGCTCACCTCTTTCCCCTCTGCTTGCTGAAATCTACATGCAACATATTGAAGTTTCCATCATTCCTCTACACCCTTTTCAACCTTCCCAATGGTTAAGATATGTAGACGACATTTTCATTAGCTGGCCACATTCCGAGTCTGAACTACAGATACTGATCAACTCCATTACAAAAAAATTTCCTTCCATTAAGCTCACTATATCTAAGGAAGTAAATCACAAAATTGATTTCCTGGATGTATCTATCTGCAGAAACGCTGATCTCTCCATTACTCGTTCCGTCTATCGAAAACCTTCGGCAGCCACTAACATCATTCCCTACAAATCTTGCACCCTGCATCTCTACAAGCTTGCAGCATTGAAGTCCTACATCCACAGGGCTCATATCATTTGCAACAACCAACTCTCTCTTCAAGAAGAACTTTCCAAAATTTCTACAATAGCCCTCTCTCATGGTTTTCCTGCTGTTACAGTCAACTCCCTCATAAAGAAATATGAAAACCATTCGAAAATCGAATGCCTCCTTCCTCACAAGAAAGAAGACCTGAAATTCTGTGGTTCTGTTCCTTACCATCCTTCCTATGCTTATAAGTTACAGATTCTTTTTAGAAGTTTTGGTTACCATCTTGCCATTAAATCTACCCCAAACATCTTGAAATTTCTACAAAGGGATAGGGACAAAGTTGAAAGCCTGAACCTCCCAAGAGTTTATTGCATTCCTATCTCTTCTTCTACTGGGGATAACTTATACATTGGAAGCACATACAGGAGCATTAGCCATAGAATTTTAGAACATAGAAAAGATGTTTCGAAAGCCAATCCCAATACTGCCTTGTCTATTTTGACAATGGAAGACACATCTGCAGTTCCCCACTGGAACGATGCAAAACGAATTGCTTCTTTTGACAATCGTTTTGCCCTCCGTTACCGTGAAAGCATAGAAATTATTTTCAACTCAATGACTTGCAACTCTGAATCTCCTCTCTACATTCCGTTGATCTGGAGATCAATTCTAAGTTTTGGCAACAAAAATGGAAAAAAACATTCAAATGTAGAATCTGGCAACAATCTTAGTCCTCCATTGGCGTGATGGAGACCTAAGATAAGGTCGAAAGCTTCCAACTTACGAACTTTTTGTAAAAGTTTTCAGTTAACGTAACTAGCGTGATCAAGTTACCTTTCTTTGTTACTTAATTCAATGCTATAAAATCTAGAAAGACTCAGATCACAAAAGAAACTAGAAAGAAAGTTTAAATACACACACAATACATAGTTCTGATTTGTGTTACTGTCTTACAAAAAAAAAAAAAAAAACATACATCTATGTATAGAAAAAAAAAATTGAAGATAATTTTTTTACCTGTTGGTATTAGAAAGGTGTCTCCTGAATGGAGCATTACTCGGGCACATTTTTCAACTGTGTCACCAAAAAACACATCTCCCTGTTTTCCTGAAAGAACCCACTGTTCATAAAGACCAAGATTTCTTTCTGTTGGTGGTATGAGCCAAAAAACCTAGAAAATTTCAAACTGTGAGATTACAATATTAAATCATGCTTAATAAGATATTACACACAATCAAGTGACACAAAAGCTGACTGCATTGACTTTGTAATCAATGGAAACAATACCAACACCTGCATAGGCTATCTCATTATTTATAGTGCATAAGCTTACTACTCCTACTCTTCTAATCTGTACTTACACAAGCTCCAGTTACTGATATTCATAAGGCAATAAAGGTTTATGACATGATGCATGTACTTGAGCACCACAGCTGCTTGATAACAATCGAGACACTCATATACAAGGTTCGTACTCTTCCAAGCAAAATAAATTCAAGCATTTTTCAAGGACATTTTAAACCCAAATTATCATACATGTGTACTGTCGGTCAGTAAGCGGGTAGGTATTTTAGTAAGTTCAGACCATTAATCTTTGCTGGGCGGGCACATCTTCAATGACTTGCACGTTATCCCTTGCCCCCAGTTGGTTTATTTTGTTAACTTTGAATTGACCCTCTGTTTTTGGTGTTTTTCGAAATAATTTTATTTTGTGGAATATTTTGAAAGGGTACATTATTTTTGTATTCATCTGCTGGTACGACACTTATTGTTTGCTTAACTTTTTATTTTTGATGCATGATTTTGATGATGTTTTCTTCTTCTTCTTTTTTTTTATTTTCTTTTTTCTTATGCAGCCAGGAGACAAAGGATCCACACATGAAACACAAGCAATTCCTGGAAGTTCCACCCTCCGGCAAGAATACATCCCTAACCTCAGTAAACAGAAGTGCTTCAGAATTTGTGAATACATCATTCCACTTATTTTACTCACAATGGCTGAAGCTTTACTCTGTAGTCACGTCATAGCGAAGGCACCAGCTGTCCACACACTCCCCTGGGTTGAACGCAAGTTCTGCGCTATTTGATCAGCTTGGTGTTTTTACCAGAACTACACAGTTATCTCCTATACATCTTTTTAGCACAAAATATTATTAAACACATGCTCTTCAATATCATTACTTAAAAAACAAAACAAACAAAAAAATGCAAGTACTTTTCACAGATCCATAAACTTTTTCAAGTACTTTCAAAGACTTGAAAATGAACTTTTATTCAAGGACTTTTCAAGGTTTTCAAGGAGCGTACGAAACATGATATATACATGGGTTCACATGATATATACATGGGTTCACTCCCTTTCAGCTCAATGACAGTGTTATCTGGAGAATTCTACCAACTGTTAATTTAAAAACACTTGGCAAAATCCCATTGTGATTAACCACTTGGAAGGTAATGAGTGGTGGCATTTACTTTACTCCTCGTATTCCTCAATTACTGATATGAATTTGTATATTTAATTCAAAAAAGATGTATCTATTTAAAGGAAAACCTATAAAATTACCAGGTAGGTAAAAAGGATCTGGCTTAAATGTAAGTCAATATACAGCAAAGAGACAAAATCAGCCAACATATTACTGGAATGTATGAACTGGCATGGCATCAGCCTTTAATAATACAATCAATTCCAGGTTGGTCAGGTGGAATCCTATATGTTTGTAAGAAAATTACCAGGCAAATTTTCTTACACACATATCACTAACTTGTGTTTAGGCAATGACCTCTTTACAAGGGGAGTTCAAGAAGTTCTACACATGTGTCTGTAGATTTGCACTCATTCCTCTGAAGTCAACAAGCTATAAACTTGCTTGAAAAACATCTAAACTTTACCAGAAGAAACAGTATTCATCTATGCGCTATGAAAAACTTGTTATAATTAAAAACATTACAAGTAAAATCTTTAATCCTTAAAATCATACAAATACATGGTTAAAACATGAGATCTTTCGATCCTGCTACGGGAACATCTTCAGATAAAATATCAGTAACCTAACACAAGAAAGAGTTTATATGTCGGGTCATACATCAACCATGACGTAATAAATGCACACTGCTCAGGCTCAGTTCAAATGATACGTCGGCATCAAAGAGGCAAGCGTTTCAGTTAAACGTCTGTTTTTAGTAATCAGAAGTTTCCATTGGTTTGCGATGAGATATGATATCTAATAGTTTCAACATTTTGTCTGAAAGACTTCAAATGTATAACCTTTAAAAAAGTAAGGAGGAAAACTTAGTATGTGGGGTGGTAAGCAGAGACACGTCTTTCTAAATAGGATAGTGTGAACCCCCACTTGATAGTCATGATAGGGTTGTCGACCTAAATCCAGTTCTAACATATTTGTGTTCCAAGATCCAGGTTTTTAATGTTCTTAAAGTGGAGCCTACGTATATTTGATCGATACAGTCGGGTTCCACTGTCTTCATGGGTACACAGTGAACATCATTCTATTGTTTGGAACAATGTGTCTCTGCTTACCACCCCACATACTAAGTTTTCTTCCTCCTTACTTTTTGAAAGTTTATACATTTTAAGTCTTTCAGGCAAATGTTGTAACGATGAGATACCATATCTCATCGCAAACCAATGGAAACATCTGATTACTAAAAACAGACGTTTAACTGGAACGTTTTGCCTTTTTGATGCCTACGGTCTGGCATCTTTTGCCTGAAATTATCTTGTATCATTTAAACTAAGCATGAGCAGTATGCATTTATTACATCATAGTTGATGTATGACCCAACATATAAACAATTTCTTGTGTTAGGTTACTGGTATTTCATCTGATGATGATACTGTAGCAGAATTGAAAGATCTCATGTTTTTAACCATGTATTTGTGTAATTTTAAATGATTACAGATTTTACTTGTCATGATTTTAATTGCAACATGTTTTTCATCATGCATTGACGGATACTGTTTTCTTCTGATTAAGATTAGAATGAAGTACATCTTTTCGTCTTATGTCTAGACTTGTCGTTAAATGCCAAACACAAAGATGTTCCATCATTTCACTTTCCACTGGTTGATCTGAGAAATATGTGCATTGCTACTATGGAACCTACTAATGATGGAGGAGGATTTTACAGTTTCACAAGATGCAGCTCCTTTAGTTTTAGCTCCATTTATAATTTCAATTGAAAGAGTTCGACATTTAATTTACCCAGTAACACTGCCAGTGCATTTGGCAGCAAATCTGATTGCTGAGCATTTTAATTATTGGGTTAATGAATGTCTAGCCTGGGGATATATATATATATATATATATATATATATATATATCACACCTACAGTTTGGGGGGGGGGTATCACAAGTCCATGGGGATCATGTCTGGTTATATGGCACTGTAACAGGATAGATTCACAGATTCAGAGGACAGAAGAGCTTTGGGCTCTTTCCTCATGCAGGAAAACCAGAGGAAACCATAAATGTGCTGTTCATGAACTTATTAAGAAAGCCCACACACCATTCAAGTAATAAGTTCAGATGCTGGTGCATCAATTGGCACTGTGGAAACAATTGCTCATTGACATGTAGAATTCTGCAAGGTTTGAACCAAATGGGTACTGCACAAATGGACATAACAGCAAAAGTATGCTAGAGTCAATTCCTGCTGAGCGATGCTAGAAACATTTGAGCCTAGTGGGCCCCAAAAAAGTTAAGAGACAATGCCACAGGTAATAAGACCTGGTTTTATTTCTATGCACCTCCCATAAAAATTTACAATTATGTTTAGGTTGGGGAAAGATGAACTACATCCCCAAATCCATCAACAAGAATTTCACTCATGGAAGAAGATGTTCACATTTTTTTCAATTTCCAAGGAGTGGTATAGTCATGGACATCTGACCTTAAAAAATTACTATAAATTGCCGATACTGCAACAACACTGTTTTGCCCAAAATGTTTAAGGAGATGAAGGAGCTGCATCCAATGACAGCCACATCAAGGGTTTTCCTTCTTCGTGTCAATATCAGTGCTCACAAAACCTAGGTTACAGCCTATATGGAGCAGAAAAATATCAAACAGCCAACCCATCCCACATATTCACCCAATCTTGTACCATGCAATGTTTAGTTATTTCCAAAAATTAGGAAGGAACTCACTGATCAACTCTCAAACTGTTTTCAAGGGTGCAAGACCTTGCAAAATGCATTCATTCACAGTTGCATAGTACTTCTCACCATATTACCATCAAGTGATCCAGAATATGCATAGAAGTCTGTTACTTTGAATATATGTTGGAGGGGTATACTTTGAAGGACAGTTCAAGTTTCATTGAGCTAAGTCCAATGGTTTTTATTCTGCAGGTGCACATCAAGAACTTTGTATTGATGCTGAAGTGGTATATAGGAAATAATAAAAATTATGTTGGTACATATCAAAACAATCTTGAAAAAATAATAATGCCAAAATAAATAATCACTTACCTTTGAGCCCCATAAAATATGATACCATACAGAAGTTCCACCAAAGTCGATATGAAAATCAGTGTAACACCCTTTTACACTCATTAAGCAATACCTAAAAAGCAAAGAAAGAATATATACTAAACTCAATCAAATAGCTTTCCTTTCATCATCTACTTGTTTGTATAAAATAATGTGTCTTTTTCCAAGAATTATTGGGATGCATCTATGTAAAAATCAAAAACCTGATTCTGTTGCACCAGACAGTTCACTGGTAAGGACTTTCTTTATTTTAGGTTAGGATTTAACACTGCAAGGCCATAAAGAGTATGTCACACAGAACTAAAGTCAAGTGTACACAACATTCAATTTTAGTATAAAGTTTAGATTTCTATGTGTAAAACTTTAAAAACAAGAAGAAGAAGTTACATAGGAGATAACAAAAAAAGAAAAAAAGCATCTTTTTGCAAGTACTGCATTCATCATGTCCTGGTTGACACTTCTTATGTGCTCCTTACAACTAGTGGCTACAGATCGCTATAAATTTTAAACACAAAAAAGCTATATATCAGAATGATTAAGTGGTCCTTAGGTACTAGATGTAAAGAATACATGAGAAGTGTAAACCAGGACATGCAGAACACTGTGCTAACCAGGAAAATGATGCAGCTCTGCTTGGCTGCTCCTATATGGAATAATACAAGGTAATTCAAAATGATTCCCCTGATTTCAGAACAGCATAATTCAACACTTATCAGCGGTGTATGGCCTGAGCATACACCAAGTGAAAGAGGGAATCTCCGAGTTTTACTAGGTCACCACGAGGGGGCTCCACTGTCACTGTGGGGCTGCCTCATTGGTATTGTATTGTTCACCATTTACTCAACAAAGTGCTCCCTTGCCATTGGATTCGTAACAGTGGACCCCATGACTTTGTGCTCTACAGCTGGCCACTTAGGTCACCGGAACTTACACCGTGCAACTTCTTCTTTTGAGGGTATATTAAGGATGCTATGTACATGCCAACAGTACATGCCAACATTGCCTACAACCCTGGGTGAGCTCAAAAAACCCATTGTTACTACGGTAGTCAGTGAAAACGGACATGCTGGAAGGAGTGAACCTGCACATTAGAAAGGTTGCCTACAACCCTGGAGCTCATCCAGGGTTGTAGGCAACAGTGGCATGTACACAGTATCCTGATCAGTAGGAAGGCCATTTCATGTAATACGAAGAAACCAATAATGCAGAAAATTTCACGCATATTTTTTTAAAGTATTAAAAAAAAACAAGAAACAAAGATGTCAGAAAAAATCTCCGGACTTCTGCACTTACTCTTCTGCATACCTGCCAACTTTCAGAAATCGAAATCCATAAAAAAAAAATGAATAGATATATTCGATGAAAGTTTTAATCGATATATTCAATGAAATTACTTGTCGAGCATATTGATTAAATGTACCGAACATATCGATTAAAAAACAATGTTACCTAAATCAAGTAGCAACTTTTAATTGATATGACTACAGATGTTTGAATTTATCAGCACGTTTATTTTGATTAAAATAGAATCTACACATAATTTCTCATTACTATGCTATAACATTATGATCTATAAAGAGATAAAAATTAATTTTTATGGAAGTTTGCATCTAAAGGGAAGGATGTTCCACCCTTTGACCCCCAAATCCAATAGGATCGTATCCCAGGTGGTCACGGAACAAACTAAAATGTTTTCAAAAATGAACCATTTTCGTGCTAGGATTATCTTGCGGAGAGACGGATGATGAGACAGTCAAATAAAAAAAAATGAAATGAGTAACTGAGAGACACTAATTGGTAAATTATGCTCAACTACAAACGAAGTGAACAAACTTTTTGCACGAATCACATCCAATTCATTATAACTTTTAACAAAGTAAGTTAATCTTGTAATTTTTTTTTTTTTCTATGCAGTCAACATTAGATTTACGCTTGACACTGGAAATATCATTTTTTTTTCCACCACGCGAAATGCTGAAATTACATCGACACGCAGTGCGAAACGCTGAAATTACATCGACACGTAGTGCGAAACGCTGAAATTACATCAACACGTAGTGCAAAATGCGTATTTTACAATTTTTGAAGATTTTGCAAAACACAGGAATTACGCAGAATACACATCACGGAATGTTTTGATAGTACTTTTTCCCCCCTTTCATACTGCTGCTCATAGCGAATCACTAAAACTAAATTTATTGACTTTTGAAAAAAATGCAGCAGCTTAAAAGAGATGCAATTTGCACAAGAAAAAATAGTACCCAACATATCAATTTCGTTGAATCAAGCCAAGACATTTTTATGCACGTTATCGAGCGACGAACAAAGAAAGCACGGTTTGGAAAGCGTAGAAAACTTACTGCTTAACGGACCAGCAAAATAAATCATTGCTGGAGAAGCACTGACTCGAATGAATGGTGGACATTTTTTTTTTTTTTTTTTTAACTTCCTCTTATACACTGGCGTGCAAAAATTAAGGACCAGGCGGTTTTCGAATGTAACGTCGTGCAGAAGTGTTCCACATCGACTGAAATCATACCATAAGATAACCAAGATGTAAGAATATGGGACAAGTGAGCAAAACCGTCCAAACAAGGAATCCAAAGGATACAAAGGCACTTTATTGAAAAGATAGCTTCGAGCACAACTGGACAAAAGACAGAAACTTCCATGTGGCAGGCGGCTGCCAAGAAAAATCCAGTCTTTAGTAGAGGATATGATCACCCCTGACTGCGTTGCAGGATTTACAACGTCTGTCCATGCTGAGGACGAGGTTGTCAAGGAGCTGTTGAGGCATCACGGCCCATTCCTCTTGTAGCGCCAATCGCAGCTGCGAAATCGTTGCTGGCGGCTGGTGGTGTGCTGCCAAGCGTCTCCCGAGAAGGTCCCACACGTGTTCGATTGGACTTAGGTCCAGGGACCTAGCGGGCCAATCCATGCGTTGAATATCTTCACTCTCCAACAGCTCTGCGACAGCCACTGTACAATGAGGTGTAGCATTGTCGTCCATGAAGAGGAACTCAGGACCCACAGCACCTCTAAACAGACGCACGTGAGGCAGGAGAACCTCGGTACAATAGCGGACACCAGTGACTGAACCTCCTTGGAAGATGTGGAGGTCAGTACGGCTACCAAGCATGATACCGCCACAAACGAGAACTCCGCCACCTCCAAACCGGTTCCTTTCCATGATGTTAGAGGTGTGATTGCGTGTTCCCTGCTCTCTCCAGATGTGTATACGTCCAGAATCGCTCGTCAGACTAAATCGGCTCTCATCCGTAAAGAGAACTCGACCCCACTGTGTCCAGTTTTTGTGTTCCTGGCACCACAGAAACCGCCGTCTCCGATGAGCAGGCATTAATGGCATATACCGTACTGGTCGTCGTGCAAATAGGCCACCTTTGTGCAGCCTCCTGACCACGGTAAAACATGATAACGGACATCCAGTTATCTGTTGCATGTGCCGAGATTTCTCCCACTGTCTGCCGTATGTATCTTCTTGCCTGGAGGACAATATACCGGTCGTCCGCCACCGTGGTTGCTCGTGGACGACCACTGCTAAACTCTTGGACAGCTGTTCCTGTCGTTTGAAATGCTCTCCAAGCTCGTGAAACGATGCTGTGAGTGATCCCAAACTCCTCGGCCACACTAGTTACACTTCGACCTTCTTCCAACTTCCCAATGACGCGACCTCGGGTAAAGTCATCCAGATGTCGTCTACTGGATTGCCTGTTGGCCATATCACACGGTGGCAGTAACTCGACGTGGTTCAAACTGATGTACACCGTGCAATAGCCTTCACCGAACTGCTGAGCGTACACCGCCCGTGTGCTTTATACCCTTCCGACACCCTACCCCTACTAAAAGCTGCATATATGTGCATGCTCTACCCTACCAGACCCTAGTCTACCTTCTGAGTGGTCTTTCGGTCTGTTCTACCTGCTCGTTCCACTGTTATGCTAATTTCTCCTCTTCGTCCTTAATTTTTGCACGTGTAGTAGCATTCTTTCGTTAGGTCAAATTTATTGCCAGAGAAGTTACGCAACCATGCCCCATTGCATTTTTAATTTCACAAAACTGGCAGCTTTTGCTTAATTTCGTCAAGTTGGGTATCGATCTGGGCTCAAAAATTCGACAGATTTAAAATCCGTTTAAATTTTTTTTCTACGACTACTACGTTCTGAGATAGCATCTCGAATTGGGAGATATAAAAACATGTGTTGTGCTTCAATGCAAGCCACACCCCACGCTGGCCTACTGAGAAGTTGCAACCCGGGGGACGAACAATTCATTACCTTCAAAAGGAGAGGGGGGAGTGAGAGAGAGAGAGCCAAGCCCAAGGTTAAACAAGCCCAGCTGGTTTGTGCAGCAAATTTTAAGCGCAGCGCAAGTTTTAGTGTTGAAACAACACAAAATAAACATAAAACGTGGGGAAACTGTGGCAAATGTCCCCACATAAAACACATGTAACTGAAAAGTTATTCTATTCGTTACTTACATCGGCGCTTTATTTTGAATGGATTAAGTTAAATAAAAAAAGTTTCCATAGTGGGTGCAAAATCATCAGGAAATGAAAAAAAAATCTCGGAGAATCATGAAATCCGTAAAATTAACATTTTGCCCGTTAAACAAGTCACATTTTCGTAAATTTTACGGGTGAATCGTAAAACCTGGCAGGTATGCTCTGACTATTGAAGATACCTCTGCCTCTTCAAACTGGGATTGTACCAAAAGGATTGCACCCTTTTCAAACACATTTTCATTACGCTACAGAGAAAGCATTGAAATTCTCTTCAATGAAAACTCTTGCAATTCGGATACACCCTTCAGTATTACGATAATTTGGAAATCTCTACTGGCAACAGCTAAAGAAACGATGTCAATCACATGAGTGCTTGCTTTCAGTGTGAACAAGGCTGCACAAATCTGACTATTCAAATGTTTAATACGTAATAAAACATGTGTGAAATTTTCAGCATTACAGTATCCTTATCATCATCATCATCATCATTGTCAACCATTATCAATCCACTGCTGGACGAAGGTCTCCCCAAGTTTCCTCCACAACGGTCTGTCTTGTGCCAGTCTCCTCCATGTCACTCCCGCATACTTTCGAATTTCATCCACCCATCTTCCATGTGGTCTTCTTCTGGGTCTTTTCCTGTCCCTTGGAATCCAATCTAAAATTTTGGCTGTCCTTAGATGGTCTGTTCTTCTGGCAGTATGTCCAGCCCATTGCCATTTCAGGGATTTAACTCTGATCATGATGTCTTCCACTCTTGTCATTTTTCGGATCCATGTGTTCCTCTTCTTATCTCTCCTGGTTACACCAAGCATGCACCTCTCCATGCTGCTTTGAATTGTCTGCAGCCTTTGTATGTCTCTTTTAGCTAAGGTCCACGTCTCTGCACCATACGTAAGCACTGGAAGGATGCATTGATCAAACACTTTTCTTTTAAGACATAATGGCATATTGCTCTTGAAAATTATGCTGTTTCTTCCAAAAGCTCTCAAGGCAAGTTTTGTACGCCGATTAATTTCTTCACCAATGTGACCATCACTTGATATCTGTTGTCCAAGATAAACGTACGTGTCTGTTATCTCCAGCTTTTCTCCATCAATCGATAAATCTTCATTTCTTGTAAAAGCATTGTACATCACTTTTGTCTTCTGAAAGTTCATTTTTAATCCCACTTCTTTACTCTTGTCAGCAAGTTCCTGGATCATACTCTGTATCTCTGATGGGGTAGTTGCAAAAATGACTATGTCATCAGCAAAACGAAGGTGGGTTAGATAATCTCCATTAATCTTTATCCCTTTGTTTTCCCAGTTCAGTGATTGAAAGACATTTTCCAATGTGGCATTCAAGAGCTTCGGAGATATGGTGTCACCTTGTCTCACTCCTTTTCCAATTTTTATGTGTATTGTATTTTCAAACAGCCGAATCTTTGCACTTGCATTTTCATAGATGTTATTTATAATATTAATGTATGCATCTTCAATACCGCAGGATTTCAGAGCCATTGCAACTGCTGATGGTTTCACCGAATCAAAGGCTTTTTCATAATCGATAAAAGCCATGCACAATGGAAGTTCATATTCCCTCGCTCTTTCAATTAGTTCTCTCAGTACGTGGATATGATCTATTGTGCTGTAGCCACTCCTGAATCCAGCTTGTTCTCTCGGTTGAGCCATGTCCAGTGTCACCTTCAAGCGGTGTGAAAGAACTTTAGTGAAGATTTTATAAACCACTGATAGGAGGCTGATAGGTCTGTAGTTCCTGAGATCCTCAATGTCACCTTTTTTATGTAGCAAGATCATTGTAGCGTTGTTCCAATCCTCAGGAATTTTCCCTTCATTAAGGCACAGTGAAAATTTGGGCGAGTACTGTTTCGATTTCTCCACTTGCTTCTTGTATGATGTCTACAGTAATTCCATCTTCTCCTGGAGCTTTTCCCTGCTTCATGTTCTTGATTGCATGTGCAACTTCTGCTGGAAGGGCTGGAAGAACTCTGGTACTGGTACCTTTCATGATGTCTGGAGTACATGTATCATCCCTTTCATATAATTTGGAGTAGAAATCTTTCACTCTTGTCAAAATTTCGCCTCTATTTCTTGTTACAGAACCATCTTCTTTTCTCAGTGCCATAATCTGTTTTCTTCCCTTACTGAGATGTCCCTTTGCTATCTTTAGGCTTTGGTTGTTTTCAATTGCTTTCCTTACTAGTTCACAGTTGAATTTCCTTACGTCTTCAGTGATACTTTTTCGTACTGTCTTGCATAGCTCTATATATTCCACTTTGGAAGTCACATCTTCTTTAGTTGTCCTCATCACTCTTCTTTTTTGCATCAACATTTTGATTTTTCCTGATAATTTGTTCACATGCAATTTGTTCTTAGACCCAGCTAATTTTGTTGCTGTTTCCATAAGAGCTTTGGTTACTTTTCTGTTAACTTCAGAAATATCCACTTCTTCCGATGTTAGGCCTTCTAAAGCAGAGAATCTGTTCTTCAGTTCCAATTTGAAGGTATTATGGTGTTTTTTAAGGTTGGTTATGTCAATACATTTTGTTTGTCTTATGAGCTTGCTACGTTCAAGTTTAGTGTTGAGGTGCATCTTACATCTCACCAATCTATGGTCACTGCCTGTGTTGAACTTGTTTAGCACTGCAGTCTTCTATGACGAATTTTTTGTTACACATAATAAAATCAATTTCACTTGCCGTCCCATTTGGATGTCTCCATGTCCATTTCCTGTGTGGCTTTTTCTTGAAAAAGGAGTTCAAGATGAAAAACCCTTCTGCCTCTGCAAACTCAACGAGAGTATTTCCACGCTGGTTTCTGTTGCCGTGACCGAATTTACCTACTGAAGTTTCATTCTGTTGCCGTTGCCCTATTTTTGCATTGAAATCTCCGATAATTATCTTCAAGTGCTGCTTACCTTTATTATTTAGATCACGAATTTTCTCATAAAATTCTTCAATTTCTTCTTCAGCATGACTTGTGGTGGGTGCATAAGTTTGAATAATCTGAGCCTGGTATCTTCTCGAGAGTTGGATAACGAGTCGTGCAGCTCTGTCAGAAAAACTTTCAACTTCTACAACTTTATCCTTCAGTTTCTTGTTTATTATAAATCCAACACCACTAGTTCTGCCAGTATCTGTCCCGCGATAGTAGAAGAGATGTCCACTTTTCAGTTCAATGAGATCTTCTCCTTTTCTCCTTACCTCACTTAGCCCGACGATGTCCCACTTGATCCTTTGTAGTTCCTCTTCCAATTCAAGAAGCCTTGAATCAGAAGATAGGGAGCGTCCGTTGTACGTAGCCAAGGTCAACATCAGATGGCAGCCTAGTCCGGTCCTCCGGGGATTCTTAGCACCCTCTGCCTTCATGTCGCATTGGCCGCTGCCTTGGCCAGGTACATTCCAGCTGCCGGAGACCGAGGGCCAAGATTTAAGTTGTGGAGTCATTTTGGAGGGGTTTGGCCATAACTCACCACGCTGGCCAAGCGGGTTGGTGAGTGTGGGATAGCATTTCCTCTAATCCCGATGGTATAGTTATACCGCTATTGGTGGTCGTCAGAGCCCCTTTAGTGAGAACACGATGTACCACGAGAAGGCGGGGTTGACATTTGTCAAGGAGAGGCTGTGATGTTACGCATCACCTGACCTTACATCCCGTATCCTTAATATACCCCCAAAACAAGAAGTTGCACAGTGTAAGTTCCAGTGACCAAATTGGCCAGCTGTAGAACACCAAGTCATGGGGTCAACCGCGACCAATCTGATAGCATGGGTGCACTTCGTTGAGGAAACAGTGAACAGCACAATGCCAATGGGGCAGCCCAACAGTGACAGTGGAACCCTTTCATGGTAGCATACTAAAACTCGATTTCCTCTTTAATTTGGTATATGCTCAAGCCATACACGGTTGATAGGTATGGAATTATGCTCTTCTGAAATCAGATGAATCATTTTGAATTACCGTGTATTAGAAGGACTGACCTTTACATTAACTTTAAAGAGACTGCCATCAGGGAAACAGCTGAAATCCTCTCCAGCAAGCTGGTGCCACGCCTTGATTTCATTTATTTTTTTTTTAGCAGTAGCAACACTTGCTAGTAGCCTTATTTTTTACTAGCAAATTGCATTGTCTACTAGCAAAAGTTTATTAACATTATACAAAAGAAACTTTAACATGTCCCCCTCCATTAGTCAATCATGACAATTTTTGATTTCACCCCTGTAACTGTCACATTGTAATGCTGAAAAGATTACAAATATTTAGTTATAACTCACCTTTTAATAACCTGACAAATTAATTCCAACAGTTTAATTCTAATGCAAATATTAAAAAAAGAAACATTTTTTATTAGACTATATTCACAAAATCTTAAGTTATCTTTCGCATGGTTTACGACCTGGGTTTCGAGTCTTTTCATCATACCACTTTAAAACAGCAGACCTGGGTCAAACTTGTCTTAGAATGGACCTTCAACCTCAATACTCACAAGAGCATTAAATGTATGTAAGTTTAAATAAACTGCCCCTCCCTTATCTACTTCTACATGTGAGGTTGAGTTCGTGAAATGGAACTCAACCTCACATGTAGAAGTAGATAAGGGAAATATACTGGATATTTCTACTAATGCCAAAATGTTTTTATAATGTTTGTACTTTTTAAGAAACATTCATTTCCAGAAAGCAGTTCCATTTTGTATGTGTCTAAAATATTCCACATGAGCAATGTGGTGGCGCTTTATAGTTCACGCTAAAACATTCAAGATTTTTCCACTAGCAACTTTTGCTAGAACCACTTTTAAACACTAGCAAAATGCATTTGCTTGCTGGCAATTTGCTACTAACTACCGGTCAAAATAGAGTCCTGGCTGGCATGCAATGAAAACTACTCTGTGGAACTACCAATGGTTTGGAATGCATTATTTACAGATGGAAACAAATCCCAACACAACATGGAATAATCACACTGCCTACACCCTGGATGAGCTCAAAAATGCATGCATGTAACACTGTTCATGATGTCTTCCACACAATTTTCAAGTCATCTTTGTTTCTTACACATTCTAATTCTCTGCAATTTATGTCTAAACACTGCCTTGAAAAAGCCTCATAGTAGAGAATGAACGCTTGATGACTTATACATAAACTGTATTACACAACCGAATAAAAGGATTTATACTGTGCTATAAGTGTTTTGAGCCAAAAGAAATGTTAAAATAAAGGCATTCCCTATTCAGTCTTTCTCATTTCTTTTGAAAAGAACTACACTTTGATAACAACAAAATACTCAGAAACCAATAGGAAGCAAATCCTCAGAAGAATTAATTCTTCACATCATTGTTGGCATACAGAAGCCCTACTTTTTTACTGTTTCCCATGTAGCTGCCATCTTTCAGAAAACTTAAAATTAGATCACCCTAGAACAGGAATTGAACCTGCATCTCATGATCTGCATTCAAGCATGCTATCATTACAGCATCCAATCTAGAATATTGTTCAGATATCTAAACTACATCTGCTTAACTTCGGTTGCGTAGAACTTCGTTGTCCTGGGTGGTGTACTGATAGCATGCTTGAATGTAAACTGGGAGATGAGGATTCCATTCCTGTTCCAAGGAGATCTAATTTTCAAGTTTCCTGAAGGATGGCTAAATGGGGAAACAGGGAAAAGTACAGCATATGGATGCTGACAATGATAGCAAAATACTTATTCGTCAATACTATGATGCTGTAAAAATATCAGTGGTGAAGAACAAGGAATTCATTTACAATGAAACAAATCAAAAACTACAATCAAAGAGTCCAATGATGACTTACTTCTGCACTTTGGGATATTTCATATCATCAATGGAGTTTGTTCCTTCAGTCTGACTTTCCTTCAAGTGCCGAGGCCACACCCAGTCAACCCAATCTACTTGGCGAACCTGTAACACAAAACTTAATACAACCTACTTGACATAGTACAGGAAAACCAGAAATCAATAATAGCCAATAAACCAATGGATAAAAGGCAATACACACGATGTTACAGAAAGCTCCAACATAATCAAATGTCAAGAGAACACACACACACTACCTGCTCAGAACCAAATAATAATTGTGATAATGTTTTGATTATGCTACTCCCATTTTTCATGTCAGCAAAATTTTTCATCAGAAACCTCCCAAAAGTAACGTATCTCTCGAGCACACAAATGACTTCTGCATTTCTTCTGCCCAGTACTCAGGTTTCCCTACTGTACATCAGAGAGGAACAATTACACTTTCATACATAGTCAGCAGGGACCTTCTCTAAAACCCATTAAGTCTCCTGAAATCCTTCCTAAAGCAGCTATGACTTTCAAATCTGAATTTACTTGCCTACTGATTTCACCATCTGATCTGTCTTCCCTGTCAAACATACATGCTTCCTAAATATGCAAACTCATTACTTGGTCTAACTCTATACCATTTAGACTAAAGATCTTACATTCAGTGCTAAGAGTTCCATGCTCAAAAACCATAACTCTGATTTTTCCCTTACTGATACCCAGTTTGAATTACATACAAACTTCATACATCCAAAATAACATACAGGCAGTGATCGGAAGTAGTGCTGCTACTATACTTCAGTGATCAGAAGTTCAGAAGTAGTGCTACTACTATGCATCCATTCCAAGGAGGATTCAGGTGGTTTTGAATGCCAAAGGTGGTCCCACACCCTATTAGGTACGTAAAACCTTCTTTTCCTAGGTGTTCACATTATTCTGTCCAACCCCTGTATGTACACAATGAGTTTTCATGGTATCTGATAAAAAAAAAAAAAAAAAAAATTCAATCAGGTTTTTAATACTGCAGATATTGCTGTAAACAGAAACGTGAACTTACACTCTCTAGTGACACACCTGTGTGTTAAGAAAATTTTGAAATTACATGAGAAACATTTCACACTAAAAATATTCTTCAATAAAGAAAGAATTTTTCAAATCGGACTCCTAGAAACACAGATAACGGCAAAATTAAGATATACATCCACGCCTCTGGTGGAAAAACTGTCTATTTTAAGCAGGAGATATTCTCAAAAGGTTTTCTGAGATGAGAGGCATCGGTTCATGGAAGAATGTTTTCAATCAAGTTTCCAGAAGCTCAGCCATTGTTGCAAATACACCAGAAGCAAAAATAAACACTTACACCTCCAGATGGTCAAACCATTCTTTACCAAAATTTACAAACTATATGTAAACCATTTCCCATCAGCTGTACTTGATGCGGGAAGAATTTTTAAAATTGGACTTTTGGAAGTGGAGATATTGGGACAGGGGCAGAGAATTTGTCCGAACTCGTGAACGAGGTTCGGGGGAAATTAAGGCAGCTCTGGGGAAATTTTTGCCCGCGGCTAAAATAATAATAGTAGTAATAATAATAAAACGAAAAATTGACTTATTAACAACGACTATAACACGAAAGATAAGAATAATTTACTGCACGGTAATCAGGTAATCATTTTGAAAAATGCCATGTCGTTATAAATACAAGAGGTTATGAGCACAGTAACGTACTGCAGATTGCCGCTGGCATATGATTCACAGAGCCCAAACCACTTTACTAATGCCAAGGCGTAGACAGCATGGCGTGAGTAATAAGTACGGCACAACCATTAGTCATGCTAATAAAAATTTTCTGAAGCTAATGGCAGCTTATGTGTCGTAGGTGCCGATCTGAAAAATTATTAGGGGTTCCACACATTTTAAAGCGAATGACCCATGCCTTTTTCAAAGGATTTAAGTCTTAATTTAAATTTCAGTAAAATTATCTAGCACAATTATACGCCTGAAATGCTAGAATGAAATAAATTATAGTTAATTGCAGAATTTTTTTTAGCTGTTTATTTTTCAGCCTCTCTGCCCCATCACTGTTTTCACCTAGACCCAAAAATGTTTCAGACATTATGAATCTAAAATAAATATTAGGTTTTTTTTTTTTTTTTTGGTTTTTTTTTTTTTTTTTTCAAATTTTTAAGTAATAGGTTTTAAGGATTAGTTCTTAATCATCAACATATAGATCTAATACTCGCTTAAACTTGTAAGAAAGTCCGCTACAGTTTTGGGGTAAATTTCAGACAGAAAAAAAAAATGCGTTCTGGGAAAATATTGGGCCTTGAAAATTTTCTGCACCCCTGTATTGGGGAACTCGTTATTTACCTTTACACCACCTAGTGGAAAATCTATGCATTACTTGAAAAGGGGGCTGTTACTAAAATAGTCTTTGATGTAAATGGCATCAAAAGGGGAAAAAAATTTCAATCTGATATTTAGCAGCAAATATATGAAATAAAATATATTTTGAATTCGATAGGATCTGCATTTACACCCACTAGCGGCGAAGTTGTGCATCAGAAAAAAAAAAAAAAATGGAATGCAAGGATCATCGTTCTCACATTTTAAGCTTCACAATACAAAAGGAATCTTACAAATTGAACTAATGGTTACAGAGATATGGTGTCCCCTGCCGGACAGACAGACAAAGTGATAACATAAACATCATTGTTTTTTTTTTTTAAAAAGAAGTGTTAATAATGCAGCTTCAGTCCTCCTAACAGATGAGAAAACTAATCCCCCCCCGTGCCCCCGCATCCACACACATTTTGCAGGGGGTGAGGAGGGGATTTGTCAGGCATAAGTGATGTCAGTTGAAAATCCTCAACTACAAAACATCGTGCAGGGACAAAAAGGCAGGAATGGATAAAATTCTAGGACATTTCCAGGACAACATTGCATTCCTGGACTTTTCCAGGATGCATATGAACCATGCTCAGAGACCTGCTGCTCCAGCTCTATCATCTCTTGGCAGGTGAGATTTCTTCCAGTGTTAACACAGATGTCAAATTCTTCCAGTGTTTGCTGGTTAGCAAGCTAAACAATGCCACTGGTAATTGGTGTTCTTTTCTATTCTCATGAAGTTGTGACATGCCTCCGGCCATAGTTTCTTCCAGCTGCAGTACATACAACTGCTGGTCACTTCCTCCAGATTGAAGTGATATTTATGATGCCCTTCACAATGCCCAAGGACTTCTACGAGTCTCTAATTGACTACCAATCTTTACCATTTGTTTCCTCAACCAGTTACTTGAAAGTGTATCACAAGTAGCAGAGTTTCCAGTTTGTTATGACATTCTAAATCACTTAAAATAAGCAATAAATAACTGAAAATAAGTAATGTGTTTGACGGAAGAATGATCATTTCTGAAAGTATGCAATATCTTTTTTTAGAATGGAAAAATATTTCTCAGATGAACAGCACTACACGAGATAAGCAGGTATTCTGTAACTCATTTTTGTTCTACCAACAGGATCGTCTCTGCAGCATAAACAGAGATGCCAACATCTGAAGTAAGTCATCAGTAGACCGTATGCGTGGCACCCGTAGTTTCTCCGTAGTGAGGTCAAGTTTCTGTATTAAAATTTGCAAGGTAGCATGTCTATTTTCCAGAGTACACTTTTACATTTTTAGCAATATTTTAATATGGATGGGGGACAATACTCTTTCAATAAACCATATTGTTTATATCAAGTTGGAAACACATGGAATAATTAATATAGGCATAAATCAAGCTGTTCTTTCCATGTAACACAACCTCAGAAATTTGAAAATTTAATCCTCCTGGAACGGGAATCGAACCAGCATCTCCCGATTTGCACTCGAGTAGGCTAACCATTACATCACCCAGGACAAGCAAAGTCTGACATTTCAGATTAATGCCTCAGGTGTTTGGAATTCATTGTCCTAGGTGGTGTAATGGTTAGCATACTTGAGCGCAAATCGGGAGATGCGGGTTTGATTCCCTTTCCAGGACGATAAATTTTAAAATTTCTGTGATTATGTTTATGGAAGGAACAGCTTGATTTATGTCTACATATTGTTTATGTTTTTTCGAAATTACATGCCTCTGGCAATCATTCCATCCACCATGAGCCACCGAAGAATCACAATTGCACATGCTACAAAACACATGATTCACAGAAACACATAACCACTGTAAATATGGAAATTTCAGCAAATAGCATTCCTTGTACTACTGCAAATTTTTATTTTTTCCCACCATTGGAACTGAAAGCCACCGAAGCACGCTACATAACTACAGTAATTTACATCACACCACAACTACTCAACTTAACAAGGAAAAAAAAGCGGAATCGAGTCTACCTCAGACAGCTTATGTTAGTTCAGGACTGGGTTAAGGTTTTCCCGAAAGTTAACAGACATTGTGCGTTGCAAATGCCATCCCACAGCAAGCCAGGTACAAAGTCACATGATCATACAGAATGAACTCTGCAGCAACATTTTCCACTTGCGTGTCGGTCAGTCAACCATGCTTGCCGTGTGATGGCTTCTTGACATTACCGCAAAAATCACTACATTTGACTATGCTTGAAAAAAAAAAAAAAATTTTTTTTTTACAGCATATCCTTAAAATGGGATAAAAAATTATCCATAACCTTCAATCCATAACCAGGTTAAATTTGCCCTGAGTATAATTGTGTGTTCTCAAAACATAGTGACCGTGAGACTTCCTGCTCGTAAACAGAATAAAAAAGAAAAAAAAAGTTTTACGCTTTAAATACACCTGCGGAAAAAAATGTGGTAGGAAGGTGGATTTATACACAAGATGCACAAAAAAATGAGATATTCACATAAAAAATGGGGGCTCGACTTATACACGAGATATACAAATATTGCAGATATTCACATAAATATTGGGGGGGGGGGGTCGACCCACACACAAGTATATACACAGTATAGTTTTTCAGAAAAATCATTAGCTTTCTTGAAAAAAATTTAAGTTTTCCGTAAATATCAGATTTTTGAAAAAAATCCATAGTTTTTCACACCTTTTCCATAAGCCCGTATTTTGAACATGATATCCATAGAAACTGCAGAAGACCAATAGTACTTGGCATCTCTGCATACAACAACCTGCACACACAACAAAGACCAAGACAAAAACCAGTACCATTTTGGTATCATGTATGCATTCATAAATTAAACAGCCATGGTGACATTACACATCTTTGCCTAACTCTTGCACCAATGCCAAACCATTTCAATAAAACATCATACACACATACCCACATGCTCTACTGCCAGTATACTTAGTTTTCAGACATTCACACACACATTTCCATTAACATCATAATTAGTATTACTTAATACCTCCCACAGAAGTTCCTGAATATGCAGAATTATTGTTCCTAAATACAAATAAACACATATGTGATGAAGGGAAAAAAATTCTACTCCCGTAAAATCTGAAACATACAAAAAAAAAAAAAAAAAAAAGCCTTGATTATGCTAACATCTATTTGATTTAAAATGAATTTTTAAATCTACCTTCTAGAAATAAAACATTGTGACAATCCTAAAAATGTTTTTTTACACCCAAATAAAATAAGTGGGATACGTATAGAAAATCTACATCATTTTTAGCATAACTAATACCAAAATAATTTTTTTCTTTGATTTTATGAGCACATTACGTAAATAGCAGGCTAATTAGCAGGCACATAAAATCATAAATAACTGATACATACATACTTTTTTTGCGTGCACATGTGCAACAAAAAAGAGGTTTCTAAAAAAGAAACAAATGAAAGTGGAGTAATAAAAAAATCTAGGAACTTAAAGTTGATTACCAGAACTCTTCATATATCATTCAAAAACTTTTTATTGACAAATATTCTTGAAGCTTCCACATTCTATCCACATTATATGTAAATAGCAGGCTAATTAGCAGGCACATAAAATCATAAATAACTGATACATACATACTTTTTTTTTTTTTGCATGCACATGTGCAACAAAAGAGGTTTCTAAAAAAGAAACAAATGGAAGTGGAGTAATAAAAAATCTAGGAACTTAAAGTTGATTACCAGAACTCTTCATATATCATTCAAAAACTTTTTATTGACAAATATTCTTGAAGCTTCCACATTCTATCCACATTATATGTATATAGCAGGCTAATTAGCGTAAATAGCAGGCTAATTAGCAGGCACATAAAATCATAAATAACTGATACATACATACTTTTTTTTTTTTGCGTGCACATGTGCAACAAAAAAGAGGTTTCTAAAAAAGAAACAAATGAAAGTGGAGTAATAAAAAAATCTAGGAACTTTAAGTTGATTACCAGAACTCTTCATATATCATTCAAACACTTTTTATTGACAAATATTCTTGAAGCTTCCACATTCTATCCACATTAATGATTATATGTATAGAATTTGCCACACATGGGTAATTTCTTCAGTGCCACATGAATGAAAAGTAAGTACTAACCACTTCAGGTGACTCAACATAATTTTCCAGTCTTGTATGGCTGAATTCAAGGCTGATAACATTGAGCAGTTTATCTCGATTAGAATTTTCAAAATAACGGCACCAGTCTTTCATCGTCATCTCAATGTCCTTTTGAGTGGTGACATCCATGACATCCAGCATCCTTCTGCTTCCTACAGAGGAAAAAAAAAACATCCATAAACTTCAGCACTGCTTTATAATCTTCCTTACCTCACCCCACTCCACAAAATTGAAGAACATGAAGATTCAAAAAGATATCTCAATTTATTTGAAATGCATTTCAGCAACAAAGTCATATTTTGTTACATACACACTGAAGGGACAATTTATACACACACACACACACACACACACACTCTCTCTCTCTCTCTCTCTCACACACACACACACACACACACACACACACACACACACACACACACACACACAAACTTACAAACTTAATAATTTGTGGGCCCACCTTTCACCATCACAACAGCAGCAACACATTGTGCCATGGACTCCACTAGGTGTTGGAAGCATTCAGGTGGTACTGTGGCCCACGTGATTGCAGGACAGCTGTCTGCCACATACCGAGAGAGAGTCGTCACAGATAGGTTTGGGCTTGAAAAACCACAGATGCTCAATCTACCCACAGATACTCAATTGCGTTCAAATCCAGAGAGTGAGAAGGCCACGTGAGGGCTGTTAACTCAATGAAATGCTCCTCCAAACAGTCCTTGACCGAATGAGGGATGACGTGGAACACTCTATTATTGAAATGCATTTTGTTGTGGGAAATTAATAACCATGAATGGGTGTAGGTGAATGGTGAGTGCATGAATCTTGTGTGGTGATGGTGGTCTCAATACATATATAGGGGGGCCACAATGCAGCCATGTAAGTGTGCCCTAGAACATAACACCATCTCCAATGGCCTGTAACACCACGATTTGACAGTTGCAGTCTATGACCATGCATGCAGCATGCTATAGTTGGAGCCTCGACATGCTGTATCAAACTAAAACAGTTTCAGTCTCCCATGGCAATACTGATGTTCCTTCACCCAGTACAGCCTCATAGCCTGGCAACATGCTGTTAACAAGGGTGCTTGATATGGGTGTTGGCTGCAAAAGTCCAGTCATGCCATAATACATCAAGTTATCTTCGTACAAACCTTAATAGGTGTGCTGTCACTGAACACCAATGTTATCCTCTCCCACTGTGCATTCTGTGTTCCAACATTATAGTACAGAAGATGCAGTGCTGACCTTGTACATCAAGGCCCTTTTTATGGCAACTGTTCCCCTGGCATCTGCCAATTTTAAAGTAGAAAAAATTATGCACTGAAGAGAAATAAAACATACATAATAAGCTGGCCATTTTTATGTTTTTAGTTTCAATTTTTGTAAATAGTTCCATAAAAACTTTTACAACAAATGGCATTGTAGTAAAAGTAAGAAGCAGGGACTTGATGTCTGCAAGAATTTTAAATGAGCATGAAATGGTTTTTAAATTAAAGTGATTATAATTTATTGCTTTTTAATGATGTTTGCCTAAATAAGTACATTTTTTTAGAGGAGGTAGCTTTGTAGAGTATGGAAGATTACTATTAGTAGACTAATTGTTAATTGATTAATAGTTTGTTTTACTGTTATATTATTCAATGATTTCTAAGACTGTTCTCTACGAACCACTCCAACCACTTCCTTCCATCAGAGAACATTTAATAAACACTGAATATCACAAAAATACTACAAATGTCATGCACATAAAAGAGTTATATGTCTTGGAGATATGGACTGAACTCCTTCAGATATTTTAAGGACAAAACACTTTAAAATCAACCTGCCATACATAAAGTTGAGGCAACAAGTGTCACTGACAGTAGGATTCATTTTTCTTGTTTTTCTATTATTTTTTCTCATCCTTTAAAAAAACAACACAATAATTGATATCTGAAGGAGTCATCCATCTCTAATTTTTGGCAAATGGTTCCAGATAAAGGAAATAAACAGGTGGGGGCAAAAACAAATTAATCTTCTTTGTCTTGCCCAAAATTCAAACAAGAAGTTAGATACTCAACAGGACAAGGCACCACAACCAAGCATCCAAAAATCCATGTCAGCATGTCAGCTGAAAATTAAAAACCAAGTGTTAAAAAATGTGTAATCAATGACAAGAAGCACTATAGAAAACTATTAGTAGTACAGTAAAAGACCTTTTATCTGGGGACCTCCAAGACTGGCGCACTGTAAGTTCGGGTTTTCCGAGTTTTGGGGTCCATAGCCTAGCTCGTGTAATTGCCATAGTATGTAATAGGAATCACATGGCATGGCACATATGCTTGGATCAAGCTAAATCATAATCAATTTTTAGATGGGAAAATAACAATAATCAAGGTGACAGGAAGGAAGAATAATACATACTTTACAAAATAAATTTATGTCAACATGAATAAACACATGTTGTAAGTTAGCACACACTAGTTATGTAAAGAAATATTAGAAACACAGAAGCACTTTCAACCTGACTTGGGTACTAAATGCTTGCAAACAAACTGGGAGAGACTCTTGTTTGTGTACATTTTCCTTAGATGAACTGAGCAAGACTGTTTGTTTACAGGAGATCAAGACCTAAGTCAGGTCGAAAGTGCTTTTGTGTATCTATTATTTCTTTATGTAACTACTACATGCCAACTTACAACCTTCATTTACTCATCACATGTGAATTGCATTTTTTCGTATTTATGTCAACGTATTTTTTAGTTAGGGTGTGTTTCAGTCGATATTTTGGTAGTTTCACAAAATTACTGTAATTTTTCATCTAATTTGCCTGCAAATGAAGCAATTAGTTTTATATCTATTATGGGAAAGAAAAAAAAGAAAAAAAGACAAATTAGTGAAATAGATACTTCTATTTCCCTTAAAAGCTTAGATTTTATCTAGGCAAGGGCATGTCTGTTTCCCACTCGAAAATAAAATTCATCTGAGTCACCATGCAATAAAAGAAATAAAAGTATGTAGTTTATTTACAGCATACTTGTTTTCATTACACTACTCTTTCATCAGTTGATACGCAGAACGTCTGAGAATCATTTTAAAAATTCTTTAATCTATCAGACATGTTTTTTTTTTAGCTTTGTGTGCTTTTCCAAGATGTGGCTGGCCCCAACGGCAGTTACTCTACTAGCTGCAAAAATTGCATAAACATATTGAAAATTTTCATGGCTAGTAAAAAATGTTTTTATCTGATTTACATGAGTTTAGGGGATCCATTCCTATTAGTAATTTACGAACTTCATTAAAATTTTGTGAATATTGCACAAAAATAAATGTTTTCATGAAATTGCACAAAAAATATTTTTTTTTGGTATTTTTTTATTCCAGTCTTATCTGATCCCAGGGACATAAACAAAGAAAGGTAACTTGATCACGCTAGTTACGTTAACTAAAACTTTTACACAAAAAGTTCGTAAGTTGGAAGCTTTCGACCTTATCTTAGGTCTTCATCACGCCAATCTGGCGTGATGAAGACCTAAGATAAGGTCGAAAGCTTCCAACTTACGAACTTTTGTGTAAAAGTTTTAGTTAACGTAACTAGCGTGATCAAGTTACCTTTCTTTGTTAATATTGTTACGTGTTTTGCCCATAATCGTCACCCAGGGACATTATCAACACTGCCAACTTAGAGTGAAATTATTCCCAATCCTGAATGGATGGCCGTGAGCATGTGTTGGGAAGGGAGGGAGGTGTTAATTGATACCTTTCACGAATTCTTCCACTTGTGGGTAGTGGGTATTACTGGCACCATAAAAAGCTGATATCAGCAATGCTGTATATTTTAACTAAAAAAATATTCCCAAAAAAGTAAAAAGATTATCCAGGAAATTAAAAAAAAAAAAAACTAATTGTCCCCTTCCCCGAAAAATAAAAAACCTTCAAAAATTTGCCAGTTTTTGGGGTCATTATGAATTTTGGAACACTGGATAATAAGATCTGGTACTTATAAAATAATTCTGTAGTGCATTGATTTAATGTTTTGCTCTTATGTTTTAAAAGAACCAAAAGAATTTATTAAGCCCAAGTAGCAGAAAACAAAGGTACAAGAAGGGCCAGGAAATCACGAGAGAGCCAGATTCAGGAACATCTGCAAGAGAAAGAAATAATGAATATGAAGTACAAATGGTCTTGTGTTAGATTGTGATGAATGCCATAAAGCTGGAGTTGTGTGCCGAGATCACTGCAAATGGAGATTTTCAATGAATCAACAGTAGTAGAATCTAGTACCATCAGTTTTAAACCTTTATTTGGTAGATGATCATTCTTTCTCAAAATCTCTGAAAACAGTTTAGTGATACATATGTATGTACTAAACACCACTATGTGTATTAAAACAGAAAAAGGAAAAAAAAAAAAAAAGTACAAGGTGACTGTTAACCCAATAAACAAAACAGCAATACTCTTCTCACATGAACACTGCAGGAAGAATACACACAAAAGGTAAGCATGTACTGACAAAAAGAAAAGAAAAAGTGAAATTAAAGCAGTTTGATATAAAAGACCCAATAAAGACATTTGACACAATGACTCTCCTATGACGCTTTACAAGGTCGAAAATTATTACTTCCTTGCTAATGCCACTGATAAATAATAAAATGAACATTTCAAAGAGAAAACAAAATTCAAAGTAGTAATAAGAATAAGCATGGAAAAGAGTTCCAGTGCTTTCAGTTTTGCATATATATGAAAATCAAAAATTCCTATTGTAGTATGCAAGGATTAAAAAAAGGAAACCAAAACTCAAACAAGTATTTGTAGACCATGAAAAAATACTTTGGGTATAATTTCTTATTTTTTTTAATTTCCAGCAGAAAAACTTTGCCATAACACTTACAAATCAAAATACAGTACAACCAGATTTTACATTAACATATAGAGCCTACGTAATGCAAAGTTCAGCATATACCAAATTTTTTTTATGGGGGGCCCCTGATGTTTGCCATCCCATTCTCTTTTTGAAGTAGGAATAAATTTGGTTATAACAAAGTTTCCATTTTTTTTTTTCCTCCCTCAACTTTGCTATGCGTGTTGTTTCAACTGTATGTGCTAGCCTGGGGAGGAGGGCAGAGGAACACTTCTGTAAAAATATGCCAATTCTCGCAAAAAAAAAAAAATGCATCTGTCTTTTGCATGAAAAGATGTCAGCTGACTTTTGCTGTTGCCCAGAGCAGTAGCCTCCAATATGGGCTTTGGTTAAGGGGATGCATCCAGCAAAATGAATAACATCAATGAAGAAAATTTATCAGAATTTGAAATAAAATGCTCATCACTGATTGATCCAAGATAGTAAGAATATATATTTCTCATTATAAATAGAAAGGAAATAAAGACATGGAGATTACATGTTAAAAAGTGAAGAAGTTTAAAATGCCACAGACAGTTCTAGCTGTCAGGTCATAGCATAGCAGTATGTATCTTATAAGAGTACATTTCCTTCCCTTTACATATGAATACATTTCAGGACCACTATAGCACACTAAAACAAAACTTACCAACACACTGACGCACATCATTGACTGTAAAATTGGCACTTGGCATTCTGGAAAAAGACCCCAAAAAATGCTACCTATTAACTTACATTGTAAAACATGTCATCAGTATGAACAGATATAACAATGAAATTTTGAAACCATAATAACTAAAATAAAATACTTTACAGAGATCAATCGCACACAGAGAATCACGCAAGAGCAATCTACATGGTGTAATTTAAAATTCAATCAGTAAAATGGGTAAGGATGTACCTGATGCACTGAATGTACAGGGTGTCCATAACGTCTTTCCCACAATACAAAAATTTATATAAAAAATCTATATAAGCTAAAATAAAATGGTTGGCAAAATAATAACACTCAAAGTTTTTTTCCTGTTCCTTAGGTGAGCGCTACTGCTGAATAAGGAGCATTTCATCGATAATGGCTTCCACGCAAGAAAAAGCGGCGTGCGTGTTGTGGATCCATGAGACCAAATCAGTGGTTACTGTCCAGCGTCATTTCAGCAAAAAGTACAGACGATCACCACTGGACCAAAAAGGCATAACAAACTTGGTATGAAAAGTTCAAAGTGATGGGTAGTGTTGGAGACCTCCCCCAAGTGGGTCGGCCACCGGTTACACAAGAGACAGCTGCAGCTGTTCAGGAGACATTTCTGCAAAGCCCCAGGAAATCCATTTGTCTTCATCACATTTCTGCGAAGCCCCAGGAAATCCATTTGTCTTCATCACATTTCTGCGAAGCCCCAGGAAATCTTCACTTGAAACTGGGATTCCCTGTGCCACTGTTAAAAAAATATGTCTTCATCTGTATGCTTATAAGGTACAGATTGTTCAAGCATTTCAGCCTGATGACCGGCCTCGCCGTACTGCATTTGCAATGGAGATGCTGCAGCTCATAGCTCATGATAGTGATTATTTGCACCGTGTCCGTTTTTCAGATGAAGCCACACTCCACGTGTCTGGTACAGTAAACAGGCACAATGTGCGAATCTGGGGATCAGAAAATCCCCATTATGTCATCGAACAACAGAGGGCTAGCCCGAAAGTGAACGTAAGGTGCGGCCTAACGCATGGCAGAAGGTGCGGCCTAACGCATGGCAGAATCATCAGACCCTTTTTTTTTTTTTTTTTTACAGAGCTGATGGTAACATGTAATGTGTACCAGGACATGCTGGAACTTTTTGTAGCAACTCAGTTGCATGCACTCCAACCTTCAGTTATTTTCCAGCAATACAGTGCCCCACCACATTGTTCAATAATGGTTTGTTAATTCCTGAATGTCACATTTCCGGACAGATGGATTGGCTGCGACGGTCCATTGACATGGCCACTTTGATCGCTCGACATAACCTCTCTAGATTTTTCCTGTGGATTTAGGTGAAAGACCAAGTTTACTCTAGCAGTGTTCCAGATGTCGAGACACTGAAGACCTGAATAACGGACGTCATTGGTTCTGTCTCTGCTGAGATGTTAAACAAAATACGGCATGAAATCGAATATCACTTAGATGTCCTCTGGGCCACAAATGGCACCCAAGTGGAGGTGTACTGACACTGGAAAAAAAATTTACTTGTGCACCACCATTGTCGTACAATCACTTTCTTGTACCTGTAATACATTTTTTTTATATTAATTTTTGTAATGTGAGAAAGACTTTATGGACACCCTGTATTTTAAACCATGTTTTAGATCTTACAGTTTCTACACAAAGCCTTGCCCTATGCAGAACATTTTTAAATTATTTTAATCATTTGTGACTAAGGATCATTTTTTTCAACCATATACAAGGACTCTCACACATAACAACTGACAATGTGCTGCTGTGGTGCAAAGAAGGATGAAACCAGCACAGAAACAAGAATATAATACAAAGAATGTGAAGTTGCCTTAAACTATGTATCAAAATGTGTCACACCAGAGCTTAGTTTCAATGTATTTCTAGAGGCCTGATGCACTAACTTCACACATCTACAAGTCATATCCCTTTTCCTGAAATGCTTGAAACCGAAAGTGTCTTGTAGTTTTTCACATGATATAGGTAGATAGTGAGATAGCTTGGAGATGGGATCAAGTCAACCACTAAATTCATTTATAGTTCATATACAAGCTTATATAGCAGCCTCTGAAGGCAGTTTTATACAATATTTTAAATAATTTTCTGCATGAAACAAAGTTTGTGTACACTGAACAATCAGAAAGCTAAGCTATCACTACCTCCCAAATAATCAGTCAGAATTACTTTTCACTAGACATCAAATAAATGTTCACCAGGGTGTCCACTGGTGAGGTTCTTGTTAAAGTCAAAAAAAGGTAACTTTATTCAAAAGTGTAAATAACACAATAAATTTCATGAAAGTTTTGAAACCAACTTAACTAAAAACTAAGGAACAAAATTTCAATAAAATCTAAAAACAAATTTAAACAGAAAATCATTCACTAGGCTGGAAGAGTCAACGAACGATGCAAATGGATACAACTCTGAACCAGCCGCCCCGGTGGCACAGTGGTCTAAGGCGCTGGCCTATGATCATTCGTCCGTAAGGGGTCGGGGTTCGAATCCCGGTCAGGCACGGATGTTGTGTTTGTCTTACGGCACTGGCTCTCTCCCTTCCCTGGAACCAGTGACCCTAAATTAGGGACGGGCGACTGCTTATAGCCCATTGAGTTGCTCACGGTGGTCGTTAAACCTCCAATCAAAAAAAAAAAAAAAAAAAAATCAACTCTGAACCAATTCTTAAGAGTCATTTAATGCAGAAATGATTCGTCAGCAGTGTCTATGAGCAAAAGAAATAAATCTGTACGAATAACTTGTTTTAGTGAGCCGAATCAAAAGAATCAATTTGCCTGTCACTACAACAGAACAGAGCATCACAGCCCCATCCAGGGTACCTGAGGTCACTTGTTGTAACTATCAGGATGTGCAGAGATCTGTGCAACACCTGGGAACCCTCCCACAGCTTTTAGGAATTTTCTATTTTGTATCATCATGTCGGCACTCAAAAATGTTCTGAATTTTGGAGGTTTTAGGTTTTGGGATTTTTGAATAAGGGTGCTCCATCTGTATTTCATTTTTAGTAGCAATTTTTTTTTTGTTTTAATTTGAGTTCTGACAAACATTTCATAATTTAAACAATGTTTAATAAAAAACTGTTGTTGTTTTTTTTAATTAGAGTGTGTTGTCACAATTCCCCACTAAAAGGGTGTTTACTTTCTACCTCCCACTTCAAATCCCCCACTCAAAGAGTGCTTACTTTTAAACAGAAAGGACACCTTTTGTAACACTAAATGCCATAAAAACTTTGAGGATCTGTGCTATAAAATTACTTTTTAACACACATTATTAGGATGCCTGTAAAATGAGATTACACAACATTCTAAAAGCACATTTTCTTGTCATGCTACAAAACAAAACAAAAATTCCAATGAGAACATTAAAGTCAGAAATCTGAAAACTACTAGAAACAATCTTTAGAAATTCAAAAGGAATTTGTATGCGGGTAGAGGGCAGAAAGGAAAATAAATTTTGTAATTATTTACCTCATGCCTAAACCAGTCTTGTCCTTAAATAAAAGTGGCTTCGTAAACCCATTTTCCTGCAGGTATTTATATGTAAAATCTGGAGGAAATGAAAACAAAAGATGTCTTTAAAATTATACTAAGCTTGCTTATTTGACAATAATTAGAAACTTACTTTAAAAAACTGCATATTTTACACAAAAAGTCCATTATTAAAAAGAGCGTCTGATATATCATGAGTGTATGACGTTTGACTCCAAAAAAACCACGAAAAAATCTTAGTACTTGAAAACAAATACAATGTTCAATAGTAATACATGAATGATACCCTTAGCATTATTCTACACAAACCCTTAAAAGAAATTACTAAAGCAGTATAGAGAAGCAGTTTACATACAAAATATATGCAAGAGCAAAATGCCCCCATATAACTGGGACTCCATACATCAATTTCAGTGAGTAATTTCATGAAATAGTGAACCTGAGCAAATGTGTTCCTCACAAATAACAGAAATCAGTAAAATTACCTAGCATAACAAAACTTGAAAAGACCAAACACATCCACTTAAGGTATTTCTTATTTATACCCAAATTGTCTAAAATTTAACTTCACCACTTCCTTCAACATTTCTACTTAGCCCATAATTTGTGTATATGGACACTGGGTGCACACACTACTTCATTATAGTCATAGTGGCATTATGTGAAAAACCTAAAAAAGCCCTTTCTTTAGCAATCCCATTGGAATGCATAGATGTTCTTGCCAAGCCACAAAAAACTACATGAAATGCAAGAAGAAAAAAAAATGTTGTGTGACAGTAAAGATGCCAATGGTTAAATCAGCCATACAAATAAGTGTGAAATTTTTAGTGGCCCATTAAAAAAAACTGGTGGCCCAAATTAAAATAGGCTTTTATTTCTTACCTTAGGTCTCAGTTGATTTTCAATAATTGTGTTACTGATGAGAATGGCTTAAAATCGTGGTCTCCTTACTGCAGTTGAAAACCAGTAATTCACTGCAGAAGTTGGATCGAATTCTGGAAAACACACACCATTTATGCTAATGTTCATTAAACTGTTTGTTGTTAACAGAGAACATCGTACTTCATTTTGTTTTTTAATAGTGCTAACACCACATTTACAAACAGAAATGTGAAAGAGGAATGCACTCTCATATAGAATTAGTGATGTAATGCCTCACGATTTTCACCAGCGTGAACAGGAGGAAGTTCACTGGTTAAGCACTTCGACCTCTAGCTGTCTCAGCTCTGACACCAAAGATGTATGGAGACAGTGGGACAGCCACCATAAATTGGTATTTGATCTCTCCAGTTAAAGCTATTTCCCTTTGACCTGACATTAAGGTATACATCAGCATGTTCTATGAAAATAATTTAGAAAAAAAAAAAAAAGTAAGATTGACAGAACTTTTTTATTAGCCTTCTTCAAGAAAGAAAAATCTTAGTAGCCATTGGCGACTGGGAAACTGCTTATTTACATCCATGGGCCAAATACAACATTAGAGACAAAGAGACAAACAGTGCATGACACTGTGAAATGCAAAAATTAATAATCTGACTGTCAAAGCTCTTGACATTGCAGGTGACATGTCAAACTAAAAACTGGTGAAATCTCTACTTATGAATATCTGGATACAGTTCCTATTTTGAATGAATGATATCTATGCAATGAATGCTTAAAAAGTGTGTATTTTTATACATTTTATGTACATGGTGGAAGAACTGAGAATCTGATTATCTTGAAACTGTTTCTCTTTGTTAATTCTCAACAACCACAAAATCCCAATTCAGCCATACAGTGAGATCTTTCCTCTAAAACAGAGATGCCACTCAAATAATAAAGCACATGAAAAGCCAAACTATTTTTCTATAGACTTTTTTGCATGAAAATGTTTTCTTACAATGATAACACAGGCTTTCTTTTAGTTTCAGACACATGAAATAGTAAGGAGAGTCCAAGAAAGGATGGATAAACAGAGTGATTCATAAAGAAGTATACAGTTTCAACGCACTATAAAACAAGAACAATGTAAGATATTTTATGTTACCTGTAACAGAATTGTAGGGGAATGTTTCAAGTTTTTTAGAGACAGTCACGGATGTTCTATGTGTGCACCCTTAGTCACACGACACACATCAAGCTGGTAATCCATTTCCACCCAAACGCGATGTAAGATATCTGAATCAAGTGCAGTGATAGTGGCTGAGATCAACAGGAAGGGGAGGGGCGAATACCTTGTCCTTTACATACCCCCACACGAAAAAGTCACAAGGTGTTAAGTCAGGACTTCTGGATAGGTAGCCAATGGGTCATTGGCATGTTGTAGTCTGCGGCTCGTCCAATCCCTCGGTGAGGAAGACGTTCATCGACTGACTAGCCATGTGACATGCACGCTGTGACCTACGTCACTTCCCTCAGTAGTGGAACACAAACTTTATGAGTACATCTACCTAATGGTTCGCAGTTGAGGTTCGTGTCTTCAACTGTTACTGTTTTACAGCATCTGGAAACTTTACACTTCTTTATGAATCACCCTGTATTTCAGTCCCATTTCATGAGGGAACAAAGAAAGTTAGGACAATACAAATGTTACTACAAGATAAAGAAATGCAAAATGAAAATGAATAATTGCACAAGTGTCAGTTTTCACATGTCAGTGAAGTTTTACAGGCTACCTACTCCAGCGAGCTCACACGTAAATGTGCAAGTTTAGAAGATAGCTGCATCGCAGAGACCACTAGCCAGCTGTGCCAAAATGGTAGTAACAAAGTTTGATTCTGTCATCTACCACACATGTACAGCCTTCTGCTGATTGGTCACCATTCTCAATCAACAGAAGGCTGCACGAGTGTTGGGGATGGCAGAATCAAAGTCATTTACTACCATAAAAAAAGAAGTTCAGAATAAAAAAGTTCAGTTCATACAAGCATGGGCATAGAATGACCCAAAAAAAAATGGGGGGATGACACAAATAAGTGTCAACTTTTTCCCCCTTGGGAACGGGGAGGATTCTCGGAAATAGTTTCTCCGAAAATGCTCCTGTTCAATTGCCATTAGTGCCATGACTTCGGTTTTTTATATGTCTAACATATCCAAAAGTATGAGGTGTGTGAAGCTTCCGTTGATTCCCTTAATGAGGATGAAAACAATATGCCCTTCAAAGCACCTCATGTAGTTATCTGATGATGAAAACCTTCATCAGATGACTGCATGCTATATTGTGCATAGAAGGACTGCAGGAAAGCTGTTATAACAATGTTTGCTATTGCGTAGTGTTGTTTCCTTGGCTATATGTCACACTTTATAACATTTAAAAGGTGAACGACTAGTTATTGTTTTCCGAATTTTTCAGTTTGGAGGGAACATACCTTTTTGAGTTCCGAGTTTATATGGTGAAAACTACAATCTCTATATTTTCTTTATTTCCTCATGGAACATGTTTCAAATATATCAATTCTTTCGTAAACACTCTGTTTTTCATGTGCTTCTTATTCATGTGCCTTTGTTATAAACATATCAAGCTCTGCTCAGCAGGGAAGCCAACATCCAGTTTGTATAGTTATTATTCATAGTTGCTGTCCCCTTGTAGGAGCAGGAAGGCTATGACACATGGCTAGTGAAAGGTGCAAGGTTGCAAAACTTTAATATAGGTAACTTTTTTTGACTGATTCAGACTCATTCTATTGTGTATTACTGCATGGTATCGACGTTAGGCTATTAATGCATGTAATTAGGCTATTAATGTCAATGTAATGCATTTTGAAAGAAAAAAAAAATAGCCAGTTACTGGGTTTTTTGTTTTTTGTTCTGTAGAACTATGAGATAGCTTTGTGACCTTTTGCAAGTTATATCATATCACTGCTACACAGGGTTCGGCAATGGTGGATAATAAAACTGTAGCATGTGGTAGTACAAATGTATGAAACAAGCTGGATACTGGCTTTTCTGCTAAGCATGTGCTGACTAGTTGACATACGTGAACAAATTCATATGATAATAAGGCAGCAAGAAAACACCCAAAATATTATTTCCTGCATCTGAAATGGTAAGAAAACTTCAACTAGTGTCATAAAAAAAAAAAAAAAAAAAAAACAGCGTTGTTCTGTTAAAATATTACATAAAACAAGTGCATTCAACTTGTAAATACAAATTACCCTCTCCCTTCTAAAGTTCTGAAGCTGGGCATGCAGCTTTAGAGCTTGTAAATGCTCCTAATCTCACATACTATCCTGGAGCCTTTTTAAAACAAACAACTGGCCACTTGAGCTTCCTTCAAAAAAACTGTGTTCAAGTTTACAAAGCCTCAAAAGCTTAATTTCGAAAAGAAAATATAGTCAGCCGCTGCGAGAAATTCGTGATCAAATGAAACACAGAATTTTGAAATATTTTAAAATATGTTTCACGAGAGTAATATTTCATTGTTTACCATAATTACAAAAGCAACTATCACACGTAATAAAGAAACAAGTTAATGAATTTCAAACATACCTTCTCCTTTCATTTCATCCACAAAATGAAAACCAAACCTCTCACTGGCCAATTTTTCTTCCACGGAAAACATCCGCCTACCTTCAATTTCTTCATCTTGTAAGCAATCTTCTGTATAATGCTTACGTTCCTTAACTCTCTGAATAAAAAATTAAGAAGAATGCATTAAGAAACAAAATAAATACAATTTTACAACATAAATCATATACAATGATGAATTTAAAATAAAAGGCACAACACCACCACCCTTCAGAAGTTCTCAATTCTCTAGGACAACCTTACAACACCTGTTTGTATTCGATTTATTTGATATCATTATCAAAACATATCAAAAGCATCTCAGCAATTAACAAAAAATTACCTCTAAATCCCAGACAACTGAAAACTGCCCCAAAATGTTGCAAAAGAATAAGAAATTAGAAAGTCACTGCAAAAAAAAGGGGATACAATAACAATAATATTTGGGGGGATATATAATTTTTCCAACACAAGTCTGTGATACAAAAATTGTTTGAAAAATGCTCACATTTTTCATAGATTTCTGAGTGCTGATTTCAAAAAAATAGTAAAAAAATTCTATCACATGTCATTTTTCAACAAAATATAAATTTTATTTTGCTATTGATTAATCTGTTCTTATGTATAAAACAATTATTTTAATTTTAGATTCTTTGTTTGCTGAGTTCACTATCATTTGACAAATCTACTGCAAAAAAAATTATGACTGTAACAAAAAGAAGGGAGTCTGTAAAGCCTTGTTCGCACTGCAAAAAGCAAAATAGTTTCATTCTATATTGCTCTCAAGATGTTCACTTAGTGTACTGTAGTGATGTTATTGACTGATGTAAAAGTTCAACACTGAGTACAACATGAACAAGTGGAGACTTAATTGGCTCATTGGAAAGAAGTCTCAAAACAGTATTTCTACACAATGGTAGTAAGTATTCTCCAGTCTCATTCCGTGTTCTTGAAAGAAAGTTATGAAAATGTAACCTTAGTTCTCATGAAGCTCAACTATAGCAATCACAGATGGATGACATGTGGTGATCTTAAATTAAAGTACATGGACAGCAAGGAGAATATATAATATACCCTTGCTTTTTTGTGTGATTGGGACAGCTGAGCGAAGAGCCAACATGGATCAAAAAACGATGGCCCAGCAGGGCTACTTTAAACAGCCTTGACAATAGAAGTGTTTTAAGTATCTGAAAAGTTTCTGGGATTATCAAATACCAAATTGAAAGAAGGCATTTTTGTTGGACCAGACATTTGAAAACTCCTAAAACACAATGAGTTTGAAACAAAAATGTTCAACAGTAAAAAATGAGTCTTGCAGTGTTTCTATGGAAGTTGCAAAGTTTTTGGAGAACTCCCAAGATCCCAACTACAAACATGTGGTAGAAAAACATGCTAGAAAATTTCAAAGCATTAGGTTGTTCAATGAGCTTGAAAGTGTACTTTCTGAACACTCACTTCGACTACTCTCGTGAAAACCTCGGAGCCATCAGTGATGAATAAGGAGAAAGATTCCACTATGACATAAATGAGATGGAATGACAATATCAAGAATGATGGAACAGCAACACAATGTTGGCAGACACTGATGCTGCACAGAGAAGACTTGCAAGTTGTGAATATTTTTTTTATTTATTTATTTATGCTGTTACATAACATAAGAATATTACAGTAAGTTATACATACAAAGGTTATTAAACAGCAAAGAGAACAAGAGAAAAGGCCTCTTAGGAGTCCTGACATAGCCCTTAGTTTCCTCAAACGTATGAGACAAGCAAATTTGGCCTTATCATGAATTATTTTTAGTAAATAATTAGCATTATTATTTGGATTTAATTAAGGAAGATATTTTATTTTTTTTAACTCAGTAGGTATTTTTAAGTGTTTTAAAGAGATTTTGGTTATTAATATTTGTTAAATGCAAAAGCAATGAATTCCAATAATCTGGTTCCGCATAATTTAAACTTTGTTTTAATAGCTGAATTTTAGGCTGCATTAGGCAAAGTGGTAATCTATTTCTTGTTTAATAGGTAATCTATTTCTTGTTTAATCTATTTCTTGTCTATTGCAAGTAATTTTAATAAATTTTACATGCAAATTGTTCTAAAGTCTCTGAAACATGATTTTACCAAGGTTATAATAAAAAAGTTGATGTACTGTTTAGTTAGTATTCGGAAATCATTCGGATGAACTGGAGGATGTAGATGTGGATGTATGTGTGTAGTCATAGTAGTACTTCATTTTGAATGTAGGTCTATTAATCTAATATATTTATTTTTTAATGCCTGTAATTTATTTAAAATTGTTGTTGTTGTTTGACCCCAAGATAAAAAGCAGTAGTTAATGTAAGTCTGAATTAATGAGTAATACAAGAGAATTAGTGTTTTAACTGAAACAGTTGTTAATAAATTGTACTAATGTGGTCAATAGTTCTAGATAATTTATTCAAAAGTATTTCTATATGTTTAGTCCATCATAAGTCAGAAAGGGGTAAGATTCACTCCCAAATAATTAAAATGTGGTACTACATCAATTATTTTATTTTCTAATAATAAATTTATAGTATGGGCCCCATTCAGATCTCTGTCTGGGGAAGACCATAGCTTTAGTTTTAGAAAATTTAATTTTTAGATCATTAGTAGTTAGCCAATTTGAGTATAGAATTAGCTAATAGTGTATAGAGGAAAAAGTGCCCAAGCTTTGAAGGTAGAAGAAAAAGGCAGTATAAAGACTAGTAAATATAAATAACACTTTTAAAATGGTCCTTTGTAACATTTTTGTACATAAAAATACTTTTAAACTTTTTATAATAAAAAATAAACTTTTCCCCAGTATACACGTGAAAACGTTGTTTTTTCCTACCTTCAGATCCATTTTGTGAAAAAATCCTTGTCTTAGAGAATAATCAATCATTTTTTCAAATCAGCACAGCCAAAAACTTGCAGACAATTTTCCCTGACTCACATTTTGCAGGCCTGTGTAAATAAGGGGATTTATATACAAATGCCAGCTGCTGGCAATGTAAGCTGGAAAGAAACAGCTAAAATTAAAAGAGGTATGAGCAAGTGTACCTGCTCTCCCCTGCACTTTTTAACATTGTAGCAAACCAAAATAATGTGGGAAATACTGAAAAAAATGGCATAGAACTGAAATCACTGGACAGCGAGTCAATATTGTGAAGTTTGCAGATGACCCAGCAATAATTGCAGGCAGCCTGAGAGACCACATAAAAATGTTGGAGAGAACAAATGACAGGACATTTCATGCATGAGACTGACTAAGAAAAAAAAAAAGCTGAACTTTTCAACCGGGCAAAAAATATGAGCGTGAACAGCGTGAATATAAAGTGGCGTGAGCGCCCCCCAGAAAACCAACCTTAACGTCCTCGTCGTGGGGTGGTGGAAACAGGTGGATTAGGTGCTGTGATTCACAGTAGCTCCTCTCTTTGGAGTGTCCGAAACATGCTGGCTAACTGAGGCTCTGGTCTACCTAAGCCAAGGTGTGAGGTATCGTGCTGAGGGCTGAATGGTACTGAGGTGGTAAAATATCAGTATCGTTAACGATCCCTTCAGGGCACCAGGCAAAACCCTGTCGTAATTAGCCTTCCACCCGGGATAAGAGGATTACTGGGTGGTGACCTTATTATTTTCCTCCAGTTTCGTGGGACCAGAAATGGATTCTTTGATAACAACAACAAACCCTGGGTTAGGGTGTGACTCAGTCAGTACCCAACCTATAAAAACAGCATCTTCCCAGCCAAGGCCGGGATCTGTTGATCCTAAGGTGAGGCCCAGTTGCTCTGGGAACACCTCTCAGGCTAAGGCGGGGAAGTTGTTTCACAAAAGCAAACAAGACATCTGGAGGCAGCAGGTAATACAGGGTTGCCAAAAGAGTCTGTGGTTGCTAGTGAGGCTGGTAACAGCAAGAAAGGGTTGCGACTTAACAAGACTGCTAAGCGCAACATCAGGAGAAAACTAGCAAGGCAGATGAAGGGTCAAACTGACAAGGAGTAGAGTTCAGTGGGACCCACACCTGTAGACACTTCTCCACCTGTGGTGGACAAGAAAGGCAAGAGGCAGAGATCTGTTCTCTCTACCCCTTCTCCAGATGTGAGGAAGCCAACCAAAAGGAGTAGGGACGAGTCTCGTCCCACTCCTTTTGGTTGGCTTGGTGAGGCCGGCTCCACTGTCAGGATGGCCATCATGAAGGAAAATTTCCCGAACGAGTGGCTTGATGACAGTGAGGTTGGGAATATTCAGGAGGAGCTTTTGAGGCGTGTGGATGGTTCTCAAGTAGGAGAGCCTCTACCGCACATCAAGAACTTTTCCCTGAACTTTGGAGCTCTTGTTTACCTGTGTGAGAATGAGGGAACAGGGCAATGGCTAACATCAGCCTTTGAAAAAAATGATAAGGTTTTGAGGGGCACTGGGCTCAAGGTGATGAGGGCTAGTGATCTTCCAAAACCAATCAAGGTTGCCTTTGGACTAGGGATATTTGGACCAAGGATCCAAACGTCCTCTGCAGGAGGTTATGTGCCTACAACAGCAGTTTGCATACAAACCACTGGAGGGCGTTGGATCGGGTACAAGATCCTAAGGCCGTCAGGTGGACTTTTCAGGTAGACAGGGAATCGGCTAAAGCCATTGCTGAAGCCAAGTTTACTGCCTACACTGGGGTTGATGAGGGTCAATTTAAAGTACTACATGACCCTCAGGGCCCTAGCACTTCAAAGGAGGACACAGAAATGGAAGAGCCTCATTCTGCGGTAGTGGAATCAGAAACAACTGCATTGTCTTCCCCTGGCCATGGTCTGGAAACAGGGAAGGACTGAGGTCCAGCTGCGAGTGGGGGGGGGAAGACCGAGGAGGTGGATGTGATCGGCCTGGGTGGTGTCCATGAAGGTGTGGGGCTGGCTTCCAGCACCCACCGGGTGGATTCTGACCCGGATGATCCTTCTACCACTTAGTCTCTGTGCCTATCTCACAATGGAGAATTACATGAAATGTATCCAGATCAATCTCCACCATAGTCGGTCTGCATCTGCTGCTTTGTGCTGCAGACTGGCTGTGGAGGATGTTGATCTGGCTTTCATTCAAGAGCCATGGATACATAATGGGAAGATCCTGGACTTACAAGGAGCAGGCTTTACCGTCTTCTATAAAACATCAAGTAGGAGACTAAGGACCTGTATACTGGTGAGCAAAAGACATCATGCTATGCCACTTCCTGAGTTTACCACAGGTGACACGACCGTGATTAAACTTTTTTTATGTCATTTTGCAGTCTCTGCATACTTACCATTTGATGAACCTGAACCACCACCCTCTCAGGAGGTAAGAGACATTGTCCACTTCTGTGAGTCAAGTGGAAGACGCCTCATCATCTGTTGTGATGCCAATGCTCACCATATCATGTGGGCGAGCAGCGACTGCAACAGACGAGGGGACAACCTTTTGGAATATTTGGTAAGTACTAAACTTTATTTTCTTAATCGAGGCAATGAGCCCACTTTTATTGTTTCTAATAGAAGTGAAGTCATTGACCTCACCCTCTGTAGTGCTAACATGTTTGATCACATTATTAAATGGCATGTATCTAGTGAACCTTCATTGTCTGATCATAGATATATTTGCTTTTCAGTTGCCAATGTAAGACAACAGCTGGTGCATGTCAGAAATCCCATAAGAACCAATTAGGTTGGCTTCAGGGAAGATCTGGTGGCATATATTGGAGGCATGGAATTTAACATGCTCTTGGTGTTAGATCTCAAGTTAGCCGTTGACCAGTTGCAACGATCTATTCTCGAATCTTACAACCAAAACTGTCAGGCCAAGACTGCTAGCTTACCAAGGCAAGTTCCTTGGTGGAATAAACAGCTTAGCAGTGTTAGAGGACAAACTGGAAGGCTTTTTAATAAAGCCAAACGTACTGGTGAGTGGACGGTATATAAGACTACCCTCACACAGTACAACAAAGCAATTAGAGAGGCAAAAAGTTCCTCTTGGAGAGATATCTGTGGAAGTATTTCAGATACTCCCAGTACTGCCAGATTTATGAAAATCATGGCTAAGGACAATGCAAATTGCCTGAACACTATCAAACTAGTTGATGGGAGCTTCACAATAACTGGTAAAGAAACACTAACAGAAATGCTAGGTGTACACTTTCCAGATTCAAGCATAATTGATCCCACTGGCGTACGCACAGCTAACCTTGAGCACCAACGTGCAAAAAAGAAGGACTGGAGGGTTGCCAGGAAGGTGGTCAATTATTCTAGGATTAAGTGGTCCATTAATTCTTTTGAACCATTTAAATCACCTGGCTGTGATGGAATTGTTCCCATTTTAATGCAGCAAGGACTGGAGATAATTACTCCACTCTTGTGCAAAATTTACCGGGCCTGCCTTGCTCTTGGTTATATACCAAGTGCTTGGAGACAGGCTAAGGTAATATTTATTCCCAAGCCAGGTAAGTCAAATTACCAAGAGGCAAAGGTCTTAAGACCTATTAGTCTAACATCTTTCTTTCTCAAGGCTTTTGAGAGAATGGTGGACAGGCACATTAGGGAGGTGGTTTTACTCCGTAAACCCCTCTCAAAATTTCAGTTTGCCTATCAACAAGGCAAATCAACAGAAGCAGCTATCCATGGCATTGTTTGTTGCCTGGAGAAGGCACTAGAATTTAAGGAGGTGGTATTAGCCACTTTCCTTGATATTGAAGGTGCCTTTGACAGGGTCTCTACGGAGACCATTGTGGGAGCTGTGAAAAGACATAGTGTAGATAGAACCTGTTGTCATTGGATTAAGGCCATGCTCACAAGCAGAACGGTCGTGGCCTCGCTACTCGGGGAGACTCTGTCGATCTCCACCTGCCGGGGCTGCCCTCAGGAAGGAGTTTGCTCTCCCCTGTTGTGGTGCCTGGTGGTGGATGAACTGCTGAGGATCCTAGAGGGGTCTGGTTGCGACTGTTTGGGCTATGCAGATGACGTGGCCATAATTGCCAAGGGAAAATTCCCTAAACCAGTCTTGAGCGTAATGTAAAGAACACTGGGACTTGTTGAGGATTGGTGCAGGAAGGTTGGTCTATCAGTAAACCCTGACAAAACCACCCTTGTGCCTTTCACTAGAAAGAGGAATCTTGGAGACCTTGAAGTATTACTCTCTTTGGAAAAACAATCCCTCTCATCACACAGGTTAAGTACCTGGGAGTCATTTTGGACAGAGGCTTAACCTGGAAACAGCACCTAGATTACTGTATTGCCAGAGCCAAGAAAGTGTTCTGGTCATGTAGAGGTGCTATTAGCAAATCCTGGGGTCTAAGCCCGAGGATCTTGCACTGGATATATATTATGGTCACTTATGACTCAACGGTGTGGTGACGCAGAGTTAATCTCTGCACGGTGCAGGCTGAACTTAACAAGTTACAAAGGCTGGCCTGGATAGGTATATTAGGAGCAATGAAAACTACTCCAACAGCTGCATTGGAGTTGCTTCTTGATATTCTGCCACTTTACCTTCATATTGAGGGTGAGGCCATTATGGGGGCATATAAGATAATGCTGCAATGGCATGTGGAGACCCTTATTGTGGGTTGGCAGCCATACCAAGCCTATTCAGGAGTATTTTTGTAAGGAGCCCATCTTTCAAATGGGAACCGACAACATGCTAGTAAAATATGATTTCGATAAAGCATTCAGTGTGAACTTCCCCAGTTGCAGTGAATGGGAAACGTCTTTGTCCCTGGGTGCAGCGGTGAAACTGTTTGGTTTACTGACGGCTCCAGGACAAACGCAGGGGTTGGAGCAGGGGAGTATTGCCTATCTAGAGGTTATGGTTCATGCCAAAGCCTTGGAAGGCATGCTACCGTGTTCCAAGCTGAGGTGTATGCTATTCTGGCATGTGCCTCAGAATGTCTGATCAAAGGGTATCACAATGTGCGTATCCAGATTTGTTCAGACAGCCAGGCGGCTTTACTGGCACTTTGTCAGTGCCGCATTTCATCCAAAATTGTTTGGAACTGCCTCCAGACCCTAACTGAACTGGCAAACCGGAACATAGTGCAACTGTTCTGGGTGCCAGGACATAGGGGTTTTGTAGGTAATGAGAAAGCTGACCTTCTTGCTAAAGAGGGGGCAGAGCAGGTTTTATGGTCCAGAGCCTGCATTAGGGCTCGCCTCTGGTGTGGCCAGAGGACTAACTAAAAGGCTGCTGAGGACTAAGCAGCTTGACCTCTGGCATGCTACCAGGGGTCAGCGGCAGGCAAAGGAACTTAATCAAGGACCCTTGTCTCATAGGGCTAAGGAACTCCTTAAACTGACAAAAAAGGATATTGGACTGATTGTTGGTCTACTTACAGGACACTGTCGTCTTAATAGGCACCTTAATTTGATTGGGGTGAAAGAGGATCCACTTTGTAGAGGATGCCATCTCGAAGAGGAGACTTCCTTGTATTTTCTTTGTGACTGTGACTTTTTTGCAGCACTCAGGCTTGAACACTTTGGTACTCACAACTTGAGACCAAGTGATCTCTCTTTAGTACCAGTCAAGAGCATTCTTGCTTTTGCTCGTGCATCTGGTCTCTTTCGAGATTAGGGCTGGGGATGCACAATAGACCTTAGGTCGCGGTGCTGGGTCAATGTACCCCCCCTCCCCCCATTAGTACAAGTAACATGAGCAAGGAAATTGTTCACTCAAATTTATTTACGTAAATATTACACTGGAGCACATAACTGTATTTAAAATGTAATTTTTTTTTTTTACATTTAACAACAACACAGGATAAATGGAACATTGCGAAGATAAAAATTGCGATTACGGGCAAAATCTTCGTTCTGTTCGACTTCCATTTTAAGCAAGTTTTTCTCCATTTTCAAGCTGCAATATAAATATTTTTGGAATAAAATGATATTTAACAACACTACTTGCTAGTAGAAACATCAAAAGAAAAAAGAATTACTGTTACGAGAGAAACCTTTACTCCATCCTCTTAAGAAAATATGACCCCCCCCCCCCATCCATCCATCCCAAATTTCTGTGTTCAGTTTAGCATCCATCGAAAACCGTCAAAATGATGATGGAAAAGGTGAAATTCTCAACAAGGGGGCATCAAGAATCTCGTGCCTGAAGATTACAGGGAAATTTTCACACCGTCTAACTTCCATTTTTGGAAATTTTTCTTCTATTTTCAGGGTGAAATGCAAATCTTATACTTATGGAATAAAATTATTTTTAACAATAATAATGCGCAGAACAAATGTCACGAGAAAAAGAAATCACAATTACAAGAAAAAATTTCACTCCGTTTAACTTCCGTTTTCGAAAGTTTTGAAAAACGAAATGACATCCCCCCCAAACCGAACCCCCCCCCCCCCACTAATCCTTCGAAATTTCTCTAAAGTTTTGCATCGATCTCGAGAATTACCTAAATGATGACAAAAAAAAACGGAACTATCGAATTTGCAGAAGAATCTCATTGAATGACATTTACACATTGAGTGAAAATAAACATCCCAAAGACAAAAGGCTATGATAATGGAAAAGGAAACTACTATCATGAACATTAAAATAGCAGGAAAACCAACTGAGTTAGATCTTCCCAATACCTGAGTCAACTGGTCATAGAAGACACGCACACTGTGGAAGGGAAGTAATGACAAGAACTGCACAAGCAAAAAGAGCATACAATGATAAATACCAGCTTTTAACATCAAAACACATGGATACAGAATGAAAAAAAGACCTTTCTATATCCAGTAGCATCACATGCATCAGAAACATGGGCACTTCTGAGGAAGAAAAGAAATTCTTAGAGTCCTTTGAAATCTTGTTTTGGAGACAAATGCTAAGAGTGGGTTGAGCAGAAAATCAGTGACAGGGTTAAGGAAGCTCACAAACACAAAACAGTCCAGATCATATGAAGGGGGCAAAACAGGGTTCCCACTGTTTTATTCTCACAAAAAAAAAAGTGCTTTTAAAGAACTTTTAAGCACTCACCCTCCATGTTTTTGTAAGGAACTTACCAAATGCAGACATGCCAACCTTCAAAATCTGAAAATCGGGAGATTTTTACAGCTCATAAAATCACACGAGCCCTATTTTTTTATCGACATTTTCCAGACGTAGAAACAATTTTCCAGATGTGGTATTATTGGTCCACTAAAAGTTCTGGGGGAAAAAAGAGCGCGGAACCTACCCCCCCCCCCCCCCGAAATTCATTTTTAGGTACATCGATTCTGCAAGACAATGAAAACCTAAAGTGGCCCGCATGTTGTTGTTTTTCACGAACAAAATAGCAGCCAACTGTTCTTCGTTTCTTCTTTAGGTTGTGAGCGAAAGCAAAGACGACAAAAAGCATCATACCAACATCACCTTTTGTTACAAGGCGAGGCCAACTGTAACTTACCCCCTTCTGTCATTAGTTGAATTTGCCGCAAACTCAACCCTTTATCATCACTTATAATACGTGCAGCTCTGTTGAAGAGAGTGGTTGAAAGACTAAACTGCAAGAAGGCAGGGCAACTCCCATCTGTCAATCAATTGCTGACCCTCCCCGGCATTCTAATGCCAGAGAGGGTGAGCTCTTTGCTGAAAGCGTCGTATGACAATCGGACTGGGAGAAATGTTTTTAAAGCAAATTTTTTCCGACCCATCTCGGACGATGGGTCCGAAGCCAGCGCTTAGACCACTGCGCCACCGGGATGGCTTTCTATTTGCAGATATGAGAGGAAAAATACGAAACTGATTACTGCAATGCCGCCTTGCATCGACACAGAAAGAAAAAGATTTCACAGGCGGTTCGAAATCATGGTGGTTGGTGGAATTTCGACCATCCTAATGGCTAATTCGCAGTGAAAATTGGGAGAACTTGACATTCATCTGGAGGGCGGAAGGAAGTGCAGAAAATCAGGAGTCTCCCACCTAAATCCGGAGAGTTGGCACGTCTGCAAATGCATATACACATGTGGGAAAGTATATTACAAATGTACTTTCACACATGACTTAGCTATGAAGTTTGCAATATTTTCCCATATAATTTAAGTTTGTAGATGTAATAAATTAAGTGTGCGCAGCTTAAGAGAGAGTTCCACTGATCAAATCAGTTTTCCTATCTGAGTGAATAATCACATATGCAATAAAGAGTAAGTAAATTGCAAAACTCTAGTTAAAATTATGAGTTTAAGATTTAAATTTTGCACATAATAATCTCATGGTTTAAACTTCAAAACCAAAGTTAAAATAACATGTTCAAGAATTCAATTTAGCACAATTTTCTGATGGTATGACTGAATAATTGTTATTTGCATAAACAAAAAGAAGAAATACAGAAGTGAAATAACAGTACTAAGTAAGAGACAGTGATGAGGCCTGTTGAGTAGAATCTCCTGGGTGTGCTTAATTTAGCCTGTGATGCTTTGCTTTTTCAGCAAATTATTTATCTCACACTGCCCCATGCTCTCTCGTGGGCTGTCAGGTGATGTCACATGATGTCATCATCCAACACAGCCAATCAGTAGCAGAAATTCCAGGCATTACATCATAAATTATGGATTTCGCACAACCAGTTAGGAACAACATACACATTTTAGACACGTTTTGGAATATTTGTCAAAAAATGAGGCCTTCAAGCACCCTAAAAAAATAAGCACTTTTAAAGGATTTATAATGTCCATGGGAACCCTGTTAAATGGATGGGACATTTCATGCAACACAATTTCCTCAAAATAATAATTTTGGGAAAGATTTTGCAGAAAAAACTGAAAGACCAAAAAAAATATTTATTAATTGGCTATGAAAAAATGAAGAGATTAACAGAGGATAGGAAATTGTGGTGAGATCCTTGTTTTCATCCAGACAGTCTGTGGACTGAAGGACTAAACACACCCACCCACATAAATAAACAATAGAGAGAGAGGTCCAATTATTCAGACACAATCAAGTTGTCTCATTCCCAATATTTAATCCAAATGAAAAATATGAAGAAAATGCACAGCTGCTTTTGACTCTGAGTTGAGGAAAAGTACTTTGTTTTATATTCCACACTCTCAATTTTGTGGTCATTCACTGCTCTTTGCTATACTTTTCACAGGCTGTGCTGTCAGTCATCAAATTTAGTTTGAAACAAAAAATTATGGGGTTTTTTTGTTTGTTTTTTCAAGCAAGGCTTAGTGCCTACCATAAGCAACTCTAAATGCTATAAAGCAGTCACAATGAATTTGTGATTTTTTTTAATCTTTAGTTGAATAATAATAAGTGGTGATGAGAAAAAACAACAACAACATTGTATTCTGTTAGAAGTTGGAAACACTCGATTTTGAAGAATTTTTGTGTGTGATTTTTAGTATTTCTTGGTTTGGTTGGTGACCGTCAAATTAAGTTTGCACTCATTTGTGAAAGGGTTTTAATTTACACTAACACTCATTCCCCACATTAAGAAGCTAGGACGCATACATAAAGCTCCTCAACATAGATCATCTATCTTGTGCACACTCTCCACAAGCCTCATTGCCAATCCCATCACATTCTAACAATTTTTTCTGGAGATATATATATATATACCTGACATTGCTTCTTATGAACTGAACCAGATACAAATACAATTTTTGTCAAACAAATTCCATTATGCACTACGACAGAACTGAAAACTACCACAATCACTCACAGAATTTGCATTTTTTAACTGAAAACTGCAGTTGTCTAAATGTTAAGTATGAGTACAGCCAAGCATGTTTTTACATGACAACAGTATTTCCAAGTGCTTCTGAGAAAAAGTTCCAAATTTTAAATTTATTTAAACTAATATATTTAAATTTTAATGTAATCTTTACTTCAGGAAAGAGAGTATGTTTAATAAGTTACAAGGACCTTCACTTACAACATATGAAATGAATGCACAGTCGAGTCACATTATTGTGATTACCTCCTACTTTTGATGTCAACAGCGCGTAGACAATGAAAGAAGGTACTACGTGTCATGAGCTGGCTCAGATAGTATATAAGGTGTGTTGTAGGCATTATGAAAGCATATCACTTATTGCTGTCATGGATAAAAGGAGCGATTTATCAGATTTGCAGAAAGGGATGAATATCGGCTTTTGGGCCAAAGGTGGCAGTGGAAAGCGATGTGGAAACTGTGGAGCACCACGTGCCATTGATGTGAGAGGTGAACGTCAGCTGTGAAGGTGCGTGAGGGCAGATCAACACGCTACAGTGGAGCAACTCACTGGTCGAATGGACCAGCGGGCTACCGGAAGTGTGTCTAAAATGACAGTTCAGCGAACCCTGCTACGTATGGGGCTCCGATTCAAACGGATGGTCATTGCACCCTATGCTAATGAAGGTGCATCGGCAGTAAAGGCTTACATTTGCACGGCAGTATAGGAATTGGACCTCCGCTGATTGGCAAAAGGATTGCCTTCTCCAATGAGTCATGTTTTCTGCTTCATGGAACGGATGGACGTTGGCAAATAAGATGAGAAACATCGGAGAACAAACACCCTTCAACCATTGCTGGAAGAACACAAGCTGGTGGGGGCAGTGTTATGTTCTGGGGAATGTCTTCGTGGCATTCTCTAGGTCAACTCATACCTGTGGAAGGTACTATAGACCAAATTCATTATGAATTCATTCTTGCAGACCATGTACACCCATACAGGCTGATTGTCTTCCCTGGGGTGGATGGGATCTTCCAGCACGACAATGTGACATGTCACACAGCTAGAAATGTCCAAGAGTGGTTGTGGAAAGAACATGATGAAGACTTCAACGTACTTCCCTGGCCATTTAATTACCCAGACTTAAACCCAATTGAGCATCTGTGGGACCACCTCGATTGTGTTGTTCGCTGTATGGATCCTCCACCACGCACCCTTCAGCAGCTGTCAGACGCACTGCAGTCAGCATGGCTCCACATACCTGTTAACACCTTCCAGCACCTTATTGAGTCACTCCCAGCCTATCTAGCTGCTGTCCGCACTGCATACAGCGGTTACTCTGGATATTAACTGGTGGTCACAATAATGTGACGACCGTGTATAACTTCATTTCAGTGATAGGCAGAATTGAGAATTTGAAAGTCAACACAGCAAGACTCCTCATGATAAATATGACTGGACAGAGAACTGCCATCACTCTTTGTCTCACCCTTCCCTGAGGAAAGAATCAGTGAAAGTCATTATTTTTCATGTTAGAGGTTTCACTTCTTTTTTTTTTTTTAATTATCTGGTAGTGGTTTAAAAATGGTGTGATGGCATTTTTCAAGAGCAAATCACAACATGTACAACAACACAGGTGCACTCACTCAATTAGAACAACAGCATCTTCACTGCCGATATAGCAGTATCTATTCAAGATCTAAAACAAACTTCAAACTCTCAGCAAAATACATAAAGTTTTTATTTAAAATTTTTCCATGGTTCAAATACTGGTGCAGCAGACAGATTAAGATTAGTCTTGTGCAAGATTTGATGTTGGGAATTAAAGTCAAGTCACCATTACCTGTATCACTAAGATTAGCCCCAAAATGATGTTTTGAAACAAAATTCTCTCCATCCAAAAATACCAATACTGATTAATTTTGAATGCATTAGAACTTTACACACATGCTTAAGTTATATAAAAAAAAATTAAATAAGGAAACTTTCAACTCATAATTTCAGTCACTTTCAACCTAAGAAGTGATGGATAATAAATGGATACCAGATTTATAATGCCGTATTCATTATTTTTCTTACATAACTGATTTCCATATTAATGGAATACAAAATGAAGAATCAGAATTACAGTTTTGGGATATGAGAAAACTTTTGAAACATAAATCCAATAACAGAGTGAAAATTCTGACAAACAGGGTGAATCATTTAGCATAGAAGTTATATAATTTTGGATTCCATAGAAGTTATGAAATCATAACTTTATGATTCCATAGAAGATGTACTCCAAAGTTAAAGTGGTCAATCAAGAGTCAGAATTTTCTTAATGCATTTCATTTTTGTGCTACATTAAATGTCTGTTGATGCTGTGGTAAGTGCTTCCAATGTAACAACATGTTTCACCAGAAAATGTTGAGGTTATTTTATCTCTATTGTTTAATATTAATTTGATGACGAAAGGGTTCAAACTGATGGCTGAATGATATCCTAACTTTTTAAAAATTTGTTGATCTTGAAGGCAAAAGATGGATGCACAGTAAGGGATTGGATCCAGAAAATTGTAGATTTCCAGTATGGTTTTGCTGGAAGCTTCTGATTTTTGACATATAACAAGAGATTAAGTTTTTGATCATAGGAAGACAGCATCCTATGCAAAGTACAGTTCCCAAAATTTTACTATATTTCTCTTTAAGAAAGCTTGGACTTTCACCAGCCCACTAACTTGAGACAGCAAATTATACAGATTTCTGAAGCTCTAATTTATTACCAATCATTTTGAAAATTTCTCTGAGGACTTCATTGGCAAACCTCCAAACATCTGACCTACAAAATTTTGTTTTGTTTTGTTAAATTCCTTTTACCTTTTGCCCCTTATTGAGATTCTTACATATGACTGGTGATAAGGTTAACTTCCCACACAACTTATCAGATTACTTTCATATGATTACATCACGAGCAAAACTGTTTTGTTTATAATAAAGACATATTACAAGCAAAAAAAAGTGACCTTCAAAAGGGCTCACACTTTTATCACCTCTTTTTGCTAAAATAAATTTGCAACATATTGAACACACCATTCTTCTGAAAAACCCTACCCAGCCAACTACTTGGCTAAGATTTGTTGATATTTTTGTGCTTTAGCTTCAGTTCCAGAGACCAGTTGCTGCTTTTAACTAATTTCAATACCAATACATTTCTACCATAAAAGTTACATAGAACAGTGAAGAGAACAAGCACATACAAGTTTTTGGACCTCTCTCTCTCTCTCTCTCTAAAAAAACATCTCAAAATGGAAAAATATTAATACACCAGCATTTTTTCAACTATTTTGATTTTTCATTAATATGGCACTTTATCCTTATTTCAATAATTTAAGCATTTCATTTACCAAAAAAATCAGCCCTTTTCACGCTTCTTATATAAAGCATTTATTTAACAGATTTTAAAAAATTATAATGCCGCCCAATGTTCTAATTTCAAACGAAATTTTTACTAAAACCAAACTGTATTCAATAAAAAAAAAAAAAACCTCGATCTAAACGATCACTATCCGTTGCTACGTGGTATTTCGTAGCGGGATATCGCACTGTCTGCCCGCGCTATAGCGCAGTTTTCTCTAACAGCTACCGATAGTTTCGAACGCATTTTATTTTATGTGCTACCGCTAACGAACGGGAAGAATAAATGTACATCGAATTTTAAAAAATAATAACTTAAAAGAAGATATACGATCAATTATGCAAAAATTGTATTTGTCAAAAGGAGGATGCGAGAAACAGCACTATAATAAATCAGTACGGCTGAATTCGCGTACACAACGACGTCGCACTCATTAAAATTATTGTAATGATAATAATAAATCTTCCACCCGAGAAAACGTTTCCGAATGTCCGAGTTTCCAAATTTCATGCAATCTGAAGCTTCAACATTTCTGATTTTACATAGATCTACAAATTTGGTTCTATTGACCTAAAATTAAAGTTGTAGATCTGTGAAGGTATTATTTTCTAAAGATTACTACAATTTAAGTCTTGTGCTTCCGTAAATCCAATACAAGAAGCGTATTATCCTAAAAAGACTAGCGCTACTTAGTAGCGAAGTTTTAAATTCCAAATTTGAGGCTTTAAAAGTTTGATCAGAAAGGCACTAGAGTCGTATAATATAGCACTGCTTATGACATTTTTCTGTCCAGAATATTCGTTCTACAAGACCCAAATTTTCTCTAAAACTCATACCAAGTACAACGTTGTATGGCAGAAGTTGGTAATTTGGCGCCCTTTATCCAAACAAATGGCACGATTAAACGGGCGTCACGTTAGAACTCTTTTAAAGAAACGTGAGCACTTATGGGGAAACTTTTTGGAACTCCTAAAAATGCGGGTCAGTCGATAATTTCGTATTTCTTTGTAACTGTACGTCTGCGTGGGCACAAACAGCGCGTAAAAATGCTGAAACTTGTTGCGAATGGCTAAAATATTCATATGACGCTACATTTTTCGTGCGATACTTATTTTATCCTCCCAACCCCCATTACGTTGGATCACGCACATTGCAGCATGACAAACTGATTTTATTAAACTAATTCTTGCTATGACCCGCGATTTCATATACAGAGCATTTCTTTTGCAGCAATGTAACCCAATAATACAAACAAAAAGCCGTACACGTATAAACGAAGCGAATAGACCAAGAGTTCGAAACGGTTTTATGCCCCAGTTGATCTCACATCCCCAGTAAATGATTTACGATTATCTCAAAAACACATATCTGGAGTTGAACAAGTCACTCACCACTTCTCTTACTTTTCCACAATTTGAATAAAAAAAAAATAAAAATAAAATAGATGACGGGGGGGGGGGGGGGGGGGGGGAACTATGAAGGAATTCAAAAAAAACTACAGAATGAAAGCACAACAGATCCCCAAAAATTCGCCTAACTTCCACACTAACATTACGACAAAAAATACAAATGAGTAAAATTGTCAATAAGCAGCGGCAGCTCTTACTAAATATCAGGCTCTGAATACTGAAAACGTACAGTTAATTCAGTCGGCACTATTACCGTAAGCATCGTACATCTTTGAAGAACATAAAATAAGCACAGATTTGAAGTGGAAATAAGCTCTTTACAAACGGCAGAAAATCTGCACAGGTTTAGCATTCCTTGCTTACTGTGTAATTTTCTGCGCTCAAAAACTTGACACAACAGTCTGCATAATGCCTATGCGTTAGTATGATAAACGCGCGTCCTCAGTTGTGAAGCAACACACCCAGTTCATTTCAAAAACTGCTGTTTTCCATGAATCCAATCCAGTTGCAATTAAAAGGGCCAATTTTAATAACTACTACGTGCCACATTTGACATTTCGCTATTACAAAGGAGACCATTAACATAGTCTGAATAATTTCGGACGTCCTTTTCTCAGACACCCTTCACAAAACACACAAAAAAAATTTGGCAAGTTCCAAAACCTACACATGAAGCATACATAAATAAACATGCTAACAAACCCGTAAGATGGTTAAAGAATCGCACGTAAAATAAATAAGCTAACGAACTGCACCACAAATTAACCTTAACAATGGCATTCAAAAGTTCTGCAAAATTCAAACGAAAAGTATAAACACAATCTTACCTGATAAATGAACAAAGAAAATTTTCTCATGGAAACTGTAGGTTTTATAAAGTATGCATATTTATGAACGGCATAACCTCTGAGGTTTTCTTACCTCACTGTTTTTAGTTCTGAACATAAAATTTTTAAAAATCTGCGCTTACCTTCTACATTAAAACATAATACATAATACGAAATCATGATATCACATTATTAAAATCTACTAATGTTGGTATATTGGAATGCCACATTTTCAATATTTTTACAGGGAAGAAATAATTGATAGTTTATATGAAAGGATTTTAGTTCTTACCTCATTTTTAGCTATATTTAAACATGCTTTTGGAACAAGAGGAATTAAATTAAAAACAAACAAAACCCTACCTATAGATAAGAATATTAATTTATTCTTGCCTCTACTACTTATGGCATACTTTCTGGCAATGCACATCAAGTGCGCAAAACAATTATATAAATAAACTTTTCTTTTTTCACACAAAATACACCGTTACCACAACGCAAAGTGAGAATTTATATAGAACTGCTGCTAAACCGAATGTCAGGTCTAAGCGTACTACAATGCCAGAAATCACGTATCTTGAAACTCGAAATATAACATAAAATCTGACTCTTGTTTGATTTTACGGTATAAATTGGAATAATTATGGTTAGCGAAGAATCTAAGGTATAACAAATGTACGCAGACAACAAACTACTACGAAAAAAAGATGACCACAAAGAAATTTCGTTATTAAGGTGACAGAGGCCGTTGACAGCTCGACAACGTTTGTGTTTATGCTTTAGGATCAGAGTATTATTTGTACGTTAAGACAGGTGAATTCAGGAAGAAATATTCTGAAGCCTTGCAAGCTAAATAACAACATGGCACCTACTTTAGAAACAGCTTGCGTTGGCCCAGAAGTCTCTGTTGCTGAGACGTCCGCCATAACGACGACGAGAGTGCACGGGTGGAATCGAGCTTTATGATTGGACAGGAGACAAGGGTTATTACTCCGAATCCCACTTGATGGCGCCACTGAGAAGGTGCTCCGCAAGCCGAAATACAGTGGGATTAATGGCCCAGGTGGTGGTCGCGGAGACTGTGTGATGTCAAGATGAATCTTCGGTCAGCTGAAAACCCGGAATAAGTCATTACAAAACAGAACATAACACTTAAATATAAATGTGAGGTTCTCAATGCAAAAGACATGTACACATGAAAAGCCATGACACTACCTAAATATTACTTATGTTGATATAAAATGCTAAAAAAAAAAATGTTTTCTACAGAATAACTTGAAACAAAAAAAATTACTATGCTACACACCACAATTTATAATAGCATAACAAATGTTTCAAAGTAATAGGGGAAAATAACAGTCCGCAAAGAAACTAATTAGTTTTAATACACGGCTTGATGCTGACAACACAAATTAAATACAAACTGCAATGTTGTATAAAAATTATATTCAAACCGGTACATTGGCATTTTTTTAAACACTTGCTGTTACAGAGATAAAAACATGCTTCAACCACTTTATTCTAAGGCGACCATAGCAACAAACTGTTGAATTTAAACTTAAGCCAGGTAAAATTTAAAAGATGCAAATAAAATAAACAGGAAGAAAAAATATTATTGCACTTACTGTCGGTCTCTTTTTTTTTTTTTTTTTTTTTAATTTGCTGGCAAAAGAGAAGCTCAATTTTGGTGCATTCGAGAAAAAAGTCGCAAAAAAAAAAGTTGAAAAGACATATTATTTCCTTCACATTTATATCAGTGAATAATTATTACCAAAATTTTTCTTGTGCGATTATAATGTAACCAAATACCGCAAATTCAACAGACGCGTTAAAATGTCAGTTGAATGAGTAGTGAGTTAAATGTCATTTTAGCTGACTGTTGAGGTCTGAAATTTTCACTGTGTTGTCATTTGGATGCTACCTATAACAACGTGCATTTATTCCACTGACTCACTGGTGGTCATTATTTTGATCATTAAGAATTAATAGTAGCTCTAACTTTCCGACAATAGCGACTTATTGAGGATTATTCCGCCAAGCTAGACTTCATACATCCACTAAGTGTCTTACTCCGTTAAGGAAAAATGTTTTTTTTTTTTTTTTTTTTTTAAATAGTTATACCTCAGAACAAGAGGGGTTAATGAATTTTATCGAATTCCTTGACACTTCTGGCTTTACACTGTTCCAGTAGTCCTGCTCAAGGTTGGAAATCAGTTCGTACTTCTCCTACACCGACGTTTTTACCCAGCAGTGTACAAATACATATCACCACGGAAACATGCGATACCCATACTGTGAAATTTTCAAATAATTTTGTGAAAAATGAAAAATCTGTAAAAATGGTGAGGAAGGATTTTGTAGTTAACATTAAACACCATAAAAAAACCAGCATTAAAGTAAAAAGAAAATGCTTTTCGTCAATTCAAAACACCTTACCTTTTTACAGAACACCAGATATCAGAAGACAGGGGGGCACTTAGAGAGGGCCAAGGGGGCCTTGCCCCTTCCAGATTTTTTTTTTTTTTTTTGTAAAATGCGACTTACATTAGAAAACAGTGCTTCAATTTTTTTTCATCAATTAATATTTCTCATTAACTTTTATTTTGTCCTGGAGGATTTCATCTCTTTTCTACCCAAGAAAAAAATTCTATATATGCCCCTGCAGCACATGCACACTTAATACATTCAAATATTTTTTTTTTAACCAATATGCTTATATAGATTTCAGACGTACAAACTTCAGAATTTTTCCCTTGATATACAGATGGCTGACGAATGGAATACATCACTTGTTACTAATTCTTAAGTTATTATCAGTGGAGAAGATGAACAAAGTTACCAGAGCCATATTGACTCACTCCAAGCACGTACAAACATGAACTGCATATTCGGTAATCGTATTTCTTACAATGATAAAATATACAGGTAGTGGACAGAATAATGAAGCACTTAAACAAACACGCACACACATGTATACCAAACTGTCATCAGAATTTAATAACACCAATCTAATCGAAGTAAGCTTTAATTTCTTTGTGTTCACAAGCTCCAGAAAAATTACTACTTGTACAATCAAAGCTAAAGAATTTTTATTTTCACTTAAGTCTACGCAACACTATTCTTAATTATGTTCACCTTTGAGTAACTGTTAAAAAAATAAAGACCAAAATGTTTTTAAAAAGCCTTTAAAAATGTGCCTATTTCGTTACCGCTGTGATTGTTCCTCCGAGAATACCGTACGGTTGTAATAATACGCACAGAAAACAACGTTAAAAAAGATGCACGGAAATTTCACTTCTACAGTCTAATACGAAAAAACAATAACCGCCATATGTAATCGAGATAAAGCTAAGGGAGAAAGCATTGTGTCCACAAGTTCTCAGCGCTGGAGAAAGGATGCCGGGAGCAGAGAAGAATAAGTTAAAAAAGAGTGGAATTTTCAGATCCGACCTTTAAAAATCAAAAGAAAACAGACCTAATCAAGATGAAGCTGAGCGAAAAAACAATTAAAAACAAAAGGGAAAACAAGAATAATTAAACATTCAGCCAGTGAACTCTCCGAGTGACACGTTTTGAGCCTTAAAAACGAAGATAACGCTAAGAATGCGTGACAATTTTGTTATCACGTTCCAAAGCTGAAAGAAATGCATACGTCAATCTAATCGAAATAAGATTTAATCTCCAGAAATATTACTACGTGTGCATTCTACGAACGACCACCATAAACAGTAACTCAGGGTCACTGACTCCGGGGAAGGGACAGAGCCAGGCGCCACACATTAGACAAACACACCAACCGACACGAACCTTCATGTCACCTGCGACTCAAGCCCCGACCCTTCGACGAATGTTCAGAAGTCAACGCCTACCGCTCGGCCACCTCGCACAGAGATTTGGACGTAATGGTCATAATATAGGAATACAGACTTTGGCAAAAGTGACGTCTATTTTTGTTGTTGTTGTTTTTGTCTGTTTGGGGGTTTAACGATCACCGCGAGCAACTCGATGGGCTATAGGCAGTCGTCCATCCCTAATTTAGGGCTACTGGTTCCAGGTAAGAGAGAGAGCCAATGCGGTAAGACAAACACAGCATCTATGCTTCGCTGGGATACAAACCTGGACCCTTCTCCGACGAATGGTCAAAAGCCAGCGCCTAGACCACTGCGCCACCGAGAAGGCGAGGTCTCTTTTTTTACGCTTTCCAACCGTAGGTTGAAGAAGCGTACATGCTCCAGCTTTGTCCGTCCGTCTGTCCGCACGATAACTCGCGTAAAAATGGTTCTATTTCGATGAAATTTTAGTATATGATAGGGGATCACCTGGGGATGAACCCTATTGAAAATGGGGCAAATGGGGTCAAAGGTCAGAACATAGGAGCGGGATGCATTCCATTGCCCTTATGCGTCATAACTTGCGTAAATATGGTTCGATTTCGATGAAATTTTAGTATGTCGTAGAGGGCGACCTGGGGAAGAATCCTATTGAAAATGGGCGAAGGTCAGGATATAGCGGGATGCGTTCCATTTCCGTTATGCGTTCCATTTCCGTTATGCGTCATAACTTGAGTAAATATGGCTCGATTGAGACAAAACCTTACATGTGGTTCCGGAAATATACTTTACCGGTTCTGTTGAATATAATTGAAATGGGGTCAAAGGTCGGGACACAGGAGCGACATTTACTACACAGCTATTATTCTCACAACTTCAGTAATGATTTCTGGTATGTTGGAAAGCGTATCATAATCAATACATTGCATGATTTTACTAACTTGTTTATTTATTGGGTTGATGTATAAGTTCATGTCGTTTTATTTCACGAGTGTTTCCCAGGTCAGCAGTGACGGTGCAGATGTATCAAAATGTAGCCAGTAATATCGTGAATCTTAATCACACTGCGTTGTGTAATTGTCGCTAATGGTTTTTTGGTTTTCAGGTCCGGAAGTATGGAGTGTCAAGTAGAGAGGAATGAACATTTCCGACATCTGCTCCTCTACGAGTTTAACAAGGGATAAACAGCCGCCGAGGCTACTCGACAAATTTGTGCTGTGTATGGGGAGAATGCTAATGCTCCGAGGACAGCCCGCAAATGGTTTGAGCGGTTCCGAAGAGGCAATTTTGACCTTAACGATTCTCCACGCTCAGGTCGTTCATCTCACTTTGATGAGGATCGTTTGAACCATCTCATCCACTTGGAACCGAATCAAACCACACGCGAATTGGCCACTGAGATGGACTGTGATCGGGCCACAGTGGTGCGACACCTGGAACGTATGGGAAAGGTCTAGAAATTGGGATCTTGGGTACCTCACATTCTCACCGAGGGCGATAAGAATCAGCGTGTTCCATAGTTGGTCCTTGCTCGCCCGTTATCTATGAATTATTTGAAAATTTTCAAATTATATGAAAAACGTGTAGCGCCGGAAAATATCCAACAAAGAAGGAATTTTTCAAATCGGACCATTAGAAGCAAAAATATTGACAAAAATAAGATATACATCTACGCCCCCTGGCGGAGAAACCATGCAATATTTTTAAGAAAAATATTCCGAATAGGTTTACCGACGTGAGTGGCATGGGTCCACAAACGAATTTTTTAAATTGAGATTTTAGAAGCTCAGATTTCGGGGCAAATACACCAGAAGCAGCAATTAACACTAACGCCGCCTGGTGACCAAAGTATTATTTACCAAAAATTAGAAATTATATGCAAAAGATGTCCGATCAGTAACTGTATCCTCTGAAGAAAAAATGTTAGAAATCGCAGTTTCAGAAGTAGACATGTAGGGGGAAAGGCAATTTACTTTTACGCCCCCTGGCGGGAAATCAACGCGTAACTTGAAAAAGTGACTATACGTAGAATATTCTTCGACGTAAATGGAATCGAAAGGTAAAAGAATTTTTTCAATCGAATGTTTAGAAGCAAATATGTGGAATAAAATGTATTTTGAATTCATTATCATCCGCATTTACGCCCTCTAGCGGCGAAACTGTACATCGTAAAAAAAAAAACGAAATGAAGGATCATCATTCGCGCATATTTCAAGCTTCCCAATACAAAAAGAATTTTTCAAATCGGACAATGGTGTCCACAGACGGACGGACGGACGGACAAATTGATAACATAAGCACAATGTTTTTTTACGAAAAACGTGCTAATTAAATGCGTTGGGCGGAAAATTAGATAATCTAGTAAAAAATAATTTTACCGAATTCTGAAACGTAATGAGCACACCTGTTGTCAGTACAGAATTTCAAACAATTTTTTGAAGAGTTCAATCAGTGGGGAGGACCCACATTTTACGCCACACAGCGGGGAAATCTTGCGTCAGGAAAGCTAGAAAACGCAGGCCAAATCGTGGTTAATTGTATACAAAAAGCTTTTTTTTTTTTGGTTAAAACTACCAGCACAATCAATGTAAATCCACTGTGTGCCCCCTCCCCCAAAACTGAACATCCCAAGTAGAAAACCGGAAGCCATGTGAATAATTTCAACTGCAATTTGGGCACCAGCCAGCCTGGAGGAATGTTTCCAATAGTTATAACCGTCTTAGGTACCAACACTTTGAACATGACGATTACCGACCGGAGTGATTTTTGACATATTGGTGCATATGGAGAACCTGATTTAGTTACTTAACTTCTTTTTTTTTTTTTTTTTTTACGGTTGAAAAGAGCAAAATTTGATTCACAATGTACTTTTCAAATTGTGTTATAACTTATCTTTTAAACTAAGTAAAGCCAACAAAAATTGTCATTAAGAGGTTTTAAACTATACAGGATCTTTAGTTATGATAAGAATAAAAGTTCAGGGTTATCTGAAGGACATTTTAATCAAATTCATTCAAACTTTTTTTTTTAATCACGTATTTCATATACACACACCGATTTTACGTATCATGAGAAGTTTGTGCAATGCCTTAATGTTTTAAATAAATTATTAAATTCAATTAGTATGAGATTTTTCTCTAATTGGACATGTGATCACGGAAAACACACGAACAAATTCAACCTATAGCCTCTGAATGTTAACCGACGTTAAAAGGATTTCTCAAATCAGAGCTTTAAAAGTAGAGAAATCGAGAAAAATAGAATATACATTTGCATCCCCTAGCGGGTAAAATGTGAATTATTCTGGGCAGGAGTTACATATAAAACGATTCTACTGTGAGCAGTATCTGACGGAAAAGTTAATTTTTTTCAATCACGCTAAAGTGAGCAGATAAATTGCAAGTACGTTGTCATATAGAAATCAGGAATTGCACGCAAAATATTCCTCTCCATGACCGCTGTCCAATACAAAAAGAAATTTTTAAATCGGACTGTTACAAACAGATATCGAAAAGAAAAAAAAAATGATGGACATTTACGTCCCCAAATGGAAAAACTTTGGGCAGGAAATACCAGCAAAATGTTTACCGTCACGAGCGGTATTATCGGAAACAGAAATATGCGCTTACGCCCTTTGTGGCATAGTTGTGCATTACGAAAAATTTGAAATCATGCTCAGAACGTTCTTTACCACGAACTTCATGAACGGAAAAAGATTTTTTCATATCACATTTTTAGAAGCAGGGATATCAGGGAAAGTGCAATATATATATTTACGTTCCCGAACAGAGGGAAAACCATTGGGTTGGTGCGAATGAAATGTCCGGCAAAGAACCAGCACACGGGGGATCGCGAGAACGGTAAAGTAGAACAACTTACCTAGGCAAAATAATCCCCCTCGGCATCTACACATAGTTGCCATCTGTCCGACAAGGCCATGATCCCGGAACGAAAAATGTCTTGAGGCTGGGACCCGAAGAAATCATCAACTACACGTTGAACCTCATTGTTTGTTGTGAACTGTTTCCCGGACAGGAAGTGATCCAGATGACGAAACAGATGATAGTCTGTCGGTGATAAGTCCGCGGAATAGGCAGGATGAAGCAGTGCTTCATAGCCCAGGTCATTTAGTATCAGCATCGTGTGTTGTGTGACATGAGAGCGAGCGTTGTCCCGGAGCAGAACACCACCATGTCTGTTAACCAAAGCCGGTTGTTTCTGCAGAAATGTCCGGTGCATCTGGTGTAATTCAGCACAATAACATTCTGCAGTGATGGTTTGGCCTCTTGCCAAGAAACTACGATGAATTATCATGGCTGTGGATCAACAGACAAGAAGCATCATCTTCTTGGTGTGTAGGGGTGGCTTAAGATGCCATCCAGCAGGCTGTGTCTTGTTTAACAATTCTGCAGATCGTTTCCGATTATCATAAAGGACCCACTTCTCGTCACAGGTGACGATTCGATGCAGTAGAGGTTCTTGTTTATTCCTGACAAGAAGCGACGTACAGACTTCCAAACGCCTAGTCTTGTTGGCAACTCATGCGGCAGCCACATGTCCAGCTTTTTGACCTTATCCAGCACAGCCAGACGCCGAACAACTGTCGTGTGTATATTAAGAGAATACAACGTGGTTTGTCACAAATATTTATTTTTTCAAATGGACCATGGTTTCGCTGGGTATTTACCTAGCTTCATCAGGACGAATGGCCCGTAAATATTCAAATTGTATATATCATAAATGGTGTTAATGGTATTTGTCGTGTGGTGAACACCTACCTCTGCCGCTATCTCGTGACACATTTTTCGGGGGTCCGCTACAACCACACGTAACAGAACATCGTCAGAAGCAGCAACAGGTCGGTGACCACGTTTTGCAGGTCCGTATCTCCGCTTCGAAACTTCACAAACCATCGCCGAATGGTTCGTTCGTTGGCTGTATTCTCCCCAAACGCTTTGTTAACGTTTCCAGCGGCAATTCCTGCAGAATGACCCAGTTTAAATTCATTCAGGAAGATAACTCTTAAATCCGGCGTCTGCAGGTTTCTTTTGCAAGCCACGTTACGTCCAAACAAACCACGCCTCAACCTTGTTCTTTACACACGTGCTAGCTATTTATAGCAACTCTGTGACGTAATATTCCACAACAACTGTGGGTGGTTCCATTCCACTGTGGTGGGGGCCTATCTCCACTGCTCGTTCGCGCCGGACATTTCATTCGCACCAACCCAATATGAATTATTTGAAAAAGAAATTGTACGTAAAATGATGTTCGTTGAAGATGATATGGAAAGTTTTGTTTGAATTAAATAAAATAATTCATAGTTCTCACAATTCAGGCTCCCCAATGCAAAAAGAACTTTCCAAATCGGACTAATGGATCTTATACGGCGTCCACACCGACAGACGGACGTGTTCAGAAATATTAATATACGAAGAAAACGGACGTTCGTCTGTTGTATGCTCTTTAAAAAAAAACAAAAAAAAACCGACGTGTTAGAAAAAAATGCAAATCTCCAGCTACCTGTAGGAAGGAATGGAAAAAGTACGTGCCTTTACTCTTGGTCAAGAAACTGAACTCGGCTACTGTTGAAAATTGTAGCCGGGAAGACTGCCTTATTCAGAAGCGAAAGGAAATTTCGATTTCTATCTATCGTGTTGCAAGAATTACTGAAAACTGTTATTTTTTAAACGCGATTGTACATCGTCGGAAGAGGACATCTGAAATTTTTGTTGAAAAAAGTGGTAACCGGTAAATTCCCCCACATTGGAAAACTGTCCCATAGGAAAATTACCAAACGGAAATCACCCCCAACTTTTTCAGTCAGGAACCGTGCACAAAGTGAATTTTACTCAAAATATCGAATGTGGGGGAGATTTCCGGGTACACCAATTCCATTTTCAAGCACTTCAAAATCAAACGACAGCCTTACAAAGTAGCACAAAATGTGGGGCAAATTTCCAGATTCGGCATTTCGATTTTTACTGCAATTTACAGATGTTTTGCAAGTATTATTGCCATGTGGGGGAAATATCCGGGTTCGACATTTGAATCTTTAACTGTGTATACACTTCTGGCCATTAAAATAGCAACACCAAGAAGGAAGCATCCAACAGACCTGAAATTTGCATGATGCGTACCGTATGGTAGCGCAAGCATATGAGTAGCAGCGCAGCGCAGATGCAAACATTTGCGCCAGTAACGCCACCTAGAAGCAGTATAAGAGGGGAGATTAGAGAGCTGGTTTTCCAGAGCCGCGGATGGCTTAGTGGTTAGTGTTTCAGACTATCGATGCTGGGTCCCCAGGTTCTAGCCTGGGCTGATCTTTCAGAGATGGTGTGATTTACTAACAATCGCTGAATATCCGCCGTGCATCGGACGAGCACGTAAAGTGACGGCCCCCAGGCTGGACCCACTGGTTAAATGGGTATCCTTTCCTATGTCTTCCCTGAAATTCTCTCACCCATCTATGTGCAATATCGTACTTGTACGGTGGCGCCATCTACTGTACTCTAATCTCACTACAAACTGTTCTGTCAAAAGTCGTTAGACTTGCTCTCATTTCTTCCGTTTCTGTGTCCTGCCCAAAAGGCGATCTCGCTGTAGGTGGCTGGGACCTAAACTCTACTCCCTGTGGACGGAAGTCCTACATGAAAATGACAAATGCTCTCTATGCTGGTTTTCCATAGTGGAATTGTGTTTGCTCGCGGTTTTTTCTCGCAGGTGGTCTCAGGATGCCTCGTGTAAGAAGACAGAACGCTTTCCAGCACGAGTCGGAATACGATCGCGGTAGAATCGTAGCGTACCGAGACTGGGGATTATCGTGTCGCAAAACTGGTACTCGCGTTGGACGAAATCCGACCACTGTGGTGCGAATTTGGAATCGATGCGTTCAGGAGGGAGCGACGGGAAGGAACACAACGGCCCTGACACATCAACGCCCGAGAGGACAGACATGTTGTGCGCATAGCCCTTAGGGATCGAACCAGCACATCACGGACCCTAGCTCACGAATTAGCGTCTGTGGCACGACTACAATTATCCGGACGTACGGTGCGACGTCGTTTGCAGCGGCACGGACTGTTTGCAAGGCACCCATTGCTGCGCCTACCTTTAACTCTACAGCACAGGCGTCTGAGGCACCAATGGTGCGCTGAACGACGCAGATGGACGCGGGAATGGCATGACATCGTCTTTTCAGACGAATCCCGCTTTTGCATAAAGCACCGTGACCGTATCCGTGGAGACCGGCTCCTGGAATCTTGCATTTTTCATGGTCATACAGGCCCAGCACCTGGAGTAATGGTATGGGGTGCCATTGGATATGCATCCCGCACGCGTCTGGTACGCATAGACGGAAATTTGAACAGCCACAGTAACATCTCCGAGGTTGTTAGAGCCTGTGGTTGTTCCATACGTACAGGGCCTCCGGGTGGCAACCTACCAACAAGACAATGCGCGACCGCACGTCGCAGGCAACGTCCCCGACATTTCCTTGATGCCCATCATGTTTTACGACTCCCTTGCCCGGCGCGGTCACCAGATCTTTCGCCTATTGAGAACGTCTCGTCCCTGGTCGTGGAGCGAGTGGCCCGACAACGACCACCGGCAACTACAGTAGATGCACTCTGGCACAGGATTGAAGCCTCGTGGAATGCAATACCCCAAGGTGACATCCAGAGTCTCTTCGACTCTATGCCAAACCGTCTGGCAGGGGTTATTCATGCCTATCGTGGCTACTCTCAGTACTGATTTTTGTACGTTCTATGCATACGAATTACCTCAAATTTTAATCACTTCATCCTTGTACTATAAGATATAAATAAACTCAGTTTGGCTATCTTATCTTTTGTCCTTCTTGGTGTTGCTATTTTAACGGCCAGCAATTTATACACTGAGTTAAAAATCCAAATGCCGAACCCATTTTCTCCATATGGTAATAATACTTGCGAAACATTTGTAAATTGCAGTGAAAGTTGAAATGCCGAACCCGGAAATTTGCCCAACATATCTGTGCTATTTTTGTAAGGCTGTCGTTTGATTTGAAGTGTTTGAAAATGGAATTGGTAAACCCGGAAATCTCCCCCACATTCGATATTTTGTGTAAAATTCAATTTGTGCACGGTCCCTGACTGAAAAAGGTGGGGGTGATTTCCGTGGGGGAATTTTCCTATGGGGGCAATTTCCCAATGTGGAGCGACTTACTGAATGTGAGGGAATTTACCGGGATTCGAAAAAAGAATCCAAATTTTCAAACCGCTACAGCAAAATTCTCGAAGTAGGGGCAAATCTACAAGGTCAGCAAGTGATACTTGAACGAGCTAACCACGAATGAGTGGAAGTAAATATTTTCTCTCAAGTCTTTCCTTAACAGCCACAACAAATAAGCAATAATTCCAATACCAGTTCAAATTACTTTTACTATTACAACACGCAGACAAAATAGTTATTATTCTAACAGTCTTACTAACTTTTTAAAGCATTCAATAAAAAGATCCGATGTCAGTGGGCGTTCGTAGTGAGAAAATTACTTGTGGCATAATTTACTAGCAATATCTTTGGCATAGAACACTAGTTTTTTTTATGCAGACGTAACTAAATTTCTTTTATATGTTAATAATATAAAAACTACTTTAATTCTCTTGCATTTCAAACTTCATTTTTTTAATATATTTCACTATGAAATCATTTTTTCAAGATTGTTTATACAGCCACCTAAAAGCAGACTTTTTAGAAATATCTGTTCTTTCACGTATATTAAAAAAAATGGTGAAAACAACTGGTGATATCTACTGCTTGCACCGGTATTAATAAAAGTGACAATTTACATAGAATAGAATTCAAGATTTTATTAACAGCTTTAAATTCCTCAAGTATATTTTCATATCTATGTAATTGAAGAAAACAAACGATTTCACATTCATCAAAGATAATATTTTGGCATAAATGTTTATAGTACGGCCATAATGCAAAATACCATTCATTTTCGTTTAATAATATTTGTGTTTGACATGTTATCCTGGTGTACACTTCAAAATTATAATTTCACCCATTTTAAGACTTTAAACATTTTTCATATTTATTGGTATACCCTTAAAAGAAAAAACTGCAGATCCAAAACATTTAACTACTTGTTTTAAACATAACTGATTATTACGTGTAACAGTGAAAATATCCCTGTCAATTAATACTTTGTCATTATTTTAATTTTAACTCTTAAGAAAATATGCTTATGCACTTGAAATGTTTACAACTGTCACTGTCACACACCCTTACTCACACTACTAATCCTTGCTGTTATGATCTTGTAACTTAAAAGAGTATAATATATTAATATTTGAACCAGTTTCTTAAAATGTTCAAAGATGAGACAGTTTCTTTTAGTAACATCGACAAAAGACAAATTAGAGAAAAGTCCTTCAAATTGGGCTGGGATGTTGAGTAACTTCAAAGCAACTTTTGACTCCTTATGTTGTCGACTAGTGAAGTACCAGAATGTTAATGGTGATTTAAACCCCTTCTTCATAAGCTTTACAAACTTTCCAGACTTCTCGCGATACTGTTAACCGTTTACCCCGAGGGGTCAAGGTTCTCTAAAATGAACTCTTCTATTTGTTCATGATGTTTCTCATTCAGTTTCTGCTCCTGGTACACATGATGGAGAACATGGGCTGCAAAGCTGTATGCATTTAGCGATTAGTTTCTCCTTTTTCTCTACATGTGGCTAGAGGTCCTTATAAGTCCTCAGGTAGACTAAGTTCATCCACAATTCAATTGCATCTGCAGCAGTTGCTTCTTATTTCCGGCATTTCATTTAATAGCTGACGCACTGGATTAAGCACTATGATTGATCTGCAAATTCTTTGAGAAAGGCACTATCGTAATAGAGTTAACTACTTGTTTTATTTACGCTTTCCAACCGTAGGTTGAAGAAGCGTATATGCTTCAGCTTTGTTTGTCTGTCTGTCTGTCCGACCATCCGCACGATAACTCGCGTAAAAATGCTTCGATTTCGATGAAATTTCAGTATGTGGTAGAGGACCACCTGGGGACGAACCCTACTGAAAATGGGGTCAAAGGTCAGGGCATAGGAGCGGGATCCATTCCATTGCCCTTATGCGTCATAACTTACGTAAAAATGCTTCGATTGCGACAAAACTTTAACATGTTGTTTCGGCGGTATACTGAACCGGTTCTGTTGAATGTCATCAAAATGGGGTCAAAGGTCAGGACACATGAGCGAGATTTATTCCACAGCCATTACACTCATAACTTGAGCAATGATTTCTGGTATGTTGGAAAGCGTATCATAATCAATGTATTGCATGATTTTACTAATTTGTTTAAATATTAGAAGGCAGTTCCTCAACTTCATCAGTGGCAGCAACTTTCCTCACTCACTAAAATCGTTAGTCAAGGACAAATAGGCGTCCATCCGACTGAACCAGAAAATGTCTGCAGCAAGGCATACTTTAGAGCCACCATTTTCTGTCGGTTCTTGTTCGCGGTCAGGGTGCTTGAAGAAATCTGAACACCGTGTTCACACGATATACAATGTTTTTCGGGAGATAGTCCTTAGCTAGAAGATTTACGTTATGGTTATTGCAGGCAGAATGTCACAGGCCATGATTTTTACCCAATTTAACAATGCTGTTACCTGGCATTATTTGGAACTATAGAATAAATATTCTCTTTGGGTCGTTCTTTAGCTAGCTTTTCTGATTCACTGACCACATCACAAAGTGCTTCACCTGTTTCTGGCAAACCTGACAAGTCAACAGCATCAAGAAACGCACTTTCAGCTTTACCACAACTTACTTCCACATGGATAGATTGTGTTGCAACATTTTTTGTGTTGTTCCGATTCATTTTCCAGTATGAGCGAATCAGACTCTGTGTGGTGATTATGGTGGTTTTAGTAACTGCATCATACACTTCGCCCAGAAGTTTATCAAAAAAGGCTTTTCTGTTTGGTGGTTTATAGGCAGGCTGCATTTTTTGACAGAAGTTTTAAATGCACTAATTCTACCATTTTAAAAACTTCTGTCAAAAAAAATGCATTTTTTGACAGAAGTTTTTAAAATGCACTAAGATTGTGTTGCAACATTTTTTGTGTTGTTCCGATTCATTTTCCAACCATCTTTGTATGAGCGAATCACTCTGTGTGGTGATTATGGTGGTTTTAGTAACTGCATCATACACTTCGCCCAGAAGTTTATCAAAAAAGGCTTTTCTGTTTGGTGGTTTATAGGCAGGCTGCATTTTTTGACAGAAGTTTTTAAAATGCACTAATTCTACCACACTAAATGGGATGTTGCAAACATAGAAAATCTCGACAATAGCAAGATCTATTTTCTGCTTTCGGGAGGCATTCATCCTGTACAAAAATCTGCTATCTGTCGTTTACGGAAGGTTTAGAACTTACAGTGATGGATGATTCAAGGTTGAAACGGGCTTCATGAGATGAGGAGGGTACACTAACCACAACACTGTTGAACAGGAACTGGGACTTGCAACTAGAACTGGAGAATCGTCCATGTCTATGGACATTTCCGAGTCCGATCGATGTAGGGTAGAACATCGTACGCAATATGAAGAGGTCGACTGCTGTGATTTATAGTGGGAAGTCTCAATTAGAACGTTGAGCCTCGACGACTAGGGACTACCGTCACGATAGTCAGCTACCCGTGGGTTAAAAAAGAAAAAAAAATGGTGTTTTACTAATAACACGATCGCTCTCAGCTTGGAACTGAAGCCAAGACTAAAACCAATAGTATTTAATTACCAGCGAACATGTGTATTTCTCATTTTTGTTTTTATCGCTATACCGCCGACAAAGCGCTGAAGCTTCTGTACTGTTTGTTCTCACGCGTGATCGGAAGTGGACACAGAAGACATCTATGCTGTGCTTGTGTGAGCGTGGAAGCCGGCGCATGGATATTAAAGGCAAGGCGACGTTTTATTCTGATTGTTCCTATCGTCTCGTTTCACTTTAAACTCACCAAGGCTTCAGACTTTCTAGGCAAAAAATAATATTTTCCAGTGTGCCGCCCATATTATCATAAAAAATGGGGCTTTTCCCACGTGAATCTGAAGCCTTGGAGGGGGAGGGGGGGCAGAATATGACGTGATGATGTGCCGTGGACGTGGCAGTTTGCAATGTTCCAATAAAATCATATAAAAACACCGAAGGAGATGTTTGTTTTTTAAAGCCTCTTCGTTTTTTGTCGTACATAATAAACATCACAAGAGCCATGTTTGTTTGTGTTTTAGTGTTTTTCATTTTCAAGTATATTACGCTTTCTACGTTTTTTACGCGTAATTTGAGTCACGTAAAAAACAGTTTCTTACACGTAATTGCACAACCCTGATTGCGAGTATCAACTAACAGGGTCTCTGTAAAAACAAGATCTCAATTTTCAAACACTGGACACGTATTAGAAAGAAATGCATTAGTTACATCTGAAATGTTTCCTCCACTACAACAGTTCTAAATTTACGAATCCTTGAACAAGAAATTTGTGCAGTACTCTAAATAAAATTACAAAAAGGCACTACAATGAGCAGAAGAGTTTTTTGAAAACTACCATGCACAATGGGAATATTTCCTCCAGTTGAAAAAAAGTTTTTCCTATACATCTGCTCGAAGATCTGAAATTTTCTGAACTGCAACATGCGGTGTTTATAAACAATATATCACCTTTATTCAGTTTCAGTGGTACTTATATCACTGCAGCAAACAGTACAGTGACACCTGACTGAAATACTGATGATATACATGACTCTAACCTATTCTCGCGACCAGGATATAATGATGGTATAACTAGGTAAAATGAAAATAAAATATCCCTGACGCGAATGCCAAATAAATATCGATATGGCACCCTGTTAATATCACACTAAGGAATCATGCAATGCATTGATTATAATACGCTTCCAACATACCAGAAATCAATACTCAAGTTATGAGAATAATGGCAGTAGAATAAATCTCGGTCCAGTGCCCTGACCTTTGATCCATTTCCATGATATTCAACAGAACCGGTTCGGTATACCTCCGAAATAACATGATAGTTTTGTCGCAATCGAACCATTTTTACGTAGGTTATGATGCATAAGGGCTATGGAATAGGTTCCGCTTCTGTGTCCTAACCTTTGACCCCATTTCGCCCATTTTCAAAAGGATTCGTTCCCAGGCAGGCGCCTACAACATACTAACATTTCATCCAAATCGAAGCATTTTCACGTAAGTTATGACGCATAATGGCGATGGAAGTGATTCCGCTCCTATGTCCTGACCCGTTACCAATAGGGTTTGTCCCCAGGTGGTCCCCTTCCACATACTAAAATTTCATCGAAATCGAACCTTTTTTACGTTAGTTATGACGCATAAAAGCAGTGGAATGGATCCTGCTCCTATGTCCTGACCTTTGACCCCATTTCGTTCACTTTCAATAGGGTTCCTTCCCAGGTGGTCCCCTACCACATACTAAAAAATTTAACGAAATCGAACGATTGTTACGCGAGTTATCGTGCGATGGGCATACGCACACAACACGTGACGTAATGAGGCAGATGGGAATCGCGACCATCTGCTCGAAAGTGTGACGTCATAAAACTTTAATAGGATCCACACTCAACGCGTGACGTAATGAGACAGATGGCGTGACCGCGCGCCAACATCTCAATCGCGAACTTGTGACGTCATAAGATTTCTCAGCATGGGTAAACATTAATGGAACGACGTCATGACACTAAAAAACGTGGTAATTCGGGGGAAGCTAAATCGATTTCTAGTACCCGAAAACGGTAGGTTAACGACTTTCATCCAAATTCTTAGAGCCGTTTTTTAAATAAAATTTTCATAGATACAAGAATTGCTCCCTTAAGGTGGACGTCAAGTAATTTTGCTTCCTATACTTCCAATGGAAAAACTTCTGTGCACATTTTCACAATTAATGCGTTCCCAAGGATGAAAATTTGAACATCGATTAAAATAGCTTCATTTTATAACTTGGAATACTTAATATTTTCTAAAACATAACCATAATTATGCAATCCAACATTTATTTGTCTACTGACATCATCAAAGTACAGGTTGCGCCATCTTTTTTCTGGTTTCAACACCACCAAAGGAAACGTTATTGTTTTTTAATATAATTATGGTTATGTTTTAGAAAATATTAAGTATTCCAAGTTATAATATGAAGTTATTTTAATCGATGTTCAAATTTCCATCCTTGGGAACACACTTATTTGTGAAGGAAATGTGTAGAAAAGTTTTTCCATTGGAAATATAGGAAGCAAAATTACTTGACGTCCACCTTAATAATATGGGATAAGGGCAATGGAATGGATCCCGATCCTATGTCCTGACCTTTGACCCCATTTTCAATAGGGTTCCTTTCCAGGTGGTCCCCAACCGCATACTAAAAGTTAATCAAAATCGAACCATATTTACGCAAGTTATGAGGCATAAGGGCAATGGAATGGATCCCGCTCCTATGTCGTGACGTTAAACCCTATTTGTTCCATTTTCAATAGGGTTCGTCTCCAGTTGGTCCCCTACCACATACTAATATTTCATCGAAATCGAACCATTTTTACGTGATTTATCGTGCGGACGGACGGACAGACGGACGGAAAAAGCTGGAGCATATACGCTTCTTCAACCTACGGTTGGAAAGCGTAAAAAAACGTAGGTGCTAAAAACCCGGTTTCCGCGCCCTGAAATATAGATAAAGTAACGCCCAAACAGGTCATCTGCCATTAAAAAAAATTGTTTGCTTAGCATCAGCATTAAATTAGCGTTACAGATAACAACTATGATAAATAAAGACAATTAAAATTGCTTAAAACTAACATTCCGAAGCAGAAAAACTCGTGTTTTTAAAAACACACAAATGGATTTAACATACAAATCTCATACATAGTTCCCCAGCATACGGAATTTGCTTTCAGAACCGTTTTTCAGTTAGTTATATTTTATTCATGCTTTTGACCATTTAGGCACCACCTCCCCACCATAAAATATCTACAGTAAACTAAAATTTTATATTGAACAGCCAGAAACTTCACCTAATAGGTTAAAGAAGTGTTGGTTTCCTTACTACTCGCTATTGAAAAAAAAAAGGGGGGGGAGACTGTGCAAAATTTCCCCACAAGCTTACCAATATACTCTGAACTACTAACACTACACAAAATAATATGCTGAACTGCTGCACGTGAAACAGCTCAAACTACACACAGATGCAATAAGGCCAATGCATTCGACCCAGTTAGTAGCCAAATTTTTTTCAGCTAACCGGATATAACTTCCCTTATTATTCAAGCTTCGTACTTACACGTGAAAGTCATCGGATTAAATTTTAAACCGTTCCCTCAAATTTTAGGTACATTTCGACAGTCGAAGGAAAAAAAAACGTTTTTATTCCGTAGAGAAAGACAAAAACGAGACTTGCATGGAACGACGAAAGGGTTTGCCGGTGTAAACTTTGATGCTTGTAACACCGTACGCAGAAAAGCCGGACGTAGGATTATTTTGAGGAAAGGGAAGAAAACTGTAAAGAGAAAGCGGTTGTTTTTCTCTGTAAAGCCCTGTTGTTTTCTATTAAAAACCAGCAGTCCAGTCAAGTGGCGCCAGCAAACACTTAGTGACACATAACTTCTCTACCGGTTTCCGTTGTTAATGAAAGAAAGGACTGCGATGGGCTTTGAGAATTAAAGTTAACATAGTTTGATTTTGCTTTTCCATTGCATACCTCTAACTAAAAGGGAATCGCGTCAGAGATTCAGTCCAGATTTTTGTTTAAATAGCATTTGGCGAACTGACAAATGCTTAACGTGAGCCCTGGAGATGTACAACAGCTGTGGAGGGGGGTGGGGTGGGGGGTAGGGACTACACACAATCCATAAATATAATACTTTCAGTTTACACCAATGTTTGCAATTTTATTATAACGTTAGAACTGAACTGCTTAAACAGGTCCACCAAGAAGCGATTTCGCGCAATCTAGAAGCTGTTCGATATTTCAGATTTCCAGCAAATAATAACAAATTTCGTTTTTGCCAACAGGTTCACTACAAAAGGCGACTGACGACCAAAAATTCATTAACGGCAGGCACGCACGTTACGGAGGCAGCAAATGCACTGCTTTTCGTGAAACGCCATACGAATCAAAATTAAAATTTCAGGTGTTATTAATAAGGTGAGAGAAGGCTTTCTGAGAAAAGATACACCATTGTGGGGTGCAAACAAAAAACAACAACATGGTGCAACTTTGCACCACGTTATGGTACACGGTTCGGTTGCATCATGTTGCAGGTTTTGTTTGCACTACACACAATGGTGCATCTTTTCGTAGAAAGTGGTGCAGCTGGTGTAGTACCAATTTTTTGTGCCATCTACCACAATTTTTTTGTAGTTATGAAGCTATTCTTTTCACATCATTTTAAGATTTTTTTAAACTAAGTTTCTTTACTATAGTTATAAATTATAACGTTTCTTTTTACATAATTGATTTACGGGAAAAAGTTAGGTTTTTTGTTTGTTTGTTTGTTTCTATTTTTACATTTTATTTTTTTTTTCCCTTGCACATTCGGACAAAGATTTTAATCAGAATTGCTTATGAAGCACATGGTCGCAATCTCAAGATTAATACCAAGTGGGCAAATTAATGATGCAATCTGAGCATGTTACACATTTGAAACTATTTCCATGTTGCAACTTCCTCAGAAAATGTGGAGCGCGAAGGCAGACGAAATATTTTCATTTGGTCTTACATGTCAGTTTAAGAAACAAAAATCATAAAATGATGAGAAAATAATATACACAGTGGTGGAAATGGGCGGAAATGCAGCGGAACCCCCAAAAGAAAGGGAGCATTTAATATGAATAAAACATTTCGCAATGCATTATACATTTCAATTAATGACGCCACCTTGAATGAATTGTTCGTCTCTGAATAAAGAAAACAGCTCTGATTTCAGCTAAATGTGAGTATTTCGTTTTAAAGTTTAGTAACGAAATTTTCTTGTATGGTTTTATATCTACTGCGAATGGGTTTGTGCATATTACATTTTTATGGCATTTCACTTGTACTTTGGGTTCCGGCAGTGAAAAATTCACATTTCCTCTACTGAACAACACATACACACATACACTGATGTGCCGAAAAAAAAACCAACTAGGATACCTCTTTAATACCGCGTTGGCTCCCCTCGCGATCAGATAACGACAGCAACGTGACGAAACATGGACTCCACGAACTCTCTGCAATGGTAATTGGAAAAGTCCCCCACATTGGAAAAGTTCCCCATAGGAAAACTCTCCCACCTTTTTCAGTCAGTGACCATGCACAAATTGCATTCGACACAAAATATCGAACGTGGGAAGATTTCCGGGGACGTCATTTCCATTTCCACTCTGTTTAAAACAAGATGCAGCCTAACAACGTGCACAAATATGTGGGGGGGGGGGATTTCCGGGGTCGGCATTTCAAACTTTTATCGATGTTTCTAGTAAAAAACTGTCTTCCAAGCAGCTGGATGAGGTGGGGAAAATTTTCGGGTTAGTTTTTCCACTCTTACCGTGATTTTTTGTGAAAAACGGTCTAACAATAAGCAGGCTGACAGGGTAGGGAAAAATTCCGGGGTCGGCATTTCGACTTTTAGGATGGGATGGAGGAAACTTCCGGTGTCATTATTCCTATTTTCATCTACTTTAAAACAACATTCAGCCGCACAAGTAGCACAAATATGTGGGGGAAATTTCCGGGGTCGGCATTTTAGACCTTTATCGCAGTTTACAGTACTGCAAGTAGTTGGATGAGGTGGGGGAAATTTCCGGGTTAGTATTTTGACTGTTACTGCTCTTTTTAGTGAAAACGGTCATACAATAAGGCAGGCTGACAGGGTGGGGGAAAATTCCGGGTCAGCATTTCAAACTTCTACTGTTGTTTAATGGAAAACGTGTCTTACAGTCGGCAGGCTGACGGGGGGGGGGTTTGGGGTCGGCACTTCAAACTTTTATCGATGTTTATAGTAAAAAACCGTCTTGCAAGTAGCTGGATGAGGTGGGGGAAATTTCCGGGTTAGTATTTCCACTCTTACCGCGGTTTTTAATGGAAAACGGTCTTACAATAAACAGGCTGACAGGGTGGGAGAATTTCCGGGTTATTATTTCGACTGTTACCGCGTTTTTTAGTGGAAGATTTTCTGACGCACTTCGGTAGATTCAATAGAACGCTGTGAACAAAAATTTTCCAGCAGTATTTCATAAATACGAAAAATTCACATACGTTTATCTGAGTTTCCTAAAATCTTAGAGGGCTGCCCTCGACATGTGTTCGAGTAACTGCGTAGAGATTTTCTTTTAGCAGGGTGGTGGTGAAGTGGGGGCGGGGGAGGTGGCTCAAATAAAAGTTAGGTGTGCTGATGCCCACCATAGAGCACCCGTAGCGGCGCAATACGTGCAACACATTGACCACGACATTCTTGCAAAACACCGAGGCTTCAATCAAGCCTTTTCAGTAAAATGTTTGTTAGTTATAATGTTTGATATGTAAACATTATGAATATGAAGGTGATAGATCAAAAACTGTTAAAAAGGTCACGTATTTGTGCTACATGTAGGGCTGCATCTTGTTTTGAAGTGCCTGAAAATGGAGACACCGGAAATTTTACCCACCTCATCCAGCGCTGATAAAGGCTGCAGCACTCATAAAGGCATGCATTGCAAACCGAAATATATACTCCCCCTCCCCAAGTGGAAAATTTGGGCAAATCGAAGAAGTACATATTAAATGCAAAATATGTTTCAACAAGAATGCTATCGGACGCAAAAAGAATTTTTCTAATCGGACTTTTAGAAGTTGAACTGCGGAGAAAATACAGTTAAAGTTTACACCTTTATAAACATGAAATCGCCCTTATGCCCTATTACCAAATAAACAAGAAAGATGACACCGAATTTTCGGGTGTAATAACTACGTCTTTTGAATCTGTTCCAACTCGAATTAAATGTATCAAAGCTATTCAAAGTCTGTGGAACTGGTATGGAAAACAGTAGTATCTAACCAAAGAAAGAAGTTCTTCGATCGGGGTTTTAATCCCGCAGATATTGCTCTAAATGGAATCGTGATATTACGCCCTCTGGCGGCATATTTGTGCGTTAAGAAAAATTTGAAAATATATGAGAAACATTTCGCAGCGGAAATGCTCTCCAACAAAGAAAACAAAGGAAGAATTTTTTAAATCTGACTCTTAGAAGCAGAGATATCGACAAATATAAGATATGAATCTACGTTCCCTGGCGGGAAACACATGCATTATTTTAAGAAGAAAGTATTCTTAAAAAGTTTTTCGCGGTATCAGTCCAGGAAAGAATATTTTCCAGTCGAGTTTTCAGGAGCTCAGATTTTGCTGCAAATACATCAGAAGCTGAAATTAACACTTATGCCCCCTGGTGGCCAAACCATTCTTTACCAAATATTAGAAATTATATAAAAAAACATTTCCCATCAGGAGCTGTATGCGATATAGGAAGAATTTTTGAAATCGGAGTTTTAGAAGCAGAAATATCGGGGGAAACGCAATTCACCTTAACACTCCCTAGCGGAAAGTCCATGAATTACTTGAAAATTTTGAATTTATATGAAAAACATTTTGACCGGAAATGCTATCCAACAAAAAAGGAATTTTTCAAATCGGACTCTTAGAAGAAGATATTGACAAAAATAAGATATACATCTACGCTCCTGACAGAGAAACCATGCATTATATAAAAAAGAAAATACTCCGAAAAGGTTTATCAACGTGAGTGGTAACGGTCCACAAACGATTTTTTTCAATTTATATTTTAGAAGCTCAGATTTTGTGGCAAATACATCAGAAGCAGAAATTATCATTTACGCCCTCTGGTGGCCAAACCATTCTTTTCCAAAAATCAGAAATTATATATACAAAAGATTTTCCATTAGGAGCTGTATCCGCTGAGGAAATTTTTTTTCGAATCAGAGTCTTAGAAGTAGAGAAACGGAATTTACTTTTATGCCCCCTAGCGGAAGATCTATGCGTAACTTGAAAAGGTGACGATACCTAAAATACTCTTCGACATAAATGGAATCGAAAGGTAAAAGAATTTTTTCAATCGGATGTTTAGAAGGAAATATATGGAATAAAATGTATTTTGAATTCGCTATCATCTGCATTTACGCCCTGTCCTCTAACGGCGAAAATGTAAATCGTAAAAAAAAAAAAAAAAAAAAATATGAAGGATTACCACTTGCATATTTTAAAGGTTCCCAATGCAAAAAGAATTTTTCAAATCGGACTATTAGTTGCAGAGATACGGTGTCCACAGAAGGACGGCCAAACCGAAAAGACAAGCTTTGAATGAGGAACACAATCAGGAACAGAAATTTAATAAAAAAAAAGGAGCGCAATTTTGTCAGAAAATAGAAAACCGCGGCATACTTTCACTCTTGCAGTTCGATTTTTATACTGCAGATTTTAGTAAAAATAAACGGATACTTGCATTTGATGATAAATACAACTTCTGTGAATATGCACAGCTGTACATTTCTTGTACGTCCGTTCATGGCTGAAATAGAATACTTCTAGATGTTGCTGCTTATCTCCGAAAACATTTTAGAAATCAGAGTCCTCTTTTAGCATTTCCGTTTGGGCTACAGCTTTTATATCACTCTTTTGTACTTGCAGAAGAGTGACTTCATATTTCTTTTTAAATGAATTTATCTGATGCAGGTGCGACGATATGTGTGGGGCAAAGTGGGCACCCGCCCAACTTTTTCTTTTGAGCTTTCCCATATTTAAGCAAGAAAACATGGGGAATGCAATCATCCAAAACTTTTGCATACTTGTATAAACGTATGTGAATTCTTCAAATTCACAGCGATTTTGTTTTATAAAATGAATGTGTTAAATTTAATGTCGTACTGTTTCTGTGACATGGAAGGAAACCTATGAGAGCGAATGTCTAAGAGAATAGTAGAAAGACACCGTTTTCGTAATTATAGTTTAAATAGATTACAGATATTATTCATATGCCAGGTTACCAATACCAACTAAAATTCATAAACATCCATATGACAGCAAATATTAAAAAAAAAAATTCTAAAAAATCGCGTAAATTAAAACTGCGAAGTTATAGGCCTTGGAGGTTCGTATCCATGGTTTCCAGCACTACACATAGTTAATGTACCTGAAAACTTTTTTTTTTTTTTTTTTTACTGGTGATATTTCTCCGGTTAAATTCACATGAACGGGATTTTTTTTTTGGCAAAATCCTTCTCCTCCCAGATCTTGAACTGGGGGCGTTGCCACTGCTCTGAGGTAGTGCAAGCTTTCGCATTCCGTGCCTGTTGGAATGTTTTAGCAGGAGCATAAGCAAGTTTTTATTTTTATTTTACTTTTTTCATTTTCCGGATGGAGGTTTAACGGCCACCATGAGTAACTAACTCAATGGTCTACAATGCAGTCGCCGTCCCTAATTTAGGGCCACTGGTTACAGGGAAGGGAGAGAGCCAGTGTCGTAAGACAAACACAACGTCCATGCTTCACGGGATTCGAGCCTTCGCCCAACTCGGACGAATCACCAGAAGACATCGCTTAGAACACTGCGCCACAGGGGCATTGCAAGTTTTTAGACTTAATTTCACTTAAAACGCATGTTTCATTTTACATAGTGTCTTTTCGGGCTACATCGTCCAACGAAACACGTACATGTTCCATACATATTTGAAAGATGTTAATCCGTTTATAGGTGTTCGAATTAATCGGAAACCTGAAACGTAATCGTTTTTGGTGGTGTATTGGTTAGCATACTCGGGCGCTATCAGGGAGACGCGGGTTCGATTCCCGCTCCAGGACGACGAAATTTTCAAGTTTTCGGATATTATCTGACTTAACATCCATGTCATATTTACACCAAATAAACGGATTCACATCTTCCAAATTTGCATTGTACAATGGTGTAATCCCGTATTTCATTCATCGGTGTTCTTGCGCCTGTGGACAATCACGGAAATGAATTCTGAACCTCCAGATTCGCTATATATGAATGCCGGTGCTTCGACTTGCGAATCCTGTGATGGATATATTCAAATTAAACGGAAGCTTGAAACTTGGTCGTCTTGGATGATATACTGGTTAGCATACTCGGGCGCTGTGGCCACAGGTTCGATTCCCGCTCCAGGACGACGAAATTTTCCAGTTTTCGGATATTATCTGACTTGACATTCATGTCATATTTACATCAATAAACGGATTCACGTCTTCCAAATTCGTATTGTACAATGGTGTAATCCCGTATTTCATTTATTCGTACACGTTCCTTTTAACTGAAGCAAAATTCAAATTCGACACTACCTCTCATTCTGCCGTAAAAACGGCGTTACGAGGAAAGTCCATAGTAAGCACGGATTTGGAACTTCGTTCAAGAAAACCTTACGCAGGTAGGCCTCTTTCACACAAAACGCGTGCTGCCAGCGCCAGCAGGAATTTTTATCTGGTGGTTTCTAAGTGCAGGCTTTCACGCGTAGCCGAACGAGTGCGGAAGGGAAAGCGCCCGTCGATATCAAAACCTTGTTGCGGGCACGCAGTTGCTTGTTTTGTTGTTCGTTGAACAGATCACAGGTCTTCACACAACGCGAATGCCGATTGCCTTTGCCGCAACTTCTCAGTCTCTGTCGTCAGTGTTAGAACGGTGTGGCTGCTGCTTTTTTTTTTTTTTTTTTTTTTTTTTTGCTCTTAAAAAAGTTGTGGGGTATATTAAAGATCAGGTAAACGTTTATTGAATTTTATGAATTTAAATTTGAAAACAAAAAAATAAATTCGTTCGTTTGTTAAATATAAATTTTGAATTTTTGAACGAATAACTGTTTTTCTCGTTAACATAAAAGCTATAAAAACACAACTATAAAATCCGTTTTCATTTTTCTTCGCAAACGTTTTTATTTTTGTTCTCACACACACACACACACACACACACACAAATTACAGGTGTCCGTGCGACAGGGATACGAGCTTAACTGACAAAAAAACTGGTTTTAATATGCGAGCAGAACTTTGTCGCGGGCCGCTCGGATGAAAATGAAGTTCCGGAGCCCGCAGTTATATGCGCCTGCCCCGTGTGAAAGAGGCCTAAATAGCCATCAGAAATTCCCATAACACGCCAAAGAGTGGGGTAACATAACACAGATTCTGAACTTGACGTTCAGAAAAGAGAAAATGCGTGTTTGTTGACTGATATGGCAAGAGGAAACTAAGGATTGTGAAAACATGAGTTCTGTTACGGAAATGAATCCGCTTTTTTTTTTTTAGCGACTCAATGGAGATTTTTTTGTAGCAAAAGATTTTTGTTGTTTTTGCGGCAATTTCATGCAAGCGGTTACTTGAACTCTAGTCGCAATTACAGTTATTACACATGTAACGCACATTTAAATTCCATTTTTAGAATAGCAGAAATCGTGAGAAATGAAAATATATGTTTGTTCTAGCTGGGGGGGGGGGGGCAGAAATGCATATTTATTTACGCCGCAAGGGGGAGTACTGTGTAGCAGAAAATACTCAAAACGTTTTTCTCATAATTTCAGTCCTCTAATACAAAAATTACTTTCCCAATACGACTGTTAGAAATGGCCATATCTCATAAAACACGAAAACATTTAGGCTATACAGCAACACTGTGCATACGAAAAAGGGGAAAACGACAAAATCATTGTTCTCAAGATTTCAATCAGCTACAGAACAAAACTAAAATCGGATCCGACCGACCGACCGACCGACCGACCGACCAACCAACAAGAGAAGGCCAGGCGACTTTCGGTATTTCAAACGGCGAGCAAAATTAATTGCAGGAAAAAACATTATAAAACTTAGAACTGAAGCTGTTAATGAATATTTTCTGTTTTTGTTCGCTAAAAATCTTAAAAAACATGAAAGAATTTTAACACTTTTCGCAATTCCAGCAACATCAGCTAACAAGAATTAGTAGTTTCGTGTGATGCTGAAAGTGAAATTTTCTCTTAGCTGATTTTACAGGCAGGAGATGAAGTATATATAAAAAAAATTACTTGGAATCATGTGACTTTGTTTCAATCGACAGTTACAAAACACGTACATATATATTCAGTACTGAAAGGGAAAAAGAGTTGCTGAGTTTTACACTCCACCCCCTCCCTTTATTTTTTCCTAATTAGACCGATTTTTCGTACATATTCCGCACACCAATCTACTCACAATTTCTGAATTCCCGAACTGCGACTCTCAAAGTTCTTCGGCTGTGTCTTTCTAGTGCAACGTTTGGGTTTAACCAATCAGAATTCAGCAAAATGAGTTTGAGAAAAAAAGAAGTTTTATAATATTACTACTAAATTAATGTCATTACACACATCAATCACATAAACAGAATATATATATATGTGTAATACAAACACCTAGATCTGTCTGTCTCTCTGAAACGCTTGACGTCACAGCAACGTCTGCATTGTTGCGCCATCACTTATTGATCAATACGTGTGTGCTCTATTGATTTCAAACTGATTGCCTTCTACATAACAGCACGCGATTACTTTTATATGTCAAGATGATCGCGTGCTAATTTAAAAACATTGGATTATTAATGACTCGAGTTCTATTCATCCGATCTACAAAATTCGAATTAAAATCTTAATATCACGGCAAATTGCGTTTTTATGTTAATTTAATTTAGCACAATTCTGAATATTAATTGTTATGCTTTAATTATTTTTTACTTTTTTAAATTAACTAACTTTTCAAGTTTAGTGATGATTATATTATACATTTTGCAAAATACCGATCTATCTACAGTAAAACGCTCTAATCTATCTACAGTAAAACGCTCTAACCTACAATAAAAACTGAAGTCTTGAGATGTCAAAGTGAGAAAAATTACATCTAAAAGCAGATGTCGCCCCAATAGCACATTGTCCATAATTTAGATAGTTCTGATTTGTAATGCCAGAACGTCGCATTATTTTGTAGAAAGAGCTTCGGTATGACGATGAAGTTCCAAATTAACCTTCGAATATGACGGAATAACATGTGTGCCGGAGAAAAAGTAATTTAACGCGAAAAATCAAAGCAAAAGTCAAGGTAAGTTTACATGAAAACAACCGGACTACAAGGAAAATTGTTAAACAACAAATATTTCGCATAGAATGTTTATAAATCGCGAGGTATTTTGAAAAACGGAGATAAATAGCATAAAATTTTCAGCTCTAACATGAATGAATTCTTAACAAGTTTTTACTATATTTCCTTACAAAAAAAGCCGGCGTCTATTTGATTTGTCTTCAATCTGCTTCAATTAAAAATGTCACCGTCTTAGAATGGTAAACACCCACTATAAATTAATATTTACTTAAAGTTTAAAAACACAACCGCCTTGGACGGGCTATAGGGTAGTATATCAATAAAAACCAATCAAAATCCAAACTGCGGCGGTTTTTCTTTCTTGTGTTTTAATACAAAACGTCGCAGCTTATCCATCTGGTAACACTAATTTATGAAACCAACGAAAAAATTTATAGAAGACTGATTTTGGGACAGAAGGACAAACAAACTTAGCACATCACAAATTCAGAATTTCAATAGGCTGTATCTATGAGTGCGCTTAGCAAGAAATTTACAACATAAAGTAAAAATAAAAACTGATTTTCAATGGCTCATCTACGAAAATTCCGTATGTCGTTAAGTCTGTTCCTGATACACAACGGGAGTCTACTGCTCACCTACCCGCTAAAAATAACGTTTTGCCTCGAATTTAACGCGGTCACGAATACAGCGCGACTTTCCTCAAAAGTCGTAAAAAAAATGAGGCAATTATTCAAGGAAAATCTATTTACAGTCATAAATAAAAAGCCAATAAATTAATTTATTTTTAGAAATTTGCCGTAGTTCGATTTTTTGTATTGCATAGTGCTTTAATAATTAATACAGACAACTGTCGTGGATTAGCAACATGAAACAGAAGTCATCGCTCTTTCCACGTTTATCAGTCAGTCACGGAAAAATTCTCATTGGCCGCCACGGGAATCAGACTCAGTCTTCCAGTTACGCGCTGGACATGCTATACCACTGCACGGCGACCTCGAAGACCCTGGGTTCGATTCCCGGTGGCGGCCAATGAGAATTTTTCCGTGACTCACTTATAAACGTGGAAAGAGCAATGACTTCTGTTTGATAGTGCTTTAATTATAAACAAACGTGTAAAAGTTTCTTATTATTAATACGAACATTTTCGTTGAGTACGAATATACATAACATTCTGTGATTAAGAATGTATAATTTTCTAAGAATTTGAACTATCATCTCAGCTGTTCGTAATGGCATACTAAGGAATAAAATTTGCTGAAACATACACCAAGCGAAAAAAAATGACACGAGCACATGTCATGCGACTTTTAGTGGAATTTTTCCATATCAAGAGGAGAACAAAAGGAAGGGAGGGAAGGGGCGGAGGTTTCAGCGCCGTGGTTCAACAGTTCTGTTGTGTTTAAACATGCGTTGTTTACAGTAACAATTACTTAAATTTTTTTTAACTTACCTTTGTGGGGATAGGGCCACTTTTAAATACAACACCTACGGTGAGGGTGATTTTAATCAAAATCTACCAGTATGACCAAGCAGTGAGATATTATATAACACTTTATTCCTTCGGCTTGAAAGACTTGTCTGATCTATCGTTTCTCAAAAGTTTTCCAAACGAACTGGTTTAGTCATGAAAACCTAAGCTTTCAAACAGTTAGAACTCATATTCAGCGGTAGAAAAATATTCTGAAATCTGGTGGCCAGTTAAACTTTTTAGTGGCCGGAATCAAAGCATTGGATCAGCCGGGGTGGGGGTATAAATAATATCAAAGTCGTGTACACTACTGTCCAAAAAATAATGCTTTACCCTCACCCTTTAGCTTACCTCTCCCTAAAAAAAAATGAACTTATTTTTTTTCGGGGGTCGCAATTTTTTTAATTATACGTTTTTCAGTCTTTTCCGCATTTTTTGATCCTGTTCATATGACTTTGTGACTGCTCAGGTACTAAAACTTTATTTTAACGTTTCATATAATAAAAAAAGGGGAAGAGAGCGTTTTTAACCTAAAAGGCATAATTATTAGTAAGGAAAATTCTAAACGCTGAAGTACCTTGTGCTATAAAACTATGTCCAACAATAACAACAAAAACGGAATTTTTCAGTGAGCAATGCCTTCTGGACACATATTTATTGGTACAGTTCAACGAATGTCGCGTTCCGTACACGGAGGGAACGAACATAAGAGCGGCTGAACATTACTGATTTTTTCCCCCTTATACAGCCAACCCTTGATGTACCACAACTAGTGCGGTCGTTGTATGCAACGCATGCATGCCCTAATTATGTAAAAGCATTTTACTCTGACAAAAAAAAAAATTATACGGAGAAAAGCTTTGTGCTGCAGTTTTTACGTGAAAATTTAAACTAAGTGCCTGGTATTATAAGAGATTTTATTTAAAACCAAATTCACATATTTGTGTGCAAAATTAGCCGGAAATGAAACAGAAAATGCGAATCTAACATCGTATGCCCGTACTCATGTGAAATTGTGCCGTTGGAGTGAGGTAACCTTTGCCAGGTAAGTACGAACAGCAACGAAGAAATCCACTGCATGCGAAACTTATCTTGCATTCAGGGCTTGGGCAGTCGACCAATCAGAGAACCGGAGTCCGTCCCTATGTCCTCGCTGTTTATTCACACTTGGGTTGGTGCTTGAGTTATTTGCCTGGTCGAAATGCGAAACGGAGAGTTGCATCAACCAATAGAAAGCTCGTATATAAATCATGACTACAAAACTTGTGTTGAGATAAAATAAAAATAGTAACGTTTCTCACAATTAAATGTTTATTATACACTCCTTTTGATTTCGTTAGGTTAAAAGGCTACACTTCAGAGTTCGGCCCGCAATCGTCTGTTTCGCTATCGTGCGAATGGAATGCCGGGAGAAACGTTTCGCGATAGGTCGCGCTGCAGCTGCGTCGGCGTTTTCTCCCGCGCTGTATATGTTACGTAATCGCTGTTTGCTAAGTGCGTCTTCAGTCTTCTGTTCTAAGCGATACGTGGCTTCTGTTTTTTTCAGCGTGCCTTGTAGGCTCTGTCAGAAGCCATTAGGAACTGGAGGCGTAATATTTATTTTTTTGATTGGAGGTTTAACGACCACCGTGAGCAACTCAATGGGCTATAAGCAGTCGCCCGTCCCTAATTTAGGGTCACTGGTTCCAGGGAAGGGAGAGAGCCAGTGCCGTAAAACAAACACAACATCCATGCCTCACCGGAATTCGAACCCGGGCCCCATTCGGACGAATGATCAGAGGCCATCGCTTAGACCCCAGTGCCACCGGGGCGGCTGGAGGCGTTTCTTCGACGAAGTTGGGAAGGATGAAGAAACATGAATTGCATGGTGTGGGCGGAAAGGATTGCTTACAACCGAAAGAAGATGTTCCGCAGGTCATCCAATGAGTTTGCGAGCGGATATTTGTCATCGTTTGGGGCAATTCAGGTGTAGAAAGAATCACATTACAGGGAAAAGTGAGCAGTGTTCGCGTTTACTTGGGACGTGGTTTGAAGCTGCTTGTATTCTTCTTGATAAGGTGATGACTTTTTTGTATTGCTTCGCCAAAGGATTGTCTTACGATGATGCAATTGAGGAATCTTCCCAGGGTAGGGTTTCCACATCCTCTGCGACAGTCAGTGACTATTATCAGTCTTGCAGAGAACTAGTCGCAGGGTTTATGGTAGCTTACGAACAAGACGAAGTTCAGCTTGGAGGCCCTGGTGTCATCGTAGAAGTGGATGAGGCTAAGGTTGGGAAGCGGAAGTATAATCGCGGTCGTCTCGTTGAGGGCACCTGGATCCTTGACATCTTTGAACGAGATTCGAAACGATTCAGGGTTGAGATCTGCCTGCAGAATAACCGCTCTGCTCACACATTGCTGCCGCTCATCCAGAAACATGTTCAACCCGAAACTACTGTCATGACGGATCAGTGGGCTGCGTACCGCAATCTCCCATCCTGTGGTTTCCAACATCTGTCAGTAAACCACTCACTCAATTTCGTCGATCCGACAACTGGGGCGCATACGCAAGGTGTTGAGAGCAATTGGCGGCCACTCAAACGCACACTATCTAATGGCATTCACAAAGACCACTTGGCCGACCATATTTTGGAATATTTATTCCGATGAAATTGTCGTCTTTCCTCTGAACACTGTTTTGAGGTGATGATTGTTATCATCAAACAGTTCTTTCCTAGTACGTAATGTTTTCCACTTAAATATTCGTATTAGATAGACAGGTTCTCAATGACGAGGAAACACTTCTTTTCCGTCGTTATAAATATTTAACAGTACCTGAACTACTGACATTCCATAAAGGCCCTTTTCAGGGCCAGCCATATTACAAAATAAACCCCTTCCTTTCAAAAATATCCCCCGCCGCATATTGCGCATCCCTACCATTCCTCCCGCACAACACACACACACCGATTACGTATGCACGCAGCGAAGGAGCAAAAAAACGCCAACGCAGCTGCAGCGCCACCTATCGCGAAATGTTTCTCCCGGCATTCCAGCAGCGCGTTAGCTGAGCTTAAGCAGACGATTCGGGGCCGAAGATTAAAGTGCATCTCCCAAAATTTGTTAATTATGGTTCATCGTGTCTCATAATTAGCATTAGGTTAAAACATTGTTACTTAGAAAAAATCTGGTTATATGCTATGTACTTTAAGTGACCATTTCAATCTTTTAAACTTCTGAGTGCAGAAATTTACTTTGCATAACAAGAAGGTAAAGTGTTAAAAGATATGGATAAAATTTGGAAGAGCAGAGCTATTAGCCTCAAAACTAAGTTAAGCATTCTCAAGACATGCATCTTCACAATAGCATGCTACAATATATAATATATGGATGCGATACTTGGACACTGACAAAGGAATCAGAGAAAAGGATACTTGCGTTTGAAAGAAAGTGCTATCGTAAAATCTTACGACACGGATGGACTCGGCGGATAAGAAATGAAGAAGTGTACAGAAGAATACAACTAAAAGAGACCCTGTTCCAAAGAATACAGAGAAAACTAAGACTTTTTGGACACATCTGCAGAATGAAAAATCACAGAAAGATAAAGACATTGGTGTTTGGCTTAATGAACGGAAGAAATGCAAGAGGATGCCCTCACCGTGTGTGGGCTGACGATATTCAAGACTAGTGTGGTGGAACTCTTCAAGAACTGTGCCCCTCTGCAATGAACCGACTTCAATAGGACAATATAGTTAAAATGGCAACAGACACCTATGGGAATTGTACCCATGGTGATGATGATGATGATGAAGGCAAAGTTAACACAATTGTAAGGAAATGAATAAAAATTGATATACTGTTAGTAGAACTTTATCACGATAACTCTTCTTCTAAAACTCCGATTTGAGAATTTTTTTCTTCACCGGATACACCTTCTGATAGAAAATCCTTTGCATATAATTTTTTTTTTTTTTTTTTTTTTTGATTGGGGTTTAACGACCACCGTGAGCAACTTCATGGGCTATAAGCAGTCGCCCGTTCCTAATTTAGGGTCACTGGTTCCAGGGAAGGGAGAGAGCCAGTGCCGTAAGACAAACACAACATCCATGCCTGACCGGGATTCGAACCCGGACCCCTTACGGACGAATGATCAGAGGCCAGCGCCTTAGACCACTGCGCCACCGGGGCGGCGCATATAATTTCAAATTTTTGGTAAAGAATACTAATTACGTCTGATGTATTTGCCATAGAATCTCAGCTTCTAAAATATGGATTGAAAAAATTATTTCGTGGACTGATGCCACTCACATCGATAAACCTTTTCTTGATATTTCTTCTTAAAATATTCCAGTTTCTCCGCCAGGGAGCATAGATGTATATCTTATTTTTGTCAATATCTATACTTCTAGGAGTCTGATTTGAAAAATTCCTTCTTTGTTGGATAGTGTTTTCAGTGTGATATGATTTTCATATAATTTCAAAATTTTTCAAGTAATTCAGAGACTTTCCGCTAGGGGGCGTAGAGGTGAATTGCGTTTCCCCCTATATCTCTGGCTTCTAAATCTCCGATTTGAAAAATTCTTTTTGCACCAGATACAGCTCCTGGTGGGAAATCGTTTGCACATAACTTATCATTTTTGTATAAAAATGGTTTGGCCACCAGGGGACGTAAATCTTAATTTCCGCTTCTGATGTATTTGCAGCAAGATTTGAGCTTCTAAATTCTCGATTGAAAATAATATCGTTTGTATACCGATACTACTCATGTCGACAAACCTTTTGGAAACATTTTCTTCTTAAAATAATGCATGGTTTCAACGCCAGGGGGCGTAGAAACCATGCATATCTCATTTTTGTCAATATCTCTACTTCTAGGAGTCCGATTTGAAAAATTCCTTCTTTGTTGGATAGTGTTTCCAGTGTGACATGTTTTTCATATAATTTCGAAATTTTCAAGTAATTCACAGACTTTCCGCTAAGGGGCGTAAAGGTAAATTGCGTTTCCCCTATACCTCCGATTTGAAAAATTCCTTCTGCACCGGATACAACTCTTGATGGGAAATCCTTTGCACGTAATTTTTAATTTTTGTAAAAAATGGTTTGGCCACCAGGTGGCGTAAGTCTTAATTTACGCTTCTGATGTATTTGCAGCAAAATATGAGCTTCTAAAATCTCGATTGCAAAAAAAGTCATTTGTTGACCGACACTACTAATGTCGACAAACCTTTTGGGAACTTGTTCTTCTTGAAATAATGCATGGTTTGTACGCCAGGGGGCGTAGATGTATATCTTATTTTTGTCAATATCTCTACTTCTAAGATTCCGATTTGAAAAATTCCTTTTTGGTTGAATAGTGTTTCTGATGCGAAATGTTTTTCTTATAAATTCAAAATTTTCAAGTAAATCATAGACTTTCCGCTAGGGGGCACAAAGGTAAATTGCGTTTTCTGCGTTATTTCTGCTCTTAAAACTCCGATTTGAAAAATTCTTCCTGTATCACATACAAAACCTGATGGAAAATATTTTTCACATAATTTCTAATGTTTGGTAAAGAATGGTTTGGCCACCAGGGGTCATAATTGTTAATTTCTGCTTCTGATGTATTTGTAGCAAAATCTGGGCTCCTGAAAACTCGACTAAATTTTTTTTTCTTGGACCGAAACCGCTGATATGGAAAAGCCTTTTAAGAATACTTTCTGCCTAAAATAATGCATGGTTTTCCAACCAGGGGGCATAAAGTCATCTTATTTTTGTCGATATCTCTGTTTCTAAGAGTCCTGTTTGAAAAATTCTTTCGGTGTTGGAGAGCGTTTCCGGTGCGAAATGTTTCTCATATAAATTGATGTTTTTCTTAACGCACAAGTCTGCAACCAGAGGGCGGTAAGATCACGATTCTGTTTACAGCAATATCTGAGGGATTAAAACCCCTATTGCAAAACTTCTTTTTCCGTCAGATACTATTGTTTTCCATATCGGTTCCATTGACTTTAAGCAGCTTTGATAAATTTAATTTGCGTCAGAACGGATTCAAAAGACGTGCTTATTACACCCGAAAATTCGGTGTCATCTTTCTTGTTTTTAAGCTACAACTGTTTTTGTCGATACAGTTCATTTAAGTAATAAATAATGATTGAAACTACAAAATTTTAAGTTGCCTGTAAATATTCTAGATTTCATAACTGGGCAGTTTAAATTAAAGTCTCAATGACACTTTAACATCTAAGAGAATAAATAGGTTAAAGTCTCTTTGAGACTTTAACCTAGCTTAATTTCAGTTTATGCTGTTTTCTTGATGTGAAAAGTAACTGTGTCATCGAGCTCCAGAAGGTGTTTCACAGCAACACCAATTTTCACAAGCTTGCGATGTGAGTTGAAAGTTCCAAAATGTTGATGCTGATTTCCTCATTATCCCTCAGAAGGAAGGGACTCATAAAATCAACATTCACATTTTGGAAACTCAACTCACAAGCTTGTGAAAATTGGTGTTGCTGTGAAACATCTTCTGGTTCCTTAATAAGACAAAACAACTTAAAGCATTCACTCTTCCCCTTTCTGTTTTCAACAAGCATGTATTTGTTGGCTTCGACGCCTTTTTCAATCTCCTTATTACGAAATTCATCCATAGTAACGAACAAGGCATTAATTTCGACACGACATGCAATGGAACGGGGGTACGTCAAACGAAACCTCTGAACGCTCAAAGCAAAAAAATGCGATGTGAAAAGTAACTGTGTTACAATGTGACACACGGGGTGTGAAAGTGTGAACCACCAGGGAAGCAGGCGACAGGCGTTTGCCTGTACCTTGCTCCTGACAATCGCACTGAAAACAAACAAGTTAGTAAAATCATGCAATGCATTAATTATGATACGCTTTCCAACATACCAGAAATTATTACTCAAGTTATGTGGTAATGGCTGTGGAATAAATCTCGCTCCGGTGTCCTGGCCTTTAACCCCATTTCGATGACATTCAACAGAACCGGTTCACTATACCTCCGGAACAACATGATAAAGTTTTGTTGCAATACAAGCAGTTTTACGCAAGTTATGAGAATAATGGCTGTGGAATAAATCTGGCTTTTGTGCAATGACCTTTGACCCCATTTCGTTGATATTCAAAAGAACCGGTTCACTATACCTCCGGAACAACATGATAAAGTTTGTCGCAATCCAAGCATTTTAGTAAGTTATGATGCACAAGAGCAATGGAATGGATTCCACTCCAGTGTCCTGACCTTTGACCCCATTTCGCCCATTTTCAATAGGGTTCGTTCCCAGTGGCTCCCTACCACATACTAAAATTTCATCGAAATCGAACCATTCTTACGCAAGTTATGACGCATAAGGGCAATGGAAGAAATCCCGCTCCTATGCCCTGCCTGACTTTTGACCCCATTTCCAATAGGATTTGTGCCCAGGTGGTTCCCTACCACATACTAAAATTTCATCGAAATCGAACGATTTTTACGCCAGTTATGACGTATAAGGGCAATGGAATAAATCCCGCTCTTATGCCCTGCCTGACCTTTGACCCCATTTCCAATAGGGTCCATGCTCAGGTGGTTCCCTACCCCATACTAAAATTTCATCAAAATCGAACCATATTTACGCATGTTATGACGCATAAGATCAATGGAATGGATCCCGCTCCTATGTCCTGACCTTAGACCCTGCTTCGCCCATTTTGAATAGGGTTCGTCCCCAGGTGGTCCCCTACCACATACTAAAATTTCGTCGAAATCGAACCATTTTCACGTGAGTTATCGTGAGGACGGACGGACAAAGTTGGAGCATATACGCTTCTTCAACCTACGGTTGAAAAGCGTAAACAAGGAAGTATCGTTTTACGACATGGTGTCGATGTGTCTAGCGTCGGCGCCGTATCGTCGGTAGGAGATCTTTGTTGCTTTAAGGAAGAGACAATATTTTTTCATGAAAAATCATTTTTCACTCCGCGGGCAACATATCGAGCACAAACCTCCACGGTACGCATTTTTCTTCCTTTTCAAAACCGTTTGACCCGCAAGAAATTGTCGACTCGTTTCCATCTCTGGTTTGCACGTACGGTACATAAGGCAACGTCTGGAGTTAATTAGTCGACACACTAAGGAAGGAAAGAACCCTCTCGAAGCAGTGGTTCATCACAGCTTGGAGAGAGTCCAAGCACTGCTTGAACCCTCTCCAAGCAGTGGGGAAAGTAAAGTTGGTAAGTGAAACGACGTTCCCCTAAACGAAATAACTGTAAACAAAAGTACATAGAAATTTAAAAAAAAAAAAAAAGTGCTGCCGAACTATATACAAAGAAAATTCGGGCTCGCTGTTTATTTACATGTATGAATTCTATTCATACGTGAAAAATCGCCGCAGCTTGGTTTTCAGAGCTTTTCAACCGAGACAAATTTTGTTTTTCAGACTCTTAGCTAAAGACTCGTACACATGGTGAGCACGATTTAAATCAAATGATTTTTTTTTAAATCACTGATTAATCTTTTTTTTTTTTTATTCTTTTTGTCACCATTTAAAACTTTGAACAAAACTGGATTTAGTTTTAACATGATCAGTCAAAGAGGCTGAAGTGGAAAAATAAGTTTTAAATCCTTGTGGAAGAACTTTCATGCCTGGTAAACAAAACTCAAAACATGCTACATGTTGACAGGGTACAGAGGGCATATGTATCTTATTGTTGCAGTGGACACCCCCCCCTCCTAAAACCTGGAAGAAAACTCTAAAATTTGTCCGCCATGTCGCGTATTGTATAGAGGCAGCTAGGAATCACAGTTCGGCAGACTCACATGTTCTTTTACAGTTCAGTTTTTTTTTATTTATTTCTCATTTACGTTGTTTTTTCTTTCGGATGTTCTCTAAATTAATTAACAAAATTGCGGGATAATTGGGAAGTCGCTCCAATGCTCTTGAAGGCAAGAAACGCAATATTTTTGCCATTTTGAATTATTTCTACCTGTGGGAAAAGGTAGCACTCAATGGTTGCTCTGGAAATTGATAAGAGCAAAGCGATAGGCCCAGAAGAGGACTTCTAGATTTCTTGAGGAGGGGCCGATGTTACGACCACCCCGCCATTAATTTAGTAATTAATGGGCGTGGTTGATGTGTGAAATTAATTAAGTATTAATTGTTCGAGGCTTGATTGGAGTTTAAAAGTGTAAACAGCAGATAAAGTTTTATCTGGGGGTTTGGAAAGAAAAGAGGCGAAGAATTCTCTCTCTGGCTGGGTGGTCTCAGAATAGCTCTGTTAGGTCATAAATATCAGGGCGCAGCTGACGGGCAGCCTATGCAACACGGAAAGGGAAAGAGGAATACGTATCGAATGAGCCACTTGAGTAGGAATGAATGAAGATAGGGGACGAAAGGTTTAGCGAATAATCGTAAACTCGTCGATTGTTTGGGGCATTTTCGAGAACAATTGCTCTCTGTGTGGTCCGTGCAGAAAAATAAGAGTTCGCACTTGGCATGAACATAAGGAAGAAAGTTAGTTGTCTGTGCGCTCTCCGATGTGAAATTCTGGATGCCTTGGATCTGCAAAAATGAATTGGGAAAAATGAAGCAGCAAACCTCCCCGCATTTGGTAAGAAATGGAGACAACTCGAGGCAGCTGGAGATGCCAGTTTGCCATAAAGACAGCAGAATGCCTAAATCCGCAGGATAAAGCAGAAATTTCTAGGCTGGAGCGTAATGGAACTCAGCGACTGTTTGGCCTAATGAAAGCCAAGTTACAGGGGAATTAAGAAGTCTGCGAGTGGACAGTGGTCATTCCAATGAGAAGCGAAGCCAAGCAAAAGTCGGGTTCGGATGCCAACCACTGCAGTGTGGAATCGTCACCCCCATTCATCCCCTACTGTGGAGGAAGTGAAGAGATGCGCTTGTCTTACGGGGTGAAGCGAGGCCCCATGTGTGCGTGTGTGTGGTCGCGTAAGCAGCGAAGCCACTACGTGTAAGTGCGACGGGATAAAAACATGTCGAAAGAAAAATATGAGCGTAAGAGCGGTGGCTTCGATACCTAACAAATATACAGGTGAAATGTTGAGTTGCCGATATACGCTTAAGGTAAAAGCACGTCTGATTTCGCTCGGCCGAGAAAATTAATCTTGGAAACCGCAACATCAGATGTGAGAGGGCCTATTTTGCTTAACGGCCACCTTCAAATCGTCACGAGAATAGATCAGTGTGCACTCTAATCATTGCAACAAAGTGCGGCGTGATATTACCATTTTTAATTGTGTGCTTCATTTACATCAAGCGTCAAAGTGAAGTGTTGAATCATCGGTGCTGCCACATGGTGCAAGTGTCTGTGTGCGTGTTTTTTTTTTGTCGAGTGATATTATGTGATGCACAACGGATTTGCACAGCAAAGTCACGAAACTGTAAGTAGATGAATATTTCCTTTTTCTTTCTTCGCACATCTGCGAACTTGTGCCATTCCGACATCCGAAGCTGCATGGACATAGATGCAGTAATGCTGAGTGACTGAACCTCAGAGGAAATACCTGCACATACAGATTTCAATTTCTTACAGGGCCCATTTCCTGATTACTTTTTTTACATGAATAAGGGAGAAGGTGTGGCCACAAATTCGCTGGGCAGGACAGTTTCTTTTAACTTTGGTTCAGGACCAACGTCAGCGGGGCAGGGTTCTGCATGTGCATGCTTATTAGATTTAGTTAATTAACTTGGGCAGTATTTCGCACCTATAATCTTATACCGCAAATTAACGTGCTTGTGTATTTTGTGTCGCGAGTATTTTTAATGTGATCGTTTGCATATAATTTTTTTTTTCATTCTCTAAGCCATTGTATATGAATATCACCTGCAGCTCTATTTAGTGTGTAAACGAGTAGTATCTCTTGTTCAGATAGTCCGGTGGAGACTCAGTCGGCTGCGTTATCCGACAGTAAAGTGTGACACCGTATGCTGCCCACATATGAGGGGCAATTGTCTATGCGCCTAGAGAGCGCCGGATCTGTTTAAATCTCGCAGAACGTTATTAAATGTTGTGTTGTGTATTTGAGAATCATGTGTTATTTGCGAAAGTGAGTGTTGTACTGACTGGTTGGGGATTGAATGTACCGGAGTAAGATCCGGACCACTACACTCAGTCACGAATTGGTGATTGCGGGTGAACCTCATCACAACTCTGATCCCAAAGTATCATTTTTTTTAGATTATTTTATTTTTTATTTGTTGTTGTTATTTTGTTCACAAGGTGGATTCACCCAAGCCTTATGCTTCGGGTCATTCTTCAACTTTTCATTTTTTATGTTCTGGTGTGAATCTTTGAGTGCAGCAGTGCACCTGAGATTCTCACCTGGTGCCGTGGCCAACTAAATTGTACTTCAGGTCTCAAGCACCGTTACCGGCAGACTAGGCAGGAACACTGCTAGTGCCGTGTAACATTATTCTAGATTCTAGAAGTAGGGATTAGCCATGCATGGCTCTTTGAATAGGGATTAGAGAGTGGTCTCTTCAGCTTCAGGGCAAAAGAAACGGGGTAACCGCAATGCAAGTTGTAGGGATAGAAGAAGGAACATCCCCTTTAGTTTGGGAACAGGTTTTTATCTTCTGCTCAATGACCTGTCAGATCACAAAGTTGTTCTTCTATACTCGGGGCAAGGCTAACCTGACTATGGAGTTAATGTTATGGAGTGTGTACTTCCACTGCATAATTATAGCTCCAGTTTAAAATTCGCGTTCCAACTTGATCTGACACCTAAGAAAACACATGAATATATAGATGTTCTAAATGTCGTACTACGCACATTAAAAAAAAATGAAGATCCCAGTTTCGGTCGCGTTTCTAAAAAACACAAATATTCGCATTTGGCGGCGTTATTGTCACTTCTGTTTTGCTCCTGAGAGGCTATATTGTCAACAGGAGGATATTTACTGCAACTGGGAGGGCAGAATTGTAAGCCGGAGGCGGGTAGATAATGGCTTGGCGGTCATTGCAATGAGATTACTCCTTTTTTCGTGATTGCTGTTTTAAAATACTCATTCAGAAATCGTTTGTCTGGTGGTCGGCAAGGTTGAACACGTGTGGAGGTGGAGGGGACATCGTGATGGCACGCGAAGTTTTCTTTTGTCTCGCCTTCAGTCACCCTTAGGGGAAGGATCCGCGACACATGGAACCCCATTAGTGCGCGGAGAAATACTGATAAACAAGAGCTTTCACGTCGGTGAATCGGATAAACAAGAGGTTTCACGTCGGTATAAACAGGAGCTTTCACGTCGGTGAATCGGATAAACAAGAGGTTTCACGTCGGTATAAACAGGAGCTTTCACGTCGGTGAATCTTCGATAAACAACACAACAACCTTCGCCCAACGCTGCCGACGCAAAAATATCATTGGGCCAACCGTCGGCCAATGTCAGTGTGCTACTGGGGTATGTTTTGTTGCTAATAGATCGGATAATGCCTAAAAATCAATTTAAATAAAAAATCTGATTTAAATTTTAAAAATCCGATTTAAATAAAAAAAATCGGATTTCTTTGATTTTTTTAAAAAGTCATGATTTTTATACACCCTGCTCGTACAGGATGCTCGCATTAGACTGTTTTGATTTCATATCGTCGCGTACGCTAGCTATCCCGCGGATTGGAATCTTGAACTAGAAAGTATCCAGAAAATAGAGAAGCGTCATTCCATGCGAAATCGTCAGATTTTGAATTAATTTTCCACCAACACATCTCCGATTCTTTTTAATGGGTAGCTATTCCCAACTTATAAAAACCCTAAAAGTTTCATTTTTTTATTTCCGATAGATTAGAAGATATAATTATTTGAATTTTGGTGCATGACAGACATGTTTTACGTAAAGCGCAAATATCCGTTATTCAGAATAAAAAGAAATACATAAATCATCGTTCCTTCTTATTTTTTAACAAGGAATCCATTGGTGCAATGCACGAGTTTCTAACTGCTTTAGTTTTTGAGCTATGAGCAAGGAAAGAGCCTTTCTTTAATGCTTAAAAAGGCAATATAGTACAGCACTTAGGAAGCTGCAGTTAATATTCTTTGCAAAGAAAGGTTTAATCTATGAAATGAAAAAAAAAACCCTTGGGCTTTTTCGCCTGAGCACCAAGAAAATAATTTTTAAACATGGTGCATGGCCACGGTGAAAACGCAGTCGGCGAAGCACGCTATGTCGTGGCCACGGCTGTGCGGAGATGTGGTACCGGAAGAAGAACGGCATCCCTCCGCATGCAAGAAGCGATCACACCGCGCGAACGCATGTATTGTTGAACTCACGTTTTAAAGGAAAGTTATTCTTCATTTTAACAAGTTAGTAAAATCATGCAATGCATTGATTATGATACACTTTCCAACATACCATAAATCTTTACTTAAGTTATTACTGAAGTTATGAGGATAATGGCTGTAGAATAAATCTCGCTCCTCTGACCCGACCTTTGACCCTATTTCGATTATATTCAACAGAACCGGTAAAATATACTTCCGGAACAAAATGAAAAGTTTTGTTTCAATAGAAGCATTTTTACGTAAATTATAACGCATAAGGGCAATGGAATGGATCCCGATTCTATGTCCTGACCTTTGACCCCATTTCACCCATTTTCAATAGCGTTCGTCCACACATGGTCCCCTAAAACATACTAAAATTTCATCGAAATTGAACCATTTTTACGCAAGTTATTACGCATAAGGGCAAATATTAGGAACACCGAGCATCGCTCGGGTAAAAAGGGATGAGGACACAAAAAAATTTATATTTTGATATGTTATTTCCAAGTATTGATTTAGAATAAACATCAAAACAAAGATGATAATTTTTTATTTGTGTTAGAGTAAGAAATTTTTTAAAATTGTTTTTATTATTTCCGAACATGAAACGCCAAACAATAAATGTTAAAAACCCCATGGTAACATTGGTTCTTCATCGCTGTCTATTTATTCGCCGCATTTGATCGAGGTTTTCTTTCGATATAGATTCATTGAGGGTTCTAATAACGTCGGACATTATTTCCATGCTCCTCGCCTTAGCTGCTCGGAATGGTCTTTTTGTAGGCTAAACTTCTTCCAATGGAAGTTCATGTGTTTCCGGACTGGAATGCGATCAGAAACCATCAGCTCTTGAATGTCCGAGCTGTTCCATATTTACTTCTTCCGCTTATTCTTGTTCCAACAGTGCCTTATTCTTCTTATTAAAGTTGAAACGTGCACGTTTCGTAGGGGATCGGCCAGCCATACGTTTTATATTGTTTTATACCCATCCATGTGACACTCTCTTAATAGTAATTAATAAAAATGAACTAATCATATTTTAGAACAGCGGATACGCTCATCATCAAGTGACTATTCAAAAATGTAACAACAAAAAAATGCTGTATTAAGTTTAAATTTTGAAGGAAAAAAATATGCGAAATCAGCGTTCCGCTGCTTATACTGTACTACGCATCAACTCCAAGCAACTGGCACAATTCACTTTTTGTTCCAGAAAAAAATAGAAGTATAATGCGTAATACGCACACAACGCGTGACGTAATGAGGCAGATGGTCGCGAGAGTGTGACGTCATAAAACTTTAATAGGATCCACAAACAACGCGTGACCGCGCGCCAACATCTCAATCGCGAGAGTGTGACGTCATAAGATTTCCAAAAATGGGAAACATTAATAGGACGACGCCATGACACTAAAAACGTGGTAACTCGAGGTGGGTATTTAACCCACTAAACGAATTTTTCCAAAGTCGAGATCAAGCTAAATCGATTTCTAGTACCAGAAAACGGTAGGTTAACCACTTTCAAAATCCTTAGAGCCGTTTTCAAAATAAAATTTACATATATACAAGAATTGCTCCTTTAATAAGATGTGATGGAATACATCCCGCTCCTATGTCCTGACCTTTGGCACCACTTCACTCATTTTCAATAGGGTTCGTCCCCAGGTGGTCCTCTACGACATACTAAATTTTCATCGAAATCGAACCATTTTTACGCGAGTTATCGTGCGGACAGACAAACGCACACAACGCGTGGCGTTGTGAGGCAGATGGGAATCGCGACCATCTGCTCGCAAGAGTGTGGCGTCATAAAACTTTAATAGGATCCATACACAACGCGTGACGTAATGTGACAGATGACATGACCGCGCGCCAACATCTCAATCGCGAGTGTGACGTCATAAGATTTCTAAGCATGGGAAACATTAATAGGACGACGCCATGACACTAAAAACGTGGTAATTCGGGGTGGTTATTTAACCCACTAAACGAATTTTCCTAAAGTCGAGATCAAGCTAAATCGATTTCTAGTACCAGAAAACGGTAGGTTAACAACTTTCATCAAAATCCTTAGAGCCGTTTTCAAAATAAAATTTACATACATACAAGAATTGCTCCTTTAATAGTATGGGATAAGGGCGATGGAATGGATCCCGATCTGATCCTATGTCTGACCCCATTTCGTCCATTTTCAATAGGGTTCGTTTCCAGGTGGTCCCCTACCACATACTAAAATTTCATCGAAATCGAACCATTTTTACGCACGTTATGACGCATAAGGGCAATGGAATGCATCTCGCTCTTATGTCGTGACCTTTGACCCCACTTCACCCATTTTCAATAGGGTTCATTCCCAAGTGGTCCCCTACGACATACTAAAATTTCATCGAAATCGAACAATATTTACGCAAATTATGACGCATAAGGGCAATGGAATTGATCCCGCTCCTATGTCGTGACCTTTGACACCACTTCACCCATTTTTAATAGGGTTCGTTCCCAGTTGGTCCCCTACCACATACTATAATTTCATCGAAATCGAACCATTTTTACTTGAGTTATCGTGTAGACAGACAACAGACAAAGCTGGAGCATATACGCTTCTTCAGCCTACGGTTGGAAAGCGTAAAAAAGGCATGATTAGTTCATGAACGATGTTTATATTTCAATGTCTCACAACGCTGTGATCAACTTCCAATCAGACAACCGAAAGTTGCCCATGTGACGCATTTTTTTTACGCTTTCTAACCGTAGGTTGAAGCAGCGAATATGCTCCAGCTTTTTCCGTCCGTCTGTCCGCACGATAACTTTGCGTAAAAATGGTTCGATTTCGATGAAATTTTAATATGTCATAGAGGAGCACCTGGGGACGAACCCTATTGAAAATGGGTGAAGTGGGGTCAAAGGTCATGACATAGGAGCGGGATGCATTCCATCACATCTTATTAAAGAAGCAACTCTTGTATCTATGTAAATGTTATTTTGAAAACAGCTCTAAGGATTTTGATGAAAGTCGTTAACCTACCGTTTTCTGGTACTAGAAATCGATTTAGCTTGATCTCGACTTTGAGAAAATTCGTTTAGTGGGTTAAATAACCACCCCGAGTTACCACGTTTTTGGTGTCACGGCGTCGTCCTATTAATGTTTCCCATGATTAGAAATCTATGACGTCACACTCTCGCGATTCAGATGTTGGCGTGGCGTCACGTCATCTGCCTTATTACGTCACGCGTTTTGTGTGGATCGTATTCAAGTTTTATGACGTCACATTTTCGCGACCATCTGCATCATTACGTCACACGTTGTGTGCGTGTTACGCTTTACTTCCAGAAGAAATTCTAGAACAAAAAGTGAGTTGTGCCAAGGCCATCATCTTTATACCTCACTAGGCCTGCAACAAGGTCACATGACTTACCCGAGACGTCACAATCGTAGGGCTACTCTTTTTCAGTAGACCTACGATTTGACTCGTTTCGTATTTTGTTTACGCTTTCCAACTGTAGGTTTAAAAAATGTATATGCTCCAGCTTTGTCCGTCTGTCCGCACGACAACTCGCGTAAAAATGGTCCGATTTCGATGAAATTTTAGTATGTGGTAAGGGGACCACTTGGGGACGAACCTTATTGAAAATGCGTTATAACTTACGTAAAAAAGCTTCGATTGAGACAAAACTTTATCATGTTGTTCCGGAAGTATACTTTACCGGTTCTGTTGAACATCATCGAAATGGGTCAAAGGTCAGGACACAGGAGCGAGATTTGTTCTACAGTTATTATCTTCATAACTTGAGTAATGATTTCCGTTATGTTGGAAAGCCTATCATAACACTGGTCAATACACTTTTTCTGGCATAAGGTATTCCAACGGTTTTAAAGGTAATTTTGGGGTGCTGATTTCAAATGTGGCATCAGTTTTTGTCTATCACATCAGGTTTTTGAGATATAAAATATTGCATTTTTAATAAAAACAGCAAATTTATGTTCATATACGAATAGCTAAACAGACATACATACAAGAATAAGATACAATATACAATAATAATGAAACAAACATTTAATGAGCTGTAGCACAAAGTTGTGAGAGTGACTGCATATCAATGTGAGTGAATGCATATTACCATGTAAGAATTGAATTGTGAAGATAAGAAAAATATGTACAAAAAGGTTATTAGCATTAGTGATGTTACATCTGCATAAACGACCTCTTCTTTGACGATCTCCGATGTACAGCTTGTGGAATGTCTCTCATCAAGGACCAGCAGTAATCTGCCATTATGTTTGAGTTCCATCGGCCTTGGTAACTTTCTTCCATAACTTTAATGTCTTGATGAAAGCGTTCACCTTGCTCTTCGCTCACGTGACCCATGTTCTCTGGAAACTGGGCCAAGTGACTATGTAAGTAGTGAACCTTGATGCTCATTCTACATCCACCAAGTGCTTGGAAACTCAAGAGCAGCTCCTTCACAATCTGTCCGCTTTCCTGTTCCCAAGGAAATTCCGCACCACATCAGAGAATGCATTCCAAGCTCTAGCCTCTGCCGCAGTCATTGTTGCAACAAAGTGTGGATCCCTTATGAGTGTTCTTATTTGAGGGGCATCAAATATTCCTGCCTTTTTCTTCTCGGCACCGAGATTTGAAAAGGTAGAACATATATAGCTGAAGCAGTCTCCAGTGTGATCAAGAGCTTTGACGAATCGCTTCATTAACCTAAATTTTATGTGCAGTGGGGGAAATACAATTTTATTCCTATCAACCAGAGGCTCATTCTTGATGTTCTTGTCACCAGGCATCAAACTGATTCTTGGTGGCCAGTTCTTTTTAGCCCAGTGTTTTAATGTAGCCCTACTGTCCCAGTAGCACAGGAAACAATGGTATTTGGTGTGACCTCCTTGCTGACCCAGCAGAAAATTAACCATTTTTCAAATAAACACAAATTACCCATTCATGAACATGATATTCCAATTTATCCAGAACAATCTTGATGTTGGCATACTCTTCTTTTATTTTTACAGAGTGTCCTATTGGGATTGCACCATATATATTTATGTTGTGAAGTAACACACATTTCAAACTCCTTTTACTACTGTCAATAAAAAGTCTCCATTCACTTGAATCATATGCGGGCAGTCCCATATTGAGAAGAAGCCCTTCAACATCATTACAATAAACAAGTTGACCATCTGAATGGAAGTACTTTCGCAGTGCTGCTTCTCTGTTTCGATAAAAGGAGACATTAGTACCAGGTCTGAGTAGTTCCTTTCTCTTGCAGCCTGGAAGCCAACAATTCAGCAGACTGCTTCGGCAAATACAAATCTCTTACAAGATCATTCAATTCAGGCTGACTAAACAGAGAAATTTTATCACAATCTGCATCAGATGGCGTATATTCGATCAGAGCATCATCATCATCATCTGTAGAAGCAGGTAAACTGAGGGATTCATTATCAATCTCTGGTAGCTCAGTAAATACAGGCACAGGCATTTCCTCACAGTGCTCAGCTGGTCGTCTGGCAGATGGGATATCTGGGTATTGTAAGTGTTGTTTGTTTTTCTTATTGAAGCCTTTCACATTGACAAGGCGGAAGTAGCAGTTATCCAAATGGTTTGTAGGTTCTCTCCAAACCATTGGCACACCAAACTTCAGCTTAGCATTCTTTCCTTTAGACCATGATCGCAAAGTTTCAACACAAGTTTTACACACTTTGTGAGGAGCCCGATTTTTGTCTTGGTCTCCAAGTCGTACTTTAAAGTAGGCAAGATAAACCTTTTTGACAAAGGTATTAATGTTGCGCCTTTAATCCTGCAAAGTGAAGCTGCCACAGATGTAGCAGAAGATATCTGGGTCATTACTGCATTTCCTTCTTTCGGATGTTGTAGCCATTGTTAGATCACGACCTGCAGAAGCAAGATATTAAATAAATGTGGATATCTACATAAAATGATATTATAAACACACTATTCTAAAAATACAACACCATATTTTAACACTAAAGCAGTCACTGACTCGCAACAACTTGCAATCATAAGTGACAAAGAGTTAATTTTGGGTAAAATCAATGAAAATGGGGTATGCCGATAGCAGGGATCATAGCATACTTCTGGAAAATTTTAGGTAGGAATTTTAGGAATTTTTAGAAAAATTTTAGGAAAATTTTAGGAGTGTATTTCAATAAAAACTAGATGTATATTTGTATACATCTAGTAAAACAACTTTGTATACATTGTAAAGAGTTTGCTTCACACCCTTCAACCATATATACTGATAGACTGTGCAGGACATCAAAATTTCTGGCTCCAACATAAAATCACATGACAACAGTCAAAAAGATGGGTTACACCTGCTGTGCTTATGGTTGCTCTGAGCGATATAGTAAAGAAAGTTCTATGATTTTTCATGGGTAAGAAACGAATTAAATACCTAAGTCAATAAAGTTCAATTACTTAACCAGAAACTTGCAGCTATTGATATAAAAATATAGTAACTTAAGAAAAAAAATGGAATGCATGTTCCAAATTCTTCGCAAATGTTCATCACATTATAAATCACAAAATGTAAACAACCCGATCATGCATGTATATAGCTCATAAGTAAACTTACCTGAAGAGTTTTCATTATATATGAGGCGCATTCACATAATACACCGAAAACACTGAAGTTCTGCAGCGTAAATTAGTAATCATAACAGCATTTTTACACGAAATTTGGAGTCTGATGATGACGTGCCCAATGTTTGAGCCATGGCGGCTTTGATGCAGCTATTGCCAATGTGCAGTCCATTAGTATATATGGTCGAAGTTAACACCCAAATTTTTTGCATAACGTCTAATGTCTAAAGTTTAAGTATGATTTACTTCTAATGTTCAGTTCTTATCTTTTCACGTGTTATTATCATATTCAAGTATATTTACCACATTCAAGTTTCACTTCGAACATTAATATGCTGTTGAACCAGAAGCAATTCACGATTTTCACAGTAAAGTTTTCAGGTTTCACATTAAATTATAATATCCTAAAAAGGTAATTGAAAACCAAGAACTATGTACAATTGTTCACTGAATTACTTTTTTCATATTATTGTTTTAACCTTTTCCTGATTAGCCTATCTTTTTCTGCTTCTACCACAACTAATTTACTTTCAGTTTTCTTTATTTCAGCTGAACCTTGTATGATCAAGTTAGAGGCAACTGCTATTTCAACAGTATTTTGTTTTTCTACAGCTTTTCTCATTCTTTCTGTTCCCTCTTGAATTATTGCTAGGGAGGCTTCTTTATCGTTTTTAAGTCTATTTATTTCTGCATCATTTTCTTTTATTTTGTCATCAAACTCAGCTTTTCTTTTTTTCTCTAGCTGCTTTTCCTTATTTTCCCTCTCTTTCTGCTTCCTTTCTTTTACCTTTTTTGATTCTTCTTCCTTCAGCTTATCAACATACTCTTTATAAAATTTATGTGAATCACAAACACTATTTAACAAATTTTTTGTTATGGGAACTTTACTTACACATCCATAGTGTTTAATGGCCCCTTTAACTATTCTTAATGATGTTATAGTTGAGTCTTTTAAGTTAGCCTTGTCCTTCCTTAACAGAGCAGTGTTAACCGAAAATCCCCTTTCTGCATCAGCATTACCATGAGGTAAAACTAAAATGGACTTTATGAGTTTAGCAAGATTTGAGTATTTTTCTTTTCCGCTAGAGTCTTTAATACTAAATATATTACGCCAGTAATGATCAATCCGCACTGGAATATGCCCTTCCTCTGAAAATTTCACTAGTTCATCTAGAGTTGGCTTATCGCAATTTAAAAGTTTCCACTCTTCTCTTACTCTATCAATTTGTTCCTCAGAAAGATGCAAAACACTTGAAATTCTGGTTATTTCCGAAAGTCCTTCAGTGACTGAAAGTTGAGTTGACTCTTTCTTTGGTTCTTTTACCTTTAAAACTTCTATGTCTCTTAGCTTTTGATTGCAGAATGGCAAATTTGACTTTAAATATTTTGTGGTTGCAATTAGTGATGATCTTACATCTAAGAGAAATAATTTCTGCCTGGTCTCCTGAACATTCCTGAGGAGATTTTTTGTCTTCATACCAACTTCTAACTCCCCTAGTTTTTTCCATGAATTTTTGTTTTCAAAATCTACATTCTTTAGGTCTTCTCCAAATTTCCCTGCTATAATATCATCTTGGATAAACTGAGCCATAACATTCCTCATTAAAGTATTTAAATCAGAATATAACTGGTGTATTTTTGGTTCTTCACTCTGATAACATAATGAAAACTTTTCAAAATTTTGGTGTGAAAATGAAATTAATGCTAAATAGCAAGGAGTAAGCTCATTTTTCAGGAAACAGTGAATTCTTTTATACCTTGCCGAATTGCGCAGTTGTTTTTCAAATATTTTTTGAGATGGCAAGAAGTTTAAAAATATTCTGTAATATTTAGCCATTGATCCAAGAGCCTCTGGGCTACAGAACCAACGGTTAACCATCTGTTGCTGACATGACGCAAAAGAAATTTGGCAGTGACCAATGTTATATCCTCGACAGATTTATAATCCTCTCGTCTTGCAGCACTACTCTTTAAAAAGTAATGCATATCAGTAGCAAATTCGTCAAAATCTATATTTAAGCTTGTCAAAAAAATTTTAAATGCATTACTAACAACATGCAGGTTGCAAAAACCTAGTTCCAAAGATTTCTGGCCTGTTTCTTGTTTTACAACTTCATTGAATTTGCGGAAAAAGCACTTATTTACATTTGGGCTGTCCATGGATACACAAATAATTCTGTTCAACGAAATATTGAAGGATGATAACACATCAAGAATTTCTTTTAGCAAAATATCTGCTGTTGCATGACCCAGAAAAACGCTTGTTAGGTATCGGCAAGAAACTGAATTTATTTCTGAAGACCAGTACCTGAGATACACATCCAACTGCCATTTCACTTGTGTATTTGTAAGTTTCATCAAATGCTATAGTAACCTTTCCTGGGCTACTAGATGCAATGTCTTTTTTCAAATCCTCTTCAAAATATTTTGACAATCCATGTGATATCACATAAGCAACTTTTTTTCTTTAAGTTGCATTTTGGCTGCAATAGCAGAATCAGGAAACATTTCTTTGAAAAGTTCAACTGTTTCAGTGCATGAAACAAAAGACATATTGTCCTTAGCAACTTTCATGGCCCATAATGCTTCGGCTTTAGCCAACTGTAAATCATGACTCAGTACTTCACTAATATTTGTTTTGGGCTGAAGATCCCGTCCTCCAAAGGCTTTCAGGATGGACTTATTTTGAAATGTACTTTGAAATTTCTGCAAACGTTTTTTTTTCCTTTATGATGTGCTTTTACTTGTGAAAAGCCACTATTAGAAATGTTGAAAATTTCTGAACACAATATACACTTAGCAGAAAATATTGTTTCAGTTGCAGAACACCATTCTTTCAACTTCACTCCGTCCAATTCTTTGGCGAGCCACGCATCTTGAAATTTCGTTTTGGATTTAGGCATCTTAAACACTTGTATTACTAACCAGAAAATGAAAGGGAAGTATAAAAACATGTTCCAATATTGCAAAACCAGACAACTTCCCGAAATTTGGCTGCGAGGATGTCAGAAGATATGAAAAAAAAAAAAAAAAAAAGCAGGTCACCACTAGAGAACTGAACCTGCACACAGCACAGAGAACACCATAAAAGACGTAAAACCAGAAACTATCATACGCATCTCACGCAAGTTCAGTCAAAGCGAGTCGGAGCCGAGATATATTGCGCATCGAAGGTCGCTGTCGCTGACGCATGATCGAAGGTCAATGATCACGTGCTCTACTGCCTGCCAAGATAATACTCAGCTACCATCCCATCGTCATTACCGGAGGTTACGGAAGGAGACCACATGTTTCCTCTTTGCTTCCACCCACCTGTGGTTTACAATAACAAAACATCAGCAGAAAGAGGAGGTTCCACAAGGCATGTACAACAATAAAGTACGATCTTCTGCGTGCCACGGAGTTCGTCTGCAAAGCGCAAACCAGGGGTGAAAATGACCCCTCCCCTTTTCCCTTAGATCTCTTGTTACTCTCGAAAACTGTTCGAAGGCAAAAAAATGGAACGCCCGCCCCGAAGCAAGTGCATCTCGATGGCGTCATTTTCCCTCCCTTCAGCAGCACAGCATATAGGCTGTGTTTCTACAATAACAGGTCTTTTTACCTTACCGTAATGGTAAATTTATTGGCGTTAATAACGGTTGTGTTTTTAATAAAAATAAGCTTACGAAAATTTTAGGATGAATAGCAAATTTTAGGTCTAATTTTAGGAATTTAAGGAGGGTCACAAAATATTAGGAATTTTAGGAGGAATGCGATCCCTGCGATAGCATAAAAAGGAGATGTGATGAGCAAATCTGAGATCAGATTTGAAATCAGCACCCTGAAATTAGTCAACAGCTGCAAAAGTCCATACCAGATTTTTTTTTTTTTTTTTTTTTTGCAGACCAGTGATAAATCAATGCTTGCATGATTTTACTAACTTGTTTTTTTGTTGTTTTTTTTTTCCGGTAACGAATTTAGGGATTATCATAAAATTTAACATCTAAATGTTTTACAGTGTTCACGAGATTTTCCCGCGTTTTGTATGACCATCTATATCATTTTTTGAAATCGATGCAAAACCAAAATTATTTGGGGGTGAGGGGTGTTTACGGCCAATGCTTTCGCTCTAGACGCGAGACCAACGATTTTAAGACCATTACTCCTGCTTTTTCGACGCTTTTTGATTGTGCAGAAATTTCGTAGGCTAATTTTGGGGATCATCTTGTATTTTTTAATCAGTTTTTTTTTTATTCTGGCGAATATGTATGTATGCATGCATGTATACATGAATAAAAAAAGTTCCGTCGTGCTTTGTTTTCAGATGTCATGCCAGCGCGATGAAATGATTTCAGACGTTGTGGATGGTTACTGCAATAATGACCTGACGCTCCAGACCTTTTTCGCGCTTTGTCTGATCAACATCCTGCAAATTTATTGCCCCTCGTAAAGATATCGTTAAGTATAAACTTGCCATTCGACGCTGGATGAGAAATGATGTTGACAAAAAAGTGTTAGGAGGATTTTATATGCGCACGCAAAATCTCCGATTATTTTCTGTGAAAGTAATACGATACTTTCCTGTGGCGTGGAAACTAAATTCGACCTGCGAGAAAAGTTCAATACTAATGTTCGTGTCGGCGATGTCAACCAATCAGTTTTAAACTTTCTGTCTGCTTTTGGAAGTTTATGAATTGTAGCCTCTCAAAAAGAAGTTTTTGTACTTATGGGAGGGAAACGGGGGAGTCTTCTAAACGAGTTTCTAAGAGAGCAGCAGAAACAAACTAGTTTTGTAATTATAGTTTAAAACGATGAGAGAGAGAGAGAGATTTCTTGTCAGGTGGCAAACCATAATTCATAAATAGCCTTATGGAAGAAAAAAAAAACCTAAGTAAGCTAAAATTGCGAAGAAATAGTAACTTACCATAAAGATTCGTATCCATGGTTCCCATACTACATACACTGAATAAATACTACGCACACAGTATTCACTTTTTTTTTAATAAGGGATAACGTTATCAGCGTCTGTTAAAATGCATATATAAACGGAATTTTTTCCCATATTTTGTGCCTCCTCTTCCACCATGTTTAACCCCACCCAGTTATTAGTGGCTGGCGTAACCACTGCCCCTGTGTTTGTTAATTTATTTGCCATTGTGGTATAACGCTTTCTGTTCGCCACAGATGCAGAACTGTTTATTTTTCTTAGAGACGATTTACTCTTTTTATCCGTGCTATGTCCGACACGCTTGCTACTAGCTTTTTTTTTTTTTTTTTTTTTAGACAGAATGGCCCCAGACCTCGAATCCCTCATCCAAATTTACGACCACTGGCAAACAGCGGCTTAAGCTCACCACAAGTGGTGGAAAAGCTCTGTAGTGTATTTTCTCAGATCTTTTTATTCTCTTGCGATTTGAAAGTTGCTGCCTAGTTTTTTGGCGTCTTTGTGCATTGTGATTGTGGCGTAATTCGTTAAACAAAACAAAAAACTCTAATTCAAGAAACAGCTAAAGTAACTTGTCAATATGTGGACGATAACTGCGTTGATACGGATAAGGAGAAAGAGAAGCACATAAATTAACAGAGCGGACAAATTACGATCGCTAAATAGTAACATGAGTTCCATACTTGTTTTACATACATTGGTAATCAATGATTGATATACATTGGGTATTATATTAATGAAAACGTACTCATATGTTCGAGGTCTGGTAAATTTATTGGCATGATTAATCAAAAAAATAATAATAAAGAAAATAAATCCAATTACTACCAATCCGACACCGGGATGTGAATAGGAGGCATAAAATTTTTCGTTCAATGTAACCTACAAACTGTATTTTCCTATTTTAGGGCGACACCACGAACAGTTAAACTGTGTTTTCCTTATTTTAGGGTGATGTGGTACGTTTTGTTTCATATGAGCTCTTGAGAGTTTCGTGAGCTCCCACTTGACGCTTAATCTTTAAAATAAGCAACTGAAATAAAAATAAATAAATAACAGGCAAGATATGACAACTGCGAGATATTCATTTAAATACCAGATATACCAGTAAATAATCGAAAAAAATTTTTTTTCTAACCCACACGCTTATTAGCCTTGCTAACGCCGTCATCTGTAATCGTTAGGTATCTGATGTTAACCAAAATGCAGTATATATCTCCTCTGCCTTGCAAAAATAGGCACCGAGATATACACTGGTGTGCAAAAATTAAGGACGAAGAGGAGAAATTAGCATAACAGTAGAACGAGCAGGCAGAACGGACCGAAAGACCACTCAGGAGATAGACTAGGGTCCGGTACGGTAGGGCATGCGCATATATGTAGCATGACGTAGGATAAGGAGAAAGAGAAGGGTATAAAGTACACGGGCGGCGTACGCTCAACAATTCGAGCCGCGGATGGCTTAGTGGTTAGTGTTTCAGACTATGGATGCTGGGTCCCCAGGTTCTAGCCTGGGCTGATCTTTCAGAGATGGTGTGATTTACTAACAATCGCTGAATATCCGCCGTGCATCGGACGAGCACGTAAAGTGACGGTCCCCAGGCTGGACCCACTGGTTAAATGGGTATCCTTTCCTATGTCCTCCCTGAAATTCTCTCACCCATTTATGTGCAATATCGTACTTGTACGGTGGCGCCATCTACTGTACTCTAATCTCACTACAAACTGTTCTGTCAAAAGTCGCTAGACTTGCTCTCATTCCTTCCGTTTCTGTGTCCTGCCCAAAAGGCGATCTCGCTGTAGGTGGCTGGGACCTAAACTCTACTCCCTGTGGACGGAAGTCCTACATGAAAATGACAAATTCAGGAAGGAAGTCGCTCAACAATTCGGGGAAAGCTATTGCACGGTGTACATCGGTTTGAACGACGTCGAGTTGCTGCCACCGTGTGATATGGCCAACAGGCAATCCAGTAGACGACATCTGGATGACTTCACCCGCGGTCGCGTCATTAAGAAGTTGGAAGAAGGTCGAAGTGTGACTAGTGTGGTCGAGGAGTTCGGATCGCTCACAGCATCGTTTCACGAGCTTGGAGAGCATTTCAAACGACAGGAACAGCTGTCCAAGAGTTTTGCAGTGGTCGTCCACGAGCAACCACGGCGGCGGACGACCGGTATATTGTCCTACAGGCGAGAAGAGACAGACGGCAGACAGCGGGAAAAATCGCAAGGCACATGCAACAGACAACTGGACGTCCGTTGTTGCGTTTTACTGTGGCCAGCAGGCTGCACAAAGATGGTCTATTTGCACGACGACCAGTACGGTGTGTGCCATTAACGCCTGCTCATCGGAGACGGCGGTTTCTGTGGTGCCAAGAACACAATAACTGGACACATCAGCAATGGGGTCGAGTTCTCTTTACGTATGAGGGCCGATTTAGTGTGACGAGTGATTCTGGACGTATACACATCTGGAGATAGCAGGGAACACGCAATCACACCTCCAACATCATCAAAAGGGACCCGTTTGGAGGTGGCGGAGTTCTCGTTTGGGGCGGTATCATGCTTGGTAGCCGTACTGACCTCCACATCTTCCAAGGAGGTTCAGTCACTGGTGTCCGCTATTGTACCGAGGTTCTCCTGCTTCACGTACGTCTGTTTAGAGGTGCTGTGGGTCCTGAGTTCCTTTTCATGGACGAGAACGCTACACCTCATCGTACAGTGGCTGTTGGAGAGTGAAGATATTCAACGCATGTATTGGCCTGCAAGGTCCCCAGACCTAAATCCAATCGAACACGTGTGGGACCTTTTCGGGAGACGCTTGGCATCACGTCACCAGCCGCCAGCCGCCAGCAACGATTCCACAGCTGCGATTGGCGCTACAAGAGGAATGGGCCGCGATGCCTCAACAGCTCTTTGACAACCTCGTCCTCAGCATGGACAGACGTTGTAAATCCTGCAACGCAGTCAGGGGTGATCATATCCCCTACTAAAGACTGGATTTTTCTTGGCAGCCGCCTGTCACATGGACGTTTCTGTCTTCTGTCCAGTTGTCCTCGAAGCTACCTTTTCAATAAAGTGCCTTTGTATCCTTTGGATTCCTTGTTTGGTACATAATTTATAAGCGTTTAGAACTGTATATTGGTAAGCTATACAGGGAGAAAAAGTATATATTACTTTTTCTAGTCATTGAACAGCTAAGAATAACAATGTATTTTCGACGTCCGTTACATAATTCATATGCGTAATTTGCATGTAACTTTTTTCACCGTATACCTCATATTGGTAAGCTGTGCGGTGAAAATACCGGGTAATCCAAAAGTCTTGCACATTTTGAAAACGTAATAACTCCCGGAGTTTTGAGAGTAGGGCAACGCGGTTTGCGTAGGAATGATCAGAATGACATCGGGTTTTTTATGAAATCACACAATGTTTTACTCATTTTACTTACATTTTTCATCGATAGATGGCGCAGCAACCACAGGTTGGAAGTATCGAGAAAAATAGACACCTGACTGTACCAGGTTAGACACCTCATTGTACCAGGTGTTCAATGTGATGGCCGTCCTGGTCCAGCACTGCCTGCAGACGAGAGAAAACACCATGGACGGCATTAAGGAGCATGTTCGGTGGTATAGCTGCCACATGGTGTCGAATGGTATCTTTCAGCATGGCCAATGAAGTGGGGCGACATCTGTACACTTCTGATTTTAGGTAACCCCAGAGCCAGAAATCGCAGGGTGTCAGATCTCACGGTCCGGTGGCCGAGGAGGCCAGGCCTTCGGAAAGTGTCGGCTCAACACACGAGTTGCGCCAAACATCTCTTGCAACAATTGCTTAACGGAACGTGCGATGTGGGGTGGTGCTCCATCCTGCATAAATGTGCAAAGATTCACGGCATCCCGCTCTTGCAAGCTAGGGATAACGTACGTTCGTAACATGTTCGCATAACGTGCACCTGTCACTGAAACGGTTTCGAAGGAGGTGCCGCGGGCCTCTTCAAAGAAAAAAAAGGGCCGATAATGAAGAAAGCCGTGAATCCACACCACACTGTCACTTTCGGTTGATGAAGTGGCGATTCAACGACTGCTCGGGGATGTTCCGTGGCCCAGATGCGGCAGTTGTGCGTATTTACCGCTCCGTTTAGGGAAAAGTGTGCCTCATCAGTCCATAAAACGTTCATCAGCTAGTTCTCGTCGACATCCATTTGTCGAAAAAACATGCGAACTCCTGACGCTGCACGTAATCGCCAGCTTGCGGTTCGTGGTGCCGTTGCAGTTTGTACGGGTACCTGTGCAATATCCGTCGTAGTGTTCGACATACAGTCCCGTATGGAATGCCTGTTTGCGGAGAAACATGGCGAGCACTGGAGTCGCCATGTGCGGATGACACTGCAATCACATTCATTTCCTGCGTAATCGTCTCTGCTGCAACAGCACGCGTTCGTGGTCTACCGCTTCGTAGACGTGCTGCCAAAGATTCCGTTTCCCCAAATTTTTTTCACCATTCGCCACAGAGAAGCACTTTTTCCATCGGTCCTTTCCCACTGCGATCGCCTTTAAATGACCGGTACGCTCTCAACGCAGCACTCGCACATTCAGCGTTGCAATAGAACAATTTCACCAAGAGCGCTTTGTCCGGTAATGACAGCATACTGAATCGGCCCGCTGTGACTTGTGGTTGTTCAGTTCATTTCAAATGTAGAGGATTTTAGGAAGGGAGTGTCTGACCCCAGGTCTTAAACAACCCTTGGAAATAGAAAACTAGGAGATTTGGGCTAGAGCGCCCTATAAGGAAGTGACACGGAAGAAGTAGAAAGGGGGAGGAAGACGCCCTTATTAATTACCGGTGGGCCAGTACCCGGGGTCCGACGGCTGAAAGTGCCCATCCGACGCACGGCGGATATTTAGTGGATCGAGCGTTTGTACCTGCCTGGGATCGAATCTGAGGCCTTTTCAGTGACAGTCACGAACGTTGCCCACTAGGCCACCCGCGGCCCCTGACTTGTGGTTGCTTCTCAGCTGCTGCTTTTATACCCACTATCCCAGACCTGTTCGCCTACGGCGCCATCTGGCGATGAAAAATTTAAGTAAAATGAGTAAAAATTTATGTGATTTCATAAAAAAACCCGATGTCAGTCTGATCATTTCTACTCAAACCGCGTTGCCCTACTCTCAAAACTCCGTAAGTTATTACACGTTTTCAAAATGTGCAGGACTTTTGGATCACCCGGTAGTTTATATTAGTTTTCCTCGTCGTCGAATGGTTAAGAATGTGGTGGATACCATCCGACGATTTGGCGTGAAATGACCCTTTAGTAATACACAGTCGAGTCACATCATTGTGACCACCTCCTACTTTTGACGTCAACAGAGCGTTGCCAAATAAAGGCACGTGTCGTGAGCTGTCTTGGATGGCCATATAAGGTGTGCTGTAGGCATTCTGAAAACATATCACTCATTGAAGGATAAAAGGAGCGATTTATCAGATTTGCAAAAAGGGATGATTATCGGCTTTCGGAAGCCAGGGTGGCAGTATTTCTGAAACAGTGCAGTGTATGAACTGTTCGCGTGCTGTTGTGGTTAAAGTGTATCGTGATTGGAGAAATGGCGACATTGCGAATAAGCTATGTGCAAACTGCGGAGCACCACGTGCCATTGATGAGAGAGGTAAACGTCGGCTTTGAAGGTGCGTGAAGGCTGATCGACACGCTACAGTGGAGCAACTCACTGGCCGAATGAACCAGGAACTACCGGAAGTGTGTCTACAACGACAGTTCAGCAAACCCTGCTGCACATGGAGCTCCAATGCAAATGGATGGTCACTGCATCTATGATAACGAAGGTGCGCCGCAGTATCAGAATTGGACCTCCGCTGATTGGCAAAGGATTGCCTTCTCCGATGAGTAACGTTTTCTGCTTTATCGAACGGATAGACGTTGGCGTATAAGGAGCGAAACATCGAAGAATAAACACTCTTCAACCACTGCTAGAAGAACACAAGCTGGTGGGGGCAAGTTATGATATGTGGAATGTTTTCGTGGCATTCTCTGGGTCCACTCATACCTGTGGAAGGCACTATGGGTCGGATTCGTTATGAATCCATCCTTGAAGACCACGTACACCCATACACGCTGGCTGCCTTCCCTGGGGCGGATGGGATCTTCCAGCACGACAATGGGACGTGTCACACAGCTAGAAATGTCTGAGAGTGGTTGGAAGAGCACGATGAAGACATCAATGTACTTCCCTGGCCACGTAATTCCCCCGAGTTAAACCCAATTGAGCATCCGTGGGACCACCTCGATTGTGTTGTTCGCTCTATGGATCCTCTAGCAGCTGTCAGATGTACTGCAGTCAGCATGGCTCCACATACCCGTGAACTTCCAGAACCTTAATGAGTCACTCCCAGCCAGTCTAGCTGCTGTCCGCGCTGCACATGGCGGTTACTCTCTATATTAGCTGGTGGTCACAATAATGTGACTCGACCGTTTATTTTACAGTTATATTATTTGAAATGCCTTTAAACATAACATTAATTCACCATTCTTCCTCCTTCAAGCATCACACCAAATGATCGTGCGCTGGTAAAATGTGACCAACGCCTGAAATGGCATCTTGATCTGCCACCCGTCCGAAGGCCAACGTCGACTCCCACTGCCTTTTGACTGGCTGCACGACGCTATTCGCAACGCGCGGTTTCACAGTGGCAAAATACGAGCCGTGAACCATATTTAACAATTCTCTTCTCAGCGCGCACGCGAAATCCAAGGTATTTTCTTTCTTCATTTGTTAGACTAAACTTTTCTTTAAAAACGAAAACAATTGTGACTTTCTAAGTGCTGTACTGCATTGCTTTTTTACGTTTTGAAAAAGGGCTCTCCCGTTGCACGTAACTCAAAAACTAAAAGAAGATAGAAATTTGTGCATTGCACCAATCGATTCCTTGTGGGAAATTAAGAAGCAGTGGTGATTTTGGTACTTCTTTTGAACCAAACAACGGGGATGTTTGCGTTTTTACGTGATTAAGGCCCGCCGTGCACCAGAATTCGAAAATTAATATCTTCTAATCTATGGGAAATAAAAAAAATGAAACTTACGGGATTTTCATACATTGGGGTTATCTATTCATGAAAAAAAAAAAAAAATCTTAAGAATCTGAGATGGTGTAGTGGATAGCATATGAGTATTTGGCGTGGAGTGACTCAGGAACACGTATTTCAAGCTTAAAAATCGTACAAAACACTTAACCTAATCGTTCCGGTAATCCCCATTGGAATGATCTTGTTCCACCGATCTAAGAGTTGAAATATCCCATTGCGACAGATGTCTGGACAGCGGGAGTTGAAGTCATTCACAAAACGCTTCACATCATCGTCATTAGCAAAGTTTTTCTCAGCGAGGAAATTCGACAAAGAACGCAAGAGATGAAAGTCGGACGAGGCAAGTTCCGAGGACTAAGGGGGTGCGACAATATTTCCCATTCCAGCTCGAGCAATGTTTGCTGGGTCGGAAAGCGACATGTGGACGAGCGTTATCGTGGTGAAAAACAACCCCATGGCGATTAATCAACGCTGGGCGCTTTTCTTGCAGTGCAGCATGAAAACGGTCCAACGTTTGGATGTAAGCATTATGGTATTGCTCCGCAGTAGAAGTTCATAGTGATTCACACTGCGACAATCCCACCAGCAACTCCGCATCCCCTTCCATTCATGAAGGGATGGCTTAGGCGACCTTCTGTGGGGGTTGTCCCTGCTTGGTCCATGCTCTTTGTCGCGTAACATTCACGTATGTGACCCATTTCTCGTCATCCGTGACCAGCCGAAGCAAAAAGTCCTCCCGTTTTCTTCTTTCACGCAGAGCAACAGCAAAGGAGTAGCGTTGCATACGATTCTGGTCAGACAAAGCATTGAGTAACCATTTGCACAGTTTACACGAAGATCCCAACTTCCGAAGTCGGGCACTGGTGATGGTCTTATGGGAGGTCTTCAGTTCCTCTGCCAGTTCCGTACTGTTGCATCAGGCTCGGTCGACAACACGTGTTGCAGTGTATCACCTTCAACTTTACTGGGTCTGCAACTTCCGGGCGCATCACAAAAATCCCGTACACCAGTGTCGAATTTCTTGTACCAGTCACAGCAAGTACGTTGTCCGATAATATCGTCACCAAACGCGTTTCGCAATTTTCCAAGGGCTTCCGGAGTAACTGTCACGCCATTCAAATATTCATAGAGCAATATTGCACGCACACCTTCCTTCGATATCGTCGACACGTGCAACTATGAGTAATCTTCACCACAACAGCGTATGCTCTGTCCTAACGATACCTGCCTTTTGAATATGAAAACAACTCGAAATTTTCAGCAATCGAAGGCTATGGTTGGCTTCGACTGCTGAAAATTTCTCTTTTCCAGGAATGCACTATTCAGGAAAGGGATGTGAGGTTTGAAAAGGGGGAACTGCAGCCCTGCCTTTTTCATTATTGGAAGGTTCCATTCTCTTTTTCTTTTACCCCCTAGCCCAAGGTCTTTTAATCGTCACCCTTGACAGTCATACTGGTCAATCATATCTACCTACGACTTCCATCCTGACGACACTCACGGGGAAGATTTTCTCCTCACAACAACAAATAAAACGTCCTTTCCCCCATCAGATTTACCATCCGTCTCCTTTCCTTTCTTGACTCAATCGCTCAGTCTTATTTCGGTGATTATAACGTCGTAAGCGTTTGCTTCATTAATTTTAGAGCTTTTCTATTCACTTCATTACGGAAAACGAAGTTTCGAAACTTCCTCCTACATACACTACAAAAAATAAAAGAAACTCCGAAATTTGTGCTGTCGCAAAAATTTCCCCATGCTCAAAACACTTGTTGGGGTACGTTAAATCGGCATTCTTTCATACATTCCTTCAGACCGCACTGGGTTGTTACGTTAGGTGTTTTCACAATGCTTAAAGTTTAATAAAGCATTTGAAACTTCGGTCATTTGTGTTGTTTCTAAAATAAAAGATCAGAATCCTCGGAAGTTGCACTTTCAATGAAAAAAGAAACGAAGGTACTTAGAAAAACAGAGTTCATAGTTTTTTTGTCTTGAATGGAAAACCGCGAAACGATGCTACAATTCAAACGCTACACCATACTGATTTTTTGGAAACATGAAAACGAAACTTCTTTCACGATTTTTTTTTAATGAACGCCATAACTTAGCAATTATAATAAACTGCACATAAAGAGAGACTGTAACTTAACTTCCGCTACTGTAGTGGAGGCAGAATTAAACAAAGTATAATTAAACAATGATATTCTCCATATTTTAAACATTACTCGAAATCCGCACGGTTTTTATTTTATTTTTCCACCACAAAACGAAATACGACGATTCTTTAACTGTAACTAATGTTTTATTCAAGTTTTACATGTTTTAAACATGTAAAAAAAAAAAAGTTCGCCTAAAAGAGAACATACTAAAATATTCAGAAAATTTCTAGCAGTTCCATATCCATTTTTTTCCCCAGCATGCACTTAAAATCCCGATTACCCCTTGCTTCTTTCGTGAAAAGGTAAAGTACAAAATTTAACACTATTGCTTAAAAAAATGATAATTGAAAAAGTGGTAAATAAAATTTTCTTACCAAAATGTGAGTGTGAGTCGAACATTTAGAGCTCCCAAATCTACAAACCCAACACCGGAAATAAAACTGGTTAAGCCACACGGAGAGCGTATCGATTCAAACAGCGAAGAACGTCAAATACGCCGATGTTTCAGAATCCGGTGCTAAAATCTGAGGATGACGAAACCAGGGCGCAATATTTCTAAAACATGCGCACTTCGATCGCCAATGCAATCAAATCCATACAGCTCATCGCGAAAAGGAACTAATTCACCACTAACTGTAAGGCTTACTTGGAGAAAGGTAAGTTTATACATAATCATGACAATATACAGACACAGGGGCGCGCGAAAATAAAAAATCTTCATAATAAAACCCTTTTCAAAGAATTAAAAACGTCATTTCCGCAATCTATGCATGTTGAAATTTATCGTTTGCAAGAATTCATTTCCTGTTATACGCGATTAAATACCCAGCTCACGCCAAATTTCACTGTCGCAGCATGTTTCGTGTATTCTCTTTCGTCCTGTTCCGCCGCTCTTATTTAAGTAACTTTTTCAGGAACAACCGATGACCCCACAAAAGGGCGAAAGCGGCAAGACAAAAGTAGCATGTGCCGTTAATGGATAAACTATGATTCAATAAATTTTCACGAACCACACCTCCAAAACTTGACTAACACCATGAAAAACGAAATTTGAAAAAATTTCGTTTGGAGAGCATTATATTTTGTGACAGTCTTAGAAAATTGGTTTCGGAATTTTCTTAAATGTACAAACAATATAAATGTGTGTGTGTGTGTGTGTGTGTGTGTGTGTGTGTGTGTGTGTGTGTGTGTGTGTGTGTGTCAACCATTATCAACCCGCTGCTGGATGAAGTTCTCCCAAGTTTCTTCCACAATTATCTGTCTTGAGTCTGTCTCCTCCATGTCACTCCGGCATGCTTTCGAATTTCATCCACCCATCTCCCATGTGGTCTTCTTCTGGGTCTTTTCCTGTCCCTTGAAATCCAATGTAACATTTCGGCTGTCCATCGATGGTTTGTCCTTCTGGCAGTATGTCCAGCCCATCGCCATTTCAGTAATTTCACTCTGGTCATGATGTAGTCCACTCGTCAATTTCCTTGTTCACAAGTTCCTCTTCTTATCTTTCCTGGTTACACCAAGCATGCATCTCTCCAGGCTCTTTGAGTTGTCTGCAGTCTTTACCTATCTTTTTTTAGTTGTCTGCAGTCTTTACCTATCTTTTTTAGTTAAAGTCCATGGTAAGCACTGGCAGGATGCATTGATTAAACACTTTCCTTTTAAGACATATGTCATACTGGTCTTAAAAATTGTACTGTTTCTTCCAAAAGCTCTCCATCCAAGTTCATCAATGTGACCCTCACTTGATATCTGCTGCCCAAGATACATGTAGGTACCGGTTTTTTCAAGCTTTTCAAATATATAGATTTTTTTTTTTTTCAATGCAGGGTATAGCCATTAAATATCACTGCCCACACAAATATCGTCAAATATCAAGTACAAAATCGAATAAACTTAGTAATGAATCATATCAGAGCAATACATCTAAGTGTTTTCAGATTATGACAGGATACAGGCATTCCTTGTATTATACGACAAACGGGCTCCAAATTGCCACGTGAATGAAGTGAACAGATTTTAACATGGGTCCAATAGGAATAAGGCTCCAAATACAGAACAAATTATAAAACTGAAATTTGTATAAAAAAATTGCAATTATTAATTTTTTAGTCTGAATAAGTACATTAATACTTTAATTTAATCAGTTGACGAATTGACTGAAAGAGCTAAGTTTTGATTACTTCTCGCTCGCCGGTCGTTCTGATGCCGACCGGGGGAGAGTTCTTTGTGTGTCTTGGTTGAGCAATACTGCACTGCTTAGCAGATTTGAGATCTCAAGCACGAGAGGAGGAATCGTCCCACTCTCGTGATTTTTATTTTTTTAGAATAGGTTAACTTTATGTTACCTATCAATTAGAGCAGTGACGGGACTTGAAGAAAACGCCCTTGTAAGGGCGAAGTTCCGTTCAGCCCGCATAGACTCTAGCATCAGATTCGGGTACGTCGACGTCGTTCCGGCCCCGCTGACGAAGGGACTCTTTGATCCCTTGTCAGCCCAAAGCCCGAGCGCCCGGATTCTAAGGTTAGACTTGGTGGGAGAACCCCAGGGTGCCCACTCAGTACTTAGAAGAATTTTGTGTTTTTCATCTCTCTCACAGAGATGTCAACTACCCAGAAGGGTAAAGTGAAACCTAAGGGATCAGCCCCCAAATCGTCCGGGTCAACCCGGACGCAGAAGGTAGCGGCCGAAGCACTACCAAGCCCTGTCGGCAGTGCTAAAGGGCTTAGCCCCACTTCCGAGAATAGCCGGAAGGTGGAGCCCAATGCCAGGAGGAAACCGTCGAAGACGCTTCCCCCAGCGAAGGGCTCTAAAGCCGCTACACCCACGGAGGGAGCCTCACCCTCGACTGAGCCTTCTCAGTCAGCTCGTGGTGTAAGCACGCCCTTGCCACCTCCGCCCATGGCAAGGAAGGGTATAACACCACGCCAGCCCGAACCTGTTCGGGCTCTTGAGGGGTCGTCCGCTGAGGACAACCAGCATCTCAGGACACCCCCGGTGCTAACACCAGAGGCTTTCGTGGGCCGTATTTTCACCCTCATTGGGGAAGTAGAGTCCGTTCTCAAGGACTCGCGGGTCACTTCCTCAGGGAGAGAAAAGGTGAAAGCGGCCCTGAAGAGTATTAAAGAGGCTTGTTTCGAACAAGCAGATCGGGCGGCTTATCTTGAAGGCAGGCTGTCCGTTCGGCAGGAGTCGAGCTGACGCCAAAGTGGTTTCCTACGCCGAGTGGCTAGAAAAAGGGGCTAGGGTCTTCGCCCGCCTCGATTGGGAATAAAAATAAGAAAAAGTCGGGAGACAGGAGACACGTGCTTTTGGTCTACCCGACAGTCGAGAGTGCGTCCTCAGAAGACACGAAGAAGACCCTGAAAACTGCAGTCAACCCAACTAAACTGCAGATAGGGGTCAAGAGCATTCGGAGCATTAGTAAAGGTGGGGTCGCGGTGGAGTGTTCCCATCCCGGGGAGCTCGACCGCCTTGCCCAGGAGTTGAGTAGCAATCCGTTGACCAAGGATTGCACACTCCCCACAGCCCCACGAAAGAGACAAACCCCGGTTGATAGTCTATGGGGTCGACGGGGATCTCTCAGGGAAAGAGTTCGAGAAGGCGGTTCGCGGGCAGAACCCAGAACTCGAGAACGGGTTTAAAGCCTGTTTCCCCATCAAGGGCGAGGGAGGTAGGGTACACTGGATGGCAGACGTGGAGCCCAAGGCCTTTAAGCACTTTGTGAGGCGGAAGACACTGAACTTGGGTTGGTCAGTGCTCCGCCTAAAGGAATTTTTGCGGGAGGTCAGGTGCTTTCGGTGCAATGGCTTCGGCCATTTCCGAAACAACTGCCCAGAGTCAGAAGCAAGGTGTGGCAATAGCGGTGAAGTTGGGCACCAGCACCACCAGTGTGCAGCCGCACCGAAATGCAGCAACTGCACTGCTGCAAATGCCAAGTTTTGCCTGAAGTTGGATGTCTCTCACTCCAGCTTCAGTAAGACGTGTCCCAGTCTTATTAGGGAACTGGAGCAAAGGAAAAGCCGGGTCAACTATGGTTGACAGATGGTAGTACCCTCGGAGGTACATTGCTCTCGATATTGAGCTTTTGGGTCTTTTATTGACCAAGGTGTTGTTGTTGTTGTTGTTGTTTTTTATGACCCTGGCCCGGGGTCATCACCACAGCACTGGCTCTAGCGCTGTGGGACTTTGTAAATATTTCTGTGTGAACAATGTGTTTTTAGTGCTTGAATATTTGTGAGAGGGGTGCATGAGACCCTCATAGTCTAATGTGAATGTAATATTTGTTTTGATAAGATACTAAATAAAGGACTTTTGTCCCAAAAACTCGCGTTGGCGGGCGATCTCCCGGCCACGAGATGGGATATTTTTGAGGGATATTTTTGAAAAGTTGCTTGCCCCACCCCAACTGCCCATAGCACGTCGCACACACGGGTTATGATAGAAGGGTGTAAGATACCGGTCCCGTGGGGGAGGCAGATCCCCACAGGTCTCTAGATCGAATCTGTCCGAGTGGAAGACTGTGGTTTCCGGTGATTGACAGGCTAGCTGTCGTAACACCTTCAGGGATCCTATTAATCCCAAACTATTCGAGAGAGTTCCACATTTCCCTGCGGTCTACACTAAGACGGTGCAGGTAAAGCCATCAGCCTAAGTTACTTCTCACTCCCTCACAAGTTTTAGGTTAATAAAGTTCCTCCTCTTATCTTTCTGTGGAACTCTGTTGAAGAAATATTTGAGAGAGCTAAACAGAAAGATAATAAAGTTCCTCTTCTTATCTTTCTATTTAGCTCTGTTGAAGAAACTTCTCTTTGATGATCATTTTTGTCAATGATACTAATGGCACTGTCAATGTGCTTTACGAACTCCATTTGCTTTGCTAAAAGATGTTTAACAAGTTCAACAACAGAAGGGTACATCATCTTAATTTAAGTCTTTCTCTAGTTCAAGAGCTCAATTAGCCAGCTCACTCGTGCAAGATCAAAGCAGCTCATCTACAGTGGCCTCATTTACACCTTGAAATCCATTCCTTGCAGTAACCAACCTACTTTTCTCAGCATTGGCTTACTTTCGTTGGCACATGTTAATTGGCACAGCAGGCATTGGTTTAGTTTTAGGAACTCTCAGCCATTTTGCTAAGCTTCAAATGCCTGTCATTACTCATAATTTCATTTGGAGTTTTCTATTTCATCTCTAAGATACACGATGTTTTCTGAGATTAGAACTGCTTATAATTTTGTCTTTCCTGCTTCCCCCTTTTTTGGAGGGAAAGGAGTTGTCAGCTTCATTGTAAGATTTCCAATGTACGCTTGCTTTGTTCTTTGTTCATATTCTTGTTTTCATCAGTCAGGAACACATATTTGGTCAGTTACAATAATAAATCGTTACCTTGTATCTTTATATGCATACTTAAATGAGCAGTCAGTTATCCTTCTGATATTATATAAAAAAAATGATGTTAATTAAAATAAAATTTAAAAAGAAAGAAAAAAAAAACTAACCATGACAAAACACATGATCCTAAGGTTTCAATTCTACTATGAAGATACTTGTGAGCTGATCTTTGTTCTTGAAAAACTGTTGTTTGGAAACATCTCCACAGCAAAATCTCTGTAATTTCATAATATGAATTCACTTTTACTTTTCTTTCTTGAGGCATCCCTCTCTTCTAGAAATTTTCAGTAACCTTAAATTTGCTTAATTTAGTTTTGGGAGGGGGGGTTAAGTTCCTCATTTTGAAATTCAAAGTTTCTGAAACGTTATTGTTATTAACTTTTTCTTGCATTATCACTGAATAATTTTGTTAATTTTGGAACCAATTTACCTACATCATTTACGGCTGGAAAAATGGAACCAATTTATCTACATAATTTACGTTAGAAATTATCTTATTTGGTAAGGTGTGATAAGGTTTTCTTCCTTTTTGCAGTGTCTTTCATGTTGAAGAGCTCCAAACAGGTTGTCTAATTATTTATTTGGTGTTTGAATATATAAATATATAGTCATTTCCATATGAATTCACCAAGTGCTTGTAGTTGTGGGTTTTTTTATTTTCCTCATTTTTTTATATGTTGCAGTACAACATAAAAGTACCCTGAAACAAAGTTTGGGATTTATTTTCCCAGCACCTTTGGAGACATGGGTCTTCCAACCCCCCAAAATGAGCTAAAATAAGGGTTATCGTTAATTAACAAATATTGAGTAATTGTGGAGATAACACTTAATAATGGGTGCCTAAATAGAGGCAATAACCTGTACATTCATAAGTAAAGCCCGGAAGTTGAGGCAGTAAAAATGCTAAAAATAGGCAGGCAAATAAGCGATTAAATAAAGCGTCAAAATAGGCATCAAAAATAGGCATTTATAGAAGTGGTCGAAAAATTCTAAATCATACACAGGTGTTAAGCTGAATTGGCAAAATCATTTATCAGATTATCACTTACTTATTTTTGCGGTTACACATAAGTACTACTGCAGGGCCCGATTTACTACATGCGAGGCCCAGGGCACAAAACATTTTCGGGGCCCCCTCCTTATTCTCTATCGACCAAATAATAGTCACTGTGTGCAGAGTAGCAGAATGTAGACGTACATGCGTACGCATGATAGTTTCCAAATCCTTAGCAGGTTTGCAGATAGTTTTTTCATGTAGATTAAAAAAATAAAAATGCTAGGCCTATATACAGCAATTAAAACACTTACTCAACACTTTACTCAGATTAATATACTTAATTCTATTTTAACTGAAGAAAATTATTTTTCACATCTTCTGAGTTCTTTTGTTTTTACAGACATTTCTGGCCTCTAGATTTTATCAAGGCCTGTTCTCAATGTATACGAACTGTATTAAAAGTTTTGTTTACACAGAATTTAAATTTTATTGCCAGGTTCCTCTTTCAGTTGCCAATTAAATAAAAATATTTCCTTATGCATTTTGTAAGTCCAGTATTTTTGAATGAACTTGTTGAAAATCATATTTATAATTTTTGAAGGTTCATTGATAGAACTGCTTTTCTGGATATAAAAACTTTCTTTAATTAATCTCTTGTTTTTATGAGGTAGGTAGTCCAATATTTTAATATTTTGCCATAAAAGTCCATTTTACACACATTGCTGCACATTCAATTAGAATGTACTATTTTGTCCTCATTGGAATCTGTAATGTTCTAATAATTATTTGTTTTATTAATTTTCCTTTAAATTATCTTATTCTATTATCATGGTATGCAGGTTGGCAGCGAGTCTTCTGTTTCAATAGCTGTGCACGCAGATGCATTTTATTTTTATACAACTCTGGCTGTGCGGGTACAACTAGTTGATCAGTAGTTTGTGGTGTTAATGACCCCCATAGACTCTAACTATAACAATATATCTATGACAAAATGGATGGACATCTTAATTTTAGTGAATATTGTGGTCTTGCAATGTACTGATTCTTGCGTCTAGAACATGAGAACAATGCATCCAACAAAAATGTGAACTAAAACAAGAAAAAAAAAATCCATGGTGACCTCCACTGGACTTCCTCATAAATAGAGATGTGAAACTGCATAAAAAATTGAAAAAGTGCTATGGGCTTCACGGTTTCTGCCAAGATCAAATCAGCGCATCATGATCAATATATCAGAAAACTGCAAAACATAAAATTTTGTGTTGATGAGGAAGAGTCTGAGTTACACAAAAAAAAAAAAAAAAATAATAATAATAATAATAATAATAACAAAACAAAAAACATAATAATCTGAAAAGCTGAGGGGAACACCTAGTCCGGTTCAATTTTTGGTAAATGTGTTGTACTTCGGCATCCTAAATTATTTGGTCAGAAAAGTTGTAAAATTAAAAAAAAAAAGCATATTAAAGATGTTTACTGAAACACTTACCTCCAAGTAGGATGAGTAAACACACGCTGCGGCGACAACCTGAAGCTTTGCTCCATTGAGAGGAAGGTTTGCTGCGGCTGGGAATTCATGGGCAGAAGAGTACAACAGGAATCAGGTACGCTCTTGTCAGGAAAGAGTAGCAGAATATACTGCTACGCTAAAGAATGAAGTTTGTAATTTCTGTCTCACTTTTTAAAAAAACATGCAGAGACTGTCTTCGTTCTTTGGTATGTAATTCCGTGATACGAAATAGTAAGTATGCACATGCCTTTCTTGTTTCTAGAAAAGCGTTAGAGTAGGTGTCGCATTCTCTCTAACGGAAGTTAGATGGCAAGTCTCAAAGTGAAAGTTTGATTACTAAAAGAAAAGCTTTCGCGGATAAATGAGTTCATACATTCAGCATCAAAGAATCCCATGTGAAAAAAACAAGAAACTGTCCGATTGCGATGTCAAGAACTGACACCGAAATTAACTATTTTCTGTAGCGTAGCACTACACTCTTTCCTGACAACAGCGTACCCGGATCCTGTTGTACTATTCCGCCCGTGAATGTCCTGGCTGCAGCGATCCTTCCTTTCAACGGAGCACAAGCTTCATGTCAACGCCTCAGCGTTGTTTAAGGACTCCCGCAGTGTCTGCTGACTCGTCATACTTGGAGTTCAAGTTTTTCGGTAAACACCTTCTTTAATATTCATTCTAACGATGAAATTTTTTCTACCATTTCCCCTTAAATTGCATATTTTAGAATCTGTACGTCACACTTTTTAGAAATTTTACAACTTTTCTGACCAAATAATTTACCATGCTAAACTACACATTTCCTCAATTTTTACCAAAATCTAATGAGCACATAATGCCATGAATGTATAAATTGTCCAATGTCAAACAAAACTGACAATACGATGACAAAGTGCTGTGTTTGGGCACCAGATCTTTTTATTTGTAATAACTGCGTTTACTATTCTTTATTTTTAGGAATGAATAAAAACAATTGAAAATTTACCTCCTATATCAGGACGAAACAGTTGGGTTGAATATTTTTCTTCTACATTTCCTAGATGCAAAGTCATGTATCAGAGAATCATAATTTAAAGACTGTGTCACATCACTCTCCAAAGACAGCAGAGCTAATGATGCCAGTTTCGTTTGTCTCATGGTTGATCGTAAGGGATTTTTCAGTCTTTTCAGCAAAGAAAATGATCTCTCACTTGTACAATTTGAAATCGGTAATGTCATGAACATTCTAAGTGCAGTCTCAGTGTTCGGAAATGTGGCTTCTAAATTGTTTACCTTCAAAGTTTGCAACATCTGGGGAATGGTTGCATGCTCCCCAATCATTGAGGAGAATTGCAAAAACTCATCTGCAAACTGGTCGTCAAGGTCATTGTTATAGTATTCCTGCAATGCTTTTGCACCTTCAAAAATTTCAGATCTTGATTTTTTTGTAAAAAATTCAAATTTTCTCATTATATTTTCATAAGCACTTTTTCTGCTTGAAAGCTGAGTGACTAAAGCATCACAAAGCACATAATAAACTTGAGTTCTAAATATATCCCTTGCACTGAGTTCTATATGTTCAATGTTACATTCATCTAGGTGTTTATTCTGGGGCACCTTCTTTCTTCGGGAATCATGACCATGGTATTGCACATTTTCAGACACTAATGTTTGAGCTTCCTCTTCATAGACTTCAAAATTTTCCCTCACGAACTGAATGAATTCAATTAACGACTGGAAAATTTTAGGTACTTCAGAAATATTTCCTTTTGGATTCTGGCAAGTTTGATTCGCACAGTTTAATCTCTGAAGTATTGTGTCCCAAACTACTGTGCTGATCGATATTTCCATTGTTCTCATTTTCTTCAGCAGTGATTTTGCTTCATCTCTTGTCTGTGGAGAATCATCAACATTTTCTGACAGAAATACTAAAACTTTCTCTATTTCACGATAATTTTTCCTCACTGATCGTGTAGCTGCAGCATCTGCACACCATCTGGTAACTGACCGACTCTTCAGTGTGAGTGATGAATTTCCATGTGCTTCCTTGACTTTTTTCCTGAAGCATCTTCCAACGGTGAGTTGATGCAGAAAAAAAAGTATAGAGTTTTTGCAAAAATGTGAAAAAAGAGAGAACTTTACCACAACTATCTATGCTATTCACACCAACTAAATTTAAAGTGTGAGCAGAACATGGCACATATTCCGCTAGTGGATTGATTTCCCTAATGCGTGTTTGAACACCAGAATACTTCCCAGACATGTTGCTGGCATTGTCATAGCTTTGGCCTCTGACATTCATACGTAGGGGGTCAGCGTCATTTTCTTGTAGGACTTCCGTCCACAGGTAGTAGAGTTTAGGTCCCAGCCACCTACAGCGAGATCGCCTTTTGGGCAGGACACAGAAACGGAAGGAATGAGAGAAAGTCTAGCGACTTTTGACAGAACAGTTTGTAGTGAGAATAGAGTACAGTAGATGGCGCCACCGTACAAGTACGATATTGCACATAGATGGGTGAGAGAATTTCAGGGAGGACATAGGAAAGGATACCCATTTAACCAGTGGGTCCAGCCTGGGGGCCGTCACTTTACGTGCTCGTCCGATGCACGGCGGATATTCAGCGATTGTTAGTAAATCACGCCATCTCTGAAAGATCAGCCCAGGCTTGAACCTGGGGACCCAGCATCGATAGCCTGAAACACTAACCACTAAGCCATCCGCGGCTCTCTGACATTCATAATATCCAAGCCAGCCTCTTGTAGAAAAGATATCATGGTATTTGTAATGTTTTCTGCAGTATGTCCATGGAATGGAATAAATGTCAAAAACCGTTCTTTTGCTTCACAATCTTTGTTGACATACCTTATGATAAAAGCCAGTTGATCTATCTATGTGTGTAATGTCTGGAGTAGAGTCGACTATGACAGAAAAATATTTTGACATTTTTATTTCATCAGTGATGGCATTAAAAACACGTACAGCCATTAATTCAACAAATTCATCCACACATGTTGAAGATAAGTAACTGGTGTTACCACTTCCTGGATTCCCACATTTTTCCAAGTGTTGAGCTAAGAATGGATCAAATTCTGCAATTAATTCTAAGCAGCCCAGGAAATTTCCATTATGAACTGATCCAATTGTTTCATCATCACCATACATTGGCAACCCACAGAACTGAGAGATACTTAACTGTTGCAACAACTCTATGCAAAACATCTTGCCAGTACTTGGATTCATTCCGATATTGCACAACTATCTCACAGTCAATGCGTGCAGAAGCATTCATGCGTGATGAATAGTCACATACTGCTTGCCTGTGTATGTGTGAATTTTCATGCTCTGCAAGACGTTCACTTGCATGCTTCCAGTCAGAAAAACCTGTGGATCCTAATGCTGTAGTGCTCCTAGCATACAATTTGCATATCCAGCAGAATAGTAAACAAGTTGATGGGGATAAAAGAAGCCAGTCGCGTTTTACCTTCTCATTATTTTTTTTTATTCTGAAAAAATTACCTTCTGTTAGAAAAATGTTTTTTACCACATATATCCTTCCCTGTGAATGCCAGCAACTTCAAATCTTGGACTGGTGGATCGCTCAAAAAGCATTCGCGCATTTCTTCTGTAATTTCTCCCCATAAGGCAGGATCCACTGCATTCATTGTGTGGAACTTGTGCTCTCTTCATTAGATGAATTCAAAAGATTTCCCAAATTAGGAGCACCTGTGATGTTAGATGATTCTGAAGTCAGATTACGCTCAAGAGACTCACCAGTACTAAAATTAGATGAATTTGTAGAACGTTTGGGACCAAGTGAAATATCCAATTTTTAATGGCAAAACGTTCAATGCTACCATGCTGCAGGTCATCATCCTTCAGTTTCAATTGTTTGGCTTTCCGTTTAGCGCTGCCTGATAAGTATGTACGTTTTGACATAATTTAACTGTTAAATAATTCAACTTAAATATATTGTTACAACTAACTAAATTTGATTATATATAAAATTAACAAATATTCAACATTCCATCAGACTACAAGAAACGCAACGCAAAATACAACCAAGCCTTCGTGGTTACAGTTACGACAACGACAAGCCATGTGCAGGAAGTTGAAGGATCAGTTGAGTTTAGGTGCGTTCGGAAACGCAAGAAAAGGCACGTGACTCAATAGAAGCGATCCTTCTTCTCACTGGCCACCTGAAGGCTATTAAACCACTGAAACTCATTAATGGCCACATGTTTACGTGAAATTCGAACCTCAAACTCACTGTGTGTAAGTACCACATCTATAAACACATGACTCATGAGCATGCAAAAGTAAAAATAATAAATTTTGAATATACACACACAAAATTCCCATTAACTAAGTAAACATTTAATTCAAATTTGGGGGCCCCCAAAATCGGGGGCCCTGGGCACGTGCCCCGTGTGCCCTCCCGTAAATCGGGGCCTGAGTACTAGATGTTTTTTTAAATGTTCGAACGTGAAACTCTGCCTTCTGTCACTTAGGATATGTTTTAGAAGCGAAAATGATCTTTCAACTTCTACAGAGGTAATTGGAGCGTATTTGAAAATGAGGCAGTTGTAGGATCCATTTCAATAGAAGTTGAATTTCACCTTGGAGTATTTCAGCGTTGACTTTGATTTTCTCCAATTCATAATTTACTGAAAGAACTCTTTGACATTTTTCACTCACGATTTGACCCTATCTCCCGGGAACACATTTAATTGTACTAACTACATCATTTAATATTTTCAAAGCATTCACTAACGTTTCGTTCCTTTTTTCCAGCAAAGTAATCATATCGGGCAACTGTGAAAAGTGTGCTTAAATAAAAGTTAAATCGTTACAAATGGAATCTTTAGCTAGTATCTGTGAGCATTGAGTATTGCGCAGGATTCATTCTCTTGAAAACTGTTAACAATTTCAGCAATCTTGTTCAAATTATTTGCGTAATATACAGCGGCTGATATCCATGTTCTCCATCTTGTCAAAATCGGTTTAGGCGGTAAAGCAAAGTTTGGTTCCATTTCTTTGAATAAGTGAACTTGATGAGGAGCTTTAAGAAAAATTTTCTTCACATTACTCACTAACGCATCAATATCCGGAAATAACCCACGTACTTCCTCCGCTACTCTGTGGAGAGCATGAACCAAACAAGTTAAATGAAGCATTTTTGGAAAGAGAACTTTCAGGCTGTGGGCAGTGTTTTTCATATAATGAGCTGCATCTGTTAAAAACAATAGCACATAGATAGTTAAGGGCTGAGCAGGATCCACTGTACCTATAACAACATTTACCACACCTTCACGTGGCGTCTGTTGTCTCATCGATACTGATCCAGATATTTTTATCCCCGACATCTCGTATTTCTTTCAATACCGACGTAGCAGGAATCTAAGTATGTTTTCGGCAAAGTTGCTTCGCACGGAATATTTTCCTTTGTGTATTTTTCCAAAAAATTCTTCAGTGAATTATTTTCCAGCTTCTACAAAGGTATTCCAAGCATCTATAAAAGCATGGCACAAATCACTTGCAAACTGTGACTGCTTGCTCGAAGTAGAAGAGAATGACGAAATCAAACATGTCTTTTTTTCACCAATCTTCCGAATAACAGCAGCTTTATGTTTAGCTGTTTCCAAATGTTGTGAAATGAAGAATTTCTTTTCGTAATTCTGTTTCGTATCGCATATTTTACAAAACAACACCATTCCATCAGTGGACAAGATATCACTTCCATACCGACTTAATTTAGCGCTAGTTGAAGAAGCAGTTTTCGGCATTATTGTTTAACTTGGACGCAAGGCGAGATCTATTAGGGGTAGTGAACTAACAGAATCTTCCTGCCTTGTTTTGCACTTACATTCAAGGTCTTATGTGTGTACGTACATTCTTGGCTTTCACTCTAGCTTGATTGGTTACAATGTTATCTGACTGGATTCGGTTACTTCCGCCATGCGCAGAAACTATCATCTAGGATTCTAGGGAGAGCAAAACATAAAATGAGATGCCGACCATCGCAGACTCTGCGCATGCTTTGCCACCGCTGCTTAAATTGGGGCACCTCGTTTTGAATGTACCGATTGTACTCGTGTTTACTTTCAGATGTCTGCCAACTGTAATTTCGTTTTAGAGAAAATGCCACCTACCTTATGGTTTGTACACCTATATCCTAAACAAGAGTTTTTAAAAGAAATTAATAACTTAAAAAAAAATATGTGTTTACCCGGAAACACTATGTACTGCATGCTAGATTGGAACCAAAACTTCGATTTTATCGCATTCTTAAGAAGAAATCATTTTTTAATAGTGCATTTGTCGAGTATAGGCAAAAAAAGGCATTAAAAACATAAAAAAGCATTTTATTCAAATATGAGCCGAAAAAGCAAAAAAAAAAAGCATTTTCAGGCATTTTTTGCCTCAACTTCCGGGCTTTATTCATAAGTAATAACCTCATTTACATCGCATAATAATTTGTCAGGTTGTGGGGGGGGGGGGCAAAGTTCAAGGTCATGGTGCAGATTTCCCCACTTTTTGGCAGCATTTTTATACATGAAGGGTACTTAAACACAAAGTGAATATTTTTTTTCAGGCAATCATCATATGTTGTTAAGAATGTTAAAGTATATTTCAACTTGTGTTATGTTTCCCTTTTTATTCAAAAAATATTTTATAACTGCAACAATGCCAAAATTTTCGTTTTTAGGGTACAATGAATCAAAAGGGGTAGCACATAAACACCTTGTTTTTCTAAGGACTATCTTCTATTGCATATCTAAATATTCTTATCTTGTATTGCATATCTAAACATTCTTATCTTGTATTGCATATCTAAATATTCTTATCTTGTATTGCATATCTAAATATTCTTAAAGTTTTGTTCTGTGTTTCACAATAGTTCCTGAAATAATGATAATACAAATTGGCTCATTTCAGTCTATAAACATGTATATGCCCACCATAGAAGTAGTTTACCTGTTTATACAACATAATACAAAGTTAATATGAAAAATAAAATTATGGGACAGCAAATTAGAACATTCTTTCAGATGTGTTTTAAATGGCCTACTAGCAGTTGCGTCAAAGATGAGGACAGTTTCGGGGTAATGTGTTCTCTTCCAGTAGCAGTAACCAATTGCAGTGGTGTGAGGACTTTTAAAATGCTGGTCTGTGGAACCCATGCTTGGTCATTAGTTAACAAAGAAAATTATGTTCCTGGCCCCTGGTGGATGGAAAAACTGAATTTTGAAATCTCTGTGTTATTCAGAACATTTTTTGATAATATCAAGCCATCATTTTGATTCATACATACATGCAATGTAATCATTTTTTTTTTTTTTTTTTGGATTCCCCTGGAAGTTATGTATTAGCAAAAACTTTAAATATGTTAACAACTTCTTATTTCTTGCTGCTTGACACAAGTTGAATTCTTAATCTATTGTTCTCCATTGAAATAAAGCAATGATGAATTCTAGTGTTTGCTATTTTTAAAGCAGAAGCATATCTATCTGCAAGTATGACATTTTCTTCGTCAATATCTTTTTGTGATACAAATAGGAATTGTATTCCTTTTATTTTTTTTGTGCAATATTTGAACATGTCTCCTGGTGTTAAAATATGTTTGTCAATAAGTTGTAAAGGATGCCCTTGTTACATGCCACTTCACAGTACCCCCTATTCCATAGCATGGCCCTTTTCCAAGAGAAGTGGCAAAGAAATGCCATTCAGCTTCTAGGTTGAAATCTTTATTATGGTGAACTAGGTTATCATTTTTTTTTTTTTTTTTTTTTTATTGTCCTCTTACACCATCTGTAAAATAAATTACCCTTTTCACATTGGGAAGATCTTTTAAGATCGGTAAAAGTTTTCGTAGAAATGTATGTATTTGATGTTACATTGTGTGTCATCGAATCACTAATTACACAAAAACCTGCGTGTAATTTTGTCATGAGCTTCAAAATAACAAACAAATGGGTGAAGAGTAGCTTGGCTATTTACCCAGTGGTACAATTGAATTTCATCTTGTACCACAAAAGTAAAGCTTTCTGAAAAGTCGCAAAGTAGTATTATACACTTAACAGAATTTAGGTGTGCTTTCATTTTTTAAAGGAAACTTGAGATGGGTTCCATTTCAACACTGGCAGGGTCGTACCATCATGATCTCAGATTTCTCTGAAAAAATTGTGGGGTGTTCCTTGACTGAAATAAGAAACCCATATTTTTTTTTTTTTTTTTTCGGCAAAAAAATTTCCCCTTCCAGATAGAGGGTTTCAAATCTTGCACCGTCAAACAAGCTCTCTAGAAAACAGCTATTTTTTCTTTCATTTTTATAGACTGAAATGGGCCCGGCCCTTCAGCGAGTCATTGCAGCGGAATTAAAAAATATATCTTGTTCTGGTATTTTTTTTTCAAATTGTGTGTATAATATATAGTGCTAATATTTTTACACATCGTATGATTAAAATTTTTAAAAATCGTAAACTTCGTGATTTAAATTTTTTTTTATTTTTTAAGATTTTTTTTTAACAGGTGCGGATAGAATTTTTTCTATACTCGTTTTTTTGCAATTTTTTATGTATTTAAGAAACTGCTAGTTTCCTCGTTTCGGCAGCGTTAAAAACAGCCGATTTTGAAAAATCTCTACCTTTGCCAACGATTTTCTCAAAAATACCATTTTTTTTAATTCTGAAAATTAAATCACTCTTTTATTATCAACAGGAGAATATCTGTGTAAATTTTCACTGACCTAAAAACTCCCATTTCCGAGTTAGACGCGTTTGAATTTGGTTTGAAAGCCTACCATTTCCCGTATTCTAAAGGCGCCATTTCGGAAAAATCTCAGGCGCAAAAGTACGTATTATCTTCCCCGAATAAGAGCGTTGGATCAGCTGGCTCTGGTTGGATACGTCCACCTCACCCTGCCCCGAGCGATGACATGCCTAAAAAACGGTCGCGGTGGGGGAATAACAAATAAATAAATAAAATCCTTGCTGCTCCACTAACAAAGTTGAGTTGCAAAAGAGAGTTGTTTGTTTACGTATATACTTAAACATCGCATAAGAAACTATAAAAGAGTAGAAAACTATTGTGATATAATTTTAAGAAAAAAAAAGAATGCGGGCACACATACTGTAAGTAATTTTCGAGGGCTAAACACCCTCGAATTTTTCTAGGAGCTGCTAACTGTAGGCTACTGTCAGAGGAACAGTCGCTGTTTTGTTATAGTTGCTAAAATTAACTTCTCAGTTTTCCGTAATAGTAAAATATTCGCTCAGGAAAGTTTTGTCCTCTGCGAACGGGTACAATGCTCTTGACCTCACTGCTGGGTTGATAGCGCTGGTCGCTACCCAAACTCTGCATACCTCCTCTCAAAAACGTGGCAATTGTCTAACTTACTAAATAAATAACAATTAACACATACACGTGCACGCTTATTCATAAAATGTAAGTTGAGTATATTTCCTGTTCAATCAGCTGATTTTATAAGTAGAATACATATAAAACTTACGCACTTATAGATGTAAAGATTTTTATCTATTTAAAACATATTCAAAGATTTCAATTTTTAAAGGGGGGGGGGGGATTGTGCTCTTAGTGGTTTTAACCTGGGTCACGATAAACCATGTACTGTCATGTCTTCTGTACCCTTAGAAGATAATGCTGGGTCGATGAGTGACCAGCGGAGTTTTGATTCCCCCCCCCCCCCACCCCATACACGTGGTGGCGAGGAGTCTCAAAGCTAGGTAGCTTTAAAAAATGTTTCAACTTAGTTGACTGGTAACAAGAGTCGAACCTGTCGCCACCCACTCCACTGGTCCGTAAGATACCTGCGGCCACAGCATACACGCTAACCATGGAATAAATTCTACCGTACATGTATCTGGCAAATCTTTATATTTAATTTCTTTTTGTATTATCAACCCCAACTGAAAATTATGAAAAGCTTTGAAGTTTTCGACTACCCTGCTCATATCAATATGGTGATAATTCCTTTCGAGAGAAGTCAGGTCAGATGTAAACCCCCTCTCCCACTGTGGGTTTCGGCCCTGCTTTCAACAGAAACAAAGTTGAAGCGTTTCCTGTTTGCTAAAGTGTGTGTGTGTGTGTGTGTTGATTTGGTTTGGTTTTGCTGTGTTAACTATTATTTGCGTGGAGTCAAAGTAACAGCATAATTGAAAGAAAAAATTAAAAGACAAAGGTAAAGGACCATTATATTACTAAATTTTGGTAACGCACATGCATGTATGTAACTTGGGTGGTGGAAACAAATGAATTATTTTGAATACTAACAAATGAGACATCGGAAGCAAAAATATATGCCGGAAATTTTCTTTCTTTGCAGTGTTTACTATGAAACTGAAAATGAATGAGGTGGAGTAGATTTACGACATCCTTTTCTATGAGGGGTTGATGCAGGTTGTGAAACGACTTCGCTGTAATATTTAGCGTTTTAAGATATACAGGGTATAGACGAAGGTCGACAGTGTGACCCTCCCCCCTCCTTCTCCCACATGAACGCTCACACCCAAGGCTTCGTTAAAGCTATGCCAATCATTCAACACACAAATGTTATAACCTGTTGGGAAAAGCCGTGTTTATTTACACTTCTTCAGACTACAGTCGCAGGTGCCGGGGTACCATTTACATCATAGTGGTCGGTAATGTGACTCCCCCACGTAATGGCTGTTCCCTGCATGCTTCTGCTGATCTGATGCCTTAGCTGCATCACAAAAACAAATAAAGTTTGATTTTACTTTATATTTCGGTTTCAGAGCAGCCTCCTTCAATTTCTTGTAGAATGCCCCCTCTTTTCCCCTCCCCCAATAAACGCATCTGGCGTGCATCCTCGGATGTGGTGCATCACAAAAATAAATAAATGTTAAGGAAATAACATGTATATCTTTTACTAAGTTCATCTGTCGGTTATGGTTCCTAATACATGAAACAAAGTCAGAATACCTTAACACCATAAATAGAGGACGTCACCTGAATGCTTGCGGAGCAAAAAAATGTCTCATTTGTTTAGTACTAGACGTATTAAATGTGCCGATTATGGTAACCGCCATACGAAGGTGATGTAACAACAAAAGAAATGGAAGTTCAAAAATGTTGGAAAAGAATGATGCCAAAAAATAGATTAACAAATACTCCTTCATCAGAAGAGTACTTGTGCCATCATTGTTTAGTACATTTCACGAAGTTAGTTGCTAGTGAAAGCTCATTACCGTCACCCAGTGAGCCGGGGTTCGGACATTTGGGCACCGGACATTTGGGCACCCGGACATTTGGGCACATTCATTTTTAAAGCAATGAAATTGCGCTGCGTTGAAAATTATAGTGTTCCTATATTTCTCGCTACTTGAGCAAGTGGTGTGCACAAAAAAATTTCACTTATATCTCATTATCATTAAGAAATTGAGACATATTTACGAATTTCTGTCTGAAAGACTGGGCGGACATTTGGGCACCCGGACATTTGGGCACAAATGTTGAAGGGGCCGTATAACAATTGCCGTTTCTTGGCCCACTAGTAAGAGATTGACCGTGAAAATGATCGCCGTAAGTTACTTAGGCACTAAATATTTTCGGGCACGAGCCTACTCAGCAAACCGGGGGGGGGGGGGGGGGGGGAATATCAAAAGTGTAAAATATGAACAATTTCTCGTCCGATCGGGAGATTTTCAGCATTTACAAACTACAACTCGTAACATTGTCTGAGCGCACGTGCCTGCTCTGAAAACTTGTGGTGGGGGGGGCGTATACCAAAAGTGTAAAATATGAAGCATTTCTCTCCCGATCGAAAGATTTTCAGCATTTATAAGCTACAACTCGGCAGATTATTTGAGGGCACATGCCTAGTCACCAAACCTGTCGGGTGGGGGGGGGGTATATGATAATTGTGAAATATAAAGAATTTCTTGTCCGATCGGGAGATTTTCAGCATTTACAAACTACAACTGGAGACATTATCTCAGGGCGTATAAACCTACTGAGCACACCTGTCGGGGGGGGTAATACTGAAAAGTGTGAAATATAAAAAATTTCTTGTCCGATCGGGAGATTTTCAGCATTTACAAACTACAACTGGACACATTATCTCAGGGCGTAAACCTACTGAGCACACCTGTCGGGGGGGGGTAATACTACAAAGTGTGAAATATGAAGAATTTCTCGTCCGATCCGAAGATTTTCAACATTTACAAGCTACAACCCCCCCCCCCTCGCCCGAGATAGGTTTCCTGAGTAGGCACACGCCCTCAAATAATGTGTCCCGTTGTAAATGCCGAAAATCTGCCGATCGGACGAGAAATCCTTCATATTTTACACTTTTGAAATTACCCCCCCCCCCCGGACGGGTTTGCTGCGTAGGCACATACGCTCAGAACAGAAAAATATTTGTCGAGCTGCAGCTTGTAAATACTGAAAATCTCCCGATCGGACGAGAAAGTCTTCATATTTTACACTTTTGGTACGTACCCCCCCCCCCCCCTCGCATACACACGATTGCTGAGTTGGCACATGCCTTCAAATAATGTGGAGTTGCAGCTTGTAAATGCCGAAAATCTCCCGATGGGAGGAGGAATTTTTCATATTTTACACTTTTGGTATTACCCCCCCCATCGCCGACAGGTTTCCAGAGAGTGCACATGCGCTGAGAAAATTTGTCGAGTTGCAGCTTGTAAATGCTGAAGATCTCCCGATCGGAAGATTAATGAGAAATCTTGATATTTTACGCTTTTGGTATCCCCCCTAGTTTCCTGAGGCAGCAGATGCCCTCAGACAATTCGATGACTTGCAGCTTGTAATGGCTGAAAATCTCCCGATCGGACCACAATTTTTTTATATTTCATATTTTAGGTTTTAAGCCCCCCCCCCCCCCTCCACACACACACTCGACAAGAGTCCTGGGTTTCCTCATACTCGCAGAGAATTTGTTTAGTTATAGTTCATAGAAAAATTTCGCTGAAAATATCCCGATCGGACCATACATTTTTTATATTTCATATTTTAGGTTTTAAGCCCCCCCCCCCTTCCCCCACACACACACTCGACAAGAGTCCTGGGATTCGTCATACTCGCAGAGAATTTGTTTCGTTATAGTTTATAGAAAAACATCGCTGAAAATCTCACCATCGGACCATACATTTTTTATATTTCATATTTTAGGTTTTAAGCCCCCCCCCCCCACTCGACAAAAGTCCTGGGTTTCGTCATACTAGCAGAGAATTTGTTTAGTTATAGTTTATAGAAAAATATCGCTGAAAGTCTCCCAATCGGACCAGAATTTTTTTATATTTCATATTTTACGTTTTAAGCCCCCCCCCCCCCCCCTCCACACGCACACACACTCAACAAGAGTCCTGGGTTTCCTCATACTAGCAGAGAATTTGTTTAGGTATAGTTTATAGAAAAATATCGTAAATAAGAAAATACGAAATTACGGACATTTTATGTGCGCTGGGCGGGGGGGGCTCAGAAAATCCTTACCTCCTTCAAGGCTGTCAAACATTTAAAAAAAGGTTTCGTCTATTTTAGTGTTTTAAATTTATCAAAAATTTGGCTATATTAACGGCGGGGGCTCTCCCCCCTGGACACCCAATTGTCGTTTGTCTTACTAGAAACGTTTTCTTCATTCAATTGCCCTCACAGCGAAAAAAAAACGGCAATTTTTGTACGGCCCCTCAAGATTTGTGCCCAAATGTCCGGGTGCCCAAAAGTCCGGTGCCCAAATGTCCTAAACTCAGTGAGCCGCATGTGTTGTTTGTTACCTTCTTATGCTGAAACAGAATGTACTTCTCCTGAAGAACCAGTTTCGGATATAAATGCTCTTGCAACAACACTTCAAATGGAAGTAAGCATTTTGAAATTACCTTCTTCACTAAAGAGACACCAGCTATCTGCATATATTACTCGGAAACGGAGACAATTGTCATCTGCATTTGAAGAAACAATTTCAATCTACTATTTATGGAGCACCGGCCGAAATTTTACCGTGAACCTCTCACTCAGGAGTAAATACAAGTCCAGTACCAAACATAATTTCTAATGGATTAAAGGTGTTAATGATGCACTCCGATCGGATATAAGATATAACGATAAAATTCGTCTGATGACATTAATTCCGCCACATATGTACAAAACCAGCATTCTTCAAAATTTCCTTTCAATTACGAAACACAGCAAAAACAAATCAATAAATATATATATAAAGTATCAGATTTTTTTTTTCTTTAAAGGAAAGTAAACTGCATTGGAGAGATTTGGTAAGGAGATCCTTTTTTTTTTTTTTTTCATGCATGTGTGACTTCGTTTATTTGTACTTGCATTTGTTTTAGGTACTTTTGCAAACAGGAAACACTTCAACTTTGTTTCTGTTGAAAGCAGGGCCGAAACCCACAGTGGGAGAGGGGGTTTACATCTGACCTGACTTCTCTCGAAAGGAATTATCACCATATTGATATGAGCAGGGTAGTCGAAAACTTCAAAGCTTTTCATAATTTTCAGTTGGGGTTGATAATACAAAAAGAAATTAAATATAATGATTTGCCAGATACATGTACGGTAGAATTTATTCCATGGTTAGCGTGTATGCTGTGGCCGCAGGCATCTTACGGATCAGTGGAGTGGGTGGCGGCAGGTTCGACTCTTGTTACCAGCCAACTAAGTTGAAACATTGTTTAAAGCTACTTTGCTTTGAGACTCCTCGCCACCACGTGATGGAGGGGGGGGGTTCGAAACTCCGCTGGTCACCCATCGACCCAGCAGCATCTTCTAAGGGGACAGAGGACATGGGCAGTACATGGTTTATCGTGGCCCAGGTGAAAACCACTAAGAACCCCCCTAAAAATTGAAATCTTTGAATATGTTTTAAATAGATAAAAATGTTTACACCTAAAAGTGCGTAAGTTTTATATGTATTCTACTTATAAAAAAAATCAACTGATTGAACAGGAAATATACTCAACTTACATTTTATGAATAAGCGTGCAGACGTATGCGTTAATTGTTCCTTATTTAGTAGATTAGACAATTGCCTTTACGTTTCGGAGAAGAGGTATGCAGGGTTTGGGTAGCGACCGGCGCTTTCAACCGGAATCCCCCTATCAACCATAAGCGAGGTCAAGAGCATTGCACCCCCTCCCCCGTTCGCAGAGGACAAGACTGTCCTGAGCGAATATTTTACTATTACGAAAAACTGAGAAGTTGATTTTACTAGCAACTATAACAAAACAGCGACTGCTCTTCTGACAGTGGCCTACAGTTAGAGTCTACCAGAAAAGCTCGAGGGTGTTTAGCCCTCGAAAATTACTTACAGTACGTGTGCCCGCGTTCTTTTTTTTTCTTAAAATTATTTCACAATAGTTTTCTACTCTTTTATAGTTTCTTATGCGATGTTTAAGTATATTCGTAAACAAACAACTCTCTTTCGCAACTCAACTTTCTTAGTGGAGCAGCAAGGATTTGATTTATATATTTGTCCCCCCCCGACCGTTTTTTAGGCATGTCATCGCTCGGGGCAGGGTGAGCTGAACGTATCCAACCAGGGCTAGTTGATCCAACGCTCTCATTCGGTGAAGCTTTTTCCAAAAATGGCGCCTTTAGAACACGGGAAATCGTAAGGTTTCAAATCAAATTCAAACGTGTCTAACTCAGAAACGGGCGTTTTTAGGTCCGTGAAAATTTACACAGATTCTCCTGTTGATAATAAAGCAGTGATTTAATTTTCAGTATGTTAAAAAAATGGCTTTTTTTGAGAAAATCGTTGGCAAAGTTAGAGATTTTTCAAAATCGGCTGTTTTTAACGCTGCCAAAACGAGGAAAGTAGCAGTTTCACAGATATATAAAAAATTGCAAATAAAGCGCACAACAAAAAAACGAGTATAGAAAAAACTCCATCGGAACCAGTTAAAAAAATCTTAAAAAATTCAATTCTTTTTTAAATCACGTAAAGTTTTACGATTTTATTTTTATTTTAATCATACGATGTGTAAAAAATATTAGCATCATACATTATTATATATCATACACACAATGTAAAAAAAAATACAAGAACAAGATATCTTTTTTAATTCCGCTGCTATGACTCGTGTAAGTTAGGAAAAATAGCCGTTTTCTAAAGAGCTTGTTTGACGGTGCAAGATTTGAAACAGTATCTCGAAAGGAACGAAAAAAAAATATATGGGACTCCTTATTTTAGTCAAGGAACACCCCTAAATTTTTTTAGAGAAATCTCAGACCATGATGGTAAGACACAGACAGCCTGAGTTGAAATGGAACCCACCTTTAGCAAAAAGACCTACAACATGAATGCAAATAAGAATCTGGAACATGTTTTGGAAACAAATGGGGGGGGTGGAATTGCAGTTGCATAGTAACAATGACCGACTTTATTACTATGCAAAACAATTATATACATTTTCAATGTATTAAAGTAAGCATATTTATTAAATACATGTTTTACTAACTACTTCATGTTATGATAATTAACACAGCAATTAGATATCGCTGAATTGACTGTAATTACTGTTTCACACGTGAATCAAATCACATCAGAAAACTTCATCGCCGTGGAGCTGGAATCGAAACCGCATCTCCCGATTACCGTTCAAGCATGCTATCCGTTGAACCACCCACGACGAAGAAATCGCAAGCATCTGTGTGTTAAGAACATCGGAATATTCTCCGACCGCGTTCTTAATTAATGAATCTGCATGAACGCGGTCGGAGAATATTAGTAATATTAGGTGCTGTGTTAGAATTAAAAATAAATCTTCTACAGGCCCAGCGGACCACTCAAATTTGCAAATCACTGGTCCGTGAATGAAAAACCGTTCACATGTACAGTATATGCAAAAAATAACGTGTCATTTCATCGGAGCTGTATATCACAAATTAAGAGCAACAGAAGTCATGAAATTCAACACATGCATATACACTGAAGAGCAACTGAATTAGAGATACCTGTCTAGTAACATGTAGCACCACCTTTCGCCCTGACGACGGCGGCAATTCGTCTCGGCATGGACTTGACAAGACGCCGGAAGCGTTGGTAAGCGATACGGATCCATGACCCCTGAACAAGCTCCCACAGTTCACGAACATTTGATGGAGGGGGTCAGAGCCTCAAGCATTTCTCTCGATGGCATCCCTGATGTGCTCGATGAGATTCAGGTCAGGTGACCTAGCTGGCCAAGGAAGCGAGGTCACGTCGGTGGAGTGTTCATCCAACCATTCGGATACAATTCGGGAGTGACACGGTGCATTGTTTTCAGAATAAGGTCCCCAGTGGGATGTTGAAGACGCACAAACAGGAGCAAATGGTCGTCCAGTATATCCCAGTAACGTTGACCTGTGAGGGACGATGTCACACATACCAGGGGCCCCATTTCAGTCCACGTAAACAGTCTCCAGACGAGAATTCCATCCCCACCAGCTTGAAGAGTACCCTGCTGGCAAGAAGGATCCATCGCTTCATGTGGTTTGCGCCGTACTCGTATCCTGCCAACCCCATGTACCAACGAGAATCTCGACTCATCAGTCCAGGCAACATTTTTCCACATGTCTAGGGTCCAGTGGCGATGTTTCTGCGCCCATGCTAATCTTTGCACCCTGTGATGAGCGGTTAGCAGTGGTACCCTCGTGGGACAATGGCTTCTGTACCTCATAGCGAGGAGATGGTTCTGGATGTTGTGGCTGCTTACACGTTTTTGTGCACCAGCGTTAAATTGCCGAGTGATTTTTTGCACTGTGGCCTGTCTATCCACTGTTACAATGCGAGCTAGACGACGATGACCCTGTTCATCCACACCTGTTGTCCACGGCAGTTGGCCCTTGCAGGGATGGTTTTACCGGATCTGATGTACTCACAGTGCACCTGTGACATAATGGCTCGTGAAAATCACAGTGCCTGCACGACTTCCGAGTCGGAGTGATCCATTCGTCGGGCCCTGACAATTTGCCCACTATCAAATGCGCTTAGATCTTTCATCTTACCCATACTGCGTCCAACTCTTATCGATTCCCGTCGCATCACTCCTTATATTGTCGGATCGCTGCATACGTCCTGTCATTTCCGTTTACAGGGCCGCCCACAGCGCCACATTTGCATAACGCCAGCTGTCTCTAATTCAAGTGCTCTTCAGTGTACATGCGCATGCACAGCACACGAAGGTGCAAAGAAGAAAATAAGTAAGGGGAAAACCATACAGTATACTACTGATTATGAAGCACTATGCAACATAGCAAAAGCCACCTGACTGAAATACTTTGCTTCAGTGTAATGCAGGAGGTTACCCCATGTGGACAGAAAGACAAATGGGAAAAGCCAGATCATATACGGTTCTTCAACCTTCAGTTGGAAAGCATTATCAAAGACCCATATTCTGGGGTCACTACTTAGGCAAACAAGTGGTGGTGTCTAAATCCAAATATTTTGATTCAGACCACGGCTTCCTACAGTCCAAAATTTTCATAAAACTAAAGTATGGTTTGAAATTCTGATATTCAGTTTTTGAGTAGTAAATATCTGAATTTCAAAAAAATCCAAAAACTGTCATAGCCAAACCTGGATATTCTGAAATTTGGTTCAGTTCTTTATAAACTTGATAATTCTGAAAAAAGCGGGGTTAAAAAAAATTACTGGCTACCCAGGCCAGTGACATAAGTAGTTCACTGGCCCAGTAAAATGTTCACTGGCCAATGGCCAGCGGACCACTGGGTAATTCGAACGCTGAGGTGTGCAATTTAATTCTCGGCCACAGGCACGACACATTGCAGGGTTCCCGATAGCGTGCGCAGACGCGCGTTTCGCGCAAAGAAGTTTGAATTCTCGCAAGAAAAATAAAGTGACGCGCGAAATGGGCGCACGCGCAGAAAGATTTCAATCGTGGGCTATTAGAATGGAAAGTCTACGAAGGCGATGCCGTTTCAGATCACGTGTGCCGATTTCACGACGTCACGGTCCAATCCTAATGTTCAGTTACACGTGCCGATTTCATGACGTCACGGTACAATCCCAGTATTTCCCTTCCGGTCGTATATAAACGGATTACGGGATAATCCACGTAGAGCCATCACCTCCTAATGGCCGCGGGTGGCCGAGTGCGCAACGTTCGTGACTGCCACGGGAAGGGCCTCGGGCTCGATCCCAGGCAGGTACGAACGCTCGATCCACTAAATACCCGCCGTGCGTCTGATGGGCACGTTAAGCCGTCGGACCCCGGGTACTGGCCCCCGGTAATAAATAAGGGCGCCTTCTTCCCCCTTTCTACTTCGCTTCCGTGTCACTTTCCTATCAGGCGCTCCAGCCCAAATCTCCTAGTTTCCTATTTCTAAGAGTTGTTTAAGACCTGGGATCAGACACTCCCTTCCTAAAATCCTCTACATATGATCATCCGCGTAGAGCCCGGGTGCTGGCTTCCCGGTAATAAATAAGGGCGTCTTCCTCCCCCTTTCTACTTCGCTTTAAATATATTCGCAAACTGCGATTTTGCGAATATATTTATAGTTTTTTTTCGCACAAATGCGAAAACTATTAATTGGTCCCGTTTCTAAGTAAGCGCCTTTGAAATTCAGATATTGGATACATCGGCAAAGCCAATATCGGACGGATATGGGGTGACGAACGGCCAGAGGATATTGGATGCATTGGCAAAGCCGATATCGGGTGAAGAACCGCAAGGTGATATTACATAATATGTCGGAAAAGCCGATATCTGTGCAATGACGTCCGCATACCTGCTAAGTATTCCGGCTTTCCCGAAAGTTTTACGGACGGAAGATAGTTCTTCCGGATTTTCGCCAAAATGGCCCGTGAATTTTTTTTTTTTACTGATGGAAATTGATATCGTTGTTATTGTCGCTTAGTGTAAACTCCTGCTTTTGTTTTATTATGATCTCATAGCGATTGAACCTTGTGTTATCTCATGTTTCTAGCTGGGAGCGATCGCACACACTTACGCTCCTTCAGTGTTGGAACTAATTGCGCCAAAGTGCTTAATTTTTTTAATTCTGCGCCGTGCAGAGTTCGCCAAAATGCGTAATTACGCGTCTGGTACGCATCAAAACGTGTGTTTACGCATCGAAATTTTACCAACGCGTAAAAATACACATCGGGACGGTATTTCGTCTTTCAAAAACGGAAGTAAACGAAATAAAGATTTCCATAATCGTAATTTCGTTTTCCTGCGATGTTGCCTCTGTCCAGTATTGTTGTTATACATCACTTTATTCCAAAAATATTTGTATTTCAGTTGGAAAATGGAGGGAAAATTTCCGAAAACGGAAATTCGACTGCGCAAAAATTTCCCTGTAATCTTCAGGCATGAGCGTGCAACAGCTTCGAGAAATTTCTCCTTTTACGTCATAATTGGAGTTTTCCTCGAGATCGATGCATAACTGAACAGAAATTTCGGGGCAATTGGTAGCGGAGGAGAATATTTTTCGCTGGAAACTTTCGAAAACGGAAGTTTTGTCTTTCAAAACTTTCGAAAACGGAAGTTAGACACACTGAATATTTCTCTCATAATCGTAATTTTATTTTTCACGCGATGTTTCCTCTGCCTAGTATTGTTGTTAAATATCATTTTATTTAATAAATATTTGTATTTCAACTTGAAAATGGAGGGAAACTGTCCGAAAAGGAAAACTGGACGTAGCAAAGATTTCTCCCGTAATTGTATCCCCCCCCAACGATGTTCTGAACATGTATCCTGTATTCTTTTTCCCGTAATCGTAATTCTTTTTCCTGAAAAGCGAAAGTGAAGAAGCTGAAAATTTGTAAGAATTGATGCATGGTGTTCAAAAGTATTCATATTCTCAAAGTTACACTATTCATCCTCTTTCTAAAATAGCGCTATCGTGCATTCGTGATGGATAAAATTGTCATCCAAGGGCATTAAAAAAAAAAAGTCACTGTCTTGTCATTGCTTAAATGAAATCAAGTTATTTCTAAAATTGCATCATTCAATTCAAAAAAAAAAATTAAAAACCTTGAAAATCATCACAATTTCTGAACTCCATCTACAGAAAAATAATTGAATACAAGTATCATCAAACATACTGCTAGCACATCCCATACATTACCGCTCTCCCCTAATAATAGATAATCATACATTAACAGTTCTGGTACTGTCTCAAATGTTCTTGATTTTATAGTAAATCTTGATTTTTGCAAGCAATCTTCTTGATTTGGGAAAAAAAAAAAAAACATTTGGGGGGGGGGGGATTGTGGTAACATACTTTGATAATCATTGCAAGTGAGTGAGATGCATGCTGCTCTCTTTGCCATGCCTAGAAACCAGTTCAACATGTGAAAATATTGCCAAACTTGTGTCTGAAGAATTTCAGTATCTTGGTATTCCGTGGATGAACTGCCTTGTCTTATGTGATAAGACTCCTGTTGTGGTGGGGAGAAAAATTGGTGACTCTCTGAAAAAAATAGTGTCTCACTCTCTAAAAATGAAACTCATTAACAAGGTTTGTTAATCTTATTTTATACTTAAATACTAATTTTTTTTAATATTTCTTTATTTGTATTAAATTATTAACCGTAATAAAAAAATAGAGAAACCTATAATATACAATTTTATTATTTATAAAGTGTAAATACGCGCCGCTGAACGCGCGTTGATGTCCTGGTTTTTGATTTTGAAAAGTTGGCAGCTCTGATATTTGTTCTTACTTATAACACAATGAAAAAGTTCCTCATTAGGAAGAGAAAACATTCTACTGACGATTCTGCAAGTTTGGCATCGAGTGCTACGATTTTAAACAGTGAAATATTGCCCGAGAAATGTAGTGAGGCTGTTCCTGCTGTACCTCCAACTGAATTAAAAACATCTTAACTTTCAAGAGAAATGGTGCAAAATGTACGACTGGCTTGAAGTCGAAACCGACGAAAATAAAACAATTTTGATGTTTTGATCATTTTGCAAGGCATCATCAAAACCAGCATTTTTTGCAAAAGGTAAGTTAATGCCATTCATTATTTTATCAATGTATAAATGTTCTGTTTTTTCTCATCTGAAGAACTCGTTTCTAAAATTTGGCTCATGCTTGTATTGATACTGAGATTTTTTTTTTATCCTGTCGTAATTTTTGGGCTAAAAGCAACGGCTCATACAGTGTTAAAGTGATTTTTTTGTTTTCGACGTTGTAAAGGTCCCTGTGTTTATTTTATTATTCATTGTTGTGAAAGGAGCCAATTCGCTGAAACACTTTTGGGATGGGAAGTAAATATCCTCATTGGTGTCATGCAAATTTGTTTTGAAGTTGTTAGACCACTTCAAAGATTTTGAAGATTTGAAATGCCTGTTGAGTGAATATCCATTTATATTTATTCTGCTAAAAAATAGCTATGCTAGTTTTAAATTTGCAGATGTTGCAGAACTTTTCATCTGCAGATATAAAGATGTGTATCCAAGCACAGTGTTGTTGTATGAAATTGCTTTGGTTGTGACAATAAGTTTTGCATCAGTAGAGAGTTCTTTTAGCACAAAAAATTGAATAAAAGATAAATTTCGCAACAGCCTGAAAGAATAAACTTTAAAAAATTTGATTCGAATATCAGCAGCAAATTTAACACTAGAAAGCTTTCCATTTCACAAAGCTGCTGAAATATTTAATAACAAAATTAGAAGATATGTATAAAATATTTATATTATTTTTGTGTTTGTTCGTTTTTTTCCCCCATAAACGTAGTATTTTTCTCTAAGTTTACGATTGTTTAAAATTCACCCCTGATTTTTCAAAATCACCCCCAGAAAAAAAGCCTGGGGGACATTTTCACGCCTGATTCTGGAAGCCTGGCGAGAACCCTGCATTGACAGCAAATTATAGCAAATTGAATATGTACCTAATCAGGGAAATAATCCTCGTCGTGTTGCATACATTTGGGCCATCAGTCAAGGAGCTGCTAAAAGCCACTGCAGATAAAAGAGGGCTCTTTCAAGTTGATAAAGTCATTAATACTTGTGTGGACCTCCTCGACAGATGGGAAGTGTGTATCACTCAGGTGATGTTGCAGGGAGCGAAAGAGGTGATAATCTGATGGGGCGAAGTCTGGAGAATACGCTGGGTGATACAAAATCTCCCATCCCAGGTTGGTGATCGTGATTAAAGTCGTTTTCACAGTGTGAGGAAGCGCGTTATCCTGAAGCAACAGGACCAACCTTCTGCCCTTGCTGGTGTATGTCCTTTTCGCCTCCATTGCGTCACTCACACAAATGAATTGCTGACAATAACGCTCAGCATCGACCGTTTCACCAGGTTTGAGCAACTCATAGTGTACAACACCACGCTGATCCCACCATATGCACAGCAACAACTTCCTGGTATGGATATTCGGTTTGGCGGTACTGGTGGCAAGTATTTGTCATTTTCTTGTAGGACTTCCGTCCATAGTAAGTAGAGTTTAGGTCCCAGCCACCTACAGCGAGTTCGCCTTTTGGGCAGGACACAGAAATGAAAGGAATGAGAGCAAGTCTAGCGACTTTGACAGAACAGTTTGTAGTGAAATTAGAGTACAGTAGATGGCGCCACCGTACAAGTACGATGTTGCTCATAGAGGGGTGAGAGAAAGTCGGGGGGGGGGGGCACAGGAAAGGACACCCATTTAACCGGTGGGTCCAACCCGGAGGCCGTCATTTAACGTACTCATCCTATGCACAGCGGATATTCAGAGATTGTTAATAAATCACACCATCTCTGAAATATCAGCCCAGGATCGAACCTGGGGACCTTGCATTGACAGTCTGACTCGCTAACCACTGAGCCATCCACGGCTCTGGCGGTACTGATGGTAGGCTGACCTGGATAAACCCACAATTTGCGCCACTTAGGAATATCGTAGAATATCCACTTCTTATCACAGGTCAAAATCTTGTGGAGGAAATCCTTCTGGAATCTGGAGAGCAAGGACACAACAACATCATAGCACCTAGACTTGTTCGCAGCTGTGAGTCGGTGGGGCACCCAACGGCCCTCTTTGTGAATCCGTCCAAGCTTGTGCAGGCGCTTTGCAATGGCTTGTCATGTTCCTGGGTGAGCTCTGGCTGTGTGCGACAGGGATCCGCATCCAACAGTTGTTCCAGTTCCTCATAGTCAACTTTCTGTGACTGTCCCAGACATTCTATATCACAGAGAAAAATTTCCCTGCTTAAACCGCTGGAACCACTTCTTACACATACTGTAGAACACAGCAGCCTATCCCAAAGCAGCACAGATCATTTGCTGGGCTTTCACAGCACTTTTTTCAGCTGAAACGCCAATAGGAGGCAGTGCCTCAAACGTTCCTTCTCCAAAAAGCCACATTGCTTTTGCTGCCAACTTTCGTCCCTTCTGTCACTACGCTACGAGCGGTTGCGTTTGCTTGGAAAGTTGTTGGATGCCGCTGCAATCAGCCATTATCGCACACAGCCATTTACATTTGCTGACATTCTATGATCGCTTGCAGTCAGGGGCTGAGAATTAAGTTGCACACCTAATATTTACGCTTTTACTTTAGCACTAAAAATAAATTAATATGCCTTAGGACTCAGAGGCCTTTTTAATAGTTTTTATTCCATTGTGCTCATATTCATAAGGTTTGCACACCAAGCATACACGAGACTGACGAAGAAGAAAAAAAAGCTGAACTTTTGAAGCGGTGAAACAGTGCTGAACATCACAGCATGAGCAAGATGGAATAGTTCACTGTAATTTATTTATGTAAATATTAAACTGCAACACATTCCTGCATTCAAAATATAACATTATTGACATTCATCAACAACGCAGGTTAGAGGGAACACCGGGGGGGGGGGATTACGATTACGGGGAAATCTTTGCTCCATCCGACTTCCGTTTGGGAAAATTTTCCTACATTTTCAAGCTAAAATGCAAATTTCTATAGAATAAAATGATATTTAACAATAATACTGCGTAGAAGAAACGTTGCGAGAGAAGAAATATGTTTAACCGAAGTTTTAAAATCGGAATTCTGTCTACAGACGGAAAACGACCCCCCCCTCTCAAATCTGTTCAATTATGCTTCGATCATGAAAACCACACAAATGGAAGAATCTCATGCCTGAAGATTACAGGGAAATTTTTGCGCCGTCTAACTTCCATTCTCGTAAAGCTTTCTCCATTTTCAAGCTGGAATAAAATGATATTTAACAATACTGAAGCATCATGAGAAAAAGATATTAAAAACACGGGGGAAATCTTCACTTCATTTAACTTCCGTTTTCGAAAATTTCGAAAGATGAAACACTGTCCCGAGAAAAAAATGACCACCTACCAATTTCTCTTCAGTTTTGCATTGATCTTCAAAATGACCCAAATGATGACAAAAAAAAAGCGGAATTCTGCGAATTCGCAGAAGAATCTCATGTATGACCACGTCAAGTTAGTAATATTGTGCTTTTACTTAAGAATAAATAGTCCATACACTTGACCAAAATCTATTAAAAAGGCCTAATATATTAATAAATATGTAATGCTTAAGTATATGTACCAAATTGCTGACTGGACTTGGTGTCCAAACCTTATGAAAATGCGCACACCAGAAATACATCAAACTTATTTATTAATATTTAATGCCCAAGTAAAAGCACAATAATACTAACTTGACTTGGTGGCTAAAGCTTATGAATATGAACAAAACAGAATAAAAACTTAAAAAGGCCTATGTATTAATAATTGATTGCTATGTAAAAGCAAAATAGTACCTTACTTGACTTGGTGTACCTTATGAATATGAGCATCACATAACCAAAATCTATTTAAAAGGCCCAGGTCTAAAGCCTACTGATTAATACTTAATGCATAATATTACTAACATGAATTGGTGTCTGAACTTTATGAATATGAGCACAAAGCAATAAAAATTGTTAAAAAGGCCTAGACCGTGGGCCTATTTTTAAATATTTGATGATTAAGTTAAAGTGCAATGTTGCTAACTTGACGCCCAAACCTTATGGATATACATGGCAGAATAAAAACGGTTAAAAAGCCTAAGCCATATTAATCAATATTTTGTGCTTAAGAGCACAATATTACTAACTTGACATGTTATGCAAACCTTATGAATATGAGCAGGGTAAGTTTAAAATTTTCTAAAAGGGCTGAGCCCTAAACTATTTAACCTTACAACCATAAGAACTGTGGATTCAAAGTTGCTAAAATACCCTAAATCAAGGCACATATTACCAGTGACTTAGTAGAAATGCAACTTTAGGAGAAGTTATTTTGATACAAATAATTTATGTTCTCATTCAACCAATGCTGAAGAGCACAATATGAGGTGACAGCAATAAAATGGTAATCTTTAGAGGTAACCTATGGGGAAAGAAGACACAGTGAAATCAAAAGTGTGATTCTTGAAAAACTCCCTAAAGGTTTTGTGGTCATCCTACATGAAGAAGAATAAATATGTAATTTTTATACATTCCCTAAACATTTTCGTGGCCACTTGGCAGGGGTAGACAAATCCATGGCGACTGAAATTTTTTAGCTGGCGCCTAATTATTCAAATTTCATTCAGAAAATTTATTTCAAATTCCATTTGTAAAAATCTGAATTTGTACTATCTCTTTAACACAGCAACAACTACAGTATAAGGATTTTTTTCTGTCAATGTCTTTTTTGCAGACCAAACACCATACAATCAGAATAATGATGGCATGGTGCCAGCATAAACTTTTGGTACTACCGCCAGCTGAGTTATGCAGTCTGCAGCGATCTTCACAAGTAGTGATTTAGCTGAGGTTTCGTAGTGCAATCCGAGAGAGATGCATGCACTCTTTTGGAATGTGCATCAGAAATATTCTTAAACATGACCACAGATTTTGCATGGGGTGCTTATAAGTGTATTTATTCATTAGTCTTGTTACGGATGTGGTACACCAGAAAACAAAGCTAAAATTTTTGCAATGAAAACATATTTTGAAGTGCAACTATTAAAACAAGTATGTAATATATTTCCTGGTTTAAGTTGCACGTTTTGCACTAGAACAATGCGTACAAAATACATTAATTTGGACTGACGAGAAACACAATTTTGAATGTGTGATTTTTGTTGAAATTGCTCGCAGTTTTCTCTTAGTATCTTCTGAAAAAACGTGATGGTTCCTAAAAAAATGTAGGTGGTGTCTGAAAATTTGGGATTTTTGTCTATCCCTGCCACTTGGCCGTATTCTACTTATAGTTGAAATTTTTGAGGAAAGTTTACCCTACGATATTTGCATCTTTCGATGATTTCATTTTCAATGAGTTCACCTGAAGCCCTAATTTTGTAAGAATTTTTTTCCGATGAATTCTCCATTCAATGAATTCATTTTCAATTAATTCACTTCCGATAAATTCACCTGGAGCCCTATCAGAAACATGCTGTAGGCTGTTTTCAAGTAAATATTAAGCTCCCACAAAAAATGCTAAAATGAAAAACCATGAACAATGACTGCAGTGTTTGTATCAATCAACAGTATATTGTACAAGCAATTCAGTAGTCAATGATTTATTGTTTATGCATCCACACATAGTCTAGCAATGGGCTTCAAAAGGCTTCAATGAAATACTAGTGCCATTCCTCCAATTAGTAATTTAATTTTATAAGGACCTCCAACACCAAATGGAGGGTTTGGAAGTTTTTAATCAAACTTTCTAAATCATTTCACAGGGCAGATTTACGCACACTGAAAATTCTTTCCTTATGAATAAAAAAATATGGAAAATAATGCTTAAAATTTATATAAGGTACTGGAAACATGTTATCATCAACCTACTACTGGATGAATATCTTTTTCACAGCTTTCTGTCTTCAGCCAGTCTTCATGTCACACTGGCATGCTTTTGAATTTCATCCAATCATCTCCCACAGGGTCTTCCTCTGGGTATTTATCTGTTTGCTTGATAAAGATGATATACTGGTAAAATAAATAAATAAAGATGGTATTCTTTCAAAATTCTCATTGTGGCGATATGCTAGAAAACTTAAAGCTCCCACAAAAAATGCTACCAAGAAAAATTTCAGCCAACACATTTTTTTTTTTTTTTTTTTTGATTGGGGATTTAATGATTACTGTGAGCAACTCGGTGGGCTATAAACAGTCGCCCATCCCCTATTCAAGGCCACTGGTTCCAGGGAAGGAACAGAGCCAGTGCCATGAGACAAATACACTCTCTGGGATTCGAACCCAGATCCATCGCGGACAAATGATCAGAAGCCATCGCTTAGACCACTGTGCCACTGGGGGCAGCGCTAACACATTCCAAAGCGCTAATTTCAGTGCAGACATGATATAAACAGGTTACTCATTAATATAATGAATCATCTAATCTAACACCTAGTTACTTTTTTTGTGCCATGTATGCAAATGAATAAAAAGCGCAAATAAATATTCCTTACCAGTAAAGAGAACACGACCATATAAGATGAAACTAAGAAAGCTGGAAGTTCTTTGGCAGTCCAGCCCTTGTTATTTCAGCTGTATGTTAGTCAAAGCCCCCATCTGTGGTAGCAGCATATGAGGACAAGATTGCAATACATCTATATTCTCTTTTCTTTTAAGAGGAGCTTCACATGCTCCCAGTTAAATTCTAATTTTCAGGTGAGTATCCCTTTTATTCTAATACTGTTTTCTTATTGTATAATTATTAATCACAAAAATGTCATTACTATGGATAATTTTAATAATGTTATTTATATTAATATTACACATGATTATAATTGCAATATTACTGCTATTGACGATAATATGACCCCCCCCCAAGAAAACGCATGTTGCCAGCTATCAGAACAGTCACTAACCACAAGTGACCAAGCAGTTATACCAATTACTCCAAACAACAGAAAATGGGAAAACATCGCACTTATTTAATGAAACAAAAAAATCCCCTTTTGAACTCCACTGCATACAGTTGATAGTTCACTGGTTTCCAGTAATCTTTCAAAACTTGGACATACTCAGTTTTAAAGACAATTGCAGATATTCTCAGTTCTTTTTGGTGGATTTAGATATTTCCTGCATTAGTGATTTCTAGAAAACTAATTTTGTAGCCATAGGAAAACCATATGCCCTAACAGTCCTTCCTAATATCAAGATGACTCGTACTCTGGTACAAACTGATTAGCTTGTCTGTCAACCGTCATCCTTCGTAGTCATGAATTTAAATGGAGCAATGTGGGTACATACTACACTGACAGGCCAGTTCATTAGGTACATCTGCCAATGTCACATAAATAACTCACTACAACTCATAAGTCATTGTGAACACAGTATAAATCAAGCAGACCAGCTCATTTGACCCAGTTGACATTCGATTTAGGATTGGAGCAGACACAAAAAGTAATCCAAGCAAATTTGATCACTGCATAATAGTTGGTTCCTGGCATGCCAGTTCAAACATCTTTGAAATAGTCATCATCCATGGCTTTTAATGCACTAACACAGCAAGAGGTTATTGTGAATGGTGCCACACACAAAAAAACTTCCAGCAATAAGTCATCCTGTGAACAATAACAGCTAGTGTATTAAGAGAAATCAAAGACGCGTGGTGAGAATCAAGCAAACAAACAGATAGGCTACAACCCAGCAAATTCACCATTACCATGCTGACAGTCAATTCTGAATGAACCACTTAATAAATCATATCGCAAATCTAGGTTACAACAGCTGGCAAGTGCCTTTAACAAGCTCGAAAGCATCGATAGTGGACTGTTGCGAGCTGAAAAAAGTTGCCTGGATGGATCAACCAAGGTTCATTCTGCATCATGCAGGACCCATCTCATCAGGGGTTGACACACACCTGATGTGTTGACAGGATGTGATGGTGTGTTGGTCTAGGGAATGTTTTCCTTGTATGCATTGAAATATCTGGGAAATATTTTCCTTGTATGCAATTGGCACCCAATACCCATCAAAGGACATTTGAATGCTGTGATGCATCGAAACATTATTGCTGAACATATTCATTTCATTATGGATACAGTTTATCCTCAAGCAGACAGACATGTCCAGTAAAAAAAAACACTCCTGCTCACAAGGCTTATGTCATCAAATAGTTCCAGTAACATGCTAACTTTGTACAGTCCTGGATTTAAACCCCATCAAGCAATCCTGAGATGAGGTGGAATGGGCTGTTCACTGCAAAACTATGCCACCATCCAATCCAATTTGTAGCAATTGCGCACTTCATTGTTTTTGCATGGTGCAATATTCCTACACACTTCCAGCATCTGATATGTTCCATGCCCTGACAAATTTTTGTTCTGCAGGCCAAGAACAGTGTAACATACAACTAGGTAAGAGCAGGGGGTAGATAACACAAAATTTTAAGGTGCTAGCTCTTTTTCTTTCGGAACCAGCACAATTTTTCAAGAGATACAAGGAGAAAACTAAGATCAATTGAAACAAAAGACACATATACAGTATTGTGATCAACAGTTAAAATTAATATATTATTTCTTAGAAACTGTTCAATAATTCAGTGCAATACCTACAACTAAAACTAGGGAACATATATATATTTGCACTAAAAGTTGCATTTCAAAATAGGTTTTCCTTTAAGAAAGTTCAGCTTTGTCTTCTGATGTGCAATGTTCAATAAACAGTTCGATGTCATCTGCTTAACAAAATAGCACCCCAAGCAAAATTGATGCCATAGCTACGGCCATCTTTTATGTTTACTATGTATGCATACAAGTATCTTTACCTGTTTTGCATGACAGAACTTCAGCCAGAATCACTACTGCCGCTACTGCTGCAGAATGCATACCTCTGCTGACAAAAGTGCCAAAAATACAGTACCCTTTGTGAAAATTGCAACACCATGATGAACTGCAGGTATTAGCTTGAAACTTACAGGATATGAACAACAGATTGAAACATGCGAATGATTACAATGTCAGTAAAAATGTGCATGCGGTTTCAGAGCAGCACCCTCTGAACTGTCCAGTCTTAGGTATAAAGAGCTGGCTCAAATGAGATGTTGTGATCAGTGAAGAGCTGACATTGAGTCAAAAGGGCGTTTCTTGTGTCTCACAATGCCCTGTCACAAAAGAAGGTCACATTATGAACACCCGGACAGACTTTGAACAAGGAAGGATTGTTGGAATGAGAGAAGTGACAGTGATGCGAACGTGGTGCGAGTGGACAGATCAGGCTTGGATGCACAGAAATCCAAGAAACAGACTGCAAAATCACACGACTACATGGGGGTGAGAGGCACCTTTACTGCATGGCAACAACTGATCACAGAGCAACATCCACAGTGTTAGTGCAGCAGTGGAGCACTGGTCAGGTTTTAATGTCATCCACTTAATGGAGAAGGACAGTTTGATGTCATCCACTTAACAGAGGACTGGTTGCTAGCAGCCCAATACTGCACAATCCTTTGACTCTCAACCACACACCTCAGTGCACAATCCTTCGACTCTCAACCACACACCTGCAATGGTGTCTCAAACACAGACATTGGTGCACTGATTTGGTTGTGTTTTCTGACGAGCTCAACAAATCAACTAGCTGAGCCATGACAGTCGCATACATTTCGAAAACATCGTAGTGAATGGCACCTTGCAGTTGGGCATTTTACAACGTCTTGGTTTAAGCTGCCAATGGGTTCAATTCACGAACTTGCCTGATACAAACTGAGGGAACTAACTCTCAATAGCCAGTGTTGCATCAGGGATGTTTGAGATAGAGATAATACCCTTCCTTCAGAGTTGTTCTGGCTACATATTCCAGGAAGACACTAGGCCACTTGTGGCCTTGAATGTCCAAAATCTTTCAGAATGCAGATCCCACTTCCTTCCTGGCCTGCACGTATGCCATATATGTCTCCTATCAAACCCGTTTGGGACATGGTAGCTAAGCAACTGGCCCGTCATGCGCTTCTGCCAGTCACCACAAATTAACTTTCTCACATAAAAGCAGACTGGCAGGCTATTTCCCAGAACAATATCCATTAAAAACAAAAAAAGAAACCCTCTTCCATTCAATGCCACACCTTGTAGAGGCTGTTATTGTTGCTTGAGGTGGCTTCACACAGTACTTAGCTTTGAATTGAAAAAAAACTTCTATAGCTCTACAGATGTAATCAGTTATCTCCTGTAACATGAGGAATCTGTGATATAAATTTCATTGAAATAGCGAGATTCTTTCTTGGTATAGAAATGTTCACAAACAGTGGTGTAGTTACTGGCATCTTCATTATTTTGAAGTACTCTATAAAACATACACAAAAAATCTATACACTGTACTTGTTGCTTTATTAAAAATGGAAGCTTCATAATAGCCAAATTTTGAAAATTGAAATTTCCACAGTAGAATTTGAAAAAATTCAGAGACCAGGTAAAAAATTTCATGTGCTATGGCAACTTTAAATTTGTCCACCTTTGGCTAAGAGCACCTAATAAATTGGTATCACAGGGAATGTCATGGGTAACTTCCAGAATGTATCCTGTTTTTGTATCACCATCTATCCATATCTCGTGTCTTTCAGGCATTTCTGGAGACTTGTTTTTATATCAGCTGCTCACAAAGTAGGTCACTAAGTTTTCTGACCTGTTTATTATATCCTCAAAGGGGAGTGTTCTCATCCCTATCCATGTAAGATTAGCAGTGCAATAATTTGTCTTAAAAGAGAAGTTGCTCTATACTTCGCAAAATAAGCATTGTGTGATACCTCCATTTTCCTTTCAACTCATCGTCAAGAAATGTCCGTCCTATCAGCAAATAGAGTATGTGTACTGCAAACAGAAACTGTGACGTCACATCTTTATACAGCCAATGGCTGTCATCCTTGGCTAGGGGCACAGACTGTACCTTTCCATCTCTATTAACATCCTGCATCACTACAATCAGATCAGGATACAATCTAAAAATTACCTTTGTCACTTCTTGGCAAAGTTTTAAAATTGCAGCTAATCAGTGCCATAGTATCTGATTGGAATCACTGTGACACAACAGCCATATGACTGGTGTTAACAGTTGCACAATTTGCTTGGAGTAATGTAGATTATACACCATTTTTCAACATTAATTCTTAGAAACACTACTTACTCAATGCTATGGGGATACATAGTATCGTAGTAAGTAGTTTTTCTAAGAAAAACTATTTACTCGATGCTGATAGGGATTCACACAAAATGATAGCCATGAAGCTGGTGTCAGCCAAGGTAAGTAGATAGTAGAGGTAGGTCCATAAGCCGGTCGAGCGGTATTGGCTGCTTGGTACCACACCCCTGTGACGTCAAAGGTGCAAAGCAGCTAAGGACCGAAGTATTCTGTTTAGCGTTTTACAAGCTTTTGAGAGAAGACTTTGGGTGCAAAAATTCAAGACTTCATGGAAAACACTTAAATAAAATATTTCAGAATATTTTACTCTGCAGTAATGGAGAGTATCTTCAAATACAAGGCAACAAAATGTATTTCGATTTCCAAAAGAAATATAAATATATTGAAAAAAATGTCAAAAAATTAAAATTTGCACTTAGAAACTTTTTAAAGTAAAAACTAAAATCGCAGTAAAATTAATTATCTAAATAGCTAATACTTTAAAAAGAAATACTGCCGTTCACTATAAACAATACAAATACCTTCGTCATTTTTTTAAACTAAAGATTAAGAGCTATGAAAGTTGATAAATTTTGTTTGATTTTCAGGTGTGTAAGTGAAATTTATAGTTATTTTCAAACTTTCAGCTCGGCGCTGGGTGTTGAATATTAAAAAAAATAATTCATTCCGTGAACGCGTTATTCTAGTTACAATAAATAAAAGATCAAATATGGTGTGTTATCACACAGATAGCTGCAACGAGCGAGAAAGAAGATCTCTTCATTCCGGATAAAAAATAAATTCAGATGTTTATGTTAAGATGCTGTATGATATGATTTGTAACACTTAACAACTGTGCATGTATTTCTTCATTTTCAGAAAAAAAAATTCCTACATTTTAGGTAACAAAAATACAAAGAATATACCTTTTTGAGTTTGTAGTACCTCTCATGACGAGTTTGTTTTACTTCTGAGAACTTTTTGCCCAATGTTTATTTTTTATTTTCATATTAATACTGAAGTTTCGATCGTAACTCAGTCATACAATTATTAAGGAATTTAATCCTAATAAAAACGCTCAATTTTGAGTGAAGATGTACGATTGTTTCATCCACCTCTGGAAACACCTTTTTGAGTTCCAAAGATAAATGCTTAACCATATGATTTTCGCAAGTTGTTCTCCATGGACTTTCAGGAAAACACTTTCAAATTTTCGAAGAATTTCCATACAAGAACTTGCAAGATACGTATGACCACCTCTGCTGATATGATTTTTGAAAAAAATTCTGCTCAAAGTTTCTTTTGCTTTTTTCACCGCTTTCCTCAGCAAAAACAGATTTTTTTTTCTTTTTTTTTTTCAGCAATGCATTTTCAGATTGTACATTTCTAGCTTTCAAATAATTAATTTTAGCTTTGGTTTTCCAATACTGAAGTTTCGATCGTAACTCAGAATTTATTTTATTGAGCTTTTCTACATATTTTTAATGGTGCAATTTTCTTTCCTTGTTCTTCTATTTCGACTTTCAAGCTAAATGAAAAGAATCACTTTCAGCTAGTCGTCAATAGACTGAACTTGCAAATCTGAACTTAATCTGGCATTCTTTGATATAAAATTCTGCGTTACTTCTGACAAAAACTGCTGAGATTTTTTTTTTCAGCACGTTTTGAGCTTTCTTGCTTTGTGCTTGAAGCACAACAACCAAATATATTAATGTGAGGAATCACACCTGTTTTCAGGCGAGGCGAGGTGAGAATTGCAGCATATTAATTCACTTTTAAATCTCTTTCAAAATCCTCATCAAAACGGGCACAGCATATTTTGGCGTTGTCAGCGTTAAATGCATCTTTTCGTCGACATGAGTTCATCCAGGCTTTTCTCAAACTGCCCTTTGGAATCCGATGAAAATTTAAGTTGGAATCTTTCGATCTTTTGCTGTTGCCACAAAACGCAACACGGCATCCAGGCATATCTATTTATGCACAATGCACAAAAAGCTGCTTTAACCAAGCATATTAATAAAAAAAATTATAAACTGACTATTAACTCACTGCGAAAATGTGTATCATTTGCAAAATACTGGACAAAAGTCGTTGAAACTTTGCATACGTTCTAAAAAGCATATGCACCTTAGGCAGGATGTCAGTCTCAACTTTGACTAATTGCTAACTCCGTTTGCACCTTTGACGTCACAAAACTCACCCCGCCGGAGGGTTTAGAACTACTAGCTTTGAAAACCTGCTCTCGGACCTACCTTCTATATTCTACTTACCTTGGGTGTCAGCTGCTGCTCACATAGCAGCCAACACCAAACCTAGTGCGAGTTCACAAAACATGCATTCATTGCATTTTTTATATTGAGAATCATAGATAGCATCAGTACAAAATAACTCCGTTTCCATGAATGAAATACGGTATTACACCATTGTAAAAAACATATTTGGAAGCTGTAAATCCGTTTATTGGTGTAAATATGACCTGAATTGTAAGTCAGATAATATCCAAAAACTTGACATTTTTTTAGTGGTTAGCATGCTCGGGCGTTATTCGGGAGACATAAGTTCGTTTCCCACTCCAGGACAATGAAATTTTCAAGTTTTCTGATATTATCTGACTTACCATTTAGGTCATATTTATACCAATAAACAGATTTACAGCTTCCAAATTGGTAACTCTTTTTCCAATGACTGCACACTGCTTGATATTCTCAATCTATAAATAACCAACATGAACAAAATGTACTGGTACACTTCTAAAAAATTGAGTGCACCTAACTTCTAATGGATTACCCAGTTTTCTTCCCATGGGTGTGACCACTGGAAATTTACCAGTCTGGATCTCACACACCCAACCACTACTATTGTCTTTACTCACAATACAGGTAGCATTCCATATGCCACCCTGGATGGTCTATGCACTGGCTTCTGACCATTTGTCCAGGTTATGCATGGATGTTGTGTTTGTCATATGACACTAGCTTTCTCTTACCAGGAAACAGTGGTCCAACATTAAGGATGGGCGACTACTTATAGTCCATCGAGTTACTCATTGTGGTTGTTAAATGCCTAAACAAAAAAGTCTTTATATTTCTTGTTTCATCTTATTAAATATTCCTATCAATAAAACTCAATCCTTTCCAAAGAAAAAGTTCATATATCACATACAATACATTATTTTATGCCAAGTCTACATAATTTGGACCTTGCTTCCCACTCAAAGCACATTTTTGGTACAATCTACTGGACATTTGTCTTCTACAATCTATGGCTAGCCTTCTGATCATCAATGCATCGAGTAGTTTGATTAACAGGGCAAAGAAACTTTGTCATTCAAATTAAATTATTCAACATTTCATATCTGTAAAACAAATGCTATTTTTCCGTCCAAAGTTGCTACTTATAAGCAATTTTGAAACAATCTTTTTGTTTGTTTTTATTCAAACAAATCTGTGCAAAACATGAAAATTATTAGCATCAAGTACTTCCGTTAATGTGGAACAGAAACTAGCAATAAATAATCTTAAAATTTTCACTGCTGTATAACAAATCATATTTTTCTTTACAATACTGCTATTTATTAGCTTTCCAGTTAAAACAAAAAATTTCGCGAAATGTAGTTAACTACTTGAATGCGCTAATAATTGGAAGGCTAACCTAATCTACAAATCATGCTATTACTTTCATTTATCAGTTTTCAAATCACAGCACATGGTAAATTATGAATATACATAGTTTGAGTTTGTCTGCCATGTGTTCCGATGTAAAATTAAAAGGCACAGAATAACATAGTAAATATTCAAAAAATTTAACCGCATACCAAAGGTAGAAACAATCCCAGAGACCACATCGGAGATTCAAAAACCTGCTGGAATGACATGGGTTAGGAGAATGGCTCAGGGCATAGAATAGCGGGATAGACCTTCATCCAGCAGTTCATAACGTCTGATGTGAGTATACATATATCATTTAATCAAACTTGGCAACTAAAGCCATGAATATGGAAAAAGCATGCAATTTATTCTGAAGAAAGTAAACAACTGTGCCCACAGTTTTCCCACATTTTCTTCAGCATTATAAATCTATGGTAATTTGTTGGTGTGCTCATTGGATTGCATTACAATCTGGATTGAAATCCCAATGAATTTCGAATCTTAGCTCATGAAAGATGAAGTTTTAGTATATAATGACTTAAAAGTTTCAAATTGTGACTCAAGCGCACTGGTTGTTGGCTAAATTCAAATCACATACGTCATTAAATTCATGCAATACAATAATACTTAAGTAACTCACACTACAGACTCCCTGCTACGGGCCCCCCACATTCAATTACAGAAGCCATATCACAGTGACATTTCAACATAGTACATGGATTTGAACAGAAACTTAGCCTTTTAAACACGATCTCTCCCGACTAGATTCACACTCACATAAAAAAAAAAAAAAAAAAAAAACATTCTCGTACCACACACCTACTGTTCAAACTGTAACCAAAATTGATTCAGTACTTATCAAATACATCGAAGTGACTTACCAAAAAAACTGTCAATGAAGCATGATGCATTGCAAACGCAAACAAAAACAAGAGAAACTGGATAGCAACTAAATATAATGAACTAGAACATACACTCCGAGACGTAAACGAAATGGAAAAACCTACCAAGAATCGCGACTTCTCATCATCTGATTCCATGAAAGAATTTAGTTCTAGTGGCGTCTCGAAACACGAAATAATTGCGGCTAAATGATCGGTAAAGCACTAATGTCAGCCAACAACTCATAACGAACACACACCATTATACACATATGATGTAGATGGACAAACAAAGCGCAAATAACGTTGCCACTCAAATATGGTGTACAAAAAATATCAGGAATAGGAAACAAACTTCTTTAGAATGTCCTTCAGCTTTACAAGACTTGACATAGCAGTCTCAGAGATTCGCTCGATGGTCTCAGATTACGCAATGTATAGAGTCTTCAATTTGCAGTAGCGATTTTTTCCCCCGATATTCACAAATTTAATTCAAGAAGGTTAGAAAAAGAAATCTTTATTCTGACCTCTTTGATTCATTGTTGATTTTTACTATTTTCTGGCATCAGAACGTACATACGGTAATTGGAATTGATACACAAGTACTTATTTGAAGGTTTAACGACCACCGTGAGCAACTCAATGGGCTATAAGCAGTCGCCCGTCCCTAATGTAGGGTCACTGGTTCCAGGGAAGAAAGAGAGCCAGTGCCGTAAGACAAACACAACATCCATGCCTCCACGGGATTCGAACCCGGGCCCTTCTCGGACGAATGGTCATAAGCCATCGCTTAGACCACTGCGCCACCGGGTGGCCCACTTAGTTCCAGAGAAAGCCTTATATTTTTGCAGTTATCTAACTCATAATCAAATAGGGGAAATATGACCATATGTTCGACCCACTGGATTTCTAAAGTGTCGTTTTCTAAGTCTGAGACCTTCTGATCATTCGCCAGTGGTGGGTTCGGGGTCGAATCCTGGTGAGGCATGGATGATGTGTTTGTCTTACGGCACTGTCTTCCTCTTTTCCCTGGAGTCAATGGCCGTAAATTAGGTACGGCGGCTGCTTATAGCCCATTGGGTTGCTACCGGTGGTCATTAAATCTCCAATCTACAGAAAATATAACTCTGTGCCATGAAGAAATGCTTCGGCAATCACCGTGGCTATAAGTGGTCAGAGTCGTGGGCTTCCAGCTAGCTTCAGCTGTCTTTGGTTTGAAATCCGATGAAACATGGCTGATACATTTATCATGCGATGTCGTCTTTCTTCCCTCCGTGGAACCACTGGTCTAAAATTAGGAACGGAGAACTACTTATACCCTTTGATCCTCGCAAACCCCCAAAAGAAAAAGAGTTTTTCTCGAGTTTCCCGAGAAACTGAGATAAATATTTTTTTACGTAATTCCCCCCTCCCTTTGCTCCTGACTTTTTTTTTTTTGATTGCAGGTTTTTTTTTTGATTGGAGGTTGTTGTTTTTTTTATTGGAGGTTTTTTTTTTTTGATTGGAGGTTTTTTTTTTGATTGGAGGTTTTTTTTTGATTGGAGGTTTAACGACCACCGTAGCAACTCATTGGGCTGTAAGCAGTCGCCCGTCCCTAATTTAGGGTCACTGGTTCCAGGGAAGGAAGAGAGCCAGTGCCGTAAGACAAACACAACATCCATGCCTCACGGGATTCGAACCCGCACCTCGTTCGGACGAATGATCAGAGGCCATCGCTTATACCACTGCGCCACCGAGGCGGCTGATTGGAGGTTTACCGACCACCGTGAGCAAATCAATGGGCTATAAGCAGTCGCCCGTCCCTAATTTAGGGTCACTGGTTAAAGGGAAGGGAGAGAATCAGTGCCGTAAGACAAACACAACATCCATGCCTCCCCGGGATTCGAACCCGGACCCGTTCGGACGAATGATCAGAGGCCATCGCTTAGACCACTGCGCCACCGGGGCGGCACCTCTTGACCTCCGAATCCTGGAAATCACTTCCTGGAACATCAATTACGTAGCCCAATAGACTGAGGCGCTGGTTTACCATTGCTCAGAGATAGGTTTGCATTCGAGTCGTAGATGACCGTGCGGTGACTAGAGATGCAAAATTCCCGGGAATTTTGGATCAAGGGATTATTCCCAATGGCAAATAATCAAAATGGGAAGAAATTTGTGATTATGGGAATAAACCAACGAGATAGGCGAAATAGCAACTGCAATCTACAGCATGCTTGCTCAGGTAGAGGACATGAAAAATGGTGGCTATAAACTAATTTGTGGTGTGCATTATTAGCATACTGACAGGGTAGGTTACCAAGTTAATCTTTCTACAGTTACTTCCTTTATTCATGAGAAGCGAAAAAAAAAATTATGATATATAGTCCAACAGGCCCAGGGCAGTCGTAGCCGAGTGATTTGCAAAGAACTAACACAATGTGAAATGCTACGGAGCATTTTTATAGAAACTTTGCTTTTGATTGAATCGTACTTGCTAATTTGAAATCCTGTTTTCATGAAATATGATTAAAAAATGTACAAACAAACTACTGTGGTTCAGACAGATTTTGAAGGATTACACATTTTCACTTGTGACTTATTTTTTAATCAAGTTATGTGTTTTCTTCTGCTACATCCCTTGTGGTGTTCTCCCTAGATTTCACACACAAATTGTAAACACCGGTTTTATACGTATGTATACTGTTATTTCAAAGATTTGGGATCGCGAAAATGTCAGTTCTTAAAGCGAATTTGCAAATAACTGCGGACCGGAAGATTATTTTCATCAGCAGTGCATACCCAAATGTAAATAAACATTACGATTCCTAACTTCTCACAAAAATTATCGATCCTCCTAATAAAAGTTCAGTCAGTGCATCAGCACATATTGCTTACAGAAATGCCTGATATCGAAAATAAATTGATTTACAACATAATTTGTAAAGATGAGAAAGGGCTAAACTGAAACACAAATACACTAAGATGCAGATTTTTCGCACGAAATTGCTGCAATACTTTCTATAAATTGCAGCAAAGCAAATTTTTTGAAATGAAAAATACAGCAGATTCCGGTTGTTGTTTTTTATTTCATAATTTCTGCCACCGGGGTGGCAAAAAGTTCCTAAAAAAAAAAGAATTTGTATACTTATGCGGTGAAATTGACTACTACAATTTAGAAACAGAAAAACGATAATTTGTTTCTAAACTTAGCACTGATTAAATAACAGAATTTCTGTGCACTGACAAACCTAATTACATTTATATTAATACTGTGAGAAGTTTTCGGATTTTTTAGATAATTTGCATTTAGAATATGAATATGAATTGACATTATGGGAACTGAGCAGCAAAGCAAAATTTATATTTTTCTGCTAGATAAACCATTACAATAAAGCAAAAATAAGCAGCTGCTTAAGAATAATTTTGTACAAGACTGAAGCACAATGAAAAATTATTGTTATTATTATTATTATTATTTTGATTGAAGGTTTAACGACCACCGTGAGCAACTCAATGGGCTATAAGCAGTCGCCCGTCCCTACTTTAGGGTCACTGGTTCCAGGGAAGGGAATAAGCCAGTGCCATAAGACAAACACAACATCCATGCCTCACCGGGATTCGAACCCGGACCCCTTCGGACGAATGATCAGAGGCCATCGCTTAGACCACTGCGCCACCGGGGCGGCAAAAAAAATTATTTGATACAGACACAGCAAACAAAATGATGAAAAAAAATATAGTATTGGCTTAAACAGAAAGATCGTTTTAAAAGACACAAAACTAAACAAGAACTAATTTCCTGCCGCCCGGTGGCGCAGTGGTCTAAGGCACTAGCCTCTGATCATTCGTCCGTAAGGGGTCCGGGTTCGAATCCGGCCCGGTCAGGAATGGATGTTGTGTTTGTCTTACGGCACTGGCTCTCTCCCTTCCCTGGAACCAGTGACCCTAAATTAGGGACGGGCGACTGCTTATAGCCCATTGAGTTGCTCACGGCGGTCGTTAAACCTCCAATCAAAAAAAAAAAAAAAAAGTCTGTAATGTTCTAATTATTTGTTTTATTAATTTTCCTTTAAATTATCTAATTCTATTGTTATCATGGTTTGTGGGTTGGCAGCGAGTTTTCTGTTTCAATAGCTGTGTACGCAGATACATTTTATTTTTATACAACTCTGGCTGTGCGGGGACAATTGGTTGATCAGTTGTTTGTGGTGTTAATGACCCCCATAGATTCTAACTATAACAATATATCTATGACAAAATGGATGGACACTTAATTTTAGTGAATATTGTGGTCTTGCAATGTACTGATTCTTGCATCTAGAACATGAGAACAATGCATTAAAAAAAATGTGAACTAAAACAAGAAAAAAACAAAAAACAAATCCATGGGGACCTCCACTGGACTTCCTCATAAATAGAGATGTGAAGCTGCATAAAAAATTGAAAAAGTGCCACGGGAACTCCTACTTCCAGCTTCCCGGTTTCTACCAAGATCAAATCAGCGCATCATGATCAATATATCAGAAAACTGCAAAACATAAAATTTTGTGTTGATGGGGAAGAGTGATTATACAAAAACCAAAAAAAAAAAACAATAATAATAATCTGAAAAGCTGAGGGGAACACCTAGTCCGGTTCAATTTTTGGTAAAAGTGTTGTACTTCGGCGTCATAAATTATTTGGTCAGAAAAGTTGTAAAATTAAAAAAAAAAAGAATATTAAAGATGTTTACTGAAAAATTTACCTCCGATGAGTCCAAGTAGGATGAGTAAACACATGCTGCGACGACAACCTGAAGCTTTGCTCCGTTGAAAGGAAGGTTTGCTGCGGCGGGGAACTCATGGACAGAAGAGTACAACAGGAATCAGGTACGCTCTTGTCAGGAAAGAGTAACAGAATATATTGCTACGCTAAAGAATGTAGTTTGTAATTTCTATCTCACTTTTTAAAGAAACATGCAGAGATTGTCTTTGTTCTTTGGCATGTAATTCCGTGATACAAATAGTAAGTGTGCACGTGCCTTTCTTGTTTCTAGAAAAGCGTTGTCGCATTCTCTCTAACAGAAGTTAGATGGCAAGTCTCAAAGTGAAATTTTGATTACTAAATAAAAAAAAAAGCTTCCACAGAGAAATGAGTTCATACATTCAGCATCGAAGAATCCCATGTGAAAAAAACAAGAAACTGTCCGATTGCACGGATAAATGAGTTCATACATTCAGCATCAAAGAATCCCATGTGAAAAAAAACAAGAAACTGTCCGATTGCGATGTCAAGAACTGACACCGAAATTAACTATTTTCTGTAGCGTAGCACTACACTCTTTCCTGACAACAGCGTACCCGGTTCCTGTTGTACTATTCCGCCCGTGAATATCCTGGCTGCAGCGATCCTTCCTTTCAATGGAGCACAGCTTCATGTCAACGCCGCAGCATTAATTAAAGCCTCCCACAGCGTCTGCTGACTCGTCATACTTGGAGTTCAAGTATTTCGGTAAACATCTTTAATATTCATTCTAACGACAAAATTTTTTCACCATTTCCCCTTAAATTGCACATTTTAGAATCTGTACGACACACTTTTTAAAAATTTTACAACTTTTCCGACCAAATAATTTAGGATGCTAAACTACACATTTACCCAATTTTTACCAAAATCTAATGAGCACATAATGACATGTATAAATTGTCCAGTGTCGAACAAAACTGACAATATGATGACAAAGTGCTGTTTTGGGGCACCAGATCTTTTTATTTGTAATAACTCAGTTACTATTCTTTATTTTTAGGAATGAATAAAAACAATTGAAAATTTACCTCCTATATCAGGAAGAAACAGTTGGGTTGAATATTTTCCGTCTACATGTCCTAGATGCAAAGTCATGTATTAGAGAATCATAATTTAAAGACTGTGTCACATCACTCTCCAAAGACAGCAGAGCTAATGATGCCAGTTTTGTTTGTCGCATGGTTCATCGTAAGAGATTTTTAAGTCTTTTTAGCAAAGAAAATGATCTCTCACTTGTACAATTTGAAATCGGTAATGTCATGAACATTCTAAGTGCAGTCTCAGTGTTTGAAAATGTGGCTTTAAAGTTTGCAGCATCTGGGGAATGGTTGCATGCTCCCCCATCATTGAGGCTTATTGCAAAAACTCATCTGCAAACTGGTTGTCAAGGTCATTGGTATAGTTTTCTCATTATATTTTCATAAGCACTTTTTCTGCTTGAAAGCTGAGTGACTAAAGCATCACAAAGCACATAATGAACCTGAGTTCTAAATATATCCCTTGCACTGAGTTCTATATGTTCACTGTTACATTCATCTAGGTGTTTATTCTTGGGCACTTTCTTTCTTCAGGAATCATGACCATGGTATTGCACATTTTCAGACACTAATGTTTTAGCTTCCTCTTCATAGACTTCAAAAATTTCCCTCACGAACTGAATAAAGTTCAATTAACGACTGGAAAATTTTAGGTACTTCAGAAATATTTCCTTTTGGATTCCGGCAAGTTTGATTTGCACAGTTTACTCTCTGAAGTATTGTGTCCCAAACTGCTGTGCTGATCGATATTTCCATTGTTCGCATTTTCTTCAGCAGTGATTTTGCTTCATCTCTTGTCTGTGGAGAATCATCTACATTTTCTGACAGAAATACTAAAACTTTCTCTATTTCACGATAATTTTTCCTCGCTGATCATGTAGCATCTGCACACCATCTGGTAACTAACCAACTCTTCAGTGTGAGTGATGAATTTCCATGTGTTTCCTGGACTTTCTCCTGAAGAGTCTTCCAACGGTGAGTTGATGCAGAAAGAAAAGTATAAAGTTTTTGCAAAAATGTGAAAAAAGAAAGAACTTTACCACAACTATCTATGCTATTCACACCAATTAAATTTAAAGTGTGAGCAGAACATGGCACATATTCCGCTAGTGGATTGATTTCCCTAATGCGTGTTTGAACACCAGAATACTTCCCAGACATGTTGCTGGAATTGTCGTAGCTTAGGCTCCTGACATTCATAATATCCAGGCCAGCCTCCCGTAGAAAAGATATCATGGTATTTGTAATGTTTTCTGCAGTATGTCCATGGAATGGAATAAATGTGAAAACCCGTTCTTTTGCTTCACAATCTTTGTTGACATACCTTATGATAAAAGCCAGTTGATCTATGTGTGTAATGTCTGGAGTAGAGTCAACTATGACAGAAAAATATTTTGACATTGTTATTTCATCAGTGATGGCATTAAAAACACGTACAGCCATTAATTCAACAAATTCATCCACGCATGTTGAAGATAAGTAACTGGTGTTACCACTTCCTGGATTCCCACATTTTTCCAAGTGTTGAGCTAAGAATGGATCAAATTCTGCAATTAATTCTAAGCAGCCCAGGAAATTTCCATTCTGAACTGATCCAATTGTTTCATCATCACCATACATTGGCAACCCACGAACTGAGAGATACTTAACTGTTGCAACAACTCTATGCAAAACATCTTGCCAGTACTTGGATTCATTCCGATACTGCATAACTATCTGACAGTCAATGCGTGCAAAAGCATTTCATGCGTAATGAATAGTCACACACTGCTTGCCTGTGTATGTGTGAATTTTCATGCTCTGTAAGACGTTCACTTGTATGCTTTTAGTCAGAAAAACCTGTGGATCCTAATGCTGTAGTGCTCCTAGCATACAATTTGCATATCCAGCAGAATATTAAACAAGTTGATGGGGATAAAAGAAGCCAGTCGTGTTTTACCTTCTCATTATTTTATTTTTATTCTGAAAAAATTACCTTCTGTTAGGAAACGTTTTTTACCACAGATATCCTTCCCTGTGAATGCCAGCAACTTCAAATCTTGGACTGGTGGATTGCTCAAAAAGCATTTGCACATTTCTTCTGTAATTTCTCCCCATAAGGCAGGATCCACTGCATTCATTGTGGAACTTGTGCTCTCTTCATTAGATGAATTCAAAAGATTTCCCAAATTAGGAGCATCTGTGATGTTAGATCATTCTGAAGTCAGATAACTGGCTTCCAAAGACAAATTACACTCAAGAGACTCACCAGTAGTAAAATTCAACAACTAACTAAATTTGATTATATATAAAATTAACATATATTCAACATTCCATCAGACTACAACCAAGGAAGGAGGTTTTTTTGCCACCAAGCCATCACGTTTGCGGTTACAGTTACGACAACGACAAGCCGTGTGCAGGAAGTTCAAGGATCAGTTGAGTTTAGGTGCGTTCGGAGAAGCAAGAAAAGGTCACGTGAATCAATCCTCCTCCACAATAGCCACCTTAAATTAAACCACTGAAACTTATTAATGGCCACGTGTTTACGTGAAACTCGAACTCACTGCGTGTAAGTACCACATTTATAAACACATGACTCATGAGCATGCAAAAGTAAAAAAAAAAAAAAAATTAAGTACACACACAAAATTCCCATTAACTAAGTACACATTTAATTCAAATTTGCCCCGCACGGGGATAACTGGTTTTCCAGTTATTTGGGGAGCGGCGCCCCCACGGCCCGAGCTGACCTTGTGACTGGTCAACATCTGATGTCATGCCACCGCTTGTTTTTTGTTTTGGTGCTTGCAGGGACGGCTGTTCATCCAGCTGTTAGGGAGTTGCGGCCCCACGATCCCTAGCTGGTCTTGTGTCTCGCTTTTTCGTTTTTATTTATTTTCTCCACTGGCTAGTTGCCCGTGTTGTATTCTCAACCTAATCTCTACCACGTTATGTACTAACACCCCGGTCTTGTGGTTTTGTTACCCTCCACCACTAACTGATTTATATTACCGCTCAGTTCGTAGGTTGCTGAGATTCCGTTTAGGTTCCCTGCCAGGATTTGTCTTCTTTGGATTTTTTTTTTTTTTTAGCTGGTTTGGGTGCTAGACCTACCTGCATGTTTGCCGCGTGCGGAGACCCGTGAGGCGGAAATGGGATGTCTGGCGGCTGAGGTCGCAGGAGACCGGTTAAGTGCCTCCTGTGTACCAACACTCCTCTTCGACCCCGGCTTCGCTGTAAACGGGAGGCTAGAGCCTAACCCACCTCTGGTCAGAAGTCTTGTACCAAGTTGTGTGCAGGGCTTTTGCGGCTTTTTTGTCGTATTGCACGGCAGGGTGAGCCCGGGGGCTGTGGGATCATGCCAAAGGCGTTGGCATGACGGTACCCGGAGGCCGAAGTGTCCGCCGAGTGCGTGTGATCACAGCCAACGGACTATATTTGCAACTAAGCTCTAGAACTGTGTCTTGCGTCATGTGTTTGGCTTGCGGACCTCCAGTTCTCCCCTGTTGGGCTCGATTGTGGGCGGAGTACGTTGCAGATGAATTCTTTCTTACTCCCTTGGGGAAACATAAACCCTCCTCAAAATTTAAAAAACAACAGGATATGGTGATTGATCAGGCGCCAAATTTGCCTCAACCACCTCCCACACATAACACACTGAAGAGAACTTTCGTTGAAAAACGACATCACCGCGACGTATCTTTAGATCCAGGTGTTGAGCCGTCAGCTCAGAAACGTCGCATTACACTTGCAGATTCGATACCTCAAGCTACTTTTCTCGTCATTTCTTCTACTGACCAGATGTTGAAACTTTCCTCAAAGTCTCCTTTTTTCATCTCGAAGGCACTTGCGGGTGTTGCTGGCTCTTTGAAGTCAGTGAAGAAGCTACGCTCTGGAAACCTGCTTGTGGAAACTTGCACTCTCTCTCAGAGCAAATCTCTTCTGCAGTTGACCAGACTTCAGGATATTCCAGTTCAAGTGACGGCACATCCGTATCTCAACACCTCCAAGGGAGTCATTTCTGAGCCCGACTTGTTGGTCTGCGATGAAGATGAACTTGTGTGTGAACTTGCTGATCAGGGTGTCATAGCTGCCAGACGCATGACTTTCAGGCGCGATGGCGCGCTGATCAAATCACGAAATGTTATTTTGACTTTTAACAGCCCGAAGGTACCTACTGAAATAAAGACTGGTTACTTGTTATGTGCAGTTCGTCCTTATATACCAAATCCTCTACGCTGTTTTAAGTGCCAGAGGTATGGACATTCCCAGCGGTCCTGTAACAGTGTTGCGAGGTGCGCCAATTGTGGATCCCGAGACCACGAAGGGACTGGATGCACTTCAGAGCCCTGCTGTGTAAACTGTGGTGACTCCCACGCTGCTTATGCCAGGTCCTGTTCGAAGTGGAACGACGAGAAGGCGATCCAGCGCCTCAAGACCCTGGAGGGCCTCTCGTACCCTGCTGCCAAGGCCAAGTTGGGTATTCCCAACAACCGACAGCGTACTTTTGCCGCAGTGGTTCAGTCTCTGCCGCAACCCGTGCAGCCCTTTGTTCCGCGCCCTGTAGCTCTCGCCGCACTTGCCAAGCGATCTACAGTTGAACAAGCGACACAGGTGGATTTCACCGAGCTCCAGCTTATTCGACCATCTGAGTCTGCGCCTTCTCTTTTGAAGACGACCGACTCTTCCGGTTCCCAGCAGACAGCCTGCACGTGCGGAAGACCCGGCCCTCAATCTGCAAAGGTGTGCCGTGTCCACCCACCTGCCGCGGTCCACCTGACCAACATTGCAACTATCTCGGACTCAGCGAGGTCCCCACCCTCACCCAACATTATAGAGGAACATCGGGGGGAGGAGAGTGACAGTTCGTCCTCGCCCTCGGCCAGCATTATCTTGGAGTGTGTGGGGGAGGAGAGTGACTCATCCTTTGTGTAGTTGTGTTCGATTTCGTAATGTGTTTTATCATTCTCATTCCTCAGTTTTACTTAATCGGCTTGTTTCTCACCATTGTATCATGTTTTTCATACTGTTTGTTTCATTGTCTTTTTTGGCCCTTCCTTTGTACTCATGGTTCGGTTTTTACTTGGTCAGCCAGATTTTGCGATTTATGCCCCGTTTTTTTTTTTTTTTTTTTTTTTTTTTTTTGTCTTGTGTCTGGCGCTCTTTGGCCAACCATGGCCCTTGCGCCATTTACATCAATTAACCAACCAACCAACCAACCAATTCAAATTTGATGGGCCCTCAAAATCGGGGGCCCTGGGCACGTGCCCCGTGTGCCCTCCCTTAAATCAGGGCTTGTCTGCGCTGCGAGAGTTCGGGAACGTGACGATAGTTTCTGTGGCTTAAGCTGTTTTACTTAGCGCATGCAAACCAAGGATGGAAAGAAGGAATATTTCGGACTTCTTATTTCTTAACATTAGGCTTTTCGTTATATTTTAAACATCGTTACTTGCACATGGGCAGTAAGTAACCATACGCACTATGCACTTCCGCTCAAAAAATCATTATTTTGTTCAATTTTTTAAAGAAATACTAACACATATTTTCCTGTTTTCTCAGGAAATTTTTTATTATGGGAATGAATATTTCAGCCTCAATTTTTTTCATGCCTTTATGGGTAAAGTAAGGGTCCAAAAACCAGTTCAAAATCGCGATTTCGCCGCCCCGGTGGCGCAGTGGTCTAAGCGATGGCCTCTGATCATTCTTCCGAAAGGGGTCCGGGTTCGAATCCCGGTGAGACATGGATGTTGTGGTTGTCTTACGGCACTGGCTCTCTCCTTTCCCTGGAACCAGTGACCCTAAATTAGGAACGGGCGACTGCTTATAGCCTATTGAGTTGCTCACGGTGGTCGTTAAACCTTTAATCAAAAAAAAAAATCGTGATTTCCCCATAGAGATATACAGGAGATTCTTAGATTGGGCGCATTGGCGTAGTCAGCTGATAAAAAGTGGCGTCACGCCAGAAGCATAGGGAGAGGTGCTGTTGCCACCTCCTGTTACTTCTAACCTCCTTGCATTTGGCGCGTCGTCGTAAAATATACAGTTACGGTTAGAGTATTTCAATTATGCCCAATCTTCCCTTTCTCAAAATTTCCTTTTTTTCCTACTGTTTTTTTTTATTGAAGGTTTAACGACCGCCGTGAGCAACTCAATGGGCTATAAGCAGTCGCCCGTCCCTAGTTTAGGGTCGCTGGTTCCAGGGAAGGGAGAGAGCCAGTGCCGTAAGACAAACACAACAACCATGCCTCATCGGGATTCGAACCCGGATTCCGTTCGGACGAATGATCAGAGGCCATCGCTTAGACCACTGCGCCACCGGGGCCACCGGCCCTACTGTTTTTCCCGGGAATATTCCCACCTTTGACACAAGCCATGGTTTGACTGATTATAACTACACGAATATTTATGGAGATCGTTGAACCTCGAAAAGCCGCTCCGGTGGCGCAGTGGTCTAAGCGATGGCCTCTGATCATTCGTCCGTAAGGGGTCCGGGCTCGAATCCCGGTGAGGCATGGATGTTGTGTTTTTCTTACGGCACTGGCTCTCTCCCTTCCCTGGAACCAGTGACTCTAAATTAGGGACGGGCGACTGCTTATAGCCCATTGAGTTGCTCACGGTGGTCTTTAAACCTCCAATAAAAAAAAAAAAATAACCTCGAAAAACATTTTGGGGAGGCGGGGGGGGGGGTATTAAGGCGAATGCCTCTGCTGCCTGTCGCATCTTCAACTCTCAATCTTAATCCCCATATGATTAGCATTCATCCGAGATGGGTCTGGGTTCGAATTCCGTTGAGGCACGGATTTTGTGTTTATCTTATGGCGCTGGCTCTCTACTTTCCCTGGAACCAGTGGCCCTAAATTAGGGACGGGTTACTGCTTATAGCCCATTGAGTTGCTCATTATAGTCCTTATGAACCTCCAATAAAAAAATCCCCATATGTTCAGTTTGATGTCCAAGACTTCATCTCTGATATTGCCGCCCCGGTGGCGCAGTGGTCTAAGGCAGTGGCCTCTGATCATTCGTCCGTAAGGGGTCCAGGTTCGAATCCCGGTCAGGCATGGATGTTGTGTTTGTCTTACAGCACTGGCTCTCTCCCTTCCCTGGAACCAGTTACCCTAAATTAGGGACGGGCGACTGCTTATAGCCCATTCAGTTGCTCACGGTGGTCGTTAAACCTCCAATAAAAAAAAAAAAATCTCTGATATCTTACTTAAGGTGGTTCCACCTAAAGTCTCTGCCTTGTGTTTTTTTTTTTTTTTTTTTTTGGATTGGAGGTTTAACGACCACCGTGAGCAACTCAATGGGCTATAAGCAGTCGCCCGTCCCTAATTTAGGGTCACTGGTTCCAGGGAAGGGAGAGAGCCAGTGCCGTAAGACAAACACAACATCCATGCCTGACCGGGATTCGAACCCGGAGCCCTTACGGACGAATGATCAGAGGCCAGCGCCTTAGCCCACTGCGCCACCGGGGCGGCCCTTGTGTTTCCAATGGTAAAACTTCTTTACATATTTTCTTCGCAATTAATGTATTCCCAAAGATGAAAATTTGCACATCGATAAAACTAACTTTAAGTTATAGCATGGGATACTTAATATGTGCAAAAACATAACCAGAATTAAGGATTCCAACATTTGTTTGTCCACAACGTCATCAATATTTAGGTCGCGCCATCTATTAACAGGTCTGAACATTACTCAAAGAAAAGTAATTGATTTTTAATATAATTATGGTTATGTTTTAGCAAGTATTAAGTAACCCATGCTATAACTTAAAGTTAGTTTTATCGATGTGCAAATTTTCGTCTTTGGGAAGATATTAATTGCGAAGAAAATATGTAAAGAAATTTTACCATTGGAAACATAATGCAGAGATTTTAGGTGGAACCACCTTAAAAGTATTCTCTCCTGTTACCCAATACTTCTGGATTTACAACTTATTATGAACAAGCCCCTAAATGTTACCGAATTTGTTCACTCGATATGGATAACATCTGAGAGAGTACCTCTGTGACTTCCGTGAATCACAAGTGAATACTGTTGTCATATCTCCAATTCCTCATAGGGCGATATCTTAGGAAAAGAAGAAGAACTGTAGTGTTTTGATTTGTGTTTCTTGTGGCGAGTTGTGACGTACTGGTTGTGATTACCTTTAACTTTTAGAAAGATGGTGATTGCTGAGAACAGCAAACTTTGAGAACGGTTAATATATGTTTTGTTTTGTATCTTCAGGACATCGATGCATTTTTATTCTAATGTAGATCTATTTGGACCTGACGTAAGCCGCACGAACGTGCTCTCAGATTTCATGCTTCAGTCTTTGATGAGAGAAATGTCTAAACCAGAAAATAATGTTCATGCTTTGTCATGGAGGCGTCTGCATCTTAGTAGGGCCAAACTCAAAGCTTCTAGCAGAACATCAGCGTTATTGTCTGGTTTTGCCATGGTAATATAACATCACTTTATTTATTTTTATTTTTTTATTGTTATGACTGTTTCGTCAATTTTAACAGAAATTATATTTTTTCACATTGGTTTCCGATACATAAGGACCAGATCTTTTACATGGTGGGATTTGAATTTCTAATTTGATATTAGGTCCACCTGGATATCTGATTTTGTGAAGAAAAATCTCATGTGATTGTAGACCAAGGTTATCTGTATTAAGTTACCTACTCGAAAATAATTTTTAGTAAAGAATTTTTCCTTGCACTGGAATATTAATATGTAAACCTTTTCAGGGTAAGAGAGCTCCTTTTTAAATATAACTTTTGAAGAACTACCAATTAAATTAGTCATCTATGCTAGGGCCCTTAGTCTATTAACAAGTGTACAAGCATTTGTGCATGCTTAGGAGAAGACTTGTCATTTCAGTGCTATGATCTCAAGATTATTTTCAAATCATACGAAGATAAATATGCTGCCTAATTGGCGCTCAGTGGGCTAAGCGATGGCGATGGCTATTCATCCGAGATAGGTTCAGGTTTGAATCCCGGTGAGGAATGAATGTTGCGTTTGTTTTACGGTACTGGCTCTCTCCCTTCCCTGGAACCAGTGACCTGAAATTAGGGATGGTTGACTGCTTATAGCCCACTGAATTGCTCATGGTGGTTATTAAATCTCCAATAAAAAAAAAAACTCAATTTGTTCAATAAGATGGCTGACACTAACTTTATCCATAAATATTTAAAAACTTGGTGAGTAATTTGTTACTCCAATTGTCTGTAGTGCAGCTGTCAAAATTATTTTTGTGACCCACTTTCTATACTTGTTTTTTACTATCTTCATCTTGAAAATAATGACTCGCAGAGTTAGGTAGAGTAGAATAATGCCCTTTGAGTGCAACATGAGTAGCTGCTCTGGTGGCACAGTGGACTAAGTGCTGGCTTCTGACCATTTGTCAGGGTGGGCCTAGATGAGGCAGAGTGGTGTGCTTGTCTCACAGCACCGGTTCTCTCCCTTCTCTGGAATCGGTGGCCCCAAATTAGGAACGGGTAACTGTTTACAGCCCTTTGAGTTGCTCATGGTGGTTGTCAACCCCCTCAAAAATAAAATAAATGAACCAGAACTGGATACTTGTCTTCAGAGACAAGGCCAAGTCTTACTTCAGGATGACATTTCTGAGGCAACTCCTTGTGGTGTAAGGTTATTTTTAGTGCTATTAGCCATGTTTCTGATTACAACATATGACTCACAAAAGTCGAATTTCATTTAATGGTTTAAAACCAACGCTCAGTAGATGCAGAGCTTTTGCACTCCAATCGGAGGCTTCATCTGGGCTAGATCATCGGACTCTTCTTAAACTTATAGCACACATTGATGATAATGTTTCGTAATATCAAACAATTTTGAAATATATCAGCATTGTGTGCTACTATTCTAAGAAGGTTCTGATAATCTGGCTTGCACTAAGCCTCCTGATGGAGTGCGAAAGCTCGTCGTATACATGATATAGTTTTACACGATTAAAGGGAATTTTAAACTTTAGTTTGTCGTATGTTGTAATATGTAAATGGTGTAGAATTTTTAATAATCGCATTTCTGATGTTGGGCCATCTTCCTAAAATGCTGTTCAATTGAACTGAATGTTTAAGCTCAATACATGGGAATGAAACAAACAGTAAATAAGAAGCATGATTGTACACCAAATTGATACAGGCTATTACAAAAATTAGCAAATGGTATGCAGGAATGATTTAGAGGTCAGTTGGAACCTGGATGGTGGGGCACAAAAAGAAAGTGAAAATGGAACCCTGAACACATCCCTTTGGGGAGAAGCTACTCTCAATGACACTGTTTCTTAGTGGGCAGAATGTAAATGTTTGGCCCCATACACTATCTAAATTGGGACTGTTGTCAGAGAGACTATAGAAAGAGAGAGAGAGAGAGAGTTGAAGTTCCAATTTTGAACTTTAATTTTTTGTCAATAAGAGGAAAACTGCTTGCTCATTTTTGTCAGTTGATACAGAAAGAAATTAATAAGAAATGGGAGACCATTCATTTTCAGGGAAATTGAACTTGAAGAAATTATGATGTCATCAACTCCTGGTAAACTCCTTAAATCAACTTCCAGAAGTCAGTATGAATCCTGCATGTGTCTGGATAGTTCTGTTATTAATTCCCATTAGGTAAAATATGATCTCCTTTTTTTTTTTTTTTTGCTATAAACTGTACCTTAAAAGATAGAACCTTTGCCTCCACCTCACTCATCTCCACAATCTTTTGTCATCATGTCTGTAGTTATGTTCCACTGTCGAGAAATATGTCAAGTACTTCAGAGTCAAAACTCATTAAGCCTATGGCCCACTGTCATTGTGAAATTGGTATTGAACCTTAAGTAACCCAATGTATCCATCTTAGTATTTTACTTTGTTTGTTTCTTAAACATTTCTAATAGCTGAAATAATGTGTTTTTTCATTCACATAATGTGGTTAAAAATATGTTTAGTAGATTCAGCTGGAAAGCCAACATTCCAACAATAGCATGTAGTTTCTATCGAAACCACATGCTGGTGACAGAATTTATTATACACCACCCAGTTTTGTAGTGGTCTAAGGCACTAGCTTTCGATGGGCCATCCGAGAGGGGCCAGGGTTCAAGTTGTAGATGATGCATGTGTGTTATATTTGTCTCATGGTTTTGCCCCTTCCCTTGAACCAGGGGCCCTCAAATTAGGGACAGGTGACAGCGTATAGCCCTTAAAGTAGCTCATGGTGGTCGTAAATTATTATTATATTTAGCTGTTATCCCAAATAGGTGGCTCAAAACTATCATATACACTGAGTGATCACTAAATTATGGCTGCCAACCTAATACTTCATAGATTTCTCTTTCACCCTCAGTACAGCAGTTATCCAACATGGCATTGATTCGATAAGATGCCAAAAGCTGTTGGGAGGTATGGCCAACCAAGCCGTGTGATTTTGTAGTGCTATGCTGCAGAAAATAAATAGATAATCATTTCTGTCTCAGTTTTTCACATCACAATCTGACAATTTCTGGGGTTTTTTTGCATACGATTCTTTGATACGTGATGTATGAACTCACTTCTTCAAGGTTTTTTTTTTTTTTGTAATCTGGGGGTAGACAAATCCAAGGTGCCCAGTCACCATGGCGACTGAAAAATTTAATTTCAGCTGGCGCCTGAGTTTTAAAATTTCATTCTGAAAATATTATTTCAAATTCCATTTGTAAAATCTGAATTTCTACTATCTCTTTAACACAGCAACAACTACAGTATAAAAAAAATTTTCTGTCAGTGTCTTTTTTTGCAGACCAAATACCGTAACACAATCAGAATAATGAAAGGCGCCAGCATTAATTTTTGGTACTGCCACCAGCTGAGTTATGCAGTCTGCAGCGATCTTCACAAGTAGTGATTTAGGCTGAGGTTTCGTAGTGCAATCCGAGAGAGATGCATGCACTCTTTTGGAGTGTGCATCAGAAATGTTCTTAATCATGGCACTGATTTTGCATGGGGTGCTTATGAGTGTATTTATTCATTAGTATTGTTACGGATGTGGTACACCAGAAAACAAAGCTGAAATTTTTGCAATGAAAACCTATTTTGAAGTGCAACTATTAAAACAAATATGTAATTTATTTCTTGGTTTAAGTTGCACATTTTGCACTAGAACAATGAGTAAAAAATACATTTATTTGGACTGATGGTCACAATTTTGAATGTCTCGTTTTTGTTTAAATCAATGGCGATTTTTTCTTAGTATCTCTTAAAAAAATGTGATGGTTCCTGAAAAAAACTGAGGTAGCGCCTAAAATTTTGGGATTTTTGTCTATCCCTGTTGTAATCTAATTTGAATAAACTGCGAGCCACGCTGTAAATAATAGGAGGAGTAGCAAAACTTTCATTTTCCAATGCCATGTAACTTCTGTTGGAGAGAGTGCAACATCTACTTTAATGCATTTCTGAAAGAAATGCATTAAAGTAAATGATTCCCTGATACAAAATGGAAAGGCATCTGCATGCTTTCCATTTTGTATCAGGGAATCATATGCGTAAGAACAAAGCAATTGTCACCATGTGTTTTGGAAAACTGCGACAGAAATGAACTATTTTCTGTCAAGTGGCTCTATAAATTGGAACGCTTTCCTGGCAAGAATTCTCCCCATTCCTCTTGCACTCTTCTGCCAGCAAAATAGCCACCAGAATAAGACTTCATTTCAGTGAAGGCAAGTTTTGTGTGGTCAGCGTGGCGCTGTGTTAGGCCTGCCGCAGCAGTGTTCACGTCGGCGTACTTGGAGGTAAGTTTTATGGCAAAAAAAATATTTTAAATGCATTTTACAGATGAAATTTTCTCACCATTTGCCATGAAATTACATACCTTAAAATCTGTACACCTCACTTTTTCAAAATCCTTCAGCATTTGCAACAAAATAATTTAGGACACTAAACTACACATTTACCCCCACAAGTGCTCTATGAGATTGATATCAGGGGAGTTTGGAGGCCAGTTGATATGCTAGAAGTCTGAACTGTGTTTGTCAAATCATTCTTGCATAGCGTTGGATCTGTGTTCTCCATAAAGACACTTAACGTCTGTAAGGTTTCTGTTTTACACGTTATAAAGTGGGTACAGTCTGCGGTGGTGCATTAAATTCTTCAATTAAGATACAGTTCGGTTAAAATTCCTAAAAATGTTACTTACGGAAGTACGTGTTCAGTCCCACATCGGTAGTGTATTGAGAGCCTTTTGGGCAAAAGTTGTATCCTGCTTCTGTGTGGTCAGTTGTTAGGGTTAACTCGGAAAGTGGGTCAGTTGTTAGGGTTAACTCGGAAAGTGGGTCAGTTGTTAGAGTTAGCTCGAGGCTTTCGGGTTAACCTTAACAACTGACCGTTTCGAAACGGGATCCAACTTTTGACCAAAAGGCTCTATGATATAGCAGGTCAGCTGTTAGGGTTAACTTGAGGCTCTCAGGTTAACCCCTAACAACTGGCCATGAAGAAGTAGGATACAACTTTTGACCAAAAGGCTGTCAATAAACTACCGATGTGGGACTGAACACGCACTTTCGTAAGTAACATTTTTAGGACTTTTAACTGAATTGTATCTTAATTTAAGAATTTAATGCACCACCGCAGACTGTGCCCACTTTAAAACGTGTAAAACAAAAACCTCACAGACATCAAAGTATCTTTTTGGAGAACCTTGTAGTCAAGTAATGGTATGTGAACTTTATGATAGAATCGCATGCGATATATCGTTGGATCTATGGTTTGGCGGATTGTCATCTTAGAAAACACTGTTGCCATTCGGGAAAAAGTGCAGTATTGCTGGCCGTACAGACAGCAAGCAATTCATGATAGTGGGCACCAGGGGTCCAAGTTCTTGCCAGATAAACCTGCCCCACACCATATAACTGCCTCCACCAGCTTTCTCTGTGAAGACCACGCAGGATGGATCGAGTGCCTCATGTTGTTTGCACCAAATACATACATGCCGCCCCGGTGGTGCAGTAGTCTAAGCGATAGCCTCTGATCATTCGTCCGAAAGGGGTCCAGGTTCGAATCCCAGTGAGGCACAAGATGTTGGGTTTGTCTTATGGCACCGGCTCTATCCCCTCCCTGGAACCAGTGGCCCTAAATTAGGGATGGGCAGCTGCTGTGACTTGTCAGACCAGCACACTTTTTTTCAGGCATCCGATGTCCAGCTTGCATGATCTTTGCACCAGGCAAGTTTTTGGCGCTGATGAACCTTGTTTAGGAGAGAATGTCATCAGGGTCGTCTGCTGTTATACCCCTATACGTACAAGTGTATGACGCATGATCATGATAGTTACTGTTCTGGGTTGACCTCTGGTGTATTGGGTAGTCAGCTGTTGAACAGTGGTGCCTGCTTCTGTTGGGTTGTACGAGTCGGCTGGCTCAGCACTCACCTCTCGCATCAACCTTTTGGTTTCCTATACAGTTTTACCATCAGGTCATTGTTTGACAATTTTCATGCTAGTCCTGATGCGCTTTAACTATGGCAGCTCGCGAACAATCCACCAGTTCAGCTATTTGGGAAATCGAGGCACCCACTGTCCAAGTTCCCACAATCTGTGCTTTCTCAAAGTCCGATAAATCCCTCCATTTACCATCACGCTTCAAATTTTACTACAGGTCTGCTGCTCCACTCACACCTTATATATGCTACGTCAGTTGGCTAATCACTCCCTCTCGGAAATAACATGGTCAAAGGGCTGCATCCACTTTTGATAGGGATGGCCGTAATTCAGTGATTACTCATAGAAAAAACAAATATAATATCAAAGGTATTGTTTACCTAATATTGAAAAGTATTTCGCACGCTGTCACTCCGTGAGACACATGCTCCCACCCAACAACGTGCCTCACGGAGCGACAACATGCGAAATGCTTTTCAATATTAGGTAAACAATACCTTTGATATTATATTTGTTTAATCTAAAGCACGTTTTAACATAAGACAGTCCTTGGGGATTTGTCTCATGATATGCATATTTCGATTACTCATAGTTTGCTTCGTGGCCGCCCCGGTGGCGCAGTGGTCTAAGCGATGGCTTCTGATCATTCTTTCAAAAGGGGTCTGGGTTCAAATCCCAGTGAGGCATGGATGTTGTGCTTGTCTTCTGGCACTGGCTCTCTCCTTTCCTTGGAACCAGTGGTCCTAAATTAGGGACGGGCAACTGCTTATAGCCCATTGAGTTGCTGACAGTGGTCGTTAAACCTCCAATCAAAAAAAAAAAAAAGTTTGCTACGTGACTGATTTAGACTCGTTCCATCATATATTATTTCATTGGTAGCTATGTAAGGCTGAGTGTGCCATGATACTGTGGTTTGTAGAAAAAGCAGGCAGTTCTTGGAGTTTGCTCCATCAAATGTGAGATATGTAGTTTTCTGACCTGTCAGTTACATTGCAGTTGTGCCTGTGAGCTGTGGATAATAACTGTCCAGTGTACGAATTACCCAGTGGTCCACTGAACTATTGATTTTACGGGTCCGGATGGCCAGTATTTTTTTTTTTCTAATTTGTCACAAGTTAAAAAATGAATTTATTTTCCCTTGCGGTATGGTTTTCTTTTTAGGCGGCAAACTAATGGTAGGTTTAAAAACAAATATTGAATATTATTCCATTGAAATGATACATTATTTTCCACATATATTGTAAATGTCTTAAAGGGGTTTGGGGGGGGTTAATATTTTTACAGACCAGTGGGCATTTTGGTTAACTAGTGGTCCACTGGGCCAGTAGAAGATTTATTTCTAATTCTAACACTGCTGTCACCTATAATAGTTAGCTGTGGATGAAAGTCTTCACCTGTGATGCGAAGAAACTAGGTGTTGGTTTTCCGTTGGAACATGCCCGACATATTTTTAATGAAGTGATATAAATAAAAAAAACAAATGATATGTGTAATTAATGACATCATGGCATCTCTAATTCTTATCTACAGTGAAATAATTGATATTGCAGGGTTTTATTGAGGTAATCTGTATGTATTTGGTGGTCAAATTTTGGAACCATTATTGAACCTAGCTGAGTCCTGACGTTGAACTAGGTTCTATTTCGAAAATTTGACCACCAACTATATTCAAATTACCTCTGTAAAACATGTAATATCAATTATTTCACTGTAAATGAAATGTTGTTTCCACAATTGGAAATGTTTCTTTAGCCCTCTAGCCGGCTCGGGAAGTCTGATTGAGCCGTTTTGAGGCATGGGTGGTGTCTTATGGCCGTGGCTTTATCCCTTCTCTGGAACTAGTGGTTCCAAATTTGAGAAATGACAGCTTGCGGCCCTTAGAGTTGCTTATGGTAGTCACTGAACTCCCAAAAAGAAAAAGAGCATGGCAGTAGGAAGATGTGCTTTCAGGGTAGGATTGGCCAAAATTCCATTCAAGATTAAATGCTCAGTAGGACTTTATTGCAACAGAGCACAGCTAAGTAATTAACCCTTCATCCCTACTGTGCATTCGGAAAAGTTATGGAGGTTGGGAATATCTGCGTATATGTGTATTGTTTCACATGCATTTGTTTGCTGTTTTGGATAATTCTTTTCATGCAGTGAGAGGAGCAGACCTCAGAGGAGGCTACTGTGTACCCTGATTAGCTTCATGGATTACTGTATGCAGTGTGCCCACTAAGTAATGATACAAAAATTACTACATCAAAACAACAAACTATATTTTGAATTCCCACTTACACAGATTCAAAATTATCTCCCTCAACTTTACACAACTGTGAGATCTTTTGTATAGGTGTTCATGGGCACGCCAGTAGAAGTCCTGAACTGGAACCTCCTTGGTCACACCTCATTGGATGTCCTCATTGTTGCTGAAGGCACACTTCACCTTTGGGAAGAGGAAAAAGTCTGCTGGAGCCAAATTCGGCGAGTAGGGTGGATGTTCCAATCACACATATCACTTTCAAAGCCAGAAACTACTTCACAGGCAGTGCATAGTGTGTGGGCTCGGTGACGTATGTGGCAGCCTCGAAAAAATCTTCCTCTTGTGCAGATCTTTTTCTAAGATTACCCTGGCTGTTTGCTTACCAACACCAAGCTGTACAGCTAAGTAGCCTAGTGGTCATTTGCCTGTCATAGGCAGCAGTTTTGCTAACCTTCACCACCTTTTTCATTTCTCCGTGCAGAAACTGGACATCCTGTCCTGTGCGTTCATCCTCGAGGGACTCCTGCCCATTTTTAAATGTTGAAAACCAGCTGAACACTTGTGCACAATTCAAACAGTCATTACCGTAAACTTTTTCAGGTCTTGGTACACTTCTGTGGCAGTTTTCCCTAATTTACAGTAATATTTTATCGCAACTCTATGCTCCATTATGCAACTTCTGACCCGCTTCACTCACACAGTCTTATGTCAATGGTGGCCACACAAAAACTGCTGCATCACCCAACACGAAAGTTGCTCACTGTGATAACAGCACACTCTAGCGGTCAAAACTATAAACACATTTGTTACTTTTATTCAAAGGTTTGTCCCATAAAAAATCAGTCTCATTGCTTAACAGAGACACTGTGCATGTGACTAACTAATTTGGCTCATTATGTATTTCTGTGGAAGGAGGTGGTATTCTCAAATGGAGATGTGGTTTGATCCTCGCCCAAGGGCATTGTAATTTTCAGGTTTTGTGATTTGCTGTTAAGCTGGTGATTCCAGCATATTTGATTGTTATATTAATAATGCTGTGCATTTCTATTTTTTACACACTACTTAAAGAGCATGAATTTACACCCCTGGCAGTGTTCGAATTACCCAGTAGTCCGCTGGCTATTGGCTAGTAAGACTTCTGTTGGACCGCTGAACTATTTGATTTTACTGGCCCAGATGGCCAGTAAGTTTTTTTTCTTTTTTCCTTTTATTCCTAATTTGTCCGAAGTTAAAAACTGAATTTCCATTTATTTTACTTTTCTATAAAGGTTTTTTATCCCTCATGATTTGTAAAGAGTGGAAGAAACAACAAATACAGAAAGGCAGTTTCCCAGTCCTTGTAACAGCAACAGGCATTTTTTTTTTTTTTTACCTCCATCCCACCATTCATAATGAGCAGAAGTAAGCACAATAAATGTCCAAATGTCCTGCTCTTCCCTGGATTTGCCCACCCTAATGAATGCAGCAGATACTGACAGCAGACTCAAGCGAGCTTTTGTTTCTGCCCCCAAGAAAACAAACTAGTGGAGGAGGTCAATTGGATGCATGAAGGTAATTTTTGCAAAAGGTCAATTCACATGAAATAGTGTTCAATGGGAGACCAAAACTAACTTTATGGGAAAGTAGGAGGGATGAGCAATAAGTCTAAAATAAGGGAAAGGAACTAAACCCTAGACAATAAAAAAAAGAAGAAAAAAAGGTTGCTAATGTATGTGAATTTTTGTACCCTTGAAGTCTCCTTATTCTCTTCTTACTTAAAAACAGATTGGGAATGCACTGTGTTATATAATCTATCGGAATCTTATTCTGGAAACATTCTTTGTCCTGTGAGTTGCACTTTCAAATTAGATGTTTTAAAAATGAATATTGTAGATAATTCCATTGAAATGATGCATTATTTTCTACATATATTGTAAATGTCTAAGTTTTTTATTATTATTATTATTATTATTATTATATTTACAGACCAGTGGTTTGCAAATTCTAGTGATCCGCTTGGCCAGTGGAAGGTTTATTTCTAATTCTAACACTGCCTGGTATGACCATTCTGGGAGGCCCCCCCCCCTACACACACACCTAGCTACAGCCCTGCTTGTTCCTGTGTTTTAACTTTCATGATTTCTTTTTTTCAGTCTCTTTTAACAAATTATTAATGATAGGATATATGTATGATTAATGACAATTATGTGTGCTGTTTTTCATTTAAATGCTGACTTTTTATTGAGCTGTGTTATTTCCAGGTTGCCATGGTTGAGGTACAGCTTACCAAAAATATTCCTGAGGGCTTGTTAATTGCCTTCAGTATCTGCACAACTCTTCTGGTTGCTGTTCATCTCTTGGCTCTGATGATTTCAACATGCATACTTCCCAATGTTGAAGCTGTTGCCAGCATTCACGGCCTTGCTGCAGTCTCAGAATCTCCACATGAAAAGATGCATTATTATATAGAAGCAGCTTGGGCTTTCTCTACAGTATTTGGTATTTTACTTTTCTTGGCAGAAATAGCTATACTGTGTTGGGTCAAATTTTATGACTTCAGTACAAATGCTGCTGTTGCAGCCACTATTATTCTAATTCCTGTGGTCATTATATTTGTTGTATTTGCTGTCCATTTTTATCGAAAATTAGTGGCACATAAATATGAAAGATCTACACAAGGGCTGAGAGAATTAGAAAATATGGTTACACAGCTGCAGAATAATGGCACTGGCATCTCTGCTAATGGGCCATATGTCATGACTGTGTAAATAAGATCTGGTGTAAGATATTATTTCTTTGAACTGATGCAAAAGACCATTTATTACCTGGCATGTGGGTTTTTTACGTTTCTTAACAAAATTAGTTGATGGTTTCTGCAGTTATGATGTATGTGTACCCAAGACTGAAATTGAAGTGAATTATGATTGCCCTTCCCCATTTTCCCTTTTTCTTTTATTTTTTGTGTGGGCATGTTAAATTAATATTTGTAAGAATTCCACTGATTGTTAAGGTCATTATAGTCAAATGTTTCAAAGATGCATTGGGGCTTGCAACATGTCATGTGAAGTGTAGAAATTTCACGATTTCTGATGTCTAGTGTGCATGGATGATCACATACATTTCAAGTTTCACTAGTGAGCTGGGCAAAACTCTAAAGAGCATTTTTTAAACAAATTTTTAAAATTGTGTGTTGTAGATGTAGATCAACTTGTAACTGCATTTCAGGGCTAGGATCTCTCTGTCCTTAAATTTGATAACTAGCTCTGAAACATTTCTATAGAAAAGGCAAGATTGTGGCCTGAAATGTCACCACTTGCAGGTTGAATTTTATTTTCAAATCCTACATTCAGAAAAAAAAAACTTCTTTAATCAATGGAATATTAGTGATAGTGATGTATTTAAAGCAGTACTATGAACTTTTTCTGCTGTTGTAATTTGTGTTTTTATTATATACAATACATGGTAAAGATTGTTGAGAGATACCATACACTTTTTTGTATTAATACTGCATTTTTGTGCTGCAAATTCTCAATTCTTGCCTGACTACGATGACAGACACACAGTGTATTCAGTGGTAAAGAAAAAAGAAATTATGATTGAGTAGAATGGTGGTTATAAGTTAAAAACATTGCACAATCATGGCACAGTCTAGTAATTTTTGCCATGGTTCGGCAAAAATGCTAAGGTGAAATGTTCTTTTTGTGTAGTTGTATTGTTTTCCTAGTCAAATGGCTGGTATTATTATTATTATTATTATTATTATTATTATTATTATTATTATTACGAGAGAATAATTCTAAAGCTGCCTTTAGGTCTACTTAATGTGTAATCATTTTAGAATTTAGTATGTTTAAAATATACATTGTAGTAAATATTAAGCATTATGGGAATGTAATAAATGCTGAAATTTTTTTGGCATTATGTTAGGGTCATGTATGCAGTAGGGTAGCTGTTTTTTTTTTTTTTTTTTTTTAGTTCATTTATAAAACTGTCTTATTTTTTCCCTTTCCTTCTTACCATTCCCTTGGAAGTTAATGTTTTTTTTTATCTACGTATCACATGTCTTATGTTGTGAATCAGCATCTTATGGTTACTCATTTGCTACTTGAAGTTAGTTTGTCATCAAGAAAAGAATCAGTAATACATCAGAAATTAATTAATAAAATTAATTGTAGGTGCAGAAAATGTGAATCAATGTATAATAGAATTAGTGTTTTCTGTAGCTGATTTTATTGCTGGAATTAATGCAAAAAATGGGAAGGGGGTATCAAATGAAATGTTGAAATTGTAAAGCCCTCTTGTGTGCGCATTTACATAAACTGTTTGTTACTGTAGTTGATATACATGCACGTAAGTGCTTTACACACACAACCTTTAAAAATTATAGTTTTACTTGCAATTGGTGCTTAAGTTTTAAGTTTAGCATACCTGTATTTCATAAAGTGACAGTATTATACCAATTTTTCTAAGTGTAATAATTCTCAGTAACTTCAGAGCACTTAGCAGACCATTTCAATTACGGTATTCCAGGGTAACAGAAATCTTTATCAAGGCTGTAAATAACTTGCGGCTCTTGATCATTGAAATATTTTTAGTTGTTTCATAGGTGTGGAAGAGTTAGAGGATGCTGCATTTCCTTAGGGGCTGCTGCCATATGCTTTTGAATGTTGGCCATCATATTTTTCACATAAAAAATTTGGTCACTACTTTTTTTCCGCATTTACGGCTTTTTCTGTCTTTATGACTAGCATAGCAAATCAACTTGTTGAACTGAACTACTGATATCCACCTTGCCATTCTTATGCTACCACTGAATGAAGCAATATTGACAGCTCCATTTGGTATTCATTATATCAGCAGCATAAAAGTGTTGCATTTTCACTGTTTTCCATGTTTCTCATCAGAAAACTTGAAAATTATGTCATCATGGAGCAAGAATCGAACTCACCTCTCCAATTTCTGTTCAAGCATGCTACCATTTCACCACTTTATTGTCTTGGGTGGTCAGTCTGAAGATGCAAGTTCAATTCCTGCTTCAGAATGATTTAATTTTCAAGTTTCGTAAAGCGATGGGTAAACAGGAAAAATATGGTACCTTTGATCCCATAATGACATTAACATGTGCCTCCCATGTAATTCTGAAGAATTATTTCTTCAGAGTGATTCATGTCCCATAACAATCTATGTTAATTATTCTTGTGTGCTATACTGGGACTTCATTTTCAGTCTGTTTGTAAAAGCTGTAACACGTTTTAAAGGTGTAGGAAAATTTCTGGCATGTGTCAGAGATAATATAGCCCAAAAAATGAATATGATGAAAATGGATTTGATAGTGAGAAATTTTAAGAGTTTAAAGCTGCTAAGTATTGACTATGCTGACAGAAGAGTGTGCAGATAAAACTTCTGGATGATATAAAAGAAATGTTCTGAATCATTTATATTATCTTTCTGAAAGCCTATATGCAGCGTTGGCTCAAGCTGGTAAGCAAAGTATAATTTTAAATGTTGAATATCCTGTGTGGGAAAAATTAAATATTTATGGGGCTCCTATAGCCCTATTTTATTTTATAGCTGAGAACAGGAAGTGGTTTTTCCCCAGAAGCAGTATTGACCAATTTTTCCTGCCATCCTCTTTGGCTACAGGCTGTCTTACTTACTTTGTTGCATCTTCTTCCCCTTTCACTTTTCTTTTTTCTGAAGAAATGAAACACAGTATTTATTTGCCCAAAGTCACCCTCCCCTCCCCCTAGTGCCATATTTCTCATTAACCCTTTGAGGAGTGAGGTTTTTTTAACAATGTGCACCCCCAGGAGTGGTTTTTTTTTCATTTTTAGCACATTTTGTAATTAATATATAAAAGCACAAATATAATGCTATAAATGATATAATATTGCATTATAACTTGAAAATACAATATTGAAGTTGCATATTTACTTTGAAATAGCAGTTTGAAATTATTTGATTATAATTTGATTAGAAGTGCAATAGATTGTGGTATTCATCAAAGCGAGGGTGAAAGCACAGTGCAACACCACTGTCAGTGCACATGAATCTTGTGCTCTGTCTCTTTTGGTCCCTTCTTCTTGCTTGTGTGTTTAAACATGTGGCACTGTCGTTGAGTTCTAGTTCCTTTTGCGACAGTTTGTGAAACAGGAGCAAGGAAATGATGAGCTCGAAGTCTTGGTGGATCCTCGGAGCTGGAAGGCCTTCCACCTTTTGTTGATTTTCTTGGTTCAAAATCCTCTTCCAGCAACTGCTTGGCCGCAGCCAACCAGAAATCCAAGAGGTAGAGGTTTTCCTTTCTGGCTAGCTGGATAAGGATGCAGGCATTCAGAAGGTATATGTCCAACATATGGAAGAACTTTTGTACTATTTTATTGACTTTCTGGTAGTTTCAGAGAAGTTCATCTTCATGTCTGTGTGATCCACATCCCCTATGTTTTAGCTGAAGTCCAAGGCACATAGTGGCTTGACTACTTTTTGCTTTGTAGCCTGCTCCTCCTATTTGGTTTCTCGCGTTTCGTGTTTATGGATAGTTGATGGGAGCCGCACATCCCTCTTATCATGCCAAAGGGTTGCCAAGATTGTGTTGGTGCACCTTCATTCAACGTCTCCCTTCTTCATTTTCTTGGGAGTGCCTTTTGGCACATTAGGGCTGCGGATGGCCTAGTGGTCAACATTTGTGACTGCCACAGAGAAACCTCAGGTTCTATCCCAGGCAGGTACAAACGCTCAAACCACTAAATATCCGCCGTGCTTCGGATAGGCACTTTAAGCCATCGGACCCCGGGTACTGACCCCCGGTAATAAGTAAGGGCATCTTCCTCCCCCTTTCTACCTTGTTTCCATGCCACTTTCCTATCGGGCACTCTAGCCCAAACCTCATAGCTTCCTATTTTTAAGGGCTGCTTAAGACCTGGGGTCAGGTACTCCCTTCCTAAAATCCTCTGCATATGATCTGATCTGATCTGATCTTTTGGCGCATCAGACCTGTTTGCCTTTACTGTGCCAGCTGCTCCAGTTTGTTTCTCATGCAAAAATTGGAACATATCAGGGATGTTATACCAATTTTCCAAGAAAATGTTGTGGCCCTTGTGTAGGAATGATCCCAGAAGGGTAGTAACAACAGATCCAGAAATCCCTAGCAAGGATTGGAATTCTATTTCTGTTGAACTCCCAGTGTAAACAAAGTCAAGCAAAAAGCCTGTTTTGCAGTTGCAGAGCATGAACAATTTGATTCCAAAATGGTTTCACTTTGATGGAATGTATTGTTTGAAGCATATTTACTGCTTCCAAGGCATTAGGTTCTCATCTATGTAAAGGTTCTGGGTTGTAATCAGGGCACCTCTGAACTTTTCACGAAGGAAAGTCAACACAGTCCTCTCCTTGTACAGCCTGTCATCTTTATCTCTTTATTCACTGTTTTTGAATGAAGTGCGGCATTCAGAGGAGGAGGAAATGGTCTTGGGACATGAGCTTCACAAAGTACGGTGTTGAAATTGCTGGATCATTTGATCAGTACTCGTTTTTTTTTTTTTTTTTTTTTTTTTTTTGGTGTAACTTATCAGTAAAGCCCGGAAGTTGAGGCAGTAAAAATGCTAAAAATAGGCAGGCAAATAAGCGAAATAAAGCGTCAAAATAGGCATCAAAAATGGGCATTTATAGAAGTGGTTGAAAAATTCTAAATCATACACAGGTGTTAAGCTGAATTGGCAAAATCATTTATCAGATTATCACTTACTTATTTTTGCGGTTACACATAAGTACTAGGTGTTTTTTAAAATGTCTGAACGTGAAATTCTGCCTTCTGTCACTTAGGGTATGTTTTACTTCTACGGAGGTAATGGGAGCATATTTGAAACATGAGGCAGTTGTAGGATCCATTTCAATAGAAGTTGAACTTTCACCTTGGAGTATTTCAGCGATGACTTTGATTTTCTCCAAATCATTATTTGCTGAAAGAACTCGCTGACATTTGTCACTCACGATTTGACCCTTTCTCCCGGGAACACATTTAATTGTACTAACTACATCATTTAATATTTTCAAGGCATTCACTAAGGTTTCGTTCCTTTTTTCCAGCAAAGTAATCATATTGGGCAAATGTGAAAAGTGTGCTTGAATAAAAGTTAAATCGTTACGAATGGAATCTTTAGCTAGTATCTGTTGGGCATTCCATATTGCGCAGCATTCATCCTCTTGAAAACTGTTAACAATTTCAGCAATCTTGTTCAAATTATTTGCGTAATATACAGCGGCTGATATCTATGTTCCCCATCTTGTCAAAATCGGTTTAGGCGGTAAAGCAAGATTTGGTTCCATCTCTTTGAATAAGTGAACTCGATGAGGAGCTTTAAGGAAAATGTTCTTCACATTACTCACTAACGCATCAATATCCGGAAATAACCCACGTACTTCCTCCGCTACTCTGTGGAGAGCATGAACCAAACAAGTTAAATGAAGCATTTTCGGAAAAAGAACTTTCAGGCTGTGGGCAGCCTTTTTTCATATAAGGAGCTGCGTCTGTTAAAAACAATAGTACATTTTCATACTTTATTCTGCCAGGCCAAAGAAGATCTAATGAAGAGACAAAAAGCTGAGAAATTGTGCTACTATTTGTTCTTGGAAGTTGTTCTGATGTAAGTAAGTAGATAGTTGAGGGCTGAGCAGGTTCCATTGTACCTATAACAACATTTGCTACATACCTTCCCGTGGCGTCTGTTGTTTCATTGATACTGATCCAGATATTTTTTATCCCCGACATCTTCTCGTATTTCTTTCATTATACCGACGTAGCAGGAATCTAAGTATGTTTTCCGCAAAGTTGCTTCGCACAGAATATTTTCCTTTGTATATTTCTCCAAAAAATTCGTCAGTGAATTATTTTCCAGCTTCCACAAAGGTATTCCAGCATCTATAAAAGCATGGCACAAATCACTTGCAAACTGTGACTGCTTGCTCAAAGTAGAAGCGAATGACGAAATCAAACATGTCTTTTTTTCACCAATTTTCCGAATAACAGCAGCTTTATGTTTAGCTGTTTCCAAATGTTGTGAAATGAAGAATTTCTTTTCGTAATTCAGTTTTGTATCGCATATTTTACAAAACAACACCATTCCATCAGTGGACAAGATATCACTTCCATACTCTTGAACATACCAACTTAATTTAGCACTGGTTGAAGAAGCAGTTTTCGGCATTATTGTTTCACTTGGACGCAAGGCGAGATCTATTAGCGGTAGCGAACTAACAGAATCTTCCTCCCTTGTTTTGCACTTACGTCAAGGTCTTATGTGTGTACGTACATTCTTGGCTTTCACTCTAGCTTGATTGGGTACAATGTTATCTGACTGGATTTGGCTACTTCCGCCATGCGCAGAAACTATTATCTAGAATTCTAGGGAGAGCAAAACATAAAATGAGATGCCGACCATCATAGACTCTGCGCATGCGTCTGCCACCGCTGCTTAAATTGGAGCACCTCGTTTTGAATGTACCGATTGTACTTGTGTTTACTTTCAGATGTCTGCCGACAGTGATTTCATTTTAGAGAAAATGCCACCTACCTTATGGTTTGTACCGCTATACCCTAAAGAGTTTTTTAAAAAATAACTTTAAAAAAATTACGTGTTTACCCGGAAACACTACGTACTACATGCTAGATTGTTATCAAAACTTTGATGTTATCGCATTCTTAAAAAGAAATCATTTTTTAATAGTGCATTTGTTGAGTATAGGCACAAAAAGGCATTAAAAACATAAAAAGGTATTTTCTTCAAATATGAGCCGAAAAGGCAAAAAAAAAAGCATTTTAAGGCATTTTGCCTCAACTTCCAGGCTTTACTTATCAGCAACAGAGCTGAAATAAAAGCATAAATATCTGATGCTTTTGTTTGGGTCCGCTTGCTCAGCTTGCTCTTCTCCTTCATGCCTTCGACAGTAGCAATCACTTGATCTTAAAACCGATTCATTTCCTTCACAATGTGCACCACCATCTCATTATCGAAGAAAATTTTGGAGTCATCTGGATGTTCTGCCGCAATTCTACTGTTACTGGCATTGAAATGAAATAATTTTAGAACAAGAACATCTGTTTTCCACTTGAAGCTATTGGCACCTGTGGATTTCTTCCTTTTATTTATTTATTTATTTTTTTTTTTTTTGAGCACTGGGGCCCGGTATCGAAGCTCCGTAGGAATTGCCATCAAATTCTTCAATATTCTCGGAATCAGAGACATTTGGGGTTATTTCAGGTTCTGTGGGTTCTTTGTACTCAGGGTCACTTTCCTGGATCATATTTTTTTGTTTTCACTATCAGAATTCAAAAATAATTTGTGTATTCGTCCTCAGTCCATTTTTTCTTAGAAGTTGCTGTATTCAACATGTCCTTGGCAGAGTAGTTGTGCAACTTTTCGTAAAAACATTATCTGCACTCAGAGGCAAAAAAGTCACTGTTTCAAAAAGTAACTGCTATGTCTGATAGATGGGGCCACCTGTCCACACATTCATTAAGAAAACACTATGGTACCCATATGATCATACTAACCGAAGCAAAAATACAAAACATACTGATACATTCATACTCCTCAAATGGAAGGAAACAGCTGCTTTGGGCCGCAGTTAACGGACGGTGAGACAGAATTTTGCTCTCTACAAATTTCACAAAGCAATGCTTTTCGGGGGGAGATGATTAAAATGTAGAGAACATCGAGAAATTACTTGCATATTTTAACTCTGTATTCTGAATAGACAGAAGCATCTAGCACTAATCTGACTAGGTGAGTCTAATACACCCAATAATTTTACAAGGGTGGAAAGTACCTATCCAATATTTTTAATGTGAATGTTGCCATTTTCTGTGTGACAATTTGTGTTACTAGCTACTTGAAGGATACTAAAACCCCTTACATCTAAATTTTTTTAAAAATAAAATATGGCAGAATAGCCAAATGCATGTCAGTATGTTAAATTCAAAAGCAGTACCTAAATTTTCTCCAGGGAAAAGTTCACAAAGAGGTGTCAAAGTGATACTTTGCGTCGGGGTAGAAACATGCCTTGAGCCGGTGCTGCCTATAAGCTATTGTCAGATACAGGCAGACTGATGCAAGCAAGCATACTTGATTGATGCAGGCAGATTGATGTAAAGATTGAATGCAGGCTTGATTGATGTAAAGATTGAATGCAGGCTTGATTGATGCAAGCACCCACATGTAGCAAACACACTTTGGTGCCTGTGATCTGTTTTTAATTAATTATATTGTTGATAGTAATTTATTAACATCACATGAAATGACTCAGTGATTTAAGGTATAATTCCCATTACTCTTCCTTCACCTTCCCTGAAAGTCAGAATCTGACACGTAACTAAACATCTTAAAAGTGTGCATGAGCATGTGGGCTGCATTTTGTTTCTAAAGTACAGTGAAACCTTGAAAATCCGGCATCCAAAAAGCCGGCAACTTCAGAAACCCGGCACTTTTCTGATTTCGTTTTTGTGAGAACATCCAACGTTTCACCAATAGCCATGGAAATCTCCCTATGTGCCGTATCAACAACACATCGCAAGATCATCCGTCTCAGCGTGTGAATTGCCAATAGCTGCCTACGTGCAACATCGGGAGGTTTCTCAAATTCGTCATCTCATTGGGCCGAGCTGAAGTGATGCGACCAATAAGGCGACAAATCGGCATATATGTTTGAAATGCTCAAACGTGTGATGATGATCTGTGCTTGGTGGTGGCAGTATGTGGATTCGATCGTGTAACGACATCTACATCAGTCTTTGTGATGCATCGCGGTTATCGCCTTCGCAGTGTATCGTAGTTTCGTCAGTCGAAAAACCATAGCATCGATGTAAAATTCACATCGGAATATCGCGATGTATCGATACATCGCCCAGTCCTAGCGGTTGCTCTGGCTTTTTTCGAGTCTTTGCCTAACCATTCACCAAATTTAATTTTTTTCGACAGAATTTTATAATAAATAGTACAAAAAGAGTATCGCCAAAACGATTTTTCGTCCGAAATGGGTCCGGGTTCAAATCTCGGTGAGGCACGGATGTTGTGTCTGTCTTATGGCACTGGCTCTCTCCCTTCCCTTGAACCAGTGACCCTAAATTAAAGACTGGTGACAGCTTATAGACCACTGAATTGCACGCTCATTACGCAATTTTTGGATAGTTTCAGAAATCCGGAATTTTCATAAATCCGGCACTCGTTCGGTCCCGTCAATGCCGGATTTTCAAGGTTTCACTGTATTTGTTTTTGAAAAATTAAGCTCTCATTTAAATTGTAATTATAGAGACTTAAACTATGGTATATAATTACTGATTTTAAATCAAAATAAAAGACATGTGAAAGGTTGTGTGTGTAGATGTTGGCTGTCAACATACCTAGTAACAAAATATTTGTGGTCAATTGATTACATTTGTATTTACATTAGTAATGATATCTTGGCAGAAGGTTGTTTTGATGTTAAGCTGGAAGAGGCCGAGAACATGGACTATTGATGTCTTTTTATCACGCATTCCCCTACTTTTCTTTTACATAAGGTATAGATTTAGGTAGTAAATATTTGACTAAAATTGAGTTGCAGTTTTTGCTGAACTATTACATGTATTTTTAAGTGTCTGAGGATTTCATAACATTTTGAGGTCTCAAGATGTCAAAATAAATAAATAATAGAAAAAAAGAACTTTTAGAAAGTTGAAATTGGTCTGTTAATTGTAAGTAAACAAGTAATTTGTAAGTTTTTCAGTTTTGTGTCTTTAGAATTTCAAACAGGTAAAACATTGAAATATTCTTGTCTGTGTACAGAATACCAGTGATAAAGGTGATTGAGTTCAGTGTTAAACATTTATAACCAATTTTTCCTCATTGTAGCATCATTTTAATGCAAATGAAGCAATTGCAATCTCAGGATTTGGTTGTGTTGATTTCCAGGTTCACTGTAGTCATTTTACATCTTTTATATTATTGATGAGAGAAAATAACATGGGTGCTGTGACTTGACATTCATACAATAGCAATATGGTATTCTACAATCTGAAATGTTTTGTGTGCTGCATTTCAACATTTTTAACAGTTAATTGAAATTGTTATGCTTCAGTTTGATTTTCTTCCAAGTTGTATTTGTGTGCATTAATTTATGACTACAGATATGTATTATATTGCGCGTTTACATGAGTCATGATGTAAATTATATTTTTGTGAAATCAGGACTTAAAATTCAAGGTGGAATGGCGGGATTCCTGCCAAAATAAAGTTATTAGGAGGGAGTCTCTCGCCTTACAAAATTTTAAGAAAATAAATATAAAATCTCAGTTTCGATTTTAGACCACTCACAAAATTTGAGTGTTAAAAACATATCATTATGTGCGGTAAAAAAGTACCCTTCAGAGTTCCAAAATTGCAATCGAATATGTCATGAAAGTAATCAGTTTTTGGACGCGTGAATCGGCTTTCATACATAGCCGCATGAGCGGTTCATTTTACATATTGTGCACTGTTACGAATCAGGCATAAGATTCTTCCTCGGATTCACGGAATTCTGCTTTTTTCGCCATCATTTTGGTTATACTCAAGATCTATATAAAACTGAAAATATAATGTTTTATTTTTGGAGGATGGGGAGGTGAAGGGTCGTTTCCCATCTGGGAACGTTATTTTGTTTTTCAGAACTTCCAAAAACGAAAGTTAAATGGAGTGAGAATTTTTCCCACAATCGTAATTTCTTTTCCTCACGAAGTTGTCTGTCTATATAAAACTGAAAATATAATGTTTTATTTTTGGAGGATGGGGAGGTGAAGGGTCGTTTCCCATCTGGGAACGTTATTTTGTTTTTCAGAACTTCCAAAAACGAAAGTTAAATGGAGTGAGAATTTTTCCCACAATCGTAATTTCTTTTCCTCACGAAGTTGTCTGTCCAATGTTGTTACTAAATATCAGTTTATTGCATAGATGTTTGTATTTCAGCTTGAAAGTGTAGACAACAATTTCCAATGATGGAAGTTTGACGGAGCAAAAATTTCCTTGTAAACTTAAGGCGCGAGTTCCTTCCGTGGATTCAAGAAACTTTGCCTTTGTTGTCATCATTTGCGTCATTCTCAATAACGATGCAAAACCAAAGCGAATTTGGAGGGGGGACATTTTCCGGCTGAGGACCGAATTTCGTCATTCAAGACTTTCGAAAATGGAAGTTAGACGAACTGTAAATTTAATCCGTAATCATATTTTTTTTTTCTCACGATATTTCTTCTGCCCAGTATTTTTGTAAAATATAATTTTATTCGATAACTGATTGTGTTTCAGCTTGAAAACGGAGGAAAATTTTCTGAGAACGTAAGTTGGATGGTGCAACTGTAATAATATATTTTTTTTTCACAATGTCCTCACTGTCCGTATTATTGTTAAATGTTAATTTTCCCCCATAAATAGTTGCAAAGTAAAAAACTGACATTTCTCATAACAGAAGAATTGTTGAGCAACCAAGTTTTGATTATGTGAATTGCAAACATCTTGTAGTATTCAAGAAGAGAGGATTCTTTCAAAACTGAAAAGTGAGGAAAAACCTGTACTAAAAAAAAAAAAAAAAAAAGTCAAACTTGCACATGACAATGTCAAGTCAAGGTTTATTTCATCTTTTATGAATGAGATGAACTGCAGATTTCTTTCCTCCGTAATGTATGTGGAACCTGAGTGTATAAAACAATGCAGACAACACAAGTTTCAGTAGTCTTTCGAGAGCTTTGCAGAGTAGGTTTTTTTTTTTCAGAAATTAATGAAGAAGATGCAGTTGTGTTGTATATTCACCAGTGGCGGCTCGTGAGTACATCTACAGGAGGTTCACAATTAATAATTTGCAGTTTTTGAGATACACTGTGTCACACAATTGTGTGTTGCTTGCAATATTCATATAATTTAGGCGCTGCTATACCTTGATGTAATGTATTAATTTTGAAACGAAATGTTATTATAGATATTACTGTACTTTAACTGTTTCACAACTTAATAATAAAGGATTACTTTATTGATCATACTTGTTATAATATGCTAATTGTTCTTTTTTACTGAAACAATTATTTTCTTTAATTTTAAAGTAGTAAAATAAACGCAAAACAGAAAACTTGTTTTTTGAGTGTTAAATATTTAGATAGTTAGTCATATAAGGCCTCATGCTCTCAATTATTAGATTAGATTATTAAACACACAGAAGAAGGAAAAATAATCAAAGCTGCTGCATATGATGGTAAGTTCTAGTATTTTCTTACACAAATTTACTTGGATGGTAGCTTACACAAATATTTTCTTTAAGTACAGTTTTTGTAAATCCTTCCATTTTTTTCTTAACACAAAAATATCAATAACTCTTTCATTGAAATTATGGATGTTAGAAATCATTTCCTTCTCGATTGCAAGCATGGCTTAAGCTTGTAAGCCTCTCTTGACACATCGTAGACCGCAAAAATGTCTTTATCCGTTTTAGGGTTGAAAAACACCTTTCAGCTTCAGTAGTCGTCATTGGTATTGTTGCAATAATTAATAACAGTTTATAACTTTCAGAAAATGATGACAATAAGTTGTTTTCAATAAAAAACTGTAAAAGACTAACAGCACCACGCATGTTTCTGAAATCAGTTCTTTTGTAAATGATTTCAAGCTCTGTCTTGAGGCGATTTTTTTCAAGAAATGAATACACATTTACTGTATCTTCAAGCAATTTCTCGAGGAATTTCTGTTCAAACTCTTCAAACTTTTGCGATTCAAAAAGAGATACAGCTGAGCAAGATGTTGTGAATGAAAATCTTGTTTTTATTTGCGTTGTAATAATGTCACAGGTTTCCTTGGCAGCCACTGCTCTACTTAAGTAAAAATCTTCTTCACGCTTCGATCGTTTAGGTGCATTTTCTGGGTACTGATTAACCAGCTATCACTTTGTCCATGTTACCTCTTTACTTATCAATGGCTTTGACGAAGTGGTCAACATTGGCTTTAGTTCTCACAGCATCAGTGTAAGTTAGCTGTAATTGGTTGTACAAAATATCCACATGTGGCATTAATCTGTGAAAAACAGAAAGCCAAAATATGAACTTATTATCTCTAAGGAGACGAGCTAGAGTACCAGCTTTAATTATGGTGGTTGGTTGCTTAGAGGTAGATTTGATTCCCTCCATACATTCCATTAATTTCTCTCTGTACTCAAAAACAGTATTAACAGTTCTGCTCTTAAAATTCCACCTTGTAGCTGACGCCCGAGGTATTCGTTTGCCAACTATCTTGTCCAAAATAGACACTCTCTGAGGGAATTCGAAAAAAAAATTGTTATATCACTTAAGTCCGAAATTTTTTTTTTTTTGACATCTTGGTTTTGGCTTGTTGCTTGAGCTACAATCAAGTTCAGCTGATGAGTGTAACAGTGAACGAAAAAGCATGTTTATAGGTTTGTTACACTATGATCTGCACGCTAGCATGGTGCCCACTCATTACATTCGCACCGTCATAGCTTTGAGATACGAGTTTTTCTGGATTTTGCACAACATAATCTAAACTGGTACAAATACATTTGGCTGTAGATTCTGCGTCGTGCCCTTCAGGGTTATCAAATTTCCAAAATCTTTCAACTGGTTTGGCCATTAGCTAAAACATAGCGGAAAACTATAACTAACTGAAATACAGACGAGACATCTGATGTTTTGTCCGCAATCAAAGAAACATACTGTGCAGTTTTTATTTCTTCTATTATGTTTTCTTGACATACAGAAAGCATACAATCTAACAATTCATTTTGAATTTCTTTCGAGGTACCTTTAAAGACAGTAGCGGTACTCAAGTGTTCTTTTAAAGATGAGTCAAGTTCTGCAGAAAAGTTTACAAGCCCTTTAAATATGCCAGGATTTAAGGAATCGTCATCCTCACGATGACCTCGAAGGACCAACTCCAATGCACCAAAAAATTAAATACAGTCTATAAGCTTAGAAAGGACATACCTATTTTTAGTCACTTGTTCATTGTGCTTTTTAATATTTTGTTGATAAGCACTGTCAAGCTGCTGACGAACGTGAAACTTTCCCAGCAAATTGAAATCCAATGTAGCACTTGTGTGTCCATGAGAACTTGCGTGTTTTTTTAATTTTTTGTGTCAAATAAGCTAAGTCACAAATGCTGTTTTTCACCCAAGTAGGATCGCCCTTTTCACGGGAAAATAACAAACAAGGAAAACAAAATATTGTTTGTTCACAACCACAATGCCAAGGAATTTTTTCGTATAGCTCTTCTTTAAATTCTCTTTTAAAAGTTCTATATTTTGTTGTTGATGTTAGACTTATATTAAGTCGGGGCGTTGGCCTGCCACTCTCTTTTATTGCTATTTTAACTTCTATGGGTAAATTGCCAAATGCTACTTCCTTTAAATTACTAACTGAGTACTTACAGGTGCTTTCCGTTATTGTACCGTAAATAAAAACAACAGTTCACTAGCTACACTACACTACAATAGATAAACTGTAATAAGTGTAATTTCAACTAAAACTTTATCACCAAAAATAATCGAAACTGGAAACTCCAAAACACAAATGTAAAACGTGCGCAAAGGTTAGGAGCATCCCCCGTCAACTACAGCCGTGCAACAACTGAACTGAGCTGAGCTATGTCACAGGCAGCTCATCGGTATTCTTCGTTAAGCCACTTGTAGACATGTCCCCCCTACCGCGAGCAAATGAACTCGCCCGTCTGTCGCATATCCCGTGTGTCCTGTATCGAGAGCGGCACATTCAGTCCGCTCCTAGCCACTGGCGCGTCATTACACTTAACCTCACTTTGCGCGCTCTACGCTGTTTTTCATTGTCCGCTCTTTCAAACTTACTGAAGATAAGCCATTTAGTACTGCGTCAATAAAAATGTATAATTTATGTCGTATAATTATTTTTCTATTTTTTATAGGGGGTTCACGTTCTCTTATGGACGAGCCGCTACTGATATTCACTATTCAAACATAGTGTTGTGGCGACCAGGTTTTGCCCCTTCACTCCCGACCACCACTAGGTCGTGGCCATTTAGATTCTATAATGCGCTGTATCCTGAATTAAAGAAAGTAATGGTAGATTAAAGAAAAGCCTTGAATAAAATTTAGAGGACTAAAATTTTGTTTTAAAATACTTGCCTTTATTCAGCTTTAAGCATGGTTAAATTGCACTAATGGCCTGACTGACTAAAAGACTGCAGTAAATAAGGACTCACCCCTCTATAAGTATAGGACAATCACTCCCCAATAAATACAAAAGTCCTAAGTGTCTAGTGCGTAGGGAATAGAGATACGCGTGGTACGTGAATATCAGCCACCCTCTGTGGAAATGCGGGACCCCAGCCCCTCGGGCTAACAGGAAGAGAGTCAGATATGTCTCGTGCGAAGAAAGTAGAAGAACTGAACTGCTTGCAAGCACCCAAAAACAAATGCTTTTAACCAACTTCATATTCGCCTATTTTGTGGTTATCTTTAGAAACGCGTCTTCTGCTTCGAGTCTAGAGTGATCCTAATAAGGTAACGCTCAGTTTCGCGATATTTACAGAAATACGCAAAATACTGCAAAGGGCAAAGCCCTCAACCTGAATGCTGACAAATTCTTCCTCTGGTTATTTTGGGTGATTTGTTAGAATGACTTCTGCTTTGACTTTCAGAAGCGAATTCCCGTTTATTTTACTTCTTTCCTGAGGGAAAGCTAACTTTTAGGGGAAAGTCTATTTCCAATGAATTAATGTTAATAATTCCACTTCACAACAGCTCCCCTGCCTTTAAAGGAGTGGTTGTCCTTTTCGTTGTAGAAGGTTTACAATTCTAAGTTTAAAAGTACACTTTCTCAAAACTTTCAATACCAGTATTCTAAATATATGTATATACATTTTCATGGGGACCACATGACCCCGTCATGACATTCCATCAGCTTGTTCTCAAAGCTAAATAAGTCAGGCCTTACATACTTTAATTCTGCCATCTCATTATGGCCACAGTATGTATTTCATTACAATTCTTTTTGAGGACAGGTATTACCATTTTTGGGTTGACAGTTAATCTCCATTGTGAAATCACTCATTGAAATAATCTGTTTTCCACCCCCCATATCTTTCGGTGGTTACTTACACCTTATGTAAACAGTTCGTATCAAGTCCAAACATTTGACCATATATGTCGATAGTTATGTAGTTGCACACACATTGTATACTTTCCATTACCGCGCATGCAGGCGGCTTACACCATATTTATTTTCTTTAGTTTTCCTCAATGTCTGCATATAGATAATATCAATGAAATTATAAATAGTATAATCATGATTATAACCAACAGATAAATGTGATACTTCAACAAACTGATAAAAAATCCAGACCAATTAGTGGAGAATAATCCTCCGAAAACATTGTTTTCAGTAGTATACAATCCAATTGATTCAACAGTTGACATGTTTGGGAAATTCAATCGAATCTCTGCTTCTGACAAACAGAAAGACATAGTTTTACACACTGTAATGCTTCTTCCCGTTAAACATAGTTTTTCCTTTAAGCATTTTAGTGAACTTTTGAACTCGATTTCGTAACTTTGAGGTTCAGTTTTTAATTTGAAAGTTTGTGTATGAATGGTTAACTGGTTAAAATGTACTGTTACTCGTCCTGGTAAACAAGTGCCGAATGCTCAGATTTTGAACTTTGCCAGCATGGCGCACGCATAACAACCTACAGGTTTGCTCAGTTCCCCTTCAATTCTTGGGCACACCGAGTGTGTTTCCATAGAAAATTCATAATCACGGAACCGTAATCCGAGTACTAGTGGTGAAGATGGTACAGTTATCATTTCTAGAGCAGACATTTCTCTTGATAAATAATCAGCTACAATATTAACACGACCAGGTCAATGCTCCATTTTAAACTTTAGTCCCTGTAGTTGGAGCATCTATCTACTTATCCTAACGTTAGGTGAACTTAGCGTCATAAAATAAGTTAAAGCAGCATGATCAGTTTGAATAATAAAATATACTCCAACTACACTCGCGTGTAAAATTAAGGACGAGACGGTTTTTCGAATGTAACGTCGTGCAGAAGTGTTCCACATCGACTCAAATCATACCATAAGATCCCCAAGATGTAAGAACATGCGACAAGTGAGCAAAACCATCCAAACAAGGAATCCAAAGGATAAAAAAGCACTTTATTGAAAAGGTAGCTTTCGAGCACAACTGGACAGAAGACAGAAACATCCATGTGACAGGCAGCTGCCAAGAAAAATCCAGTCTTTAGTAGGGGATATGATCACCCCTGACTGCGTTGTAGGATTTACAACGTCTGTCCATGCTGAGGATGAGGTTGTCAAGAAGCTGTTGAGGCATCGTGGCCCATTCCTCTTGTAGCGCCAATCGCAGCAGAGGAATCGTTGCTGGCGGCTGGTGACGTGCTGCCAAGTGTCTCCCGAGAAGGTCCCACATGTGTTCGATTGGATTTAGATCCGGGGACCTTGCGGGCCAATCCATGCGTTGAATATCTTCACTCTCCAACAGCTCTGCGACAGCCACTGTATGAAGAGGTGTAGTGTTGTCGTCCATGAAGAGGAACTCAGGACCCACAGCACCTCTAAACAGACTCACGTGAGGCAGGAGACACCTCGGTGACAATAGCAGACACCAGTGACTGAACCTCCTTGGAAGATGTGGAGGTCAGTACGGCTACCAAGCATGATACCGCTCGAAACGAGAACTTCGCTACCTCCAAACCGGTCTTTTTTTATTATGTTGGGGGTGTGTGTGATTGCGTGTTCCCTGCTCTCTCCAGATGTGTATACGTCCAGAATCGCTCGTCAGACTAAATCGGCTCTCATCCGTAAAGAGGACTCAACCCCATTGCTGATGTGTCCAGTTCTTGTGTTCCTGGCACCACAGAAACCGCCGTCTCCGGTGAGCAGGCGTTAATGGCACACACCGTACTGGTCGTAGTGCAAATAGACCATCTTTGTGCTGCCTCCTGGCCACAGTAAAACGCGATAATGTACGTCCAATTGTCAGTCGCATGTGCCTTGCGATTTCTCCCGCTGTCTGCCGTCTGTCTCTTCTCGTCTGTAGGACAATATACCGGTCGTACACCGCCGTGGTTGCTTGTGGACGACCACTGCTAAACTCTCGGACAGCTGTTCCTTTCGTTTGAAATGCTCTCCAAGCTCGTGAAACGATGCTGTGAGCGATCCCGAACTCCTTGGCCACACTAGTCACACTTCGACCTTCTTCCAACTTCCCAATGATGCGACCTCGGGTAAAGTCATCCAGATGTCGTCTACTGGATTGCCTGTTGGCCATATCACACGGTGGCAGCAAATCGACGTTGTTCAAACCAATGTACACCGTGCAATAGCTTTCACCGAATTGCTGAGCGTACACCGCCCGTGTGCTTTATACCCTTCCGACACTCCCCCACCCCCACCCCCCCACATCATGCTGCATATATGCGCATGCCTTACCGTACCGGACCCTAGTCTATCTCCTGAGTGGTCTTTCGGTTCGTTCTGCCTGCTCGTTCCACTGTTATGCTAATTTCTCCTCTTCGTCCTTAAATTTTTGCGCACCAGTGTAGATAAGGTCTGAATTGTGTTGCTACATAAACAACTACTAAGGCTTCTTTTTCCGTAGCAAAATAATTTTTCTCTGCATTTCAGTTGATGACTTGCATGAAATGTAGGTTTTAAATTACCTTCATCATCTGATTGTTGCAATACAGCAGCAATCGAAGTATTACTTGCATCACAACCTACAATAAACTGCTTTGAAAAATTCGGATATACCAATATCAATGCATGAATTAACTTTTCCTTTAAAATTTGATACGCATTCTCTTGTTCTTCTCCCCAAATAAAGGGTTGATTGTTTTTAGTCAACATCGTTAATGGTTTAGCTATTTATGCACATTGACTTATAAATTTACGATAGTAATTAATAAGTCCTAGAAAAGTTTGAACTTCCTTTACTTAAGTTGGTCTTTTAAATTGCGCAATTGCTTCCAAATTTCTAGGTGATGGATCCCCTTGTTCATCAATTGAATGTCCTAGAAATATTAACAATTCCTTTAGAAAATCCCATTTACTAGGTTTAACTTTTAAATTATATTGCTGTAACTTCTGAAATACCATTTCTAATCGCTTTAGATGATCAGAGAAATTTGGAGAAACAACAAGAATATCATCCAAATAGATAAAAATACCTAAGAGTCTTAACTTCCCCAAAACTCTTTCCATTAATCTCATTAATGTAGCAGGTGCATTACTTAATCCAAATGGTAACACTTTAAATGCCCATAATCCATTTTCTGTAATAAATGCAGTTTTAGGTACATCTTCAGGTTTCATTTTAAATTGCCAATAACCACTCATAATATCTAAACCGGTAAAATATTTAGATCCAGCTAAACTACTTCAAAGTTTCATCAATTAGAGGTATAGGAAATTTATCTAACTTAGAAACACTGTTTAAGTTTCGAAAATCCATGACTAAACGTTAGTCCCCACATTTTTTAGATACGAGTAAACACAGACATGACCAACTACTATCTGACGGTTCTATTAATCTGGCTTCTAACAACTCATCAATTTTCTGATTTAAAATTAATGCATAAGGTGTCCTATACGGTCTTTGACTTATTAGTTTTTCATCTTATTAAATTAGTACTGCCTAACTCCGTTATTTTTAATGCAAAAATATTTCTGTATTTTAGTAATAACTTATCCAAAGAATTTCGTTGTGCCTTCGAAATATGCTCTAGAGAAAATAACTTTAAGAATTCTTCATCAGACAAGACATTTCATTAATAGTAGTCACTTTTTCAGCTGCATTTACATTTAACATATTTACTGCTTGAACAGTGGCTACTTTCGTTTTCTTTTGAAATAAGATGGGTTTCTCACTAAAATTTGTTACTTGCACAGGCAATAATTAATTTTTTCTTACTATTGTTACTGTTCTGGCTACAGGACACACATACTGTTTTTCAGGGAGAGTCAATTAAAGCTGTATCTCCCTCTTGAAAATTTTCTGGACATTTTAAATACACTATTTTTTCCTGGCATGGGTTAATTTTTTCTCTTTGCTACGGTTGTTATTACAACCACATTATTTACCATTTTGTCTGAATCAAATTCAATAATGGGCACAGAAATTTTCAATGCATGCAAAAAACACTTTTTATGCACTAAATCCAAATCAAAGGCATGCTTTATCAAAAAATCATAACCCAAAATTCTAGAATAATACTTAACTTATGTTGTGCAAGGTAGAGGTCCTGCTCCAATGTTTTCTTTCCTGCCTATATCTCCACTGTGCACTTTCCAGTTGCTTCACGGTTCTTTCCGGTTACTCCTTTAATAACTATTGGGTCAAAGTTCATCTCACAAGCTGGAAAGGGATCCAAAAGTTCATTGATGGATGAATCTATGATGCTCACACTGGCTCCTGTGTCTAGAAGGCAGTAAAAAGGTATGTCCTGTATTTTAATGATTATGAGAGGTAAATCACTGGATTGAGTTTGAAGAGGGTGGTACACTAAAGATACCTCTGAGAGAGAGAGTGATGGCACCCATTTCTGGCTCCCTCTTTACTGGTTTAAAGGAGGTATTTGGACTCTGATAGATCCGTGACTCTGGCTTCTGGGTCGGAATCCTGATGTTGACGGTTCTGGTGAACCTGGCCTCGCTCTGGGTGACGATCTTACGTTCGCTGGTCGGCTCGGCACTCGTCCAGTTCCTCTCCCACAGCTTTTAGCTAAATGGTTTGAGCTACCACACTGATAGCACCTAAGACCCTGTACGGGAGGAGCCGCTCGGGGCCTTTTTTTCCAGTTTGTCCAATTTTTTGGCTATTTTTCTAACTTCCGTTAGTTCCAGCACTTGGTGGCTAGTATCCAGCCATCTCTGCTGCATCACCTGGCTTAATTTATCGACCTCTGACGTTCCCTGAGTTGCTGTTGCATAAATCTGTATGAATGGTTTACCCGCGATTTTCTCCTGTAGTTCCTCAGCACAGGCTACGTCCACTGCTGCTTCAAAATCTTTGGAGTTTTTTTTAGAGAACCCTTCTTCGGATTTTTTGACTGATTCCTACAATAAACTGTCCGGTGAGCATTTGATCCCTTAAAATAGGCATGCTCTGGTCCTGTACTTATATCAAATGGCATGAAACCTCTCACCATTGTCTTGAACCTAGTCGCGAATTCTACTACTGACTCATTAGGATGCTGTTTACATGCTAACAGTTTTTGTAACTTCAGGCTGAGTGGTTACCTGTCCTTAAATCTTTTTAAGAGACAGTCCTTAAATTTCGTGTAACTTGTCTCTCCACGTACTGATTTTTCCTGGTTTACAAATTCCAATGCTAATCCTCTCAATTTGCTGCGGAGGATAACAATGTTTTCGATATCTCTCCATTTTCCCACTTTAGCTGCATTCTCTAACTGTTGCAAAAAGTGATCTATTAAGATGTCTTTATCTGATCCGGAGAAAGTTGGCACAAGATTAACTACTCCTGCCAAATAAGGTCCTATTTCTACCGAAGTAGAGGGTGCGGACTCCACCGCAGGCTGATCCTCCTCCAAGGTGGAAGTTTTTTTTGTCAGCAGCGTTTTCTTCTTTATCAATCATTATGCTTAATAATTTTTTTCTTTCCGGAATAAACCAGTAATCCTGGTCCTTTCGGCACCAGTTTGTTGTGGCGACCGGCTTTTGCCCCTTCACTCCAGACCACTACTAGGTCGTGATTGTCTAGATTCTATAATGTGCTGCGTCCGGAATTAAAGAAAGTAATGGTAGATTGAAGAAGAGCCGTGAATAAAATTCAGAGGACTAAAATTTCATTTTTGAACTACTTGCCTTTATTCGGCTTTAAGCATGGTTAAATTGCACTAATGGCCTGACTGAATAAAAGACTACAATAAATTCGGACTCACCCCTCTATAAGTATAGGACAATCACTCCCCAATGAATACAAAAGTCCTAAGTGTTTAGTGCGTAGGGAATAGAGATACGGGCAGTGCGTGAATATCAGCTATTCTCGGTGGAAATCCGGGACCCCAGCCCCTCGGTCTTACAGGAAGAGAGTCCGATATGTCCGTGCGAAGAAAGTAGAAGAACTGAACTGCTTGCAAGCACCCAAAAGCAAATGCTTTTAACCATCTTCATATTCGCCTATTTTGCGGTTATCTTTAGAAACGTGTCTCCTGCTTCAAGTCTAGAGCGATCCTAATAAGGTAACGCTCAGTTTCGCGATATTTACAGAAGCACACAAAATACTGTTAAGGGCAAAGCCCTCAACCTGAATGCTGACAAATTCTTCCTCTGGTTATTTTGGGTGATTTGTTAGAATGACTTCTGCTTTGACTTTCAGAAGCGAATTCCCGTTTATTTTACTTCTTTCCTGAGGGAAAGCTAACTTTTAGGGGAAAGTCTATTTCCAATGAATTAAAGTTAATAATTCCACTTCAGAACAATAGCTGTAAATTAAGAGTATATGTTCCAATTTACAAAGTTTTGCAAGAGTTTTATAAGCAACCATCTGCACACATTTCCATTAGTGTCAAAGGTTCTGCAAATAGGTCTTGTGTTGCATTTTAACAAATGTACCTTGTGAATGTGGCTTTAGCACACAAAACAGAATTAAGTCAAAATTTAGAGATTCATTGAGTAACAAAAATGCACATTTCTGAACTGGGACCAGATAGACCCTCTAAAAAAAAACAACAGCTGATCAAAGCCCACTAACTGTGGCAAGGAATGAAAAATGCACAAATAATTTAGGTGCAATTTTATGATATCAGTATAGACCTACTACAAAATGAACAAGTCTCTTTGTAAAATGAATCGTGGTAATTTGTATGACATTGAATGTAGTATATTTTTTTATCCAATTAACCTGTTTGTTTTAAAAATCAAGTATAGCTTATATTGTCTGAAACATTACTACTGTTTTCCCAGAGCATTTTAATATTATTGTCACATATTCAAAACTCCCCACCAGAAATTTTCAATCCCTTCTATTTACAAACACAGGTGGAGAGACTCCCTTCCCTTTCAAATTTGAATTTTAAGCCCTAGAAATGTTTTTCCTCAAGTTACCAGTTACATTGAAAATGGTAAATGTAAGCTCATAAATGTTTATCTGAGCAATTGTTTGTACCTTTTAAAGTGGTGAAAGGAGTAGTTTTTCCCTCAAATGTGCTGAGGTTTTAGATTTCTTGAGATTTTCCTTGTGTGTGATATAGAGTGTTAAGAGTATATTTTGTGCTTTGGTTATGAATGGTACATAAGTCTACAGACACTGTGATGAAAGACATAATCAGAAGTTTTTGAAAATTTTCATTGCTTACAATGAAAGGTACCATGTAGTTTCTCCTTTGTTAGTGGTGTTTCATATTAATTTCTGTAATGGTATGAAATGATTTAATTCTTTTGTTGAATTAGAAAACCATCTTCATATTACTGGATTAAATAACTGTTTCACAAGCACTTGCTACCTGAAGGTAGTTTGTCAGCAAGAAAAGAATCAGTCATACACCAAAAAACAATTAATGAAATCAAATTTGAATCCAGCATCTGTAAAGAAAAAAGTTTTGACTCACTGTGCTTTTTTCTTCTCTTTTTTATAGAAACTTTGTTTCATTATAAATTTCTGTATAGCTGTATAGAAAAAAATAAACATTTTTTTATTATTCTTTAAACAAATAAATACCCTGTTTGTAAATGTATATATTTTAATTGTCTGATCATAAGTTACCATAGTAGCTATCTGTGACTTGAATCTAATTTGCAAAGGAAGAATGTGTGTCATATTTATTCTATAGCTGTGTTTCTGTTCTTTCTCTGTGCTGTCTACACTAAATTGGGGAAGGGAAACTTTTTCTGGCATTAGATGTTCTAGTAACTAATTCAGCTGCCAAATATCTATATATATATATATTATATGTGTGTTTGCAAAATCAGTTTTACTCATTAGTTTTGTAAATTAAAACTCAAAGGATAGTTTAGATGCTAAATTTGTATATGTTGCAGTTACGAAATTAAAAAATATTAGCTAAAATTTCAGCCGATTTTTTGAGACATTCCACGAATTTTATGTTTTGTTGGAAACCCTAATATTGTTCCCATCATTGAATCATAATGCATTTCCAAGATGGATAGATAGATTGATGGATGTTGCCCTTGTTGGTCCAGTCATTTAATGTCTGTATACAAGTTATCTTCTTGAAACGTAAGCTGCATGTTGTAGATTTTGAAAATAAGTTATAAGTTTTCAGTTATATTCTCTCTTCCTGAACTGGTGCAGTTTGTGGATTTGTTACATTATGGTAAGAGACTTACAGCTATTTGAAGGAAGTGTGTGTATGATTTATTTATTTATTCTACCATATTTCCAGCATATTGTATAGCTGAACGCCAAATGACTGGTGATATTAATTTACAAATGTGATTGCCAAAATTTTTGTAGATAGTTCTTTTTGTTTTTGCTCACCCCATCATTGTCATTCATTCCTTTCGATGTTCATTCCAGTTTGTTTATTATTCTTAAAGATGTATCTATATGTGTGTGTCGGGACTGTTTCTTGAGGTTTTGATGCATTTTAGAACTCTCAGTTATTTTGTAAGAGTTAGGAAACATTTTTAGTTAAAAATCTCATGTTTATTCTTTTTGCATTTTAAGGATCTTTTGTTTTAATTGAAAATAGTTTGAATTTAAGATCCTCGTGTTTTTTCTTGCTTTTGTTTTGTAATTTTTTTTATTTAGGAATGCCAGAGCTGTGTGTATCCTTTCCAACTTCTGGACGATACACGCATGTTCCATATTTTTCTTCACATAATCCACAGATTATATAAGTTTAGGTTCTGCTGATTATATGCCACTTTTAAAAAAAAAAAACGATACTTTTGCGGCACTTCAATTAAAAAAAATCATGTCATAATTGTCAGGAGAGATCTTATATTTAGAAAGTTACCAAAAATGCATTAATAACAGGAAAACTTAATGCAATACAAAGAAGGTGCACAAACAGTTGGAAAGATTTTTTTTTACTTATGAGCATTTTGACAGAAAGTATGATGCAGCAAAGGTGATATTTGTTTTCACTGATAGTCGTGTGCTGTGGGAAGCTCGTCATTGCACGCGTTAATGGGTTGCCGCAGGTCCAACACGGAACTGCATAGTTTGTAATCTAACTATGGAACTGTCAGATCTAGCTATGGTAATGTGGGAAAACATCATAATTTATGCTCTTTATTGAATTAAAAGTAACAGAAAAGTATTTTAAAATGACATTTTTTAAAATAAGATAAAATAAAATGTTATATTTTTTAGTTTTTTTCAATTTCTTTGAACTGCTGGGTTATCCAGTGAATCACGACTTTTCTGTATGAAATTGCAGTTTGGAATCAACTTTGTAGGTACAGATTATATGGCAATTTTTTTGTGAATTGTATGGCCTGTGGATTATGTGCAACTGTGGGTTATAAAAAGGAATTTCTTTTCCTGAATTTTACAGTCTGTGGATTATATGAAGAAAAATACAGTAATTAGGTGACATTTACTTATGGATAGTATGGACATTGCTGTTTGTTCATTTGTATATTGTAGATGACCAGTTAGGGTATGAAAAGTTGACCTGTAGTGGATTCTGTTGAAGATTTAGATCTCTGATAAAAGTATACACATATTCTGTTTCCATTTTTTTAAATCTTGGTATTTGTTTGAAGATAATTACCACACCTTCAGTAGGCATTTTCATGCCAAACATTTATGTTTCATGTTGAGCAAGGGAGATTACTCCTCTTTACAATCAAGTGTCCCATGCTACTATTGAATGAACTTTCACTTCACTCACAGCCAGCCTGAAACTTTAGGTTGCTACCAAAGTATTGCCCAAAATATTATTTTAGTATTTCTGTTGTATGAATCTTGCTTTTGTTTATTGTTGTATTAAGTTAAAGCTAAGCACTTTTTTCATAGATTTTAAGTTACCAAAGCTTGATTTTTCTGGGAAGAAAAGAATGAAGATTAATAATGCATCAGAGAAAAGAATATTTATCAGCTGTATTGTGTACATGCTGTGCATAATGATACTAGTTTTAAAACTGCCTAATTGCTGTGTTTAAAACTTTTTTTTTTTGCAATATTCATTCTACTCAAAATGATGGTGAAATTGCATTTGCTGATGAGTGATTAAAGAAGGTACTAAAGGTGAGAGTCTGCCCGTTATCAAAGGAGATTGGACTACATGTAATATTTAGCTGCATATTAATGAAATAGTTTTGTCCCATGCAGTATTGCCATAATATTACAGTGCTTTCAGCTACTAAACTTTTTTTTAGTTCTTTGTTGATTAGTAACCTAAAAATTTTAATATGTAGCAACATATTAATAAACCAGGGTTCATATTAAAATTATTAATACTAGCAACATATTAATAATTTTAATATTAACATATTGAAATTTAGAAGCCAAAGCAAAATTCAGGATACAATGAAGCTTCTGTCTGTTCCATATCCTGTTATAATTTCATGTTATATTGTCACATAGAAAAAATCCCTTTTTGTGTCCTTTTTAATATTTACTGATATTATAGTGCTAAAAATCCATCTGAAATGGCAAATATGTAGTTATAATAGCTATTATAACTACAGTTTGTGCATTTTAAGTGTTTTAAAATTTGTATAATTCTTTTAATAAGCAAAGGGTTAATATTTTGCGATAGTTCTGTGTCTGGCGCTCTTTGGCCATGCCTGGCCCTTGCGCCACAAAAATCAATTAACTAACTAACTAATATTTTGAACTCATGCAAACCAAAATTAAATTTGTAAGTTGTGTTCTGTATGTTAATTTTCTTACAAGAAATCATATTATATTACTTTTTATAAAATGTTTACATTATTTTAGTTACAATTAGTGGCTGCATGTCTAATCAAAGTAAAAACATGTTTGACTTGGGGGGGATACTGTAACGTAAATGAAACAGCTTCACTTATTATAATTTCAATTGTGGCATGTTCTAACTTTATTCAAAATTGGTATTAATTATTAGTGGCTTCTCTTTAAATGTTTTGTGCTTTCAGTTAAACTGTTACAATTTCTTTCAACAAGAATATATACTGAAATATAATTTTGGTATGCTTTAATTTTATTAAAAATGCATATTATTTATTGGTGGTATAATTGTTTAGAACATTTCTTACTGTTTCTTTTTAGGTGTTCTGCATGCAGTTAACTGTTCTAAATTTTTTCAACAGGGACATATAGCAGGAAAATCATAGACTACAAACAGTGTGTAATTAGAACAAATTTATCAGTGTTTAGTCAAATGAATTAAAAAAATAGTGTGCACTTATGTTGATATGTTTATTTCTGTGAGAATATATTTTGAAACAGAGTTTTGTTTCATGAGTTGCTGACCAGTATGACTGCTCAGAATATCTTTCCAGGGCCACAATAATGGAATGTATACTTTAAACTAATTATGCTTGATATATTTCTCCCTAAGTGAAACTTTGCATTTTACACACATGTTCATTTAATTCAGGTTTAACCCTATACACTAGAATTCTTGTAACAAGAAAGATGCTATTAAAAAGCCATTTCATAGGGTTTTTTTCTTCATAATTTTATCTAAGATGCAGTAATTTGAAAATTGTTGAAGCATTGCATGTTTTTTGTTTTATCAGTGTCAGGTATATATACAGGCATCCAAGCAGCTGTCCAAGGCTCCAGTTCATGTAGGGCCTTTTGAGATTTGACTTTCTTTTTCTGTGCGTGATTTTTCATATCATGTGTGTAAAATATTTATTTTCCAACCATGTTTTTTTTTTTTTTTTTGAAACTTTTGTATCAGGATCAGATGCAAAATATGAATTAAGTTCATAAATATATAGTTCCTTTATCCCTGAGAAATCAAGTTTTTACTTGCCCTGGGCTCAACACTGCCCATATGATACTATTCAAAATTTAGATTTGGCCCTTTAACTTGTGAAGATATAGATGGATATTTTCTGGTGACTCGGTTAGGCTTGACTCAGTTCACTGGTGGTCATGTAAAACAGCTTCTCTCACTTTGTTTTCATTGCCTGGAGTTTGTTACAATTCTAGTGACCAACTCCCATTTCTTTATCAATATCCCACATGCATTTCTCCTCATGTCAGTTATCACAACGTTTGGATGTATATGTTTTGTTTTATTTTTAAAGGTGAATTTATTGATGATATTTATATTTGTTTGTCCATGTGGCCTGTTTGTTGTGGTGAGAGTTAAAATTCATACTTTTTTTAGGCAGTGAGAAAAGAAATACGATGAAACAAAAAGAAGGCAACTTGACAAAAATGTACTCCAATAAGTTTTTTTTTTTTTTTTCGTTGTTGTTCTTTCAAATCTATTGTGTATTGACTAAGGAAGTCTCTGCTATAGTAACAGCTTCGTAATACATCACATTTGTTTAGTTTTGAGCTATGTTAAATAATACTCATGATATATGTATGAAACATTTTGGTGCTCTGAGGCTTACTTGTTGGTCATTGCAGAAATTGCAAATACGCTTGTTCTGTGGATACACAGTTCTTGCTGTTTGTATCTTATAATTTTTTTCCTTTAACTTCTGAGATGGGGAGCTAAATATGTCCTCTGCTTTTGTGATAGAACTTAGAAAAAGTTGTGATATTGTACTTGTCTACAGCCCTCTAAGTTTCTGGATCTGGCACTGGTTGCTATATGAAGTTAATTAGGTAAAACTGAAAACTGATGTCACCTTCAGTTAATGATTTGCACATTTGGACAACAAGGTGTGTGGATAGTAATGTTACCCTGTTGATGTGTTCAGTTATTAAGTAATCGAATTGAATGAAGCAAGGAACAGCAGTAAAAAGAGGTCTAAAACTAGGACTCGTCAAGGGGAAAAAAAGGAAAAAAAAAATTGGATTTGGCAATCAGATAACTGTAACTTGTTAATTGAGATTTTTTTTTCTATCAGATAAATTTAGAATCAGCTACTTCTGTGAGGTGAAAGATACCCTTGTTATAAGCACACTTTATTACAACCTGTAATGATCAGCATTGCATGATCATTTACTAGGCATTTTTAAGGAGCCACATGTTGATGTTAACTTGTTATGGGGAAAGTGTCCCATGTAAGATTATATGCATTGTATTTGTTGTTTCCTAGTTTTGGGTGTTAAGAGGCAACAACCCTAAATTGGAGCTGTCACTCTTGATATATAAACTTCATTGCTCAATTTCCATTAAAATAGAAAAAAAAAAAAAAAGGATAAAAAGGGGGAAATAAAAGAAAAAAAGTTAGCTAGATTTATGCAGTAGTTTTATTCTAAATCTTTGTAGACACATTTGATGTGCTCAGTTTTTTGTATTTTGCCCAAGTTTGATTTCTCTGTGTCCTATAATTTTGCCGAGTATATAGTGTATTCAGATCTGCCCCTATCATAGAGAGAATTATGCATATGTAAATAGGCAACATTGGATTTTAATGCTAAAACCATGAAAACTTTAATAACTGAAAATTCTTTCTAAGTTTTACATATATATTTTAAATGAATTTTTTTAGAAGTCTGATGTCTTATGCTGCATTTAAAATATGTTAAACACATGGAACAGCACTTAACTATGCATTATGCTTGTAGGCTTTTATAGACCTGCAACAATGTAAAGATATTACAACACAAAACAGATTTGAGATCTAAAAGACTGACAACTTTAATTAGCTACTGATATTCCCAAACTTATGTCTTAGGTAATTCACCAAAACATACCAAATCAAAAGAAAATCATCGCTCAAGTTCTATGTCATTTCTTATATTAGCAGTCTGTAAACATGTTTATTGCAGTGGTCTAGCATATGAGCCATTATTCATGTTTTGAATGCTATTGTCATTTTCTTATAATATCACCTACCTTTTAACAGCTTTTTATATTATCATTTGTGTCAATTAACTGGGAAGGAATCACAGTTGCAAGAATATTTTGCATCTCATTTTTTTTTGAAATAGTGCCAATTTAATGGAGCTTGCCATTTTGTAATATCACTTGTCTTGATTTATGTCTCAAGTCTGGGCAAATGCTCTAATATATGCAGTGTTTTCTAAGTATGTAAATGAGTAGCAAAAATTATTATTTCATAGTCAAATGTGCCAACTAAAGGTGGTTTCTGTTAAAGCACATAATATTGTGTTCATTGCATTTACATTAAGAATAATTTTCCTTATTTGAGGATGACGTTTTGCAGTTTTGTTGGATCTGTCTGAATTTATTAAGATATTAGAACAAGTAAAAAGTTTCAGTAAAATTCTGCAGTTTTATGTTGTCTAGTGTCATTTTCCTAATAGATTAAATTGTACTTCTGTATTGTGTAAACTTTGTGTTAATGTTTTTTTCCCCCGTGAGATTGTTTTAAGTTTCTGTTCTATACCAAATTTTTGGATTTATCTCAGCAATTATCAGTAACAACAGGAAGCATGTCACTGTCTATCAAGAAAGAAGGTGCTAAGTAGGTGTGGTAAGTTTATATAGGGATTTCATATCTGTAAGATAACCCAAATTTATTGTGCCCAACTAGCATGAGAGAGAAATTATCCAACACTTATAAGTCACAAACACGTCTTTGCATTTCAAGTGCTTATGTACAAGTTATGGAAGGATCCAGCTATGATTGACTGTTAATGAAAGTAATTTTAATTTAATTTCTTCAACAATATATCAAGTTTATCTACTCAGTGATATAAATATGTATTTCTTTTTAAAGAAAGAATCAACTATTCTTTTAGATTCAAACAATGGGTCCTCAAATTTAAAACAAGTGTTAGGTCTGAATGCATGTACAAGTTTCCAGTTAGCCAATAGTAAACGAAATAATCAAGTTTTATGTGAAATTCTTTTAAGTTGATGAATTCTTTTGTTTTTATGTAAAATAGTGATATTAACCCAACGCTTTCTAAAAATTATGATTTTTATTAATATCAGTGAATGCCTCAAAATTTTAATCAGCCGTTATGAATGCCTTTTTTTTTACTTTCAAAATATGAATAATTTTTCAGAAGTCTCAGACAGCTAAACTCAGTATCTTATTTTAAAGTGTAAAAAAATGAATTTTCACATACTGATTACCTAAATGTGGATTTAATTAACTCTTTATTGAAAGAGAACAATTTTTTTATGATTGAAGCATATGCTAGCTGCTGTGCATACTATTGCATTTATCTGATGTTACCAGTGCCATAGCCATAATTTTTTGGGGAGGTGGGTGGGGGAGTCCACAGTTATATATATATATATATATATATATATATATATATATATTCTATAAAGATACCTAAGCAAAAAAAAATATACAAATATAATTTTGACTCACACCTAGTACAACATAGAAAAGGTTATGTATCTACCTGTGTGAGTAAAAGGAGAAAAGAAAAAAATAAAATAAAACAACTGAATGTAGAAGGTGTCGAGAATACTGAGCCTTGGCTTTATCAAGGACCAGCAAAATATATATATATATATATATATACTGAAGAGCAAAACTGAAAACTAAGGAAAAACTTTAGAATTTAAAACGAAAGTTGCAAAATAACCTGAAGATCAGAACGCGCAACGCAGCAGTTTTGAAAATTCAGAATTCACATTCTATTAAGAAGAGACCTAAGCAAAAAAATACATATATATTTTTGACTCATACCAAGTACAACATAGAAAAGGTTATGTATCTACCGGTGTGAGTAAAAGGAGAAAAGATAAAAAAATAAAATAAAACAACTGAATGTGGAAGGTGTCGAGAATACTGAGCCTTGGCTTTATCAAGGACCAGCAAAAACTCTGCATTTTCTCACTTCCACAAAGACCTAGTTGGAAATGGGTTTCTGCAAGGCCATAGATGCAAGTAACATGCCCACCAAAAATTGTTTTAAAAAATATATATATGTCATGTCCTCCGCAGAGTTGTATGACCTAGCACTAGTTAACAATTTCGCTTGCAATCCATAACCCTCCTGGCCCGACCCATGCTCTTCATCCGTTACTATTAAACAGAGAGAAGAAGATTAAAGAGAACTCAAGCTGTGAGAGTGACATAATAATTAGAAATAATTTTCAGCTATAACGAAATGCCAAGTTCGCCTGAGAGAGAATTTAAACCTGAAAAACAATGCAAAAGAAATCCAAATTTTTACATTGCAATTAAAAAAGGAAATATTAATTTTTTAAAAAATCAGATTTTTGAAAGAAAACTTGAGTCTAAAACCCCCTACTCTACAACTTCTGACAACATGAAAACGAGAATAAGTTAAAGACAATAATTAACTAAAGAAAACTTTTTGAAAGTTATATGACTTAAACAATTAGTTGCAATATGTACAAAGTATTTCAGCAGTGCTTTAAGTGCATAATTAAGTAGTTATTAAGAACTTAACTACTTTGAAAATACAGCGCAAAGAAAAGGAACAATGCTTAGCCATTTGCTGTGCCTAAGTTCCCCAAAAGACGCGCAAAGTTACCAAGAAAAGAAAGAGTTAAAACCCGCAAAAATGTGAACAGACAAGCCAGTGCCTAAAAGCTGAAAAGCAAAAAATCAACAGAGAAAAAAGTGCATGAAGTACAAACATTGAACTTATAAAACCTAAAACCCAAATACAAGGAAGTGAGCTTACCTCTTGTGCAACTAAAATTCCCCATGAGTCCTAACACTTCTGCCACTCTCTAGTCGCTGGGGGCAGTGTGGGTGGGGCTGATGGCCTCCTCATACAGAGGTAAGCTCTCTTCCTTGTATTTGGGTTTTAGGTTTTATAAGTTCAATGTTAGTACTTCATGTACTTTTTCTCTGTTGATTTTTTGCTTTTCAGCTTTTAGGCACTGGCTTGTCTGTTAACATTTTTGCGGGTTTTAACTCTTTCTTTTCTTGGTAACTTTGCGCGTCTTTGGGGAACTTAGGCACAGCAAATGGCTAAGCATTGTTCCTTTTCTTTGCGCTGTATTTTCAAAGTAGTTAAGTTCTTAATAACTACTTAATTATGCACTTAAAGCACTGCTGAAATACTTTGTACATATTGCAACTAATTGTTTAAGTCATATAACTTTCAAAAAGTTTTCTTTAGTTAATTATTGTCTTTAACTTATTCTCGTTTTCGTGTTGTCAGAAGTTGTAGAGTAGGGGGTTTTAGACTCAAGTTTTCTTTCAAAAATCTGATTTTTAAAAAAATTAATATTTCCTTTTTTAATTGCAATGTAAAAATTTGGATTTCTTTTGCATTGTTTTTCAGGTTTAAATTCTCTCTCAGGCGAACTTGGCATTTTGTTATAGCTGAAAATTATTTCTAATTATTATGTCACTCTCACAGCTTGAGTTCTCTTTAATCTTCTTCTCTCTGTTTAATAGTAACGGATGAAGAGCATGGGTCGGGCCAGGAGGGTTATGGATGCAAGCGAAATTGTTAACTAGTGCTAGGTCATACAACTCTGCGGAGGACATGACATATATATATTTTTTAAAACAATTTTTGGTGGGCATGTTACTTGCATCTATGGCCTTGCAGAAACCCATTTCCAACTAGGTCTTTGTGGAAGTGAGAAAATGCAGAGTTTTTGCTGGTCCTTGATAAAGCCAAGGCTCAGTATTCTCGACACCTTCCACATTCAGTTGTTTTATTTTATTTTTTTATCTTTTCTCCTTTTACTCACACCGGTAGATACATAACCTTTTCTATGTTGTACTTGGTATGAGTCAAAAATATATATGTATTTTTTTGCTTAGGTCTCTTCTTAATAGAATATATATATATATATATAGAATGAAAATATTACAGAACAAAGATACAAAATTTCAAAACAAGTAAAAAACTGGAACAGGTTGCCGTCATCAGGAGAGCATCAACCTGTGGGAGGAGTGGCCTTTCTAGTACCAACAAAACAACAAGGCAAGCCAAAATTGTCGGTTGGTCATGCTCCCTAGGTCACAAAACCAAATTCTAATAAACACAAAAATTACAAAAATCAAATTTAAAAAAGAAGAATTAAAAGCTTACCGGCAGAACAAAAACTGCCTTGACAAAGAGTCAAAGAAGACTGAACAGAGCACCCACAAGGACCCAAATATATACACTGATAAGAAAGGTGGTCACGGTTAAACAACTACCTGATAAGCCAAAAAATGTGTGAGTTGACAAGATGCAAAACTGTGTATGTAGATAATATCTTATTAAGATGCAAAACTGTGTATGTAGATAATATCTTATCTACATATAATATCTTATCAAGATGCAAAACTGTGTATGTAGATAATATCTTATCTACATACACAGTTTTGCATCTTGTCAACTCACACATTTTTTGGCTTATCAGGTAGTTGTTTAACCGTGACCACCTTTCTTATCAGTGTATATATTTGGGTTCTTGTGGGTGCTCTGTTCAGTCTTGTTTGACTCTTTGTCCTGGCAGTTTTTGTTCTGCCAGTAAGCTTTTAATTCTTTTTAAATTTGATTTTTGTAATTTTTGTGTTTATTAGAATTTGGTTTTGTGACCTAGGGAGCATGACCAACCGACAATTTTGGCTTGCCTTGTCATTTTGTTGGTACTAGAAAGGCCACTCCCACAGGTTGATGCTCTCCTGATGACGGCAACCTGTTCCAGTTTTTTACTTGTTTTGAAATTTTGTATTTTTGTTCTGTAATATTTTCATTCTATATAAGCTACTACATGAGGTTTAGCTGCCTTTGGCGCTTCTCATGGTATTAGCCTTTTTTGTCTAATTTTCTTGTGTTAAATAATTTATTTATAAAGTCATTTTTTTGTTTTATTTATGTACTATCTATTTATCTATCTCTCTCTCTCTCTCTCTCTCTATATATATATATATATATATATATACTGGTGATGTTTCTGGACCTGTGCAATGAAACTCAAGCCTTGGGAGAAAGTGTGTGTGGGGTGGGGGTGGGGGATTTTTTTGCTTTTATTGAAAGTTTTTTAGGAGCTAAGGAAGTAGTCAACCCATGCATCATTGATTCCACAACAACTGTCTTGGCATGTTGCACAAAGATAGACCCCTCATCGACTGTACTCTAGAAAAACATCCCACACAAAACTGGTTATGTGAGGTCTTGAAATTTCCAGAGTTCTTTATGATATTCTTTGTGTTTTTGAATGTCTAAAGATTCATTATCACAGGAACTTGTAGAAATGGAAAGTTCTTCAAATTATATATCAGTATTTGAGGAAATACTCAAAACTGCAGACTTGGTATAATGTTAAACAAGTGGTAAAGCATTTGGAAAATATAGTGCTATTGCTTTTTGCTTCTTTCTAACGTGATTCAAGTCACCCATGTTTAAATTATAGTATTTCCTTTATGATCATGAATATATTTCAAATGAACAATTGTTTTTGAGAAAACTGGTGTAGAGGGAAATGGGCAGTTCACTTAACTTAGGGCAAAAATAATCTTCAATTGGTAAAAGTCTTTACTTGATAAAATTTCCTCAACAAAATCTTAATGAACACAAACCAAATATTTTTTGACTAAATCAGTTGCAATTGTGGTCAAATCAGGTCTAGAGACATGGTATTTATGGTGGTATCATTGGAAAGAAGTGTCAGAGGCCAGATTTAAATACATCAACAGTAGATATCTTGTTTTTGTATGGTTTGTCAGCCACTAGCTGAAATTCCCAAAGGATCTTGTACATGTAGCTCTTAATAAACATAACTGTACCTGGGTTTGAAACTTCCTGTAGGGAAACTGCATATCTTATGAAGTTAGAATCACACAAAACATTAGAATAATTCTTAATATCTTCATATCACGAATAAGTTCACATACCACCAGTAGGCACCTTTTCACATACCTGTCATTTGGAAAGCTATTTTGAAATCTGGCAACAACTGATGCTTATTACACGTGTTTCATTCCATGGCTGATGAAGGTAGAAGTCACTACCGAAACATCCTACCGCGGATAATTTTTAACGTAACTTATGCATGGTATGAGGATATCAAGAATTATTCTAGTATATCAGGTGGATACCCATAAGAGGTGGTCATATTGAAAATTGTCATGAGTTCAGCTTGACGTAGTTCCACCGTAACAGAGTGAGTAAAGGCTCTTTTTTATATGGAACCTCAAAGAGGATAGTTTGTAGCCAGTTGGATGTGCAGAGGTGTATGGTATAAGCATTGGAACAAATGTAGGTTTACGATAGATGGAATATGTAAGACCTGAAGCAGAAGAATCATGTGAAAGTAATAAATCAAGATAAGGAAGAAGGTTCCATTGTCATTTTTGTGCAATATGTAATGCGTAATTGGTCAGTGTGTGTGTGGCCACTCAATTCAAGTCGTTTGATGCTTGTGTAATTTTCCTTCATGAATGCCACTTAACAGGCGCCAGCTTCTACACATCATTCTCGCTTCAGTCAATACCATAATGTTTATGCTTTTTGTCTTTTTATTCAAAAACAGGTAGTTCTTGTAGTCTGTACTGCACATGATATATGCATAACATTTTCTGTTACTTCAGGGTAATTATTCTACTGTTATTGTAAGAGACATATGGGAGTAGAAGAGATATCCTGAAAAAGTTTTTTTAAAAATACAGATACCCCAGTTCCATAGTCATACAGTTATAGTTTTTTGTTTTGTTTTTCATTTTTTTTTTATTTAACCTTTCAAATATTTTTAAAAGAGTTAGTGGGAGGGGGAGCTATAATCCTGAAATGTTGTGAAGGAAGAAGGATTTTCTTGAAGTTCCTCACAACACTAATTCAGAGGAACAGGGGCTCTATAGCATGATATTTGCTCCAGGTTTAAGATCTGTAGATCTTAGATCTTAAACCTGGAGATCTTAAATGGGGATAACATCATCAGTGTTGGATAAAATCTACACGAATGGAATTTTTTGGCAAAATTTTTGCCAAGCACTTCAAAATGTGAGCTTCTCACATGATACTTAAGCCCATCTAACAGATCCCGAGTTTTGGGCTGTTGGTGTTACTGCTGAGTGCTGTGACCATTTTCAAACTATTATCTCCAGTCATTTTCAACCAAAGTTTTGGAAATGAAATGTTTAAATTGTTAAGTTGGCTTCCCAGGAGCCTCTTCTATCACAATAAAAACTTCTGGTCATACTTGCTGCATCATGTGGTAGTAGTTAATTAAAGCATCAAAACTTAACTGAACACAAAAATTATGTAAAAACTGAAAACTCTTTAACATTGCTGTGACTTCCCTCACTACGGAAAATACCTCAGCAGAAATGTTATTTTAAATACACCAGACTATGAATACTAAAAAAATGCATATAAATCCTCCCAGTGGAGTATGAAAGCTTGGTGAATCTTTGTGCTTATTACTCCACAAAAATAAATGGATTTAATACACTATATGTGTTTCTTGAGTACCTCAGCAGAACCCTGTTCAAAAGATAGTAAGCTAATTGTTCCATTCTCAAATTGGTGTGCACTTTATTACTATAAAAGCCTGGAAATTTATCTTTCTTCCAATAATTGTGATTTAGATTCCCCACAAATCATACCTGTCCTCTCAAAATCTGTTCTCAATCTGAAAACACAATGGTTTCAGTTCTGGTAACCGTCTATAGGAACCAGAGCTGAGTTCAGGCTCAGTTTTAAGAGCCCGAGCCCGACTTTTATATTACAAGATACAGCCTGGGCCCGAACGTGCCCAAAAACTATGACTAACCTGTTTTGGCATTAAAACATAGTCTACTCTTCCAGACTCCCACTCTTTCTTCCCTGTGTAATTAACCAATGTCTTCTCAACTGCGGAGTGGGGAAAGGATATCTATCTATTTCTGTAGTTTCTTTGACTATTCATTTCTTCCTGAAATGTTTCTGGTGGCTGGAGATCAGGAAAAATCGGGAGGCACAACAAGCAACCTACATCGTACGTTGCTCAACAGAATTAGCAGGGATCTGCCCTGTTGAGGTAGGGAGCAAAAGTTCGTCAGCTTGCTATGTACTATCTATAGTTCTTAAAGAAACTTTTCCTTCGCAGAAATTATTAATTCATGGCTTATAGTATTTGTTACCCAAACCTGGAATGAATACCCCTGCAGAGTTCCCATCTAGACCCAGTTGCCAAAGAATTCTATTCAAAAACTAGAAAGTGTAAATAAAAGTCTTGTATGATAAATCATACAAAATCAGATTTTTCTAAAAAATAGGAAGAAAATTCTGCCCCTCTCTTAGAGCCTGAGTCCAAACTGCAGTAAGTATTATGCAGCCCGTCTCAGCACTGATAGGAACGCGAAGAGATCTTGTAACTACCTAAACATTTTCTTTCCAAAACTTTGGTCGAAAAAGACTGGAGATATGATTTGAAAGCTCCCTTGTCATGTTCTTAATTGTAGATAACTTAAGTAGGAATGAAATTTTTACTGCTGCTTTGTATGCTGTATGTTAAAGAATGCATAAAAACAAATTGATGGATTAACTTAACAAATTTGTTCCACCTGTGTTGGTGTCACGCACAGAAAGTAAAAATAAAACTTCTTATTTTTTCACTGGGCTCATCCCAAATTAGGTAGAAGGGTAGCATTTTTCACAAATATATGCACATTACAGCATTATGGCTCCTGATATATGAAGCTGTGTCAAAATTGGTTGTAAGATCTCTTGTGTGCATCACACATATTAGTTCTATTAGCAAAGAATTTTCATAGCAATACAAAATTAGGAGATATTTAGAAATAACACTGAATTCTTATGTGATCCAAGAAACTGGGCTATATCCTTTGCCAGATGTATGGATTACATGTATGTGTGACTATCAGAATCATTTCTTAAATATGAAGATCATCAATGTGATCATAATTTTTTATTTACCTTTTTCACAATTGCCTTGATTTTATTCTACTTTGTCTAAATTATAGTGGTTGAAATTTAATCATGATAATCAAAATTCATGAAGCCATTTGGGGAAGGGGGGAAAAGGCTGTAGGATATAGCCTGAAGGAAGGGGGGAAATATCAGTATTAGTTATGAATCTCAGTGTTGTCATTTCTATCAGAATCATTTCATAAGTATTAATATAAGTAATGTGATTATAATTTATAGGGCTCCCTTATGACGGGGCAGTGGTCTAAGCAATGGCTTCTGACCATTCATCTGAAATGGGTCCAGTCTCAAATCCCAGTGAGATGTGGATGTGTTTGTCATAGGGCACTGGCTCTTTCCCTTCCCTGGAACCAGTGTCCTTATGAGATGGGCAACTGCTTATAGCTCGTTGAGTTGCTCATGATGGTCAATTATACCCCCTCCACCCCACAATAAAAATTATTGGTATGTTTTTCACAGCTATTATATTTTTATTCTGTTTTATAACTATAATAGTTGAAAATTGGATTGCAGGTTATATGCCACGCATAATAACAAATATGTATTTTTATTTTGATCCGTTAATAAGTGTAAATATTACGAAACATTCGCAAGCTTTCACTGCCAACGGACAGCTGCTGAATATAAACAGTTAACAGAACAGATTAAGAATAAATGCAAATGTAAACAATTTCAAATCACGTATAGCATGAGATTCATAATGTGTCACGCACTCATTGATTGTCCAATGAGTGGGCACATTTTATGCCTAACATAGAACATGGCACGCATTATGAATCTTGTGCTATAAGTGATTTGAAATTGTTTACATTTGCGTTTATTCTTAATCTGTTCCGTTCACTGTTTTTATTCAGCAGCCTGAAGAAGCTGCCCATTGGCAGTGAAAGTTTGCGAATGTTTTGTAATTTTTACGCCTATTAACAGATCAAAATAAAAATACATATTTTGTTATAATAGTTGAAATTTAGTTACTGTAATCACAAAATTCATGAAACCATTTTGGGGGGAAAAGGAGGGTTTGTAGAATGTCATGCCTGAGTGGGGGAGGGGGATGAGCTGTTCAGAATTTCAGTGTTGATGTTTGTACAAAATATTACATGTAAAAGTGACTAAAGGTAATGGATGAAATTATAAACACTTTTGAAAAGTAGTAGTAACAATTTGGCAGGTTTTCAGTCAAGGATGTGAAGAGTGTTGTACTTAGTTCTCTGTTCTATTCAGTACTTGGAAAAAGTTTTGCAAAACATGTGGATCAAAAGGACATAAGAGTATTACTAGGGTTATACAGTCTGTTTTGTACATGTGATATGCAAAATAAAGTAGTTAAAGACTTTTCAGACTTATTTCTGTTTCTATAGCAATGTTCAGCCTAGGTGTAGTTTTGTAAAACATGGTTTGTTTGTTTGTTTTTTTGTCTGTTAAAAAACACTATCTTCTACATTTTTATGTTTATCATCTGCCAACCTAAATGAAGGATCAAAATTGTATATATGTTTGCTACTGTATCAGCTGCTTTAAACTTACCATGTGCGTTTAGCACATTTTTATGTTCCCATGTATATGTATTAGGAATATATTTTTTTAAGCTTCAATTTATTAATCTGTGATTCCACCTTCAAGAAATGTAGCTGAACATTGTATTCATTTCTGTACAGGCTTTGTTATCACCTTGTGTGATTGTACCTACCTATTATATTTTTCCTAACAATCTCATGGTTGTACTCTTGAACTGGAAATATTTACAAATATATTTATAAATAAACGTTATTTGTCATTTACTTTGTTGTGATGATTTTTGAGACATTTCTGGGCATCATAATTCTTTTGTATGGAGATTCAGTTTAGCCATATTTTTTTTAATATTGATTAGCTTTACTACACATATTCAGGGGTGAAAGAGTTCCGCCATTTTTGGAAGTCGCCTGGGTAATTTCTGAGATCGAGGCAGAAATGCAATAATTTTGTGTGTGTGTGTGTGTGTGTCGGGAGGGAAGGGGTTCCGTTTAGACTGTCTCAGCCGCCCCGGTGGCGCAGAGGTCTAAGGCGCTGGCTTATGACCATTTGCCCTATTTGGGTACGTGTTCGAATCCCGGTGAGACATAAATATTTGTGTTTGTCTTTCGGCACTTGCTCTCAATGTGTTACTTGTCCAGCACTGGTTATCTGTGTACATTTGTCATTTAGCATACTGTAAAAAAATCCATGTTTGATGTATACTTGTTCACAATGTGCTACATGATCAACACTGGCTATTTCTGTGTAAATTGATCATTTGGCATTCTGTAAACCATGTATGATTTGCACTTGTTGCTGTGAAATATCTGTATCCTGTTTACACAGTTCCACTTAGTAGTTCTAATTCTGACTATTATATAGCTCTAATTATTGTACTATTCTCTTTTACGTGCGATATTTCAAAGTAACTTGTACAGAAAACTAGCGGATAATGCTTACCTTGGCATTCCTTTCTAGCGACGGGGACATTTCACGCACGTGTTTTCCGGTCTTTGTTGAGGTTATTGTCCTAAAGTCCGTTGTATGCGATGACTGGCTTTACTTCTCACACTTTTCGCTGGGTATACTCATTGGATCTTTGCTTTAGGATTCCAAACATCAATTTTTACCGTTCTTTATACTCGAAATTTTCGCCCATACTCTGGGCATCTTCAGGAGCGTGGCGACTTTACCACCGATGTTCGTGGCTAACTTCGCGCTAATGGAGTCCGATACTCCTTGTTGCCATTCGTCGGAAAAACTTTCCTGGATATATTTCGTTAACAAGCCCGGCTGGCGCCATCTATGTTTAGTTAAGACCACTTTTTTTTTTTTTTTTTTCTCCGTATTTTTTTTTTTTTTTTTAATTTTTTTAATTTCTTCTCCTATCCTGGTTTTCTTGTCTTTTTTGCCTGTTTTTCTTTTGTTGTTGTTTTTCTTGTCTTATTAGTTCTTTCCACAGGCCCGATAATGTGCTAGGGTCGTTCTGGTTACATACCCTTGCTTTATTTTTGTAGATTAATATTGCTTCTTCCCTCCTCATTTGCCTTTCCGATTTTTTATTCTTTTTTAGCATTTTAATTTCATCGAACTTTGGGAATGTCCGGTTTTCCAAGCAGAATTGCACTAAAGCCGTTTTGGCTTCTTTTTTTGCCAGTTAGATATGTGTTGTTTAAGTCTTTTTTTAATCTGTTTTTCGTACTTCCAATGTACGATATTGGGGGTATGTGTGCTATTGGAATTTCGTAGGTTCCTGATTCTTCTAGCATTTTTTCCTCTGTTATTTTGTTGACAGTCATACTTTTCACGGTGTGCACTGAGCTTCCTAGTTGTAAGTCATATTTAGCACAGTGCCTATTGATTTCTTTACTCACTCCTTCCAGGTATGGGAAAGCTCCAATGTATTTCAATTTTTTATTTCTCATCTTCCTTTGGTTGTGCACTTCTTGGCCTTCTTTCCTCTGAGTCATATGCTTTTTACTCTCATGTATCCATTTATTAATTAGCTTGCTTGGGTACCCATACTCTTGTGATATTTTCGAGATAAACTCTAGCTCTTGATTTTTTAGCCTGTTGTTAGATGTGTGTGTGTACGCTCGCCGTATCAAGTTTACTATGCTGTTTTTTTTATGTATCACTGGATGGTGCGACGAGTATGGTATCAGTACAGGTATGTAAGTTGCTTTTCTGAACACAGAGTATTCAAAACTATTTTTGTTTTTCTTTAGTTGAATGTCCAGGACAGTGCGTCAAAGAATTTTTAAGACTGGCGCTAGATTTCAGCCTAGGGTGGCGCCACCAGTGTAATCGCGAATGCGTTATAAACCGTGAGCATCTGCTTGCTTTCTGCCAAAAGTACTGCGCAGTTGTTGAAGTAACTCAAACGAAACGGCCGTTCATTAGAAAAGTAATTTTTTTTCATGTTGAATAATTAAGATGGAACAAAGGGCTCTTATTAAATTTAACCCAAAACTTGGTAAAAGTGCCTTGGAAACGTACCAAATGATGAAACAAGTTTACGGTGAGTTTTGTTTAAGTAGATCAAATGTTTTCCTGTGGCACAAACGTTTTTTGGACAGAAGAGATATGCTAGAAGATGATAAGCATACCGGAAGACCAAGTTCATCTAGGACACCTGAGATTATTGAAAAAGTGCGTGATTTCGTGGCAAACAATCGATGTGCGGCACTAAGAATGATGGAAGAGTCTTTAAACATCAACAAAGAAATGATTCGTACCATCCTGCATGAAGATTTGGGCAAAACAAAAGTCTGTGCTAAATTTGTTCCACACACGTTAACCAATGAACAAAAATCAAGGAGAAGTGCACATTGCAGAGACATAATTTCAGCCGCTGAAAATGATCCAAACTTATTAAAATTGATTGTTACAGGTGATGAAACATGGTGTTTTCAGTATGATCCTAAAACAAAGTGCGGAATGGAAGTAAAAAACTCACCGCAAGCCAAAAAAGCAAAGAAACGTTCCATCGAAAGTAAAAAAAAAAGCTCATTACATTCTTCGATAGTAAGGGTATTATCACTTAATATCCACAAAGAATTTGTTCCAAGTGGACAAACATATGATCATATGTAGAGGATTTTAGGAAGGGAGTGTCTGAGCCCAGGTCTTAAACAACCCTTAGAAATGGGAAGCTAGGAGATTTGGGCTAGAGTGCCCAATAGGAAAGTGACATGGAAGCGAAGTAGAAAGGGGGAGGAAGACGCCCTTATTTATTCCCCGGGGGCCAGTACCCGGGGTCCGACGGTTTAACGTGCCCATCCGACGCATGGCGAATATTTAGTGGATAGAGCGTTCGTACCTACCTGGGATCGAACCTGAGGTCCTTTCCACGGCAGACACGCACGTTGCCCACTAGGCTACCTGCAGCCAGTGGACAAACAATTACTGGTGAGTTTTATTTAAATGTTGTGAGGCGTTTGATGGGCAGAATTCGTTGCATTCGTCCAGAATATCGAGATGAAAACAGTTGGTGTTTGTTGCACGATAATGCACCCAGTCACACCTCACTTCTTGTTCGTAGATTTTTTGGCAAAAAATAATGTCTGTGTGTTGAATCATCCACTGTATTCGCCTGATTTAGCACCCTGCGACTTTTCTTTATTCGCAAAACTTAAAATGACATAAAAAGGGTGTTATTTTGATGATATTTTGACCATACAAGCAGCTTCGACGCGTGCTTTGGAGGCAATTTCGCAAAGTGAACTGGAACAAGCATTCGAATCCTTATTAAATCGCTGTAACAAGTGTATTGAAGCCGGAGGGACTTATTTTGAATAACAAACCAAAACAAAGTATAATTTCTTGTTTCTATTTCATTTTACAGACCCAGTCTTAAAAATGATTTGCCACACTGTTATGTCTGCCTGTTTGTCATGTCTGTACCACTAAGTCCAATAAACCATTTAAAAAAAAAAAAAAACTCCAATAAAAAAAATAAGCTGTCTGGCAACGCTGGAGGCAGATAAGGCTATCGCAGATCAGGAGGATGAGTTGCAACGCCAGCATCACGTTCTCCAGCCCAAAGACATCTGGCCTGTGATTGGCTGCAGTAGATGGGTCTTCCTTGGTGTAGGCTTGATCTTACTGCTGATTGACATGACACTAGCGTGGGTGCAAAGACGTCGCTCCTTTTTGCTGACTGCAGTTTTTACGTTGCCATAGGTAATTGTGTAACTGCTTTTTCAAGATGCAGTACAAAGAGTTTATTAATCGTCATCGTAATCACTTTGTAGTCTAGTTGGCAGTTCAGAGTTTGCAATGAGCACGTGTGTTTTAACTGTTGGAGAAACTATGAAGAAAGTGGATGTGAGTGGGAAAGTTTTGTGCACTTTATGTGCAGATTTAATATATTATGGAAATAAAGGGTTTGCTGGTATTTCAATTATTTGAAGTGTAAATAGATCAGTATAAATATGGGACTGACATTATTGGTTTAGTGTAAGCACATTGACTAAAGTAAAATTCCTATTTGTTCCCAAAGAAATGTTAGACAAAATTATGGCTTTTTTATATATGCATATATGGTGCTTAGGGTAGTTAATAAATGCTGAAAGGTTAATTATTTTTGCATATTCCTATGTGGGAAAAGTTCAGCCTCTTTCTGCCATGACCACTTTCATGCCTGTATATTGTATTAAAAAATTAATACTCACAAATTTTAGGTATCAAGTGGGGTTCCTAAGGGATATAATACTATTTTAGTTGTCATATTTTCAGGCAGGACACCTACTCGTAGTCAGGACTCTGTGTTGCAATTCTTGGGATAAAATTCAACTCGTGATCATTTTTAATGTTTCTTTCCTTCTCTCTGTTTCTTCGTCTGCTATTTTTCTTATAAAAAAGTAGTGTTGGTGAGCCAGCATACTCCCATAGCGTTGAAAATCATCCTGCGCCCTGCATTTTGTACATGCCTGTCTAAACCTGTTTCGTTTGAAATGTTCTTATTTACAGTTTTATGTTCTGCCACTCTTGTTTTAAGGTTCCTGCCAAATTCCATGTAACCACTTGGATGCATGAGGCTACCAAATTTGAATCCTTAATACAATTATGGGGACACGCTGGTGGTACAGTGGTCTAAGTGCTGACCTCTGAACGTTCATCTGAGTGGGCTGGGGAGGGCATGGGTTGTGTGGTTATATTACAGCCCTGGCTCTCTCCCATCCTAAGACCCAATAGCCCTAAATTAGGGACAGGCTTATAGCCCTTGGAGTTTCTCATGGTGGTTGGTAAACCCCAAAACAAAACAATACAATTCTGGAACTTTAGGATACAGAACTGTCAACCAGAGATTATGTTGAAGGCATTCATTTTTTTTTTCTTATTTTTTTTTTTTTTTTTTTGCTAATACTGTTGCCATGTTTGTTTAAGGAAAAACATTGCACTTCCACAGTAACGACCAAATGTGATCACACTGATAAAAAAATTATCCCGTTTTCTTAGGAATAAACTTCTGTAGGCTTTGATAACAGTTTTTCTAGCTGTACCCCTGTCTGAACTTCTAAAAGATTGTTATAAGTTATTTTCTGTAATATCTTTGCATTCCTGTCCATAAGCTGCCTGCCATTCATTTTTTTTTTAAAGTGTGAAGTCAAATATACATATATGTATTGAAAATTTTTTCTTACGTTTATTTTTGATAGCGTTTAGCAATCAGTGCTGGTGCCACGCTATTTTGCACCATAAGCAAAGCTTTACCATTCGTAAACCTTTCCCCGCCCCTCCCTCAAAAATATGCCAACTTCAACTTATCATTAAGTTGAAGTTGGCAATTTTAAAAAGAAAAAGCAACATATAAAAAGGATAAATTAGAAACCATAATAATTTTTTATAATATTTTATATTAGTTATATTCCACATTGCTGTTGTAGTATTTATCTAAAAAAATATAAATCGTTAGTTGCCAAGTGGGCGGTCTTAGTGAGAGATGGGTTTGCCTCCTTGGGGTGATTCATGGGCAAAAATGGCACACAGAAAAGCAACAAGGGCCTCTGTGAATCTTGGAAAGGTACTAGCTAGTTCTATGTGACAAACTCACTGGGTTTTGTTCCAGAATCCTTTGGTTGAATAACCAACTGGAACCGTCAGTGCCGCCCCGGTGAGGCATGGATGTTGTGTTTTTCTTACGCCTCTGGCTCTCTCCCATCCCTGGAGTCAGTGGCGCTAAATTAGTGACGGGCGACTGCTTATAGCCCATTGAGTTGCTCACTGTGGTCGTTAAATCTGCAATGATAAAAAAAAAAAGAAGCGTCAGCTGTGGGCTAATACCCCACACTGGTGTACAGTACTTACCTGATTAAAAGAAATACTGCAACAATAAATAAATAATCAGTTAGAAATTTATCTGGTAATTTGTATTTTTTTGGGGAGCTAATTTTTGAATCTCGGAAAACAGCTTAGTGATATGTGTGTGTATTTTTTTACATGATTTAAAAAAACAAATATGTATAAAACTTTGTCCCTCAAAAGTGAGGTCTGTGCCCTAGGTAGCTTCCTAGTTGGCCTAATGGTCGCACCGGCCCTGATAGCAATGGAAACTGAATGCTGTCCTTGAGTTCAGCAAGGTTTGAAATATACGCTCACTAGGAATGTTACGCCAGGTTGCAGAGACAGTCTTGCTGTCTGGCTCTGGTGTGGAATAGAACTCTAAGCTTCTGTGGAAACTGGAAAGTTTTTACTTTGTAATAATGGGCATTATACATGGTCGAGTCACATTATTGTAACCACCAGCTAATATCCAGAGTAACCAGTGTGCAGCGCGGACAGCAGCTAAATGGCCTGGGAGTGACGCAATAAGGCGCTGGAAGGTGTTCACAGGTATGTAGAGCCATGCTGACTACAGTGCATCTCACAGCTGCTGGAGGGTGCGTTTTGGAGGATCCATAGACCGAACAACACGATCCAGGTGGTCCCACCATTCTAAGCTCGGTTTTAAGTCTGGGGAATTAGGGGGGCCAGGGAAGTACTTTGAAATCTTCACCGTGCTCTTCTAACCACTCTCGGACATTTCTAGCTGTGTGACACGTCGCATTGTCGTTCTGAAAGATTCCATCCGCCCAAGGGAAAACAATCGGCATGTATGGGTGTACGTGGTCTGCAAGGATGGATTCGTAACGAATTCAGTCCATAGTGCCTTCCACAGGTATGAGTGCCGTCCCGGTGGCGCAGTGGTCTAAGTGATGGCCTCTGATCATTTGTCAGAAAGGGGTCCGGGTTCGAATCCCAGTGAGGCATGGATGTTGTGTTGGTCTTACGGCACTGGCTCTCTCCCTTCCCTGGAACCAGTGACCCTAAATTAGGGACGGGCGACTGCTTATAGCCCATTGAGTTGCTCACGGTGGTCGTTAAATCTCCAATAAAAAAAAAAAAAAACCTAGACCATAAAGCTGCCCCCACCCGCTTGTGTTCTTCCAGCAATGGTTGAAGAGTGTTTGTTCTCCGATGTTTCTCGCCTTATACGCCAGCGTCCATCCGCTCGATGAAGCAGGAAACGTGACTCATCGGAGAAGGCAATCCTTTGGCCATCAGCGGAGATCCAATTCCGATACTGCCATGCAAATGTAAGCCTTTTCTGCCGATGCACCTAAGTTAGCATAGGTTCAGTGACCATCGGTCTGCATTGGAGCCCCATACGCAACAGGATTCGCTGAACTGTCATTTTAGGCACTTCCGGTAGCTCCTTGGTTCATTCGGCCAGTGAGTTGCTCTACTGTAATGTGTGGATCGGCCCTTACGCACCCTTACAGTCGACGTTCACCTCTCACGTTAATGGCATGTAGTGCTCCGCAGTTTCCACATCGCTTATTCGCAATGGTGCCATTTCTCCAACCGCGATACTCTTTAACCACAGCAGCACGCGAACAGTTCACAAACTCCGCTGTTTCAGAAATACTGCCACCCTTGGCCCGAAAGCCAATAATAATCCCTTTTTGCAAATCTGATAAATTGCTCCTTTTATCCAGTATGACAGCAACGAGTGATATGTTTTCAGATCAGATCATATGTAGAGGATTTTAGGAGGGGAGTGTCTGACCCCAAGTCTTAAACAACCCTTAGAAATAGGAAGCTAGGAGATTTAGGCTAGAGTGCCCGATAAGATAGTGACACGGAAGCGAGGTAGAAAGGGGGAGGAAGACGCCCTTATTTATTACCGGAAGGCCAGTACCCGGGGTCCGACGGCTTAACGTGCCCATCCGACGCACAGCGGGTATTTAGTGGTTCGAACGTTTATACCTGCCCAGGATCGAACCTGAGGTTATCTCCACGACAGTCACGAACGCTGACCACTAGGCCACCCGCGGCCCATATGTTTTCAGAAGGCTTATAGCACATCTTATATACCCTCCAAGCCAACTCACGATACGTGTCTTCTTTCATTGGCTACGCGCTGTTGACGTCAAAAGTAGGAGGTGTGGTCACAATAATGTGATTCGACTATGTAGTTTCTTTGTGTGTATCATGTTTTTTGCTTCAATTTAAGCAGTTTTTCGATCTTTTTTGCAAGAGGAGTTACTTCGTGAAATGTGTTTTGTAGTATTCGTATGTCTACGGCAACAGCTGAGCAAAACGTTCACTAAAGTTAAATTTGTGAGGAATTATTGCAATTAGCAGTATCACAGAAGCAGGAGATTTCTTTGTTGTAGTTTCGAGGTTTAACGACCAGTATGAGTAACCCTTAAACTCTGCCGGGTGGAACTTTTGCGGGGCCCGGGGCAAAATTTTATAGGGGGCCCTAGAAAAATCTCACATTTTAAAGTTATGTGAAACAGGACCACCGTAAAGTCCCTCCAGCCTCCTCCATCGCACTAACAAACACATCAAAATTATCATGAAGAAAAAAAATCGCCCCAAAGAAATATTTATTTTAAGCTTCAGGTAAAAAACACAATAATATTGAAACATGAATTAAAAGGTTTGAGACAATAAAGAGTGTTAAAACCTATGATTTTCTTTCCGGGGGAATGATGATTTATGATGATTCTTAACAAAAAAAAAAATTCCTTATAAGGAGATAAAGGCATAATTTACAGTAATCCCTGAAAATTTCTCTAATGTTTTTATCCCCCGCCTTTGGGAGGAAGTCGAGAGCTTCGATTTTTACTTCCTCTTATTTAGAGCAGAAAAAAGACCTATTTTTTTTTTTTTTCCTACTGTACGTAATAAAAAGCAATCGACCTAAAATTAAATTTAAAATAACTAAAATAAATAAATAAGACTACTGACGCGGAAATATATATTGTATGTTCTAGATAGTAGATACCCCAAGAAAGATTCGAATATTGTTCTGTGATAATGATAGGTATTTAAATTTAATAAAGGAATTGCTGATGAAACAAGAATTTAAGAAAAACAGTATTTTCCTAAATATGATACTTCATACTTCAGTTTTGCTGCTCTGAAATCAGACATGGCAAACGCAACATTGAAATCTATGCAGTGAAACAATTTTATAATAAACTATTTATTTAGTGAAATCAATAGGTTCAACACCCGCAGTTCAGCAATACAATATTCGATATGGTAAACGGTAAAAATACTCCCGGAGAAAATACCCCTGAAAACTGAAAAGCGGAAAAAATGCCCCCGGAAGAAATAAACTGCCACACAGGAACACTGATGTGTGGCAGTGTTCCGGTGTGGCAATTTACCGGCAACCCTGCCACACATCTTTCAGCAACTTGGCCACAAAAGTTCAGGGGGGGGGTATAAAGATTGCCGTTTCTGAGCCTATATTGAGAACTGGATTGGGAACTCCAAACGAATTTTGAGAAAACGTTCCATGTAAGCCAAGCGAGAATTGTACTTTAATTTGAAGAAATAAATTGCCGAGGATCCGAGGTACACTTGGTTTGGGGGGAGGGCTCTACCCCCAACTTCCGTAATTTTACATTCTGGACCTCTAGAGTCGGTCAGTATATCCTCGATGTCACCCCTGAATAGCTCTTAGAAACGGGGGGGTTTACCCCACCCTCCTGAAAATTCGTGGTCGTGTACAGAATTATTGTATAAAGCATGGTACTAATGTTTACAGCTCTATGTCCATTTTAACATTTTGGGGAAAAGCCCCCCCCTCATGGACCTCGCGGACACTTCAAGGGGACCTGGATACACTGACAGACTCCAGCGGCCCAGAATATAATATTACGGCAGTTCGGGGTAGAGCCCCCCCCCTTCAACCAAGTGTACCTCGGATTCTCGGCAATTTATTTCTTCAAATTAAAGTACAATTCTCGCTTCTCGCTTGGCTTACATGGGACGTTTTCGCGAAATTCGTTTGGAGTTCCCAATTCAGTTCTCAATATAAGCCCAGAAACGGCAATCTTTATAGCCCCCCCCCTTTGAACTTTTGTGGCCAAGTTGCTGAAAGATGTGTGGCAGGGTTGCCGGTAAATTGCCACACCGGAACACTGCCACACATCAGTGTTCCTGTGTGGCAGTTTACAGTGAACCGTTTGTTCTGGAGGTATTTTTTCCGCTTTTCAGTTTTCAAGGGCATTTTCTCCGGGGGTATTTTTACCTACATCCATTCGATATATGTATCGTACTGCTGAACTGCAATACGATATATATTTTCAGGAAGTCTATATATAGACTTCCGGAAAATTTGTAGGGAATTTAGACAGATTTTATTAATTTATAAAATTTTATTTCGGAGCTGCACTTTTATCAAACTGCTATTTCGCTATTTACAGCGTTCGTTGTAACCTATCACAAAGATTTGACAGTCAAAGATTCCAAATTATTTGGCTAGAATGTGTTTACACCCCTTAAAAATCAACGCCGCTTTGAAATCAGTGAAAGCACATTGAAATGCAAAATCGGACAATATTTTGCGTAGCGAATATAAAAAGGTGCAGTGTCTGCTGTGTCGTACATTCAAACGCTGTTTAGGAAACCTTCGGGCAGCATGACTGAAAATTTAAATTTCAGTAAAACTTGTTAGGTTTCTATTGGAAGTGAAATGTTCATCATTTAATGTTAATCATCCTTCTTTTTTTTTTTTTTTTTTTTTTTTGTCAATATTCAAACGCTGCCGGGCCACTCCAAAATAAAACGAAATAAATTAGCAAAAAAAAAAATATTTTTTTCTTTTTTAAATACTTATTTTAGCAACTGATTTGTGATGTAGGCATGTAGCAAATGGAGTGATTGACAAATAAGTAATTGACAATTATATATATATATATATATGTTTTCTCATATTTTAAGTTATATATATATATGTTTTTTTTTCATATTTTAAGTTATATATAACTTTTTCATATTTTAAGTTACTGAACATTTGGTATTCAAATATAGACAAAAACAACTTCGATATAACTCTTTTTAGTTTTTTTAATTAAGTCTGGGGTGTACACACAAACTGTTTAATAAAATTAAGGAATCGCAAAAATTCAAAAAAGGGAAATGTTTATACTGAAGAACAAAACACCCAGTGTACTATTTCTGGAAAAGTTTCTCGAAACTGGTTTACACATACAAATATCTATCGTATTTCATGATTTACCATTGTATTTTTAATAGATGGTACTTAAGATGTGATTAGTTAATGTCCTATATTTGACTGTTCTCTATTATTATTTCTCTGTATAATTTCAGTAAAATTCCAAACAACCACAACACTGCCAACACGCATCCGTGGATAGATATAACTGATTTAAAATTAAGGTGATATCGAAAATAAAAGGACAGGAAATAAATAAATAATCACACGTACCTTTGACCTTGAGACGTATCATTGCCCATGTCTATGGTGTTTGGAAATGGAGACTGCCGAATAATTATTAAACTCTTATTCCCATCGATCTCTTGGTAGCAAATTCATGAATAACATCAGTAAAGTCTATTTCTTGGCACAGATTGTTTTCAATTGATAATGTTGATAAACCAATTAATAGTTTTTTATGAGCTTCAATTTCGAAAATCTTCTTTCTGATGACGCTACTGTTACAGGAAGTAGAAAAATTCGAAGCGAAATAAAAATGTTTGGATAAATGTCTTCTAGTTCATTTTTGCAAATGTATCTTAAGCATTCTAGTGGTGAACTGGAATTTTCAGGAATAACATTACAAAAATATTGTAGCTCTTCAAAAAGTTCACTTCCTTCTATGTCACAGGAATCTTCGTCCGTCAGTCGGTTATGAAGTGCCATGCAGTTGTTTCGCAAAGTTTTTTTACATTCATTTTTCAAAGCTGGTATATTGCTTAAGAAACCAAATACACTAGTATAATTTTTATAAATTTCGAAACTTTTATGAAACGAGACCAGGGCAGTGTCAACAATTTTTAAAAAATATTCAATTTTAAACGAATCGTTAGGGTTTATTTAAATGGTTCGTCATTACTTTCGTACATGAAAAGTTTCCTCTTAAGAGAGACGCGTTTAATTTCAAATTCAGCGGCAATATTCAAAGATTTTGCTAAATCATCAGCTTCTACAGTTGCTTTATCGTAACCATTGTTGCGGTATTCAGTGAAGAACTGCACTAAATGCTGTAAGTGCTGTGCCGCAACATTCATGTCAGCATTATGTTTTTGCAGTATTTTACTAGTTATGTTAACTTGTGCCAAAATATCCTACCATATTACTAAACTAAGTATGAACTCCTCATATTTATGTATGATTTTAAAGAGAGACTGGGCTTCAACTTTCAAATTAATATCCGGGGTGACTTGAACGAGTTCGGTTAGTGCATTACAAAAGCCTTGGACTTGAAAGCGAACAGCTTTTACACTGTCTAAACGGCACTCCCATCTAGTTTCAGACAAAGGTTTGAGAGAAATAAGTGGGTTATGTTTTTTGAAAACATCCCACCTTGTAGTCGAAGCTGAAAATAGTGTATAAATTTTTTGCAGTGCACAAAAAAGTTTACTGCCCGTGTGGAAGATCTTGGAATATCACCAAGTATTAAATTCAAATTATGACAAGCACACGGCACGTAAAAAGCGCGAGGATTTTCTTTTATTATCAGAGCTTGAACGCCCTGATTTTTTTCCTTCATATTGGCGCCATTATCATATCCCTGCCCACGGCAGTCGGCAAAATTTATATTTTGTTCCTTTAACTCTGTTTTTAATGTTTCCGCCAGCCCTTTTCCAGTGGTGTCACACACAACTTAAAAGTTGATAAAATGTTCAGCTATCTCAGCATTTTTATTTCTGATATGAACAAACCATATAATAAAAGATAATTGTTCTTGGTGACTTATGTCTGGGGTACAGTCGAGAAGGACTGAATAATATTTCGCTTCAGTCACCCGGTCTTTGATTAACAATTTAATTTTTTCAGCCATAGCATTTACTAATTCATTCTGAACTGAATGGGATAAATAATGCCTATTTATTTTTTATTCTTTTTCACAGTATGATTAACATGTTCCTCCATTACTGGGTCAAATTTGGAGAGCAATTCGATGAGACCGAGAAAATTACCGTTATTAGGTTCAAATAAGTGTTCATTTGTACCCCTAAATGCCATGTTTCGGTTTGCTGAATAAATAATTATTTCAATTAAACGCTGGAAAATCTTTACATACCTTCTTCTCTCGTTTTCCATAATACGTTGGTGATTGTTGTCAATGGTCGCTTTCGTTTTCAAGTTCTTTTCTAAAGCAAACCATGTCTGAATACATTCTCGATGGAATGCTGATGTTTCATGCTCCTTTAGCCGATCTCCCAAATGCTTCCAGTCATTTAATCCATTATGAGCAAGAGCTGAACGATGAGATGAGCCCCTGAATATCTTGCAACAAAAACAAAACACAGTGTCGGCAGAGGATGAGTATACTAGCCACCTTTTTTATATTGACTCTCCATTTTTTAAATGTCGAAAATAGTGCACGGACGAAAAACATCTTTTCTTCTTATCATGAGGGAATTTAAAGTTCACTATTTGTTTAGGACCAACCACTTCGAAAAACCGATATTCTTTGATCGGCCGTAAATTCTTTAGGCCACAAAACTGGATCCCTGATGATATCTAAATTTAAGCTATCAGCTTGAGTTTGTCCTTCAATTTTGGTAGAAATAATATTATTTTCCTTTTCTGGTTCTTGCATTTCGAGGAAAATGTTCATTTCTACATCTTTCTCCTCGAATGAAGAACAATTCGAAATCGAATTCAACTGCAAGGTTTCCGTTGAGGGTGGAGGAATTTTCAATTTCATGAATCGATCCATTGCTCCTTTCTGTCCTTCAATTAATTTTCCGCTCGTTTCTTATTTCGCCTTTTCCCTGCTCCAGACAAGTATTTCCTTCCTCTATCTCTTTCTCTGCTAGCCATGATTATATAATTATACTTGCTGGTTTGGTTGGGTTGAGGTGGAGGTAAAACGTATAATAGATTAAAAAAATATTTTCCGGTTTAGTAACGCCTGCAGTCAGGTGAATTGTGACTGTGTATCACCGACAATGTTTTAGACTCAGAAGACAGGAAAAGTCCTTAGAAAGCCGTTGTGTTCCTGGCCTGCTTGTGAAGTATAACTCTGTAAAGCCCCCTCCCCCCTTTCCCACACATAAACACATTTAATTTTTGTACAAGAAACGAATCCCAATCACCCAGTTTTATTGCGCTTACCATTCTTCTTTTAAAAGCCAAGAATACAAAGAATTGTGCCGACAAAGAATCAAACGATACACTTCTGTAAATCTTGCGGCGCCGGCTAGGGCTTACAAACACCGCGAATATAAGGAGTGGGAGAGGACGGAGGGCGCGGGGGTGTCATAACAGACCACATATGGTCCAAAATTGGGGCGAATGCTAGAGGATCCCATATTGTCCGAAATCCTGATTTTCCTATTTACCGTCCCTCTTATCTTCGGTGTTCCGACTGATGAGCAGCTTCCGTTAGAAACGAAAGACAATTGGGGACGGAAGTTGTTTTATGCCAAAAGGCTGAACATGCGGCGAAATGTTCTGTGCTTGTGTGGTGTGTGTGTGTGTGGGGGGGGGGGCAGTCGTTGAATAGTGTATCGGGACAATTACGGTGGTTCCGTGTGACGAAGGCCGATAACTTTTTTCGAAGGGGTAATTTAAAGCTCAGGAGAGAAAAAAATACATAATAAAAATATATATTGTTTTAAGAGCGCAGCACCAAAAAAAAAAAAAAAAAAAAATCGGAAAAACAACAAGAAGTAAAAGATAAAAATTATGAATACGAAAAAATTCCACGGAAAATTATTTTATTCTTATTTCCTGAACTGCGGGGCCTCTTGAAACGCGGGGCCTAGGGCAACTGCCCCGGTGGTCCAGCCGGCCCTGCTCTTAAAGGTTACTTTCCCTACTGTGTGGCCTCTGGTTCCAGAGAAAAGGGATAGCCAGTGCCATTAGACAAACAGAACATTAATGTCTGATCCAGGGCCCATCTCGGACGAATAATCACAGCCCAATGCCTCGGACCGTTCTGCCACCGGGATGACATATCGCAGGAAGGATTTGTCAGTTTTGGGCATTAAGGCTAATTGTGCTCGGCTAATTTATTTCAGAGTCAAGACGAATGCTTTATCGATTAAAAAAAAAAGGTAGTGATATGGAGTTACAAAACCATTCCAAAGTCAGTTTGTTGTCTTCTGATATTTAACCCATCTCTGATGGCTTGAACTGGAATTTTCAAAACTTTAACGAAAATCATTTAACCCAGGCCCTGTTTAAAATCTTGGTCGCCCCGGTGGCCGAGTGGAAGCATTCGTCCGGGCTGGAGTCCAGGATGAAGTATCGGTATTGCGTTTGTTTGATGGCTAGCTCTGTCCTTTTCCTGGAATCAGTGGCAAAAAATTAGAGATGGGGGATACCTTATAGCCCATTGAGTTTCTTATGGTAATCTTTAAACCTCTAGAACAAAATTATCTTCCTCAGGGTCCCCTAAACTTATTGATACATCTGGGTGAGGTGTTCTAAGTACTTACAAGAGCGAAATAATAGTGTCATTACACTACAGAACACTTCATGAGTTTATATTTTCAAGAAATTAATTTTTTTTTATTAATTATGCATATTTCAAGATACGAAGTACTTGGACATTGTGCCGTTGAACCTCAAAACTTGTAGCGGATTTCTAAATTCTTTTGAGCAACTCTAAGAAATGTTTGTTCATAATTCGACCTCAAGTGCAATAACATCTTATTATTCAAACACAGGAAGATTTTAGTTAGTCACATAAGGTATTCCATGCAGCTAACTAGGGTACAGAGTAACTGACTCCTTAAAATGCCAATCATTCATATGCATGAAAGGAATTCCCGAAACAGCATATAAAACAATATGTGGATATGTTCAATTCAACCTCCGTGATCTTTCTGTATATGCCATAGGGTTACAAGAGCTAATTAGTTATCTGTGCTCCGTAGGTGAAAGTCCCACGGAGCGTTTAACCATGAACGGAAGTTTTCGAAACCTTACCCTGAAAGCATCTTCCTATTGTTAAGTTCACTATCTGATTCCCATTCGTTCTGTGCTCCTTGATTTTCCATTCTGCATTTCTGCGAAGTACTGTCTTGTCGGCGTTCACAAATATGGCACGATTTACTTTATACCTCCAACCGTTGAGTATTTACGTAGCTTTTGCATATTTAGTGAAAAAATAGTCAATAGCCGTAAATGCAATTTTTTGAACTACCAAAATTCTTTCCTATAACGGAGGTATGCGAAAGTAAAAGCTACATAATGTTTGAGTGGAAGTGGGAAACTTTTGGACTCGAGGGGGCGCAATTTCAAGTGTCGCTCCTCCAGAAAAGACAGCTTGCTCCGCTCCTGCCATCAATTATACACTTCACGAGAATTCAGGAAACAACCTGTACAGTTGTTGCGTAGTAGATCACGGAAATTGGGAATTCGAAGTGGGATTCTAAATAAAGTATTGTTCTGTCGGTATAATCTTTAGGCCGGGACCTGAGAGAGCTATTTAACGTCATTATTTTTAATTTCCATAATCTCTGTTTATGGGGAGGGGTGAACCAATTTTGTTTTGTTTGTTTCGGGGTGACCACCGCTAGCTACTCGGACTATACACGCCACTGGTTCCAAGGAAAGCATGGTACCAGCTCCGTAAGACAAGCACATCACCCATGCATCCAAAACTCGGATGCAGTGGTCTAAGCGATGGCCTCTGATCATTCGTCCGAAAGGGGTCCGGGTTCGAATCCCGTGAGGCATGGATGTTGTGTTTGTCTTACGGCACTGGCTTTCTCCCTTCCCTGGAACCAGTGATCCGGAATTAGGGACGGGCGACTGACTGCTTATTGCCCGTTGAGTTGCTTACGGCGGTCGTTAAACCTCCAATAAAAATAAATAAATCGGATCCGGGTCCAACTCGGGTGACTAGCCTCTGACCCCTCGGTCACCTGGGCTGCTTATCAATTTTGGCTATGTCGGTTTCCAGCACTGAACTGCTCGTAGTTTATTGCAAAACAGCTGGCGCAAGTGCGATAAAATACCAAAGAGCGCTGTTAACACAAGATTTAAACAAACTGGTGCTCGGGCTGTGGGGATGATAACCTCCAATCTACCGGAAATACCAAATTACCCTGCTATTGTACTGAATTAACTGAGAAAGATCCAGAAAGAGGTTCTGTGTGCTGGAAAAGTCCTCAAAGGTTCATTTTGAATATGCTTTCCGTTTTTCTACGTTCAGTTAATCAATAAAAATGGACTTTAAGATAAATTAGAGGAATCTTACCCGATCCATCACCAACCCCATATAAAAAAAAATATCTCAAAAAAACCCCATAAAAAATTATAAATGTTATTTGGGCTGGCTCAAGAAAGACACTAGCACTGGGATCTTTGCATCTGCAATATAAAATTTAGAATGTCTTAAATAAAGAAAGAATAAAGCCTACAAAACGCAGAAAGACAGCCTAAAAATGTTGGCCTAACAAAAAGAAAAAAAAATCTTGCAATCCACTACATTATCAGCGAAAAGAAAGGCAAGTGAAGCACCAGGTAAAAGAGGACGCATTTCTGACGTTCTTGCTTGTGGCCAGGTCAAGTCCCTCTTTTCCTGAAGACAACGACCGAAAAGTTTCCTAGGACGTCTAGGACAGTCCGATAACTGGAAAATGGGTGGGGATTGCAGAACTGGTCCTTTTCCAAGCGGCCTCAACAAATCTCCGAAACATTATGGAACATCCCAATAGTTCGGATATTTGTGGAACCTCTGAAGAATTTGTATGGAAATCTCAGTAAGATTCCGGTTCACAGAAAAACGCTTTCAGAACGCTCTACAACAATGGACATCAACTCCCTTTGTTCTGAGAGAATCTAGGCCAGGGGTGTGGAACCTGCGGCCTTCTAGGCCAATTAGGTGCGGTCGTTTGAATGAATCCAAATTTTTGCGGAACAAATCCTTTTATTTCTATTAATATGTATTTGTTCGCTTGTTATTATTTTTATTTTAATCTTAAAATGGCCATATTTAAAATACCAAAGAGTAAAAGAAGATTCAACGAAATTATGCTCCCCGACTGACGGCCACAATTAAAGCATTGTAAGTCATAACTCATAAGGGCTATTTTGACACCTGCTACGCTTATGATTTCGTTCTATGGCTCCTAAAGAACTACAGATGGACTTGATTGAGCTCTCAGAAGACGACATTTTAAAGTCCTTATTTGAGGCTAAGAAAGATCCAGTTGAAACATGGAAAAATGCAATAGAATACCCACGCCTTCGGCAACATGCACGAAAAATGCTTTCTTGCTTCTCAACTACTTATTGCTGCGAATCTACATTCTCCTACCTAACCCAAATCAAGACCCTCAAGGTCACAAAGTACATATATACCAATCTAGAGGATCAGTTGAAACTGCGGACCTCCATGTTGCAACCAAATATTCAAATGCTTCCTAACAAAAAGCAGTCACAACAAAGTCATTAAAAGGTTAGTAAACTTCAGAATTATTTTTTTTTTCATTTTTTGAAATTAGTAAGTTCTTAGTAAGATTTTTACAAAATAATGTACGTTTCGAAGTACCTGTATATTTAATTGAAGTTTCTTAAATGCGACCTTTTAGATTACAGCTAGCTTAATGCGGCCTTCCAACACAGAGACGAATTTCCCAATTGGCCGACTAGGCCCGGGCCCAGGCAGCAAATATTAGGGGCGGCAAATTTTATTGATAGTAAAAATAAATAACTTGTTAAAACCTCATAAAAATAACGTAACAATTTTTTTTAATTAAAATAAAAGTGGAAACTGACATTTAATCCAAAAACTGCAGTGTACAAGGTTTTATTTCTGAATTCACGTAATACCTTCCTCTTCGACTTTAGAAACCATAGACAACTACAGGGTGTCCCACTCGCTACCGAACCCGGCATTTCTTTAATAATATTAACACTAATGAAGATATTGCAACGAAATTTGAAGTGGACTTACCTCATTTCGTGCGAAATGTGATGACATCACAACATGTGCTGGAAGTGGCCACCATTTGCGTCCAGAGAGCATTGAACCCTTCGCTGTCCGCCAGCCAGCCGGAGTTGCGCCTTAGTGGCAGACACATTCCTAAGTGTGGCGCCACTGAGGAGCAGTCCACCAGCCAGCCGGACGCGCCTCTCCGCTGCTTCGTTATACCATTTCGCTGAGCGTGTCTACACAATACGGTTGTTGATAATGAGTGTTCGTGCTCGTGGCTGTTCGCGTACGTGTGAAAATGTATCGATATACTCTGGAGGAGCAAGTGTTTATTGTTCGCACTTATTGGAAAACATAATCGATAAAGTCTTGTCAACAGCAATTCCTGGAGGGGTTTGCAGGCAGACATCCGCCGAGCAAGGCCACCATTTGGGCATTGTCGAAAAAATTGGAAACTAAGGGGACTTTATTGGACGACCATGCAGGAGGTCGTCCACAAATGTCCAAGGAAACGATCCAGAATGTAAAGGGCCGACTACTTGCGTCTCCCAGGAAGTCACTTCGCCAACTGTCACAGGAAACAGGGTTGTCCAAAAGCACTTGTCAACGTGCTATGAAAAAAAGCGAAGCTTCGTGCGTACCGTATCTCCGTGGTCCACGAACTGAAAGAGCCTGACCACGTGACACGAGTGACATATTGTCGATGGTTCCAGACATTTTTTCAGGAAAATCCGGGCGTTCTGAACTGCACGTGGTTCTCGGACGAGGCGTGGTTTCACCTGTCCGGATTCGTCAATTCTCAAAATTCCGGTATTTGGGCCAGTGAAAATCCCAACACGATACATGAAGAACCCCTTCATTCACAGAAAATTGGTGTTTGGTGTGGGATGACCCGGCGCCGCATAATTTGTCCCATCTTCTTCGATACAACCATCACAACAACTGCATATGTGGAAATCTTCAACACCTTTGTAAATCAATTGCGGAAGATGAAGAACTCTCCATTGGATATTACCAGCATGATGGAGCGACATCACACACCAGTATGGCCGAAATTCAGTCCTTTTTCGGCGACAGTGTCATTTCGAAGGGTCTATGGCCACGTCGCTCGTCTGATATGACGCCTCCTGATTACTTTTTATGGGAGATATCCAAAAGGGCAGAGTTTACCAAAAGAAACCGCGAACCATAGATGCCTTGAAAGCAAACATCACCGAAGAAATTCAGGAAGTGACAGCGGACGTACTGGCAAGGATTTTCCACAATATGGTGCGCCGGGTTCAATGCTGTCTGGACGCAAATGATGGCCACTTCCAGCACATGTTGTAATCTCATCACATTTCGCACGAAATGAGGTAAGTCCACTTCCAAATTCGTTGCAATGTCTTCATTGGTGTTAATATTATTAAAGAAATGCCGGATTCAGCAGCGAGTGGGACACCCTGTACATGTTTATCTGTTTGACTATAATTAAGAACTGAAATGAATAAGAAATGGTGGTGGAGGAATGAGTGGGGTGTTAACGTTGCTCTTTGGAGCCCGATAAAACTTTTCTGGTTTAGATAAAGAAAAATCGCCTTGGGCTTTAGAGGGAGACATTTTCAGGATGTTCACGCAAAGATATCTCATTTTCCCTCAGAATGAATACAATGGTAAGGGGCAGCAGTAGCGCACCCAATGGAGTGGACGAGGGTCCTCCCCATGTGATATCACTTGATCCTTCATTCATCTTTATTGGTTAATTATTTAAAAATATATTCGTACGTGTTTTTAAATATATATTTTACGAATAATTGGAAACGCACTTTAATATGGCGAAAATATTTTTATTACTTCCCAATACTTTGGAAGATATCTTCTCCTGGAACATTTCGTTTTACCCCTGTATCAGATCCGAATGAGTTGCGTAAAATTGTAGCCATTAAATTCTTTATTTTAAAGGGGAATAGGCCTAGGGACGGCAAAGCCCTAAATCCGTCATTGTTCCGACATGAAAGGTTCCCCACCTCTGATCTAGGCACTCCTGATCGGAAACCTATCACTCTCTCTCTCTCTCTCTCTCTCTCTCTCTGTAAAAACTGAAAGAACGTTTGGGATTGCTGGAAAGAGCCAGGAAGAGATTCTCCAGATAAACTTAGAGCTGTAGGACTTGCAGAAGAAGCATCGCTTTTTCTACGTTTTCTCTTTCCCCCTCATTTTCTGAGACTTTTCAAAAAATCAAAAACTTCCCGAAGGACCTTATTTTTTTTTTTTTTCTCTCTTTATGTCGTAACTTTTATAGCTGATTTAGAATCCCGAGCAGCAAGAACAGCATTTCTGATTTTCCCCCTTGGTTTAGAAAAAATCTCTTTTTCATAAAGAAGCTGTGAAGCCTCCTACACTGTTAAAAATTGGTACTTAGAAATAAGCAAAATGTACTCGTTTTTGAGTGCATTCTGGGCTTACAATACACTATCTACCAACAAGTAATTGGACACCCCTGCAATCGACGAAATCTGCGGTTCTGATACAAGTAACGGCCGCCGCCGTTAAATATCGTGTGGGAAACAACAACGCAACCAGTCGCATGCAAGATGCCACGCAGTTCGGAGCTCTCTGATTTCGAGAAAGGTCTAATTGTCGGGTATCACAGAAATGGCCGATCCATACGTGACATATCCAGCGAGTTGAAGTACCCAAAATCGACAGTGGCCTACGTGATTGGCAAGTGGAAGATGAGAGGTGACTGTCGGAATGCCCGCCGATCCGGCAGACCCACAAAACTGGGAGTTAGAGACCGACGGGTGCTGGCCAGAGAAATTTGGAAGAACCGCGCCAAATCGATGCACCACATCCGTGAGGAGTTTCAACAGGCATCCGGGAGTGTTCTTCCGATGAATACCATCCGTAAGGAAGCCCATCTGCTCGGTTATCATGGACGTGGTGCCGCCCACAAGCCTTTGATCACCAAGTCCCATAGCGCTGCTCGGCTAACGTGGTGCAAAGAACGTCGACAGTGGACCGTTGAACTGTGGAAACAGGTTCTCTGGAGCGACGAATCAAGGTTCTTTTTTTCTTTTTTTTTTTTTTTTTTTTGATTGGAAATTTAGCGACCACCGTGAGCAACTCAATGGGTTATAAGCAGTCGCCCGTCCCTAATTTAAGGTCACTGGTTCCAGGGAAGGGAGAGAGCCAGTGCCGTAAGACAAACACAACATCCATGCCTCACCGGGATTCGAACCCGGACCCCTTCTGGTCGAATGATCAGAGGCCATCGCTTAGACCACTGCGCCACCGGGGCGGCGAATCAATGTTCACCCTCTACCGTTCGGATGGCAGGGTCTGGGTTTGGCATCGGCTTGGAGAACGCCTCCTGCCGGAATGTATTGTGCCAACTGTGAAGTTCGGCGGCGGTGGAATTATGCTGTGGGGGTGTTTCTCCTGGTATGGCACGGGACCCTTTGTCGCAATTCCTGGTAGACTCAACGCCGAGACCTACTACACCATTTTGGATGACCATGCGCTTCCTAGTTGTGGCGGTTTTACGGGGAGGACCCATGTTACTTTCCAGGATGACAATGCCACCTGTCATGTTGCGAGGTCCACCATGGCTTGGTATGGTGACAATGGGGTTAATCGAATGGACTGGCCTGCGCAGACCCTATCGAGCACCTCTGGGACGAGTTGGAGCGTCGACTTAAGGGGTGCCCCCACCGTCCGAAATCGGTGAAGAAACTGACCTGTCTTCTCCAAGCCGAGTGAAAGAAAATACCGCTAGCCGTCATACAACGCCTGGTTGAGAGTATGCCCCGGAGGGTCGCAGCTGTAATCGTCGCTCGTGGAGGCTCCACCAACTATTGAAGGTGAATAAACTTCGTTTTCCTTTGCTATCACAGGTGTCCAATTACTTGTTGGTAGATAGTGTAGCTCCGAGTACTTGTGTCTCGTTTATGGAAAAGACACGTACTCATTTTTGAGTACATACAGGGAATCAATTGTGAGTATATCTGGTATTTCTAATTTGAAATATATGTGCTCATTTTTGAGTACATACTAGGAATCAATTGTGAGTATATCTGGTATTTCTGATTTGAAATATATGTGCTCCTTTTTGAGTACACGTATTTCAAATATACACTATATTAGCAAAAGTCACCGGACACCCCCTCAAAAGCAAAGGAACGGATCCGTTGCGTTGTTAAGATGCGGGGTATAGCTGCAAACGGTATAAAAACAAGCCTGCAGCTGGCCGCGATCATATCGCAATGTGAGGTTGAGTGAAAATGTCGGCGCGGGAGATAACTGACTTTGAGAAAGGAAATATTGTTGGATGTTATATTAGTGGGTTGTCCATAACAGAAACCGAAAGGCGTTTGAACGTACCCAAGTCAACTGTTGAATAAGTGGAAGACACATGGCTTTGCCTGAATCAGCAAAATTTACCGGCAGATCAAAGAAAATCAGTGATGGAGGGCGTCGAAGACTCAGGAGAGTCGTTACAGCTAATCCACGGAGTACTGCACAAGACCTCAGTGTACAGGTGAGAAACAATGCTGGAACCTCGGTATGTACACTTACCATTCGCAGAGAACTTAATTCCATGGGCTACAGTGGTCGTGCGGCTGCTCATAAGCCTTTCATCTCCACTCGGAATGCTACTCGTCGTTTAGCATGGTGTAAAGAACATTTATCGTGGACCGTAGATCAATAGTCCTATGGACTGATGAATCCAGATACACAATCCATCAGTCTGATGGCCGTGTGTGGGTATGGCGGCAGCCGGGAGAACGCGATTTACCACAGTGTATTGTTCCTTCGGTCAAGTTTGGAGTTGGCAGTGTACTCGTGGGGGATGTTTTTCGTGGATATGGTCCCGGCCCATTGGTTATCGTGAACAAACCTGTTAACCAGCACGTCTAACTCGATATTCTGGACAATTATGCCCTACCAAATCTGTGCTAATACTATGGAACCGAGCCTTGTTGGTACCAGTAAGATAATGCACTGAGCCATAAAGCAAGGACTGTTACGACGTGGTTTGACGATAATTCCGTATATCGTGTGTGGACTGGTCAGCACAGAGCCCTGATCTTAATCCCACAACGCACCTATGGGATAAATTAGAGCGCCGCATAAGAAGTTTGGAACCAAGGCCTACTATTAAGTAACAGTTAGCGACAGCATTATGTACTGAATGGAAGGGCATACCTATCGCTGTATTCCAAAACCTTGTCGAAAGCATGTCTCGAAGGGTCAGTGCGTGCATGTCTCGAAGGCCAAAGGTGGACTGACAGCGTATTAATGTATGTCAATAAATGTTATGTTGTGTTTGTTTCTCTTCTAGGTGTGCGGTGGTTTTTTCAATATAGTGTATGCACTTAAAAAAATTCCGTATATTTCAAAAATATGCGCTCTGACTTCCTTCAGTTTCTGTGCCCTTTGGGGTAGGGAACAGAAACAAGTTAGAGCGAATCTAGCGATTCTGACAGGATAGTTTATAAGTGAGAGAGCACACTAGATGGCGCCACCGTACGATTTTGCACATAGGAGCCAGAGAGAATTTAGGAACGGGGGTAGGAACTTTAGCCGGGGTATTCCTACCCGGGAGCCGTCACTTAACGTGCTCGTCCGATGTACGGCGGATATTCAGCGATTGTTAGCAATTCACACTACCAGGCAAGGTTTGAACCTGGGGTCCCCCATCAGTAGCCTGAATCTCTAACCACTAAGCCATCCGCGGCTCGATTTCAGATCAGATCATATGTAGAGGATTTTAGGGAGTGTCTGACCCCAGGTCTTAAACAACCCTTAGAAATAGGAAGCCAGGAGATTTGGGCTAGAGTGCCCGATAGGAAAGTGACACGGAAGCGAATTAGAAAGGGGGAGGGAGACGCCCTTATTTATTACCGGGGAACCAGTACTCGGGTTCCGACGGCTTAACGCGCCCATCCGACGCACGGCGGATATTTAGTGGTTCGAGCGTTCGTACCTGCCTGGGATCGAACCCGAGGTCTTCTTCGTGGCAGTCACAAACGTTGACCACTAGGCCACCCGCGGCCCCGATTTCAATTTTGGAATACGTGTACTGCATACATACTCATTTATTCATAGAATCGACTGGTAGTATATTATTCGATGCCACATCTGGAATAATTAGATGTACTCGTTGTCCCATGCAATGCAAATGGACCGCACAATTTTATGACAAATATAGTGATGAAGCGACAGTATATTATTTATGAGATTGACTCAAATATAGTTAATGTAAAAGCGTAGACAAAGATACTTTATGCATAATTAAATTGCTCGTGATCAGTGACTTTGTTTTACTAATTATACACATTTTTTAAACAATTTCTCTTGAAATCTATAATACCTAAAATGAAGTAATACGAGATTATATTTATATTTATTGACGCAGTACGTATGGGTACTTATATTTCAGCATGCCATGCACTTGGTTACGATACGATTGTACTTAAGATAAAAAAAAAAAAAAGAGCAGGTTCAGGTTCTCATTTTGAAGTAGATTTTTTTAACGGTGTAAGATTAAAAGAGAGGGAGAATTTCCAGATAGAACGCACACCTAATTACAGTAGAGAAGAAAAATTCCCCACAGTGCTTTGAATAAAAAGAATATCCTGGACCCTAGAAATCATATTTGGGGCACATTTTTATCAATTCTGTCAGCGCTAAAAAGACGGGGAATTCGTGTTGAAAAGAAGAAAAAGTGCTGCCCTGTTGTCTACATATGCATGAAGAGAATGAAAGAAAGAAATAACCCTTCAGGTACAGCGTGTTCCTGAATTTGGGGCGACTTTCTCCCCCCCCCCCGGCTGTCGGGCAACCGGGGGGGGAGAGAAAGTCGGGGTCTAAATATAAAGATGTGGAAAATGTAATAATAGAACTTGATGTGGAAGATGCCGAATAAAATTCTGTTGTGCGCTATATTCTGTATTATTCAAATGTACGCTAATAAATATTTTGTAAGTAATTTTTGCACTGAATATGTCATACATGAGATTCTTCCGCGAATTCGGGGAGTTGCGCTTTTTTCGTCGTCATTTGGGTAATTCTCGAAACCGATGCATAACTGAAGAGAAATTTTTGAGCGGATTAGTTGGGGGAGAAATCACGGTTGGTTTCCCGTCAGGAAACGATATTTCATCTTTCAAAACTTTCGGAAACTGAAGTTAAACGGACTGAAGATTTTTTCCGTAATAGTGATTTCCCTTTCCAGCGATGCTCCTTCCGCTCAGTATTGGTATTAAATATCATTTTATTCCGCAAATATTTGTATTTCTGCTTGAAAACGGAGGAAAATTTTCCGAAAAAGGAAGTTAGACGTCGCAAAAATGTATCTGGAATCTTCTGACATGAGATTCTTTCATTTGTATCAAGACCGATGCAGGGCCGGCTGGACCATCGGGGCAGTCGCCCCACGCCCCGCGTCTTTATAGGGCCCCGTAGTTTAGAAATAAAAACAAAAGCTTTTTCAGTAGATTTTTTTCTACTTATCATTATTTTTTTTTTTTAAGGTTTTGCGGTGAGAGGCCCTTACAAAGATATTTTTATAACTTTTTTTTTCCATTCCTCCCTTCCCTCCACTTTCAACTGGGTTATCGCTGCTCGCCTTACAGATATCAAGATTTGCGGATTTCAAATGAATATTTTAACCACCTTAATCTTTCAGGCGTTCGTGAAAAACAAATTAAATTTTGTCATTTCGTGGCTCTCTACTTTAATATATTCAACAAGTAGTGAGTAAAAAAGGTACTTAAATTTAAAAAAAAAAATTATAGAAAAATAATGTCAAAGATGTTTTTTTTTTTAGGGCAAGCAATGCTAATTGTTTAGCGACTTTAGAAACAGTCCCGAAAATTTAAAACAAAAAGCAATTTTCATAAAGAAGCGCGTATAAAAGTTAAAATGAAGGTCACTAATTTTTTAGTTAATAATACTTCACCTTGCATCAAAAAACAGTCACTAAAATGCATATGAGGGGAGGGGGGGGCAGAGGGAACCATATTAAATTCGCTATGCAGCAAATATTCGTTCGCAGATTAGTTGAAGTTATTTTTTTATCATTTTGTGAGGAAGTTTTTACACGAATCACAAGGCAACCTCAACAGAAAAGAAAATCGAAGATTTTAATACCTTTTACTCTCTCTCTCTCTCAATTGAACTTTTAATCCATATTACGGTCTTTTTCTTAAGCTTAAAGTAAGTACTTCGAGATAATCAATTTTTCTTCATGGTAGTTTCCTGTGTGTTCTTTACGAACGACATTTTTAACGTAACGACTTTATCAAAGAATGAAATTTATTTTCTATTTTCTAGGGCCAGCAATGACATTTTGCTTCGGGTAGAGAAACAAAATTTCGCCCTGGGCCAAATGGACAGAATGTGGCGGGGGGGGGGTCCGTCAAACGACGGAATTCCGACTTTCCAAATCTGAAGTTAAGTTAGACAAAGTGAAGATTTCTCCGGAAAATCGTTTTTTTTTTTTGTTTTTTTTAAATGAAGGGAAAATTTCCGGAAACGGAAGTCAGATGGAGCGAAGATTTCGCCTGTAATCGTTTTTTCCTCCGCGGTGTTTCCTCCATCCTGTGTTGTTAAATATCAGTAATTTTATATTTTGAATGGAGTGATGCGCTCCAGTTTGATATTTACATAAATAAATTAACGTGAGCAATCTGGCTAACCTTCATTGCTGCACGAAGTGTTTTAAGGACCCTCAGAGCCGAGTTGAAGTATTTTATTGAAGTATTTCTTATATTTAACTAAATAAATTATAACGTGAGCAATTTCGCCAACCTTCATTGCTGCACGAAGTGTCTTAAGGACCCTCAGAGGGTCAGAGCCCAGTTGAAATATTTTGAGCACCCTCGAAGCTCTGTGAAGAAGTTTTTTGAGGACCCTCAGAGCTCTGTGAAGAAGTTTTTTGAGGACCCTCGGAGCTCTGCCGATTAAGTGTTTTTGAGAACCCACAGAGCTCTGCTGAAGAAGTGTTTTTGAGAACCGCCAGAGCTCTGTCGATGAAGTGTTTTTGAGGACATCCCAGAAATCTGCCGATGAAGTGTCTTTGATGACCCCCAGAGCTCTGTTGAAGAAGTGCTTTTGAGGACCCCCAGAGCTCTGCTGAAGTGTTTTTGAAGAAACAGAGCTCTGCTGAAGAAGCGTTTTTGTGGAACCCCAGAGCTCTGTCGAAGAAGTGTTTTTAAGGACTCCTAGAGCTCTGCTGAAGAAGTGTTTTTAAGGACCCTCAGAGTTCTGCTGAAGAAGTGTTTTTGAGGACCCCAAGACCTCTGCTGAGGAAATGTTTTTTAGGACCTTCAGAGCTCTGCTGAACAAGTATTTTTGAGGAACCCCAGAGCTCTGCCGAAGAAGTGTTTTTGAGAACCCCCATAGCTCTTCTGAAGAAGTGTGTTTTGAGGACCTCCAGAGCTCTGCTGAAGAAGTGTTTTTAAAAACCCCTAGAGCTCTGCTGAAGAAGTATTTTTGAGGACTCTCAGAGCTCTGCTGAAGAAGAGTTTTTGAGGAACCCCAGAGCTCTGCCGAAGAAGTGTTTTTGAGGACCCCTAGAGCTCTTCTGAAGAAGTGTTTTTGAGAACCCTCAAAGCTCTGCTGAAGAAGAGTTTTTGAGGACCCCAGAGCTCTGCCGAAGAAGTGTTTTTGAGGACCCCAAGACCTCTGCTGAAGAAATGTTTTTGAGGACCTTCAGAGCTCTGCTAAAGAAGTGTTTTTGAGGAACCCGAGAGCTCTTCCGAAGAAGTGTTTTTGAGGACCCCCAGAGCTCTTCTGAAGAAGTGTTTTGAGGACTTCCAGAGCTCTGCCGAAGAAGTGTTTTTGAGGACCCCTAGAGCTCTTCTGAAGAAGTGTTTTGAGAACCCTCAGAGCTCTGCTGAAGAAGTGTTTTTGAGGACCCCAAGACCTCTGCTGAAGAAATGTTTTTGAGGACCTTCAGAGCTCTGCTAAAGAAGTGTTTTTGAGGAACCCGAGAGCTCTTCCTCTTCCGAAGAAGTGTTTTTGAGGACCCCAGAGCTCTTCTGAAGAAGTGTTTTGAGGACTTCCAGAGCTCTGCTGAAGAAAAGTTTTTGAGGAACCCCAGAGCTCTGCCGAAGAAGTGTTTTTGAGGACCCCTAGAGCTCTTCTGAAGAAGTGTTTTTGAGAACCCTCAGAGCTCTGCTGAAGAAGTGTTTTTGAGGACCCCAGAGCTCTGCCGAAGAAGTGTTTTTGAGGACCCCAAGACCTCTGCTGAAGAAATGTTTTTGAGGACCTTCAGAGCTCTGCTAAAGAAGTGTTTTTGAGGAACCCCAGAGCTCTTCCGAAGAAGTGTTTTTGAGGACCCCCAGAGCTCTTCTGAAGTGTTTTGAGGACTCTCAGAGCTCTGCCGAAGAAGTGTTTTTGAGGACCCCTAGAGCTCTTCTGAAGAAATGTTTTTGAGAACCCTGAAAGCTCTGCTGAAGAAGTGTTTTTGAGGACCCCCAGAGCTCTGCCGAAGAAGTGTTTTTGAGGACCCCAAGACCTCTGCTGAAGAAATGTTTTTGAGGACCTTCAGAGCTCTGCTAAAGAAGTGTTTTTGAGGAACCCCAGAGCTCTTCCGAAGAAGTGTTTTTGAGGACCCCCAGAGCTCTTCTGAAGAAGTGTTTTGAGGACTTCCAGAGCTCTGCTGAAGAAGTGTTTTTGAGGACCCCCAGAGCTGTGCTGAAGAAGTGTTTTTGAGGACCCACAGAGCTCTGTTGAAGAAGTACTTTTTAGGACCTCCAGAGCTCTGCTGAAGAGGTGTTTTCGAGGACCCTCAGAGCTCAATTGTGTTTGTCTTGCTTGTGCTACGTTTTATTCATACCGTTTTGCCGCGCGTTCTGATATTTTACCCGATTAAAAAGTTCAACTTTATTTTCTTTCTTCGTCAGTCTCATCATGTATGATATGTGCAAATATTGATCTTATTAATTTCACGTATTTAAATTATTTTTGGAGCCATCCAGTGCTCGAGATGGAAATTTTGAAATTCGGGTAAGCTCACATTTAGATAAAACTCATCCGGAAAAAATTCCTTCCCAGAAAATCCCCAAAACTGAAAACGTAAAAATTATTCCGGGAAGAAAATTACTCCTTTGTTTGGAAATGTAATTTACAATTACGTGGAATTCTGTTGCACTATAAGTCAGAAATGATGGCGGTTGATTTTATTTGATTCGCTTGTGTATCCAGCGGGCACTACTTATGCTACACCGAGTACTGGGGTTAGGCTTGTTCGTAAAGAGGAGTCTATCCCGGGACCAACTGATTAAACTGTTTTCGGAGTCGTGTTACAACCGCAATTGTCGAGACGAACGGAATTAGTCGCCCTGTTGCATGACATACGGCCTCGGAGAGCTCTGCGGTATGTAAACCAGTCGTGATGACTGCCCTGGTACTGAGCTTGCAGAATCAGGCATCCGCCACGAGCTTTTTTGCATGACACTCGGTTGTGCTTGAAGCATCAAAAACAGGCGATGCCGGACGTGACGTCACGCACCTTTCGAGACTTATATCTGGAAAACTAAGTCCTAAATCTAAAAATGTCAGAGAACATTTTAAGCTTGAATTGACCCGAGGAATCACCCCCTGGGGTGCTAATGCTGTCGTTTCTTTCCACCCTGTATGTATTTTTAGCCATAGCTTCTTTTCAAGAGTTGGTGACACGGTATACACTTGGTGAGCGATCAATTGACGCTCAGGTACATATTTTGCATCTCTTACGCTGAATTTGGTGTTACAGGGTTAGTTTTCTTGTCATGCAGTGGGTCTCTCTCTCTCTCTCTCTCTCTCTCTTTATGGCTCTTAATTGTCCTTATCTCCATTGCAGCACTGCGAGTGCTCAATACGCAGCAAAGCCTTGTCTTTGAAAGTCTGGCACTCCAAGTTGTTGCCACCTCAATAAACCACACCATCCAGCCAGCACGGAGATAACACATACAATCCACTATTTACTCTGTCCCTTGTTAAAATTGCGGGATCTGTAAAACTAAAAAATTTGGTTCCCATACTCTGTGCATACGGAGTCTGTTACTATTCCTAATGAAGGCGAAGGCCACAAATAAAATTGCACTTAAATAGAAGAAACGCGTGCCCACTGCATTACTTTTCAATACTCCTTACTGCATCAAAACAACTGTGGGACCATCTCCATATTCTCAATATCCCACCGAAGATGGAGAAAAGATCGGCATTTAAATTGCATCAATGCTGCACGAAAATTATTCCTAAAACTAAATATCTGGAGGTTACGTGGTTGTAAGTGAAACTAAATTAATTGCTTTAATTATTTAAAATTGAAAACGCAATTAAAAGTGACAACTATCGATTATAAGATTATTCAGTAGTTTTGTTTGTTTTCCATTATGGAAGAGAGGGGGACGGGAGAGTGAGTGGGAGGTAGCAAAAAAATTAAGCCCTGCTCACCCCTCTCCCCAGCATGTTCTTAGTCTAGCGACGCCCTGGATTAAATCAAGGCCGTCTAGAAAGTACAAGGCTATGACAGGGAGATCAGTTGCAACCGTTTTTGTGGCGTCATTCTGATGTTACGCGACCTGATACGTCGATGTTACGCGGCCTAATACGTCGGTGTCATGCGGGTGATGGCCTGATACGTCGGTGTCATGCGGGTGATGGCCTGATACGTCGGTGTCATGCGGGTGATGGCCTGATACGTCGGTGTCATGTTTGACGTCATACATGACAGCGTTGGAAAACAATCTCGATTTCCGCGTGACGTCACTAAAAGGGGGAACTCCTCTCTCTAATGTCACGGCTTTGTACTTTCTAGACCAGAAGTGGAGTACCTTTTTTATGTTGGAAGGCCGCTTTAAGTTAGCTATGATGTAACAAGACCGTATTCAAGAAACTTCAATTAGATGCACTTCAAAATATTTCTTTTGTAAAAATTTAACGACTATGTACTAACTAAAAAATGAAAAAAAAAATATTAATTCTAAAGTTAACTAACCTTTTAATGACTTTATTGTGACTGCTTTTTGTTGGAAAGCATTTGAATATTTGGTTGCAACATGGAGGTCCGCAGTTTCAGTTGATTCTCTGGATGGGTATCTGTCATTTGTGACCTTAAGGACGTCTTGCTTGGGTTAGGCAGGAGAATGTAGATTTGCAGCAATAAGTGGTTGAAAAGCAAAAAAAGCATTTTTCGTGCATGTTGCCGAAGGCGTGGGTATTCTATTTCATTTTTCCATATTTCAATTAGATCTTACTTAGCGTCAAATAAGGACTTTAAGATGTCATCTTCTGAGAGCTCAATCAATTCCATCTGTAGTTCTTTAGGAGCGATGATTATCTGATATCATGATTCTTAAAGTCAGTGAACCTCTCACTGTATTCTTCAATTAATAAGTCTATAACAGCTGCGTATTCTTCAAATGATTCGTATGAATCCCCCTGGCCGCCCCGGTGGCGCAGTGGTCTAAGCGCTGGCCTCTGATCATTCGTCCGTAAGGGGTCCGGGTTCGAATCCCGGTCAGGCATGGATGTTGTGTTTGTCTTACGGCACTGGCTCTCTCCCTTCCCTGGAACCAGTGACCCTAAATTAGGGACGGGCGACTGCTTATAGCCCATTGAGTTGTTCACGGTGGTCGTTAAACCTCCAATCAAAAAAAAAAAAAAAAAAATCCCCCTGCTCATCAATGACTTTGTTAACTGGGGAAAATGAAGTAATGTCCTGTATTCTCCAATTAATAAGTCTATAACAGCTGCGTCTTCTTCAAATGATTCGTATGAATCTCCCTGCTCATCAATGACTTTGTTAACTGGGGAAAATGAAGTAATGTTTTAATTTTGGCCGTCAGTCGGAAAACAGCATTTCATTTAATCTTCTTTTACTCTTTGGTATTTTAAGTACGGTCATTTTAAGATTAAAATAAAAATAATAAAAGACGAACAAAAACGTAATACAAAAATAAAAGAATTTGTTCGGCAAAATTTGGATTCACTCAAAAGGCCGAAAGAAGGCTGAAGGTTTTCCACCCCTGTTCTAGACGGTCCCGATTCAATCCACTGCCATTCTTGTTCAACGCCCGCAAACTCTCCCAATAGGGTCTGTCAGGCCCTGCTGAGTTCAATCCGCCCCTAGGCCTTACTTATTCCGAATCTCTCAAACGGGCGTGATGTAGATCGTTTTGAGTGCCGTCGAGTTGAACTCGATCGCTGAAATACTGGAACGTGCAGTCGGCAATTGCTTAATATCTAAGACAACGAATAACTATAATAAAAAGTCCTTTGTAGACGTAACAAAGTTTAATAGATGAGAAAACAAACTCCGTTCGATTAGTTATCTCCACGTGCCAACAGGTTTCCAGATGGCGAGCACTTTACTATCTCTCCAATATTCCGGAAGACCCTCCACTACGTTTAACTTGAGTCGTTCCGTCCAAATCCCGGTCCATCTCTTATCGCCGAAAACCACTGACCATTCCGTCAGCCAAAACGTAAATCCCCGAGAGGTCTCACCGACACTCTCTGCTCCAACACGCCGTCCTACCACGTCGAAGGCGAAACACTAAAAGCCTTTAGAGCAGATCAGATCAGATCATATGTAGATGATTTTAGGAAGGGAGTGTCTGACCCTAGGTCTTAAACAACCCTTAGAAATAGGAAGCTAGGAGATTTGGGCTAGAGAGCCCGATAGGAAAGTGCCACGGAAGCGAAGTAGAAAGGGGTGGGGGGGGAGAGGCCCTTATTTATTACCGGGGGCCAGTATCCAGGGTCCGACGGCTTAACGAGCCCATCCGGGGGAGGCCCTTATTTATTACCGGGGTCCAGTTTCCGGGTCCGACGGCTTAACGAGCTCATCCGATGCACGGCGGATATTTAGTGGATCGAGCGTTCATATCTGCCTGGGATCGAACCTGAGGTCCTTTCCGTGGCAGTCACGAACGTTGCCCACTAGGCCACCCGCGGCCCTAAGCCTCTTGAGCGAACGTGTCGCTCCCTTTTATATCCATATCCCCCTCCCCCTCCCCCTCTCTTTTCTGCAATCCTGCTTTCGTGGAGTTCGCCTTTCTCTGGGAGTGGTGACCTTTGTTGACCAATACATCAGACCTAGTCGTCCAGGTCAACGGATACCGCTAAGCACAAGCCTGGCTTGGCACTCTCTAACACGGCGTACAAAAGAAATGCTCCACGTGCGTTGGAATTCGCATTACATTACGCTAGAAATGATAAATTGTTACAGAAAACGTTGCTACATGAAAATAATTATTGGGGGTTTGACTCCGTCACCTTACAGGGTCCAAAGTCATTTTGAGATCCGATATTTAATCCTTCTTTGGAGGACCAGCAAGAGACCTTGAACATGAAGGGTTAATATAGTTGACTATCTCTTTCTGAAAGTGTATCAGTCACTATCTCGTTTCGCTGTCAATATTCTTTCAGTTTAACTGATTTGGTGCTCGCGTAGCTTGTAGTGAATGTGTAAAATTTTTGTTTTGATAAAACTTGGTTTTGAAAGTGGCGATAAGAAGAAACGATTGAGTTGAAAGAAAAAGTCTCAATTTTAAATGTAGCAGAAAAGGAAAATTTGAATGTGCGGATTTTTACCTACCGTTTCAAAGTAGGAAAAACGCAAATAAGTGAATTTTTGAGAAAGGAGGAGGAAATCGGCAAATTGTGGATCACCAACGAAAACACAAGAATGTTAAAGTTTGCAGAAGTGAGACTAGTGCAGTTGATTCTGTGGTTTTCGATTGGTTTAATTCAGTTCTGTCAAAGAACATTCCTCTTAACGGCCGTTTGTTGTTGCCTATATACGTATTTCGTAACATGCATCGAAAAACGTACTTTTTATGCACTGTATTTTAAAATGAAGAAACTGAATGTATGTACACAAGGCCATAGCTAGCAGGGAGCTAGAGGAGGCTCAGCCACATTGCAAAGTAATCGAGCTCAGAATGGAAAATATAAGTTTTTAGCACGTCTTTTGTAAAAAATGATCGTGCTTATTTTATCGGTTTGCCCGTCTGTAGACACGATATCTCTGCAACTAATAGTCCGATTTGAAAAATTCTTTTTGCATTAGGAAGCTTGAAATGTGCGAATGATGACCCTTTACTGGGATTTTTTTTTACGACGCACAATTTCGCCGCTACAGGGCGTAAATGCAGATGATATCAAATTCAAAATACATTTTATTCCATACATTTGCTTCTAAATATCCAATTCAAAAAATTCTTTTGCCTTTCGATTCTACTCATGGCGAAAATTATTTTAGGTATAGTCACTTTTCCTAGTTACGCATAGATTCTCCGCTAGGGGCGTAAAAGTAAACTGCGTTTCCCCCGATATCTCTGCTTCTAAAACTCCGAATTGAAAAATTCTTCCTGCACCGGATTCAGCTCCCGGTGGGAAATGTTTTGATTGTAATTTCTAATGTTTTATAAAATATGGTTTGGCCACCAGGGGGCGTAAGTGTTAATTTTTTCTTCGTAGGTATTTCCATCAAAATCTGAGCTTCTAAAATCTCGATTGAGAAAATTCTTTCGTGGACCGATACCTCTCATGTCAATAAACATTTGAGAATATTTTCATCTTAAAACCAAGTAAGGTTTCCCCGCCAGGGGGCTTAGATGTATATCCTACTTTGTTTTAGTTTTTTAACAACTGCGGAAGAGTATGAGCTTTCGTCATCGAGGTCACAAATAGCTAACATAACATTTTCTGCATATCGTGTTTTACAGAAATCTCTGTATGAAATTGAATCAATTAATATTGTTAGAAACTCAATTCTATGGGCTCTTTAAAGTTCCTGTTTACTCGCAAACCTAACGAACCGACTATAAATAACAGCCCATTATTTTTACGAGTTCCTCTTGACATTAAAGTTAAAGTGATTTGTGTGTGTGTGTGTGTGTGTGTCGAAATTACCTCAGATCATCAGATGCGCATAAATTACCCTTGAGAATATTTTTTACGTAAAAGTTTATGAGTCCTAACCTTGCAAAATCGAACTCTGAAGAAGGTATGAGCTACAGCGCTTAGTATGAAAAATAAGCAGTCGAATGAATTTTTTTTTTTTTTTGCACCCGGGCCCCTGTTTGGGGAAGGCCGGGCCTGGGTGGGAGGGTACTCAACCGACGTCCAATCGTGTCCCATACCGATGCTCGATGGGCGAGAGGTCGGGGGATCGTGCTGGCCACGCAAGCAACCGCACACCGTGTAAAGCATCCAGGCTGATCCGAGCGGTATGCAGCCGGGCGTTATCCTGTTGAAAAACAACGTTTGGGATGCCCTGCAGATACGGTAGTGCCACGGGCCGTACACCTTGTCAATATAGCTTCCTGTCGTCAATGTGCCTGTCATGCGTAACACCAGTGAGCGGCTGTTGGCGCTGATAGCAACCCCATACCATGATTCCACTTTGATGGGCCGTGTGGCGCTCCACAATGGCGGAAGAATCCGCCCATTGGCCACGTCGCCTCCAGACTGTCACATGGCGATCATCCCTGGTGAGACAAACCCGCGATTCGTCGCTGAACACCACACTGTTCCATTCGGCACCCCACGCAGCTCTGGGGCGACACCACGCCAAGCGGTGACGACGATGGCTCGGTGTTAAGGGTAGCCTTCGCAACGGACGGCTGGACAGCAAACCAGACGCATCCACTCGGCGCAACACTGTCCGTGTCGATATTGGAGCATCCAAGCTTCTCCGTACACTCCGCAAAATGTCGCCCGTTGTGGCCTATGGGTCCGCTACGGCATGACGTCGGATGCGACGATCGATAAGCTCCTGCGTTCGTCTCCGTACTCCTGCGTTCGTCTCCGGTCTCCCTTCGATGTATAAGCTCCTGCGTTCGTCTCCGGTCTCCCTTCGATGTTACATAGATCGTTCCTGGGACCACTGTCCCAAAATGTCACCCACGGTTGTGGCATCACGTTGCGTTTCTTCCGCAATACGACGCAAGGAGCATCCGGCGGTACGAAGGCCTATGATGACACCTCTCGTGACCTCATCCGTTTGACGAAATCGCGTACGACGGCGTCTAAACGGTAATGGCACCCCTTGTTTGTTCTCCAGACACAGTTACAACAGAACCACTCACTTCCTGCGGCCGTGACGACGTCTTGACTCAAGGTCTTTAGATGTCCCGACTGATGGCCTCGCGGGATGGTCGTCCGCTTATATATCCCGCGCTGCGTTCGTGCGATTGGCCTGCAAATGCAATCATTTGCATAACTTGTATGTGTGCACCCACCCTGCAATTCGCATGGCGCTGCGTTCTATTTTTCGTGGTGTAGCATTTTCTCTGTCAGGCAGTGTATTTGTTCAAGTATTATAGTTTATTTTGCTAAAAAATGTATTAAAAATTTCAAGCCTGCCGAAGCTAACACCCACACCATGCCCCCCCCCCCCCCCCTTAGCTGAAGAAAGTTTGTTCTTAAAATGTTTGAAGAAGTAATTACTGTATCGGGGCGTATATAGAATCCTTTTATGGCGGGGGGGGGCGCCGAAAAATGGAAGTTTTTGAAATCCACCAGAAAAAAATTAAAGTTAATTTTAAGAAAAATTAAAACATTGTTTTAAATGTAAGTTAACGCATTTTAAATTAATTTCATAAAATGAGTAAACTTACATTAGAAAAAAATGTTTTAACTTTTCTTCTCTTTTCCATTAACTTTAATTTTGTCCTGGTGTATTTTAAAAGCTTCCAATTTTAAGGCATGTTTTTTCTAACGTGAGTCACATTTTAACTAAAACCTTAAAAAAATGAAAAACTTTCGGATAGGCCAAGGCCCCCTTATATATATATATATCGTCATCATCATTGTCAACCATTATCAATCCAGTGCTGGATGAAGGTCTCCTCAAGTTTCTTCCACAACGGTCTGTCTTGTGCCAGTCTCCTCCATGTTACTCCCGCATACTTTCGAATTACAACCACCCATCTCCCATGTGGTCTTCTTCTGGGTCTTTTCCTGTCCCTTGGAATCCAATCTAAAATTTCGGCTGTCCATCGACGGTCTGTCCTTCTGGCAGTATGCCCAGCCCATTGCCATTTCAGGGATTTTATTCTGATCATGATGTCTTTCACTCTTGTCATTTTTCGGATCCACGAGTTCCTCTTCTCATCTCTCCTGGCTACACCAAGCATGCACCTCTCCATGCTTGTTTGAGTTGTCTGTAGCCTTTGTATGTCTCTTTTAGTTAAGGTCCACGTCTCTGCACCATACGTAAGCACTGGAAGGATGCATTGATCAAACACTTTTCTTTTAAGACATAATGGCATATTGCTCTTGAAAATTATGCTGTTTCTTCCAAAAGCTCTCCAGGCAAGTTTTGTACGCCGATTAATTTCTTCATCAATGTGACCCTCACTTGATATCTGCTGTCCAAGATAAACGTACGTGTCCGTTATCTCCAGCTTTCCCCCATCAATTGATAAATCTTCATTTCTTGTAAAAGCATTTAACATCACTTTTGTCTTCTGAAAGTTAATTTTTAATCCCACTTCTTTACTCTTGTCAGCAAGTTTCTGGATCATACTCTGCAGCTCTGATGGGCTAGTTGCAAAAATGACTACGTCATCAGCAAAACGAAGGTGGGTTAGATAATCTCCATTAATCTTTATCCCTTTGTTTTCCCAGTTCAGTGATTGAAATACACTTTCCAATGTGGCATTAAAGAGCTTCGGAGATATGGTGTCACCTTGTCTCACTCCCTTTCCAATTTTTACGTGTGTTGTATTTTCAAACAGCCGAATCTTTGCACTTGCATTTTCATAGATGTTATTAATAATATTAATGTATGCATCTTCAATACCGCAGGATTTCAGAGCCATTGTAACTGCTGATGGTTTCACCTAATCAAAGGCTTTTTCATAATCGATAAAAGCCATGCACAATGGAAGTTCATATTCCCTCGCTCTTTCAATTAGTTCTCTCAGTACGTGGATATGATCTATTGTGCTGTAGCCACTCCTGAATCCAGCTTGTTCTCTCGGTTGAGCCATGTCCAGTGTTACCTTCAAGCGGTGTGAAAGAACTTTAGTGAAGATTTTATAAACCACTGATAGGAGGCTGATAGGTCTGTAGTTCCTGAGATCCTCAATGTCACCTTTTTTATGTAGCAGGATCATTGTAGCGTTGTTCCAATCCTCGGGAATTTTCCCTTCATTAAGGCATCGAGTGAAAATTTGGGCGTGTACTGTTTCGATTTCGCCACTTGCTTCTTGTATGATGTCTACAGTAATCCCATCTTCTCCTGGAGCTTTTTCCCGCTTCATGTTCTTGATTGCATGTGCAACTTCTGTTGGGAGGACTGGAAGAACTCTGGTACTGGTACCTTTCATGATGTCTGGAGTACATGTATCATTCCTTTCATATAATTTGGAGTAGAAATCTTTCACTCTTGTCAAAATTTCGGCTCTATTTCTTGTTACAGAACCATCTTCTTTTCTCAGTGCCATAATCTGTTTTCTTCCCTTACTGAGATGTCCCTTTGCTATCTTTAGGCTTTGGTTGTTTTCAATTGCTTTCCTTACTAGTTCACAGTTGAATTACCTTACGTCTTCAGTGATACTTTTTTCTTACTGTCTTGCATAGCTCTATATATTCCACTTTGGAAGTCCCATCTTCTTTAGTTGTCCTCATCTCTCTTCTTTTTTGCATCAACATTTTGGTTTTTCCTGATAACTTGTTCACATGCAACTTGTTCTTAGACCCAGCTAATTTTGTTGCTGTTTCCATAAGAGCTTTGGTTACTTTTCTGTTAAATTCAGAAATATCCACTTCTTCCGATGTTTGGCCTTCTAAAGCCGAGAATCTGTTCTTCAGCTCCAACATGAAGGTATTATGATGTTTTTTAAGGTTGGTTATGTCAATACATTTTGTTTGTCTTATGAGCTTGCTACGTTCGAGTTTAGTGTTGAGGTGCATCTTACATCTCACCAATCTATGGTCACTACCTGTGTTGAACTTGTTTAGCACACTGCAGTCTTCTATGACGAATTTTTTGTTACACATAATAAAATCAATTTCACTTGTCGTCCCATTTGGATGTCTCCATGTCCATTTCCTGTGTGGCTTTTTCTTGAAAAAGGAGTTCAAGATGAAAAACCCTTCTGCCTCTGCAAACTCTACGAGAGTATTTCCACGCTGGTTTCTGTTGCCGTGACCGAATTTACCTACTGAAGTTTCATTCTGTTGCCGTTGCCCTATTTTTGCATTGAAATCTCCCATAATTATCTTTAACTGCTGCTTACCTTTATTATTTAGATCACGAATTTCCTCATAAAATTCTTCAATTTCTTCTTCAGGATGACTTGTGGTGGGTGCATAAGTTTGAATAATCTGAGCCTTGTATCTTCTCGAGAGTTGGATAACGAGTCGTGCAGCTCTGTCAGAGGAACTTTCAACTTCTACAACTTTATCCTTCAATTTCTTGTTTATTATAAATCCAACACCACTAGTTCTGCCAGCATCTGTCTTACGATAGTAGAAGAGATGTCCACTTTTCAGTTCAATGAGATCTTCTCCTTTTCTCCTTACCTCACTTAGCCCGACGATGTCCCACTTGATCCTTTGTAGTTCCTCTTCCAATTCAAGAAAATTTGAATCAGAAGATAGTTAGCGTCCATTATACGTAGCCAAGGTCAGCATCAGATGGCAGCCTAGTCCGGTCCTCCGGTGATTCTTAGCACCCTCTGCCTTCATATCGCACTGGCCGCTGCCTTTGCCAAGTACATTCCAGCTGCCGGAGACTGAGGGCCAAGATTTAAGTTGTGGAGTCATTTTGGAGGGGTTTGGCCATAACTCACCACGCTGGCCAAGCGTGTTGGTGAGTGTGGGATAGCATTTCCTCTAATCCCGATGGTATAGTTATACTGCTATTTGCGGTGTGTACAGGCTGTTATTCTCGCTAGAGGAGGACCAACACGCTATTTAGAAGGTATCTCTAATGTTTTGTCCATTGAGTATATATAAATATACATACTATTAACACATACCCGTCTGTTTAATGTTAGCAACAATCGCATTTCAAAATGCATATCAATAAGGCATGGACTTCTGAGCATAAAAACCTCAGAAGTGTTAAAAACTGGCGCTCAATTGGGGCATTACTAGTGATTTTATAATGTGAATCAATTTTAGTTGTTAAGTGTGGTCAGGATTTGGAGTGATTTATTTGAGTTCGTAAGTTTCTGAGTCAGTTATGTCTATTGAATTACAAAAATGAAACAATTTAGACTAAAACATTGAATTTATAAATCGTTGTAATTTTTAGCAGTTTGATAAATAAACCACGAATATTTTTCTCTTAACCGAAATTTTAAGAAATAAGTGAAATCAGTGCATTATTGAACGCAAATTGGAGTAAATGTTCATCTGTTATAAGTTCTAGGTCCGTTATATATGTATATAGTGAGACGTACAAGAAAACGTTTCGCATTATTTGATCAGTTTTGGTCTATAAGAAAGAAAGAAAAAACAGAAAAAGAAAAAAAGTACAGTTGAAAAATCTTCGGGATTGATGCTACCGAATTAAAAAAAAAAAAAAAAAGCTCGCACTTGATATCCAGAACCGGAGCCATCGTTACAAATACAAAGTTACATTTACGCTATTTAACGGAAAAGTTATACAAAATGAAGAGTTAAAAAAAATGCAGAATGTTAGTTGCATTTCAAGTTGTGCGATGACAATGCAGTTTCATCAGTCTTCTTTTAAAAGCGGAACTGTCTTGGAAAATAGAAATGCATATTTACCACGCCAGCAAGAAAACTTCGGAAAATGTCATGCATCATCTGTCCAAAGAAAAGAAAAGAAAAAAGAAAGAAAGAAATATTACGATCTACTCGTGCACTGACATTGTGCCCACGCCTGGACGCAGAGTCAATGTTAGATAGACGCGTGGAAAAAGAAATACTTTTAGGTTTTCATCCATTTGTGTAACCATGGGAAAATAGAATCTGAAATGATAGCTGACTAAAAATTTCTTTCTTCAATAACAAAAAAAAAAAAACAAAAAAACCAAACAAACAAAAATAATAAACGTGTGAATTTTTGCCAGCACTTACAAAAATTTCTTTAATAAGCAAGCATATGAATTTTCACTCACAGTTGGCATTTTTAGCACGTCTTTTGTAAAAAAAAAGTACGTGCTTATACACGGTCGAGTCACATTACTGTGACTACCAGCTAATATCCTGAATAACCGCCGTGTGCAGAGCGGACAGCAGCTAGATGGGCTGGGAGTGGCTCAATAAGGTGCTGGAAGGTATTCACACTCACAGGTATGTGGAGCCTTGCTGACTGCAGTGCAGGGACGTCGTCAAGGGTGTGCGTGGATGGGTTCCAGCTTGAGCCCACCCTGCCGCCAACCCCGTTCAAAACGTGCCTTGTGTTTTACATCATTTTTAACTTTAAAATATAATCTGGACTTTCCAAGTAATAAGTTATAACGAAGTAATTTTTTTCCACGCGGTGCTCGAACCCGGGTTCCCTCATTCCAGAATAAGTCGCTCTACCAATTGAGCTACGCGGATGTTCGTTATCGCTGCTATCTGCCTTTATGTCGTGTGCGTCCTGCTGGGAAGGCACGTCAGCTCCCCTCCCCCCCGAAAGAGGGCCCGGGGGCATGGCCCACGGGTCAACCGTGAATCGTCGCAGGCAGCTATCCGCTGAAGAACGTGCACTTGAGAGCTCCCAGTCAGTCTGGTGTGTGGAATGCAATGTCATACACATTTATTTTTCGCAGCGCTGAAGAAGGGATTCTCTTATTTTTCCTATCTCGCGGTGTGGAAAGAACATCACACCATTGCGAGATCTTGAACGGCCGGGTCAACCGGAAAGTTCGGGCGCCATTGTAACGAAGTAAATTTCTCCGTCATTTTTGTCCACGCCGCGTCTCGAACACGGGTCCCCTCGTTCCGGAATAAGTCGCTCTACCAATTGAGCTACGCGGACGTTCTTTATCTCTGCTATCTGCCTTTATGTCGTGTGCGTCCTGCTGGACAGGCACGTCACAAAGTCTTGTGTTTTATACACTTTTTCCACCAACAAAATCAAGGACTTTTCAAGGGCACTTTAAGGTTTTGTTCCCACTCTTTTCCCACCAAAAAAATCAAAGACTTTTCAAGGACTCGTAAAAATTTTCAAGACTATATTCACGCCCAATAAGAACTCTCATGAAACACTAAAATAAGTTGTGACAAACAGTCAAAAAGTTCAATTAAAATTATAGTTATATCTAAATATGGGGACATACTTTGGTGTGGTATTATTGTTCCACAAGATCTCTGAAACGGCGGTAAGCTGGACATATTGCCAGAAGAACAGACCACCGATGAACAACCGAAATGTTAGACTGCGTTCCTGGGCTACAAGCATTCAGCAGATCGCAAACGCGGTTCGAGATGCTAGTACCTTACACTTACACCCCCTCGCATTTGCTTATTGTAGCTCAGAAGAATTCCCCTTGCATTCGCTTATCGTAGTTCAGAATCACAACCGCGTGAAAACTGGAAATGTGACAGCTATGTGCTCCTGATTCCAAGAGAACATTCAATACAGCGCAGCAACCTGTGACATTTTGGCAATAGCTTCTCTTCAATGTACTGCGGCTATTTTGAAATTTATTGAGCAGGGAAAAAAAATCAAATACTTTTCAAGGACTCGTACAAAATTCAAGGAATTTCAAGGGCCCTTGAAAAGGAAAATTAAATTCAAGGAGTTTTCAAGGACTTTCAAGGACCGCGGGAACCCTGATGTAGTCCTACGTATTTCCCCCAAGGATGTGCGTTTTATTCGTCTCCGCAGAAAGGTAATCAAAATAGCATCTGCAGGGCCAATTGTTCTCCACTCTTGGAATTCCTTAGCTTTAAGCCTCTTTTTCGTGCGTGTATGGCCAGGGGCTAAAGAGGAGGGTGGATAAGAATTCACTGAGGGAGTCATTACTAATTGCTCTGCTGTTTGTTTTCTTTACAAAATACAGGATTTCAACACGTAAAATGAAGTCTAAAGCTGCACCAGCGCTCTTAAAAGTGCACCGGGCAGTGAAACTGAAGAAAGTGGACGAAGACTGCTTTGTAGGAGAGGAGAGCAAGGTAAAATTGCTGGCTTGAAGAAGGGAAGTTAGGGAGGGAGGAGGTATCATTGGCGCACCCACGTAGGGGGCTTTGGTGGCTTAAGCCCCCTCCAAGGAGATTAAGAGTGACGTACGCCACAAATTAAATATTCAAAAATATTATTTTACATGTTCAAAAAATTACATAGTGTCTGACAAAATATCTTCTATTACAGCATAGTGTCTTCTTCCCATAGCCCCAAAGAGATTAAGAGCGACCTATGTCACAACCGTATATAAACTGTAGGCGTACACTATGTATATATGTACACACATTGGTTGGTTGGTTGGTTGTTGGATTTTATTGGCGCAAGGGCCAGGTTTGGCCAAAGAGCGCCAGACAAAGAACTATCAGCCACAGATTTTTAAAAACGTGGAAAATGATTAAGAGCAGACAGGCTTGGTAAAAGTTGAAAAAGAGTATGATGAAAGCTGTGAAGACAAGGTAGTTAATTAGGTTTATATAAAAATTTATTAATTTACTATTATAATTATATTTTTTTTTTTTTTAAACACAACTACACAAAGGATGAGTCACTCTCCTCCCCCACACTCCTCTGCAATGCTGGCAGAGGGCGGGGACGAACTGTCACTCTCTTCCCCCCCATGTTCCTCTGCAATGGTGTTTGAGGCTGGGGACGAACTGTCACTCTCCTCCCCCTATGTTCCTCTATAATGTTGGTTGAGGGTGGGGACCTCGCTGAGGCCGAGACAGTTGGATGGACACTGCACACCTTTGCGGATTGAGGGCCGGGTCGTCCGCACGTGCAGGCTTTCTGCTTTAAACTGGAAGAGAGGGTCGGCTGCAAAAGAGAAGGCCCAGAATCAGGTAGTCGAAAAATCGCGAGCTCGGGGAAAAATACCTGTGTCGCTTGGTCAGCTGTAGATCGCTTGGCAAGCGCTGCGAGAGCTACAGGGCGCGGAACAAAGGGCTGCACGGGTTGTGGCTGAGACTGAACAACTGCGGCAAAAGTACGCTGGCGGGTGTTGGGAATACCCAACTTGGCCTTGGCAGCAGGGTACGAGAGGCCTTCCAGGGTCTTGAGGCGCTGGATCGCCATCTCGTCCTTCCATTTCATACAGTTGCGGGAGTAAGCTGCATGGGCCTCACCGCAGTTAACACAGCAGGCCGCAGAAGTGCAACCTTCCCCGTCATGTTCACTGGAGCCACAATTTGCGCAACGAGCGGAACTCTTACAGAAACGTTGTGAATGCCCGTACCTCTGGCACCTGAAACAGCGCAGAGGACTGGGAATGTACGGGCGAACTCCACAGACCAAGTAGCCAGCCTTGATTTCGGTCGGAACTTTCGGGGAGTTAAAAGTCAAGATGACATTTTTTGACTTAATCATGGAACCATCACGCCGGAACATCATACGACGTGCAGCAATAACACCTTGATCAGCAAGTTCAGTCACGAATTCGTCTTCACTGCATGGCAAGAGATCAAACTCCGAAATAACACCCCGAGAGGTGTTAAGAAACGGGTGAGGTGTCACTTTTACAGGAATGCCTTGAAGACTAGTGAGGTTCAGAAAAGTGTTACTCTGAGAAACACTGCAAGTTTGGACAAGCAGGTCCCCAGAGCGAAGCTTCCTCACAGACTTCAAGGGGCCAACCGCCGCGTCCAAAGCTTTAGAAATGAAAAAGGGAGATCTGGTGGACAGTCTCTCATGCGGATCGATGGATTCTACAAGCAAGTGAGTAGCATGCGTAGTCACAGCAATTGAGGGGAGACGACGCTTCGGAGCGACTGGTACAGCCGCCGAAGAAGAGGTTCCACATTCTTGGTCCAGGTCAAGGTCTAAAGACCGTTTAAGGGTATGAGACTTGGTAGGTTGAGAAGACGAAGGACAGTCGTTGTCAACTATCATTTTGTCATTTGACTTAAATTTGGAGTTTTTGTTCTTTTTACCCATGGAAAAAAAGGAGGAAGATTCGTCTGCAGACTACTCCACCCACCACCGAGCCCTACAAGGGAGAACTGGAGGTCTGCAAGCCAAGAAAATGACGCTGGACACAGTTCTGGAGCTTATACGTTGCAGATATAGTCCGTTGGCTGTGATCACACGCACTCGGCGGACACTTCGGCCTCCGGGTACCGTCATGCCAACGCCTTTGGCATGATCCCACAGCCCCCGGGCTCACCCTGCCGTGCTATACGACAAAAAAGCCGCTAAAGCCGTGTACACAACTTGGTACAAGACTTCTGACTAGAGGTGGGTTAGTCTCTAGCCTCCCGTTTACAGCGAAGCCGGGGTCGAAGAGGAGTGTTGGTACACAGGAGGCACTTATCCGGTCTCCTGCGACCTCAGCCGCCAGACATCCCATTTCCGCCTCACGGGTCTCCGCACGCGGCAAACATGCAGGTAGGTCTAGCACCCAAACCAGCTAAAAGGAAAAAAAGAAATCCAAAGAAGACAAATCCTGGAAGGGAACCTAAACGAAATCTCAGCAACCTACGAACTGAGCGGTTAATATAATACAGTTAGTGGTGGAGGGTAACAAAACCACAAGACCGGGGTGTTAGTGCATAACGTGGTAGCGATTAGGTAAAGTATACAACACGGGCAACTAGCCAGTGGAGAAAATAAATAAAAACGAAAAAAGCGAGACACAAGACCAGCTCGGGATCGTGGGGCCGCGACTCCCCAACAGCTGGATGAACAGCCGTCCCTGCAAACACCAACAGCACCAAAATAAGAAAAAAACAAGCTGTGGCATGACATCAGATGTTGACCAGTCAGAAGGTCAGCTCGGGCCGTGGGGGCGCCGCTCCCCAAATAACTGGAAAACCAGTTATCCCCGTGCGGGGGTACACACATTGTGTGCGTATACTACTGTATATATATATACATATACAGGGTGATTCCTAAAGTCCTATAAGTCACCTCAATAACTTGGGAACAAAGACAGCTAGAGCTATGTAAATAAGGTATAGTACAGTAAAACAACCATGCGCTATCGGATGAGAATGACTGCAACGCCCCTAGTGGCAAAATGTGGAAGTTAGCACTCCTATCTCGGAAATCATGAGAGGTACGGGAAAGAGATCAATTAGAAACTTGTAGAGCATCAGCGAATTAGTAGGAAACGACATATGGTAGAAACGGCTGGGGTAAGTAGAAGGCTGAAAACGCGAACTTGAGCGAAGCCGGTTCGTGTCGTTGTCGCGGTAACAGTCTAGCAGAGAGAAATGTATGACGTATGCGACCGCACGCCTGTGAGTGTCGTATGCAAATTCTGGTTTGACATAACGCCTCACCTGCCGTATCACGCGCGGCGTGTCAATGTATAAAGGATCGTCGATTGGGAGCTATGTCATTCTTAACGTGAGTATCGGGTAAAATACGAGCATGACAGGCTATTCGAATGAACAGTATTGCGAGATGGTAATGCTATATGGAGAATCCGGACGCAACGCGAGGGAAGCGTCCCGCCAGTATGGCTTACGATTTCCGACTCATCCATTGCTGACAGCGTGGACCATCAGCCGCGCGGTTCGACGGCTACGAGAGACAGGCAGTATTGCAGCGCGTCCCCGTTCGGGCCGACCCACCGGAATGGGTAGGGATGTGAAACCAGTCGATGTTCTGCCAACGTTTTGGCCAACCCACATACCAGTACGTGGGAAGTCAGTATGGCATGTGGCTTATCACAATCCCGTGTGTGGAACATTTTGCATCAGCATGGTGCCCACCCGTACCGTACAGTACCACTGCACGTACTGATGCCAGGGGATAACCAACGACGTCTAGATTGGTGCAATTTTGTAATGAACACCGTAGAAGAAAATGCGGCCTTTCTATCAAACATCCTTTGGACTGACGAGGCGCAGTTCACACGCGCCGTGGTGCTGAATAAACAAAACACCCATTACTAGGCAGTTCAGAATCCATATTTTACACGGAAAATGAGGCATCAGGTGCGCTGGTCGATCAATGTCTGATGTGGCATTTGGAACGACCGACTTGTTGGGCCTGTGTTCTATGAGGGCGCATTAAATGGACGAAGATACCTGCAGCTGTTACAAAGCACATTACCAGAGTGGTTAGATGATCTGTCTCTGCAAGATGTATGCTCGTTATGAATTCAGCATGACGGCGCTCCGACACATCAACCAACAGCGGTACAGCACTTCCTGTCCGACACTTTCGGGCAACAGATCATCGGTTATAGGGTGGCCTCCACGATCCCCGGATCTAACTCCCATGGATTTCTTCCTATGGGAGTTATCTAAAGGATCGCATGTACAGGGTGGAACCGACGAGTTTCCACGATCTCCGACTGCGTACCGGCGCTGCGTGCGAGAGCGTGACACCTGTTATTCTGGCGAACGTACAACGGGAAGTTCTGTCTCGCATTCAAATGTGTATTGTGGCCATATTGAACCCTATTTACGTTAAACGCAACGTTATGTTATGTAAGTACCGCTGTTGCATTAAATACGACCAATGTACTCCATTTGTATTCATGCCCGAGTATAATAAACCTTGTGTTTCCCCTCACGTTTCCAGCCTTCTACTTACCCCCAGCCGTTTCTACCATATGTCAGTTCCTACTAATTCGTTGATGCTCTACAAGTTTCTAATTGATCTCTTTTCCGTATCTCTCATGGTTTCCGAGATAGGAGTGCTAACTTCCACATTTTGTCACTAGGGGCGCTGCAGTTACTCTCATCCGATAGTGCATGGTTGTTTTACTATACCATACCTTACTTTCATAGGTCTAGCTGTCTTTGTTCCCAAGTTATTGAGGTGACTTAGGACTTTAGGAATCACCTTGTATAGACCCCTCCAACAGGATTCCTGGGTGCGTCACTGGGAGGCATTGTGTCTGCGTGGCACAACATTAAAATTTGATTTAGATAAAAAAAAAACGACATTTTTCTTTAAATTCTTCAAGTACAGTACTATTTTCGTAAGCAAAAATGCAAACTTTTGAGAAGCAATTTAAGACAACGCATTTCAGAGCAAGCAAAATACACTATCTACCAACAAGTATTTGGACACCTGTGATAGCAAAGGGAAACGAAGTTTATTCACCTTCAATAGTTGGTGGAGCCTCCACGAGCGGCGATTACAGCTGCGACCCTCCGGGGCATACTCTCAACCAGGCGTTGTACGACGGCTAGCGGTATTTTCTTCCACTCGGCTTGGAGAAGACAGGTCAGTTCCTTCACCGATTTCGGACGGTGGGGCACCCCTCAAGTCGACGCTCCAACTCGTCCCAGAGGTGCTCGATAGGGTTAAGGTCCGGGCTCTGCGCAGGCAAGTCCATTCGATTGACCCCAGTGTCACCATACCAAGCCATGGTGGACCTCGTAACATGACAGGTGGCATTGTCATCCTGAAAGTAACATGGGTCCACCCGTAAAACTGTCACAACGTAGGAAGCACATGGTCATCAAAAATGGTGCAGTAGGTCTCGGCGTTGAGTCTACCAGGAATTGCGACCAAGGGTCCCGTGCCATACCAGGAGAAACACCCCCATAGCATAATTCCACCGCCGCCGAACTTCACAGTTGTCACAATACATTCCGGCAGGAGGCGTTCTCCAGGCAGATGCCAAACCCAGACCCTGCCATCCGAGTGGCAGAGGGTGAACCTTGATTCTTCGCTCCAGAGAACCTGTTTCCACTGTTCAACGGTCCACAGTCGACGTTCTTTGCACCACGTTAGCCGAGCAGCGCTATTGGACTTGGTGATCAAAGGCTTGTGGGCGACAGCACGTCCATGATAACCGAGCAGATGGGCTTCCTTACGGATGGTATTCATCGAAAGAACACTCCCGGATGCCTGTTGAAACACCTCGCGGATGTGGCCCATCGATTTGGTGCGGTTCTTCCGAATTTCTCTGGCCAGCACCCGTCGATCTGTAACTCCGAGTTTTGTGGGTCTGCCGGGTCGGGGCACATTCCGACAGTCACCTCTCATCTTCCACTTGCCAATCACGTATGCCACTGTCGATTTTGGGTACTTCAACACGCTGGATATGTCACGTATGGATCGGCCATTTCTGTTACACTCGACGATTACACCTTTCTCGAAATCAGAGAGCTCCGAACTGCGTGGGTTCTTGCATGCGACTAGTTGCGTTGTTGTTTCCCACACGATATTTAACGGCGGCGGCCGTGACGTGTATCAGGACCGCAGATATCGTCGATTGCAGGGGTGTCCAATTACTTGTTGGTAGATAGTGTAGTTGAAGGAGACATTCTAGTAACATTTCTATTTCACACCAGTGGCGTAACTATACTTCGATTCACCCTAAGAAGACACTGAAAGGAAAGGTACAAGAGCCTACGCACTTACTGAGCCTCCGGGGACGCCCAAAAGTTATGTTCATGCGCGTCACTCCCCACTGTGGCCTGCTGTTTGCAGCTGTCAATCACTTTCCCCATCAACTCATTGGTACCGTCACTCACGCTCTCTAAGGTTTAATTGTTGCTGATGAGGGCGGGGCCGATTTTTTTTTCTCGATAATGCTTCAAATTCATTGATATTTTATCGTATGATGTTTAGCAACAGTCTGAGCCTACCTTTTAAATTTCGTCAGAATATGTTGAAAACTTCCCGAGTAAATTTTTTTTCCATCTTTTAAACTTTTATCGGCGATTCTTTCGATGCCGCTCTTGTGCCACTCAGTAATTTGCGGGCATATGAAAATACTTTTCATCCTGATCTGAAAAGCATAAATTTCATTTATAATTTTGCAATTACACACACACGAGCATACACACCGACATGGATGTGTGTGTTTGTGTTTCATGATGTTTTGTTGTCTGTTTCTTTTTTTTTTTTTTTATGTATCTTTTATTTTTTTTATTTATTCTTTTCTTATCATCATTTAATTTTTCTCATTTATTTTCACATAAAAATTCTGACAATGATTACACAATATTTATCATAACAATAATCAGAATTAAATTTTTTCCCAATTTCTGTAAAAGGTTTGCTCTATTATAGCGGTCATTTCAGTCCATTTCCTCAATACCGCTCATATCCTCTAAGTCATCGGATTCACTGTCATCTGAATTTCCAATATTAATAATTAAATTTTGGCTTTCCATTATGTCTTCAAAGATACCATCCATTTTCCACAGTTCGCTTTCTTTTTTCACCACATGGGTAATCCTTCTGCAGTCACTTGGTTAATTGCTTCTCGAAGAAGTTCTGCAACGTCTTTAATTTTGAAGCTGTTGTTCTTCCCTGAAACGTGACCTTTCACTTGGCTCCATATAAGTTCAATCGGATTCAGTTCGCAATGATACGGAGATCAGCGTAAACCTGTGTGACCCGCAAGACTGGCGATGGTGTCAATTCGAAAGGCATCATAATTGCTCTTTACGACGTCAGCTTTGTTCATCAGTTCAGTTTCCAACATGTTCCCAGGCAATATTTTTACTTGTTAACCACTGCTGAATTTTCGTTTTTGTCCATGATTTTGTGAGTAACTTTTCCGCTTTTACCAAATGGTACGGAGCATTGTCTATCACTATGACGCTGTTACGTTTCAAATTTGGCAAAAGTTTGGTTTGAAACCATTTTTCAAAATGGTTACCATCCATTTCTTCATGGTAGTCGCCGGACTTGTTGCCCATGAAGACATCAGCTGCATCTTTGACAAAACCATCTTCACTCCCGGCGTGTGTTATAATAATGCGGCTGCCTTTTCCCTTTGGGACTTATAAGACCAGTCGTTAAAATGTTTCTTTTCGCTTGCTGGCTGCTCTTAATTGTTGTATCGACCCAAACTTTGGTCCTTGTGTGTCCCGCATTCACCCAAGTTTCATCCAAATAAAAAATATTTTTCTTCAGGTCTCTATATTTTTTTATGTCTCGAAGATAGTTTCTCCCCCACGAAACAATATATTCTCTCTCATTTAGCGCTGCTTATCTAGCACGCTTTTTGAAGGAAAATCCCAACTCTAAGCAGTCGATTCAACGTTGATTAACTAATTTTCTCTGGGAAAATATCTCGCTCGTTGTGTAGGTCCAGCAAAAGGTTGTAGAATGTAGGAATTTCATTTCTCATGTAAAAGGAATGTTCTTTCCGACGAATGCATGAGAGTGTAAAATTGTCATATCGCGATAGACAGGTTTTGTGGACTGCACCTGATCTTTTTTTACGGGGTGTGGAAGGATGTTTTCCGGCGGCTGCGCCCGCCTTAATTCTGAAGATCGTCGAACGTGACACTTCAGTCAACTTCGCAGTTTTATCGGCAATGCTGCTAATACTTTCCAGTGGATTTTCTTCTCTCAACTTCGAACAGACATTTAAGATACTTTTTCTCGCAGAACTCTGCAATGGCTTTCCTTTGACACTTGACATAAAGAATCGTTCAGGAGAACCTGCGCTCGTTGACACCATCGCTATCGTTTCGATCACAAAATAAAAAGATAAGACAATAATTACAGAAATGACTGAAAAGCGCAGTGAAACAATGAACTGCGTTTCACTTGTAGATTTTAAAATATTATAAAATACAAGCTACTGTTTCCTTCCAATCGAAAAATAAAAGAATATACGACCAAAATACCAGTAAGTGAGAACAGCGATGTGAAAGTCGGAAAAAGAATGAGTGAGTTACTGAAATGACATGCACAAATCCTGCTTGGACAAACTGTTTCGGCACAAAAGTCGCCCCAGTCTCCACCACCGCCCTCAAACATTTCTTCGAAACACAGCCACCTCCACATAACACCAGCTTGTTTTCGGCTGTAAATAATGGGTAAGGAGCTATTGTTACCATGCACCCCTTGGGCCGCGGATGGCCTAGTGGGCAACGTTCGTGACTGCCACGGAAAGGACCTCACGTTCGATCCCAGGCAGGTACGAACGCTCGATCCACTAAATATCTGCCGTGCGTCGGATGGGCACGTTAAGCCGTCGGACCCCGGGTACGGGGTCCCCCCGGTAATAAATAAGGGCGTCTTCCTTCCACTTTCTACTTCGCTTCCGTGTGACTTTCCTAACGGGCACTCTAGCCCAAATCTCGCAGCTTCCTATTTCTAAGGGTTGTTTAAGACCTGGGGTCAGACACTCCCTTCCTGAAATCCTCTACATATGATCATCATTGTCACCACCCCGTTGTAGCAGCCCCTTCAAGGCATTCTTTCTCCTGCCCAGTAGCCCAGGAAGGATTAGTGGTGGTGGAGGAGGGGGTGGGGGTGGAGCCCTGTCTCCCAAACACTGCATATCTACGCATGCGTGGGTTAGTCTAATTTTAAAATTTCATTTCAGAAAATATATCACTTTTATTAGATTTATGTCTAAAATAACTATATGCACTTATGAGTAAACAGCTAGGGAAATATAAAGTATGATTCGGGCAATAAATGCGTTGATTTTTACGGAAAATGTTGAGAACTACTTTTAGTTGCGGAGGTAGGTTTCACGTACCTTTCCCTTCAGTGTCTTCTTGGGGTGAATCGAAGTATAGTCAGATCCGTGCAAGGGTGCCCATAAGGGGGCGGGGGCTCTGTTGGTATAGCCAAATTTTTGATAAATTTAAAACACTAAAATAGACGAAACCTTTTTTTAAAGCATTTCTAAAAATAATAAGATATCAATGATTGATTGTATCAACTATTTTTGTTGTATTTTATTTGGCGTACAAATAAGTTTACATCGTTAGCGAATAGATGGCGTAACTAGCACAGATTTCATGTAATTACGAAGGACAACACGTGTATAAGAAAGTCCTTGCAACAAGCTTTGATAATGAGTTTGTTTTGCAACTCAACTCAAGTGCGGTGTGTGAAGTCGGCTCTCCTGTTTCTAATCGGTGGGCCCCGTAGGATAACGTGTGTTTAGGGTGTCGTTATTGGCGAAAGCGTTCTCGTTTCGTTGCATTTCTGTGACAGCGGCTTGCTGTTTCGTGGCGTTTTGCTTGTCAGTGTTCTATTTTGTTTTCGTCTCTTAGCTTGCTAAATTAGTTGATGCACCTTTTTTTGAATCAATAGGTTTGGCAAGTGCAAGAGTAGTTGATGCACTTTCTTTTGAAGCAATATGTTTGGCAATGGAATTACTAGGACACAACTGCTTTGTTAAGCAAGTGGGAACATCTGTTATTTTCCTAGTAATTTGATATTGAGGAATATTTGAGACTTTATTTCCTTTTGTTGATAGGAATTCCTCGTAAGAGGCATAGGCGGAATGAATTGCCCTACACATCTGCGTGGTGGGATTTAATTTTACAGACTTTATCTTCTTTCTTCGTAATCTGTATTTCACAATAGAAGCAGCCACATAATTTTCCACAGTGAGACGACTTCTATCATCTGTAATAATGCCATCCATGATATTAAGTGTCCCTTCATCCAGAGGACCAGAAAAGGTAGACATTAGAGCTTTCACAAGAATTCCCAAATATTTATACCTAATAGTAACACCATCACTCCTTCAAATCAAAAATATGTGACCACCAATCACAATCTATCCTTGAACTATCATCAAGACAGATTCCTGTGGCTTCCAACTCTGTTATAGCATTATAAGTGAATACCTTCCAAACTCTTCTAAAAGAAAGCTCCTATCTGAATCATTAATTACTTGAGGCAAGCACTCGCTTAATTTGTCAAATGCTGATAAAGTTGTGTTGCATCTCCGCTGCTTTGGATGCAGTACCGAAAACCAAATCAACACTTTATTATTGAGCGGCAAGTTTTTCATCATATATATATATTGCAATATTTTGATATGCGTGTCAATTTTTTATAAAATGCAGAGATCCAATTAACTTTCTTCTTTCGCAACTCTTGTGCTTCTGAGTAAGTAAACTTTGCAACACTCAAAAATGTATCAGCAAGTTGTATTTCTGTATTTTTCGCATCAACACTCAGAAGTTCAATCACAATACTCTCTGGAATAAATTCAACTTTGATGGATGATGACGAAAATTCCTTGCACGGGACAAACATTTCACAGTGGATTTGGTGCATCATAGGTGCCTCACATTGAAACATTTTTATGAATGAATGGAACTTGGGACAATATACCTCTGTAAAAGTTCAGGAACAACAAGAATTTTTCCTGGAGGTGGATCAGAGAAAGCAAAATTCTGTCTTTTCTCACTTTACCAGCTTCTGTCTGTTTTTGTTTTACAAGATGGGACTGAATTACATGTATGCGGCTGCGCTGAGTCTTGTAAACATTACTCAAAAGTGCATCTACACTTCCACTCTTCTGTTCCTCATTTGACAAAAAGTTATAATAATACACAATCAAGGCATCACGTAACTCATGGAGTCTGTCGCAAGTGGTTAACATATGCAGAAGACGTGTTTCAGTGGGCTTTAAAATTTGCTTCGCTGAACTTGAATTTAGCAAAACTTGTACTTCAGAGAATAACTGTTTGGCCTTAGGAGAATCCTGAATGACATAATAAACATCGCTTGCAAAACACTCAATAAACATAGCGAATTTCTGAAAAAATTGTTTCGCAGAAATATGCACAACATCTCAATGAATATCTAGAAGATTTGGGTTTTCCTTTTTCATTAAAGTCTCCGCTCCGCCCCTACATCCCCGCATTGTGTTGCAGTTATCCATCAGACAACTTATCACTTGAGTGAAGACTAAATAATTTTCTGAAAGAAGTTCCTTCACCTTTTGGAAAATGTTGACAGCCGTGGCAACATTTTCTTTTTTTGATCCAAGAAGATCTGTAACTTTTCTTTTGCTCCTCATCATAGAATCGTACCATCACATTGATGATCTTGTCCATTGCATTATTTGTAGCCTCATCTATGTTCAAGGAGAAAAAATTTCTCTTCAACTGTTGGACTAACTCCTTTATCATGCACTTCGCAGTACCATGTGTATTGATGTAGGTTGCAGTCGTCCTGGACATTTTCAATTTAGAAAGTGCTTACTCATGACCTGCAAGATTCTTAGATAGCTCAACTAACTGTGGTGCCAAATTGAATGGCAACGTGTTTTCGCATAAAAATGCAGCCAGAACCGCTTTCTGATGTGCAATTCTGTCAGATATTGATGCTTTGGCCTGAACAGGAGCGAGTCCAGGCAATGTTTGTGTATGCTGCTGTGTTCGTACACACTTTTGATGATCAGCATCCTTACTGTGTCTGAACAGCACTTTTTTAACATTGCTTCCATAGTTTAACTTTCTGCTGCAGAAAACAAAAGCTAAAATCCCGGTTACTTAATTTTCCGGCACAAAGAACCAAATTTGACGTCATGGGAATCAATCTCATCTAACCATTACCATCGCCACTTATTTTTAACACTGCTATCGTTCACAGCCTTCGTATTTTTCGAATCTATGAATTCGATAGCTTACTGCATGTTAAAAAAAGGAATCGAAATTTACCAATACTTGGTTAATTTCGCATACTTAAATTAATATTGAAATGTGTACGCATACACGCCTAAAATACGGCAAGATCGACTCACTCCAAAGATTAGCTGTGACCTATGGCGGCAGAGCATAGGCAGAGCCAGTGGTGTCTCCACCTAATACAAGCTCAATGGGTGAACCGGTTACGGTGTGTGACGTACACGTAGCGAAGAGTAGCCAGGGACGGGCGAGGTTGGGTTGGGGGTTACGACGTAGGCAAGGATCAACGTAGAACCTCCAAGGGAGCTGCTCCTCGATTTCTCTTCGACCAGAATGCATCAGGCGCCGCTGCTACTCCAAGTTTACGATAAACGAGGTACTACAGTGCGAGCGTGGCTGCCGATGGCATACTTACTTTCTGCAGTAGAGTGTGTGGATAGAAAGGGGAAAAAGAAAAATACATATTTGGAAATTTAATTTTTACTGATATTTTCTTCCATCCCGCTTACGTCTTCGGATATCTTCAAAAGACGGAATTCCGTCCTCTGGACGGAAAACTTGCACCCATGAATCTACTGCACAATATTAATATGTTTTTAGAAATACTACGCATGAAGCCAAATGTTCTAAAATGTGGATTTGAAAATAAATAATCAACGTGCCCTTCTACCGTATTAGGGGAATCAGTAATTTTGGTAAAAGCTGAAGAAAAGAAAATAATTTAGAAACAAAAAATTCCATTAGTTATGTCTTTTTGATTTCTAAATTTATTACTTTTATTTTAAATAAATTGCATTACAAAACGTACAACGCCGTACAGACAGTTGCAAGTGTTCGAAGTTTTGACTCTAGAAAACTAATCTTTGCAATATAATTTACATATATGCTAATTGGTAAAGGTAGTTTAGAGTGATGTAGCAGAATATAAAAAAAACATGTAGGGAAATTTTCAAAATTAAAATAAAAACAAAAAAAAAAAAAACGTAAAGGCATTCCAGACCAGAATATTCTGCATTTTGTGATATTAAAGCTTTGCGCTTAATAGCATAATAATCACATTATCATCATATGTGTGTGCAGTTTTCAGATCAAGTTCCTCATGAAAAAGTGAGAAAGAATTGCATCTAATGCCTCAGCGCTTCAACTCGACCTGCTGCAACTAAAAACCGTCACCCCAAAAGTCGCGGGAGTGAGGAAATTTTAAAAAATAAATAATACTTTTAACTGCACAATTTTGGAAATTAATACATCATTTTAAAGATAAGATTCTTTATTTTTAATAACAAAAAATGGGAATGATTTTTTTCCCCAGTTTTTCGATGCCAGACCTTAAACTAATCCTTGCAATGGCAGCTAGCTTAGGAAATTGAAAATCCTTCCACCATATAACAAATCCACAATGAAATTTAACAAGTGTAATTCAACCGGGCTCGGAATTACAACAATGAAATTCAAGACGTGTGATTCCGAGCCCAGCCCGGGCACTGGTTTTTCGGTAGTTAATGAATTCTGAGCCCATCCGAGCTAGTCTCTATTACGGACACTAGCTTAATGAGATTATTTACGAACACTGGCTTATGTCTCATTCGGAAGGCTTCCTCGATTTTACGTACAAGACTGTTGGTCCCTTGAAGTTTATTACATTGAGGTTTGACTGTGTGTGTGTGTGTGTGTGTGTGTGTGTGTGTGTATCATCATCATTGTCAACCATTTTCAATCCACTGCTGGACGAAGGTCTCTCCAAGCCTCTTCCACAACAGTCTGTCTAGTACCAGTCTCCTCCATGTTGCTCCTGCATACTTTCAAATTTCACCCACCTATCTTCCATGTGGTCTTCTTCTGGGTCTTTTCATGTCCCTTGGAATCCAATCTAAAATTTCAACTGTTCATCGATGGTCTGTCCTTCGGGCAGTATGTCCAGCCCATTGCCATTTCAGAGATTTTAATCTGATCACGATGTCTTCCAGTCTCGTCATTTTTCTGATCCACGATCTCTTCTCTCCTGGTTACACCAAGCATGCACCTCTCCATGCTTTTTGAGTTATCTGCAGCCTTTGTATGTCTCTTTTAGTTAAGGTCCACGTCTCTACACCATACGTAAGCACTGGAAGGATGCATTGATCAAACACTTTCCATTTAAGACATAATGGCATATTGCTCTTTAAAATTATGCTGTTTCTTCCAAAAGCTCTCCAGGCAAGTTTTATATGCCGATTAATTTCTTCATCAATGTGACCCTCACTTGATATCTGCTGTCCAAGATAAATGTAGGTATTGGTTATCTCCAGCTTTTCTCCATCAATCGATAAATCTTCATTTCTTGTAAAAGCATTGTACATCACTTTTGTCTTCTGATAGTTCATTTTTAACATACATGAGACCGGCCGATGACAAAAAAAGCTTAACTTTTTAACTGGGTGGAAAATTGGGACACGCGAATGCGCGGTATGAGCAAATTCAAATACAGCATATACAATATTTAAGATTGCACAAGCCATATGGAATTATTTTCTATAAATTATGTAAGTATTAATGAAGCACATTATTACATTCACAATAGAAAAGTAGGGAATTAAGGACAAAATAAAATGAAATATTTTTAAAAATCAGATTTAAAACGTACATGTAAATCTTTACTAGCTAAATCCTGAGGTGAAAAGTATTTGTCTAGGAAAGTTTGTGCATTTAGTCAAGCATTTTTTTAGAAACTTGCAAGAATTTGAAACATATATCCACAGATTAGTTTTGGTCAAACATCATAGTGCAAGAGATAAGTCAGTCTTGTTGGCTTAGTAGCACTCGAATGTACTAAATTTTTCAGAAATGAAATGTGTCTCAAGTCGTGTGTGGAAATAAGTTAAATTCCCAGATTCTTACTAAATGATAATTGGAATATGTATTGTAATATATATTTGAATATGTACAAATGTAAAAAACATGACTAGAAGTTATGGTTTTTAAACAGGTTGCTTCAAAGATATTTTGCCCTTTTTTGTTGTACTTGCTTGCACAACAATTCGAATTTCCTCTTCTGAGCAAGCATGGCTTTCTTCTCAGCAAGCTGCACGGCCATGTTTATTTTATGTTGACTGCAGCTGAACAGCATCCATTGCTAACTTTTTCTTTTTGCTGACCATTCTTTTCTTTTTCCTATCAATTTCTTTGGTATAAATTGTTTTTGATGTCCTAAGATTTTGGCAGAGGTTGGCATCGACTACTTCTTGCAAAAAAATGTCTTTACTGAAGAAATTAACTGCAGACTTACCCTGTGCTTTAAGTTTATACTACACAGTTTGTATAGCTGAATAGGTTTCAATGTTCGTTCTTCCTGATTTTATATCTATGATTTCAGAAATCATGCTGAAAGAACTTTCAACCTGTGGACCATGAAAGCATTATATCAAGGCTTATACTATTTTAGATAACATAGTGTGCTTGCAGAGGTTAAACACATTTGCCCACCATGCATCAATTTTTACACTTTCCAACTTTTTTTTTTTTTTTTTTTTTTGATTGGAGGTTTAACGACCACCGTGAGCAACTCAATGGGCTATAAGCAGTCGCCCGTCCCTAATTTAGGGTCACTGGTTCCAGGGAAGGGAGAGAGCCAGTGCCGTAAGACAAACACAACATCCATGTCTGACCGGGATTCGAACCCGGACCCCTTACGGACGAATGATCAGAGGCCAGCGCCTTAGACCACTGCGCCACCGGGGCGGCCTTTCCAACTTCATCAACAGGAGATGGAATTTCTAGAGCATAGCTTTCCATTTCCTCTGAATTCAATATATTTGAAAGGAACTGTGGAAGTTTTTCAGTCATTTTAAAGTTAGATTATGTCCCCTTGTAGAAGGATCAATAGCTGATATGTACATTAAAAGATCACTACATAATGGTAGTGTCTTTTGCATGTATTTTGCACGCTGAATGTAAGCTTCAGCAGCCTGGCTTAAAAAAAATTTCCCCAAAATGTCATTTGATTTGCTTTCCAAAATAATGTTCCTGATCCAAGAATCTTTCACAGGTTTGCCTTATTAAATCTTTCACAGGTTTGCCTTTCAGTATCTCTTGATTTAAGAAACAAGCTAAGAAATCCAATAGTTGCTTCTGCTCATCAAAAACTTTATGATTTAATAGCTCCTTTGTTTGAAATAAGCATACATATTTTTTCAAAAGAGGCAGAGCTGCAACATAAAAATTTAATATAAGCAAGGTTTTCTTTGAGCTTTCAAATAATGTTGCAACAATTCTAGATTTCCGTTTTCTTCCATCTTCTGTTAGATTTTTTTCCGTAATTTCTTCCAAAGCTCCTGGAATTTGAACTTTTTCTTTCTTTACATATTTTGTTTATGGCATCCATGTATATTGGTCTTTCATTAGGCTGCACAAATCCATAATACAGGAGCAAAAAGACATGGATATGTAAACTGTTTAATGCCACATGATAGGATGACAACCACCAGTGTTGCACCATGTTCTTAATTTCAGTGAATTTCAGCAAGGGCTTCACGTTGATCTGCCTACCATTTAAAGTCATTGAAGAAGTCAATAAAGTATTACTCAATGTAACCTTAAAATGGCTTGCAAAATCTTTTACTTGCATTGTGAATATGGTGACATGAATCTCCATTAATGTCAAGCAAGTGGGAAGATTTTCTCAGCCAAATTCTTGTTTTTAACTGTTTTTGGGCCTCTCATGACACATTCTTTCCACTTAGCTTTCAAACAAGCAAAACAAATTCCTCCTCCTCAGAAAGAAAAAACAAAACAAAACAACGAAAAGCTGTGACACGAACTTTGTTTAGAGGCTTTGGGCCGACGTAATACTGACCCGAAGCCGTGCCTTTTTTCCACTTAGCTTTCAAACATGCAAAACACATTCTTCCTTAGGAAAAAAAGAAAAATGAAAGAAACAGGGTTGCGTCACGAACTTTGTTCAGAGGCTTCAGGCCGACGTTATCCCAGCCAGGCGCCGTGCTTTCTTTCCACTAAGTTTTCAAACAAGCAAAACACATTCCTCCTCCTTAGAAAAAAACAAAGAGGTGCGTCACGAACTTGTTTCAGAGGCATTGGGCCGACGCAATTCCGGGCCAGAGCGAAAGAAGCACGTCCCAGCCAACGTAATTCCGGATCACGGCAAAAGTCGCACGTCAGGCCTACGTAATCCCGGCGCGGCGCTATGCTTCCTTTCCACTTAGCTTTCAAACAAGCAAAACAAACTCCTCCTCCTCCTCAGAAAGAAAGAACAAACAAAACAAAAACGGAAAGCTACGTCACAAACTTTGTTTAGAGGCTTCAGGCCGACGTAATACTGGCCGGGCGCCATGCTTTCTTTCCACTAAGTTTTCAAACAAGCAAAACACATTCCTTCTCCTCAGAAAAAAAAAACAAAGAGATGTGTCACGAACTTGGTTCAAAGGCATCGGTTGGACGCAAGTCTGGGCCACAGCGAAAGAAGCACGTTCGAGCCAACGTAATTCCGGATTATGGCAAAAGCAAAACGCCAGGCCTACGTAATCCCGGCGCGGTACCGTGCTTCCTTTCCACTTGGCTTTCAAACAAGCAAAACAAATTCCTTCTCTTAGGGGGAGGGGGCGTTAAGAAAAGAAAGCTACGTCACTAACTTTATTCAGATGCTTCAGGCCGACGTAATACCGGGTCACAGCGAAAGAAGCACGCCGGGCTTATGCAATCCTGGCGCCGTGCTTCTTTTTTCACACTTTCAAACAAGCAAAACGAATTCCGCCACCTCAGGGGGAAAAAAAAAGATACAAACTTTGTTCAGAAGCTTTTATATCGATTATTTACAAAACCATTAAAACTTTCTTAATAACAGGAAAAATCTGAATATCCATAATTTTTTGTTAGTCACCCGTAATAATTACGGAGATTCCGTAATTTTTGGCATCTCTGTGCGTCCTCATAGAAAGAGGTTTCACGAGAGCTTCGATTCTCGAACGATCTCAGAAAAGCGGGAACGCGTTCGGATACATCGCAAATTACAAGAAAGAGTTCCTGGTGATGACGTCACAGATAGAATGCTGAGTGGAGATTTCCCGCAAGACACGGAATGGCTGTTTCCCTCGTGGTCTGCGGTAGATTCCCTAAAGCACGAAGTGGGCGGAGCTTCCACCCTTCGCGCTGCAATGCTCAAGTGACTGACATCCCATCCATTGTTGACAGCAGTAAACGAATTGACCTCCTGACCCCACCCTCCAACATTTCTTCTTGCCCCACAGCACCAGCTCCAAAAACGCTTTCAGCTAGAAAGCACTTATTTCTTTTACTCCACAAAAAAGCTGAATCGCGGAATTCCGCTTTTTCAAGCATTTTCTATAGAACTACGACACCCCCCCCCCAAAGAATCCCTCATTTTTGCAATGACCTCGAGGATGACCAAAATGATGCCGAAAAAAGGGGAATTCCGCGAATTGGCGGAAGAATCTCCTGTATGTTTTAATCCGTTGCACATGCAATAATTGATTGCATGTGCAACTTCTGCTGGGAGGACTGGAAGAACTCTGGTACCTTTCATGACATCTGGAGTACATGTATCATCCCTTTCATACACTGACGGAAAAAAAATCCCAACGCCAAGAAGGGGTTGTGTTAGATAAACGACAGTTTGTAGGCGGTGTGAGTACATCTTTAAGATGACGTCTATGCAAATTTCGCGCTCGGCGCATACGTGTGGCGCTAGTAGCGCCCCTCGGAACATGCAAAGCAGGTTTGCTGTAAATACGCGCTGAACGTTCGTGAGCGTTAGTTATCGTTGAGCTTTTTTTCTTTTATTGGAGGTTTAACGACCACCGTGAGCAACTCAATGGGCAGTCGCCCGTCCCTAATTTAGGGTCACTGGTTCCAGGGAAGAGAGAGAGCCAGTGCCGTAAGACAAACACAACATCCATGCCTGACGGGATTCGAACCCGGACCCCTTACGGACGAATGATCAGAGGCCAGCGCCTTAGACCGCTGCGGCTCGTTGAGATTCGACGTAGTGTGTTGATGTTAGTCAAGAATGCCTTTAAGAAGACGAAGAAGCCATTATCAACAGCTCACGGAGTTTGAACGAGGTCGTGTAATAGAGCTACGAGGTGGATTTTCGTTCCGCAATATTGCAGAACTACTTGGCAGGAATGTAGCAACTGTGCATGATTGTTGGCAGCGGTGGTCAAGGGAAGGTCTGCCTCAAGAAGACCGGGTTCCGGCCGGCCACGTGGCACTACTGAGAGGGAAGACCGCCGAGTACGGCGTATGGCCGTGGCGCATCGTACCGTCTGCGGCAGCAATTCGAGCTGCAGTTTCCACCACATTAACACAACGAACTGTTACAAATCGGTTACTTGAAGGACAGCTCCGAGCCAGACGCCCTGTAGCGTGCATTCCACTTACTCCAAACCACTGCCCCGGTTCTGCCTGGGTGCTAGTGATGGCCGTGTGTTGGTTAGGCCAGGTGAGCGCCTGCAACCAACCTGTCTGCGGCCGAGACACACTGGACCTACACCTGGAGTTATGGTCTGGGGAGCAATTTCCTATGACAGCAGGAGCACTCTCGTGGTTATCCCACGCACCCTGACGGCACAGTTGTACGTCGGTCTGGTGATTCAACCTGGTGTGCTGTCATTCACGAACAGCATTCCAGAGGGTGTTTTCCAACAGGATAACGCTCACCCGCATACCGCTGTTGTAACCCAACATGCTCTACAGAGTGTAGACATGTTGCCGTGGCCTGCTAGATCACCAGATCTTTCACCAATCGAGCACGTATGGGACATCACTGGACAACTCCAGCGTCACCCCCAACCAGCATTAACTGTCCCTGTATTGACCGACCAAGTGCAACAGGCATGGAACTCCATCCCACAAACTGACATTTAGCACCTGTACGACACAATGCATGAACGTTTGCGTGCTTGCATTCAACATTCTGGCGGTTACACCGGTTATTAATGTACCAGCATTTCACATTTAAAATGGCTCTTCTCACGCTTACAATAAGCTGTGATCTTGAAACTTTAATCGATTAAATATGTTACATATACAAATGTATTGCCGCCATTTCATTCCTCTACAACTATTTTTCGTGGTGTTTGGATTTTTTCCCCCCCCCGTTAGTGTATAATTTGGAGTAGAAATATTTCACTCGTCAAAATTTCGCCTCTATTTTTATTACAGAACCATCTTTTCTCAGTGCCATAATCTGTTTTCTTCCCTAACTGAGATGTCCCTTTGCTATCTTCAGGCTTTGGTTCTTTTCAATTGCTTTTCTCACTAGTTCAAAGTTGAATTTCCTTACGTCTTAAGTGATATATATACACTGAGTGGCCACTTTATTATGGCCACCCAACAGTTTTAAGCAAATGAGCTATGGCTGCATGCTGCCCGAGGGAGAGGCTAGTATAAATAGGGGAAAGCTAAGTGCTTGCAACAGTAGTAGAAGACTTTCAATGTAAGATGATTGTAGGAACTTGGAGCCAGTATCACCGAAACCTCCACATTCGTAAATGTTTCAGAGCAGCTGTTGTTAGTGTTTTAAGACTGGACTGTCAGCAAAAAAAAAAACTGGGTCTCTACGTGCAACATGTTGTCATCAACTAGTGACTGCTCGGGCAGGACGGAGTGTCCAGACTGGTAACAGACAACAGAAAGGCAACAGTGCAGCAAATTACAGACCATTTTAATCAAGGATCCCCTCATATGATCTCGGCACGCACTGTTCGAACATCTTTGCTGTCTGCAGTTAACAAGAGAAAGCATCTCCAGTTCGCACAGGAGCACAAGGATTCGGCGGTCGATAATTGGAAACAAATTATGTGGTCCGATGAATCACGTTTTCAGTTTCACCATGCTGATGGCAGAGTGAGAATTTGGCAGAAACAGCACGAAAGCATGGACCCCAAATGCATTGCTACAACCCTTCAAGTTGGAGGCAACGTATGGTTTGGGGGAATGTTTTCCTGGCATGCTTTGGGCCCTTTAATTCGCGTTGATCAATGTCTGACAGGCACATCATATCTAAACATCGTTGTGGACCAAGTGCATCCTGTCATGTGGATGGTTTATCCCAATGGCGATGGCTATTTTCAACAAGATAATGCGTCCTGACATAGTGCTCGTATTGTACAAGGTAAATTTACTTTGCTTAGGTTAGGTGGCCCCCAATCTCCAGATCTCAAACCCATTGAGAATTTGCGGGATCAAGTTGAACGAGCCATCAGGCAGCTGGATCCACAACCCTGCAATCTCACACTCCTGGGAAGGGCTATTCATCAAGCATGGTCTCGGATTCCACAAACTACCTATCAGCATCTCGTGGAGTTCATGCCAAGAAGAATTGACACAGTATTAATGGCAAAAGGTGGCCCAATAAAGTACTGAAGGGGTGGTCAAAATAAAGTGACCACTCAAGTGTATTCCACTTTGGAAATCACATCTTTAGCTGTCCTCATCTCTTCTTTTTGCATCAACATTTTGGTTTTTCCTGATGTTCACATGCAACTTGTTCTTAGACCCAGCTAATCTTGTTGCTGTTTCCATATGAGCTTTGGTTACTTTTCTGTTAACTTCAGATATGTCCACTTCTGATGTTAGACCGTCTAGAGCAGAGAATCTGTTCCTCAGTTCCAATTTGAATGTACTATGATGCTTTTTAGGGTTGGTCACATCAATACACTTTGTTTTATGAGCTTGCCATGCTCTAGTTTAGCATTGAGGTGCATCTTACCATTCTATGGTCACTACCTGTGTTGAACTTGTTCAACACATTGTAGTCTTCCATGTCCATTTCCTTCGTGGCTTTTTTTCTCGAAAAGGAGTTCATGATGAAAAACTTTCTGCCTCTGCAAACTACTAGAAAGTATTCTCATGCTGGTTTCTATTGCTGTGACCGAATTTACCTACTGAAGTTTAATTCTGTTGCCGTTGCCCTATATTTGCATTGAAATCTCATAATTATCTTCAAGTGCTGCTTGCCTTTATTATTTAGATGACGAATTTCCTCATAAAATTTTTCAATCTCTTCTTCAGAATGACTTGTAGTGCTGCATGCATAAGCTTGAATAATCTGAGCATGGTATCTTCTTAAGAGTTGGATAACGAGTCGTGCAGCTCTGTCAGATGAACTTTCGACCTCTACAACTTTATCCTTCAGTTTCTTGTTTATTATAAATCCAACACCGCTACTTCTGCCAGTATCTCTCCCACGATAGAAGAGATGTCCACTTTTCAGTTCAATGAGATCTTCTCCTTCTCTCCTTACCTCACTTAGCCCGACAACGTCCCACTTGATTCTTATGTAGTTCCTCTTCCAATTCAAGAAGTCTTGAATCAGAAGATAGGGACGTCCATTGTAAGTAGCCAAGGTCAGCATCAAATGACAGCCTAGTCCAGTCCTCTGGTGATTTTTAGCACCCTCTGCCTTCATGTCGCACTGGCCTGCTGCCATGGCCAGGTACATTCCAGCTGCCGGAGACTGAGGACCAAGATTTAAATTGTGGAGTCATTTTGGAGGGGTTTGGCCATAACTCACCACGTTGGCCAAGCGGGTCAGCGAGTGTTGGATAGCATTTCCTTTAATCCCGAAGGTATATATAAAACACGATTACCAGCAAAAATTTTCCTCTGTCAGACTTCTGTTTTAAGAAAATTTTCCTCCAGTTCCAAGCTGTAAATAAATATTAATGGAATGAAATGATACTTGACAACACTACTGGGTAGAAGAAACATTGCGAGAAAAATTAATTATGATTACAGAAGACGCGTTCACTCCATCTAACTTCCATTTCCGAAAGTTTTGGAAGTCGGAATTTTATCTATCCACCACCACCCAAATTTCTGTTCAGTTCTGTATCTATCTCGAACCATCGAAATTACTATGGAAAAGGCAGAATTCTTCAAATCCACTGAAGAATCTTGTGCCTTAAACAGGGTGGCTACAAAATCATGAACAGAAAATTTCGACTTTTCCAGGTGAAAATGCACTTTTTTCCCTGACCACTGCATACAAACCAGAAAAGTTAATGAATACCAAGGCAAATAATAAAAACACTTTTTACTTCTATTTTTACAAATGAAGCCAACTCTTGATAGCTTAACTTTGATAACACTGAATTTCTGATAACTCAAAAAAAAAAAAAAAAAAAAAAATCCTTGCAAGTGCCCTAGGCACATAATGAAGTTATGGTCTTGACAAGTCAAAAAATTTTAGTGGCAGACATACCTCAAAATATTCTTGTTTAAAAATAAAAAATAGCCCATAAAATGCAAACATAAGGATTTGATGCACAACTCGTTCATAACAATAGACAACAAAAGCAAACATTCCACACTGACCACTTTTAACCTTGGAAAGTGACCTCCTCGAAATAATTCTGCCACCACTCAGCCAGGGACAGACTGCAACTACACTCCTTGCAGCACATCTTCAATTTCCACCAATAAGTAATCAAAAAGTAATCTTTAATCAACATTCAAAATGAATTTCAGACTGGCATCTTACCATTCGACCTAATAGACAGATGGTGTTCAGTAGCACTTTTTGTTAATTTTATGTTGCATATTCTTGTTCTGAACAAATTCAAGCTTTGTTTCATAAAACTTATTTTTCTAAACTTGTGGCTTCAAATCACAAGTTGAACACATTGTCCTTTGCTGATAAAATCAGTTATTAAAAAGGCAGCAAAAAAAAATGTACAGCATTTTGTAATACTGGAAAGCACAATGTCTACAATTCTAAAGAATAAAAAAGTGATTTATATTCCTTTTTTTAAAGGAAGCCTCATCAACAGGGGGGGGGGAGAAATGTGCAGAGTATTAGAATATTTGAGGGGTGCTTAATGGAAATGAAATATGTATTCAGTGTAGAGATAAAAATGTGAGTTCGACACGTAGAGATAAAAACCAGAATTCCACAATACTTGACAGACAGGAAATCCAAGCAAGTGAACGCGCAGTGCACGAACCTACACGTACCATATGATCACACTGCCTCTAAAATTGCAGTTTACAACAAGATGAGACCAAAGAAGGGGGGGGGGAAGCTGAACATTTTAACTGGTGAAAAATCAAAACAGACAGCAAGAATGCAGACTACTGTTAGCCTGTCTTTTGTTGACTCTGCAACTGCACAGCATCGATTGCTTAATTTTTCTTTCTGCTGTATCATTCTCTTCCTACTTCTTCATTGTCGCTTTTCTTGATTTTTGTGCTCTTTGATAATAACCATCAGCCTGAGGACCGACCTTGAGCGCATTATATCGAAGCTTCAACTATTTCAGATAAATGGTGTAACTTTGGGAATATTAATACTTTTGAACTCCATGCATCAATTTTTACAAATTTTCCAACTTAGTCACTTCCATTTACGGGAATTCCTTTCTTCCCTTATCAGCATTAAATGCCAAAAAATATGGAGTGGGAACATCACGGGAGGGGGGGGGTTAAGGGAATTCCGTCCGACTTCCAGTTTTGGAAATTTTTCTCCTATTTTCAAGGCGAAATGCAAAAATTTATGCAGTAAAATATTACTTAAAAATACTTGACACAGGCAACATCGTGAGAAAAAAGAAATTACAATTACGGAAAAAATCTGAACACCGGACTTTCCGTTTTCGAAAGTTTCGTAAAAATGGGATTCCATCCTCCGACAAACATCTACCCCCCCCCCCCATTCTGTTTAACTTGTGCATCGATCTCCCGAGTGGCCGCCAACATAACGAAAAAGCCGGAATTTCTCGAGTTCGCGGAAGAACCTAAAGCCTGAAGATCACAAGGCAGTTTTCGCAGCGACTTGACTTCCGTTTCCACAAATTCTTGCCTACAGTTTCAAGCTGAAATACGAACATATATGCCATAAAATGATATTTTACAAGAATATTGACACAAACGCAACATCCGGAGAAAAAATTACGATTAGGGCAAATTCTTTATACTCCATTTAACTACTGTTTTCGAAAGCTTTGAAACACGAAATACCATCCCCAGCCGGAAAATGACCCAACCCCCAAATTCTTTTCAGTTTTGCATCAGTCATGATAGCGATCTAAATGATGACTTAAAAAAACAAAAAAAAAACGGAGAACTCCACGAATCCGTTTAAGAATGTATATCATAAAATAACAGCAAAATGTTTTTTAAACAAATTAAAATTCGCAAGATCCGTAGTTAGACAACTAAATCGGTAGAAAATACGAACATTCCATGGTAATTGGCATAAACGGCACCACGTGATCCGCACCTATCGTGTTAATCGTGAATCGTAATTTCAGACAGAAAACTGCAATTCACAGGACAGACTCAGAAATCCAAAGATGCAAGAAAAAAAATGATAGTCTTATTGAAACAGTAACTGTCATTTTGATGTACTTTTGTGTTACTTTTAAGCAAAACAAGTTAGTAAAATCATGCAATGCATTGATTATGATACACTTTCCAACATACCAGAAATTATTACTCAAGTTATGAGGATAATGGCTGTGGAATAAATCTCGCTCGTGTCCTGACCTTTGACCCCATTTCGATGATATTCAACAGAACCAGTTCAGTATACCTCAAGAGTAACATACTAAAAAGTTTTGTCGCAATAGAAGCAGTTTTACACAAGTTATGAGAATAATGGCTGTGGAATAAATCTTGCTTTTGTGCAATGACCTTTGACCCTATTTCGTTGATATTCAACATGACCGGTTCACTATACCTCCGGAAAAACATAACGTTTTGTCACAATCTAAACATTTTTTGGTAAGTTATGATGCACAAGGGGCAATGGAACGGATCCCACTCCAGTGTCCTGACCTTTGAAACCATTTTCAACAGGGTTCATCCTAAGTGGATCCCTACCACATACTAAAATTTCATCCAAATCGAACCATTTTTATGCAAGTTATGACTCATAAGGGCAATGCAACAAATCCCGCTCTTATGTCCTGCCTGAACTTTGACCCCATTTCGCCCATTTTCAATAGGGTTCGTGGGCAGGTGGTTCCCTACCATACTAAAATTTCATCGAAATCGAACCATATTTACGCATGTTATGACACATAAAGGCAATGGAATGGATTCCACCTTTATGCCCTGACCTTTGACACCATTTCGTCCATTTTCAACAGGGTTCGTCCCCAGGTGGTTCCTTACCAAATACTAAAATTTCATTAATAATCTAAAGCAACTTATGGGATTTTACTAGGAAATTTTTTCATTAATAGCAAATTTTCGGAGAAAACTTCTTCAGGCTGTCTTGTTGTTGTCACTTTTTACTTGTTACTATCACGGTTTAGGTTATTTTTCAACAAATCCTGCCAGATGTTAGGCAGGGAAAATCCTTTGCAGTCATTGATGATGGAATTTTGATTTTTCTCAATCTATTCCTTCTTTCAGTTTTCTTTTTTGGAAATTGCTTTGGAAACTGATTACAAGTGACAACAACAAGACAGCCTGAAGGAGAAGAGTTTTCTCCGAAAATTTGCTATTAATGAAAAAATTTCCTAGTAAAATCCCATAAGTTGCTTTAGATTATTAATTCAATTAAACTAGGAAGCCATTTCTCAACATGAGCTTTATTCAAAGAACTAAAATTTCATCGAAATCTAACCATTTTTACGCAAGTTATGACGCATGAGGGCAATGGAATAAATCCCGCTTTATGCCCTGCCTGACCTTTGACTCCAATTTTCAATAGGGTTCGTACCCAGGTAGTTCCCTACCACATACTGAAATTTCATCGAAATCAAACCATATTTACGCATGTTATGATGCATTAAGGCAATGAAAAGGATCCCGCTCTTATGGAGTTACCTTTGACCCCACTTCACCCATTTTCAATAGGGTTCGTCCCCTGGTGGTCCCCCCTACCACATACTAAAATTTCATCGAAATCGAACCATTTTTACGCGAGTTATCGTGCCGACAGACGGACGGAAAAAGCTGGAGCATATACGCTTCAACCTACGGTTGGAAAGCGTAAAAAAGAACTAAAATAATTAGCTGTTGCCGCATTATCGCAGTTCATTAGTTAAGACTAAAAAACCCTTTGAAATTGCGGAGTCAATAGCATTGCCTTATTTCTGAAAAGGTTTTTTCTGTATTCAGTTGAAACTTAAACAATCAGTGCACCAAAACTAGGCAATGCGATTCACAGAATGGTTACATGCTACGGAATAGCTCTGCGAGATTCCAGAGAGTCGCAGATTCTCTCACAGCGTAGGCTTCCGCACGCGCAAATAGTAATGCTTTCCTCGAGTCATATTTTCTGTCAAAATACTTCTAAGTAATAGAAAAAAACATATATTATTACAATCTCTTTGCAGTCTTCTATCTCGCTGTTACGTTATATTTTTTTCTGTTACCGCATTTTTGGTACTTTCCCAATAACACCTCTCCTGACAATTACCTCGGACTTTTTAAAACGACGCAGTTTTTTTTACTGGTGTCCGCAGCACCTAAATTTATAACCTTTTAATAGATAATCTATGGATTACATAACAGAAATTACAGCATTTACTGCAATATATTACAAAATCTCAACTAAGAAGAAAATTAGGCACCGGCCCGGATTTTAGGTGCCTGAGCGACCTGGCGCAAGGAATTTGTCGAGGAGCCCTGGACATACCGATAACAGAAGCACAAATATATATATTTTTTATTTATTTTTTTACAAAAGATGTGCTAAAAGACAAAGCTTGCAAAATTTGCTGAAAACCTGGCTGGTCTTGCACAAAGGATGTCTCCTCACTCAAGGTCACTCCTAAAGCCGAACCCGAGAAAATGCGAAGCGTACGTAACATCGCGATCTCCGATGTTGAACTTTTGTACCCGAACAATCAGAAGGAAAAATAAATAATGCACACAGCGGGCATCCGTCCGATGTCAAAGGTACTTCAAAACACACAAAGTAAATAATTTATAATATTACACTTCGTAAATAAAAGAAAATAAGACATAAACATGAATTAAAAACAATCCGATTCCGAAATTGTTTTCTTCCTTTTTTAAACACATTATTATATCTCTTTTCGATTTTTTTTTTTTATCGTGTGTGCACACATAATTCAGTCTGAATTATGTATATTTACAACATGAAGCCATCCCAGAAACATCGTGCTGGCATGACGGGCAGATGCGGAATTGTGGATTGATTGAACAAAGGTGCGTTGGAGCCCGAGTCAAAGAAAACATTGCCATTTAGACAATAAAACTACATCATTTTAATGAAATAGTATGCAAACATAAAACTTGCAAATATATTTGGCTAAAACAACATCCAATGTTTGATATTTTATCGATGGCAAGAGGAGCTAGGACAACAGAAATAAAAATTCCAGACTTCGTTCGATTTGCCATAAATTTCCCTGACTTTTCCCCGATCGAAGGAAATTCCCCGACTTTTCCTGATTTTCCAGATCTGTCGCCACCCTGTTAAAATAACAGGGAAATGTACGCAGCTTCTAACTTCCGTTCTCCGAATTTTTCTTCCATTATCAAGCTGAAATGCAAATATTTATGGAATAAAATTACATTTAACAATACTGCACAGAAGAAACACCGCAGAGAAAAAGAAATGATTAGATTTTTTTTTACTTAGTTATAACTTCCATTTTCAAAAGTTTTGAAAAACGAAATACAATCCCCCAAATTTCTCTTCAGTTTTGCATCGATCTCTAGAATAACCCAAATGATGACAAAAAAAAAAAAGTTAAATTCCAAGAATCCGCGGTAGTGAAATATTATGGAATTTCTTTTAACACACCGCAATTTCCTTTTAATTTCTATCTCTAAGAACCAGTCTTGCCATGTATTTATATGCAAAGCACCAGAAGAATGTAAATCATTAGTTTTTTTCACTGCTGATCAAGTACAGGCATACTGTGCCAAATTTCACCCATTCACATCAATGAGCTTATCTATGAAGGAAAGCAGATAAAAAAAAAAAATTAAATAAAAATGAGAGTGAGAAGAGGCTGAAAATATATGTCACCATATTGGGCAACACATTTTTCACTCACTTTACAAATTATTTTGTGATCCAAAAGAATCTCCCACAATATTCAATGTTTTGGAAACGTAACAAGATTACAACAAGAAACAAACACTACAAAAGAGTACAATTACTAGTTTATTACTTCAACAAAACAAAAAGGAAGTACTTTATCTATAACTACATTATATTACTGACCCACAAATTTTTTCATATCCTTTAACAAGTTAATATACAGTTGGTGTTCATATGAGGTAAAAAATACCACCATTTTATCAGCAAACTCGTTAGAGATTCCCCTCTCTGCCAGATAGTTCATTAGTAGATCATACAAATACTGTAAAAAAATAGAATAAAACATTTAGTTCAAAACTTTTTAATAAAAATAACAAAAATGAAAACACATGACATCCAATGAAACCTCGGTTATACAGTTTTCTAGGGGATGGCTTTAAAAATGTATAAACGGAATTTCTAGATGTTAAAATACTATTGTAACATCATGATAATTAACACAGCAATCAGACATCGTTGAACTGACTAATTACTGTTTCACACGTGAATGCAACTACATCAGAAAACTTCAAAATTTCATCGCCGTGGAGTAGGAAAAATTCATGTGTGAAACAGTAATTACAGTCAATTCAATGAAGTCTGATTGCGGGGTTAATTATCATGACGTATTTGCCAAGTATTATGAGAAGAATATTTCTTTCACTCAGAATACTATTGTAACATTTTTGAATGTCAAATGCCCCCAGAAAGAAGGGGGGTCGGCAAAATTTTGGATTACACATAGATGCGAACAGTAAAAACACTTTTTTCAACAATCCAGCACACAGCAGGAAATTTGGGTAAATTTGCAATGACTTCCAGTCTGTCACAACAATTAATACAGAAAAAAAATAAATAATTAAACAATAATTTGTCAGTGTAAAGTTTAAAAATGCTGTCCACAGGTAAAATCTAAAAAATTACTGAAGGTAATCTTTTGCATTTTCTTTCCTCCCTCCCTCTTTTAAATGCCCTCAAATTTTGGTGCAGTTGGAATCAACTGCTTCCTATGTAACCCATTTTACTGAAGAACTGAACTGTGACTTTTCCTGTATTTTAATCTGCAGTTCACAGTTTGTATAGCCAAATAGGTTTTGATGTTCATTCTTCCTGAATAATGACTATAATTTCATCCATCATACTCACAGAATTTTCAATCTGGAAATCATGAATGCATAATAAAAAAAGCTTTCACAATTTTAGATTAATACTCTAACTTTCAGAACATGAATACTTTTGAACAGAATACATCAATTCTTACAAATTTTCTTTTCAGTGGAAACATTGTGAAAACCAAGACATTTTCATGCACATTATTGAGACACCAAAAAAAAAAAAAAAAAAAAAAGAACACTTTAACAGCGGCGTAGAAAACTTACTGACTAATGGACCAGCAAAATAAATCATTGCTGCACAAGCAAGTCCAACTTCTTCTTACAGTAGCATTCTTTTGTTAGGTCAAATTTATTGCCACAGAAGTTACGAAACCATGTCTAATGCATTTTTAATTTTACAAAACTGGCATCTTAATTTCGTCATGTTGGGTATCGATCTGGGCTAAAAATTCCCCAGATTTAAAATCAGTTTGAATTTTTTTTTCTACGATAACTACGTTCTGAAATAGCATTTCGAACTGGGAGTGCTTGAACGCAAGACACACCCATGCTGGCCTAGCTGAGAAGCTGCGACCCTGGGGACGACCAATGCGTAATCTGAACGAGAGCGGGGGAGGACAGCGAGCGAGAGAGAGAACGTGATTGTAACCTTACGTTACGCAGCTGCATTGCCCGATGGGAACTGTCATCAGCATTGTGCAGCCTGCACAGGGGAAGGTACTGGGATCCACCACGTGTAAGCAGAAAACCGTGCCGCTTGCACTTTCCCTTCACAGCGGAAATAAGGAGAATTTTTTCTTTAATCATCTCGTGTTAAGGATTTTTTGAAGTGGAATAAAGTTTTTTTTTTTTTTTGCTCTTGAAATGGGGAGAAAAAAATTAGGATTTTTGGTATGAGAATGAAAAATTGGAAGAAATCACTTTCTGATCGGAATATCGGAAAGACACCCCAAAATCGGAAGCTTTCCGGGTAATTCGGAAAGACTGGCAGCTATGGTATTGTTTTGCCAAAGGATTGTCCTACCATGATGCAATTGAGGAATCTTCCCAGGGTGGGGTTTCCACATCCTCTGCGACAGTCAGTGACTTATCAGTCTTGCAGAGAACTAGTCGCAGAGTTTATGGTAGCTTACGAACAAGACGAAGGTCAGCTTGGAGGCCCTGTTGTCATCGTTGAAGTGGATGAGGCTAAGGTTGGGAAGCGGAAGTATAATCGCGGTCGTCTCGTTGAGGGCACCTGGATCCTTGACATCTTTGAACGAGATTCGAAACGATTCAGGGTTGAGATCTGCCTGCAGAATAACACCGCTCTGCTCACACATTGCTGCCGCTCATCCAGAAACATGTTCAACCCGAAACTACTGTCATGACGGATCAGTGGGCTGCGTACCGCAATCTCCCATCCTGTGGTTTCCAACATCTGTCAGTAAACCACTCACTCAATTTCGTCGATCCGACAACTGGGGCGCATACGCAAGGTGTTGAGAGCAATTGGCGGCCACTCAAACGCACACTATCTAATGGCATTCACAAAGACCACTTGGCAGACCACATTCCGGAATATTTATTTCGATGAAATTGTAGTCTTTCCTCTGAACACTGTTTTGAGGTGATGATTGCTACCATCACACAGTTCTTTCCTAGTACGTAATGTTTTCCACTTAAATATTCATCTAGATAGACAGGTTCTCAAGGACGAGGAAACACTTCTTTTCAGTCGTTATAAATATTTAACACCTGAACTACTGACATTCCATAAAGGCCCTTTTCAGGGCCAGCCATATTACAAAATAAACCCCTTCCTTTCAAAAAATACCCCCCGCCGCATATTTCGCGTCCCTACCACACCTCCCGCAAAACACACACCGATTACGTAATGCACGCAGCGAAGGAGCAAAAAACGCAGACGCAGCTGCAGCGCCACCTATCTCGGAATGTTTCTCCCAACATTCCAGCAGTGCATTATCTGAGCTTAAGTCAGACAATTCGGGGCTAAACATTAAAGTGCATCCAAGGTTTTCTCGGGGCCTTCAGCCATTAACAGTTTCACATTGCTTCAGAATTGAAACATGTTGATAATGGTTAAATTGAGTTTATATTCATCACACTACTGAATTGATCATGAGATTTCAATTACCATAAAACTGATTAAACAGATACCACAAACCCAACCTTTAGTCACTGTGGTGAGCTGAACCAAAGTGATTACATTTTTTTTTTTTTGCAGAAAAAAATAAATTACTAATAATAATAATAAATATATATATATATATATATATATATAGCAATAGCAAAGCCGACAAGAGGTCAGTCATTAATATGCTTCCCTGCATTCTTTTATTCAGCACTTTGCATCGTTTGAAGGTAGCCTGGTTCGGATGGTGTATTTGGTGACCGTTGGTCTTTCTATTTTTTTTTTTTTTTAACTTCTGTTCAAAATTATGCTTTGTTTTCCCCTATATATATCTTACATCTCTAGATGCACCTCAACACCAAACTCGAACGTGGCAAGCTCATAAGACAAACAAAATGTATTGACATAACCAACCTTAAAAAACACCATAATGCCTTCATGTTGGAACTGAAGAACTGATTCTCTGCTTTAGAAGGCCTAACGTCGGAAGTGGATATTTCTGAAGTTAACAGAAAAGTAACCAAAGCTCTTATGGAAACAACAAAATTAGCTGGGTCTAAGAACAAGTTGCACGAGAACAAATTATCAGGAAAAACCAAAATGTTGATGCAAAAGAGAAGAGAGATGAGGACAACTAAAGAAGATGGGACTTCCAAAGTGGAATATATAGAGCTATGCAAGATAGTACGAAAAAGTATCACTGAAGACGTACAGAAATTAAACTGTGAACTTAGTAAGGAAAGCAATTGAAATCAACCAAAGCCTAAAGATAGCAAAGGGACATCTCAGTAAGGGAAGAAAACAGATTATGGCACTGAGAAAAGATGGTTCTGTAACAAGAAATAGAGGCGAAATTTTGACAAGAGTGAAAGATTTCTACTCCAAATTATATGAAAGGTATGATACATGTACTCCAGACATCATGAAAGGTACTAGTATCTGAGTTCTTCCAGTCCTCCAAGCAGAAGTTGCACATGCAATCAAGAACATGAAGCGGGGGAAAGCTCCAGGATAAGATGGAATTACTGTAGACATCATACAAGAAGCAAGTGGAGAAATCGAAAGAGTACTCGCCCAAATTTTCACTCGATGCCTTAATGAAGGGAAGATTCCTGATGATTGGAACAATGCTACAATGATCTTGCTACATAAAAAAGGTGACATTGAGGATCTCTGGAACTACAGACCTATCAGCCTCCTATCAGTGGTTTATAAAACACTAAAGTTCTTTCACACCGCTTTAAGGTGACACTGGACATGGCTCAACCGAGAGAACAAGCTGGATTCAGGAGTGGCTACAGCACAACAGATCATATCCACGTGCTGAGAGAACTAATTGAAAGAGCGAGGGAATATGAACTTCCATTGTGCATGGCTTATCGATTATGAAAAAGCCTTTGATTCGGTGAAACCATCAGCAGTTGCAATGTCTTGGAAATCCTGTGGTATTGAAGATGCGTACATTATTATTAATAACATTAATGAAAATGCAAAGATTTGGCTGTTTGAAAATACAACACACATAAAAATTGGAAAAGGAGTGAGACAAGATGACACCATATCTCCGAAGCTTTTTAATGCCACATTGGAAACTGTCTTTCAATCACTGAACTGGGAAAACAAAGGGATAAAGATTAATGGAGATTATCTAACTCACTGTTTTGCAACTACTCCATCAGAGCTGCAGAGTATGATCCAGGAACTTGCTGACAAGAGTAAAGAAGTGGGATTAAAAATGAACTTTCAGAAGACAAAAGTGATGTTCAATGCTTTTACAAGAAATGAAGATTTATCGATTGATGGAGAAAAGCTGGAGATAACGGACATGTACGTTTATCTTTGACAGCAGATATCAAGTGAGGGTCACATTGATGAAGAAATTAATCGGTGTACAAAACTTGCCTGGAGAGCTTTTGGAAGAAACAGTATAATTTTCAAGAGCAATATGCCACGTCTTAAAAGAAGTGTGTTTGATCAATGCATCCTTCCAGTGCTCACGTATGGTGCAGAGACCTGGACCTTAACTAAAAGAGACAAAGGCTGCAGACAACTCAAAAAAGCATGGAGAGGTGCATGCTTGGTGTAACCAGGAGAGATAAGAGGAACTCGTGGATCTGAAAAATGACAAGAGTGGAAGACATCATGATCAGAGTTAAATCCCTGAAATGGCAATGGGCTGGACATACTGCCAGAAGGACAGACCATCGATGGACAGCCGAAATTTTAGATTGGATTCCAAGGGACAGGAAAAGACCCAGAAGACGACCACATGGAAGATGGGTGGATGAAATTTGAAAGTATGTGGGAGTGACATGGAGGAGACTGGCACAAGACAGACCATTGTGGAGGAAACTTGCGGAGACCTTCGTCCAGCAGTGGATTGATAATGGTTAACAATGATGATATATATATATATATATATATATATATATATATATATATATATATATACCAGGTAGGTTCCCAAAAGCCTTGGTCTCTACAATTCAAGACAAGTTGATTCCTGCACTAAAGCAGACATTGTAATTCCAAAACAGGGCACACGAGGCCTAATTTTTAAAAAAGTAAACATGGTGAGGATTAAGAACGGCATTGTACAGATTGATCCATTTAAACCAGCACCATATGATTTACTTATAACTTTTTTATAAATAACAAAATAATATAGTAAGTTGAGAATTATACATGTGGTATTGGAGAATCATTTTATCAAAGCAAATGTTGGAATTGTCCTCCATTTTTTTGTAAACACAGTTGAACACGCTGCACCATATTCAGTGATGTCTCATGTAGAGTATGAGCAGTGACATTGCCAATTTCACTTGTGATTGTTTCACACAATGTCTCCAATGTTTTTGGATGGGTTTTGTAAACTATCCTTTAAGTAGCCCCATAAAAAAAGTCAGGGGAAGTTAAGTCTGGAGATCGGGTAGGCCATATGTTTTTTGAAATTAATCTGTCATCAAAGAAGCTGGTTACGAGTTCCATTGAGACTTTCGATGTGCGACACGTAGCGCCATCCTGCTGAAAGTAGCCCTCTGTCAATTCAATGATATCAAGTTGCTCCACATATTCATTGAATATGCAGCAATAAACGTTAGTGTTACAGTCTCAGAGAAAAATATGGGGCCAATAATTTTCGTAGACGAAACCGCACACCAACCTTTTGTGAATGCATCGGTGTTTCACACATAACGTGTGGGTTTTCGGCAGCCCAGTATCTGCTGTTCTGCGAATTGACGTAGCCTGACAGATGAAACCAAGCTTCATCCGTGAACCATGTGACGGAGAAAATATCAGATCGCAAATTAAGAAAATTTTGAAACCATTTGCAGTAACTTACTCTTTTCCCTTATCCGGTTCCTGCAGCAGATGGATTACGTGCACTTTAAATGGTCGAATATTCGCTATTTTTTTTGCTGCTCTTTGACAAGTTCTGTATGAATATCCTGTCTGTTGGCTTAATCTGCACAATGATTTCGTCGGAGATTGAAGTAAACATTGCCGAACATCGTTCACACACGTTTGGGGCATCTGAGGGTGATGTCTACTGCTGAGAAGAGAACCGGTTTGCTCCAGATTTTTTCCCCCATCGACAGAATTGTTGACTTGCTTGGCACTTTTCGAACTCCAAACTCTCTTCGAAATGCTTGTTGCATTTTGATGACAGAATTGGTTACCCAATACGATTTCACTAGAAAAATACGCTCTGGAACAGAATACTGCACGTTTCCGAATGCCCGCAAGTGAATGACAATGCAACAACAAACAAATCACGAGCTGAGTTACAGTTACGGTTAACAATCTTCTTCACGGCGGCAGTTCTCATTCTCCAGGAGTTGCTGCTTCTATTGAAAAGATGTTCCCTTGCAAAAATGTAAGGTTTTTTTCAGGGTACTGGTTTAAATGGATCACCCTGTATAATGGATGATCTGGTAGTGATTGTAACTTTAACTTGAACTGAAGCAACAGTTGCAAGAAATGCAAATCAAATAGGTGTTCGATCGATTCGGCACAATACAAGCTATGAATGTATGTGGTCTGCTTATACACGAAATTGGCTTACATGCTAGTATATAATATTGGGTTGTCAGAAAAGTCATGACGTATTTTGGCACCCGATGGCAGTTTTGAAAGTACTAGAAACATGCGCAGCTCTGTTATTGCTAGGGCATTCGACAGGTGCCAGTTCTAGCTGCAGTCTAAAAGGAATAGTGAGCGATTTGGTTGATTTGCGGAGATTTGACATCAAGTTGGAGATGGAAGACCAAACTGTGCATTTTTACAATATTTTACTGTTTTACTTCCGTAAAGGGAAGAACGAGTGTCAAGCCTGCGAAAAGTTGCATAAAGTGTACCGTGATAATGCTCTACAAGAAAGTCAGTGCCAGCGATGGTTCGCAAAATTCCGTGCTGGTGATTTTGACCTCAACGATGCTCCTAGGTCCGGAAGGCCCAGCGAGGTTGACGGCGACCAAATCAAGGCATTGATCGATTCAAACCCACATTACGAGAGATTTAAGACACATTGCACATCATTCAAGCGTTCACGACCACCTGAAAAAAGCTGGGATACGTAAGCAAGCTCGATGTGTGGGTTCCTCATGAACTCAAAGAAGCTTAATGGACGGCGCGTATAAACATCTGTGAAATGCTCATTAAACGTGAGGAAAACTATTTTTTTGAAGTGACTGATAACTGGTGACGAAAAGTGGACTGTGTACAACAATGTGCTGTGCAAACGGTCTTGGTCCCGACATTCTGCTTCACCTCAAACGACATCCAAAGCAGACATTCATTAGCGGAAGGTTCTGGTCTCAGTGTGCTGGGATTTTAAAGGTGTTTTTCGAGTTCCTACCACAGAACCAAACAATCAATTCGAATTTATACTGTCGGCAATTTGAACGGCTCCATCATGCAGAAACGTCCAGAGCTCGTTCATCGTAAAGGTGTGTTCCATCACGACAACGCGAGACCACACACAAGTTTGATTACCTGCAAAAAAATTATTGGAGCTTGGGTAGGATGTGTTGTAACACCCAGCATACTCGCCTGACCTTGCGCCGCCAGACTTCCACTTGTTTCACTCTCGTCAACAGTCCTTACGTGGTATAACGTTCAATTCAGATGAGGCTGTACAGTTTTTCGCCACAAAAGACAGGTCCTTCTATGAAAGAGGCATTCTGCAGCTCACTGAAAGATGGCAAAAGGTTATCGAACAAAATGGGCATGATATCATTGATTGATATTTGTTTTTTCCATCAATAAATGACCTTTGCAAAATATGACTAAAATATGTCATGACTTTTCCAACAACCCAATACATTTTGGACCAATTTGTATATGATAATTGACACTTTTCAGATGCCTTGCATTTGCAGAAATTACTTTCTTTTCAACCCAATACATCTGTGGCAGCATTTGGATGTCATGAGGTATCTTAATATCTCCATGGACCAGGAACACCCATATAAGCTCATGTTTCCTGAGGGAGAGGGCTACTTCCAACAGGATAATGTGTCGCGCCACAAGGCTTGGATCATCTCAGAATGGTTCCAGGTGCAGAACAGGGACTTCAAAATGCTAAAATGGCCCCACAGTTCCCCGAACTTACCTAATCGAACACCTGCAGAATGAGATTGAGAGAGAGCTACTTTTAACCGAAACCCTTCATCCAGCAAACATTTGGCAACTGACAGATGCCATCAGATCCACTTGGCCGAATGCTGTACTTGTAGGACAACATCACTACCTCACTAAACCGAGACTATTTTTAAGGCCGAGGGAGGACCAATATGTTATTAGGTAGGTGCCCATAATAATTTGCTACTTTAGTGTACATTTCCAATGGTGTATAAATGAAAGGAATTGGTCAAAAATTCAATTAATTTAACTTTCATTTTACCATTTTTTTAAACCACATTTGGAGAACAAGAATACTTAATGCGGATCCTGTTAATCAGGTACTTAATAATTTAAGAATCTACGCAAAGGAATTCAAGTCATTAATAATTTAGGAATCTATATTAGGGGTTCTCAATGTGGGGTACGCGGTAAAACTTTTGGGAGTATGCCACGAGAGCTGCACAAGAGGAAGAAAGACAGCAACATTTCTTTTTCGCAGTTCCATGCCCGTAGGCTACAGATTGAGAGGCCATAGGTCATGTGGTCTAATAGTGTCACATCAAAGGTGCTATTAATGGTGTTTTGACAATTGTGTGATATAGAGCTAGCTAACAATGGACTCACTTTTCCAACATCTCCTACCTCAAAGCCAAACATACATGAACAACTTATCGCCCAGTCAAAACATCCATTCTAAGTGAGCGAACGTGCCTTCTTATTGCTATGTACGAGGGTTGTACCGAAAGTAATGCAAAAGTGGACATAAATTTTTTATTAACTGACAGAGGTCGTTCAAATTGCACATATTGGTAGAGTAACTTTCTTTATACAAAGGTCACTCAACAGTTTCCATCACAAGCTATGCATCTGCGCCATCATTGAACCCAACTCTCGAATCTTCTTGAAAACAATTCAGATGTGGACTATTGTACACTTCCTTAGTCACTTTCACTTAGTTTGTACCATCAAATCTTTGTCCCCGGAGACTGTCCTTCATTGAACCGAATAGGTGGAAGTCTGATGGCGCCAGATCTGGGCTTTACAATGGATGGGGGACTACCGACCAGCCTAATTTGCTGAACCTGATTTGTTGCCAAAGATGTGCATGGTCTCGCATTGTCATGGTAAATGACTACCCTTTTCAGATTCTTGAGTGTCTCAATGTACTGCTTTTGGTCACGGTACTGCCATGTTTCAGAAAATCAAGGAGAATGACACCAGTCATCCCAAAAAAATAGTCGCCATGACTTTCTGTGCTGATCACTGGCTATTTAACTTCTTAGGCCTTGGTGAAGAGGTGACGTCATTCCATGGATTTGTTTCCAGATTGTAAAGATAGCCCACGTTTCATCCAGTCACCAGATTGGAAAAAAAGTTTCTTCATTGGCTTTAAACGCTTCCAGCAGATCAGAGCAGACTTCCACCCTTCTCTCCTTCAAATCGGGTGTCAACTGCCGAGGTACCCACTTTGCACACACTTTCCGATACACTAAGTCTTTCACCATCTTCTCTATGGCATGTGACCACAGTCCAGTTATGCAACAAGCTCATAGATTGACACTTTTCTCTCGGCGCAAATCAATTCATCCACTCACTGGCGATTCGTGTCAGTGGTCACAGGTGATGGTCTCCCACTGCGTCGTTTGTCTTTAAAACTGGTTTCCCTTTCTTTAAATTTCTTAATCCATCTGTGCACATTGCTCTTGTCAATGGTGTCATCTCCATTAACATTCTGTAGCCTTCTGTGGATGTCAGACAGCCTACACCTTTCCTTCATCAAGAACTCAACGATGGCAAGTTGCTTCTGCTTTGAATCTATTATTTACCTGCAATGAAGAAGGGTTACTATAGAGGAAAAGTTACTTTTACCAACATGTACTATTTGAACAACCTGTCAGATAATAAAAAAATTATGCCTACTTTTGTATTACTTCTGGTACAACCCTTGTATGTGATTTATTTCACTTGCTTTGTTTAAAGTATTTGTAGTCTTCAGTTTACTGTGAAGTTAAATGAACGTGTTTTGAAGTGCCCTGAAAATGGATACATGGATAATTAAGAAAAAAAGTAACATTGAGTTGGAGCCGATTGCTTCTACATCTAGGACGAAGTCATCATCCCATGTGAGTAAAGAGGTGGATTCACCAGTAACCTAAAGAAAACCAAATGTTAAGAAATCAAGCGATAAAAAATTAAAAAATGTAAGTATCCTTAATCATTTTTACAATTTGACTTGTACATGGACCGGAAATTTAGTAGAACCAAATCCACAGTGCATTGTTTGCTCTGAATACAAAATTTAACATACAAGTGTATATGTTTTATTTTATCCCATTGTTATACTATAACAATTTTATTTATTTATACAAGGGGTACACCAGTTATAAACACATTTCCTGGGGGTACATGAAGCATAAAAGGTTGAGAACCACTGATCCATATTATTACAGACACATGTATTCCATTATTACATGTTATATGTACCTCAGCATTTTAATTGTGAACACCAAACAGTTTACATCAAAAATATGAAAATATGCAGCCTAATGATTTTAAAGGATAGATTTTACGTGACTGATAAATACTTACACCATCCATGATTTCTGCTGAAACAGTATATGTTGACTCCTTCAAGTTGCCAGAGTAAATGGCTACTTCTGATATTTCAAATGAATCCTCTGAAATAAATTGATGTAAAATTTTCATTAGTGACCTGAAGCTACAAGTTTACATAAAAATGCTTTCAGTAAAACTGAAGATTTTTTTAATTATGATTTGATCTAAAATTACAACTACAAAAAGATTTTAATACAATGCTTATGTTAACAACATAGTTGCCAACTTTTCAAAATAAAAAAAATTGAGATACTGATGCACAAATGAACGTAATTACAGCCTAATGAAATTTGGCAGCGTGCACATGCAATATCATACATGAGACCGGCCGATGACAAAAAAAGCTGAACTTTTTAACTGGGTGGAAAATTGGGACACGCGAATGCGCGGTGAGCAAATTCAAATACAGCATATATACAATATTTAAGAGTACGCTAGCCATATGGAATTATTTTCTGTAAATTATGTAAGTAAATATTAAAGTGAAGCACATTATTATATTCACAATAGACAAGTAGGGATTTAAGAACAAAATAAAATGAAATATTTAAAAAAATCAGATTTAAAACTTACATGTGAATCTTTACTAGCTAAATCCTGAGGTGAAAAGTATTTGTCTAGGAAAGTTTGTGAATTTAGTCAAGCAATTAGAAACTTGCAAGAATTAGAAACATATATCCACAGCTTAGTTTTTAGTCATTGAAGAAGTCAATAAAGTATTTCTCAATGTAACCTTATAAAATGGCTTGCAAAATTTTTTGCTTGCTTGTGAATATGGTGACATGAATCTCCATCAACGTCAAGCAAGTGGGGAGATTTTCTCTGCCGAATTCTTGTTTTTAACCCTGTTTTTGAGCCTCTCATGACACATTCTTTCCACTTAGCTTTCAAACAAGCAAAACAAATTCCTTCTTAGAGAGAAAGAATGGAAAAAAAAAACCGGAAAGCTGCGTCACGAACTTTTTAGAGGCTTCGGCCCGACGTAATACTGGCCCAAAGCCGTGCCCCCCCCCCCCCACTTAGCTTTCAAACATGCAAAACACATTCTTCCTTAGAAAAAAAAAAAAAAAGGAAAGAAACAGAGTTGTGTCACAAACTTTGTTCAGCGGCTTCGGGCCGACGTTATCCTAGCCGGGCGCAGTGCTTTCTTTCCACTAAGTTTTCAAACTAGCAGAACACATTCCTCCTCCTTAGAAAAAAAATAAAAAAGGTTCGTCACGAACATGGTTCAGAGGCATCGGGCAGAAGCAATTCCGGGCAACAGCGAAAGCACGTCCGAACCAACGTAATTCCGGGCAACAGCGAAAGCACGTCCGAACCAACGTAATTCCGGATCACGGCAAAAGAAGCACATGCGAACTAACGTAATTCCGGATCACGGCAAAAGAAGCACATCCGAACTAACGTAATTCCGGATCACGGCAAAAGAAGACCACCAGGCCTACATAATCCCGCGGCGTCGCGCCATTCTTCCTTTCCACTTAGCTTTCAAACAAGCAAAACAAATTCCTTCTCTTCGGGGGACGGGGGCGGTAGAACGAATTTAAGAAAAGAAAGCTGCGTCACGAACTTTATTTAGACGCTTCAGGTCGACGTTAATCCCGGGCCACGGCGAAAGAAGCACGACGGGCATTTTTTTTTTTTTTGTTCACACTTTGAAACAAGCAAAACAAATTCCACCACCTGAGGAAAAAAAAAAAAAAAAGACAAAGGGCTGTGTTACGAACTTTGTTAGAGGCTTTTACGTCGATTATTTACAAAATCAGTAAAACTTTCTTAATAACAGCGAAAATCTGAATATCCATAATTTTTTTGTTAGTCACCCGTAATCCCGGGGGAAATCCGTAATAATTACGAAGATTCCGTATTTTTTGGCATCCTCCGTAGGAAGAGGATTCACGAGAGCTTCGATTCTCGAACGATCTCAGAAAAGCGGGAACGCATTCGGGTACATTTGCAAATTACAAGAGAGTTTCTGGCGATGACGTCACGGATAGAATCAAGCGGATAGTTTGGCCCTGATAGAATGCAGAGTGGCGATTTCCCGCAAGACATGGGAAGGGCTGCGGGAGTTTCCCTAACGCACGAAGTAGGCGGAGCTTCCACCCTTTGCGCTGCGATGCTCAAGTGACTGACAACCCATCCATTGTTGACAGCATTAAACGAATTGAGCTCCTGACTCCACCCTCCAACATTTCTTCTTGCCCCCGCGTCTGCTCCAAAAGCAACGCTTTCAGCTAGAAAGCGCTTGGTTCTTTTACTCCACAAAAAAGCGGAATCGCGGAATTCCGCTTTTTTTATTTTTCTATAGAACGACCCCCTAAAAAATCCTGAAAAATTTCTCTTCATTTTTGCAATGACCTCGAGAATGACCAAAATGATGCCGAAAAAAGCGGAATTCCGCGAATTCGCGGAAGAATCTCATGTATGGCAATATGAAAGACAATATTTGTCTAAGTTCCGAGACTAGGGCGATATACAACAAAGTTACTGAAGTCTGGCTATGATCTCCCTCAAAGTAGTCTTCTTTGGCAGCGATACAACGCTGCCAGCATTTTTGCCACTGTTGGAACGCTCCCTGGAAGTCCTGTTCGCGAATTGTATCAAGCACAGTCTGCGATTCACGCTGGATCTTGTCCACGGTTTCAAAACAGTGACCCTCAAGCTTCAGATTCATCTTCGGGAACACAAAGAAGTCGCATCCGGCGAGTAAGGTGGGCGAGGAAGGGTAGTCATGCTGTTGCGGCTGCAAAACTGGCGTGTTGCTAAAGCTCTGCAAGCTGCTGCATTGACGTGATGGAGCAGGAAATCTCCACTGTGCCACATTTCAGGTCGTTTGCAGCAAATGAATTGAACTAGTGGTACACAACCCCAGGAATGTCGAAGAACACGCTGAGCATAATTTTGGCTTCGGCCGTGGAGATGCCAGGCTCTTCCACTGCGACGACTGTCGTTTGGACTCCGGGTCATAACCGTAGACTTAAGTCTCGTCCCCAGTGATGACCCGCAACAGGAATGTTGGTTCATTTACCACCTGCTGACAAAGTTCAACATAGAGCACCTTCTGTTCAGGGTTCAGAATCTGTTTCACTGTTCTGAATGACACATTGACGATGGTAGCAATGTCTTGAATGGTTCTCCGACGATTCTCATGCACCAGTTCCCTATTTTTGTCCACATTTTCGGGGGGGTTTTGCTTGTGGGCGATCGCCCTGACATCTCTTCTTTCAGTGCAGTCATGCCACTCTTGATGGGCGAGTCACTCAAAACACCTTGCACAACTCATTGCCATAAGCCTGCTGCAACATTTCACGAGTCTCAGTTCCTGATTTGCCGAGTTTGACACAGAATTTGATGTTCGCTCGCTGCTCTTAGTTTGTAGTCCATACCGAAACCGCAGCTGTGTTCTGCATATGATCCCCAAATATCGTGTAGCACAGCTCCCGATGTTCACAGAACGAGGCCACTCGGCACAATGACTCGTGAAGGTCGCTGCCCTCGACTGCTGCTCACGCATCCACGTACTGCCATCTGTTGGCGGGCTACATACCTAGCCTCGGAACTTTTTGAATGCACTACATAACAAAAGTTACGCAAATAAAAATTTGAAATCAATTCAAAACTACTTTAAAACTTACATGGAATCTTACTACATTTCATGTCAAAGTTAATATATGCAGGGATCATAGCATACTTCTGGAAAATTTTAGGTAAGAATTTTAGGAATTTCAGGAATTTTTAGAAAAATTTTAGGAAAATTTTAGGAGTGTATTTCAATAAAAACTAGATGTATATTTGTATACATCTAGTAAAACAACTTTGTATACATTGTAAAGAGTTTGCTTCACACCCTTCAACCATATATACTGATAGACTGCGCATGACATCAAAATTTCTGGCTCCAACATAAAATCACATGACAACAGTCAAAAAGATGGGTTACACCTGCTGTGCTTATGGTTGCTTTGACCGATATAGTAAAGAAAGTTCTATGATTTTTCATGGGTAAGAAACGAATTAAATACCTAAGTCAATAAAGTTCAATTACTTAACCAGAAACTTGCAGCTATTGATATAGAAATATAGTAACTTAAGAAAAAAAAATGGAATGCATGTTCCAAATTCTTCGCAAATGTTCATCACATTATAAATCACAAAATGTAAACAACACGATCATGCATGTATATAGCTCATAAGTAAACTTACCTGAAGAGTTTTCATTATATATGAGGTGCATTCACATAATACACCGAAAACACTGAAGTTCTGCAGCGTAAATTAGTAATCATAACAGCATTTGTACACGAAATTTGGAGTCTGATGATGACGTGCCCAATGTTTGAGCCATGGCGGCTTTGATGCAGCTATTGCCAATGCGCAGTCCATTAGTATATATGGTCGAAGTTCACACCCAAATTTTTTGCATAATGTCTAATGTCTAAAGTTTAAGTATGATTTACTTCTAATGTTCAGTTCTTATCTTTTCACGTGTTATTATCATATTCAAGTATATTTACCACATTCAAGTTTCACTTTGAACATTAATATGCTGTTGAACCAGAAGCAATTCACGATTTTCACAGTAAAGTTTTCAGGTTTCACATTAAACTATAATATCCTAAAAAGGTAATTGAAAACCAAGAACTATGTACAATTGTTCACTGAATTACTTTTTTCATATTATTGTTTTAACCTTTTCCTGATTAGCCTATCTTTTTCTGCTTCCACCACAACTAATTTACTTTCAGTTTTCTTTATTTCAGCTGAACCTTGTATGATCAAGTTAGAGGCAACTGCTATTTCAACAGTATTTTGTTTTTCTACAGCTTTTCTCATTCTTTCTGTTCCCTCTTGAATTACTGCTAGGGAGGCTTCTTTATCTTTTTTAAGCCTATTTATTTCTGCATCATTTTCTTTTATTTTGTCATCAAACTCAGCTTTTCTTTTTTCTCTAGCTGCTTTTCCTTATTTTCCCTCTCTTTCTTCAAAAATAAAAGCATAACAAACAGCGCGAAAACTAGCTCATAAATAGAATATTTGAAACACTCTCAATGTATGCACTCTCAATTATTAGGGATGGTAGAGGGGAAGGGAATAGAACTGTCCAAAATTAGCATGTTTTCGTTGCGCTAGGGCGCTTAAGCACGGCTGAATTCCTTCAGATACCCCCAATGTTCAAATGATTGAAATGTGCTGATGTTCATGGAATGAAATGGTTGATCAGCTATGATGACCGCATAAAAGTTCGGGGTGGGGGGGGGGGGCTTTATTTTTTTTATTTTTTTAGTTTATGCAACATTTTACATCACTCCAGTATTTATCTTGTCATCATCAACAATCGCAATGCAACTACCGCTTACGATCGCGGATATCAGCAACCGAAAATCTGCCATATCTCTAAATGATATAACACACAGTATCCTGTTACAGTGTATTGTAATTGAAAAAAAGGATGTGGAAAAAAGAAACTTTCAGAAATTAAGATCATCAAGTCATGCGTTTCAAAAATCTGTTTTCCTTTATAACGTTTAAAAACATGTTTTTGCTTTTTAACCTGTAGTGTAAATAAAAAAACTGTTGATTTTTTTTATGGAATCAGACGTCCGTATGTCTGATTGTCTTCATCTGAGTTCACACTTTAGCTACTGTGTACAAGTAGACCTATTTTTTCAGCTCAAAAATATGTAGTTTTGTATATATTCACAGTATAAGTCATTCCTTATTCCCACAGAACTGAATTCAGATATGCAAAATGAAGATCATCAAGACCCGCCCAACACTATGTTTCTGATTGTCTGCTGTTTATATTCAAGAAATGCAAACATGGATCAATGGTGAATGCAGCAACTATGATTTTTATTTATTACCAAGAAAAAAAAAAAGAGCCGTGAAAGCTGTAAAGCTGAAACGGATATTTCTCTCGACCCCCCCCCATGCACAAAAACATTCCAATTAAGATCAAACAGCAGGAGGACGCGTCCACACAACACAACCTTTGGAATTACCTGATGGAATGGCTTCTTTTCATTTGGCAAATCGCCATAAATCACCACCTGCAGCTCACTGAACTGTCAAGTTGCACCCTTCCTCCTTCACTTTAACTATAATAGAAACTGTAAAAAAAAAAATGCTCCCCAATTTTCGACAAAATTAAATTACCAAATTTACGTCATGATGTTGCAATTTTACTAAAATACGTTTGTTTATCTGCTGAATATTGCTTAAATCCATTGAAAACTTTTTAATTATAGATGATTTTTTTATTAAAACAGTAACTCAGACGTCTGAATAAAAACGTGTTTGTAATTCAAATAGAGTCCATATCATCACAGAAAAAAAATTTAAGGATCACTGTTTAAATAAACCATGGCATCTAAAAAAAATAATTCACTTGCTTTTTCCGTAATTTATAATTACTGTTTTTTTTTCAATCCGATTATGCAACTTTTTTTTTTTTGTTTATTTTTGCATCTGCTAAAGTTCCTAACGGAATTTGGCGAAATTTGCACTACAACTTTATTGTGATGTATCTTAACTACTGTAAAAATTTTACTGTGTTATTTTCAAAATTCAGAAAAATGGATTTCTGAAAATATTCTCCTAGTCTTTTTGTGCTGTGGAAGTGATAAACAGGTGTTTGCTTTCTTCCCAACCAAGGGCTTCAGATCAGCGCTCCCAGCTGTCAATCAACCGTTGCTATGGTAACACCCTTTCTGCTGGAGGCTCACTCTGTCCAAAGAGGCGCACATACTTGTCCATAATAAAAATTACCAATGCTAACTTTTAAAGTTTTAAACCGATTCAACTGGAATTTTGGAAGCGAGCTTCTGTAATCCAATTACAGTGAATGTAAAAATTTCAGCCACTTTCGTGAAAAATTCGCAAAGATAGTTTTCTTATTTTTTATCATAAGTAGTGGAAGTCTCTTGAGGGGAGGGAGGGTGGCATGCACATAAACAAGAAGAAGATGAATGTGTTGTTCAGGCATACTCCTCACTGGTGGATGCCAGCTGACTTGGTACATACGCAACCCCCTGCAAATGCTAAATGCCTCTTCTTCCCCCTTCTGTTCTCAATTGTCGGATGGACATCAAGCTCCCCTTCGACCTACTAGTAATCATCCAATTTTATTGCACTGGAAGTAGTGCCTTTTTTTTTCTTTTTTTTCCCCCCAGCCAAATTAGGATTTGGTGCACATCGGAAACCGCTGCCGGTGGTTTCTTTGAGAACAGAGAAAAGGAACTTTAAAATATGAAGGGGTAACAGTAACACGATTTCCTAAAAGGGCATTTTTTAAGCACTAATTTCAAATTTCAAGGCTTTTCAAGACGGCATTAAAAAAACACCGTTTTTTCCAGGATATTCAGGCCTTGAAAACGTAATCATGATTTTCCAGGACTTTCCAGATTTTCAAGCACGCGTGCGCACCCTGCGTAATGGTAAATTTATTGGCGTTAATAACGGTTGTGTTTTTAATAAATAAGCTTACGAAAATTTTAGGATGAATAGCAAATTTTAGGTATAATTTTAGGAATTTAAGGAGGGTCACAAAATATTAGGAATTTTAGGAGGAATGCGATCCCTGTATATGTAATTATATACTACTGCACTGCCACATCTTTTCAATCGTTTTATTATGATTAACAGCGCCATCTCTGGCTTGGATATAAGAAGTTACCTGGCGTGGCATACACGCCTACAGTTCATGGATACTGTCCTCAGGTATCTGAAAAGTTACATGCCCAGCTGGGCATGTGCAGAAATTATTCACCTGCCCATGTAGTAAAAGCCGGATGACCAAGAAAATTTATCTTTTAAGTAACAAATCAGAACCCTCTTTTTTTTAAAAAAAAACTTTTTTTACATGTTTTGCATTTTTTGTTTTAAGGGTCTGTATTCAAAATCTTCAATGCACAAAAGCGTGTGTCTGAAGTTTTATGATGCTGAAATTGGTATGAAATGGTGTGATGATGAATGAGAAATTTAGTAATTCTGCCACAATTCTTTCATTGAGATTTTTGTCATTTGTCACTAAACACAGGAGGCTAGTTACATCAGAAGCATGTTTCCTGTTGCTGACTATTAACAACATTTGGAGCAAAACTACATATGGTTCAACTTTTTGGACCTAGAACATGATATAATTAAGGAAGTGATATTCAAGCCCTGGGTATAGCATGCCAGATGGTGTCCAAATTAATTATTATGGGCCACTTCAACATTCTGGGATAGGCATAGGTGGGTCCCATCTTGTCCCAAACATGTTTGATCAGGCTGGCCATGGAAGGGTGTCTGCATTACGGCAGCAGGCCTGGGAGGGCCGTGCCATGTGTGACCAGACATTATCCTGTTGAAATTTTGCTCAGTGATGCAATAACAGGAATGGCAACATGTCCTAGAATATTGTTGATGAACCGTTGAGCTATGAGGGTGGTACTGAGGACTACCAAGGGTAGTCCAGCTATCGTAGGAAATGGCTCTCCCAGACAGTTGCTCTCAGTGTGCGAGCCACGTGCTGCTGTTCCACGGTCTGTGGTGCCGAGTGCAAACCGTCCCTCATCACTGAAGGCAACACAATACCACTAGACACTATCATATGCTGATCGGGTCTGATACCACTGCAACGGCTGCAGTTGATTCACGCTGATCAGTGGTAGGTGGCCTCAAATGCCACAAACCATCTGGCAGCGGTACAGATGGCTACTTCTGTACCTGTAGGCAACACATGGTTCACTGACAAATTCGGTTGTTCGTGCCGCTCTCGAAAAATCGTGCAATCCTTATGTTCTGTCACTGCCCTCTGCCGTCCACTGCCACCAGAGCGCTGGGTTGTGCTCTCCTTGATCCATTTGCACCAACATCTCCAATTGGAGTGTCGCTCCAACCCACATATGCCTGACCAACCATTGGTGATTTGGTGACTTGACCAACCACCTTCTCTTAGCCCAATGTTATGTTCTCTCTCAACTGCTCATATTGTGACCGGATCCAACATCGAAGCATCCTCACAGTCCGTGGAGATTAATGCAGCTGCAATCTGCTTTGACTTTAATATACTGTCCTCAATGCACAGTTCCCATGTGTTGTGGTCATTGGTCAGTATTTTTTAATCATTTGCATATTTGGACTTGAGGTACTTACTTGCAGGATGAGTTTCATCAAGATCGAGCAACTTCCTCGGGGTGCTTCGTTTTTTTGCAGAGTATTTCTAAGCACTCATTTTTTACTTCGTTTTCTCCCAAAGTGCAGTGATCACTTCTCAAAAGTGATCACTGCACTTTGGGAGAAAACACGGACCTTCCATGTTCGACTTTACCTTCACAAAATGGTACATGCATGCATACCTGCCAACATTGGCAAGAACCTTGTCAGTAGTAACTAGTATTACTATTGTGCAGCACAGATACCTTTCTTATAAAACGATCTGCCTCTTTGTGAAAAAGAAATACGCGACACAACATAACATTACAACAGACTATACTAATCAAACAAACTTAACACGCACGAAACACGAAGTTGATTTCTCCTGGTGAGGGCACGATAGGTAACATTGCAAAATTTGAGTTTGAAACTTCCACCAGTAAAAATCAGTCAGATAAGCTTTGAATTACACACTCAACAGACAGGAAATCCAAAATTTGTAAAAAGTGCAATTTTTACAAATTTTCCAACTTAGTTACTCCCGTTTTTCAGAATTTCCCCCTCCCTTGTCAAGCGTAAATGCAAAAACTTATGGAACAGGGCCGATATTAACAACACAGGAGTGGGAAAATGGCGGGGAGGGGGATTATGGGAGAAATCTTTCATCCGTTTAACTCTCAGACTTGGAAATTTCCCCCCTATCTTCAAGTCAGAGATCAAACTTTGAGACCCTATTGCCTTTAACAACCCTACCCTCTGGGTGGATATTTTAGTCGAAAGACTCTAGTCTTCCTTTTAATCCAGACACAGGAAAGAAAACTGGATTACGTGAAGTCTTCCCAGACTCCTAAACCTAAAGATTTCACCATTCCTTTCAATATTTCTAACCAAACGCTCTCTCGAGAGGAAACTGAAGTTTTGGAACTTGGACCAAAGTTCTGCTTCTGATTGAGGCCAAACCCAAAAAGCGTTATTTCCGAGTTTGAGACCATAATATCATGAGCTCCAGAAGACAACAAAGACGAATTACACCAACTGTGTTGTTCTAGGTTAAAATCTTGGTACAATCAGAAGCAATCGTTTAATAATTTCAAAATTCCAAGGATGATTTCCAACCTTAGAAATGACCACACCATAATATGCTGATGCTAACTGACAAATCCAGCCAACTAGCTATAATGGATGCAGCAGACTATAATAAAAAACTAGAATTTATATCCGATTTCTGGATCTATAATTTTATGAAGGGATCCTCTAAATTCTTGGATTGCCAGGTAAAAAGAGCTGCAAGGTTAACTGCTATTCCGGATGATCTCACGAAAGCCGCCAAATTACCGCCTGGCCCTCAGATCCCAAAATTCTTCCGAAGACCTAAGCCCGGCAATCCATTGAGAAGATAGTGTCCAGAAGATTTGCACCGGCATACCATCTAGAGAAAGAATTATTCAAATTCCTAACTAATCATCTACCAGAATCTGACTTTATAATAACTTCCCACTCAGATACTCTAGATTTCATCACCGAAATCAAGCAGCTCATTATTCAACAACGCGACATTATCGGCAGTTTCGACATAGTTTCTCTTCTTATCCCCGTACCGGAAGCAATCAGAACATTGAAAAAGGTTATATCTAATTAATCAGTTTATTCTCAGGAGTCTTGCTACAGCATCTTCAAATTAATGGACTTTGTCTCATTCCAGCTACTTCAGTTTCCAAGGGCAAATTTATAAACAAGTAAATAGAGTTCCGATGGGATCTTTGCCAACTTTCACCGGTCCTCGTGGAAGCAATACCTCACCCCATTCAGCAACATATATTCATCAACACCACCTGGCTACGATATGCAGACTACATTTTTCATATTGACGCACGAAAAGGAGACCCCGTTTTTCCTCGATAAAATAATTATATACACTGTACGATTAATTTCACCATGGCGCTTGAACACAATGGTGGTACCTTACCTTATCTCAAGGTCTCAGTGGGCAAATCACATGACAACCGCCTTCATACGGAAGTTATTTATAAACCCACCTCCATTCCCAACCTGATGCTCAACAGTTCATTCTGCCCTGATGATTACAAGATGTCTTTCTTCCGTTCTCGAATTAGAAGAGCCTTTCAGGGTTGCAACTCATATCGGCTTTAAAAATTCCCAGTTTTCCAGAAGATATTACGGGGAATTTCAGGTAAAATTTGCAGATAATGATTTTCAGGAGCTTCAGTACATTCCAGAACATCCCTTTGGACAAATTTTTTTATTAACTGGGAAATCAGGTCATACAAGGCTTCATACAGGAAAGGTATTATCGGTTTCGAAGTCGAACTTTTTAAGAAATAATTGATGCAACAAATTGAAAATTCCAACTTTGCTAAAATAAGTTTATCCATGCAAGCTTTTGCAACTTTATCACAAGTAAAGGTATTAGGTAGCAATCTAATACTATCTGTGTACTTTTTAACGTCTGGGAAGACCTGAACAGCTCGCTGAGAAACAGCTGCATTTTCCACCCATCTGACATGGCAAAACTTCAGAGGAAATTTAGAACTTTCAGTAATGGCAAAATAATCAGCACACCTATGCATTAAAATTATATTTAATAACAATACTGGGCAGAAGAAACACTGCGAGAAAGAAATTAGGATTATGGGGGAAATCTTCACTCCCTTTTCGAAAGATGAAATATCGTCCCCCAGACGGAAAAGACCACCACTACCAATCGCCCCAAAATTTGTTCAGTTATGCATTGATCTTTAGGATAACCCAAATTATGACAGAAAAGAAGAAATTCTTTGAAGACGTGACACTCTCATCCCTGAAGATGGTACAGAAGAATTTTCAGCCCGTCGAGTTTCCGTTTTCGGAAATTTTTCTTCCGTTTTCAAACTGAAATACAAATATTTATGGAAGAAAATTATATATAACAATACTGAAAAGAGGCAACATCGTAGGAAAACGAAATTACGATTACGGAAAAAAATCTTTATTTAGTTTACTTCCATTTTTGACAGACGAAATACCGTCCCGATGCGTAATTACGCATTTTGGTGAACTCTGCCCACACCCCAAATTTTTTACCCCCAGTTTTGCATCTATCTTGAGAATACCCAAATGATGACTGAGAAAGCAGAATTCCGCGAATCCACAGAACAATATCGCATGAGTAAGAAGTGACTAAGAAACAGAATTTTATGGAAAATTAAAGTGAAAAATCAATACTGCGTTGCTCACTCTGCCATGAAACAATTTTACAGGGCACAGAAACGGCGCGGATTTCACCGCGGACAGATTAAGTACTAATCTAGAAATTTAATTTCGTTTAATAAGAGGGAAAGGGGCGAAAACAATTGGTCTATTGATTAGTTTTGAAGAAGTGTGTATTAAAAATAGGCAAACATGCATTTCGTTAGAAAAAAAATCTTCAAAAATGCGAGGTCGCTCCTTTTTAACTATTACCGAAGATACGAAAAACGAGGAACTTGATCAGAAAACATTAGAAATAAAAAATATAATCAGGCATAAGAAAAAAAAATGGGGGGGATACTTGGACAGAAAAATTATGCAAAAACAAAAGATGACTTGACTTCACAACACACAAGAAATATTTCCTAAAATGTTTAACAAGAGTTAGAATCTTGAAAATAAACTTTTCACAGATGCTTAATAATGTTATTTCATTGCGATTTTAGATTTCCATAGCATACTCAATATTTTCCGTTGTCCGTAGTGGAGAGACTATTTCCATAGTAATTACGTAAAAACCTTAGTACTTGGAATCGCTGAATCTTTCCAACGCATGGTCTTACTCAGCGTCGGAGAATGTTGTGTGCCGAAGTACCGATGATGATGGGGCACAGCGATTCTGGAGCACAATGGCGCAAAATCTGCCTTTTGTAGCAAGACTTGTTTTGGTGAAAATTGGCGCAGGTAACTAACTGCATACGCATTACACAAAAAATTATCAGTTTAATTTTTCCTGACTTTCCCCTGATTTTTCCAGTCAGCTGGCAACCCTGGCCTTTGCTGTCTCATCCGAAGTCCATTCTAGACAATCCGAACTAAGAAACATCGAATTGGCCACTGAGGCAGGATATAAGTCAAACCAGATGCATAATATCGAGAAAGCCAGAACCAGCCATTCTAATATTTATATGATGCAACTTTGCTACCTGGGCTCTATTTCTCTACATACCAAATGTTTCCTATCAACTCAAAAATGCACTCAGGATGATGAACTTCAGTGTTGGCACAAGGTCTCTGGCATCTTTGTATACAATGGCTTAAGAGAAATATTGACAAGCCCTCTCTACCCAATGAGGCAGGTGTTTATGCCATCCCATTACAATATACGGATGGCTCCAGGCAATACATCAGCATGACCAAACGTTCGTTTGGAATTAGAATCAGCGAACATAAAAGGGATACAAGAGACTAAAAATAACCACTGCCCTATCAAGAAGTCACCCGACCCTAAATGGAGTAATGTTAAGAAATCAGCTTCATACTCCACACCCAAATCTACTGCCCTTTGCGAAACCTTGGAAATCTTGACCAGCTGCGAGGCTTGCATTGCCACGTATTTGAAATCAATTCTTCAAATAATGCGGCGTTTTCTACCATGGATGCCCAACCAACGTGACCTCGTTTCTTCGAATTATCACGTTTGCATCTATTCATTTATTGTCTAGTCAAGTCACAGAGTTCAAATTGTTGAAACTTCTATTATCCGGTTTGCAGTTACTTTTAGAACTTTAACCTCATTAAAAAAGGGACTTAGGGACCAAAATTTCCAAAAAAAAACAAAAAAAAAACCGGGGCTTTTAGGGATCAACATTTTCTGCACATTAGAGAAAACTATTGGGAAACTCAGAAAAAAATTATTAAAACCACTACCAATTATTTGCCAGTTCAGAGTACATCTGAAATGCATGTCAAATACAAAATTGATTAAATTATGAAATGGAATAAAACAATAAATATTGTCAAAAAAAGTGTTCTTTATACTAGATACTATTTATGTTGAATTGTTATAATGAAACTCACATAAATGCTATACACAGAAGTGCCAACTTTTTGAGCTGTCCATCAGTAATTGTAAGTAGAGACGCGTTCATGCACCACAATATACTGCCAAAACTTATAATTTTCTCAAAGATGCAAAAATAGTGCACACTAAAAGAAAAACTAATCAGAAGATATATCGCTTTCCTCCTGTCAGTTGTCCACACTTTCATTAATAGACACACAAATTGGTAAGATGCAAACTGCATCCAGCTGATTTTTTCAGTATTAAGAACACCCACCTGGGGAAAGGATGATACAATGAACTCAAGTGTCAGAAACTGGCTTTTGCAGTGAGTTTCCACATATTAAAGTTTCCACTTTTCAGTGGAAACTTTAATATGTATTCACAGGCCAGAATAAAATCTTTGCATATGTACACCTATAAAAGTACTTGCTTTTATGTAAGCTCTTCTTCCAGCCACAATTACAGAATCAATCATCTTTTTGTAAAATCAACATCTGCATATGTACAAAATATGCTGTCTATACATGCAATAAAAGCAAACGTCTTCAATAAGCAAATTAAAATCAATTTATTTACAAATTAAAAGTGGTTAAAAGACTAGATTTCTTTTACAATCCTTGGAGGACAAGGTTTTGCTGGACTCTCCACTTCAACCATTACTAATAATCAGGTATGTCGATGATATGCTACTTTTTTGGCCCTACTCACTTCCCCAACTAGATGTTTTCATTGACTGCTTATCTTCACTTTTTCCCACAATAAAATTTACGAAAGAACTTGAGCAGGGGGGTAAGCTACCTTTTCTTGATTTTTTTTGTTATCAAGGGACCTCAACATTCACCAGATTAAATACTCCGTGTACCGAAAACCTACGTTCATACCATGTATCATACCGTTTAACTCTTCTCACCCCCTGAGCAAAAAGCATCATCACTTCGATTTCTAATCAAACGCACATTCACACACTCTTCTTCCAACAAAGCAAGACGGGACGAACTCTCTTAGGCTTCAACTTTGGCACGGATCTTCGGCTACCCAGAGCACTACTTTCCCGGTCTATTGAGAAGGTTCACCAGGTTGAGATTCACGACCTTGTCCACGGACAATAAAATCACTAGATACGTTGGAAAGGTGGATTATCTCCCTCCAATAGTTGACATTCTCAAGATATGCCATAGGCATAATTTGACATTTGGAGTTTGCACTAAAAATGTATTTACTTTACTGAGAAATGACAGAGATAAAGTACCCAAACTCATGAAATATGGTGTATACTGCATTCCGCTCGCCCATGAGGATTCGGGTGTTATTGACAAATTTTATATAGGTTCTACAATTAGGACTCTGAATACCCGGTTGGGTGAACACAAGTACACCCTAAGGACAGAAACTATTAATACTGCCTTTACTATAGCTGTTAAACAGGATGGTTACACCCCTGTTTGGGAGAATGTTAAAATCTTGAACTCCAATGTCAACAAAAAGACTTTTCAGAAAGTTTATATATCATTGCATACAGAGACAACTGTTGTAATTTAGATCTCCCCACATTTGTACCAAGACCTTGGCGAAAGATGGTTGCTCCACAAGAGACTGACACATGAGGAATTTTAAAACATCGGAATAGTACATTTTTGTAAATATTTTGTATTCTTATATTTATGTTATATTGATTTTGGAATTGAAATTTTACAGTTTGTGCTTATACTGTGACATCATGGTCTGTTGGTGACGTGGTGCACGATGGGTCGTGTTATCAAGTATAAAAGGGTTGACTCTGTTGGATCCCGTGGCGCATTGACCAGTAGATGGGGACGGGAGATCCCCGAAAGCGCTAGTCTGCTTTTAACCGCTTTTAATTTGTAAATAAATTGATTTTAATTTGCTTATTGAAGACGTGGTTTGCTTTTATCACATGTTTAGACAGCATATTTTGTACATATACCATTCCATGTGAAAATATTTCCATACCTGCCAACTTACGAATGTTGACATTAGTACAATTCTTCATTAAAATGAGTACAAATTAGTATAATTCTTAATGTTAAAATTAGTACAGTATTTACCTACTGAATAGGTAAATTATGTTTAAAACTAAAAGCTGTAAAAGGGCATTCTGAATTTTCTGCTATAATATTTTAAGTACCTACACCAAAAATTTATTTCTATGCACAATAGCTTATCTAGAAGCTTTTTAATAAATGGTGCTGAAATGGTATTTGAAATAAATGCCATTGATATTAGTACATTCATAAAATCAAAATATTTCCTGTTTTCTAGGCAAATGAAATAATCACAAACATACAGTAGTTGAAGTAGGAAAGCATAAATGAGAATATTCTTTAGCCTTTTTTTTTCTCTTGTTCAAACGGAATTTGCATCACACAGAATATCCCTACTATTCATTTGGAACATATGGTGAAAACGTCTTATGTGGAGATTCCAAGGTATTGAAGTTTTTAACTATTTTGATTACTATTCAAACACTTCATATTTCTCTTTACACATTTTATCTGCTTAAGAACATATTTACAAAATAAAAAAATAAAAACAAATTCACAATGCTTTTTTTAATAATTCATTTAGATGCCTGACTGGGCACCTTTTTTTCCTTTTCGCACAGGCCAATAGTTTAAATAGCCTGGGAATCTAGGGCATAGTGTTTTGGAACCTAAGGCACAATTTTATATACAAGTAACTTTTTTTTGTTATGAGATACAATCAATGAATTCTGGAATATCAAAATTTTCACACAATTTTTAAATGAATTTATATACTTTTCATTGCAGCATCATATTCATTATTGAATTACAGCTACACTTGGCTGCTAGTGCATCAGGAAGTTAGATGCAGCAGACTTTGCCTTTTTAGGAATGTTTTATCGTACTTTTGCTCATAGCAGTTTCCTTTTTGCATACTTTTCACAATCAATAAATTCTGCAAGTTGGAGTCTGACAATGAACTGCGGAACTGTGTCCTTGTTTTTTTAACTTGACTAAAAATTAGTTCACATTCTGCAGTTCCATGAGGAATGGTTATGATAGATAGCATAACTGTTGATAGTCTGTTATATTTCAAACCTTCATCCAGTGCCTTTAATTCACTTAAAAGGGCCCACTTCGTATCAATTCTTTCTTCGTTAACAATATTTGCAGGCAATCTATCTGAAGGGCACAAAATTCAGACTGGAGCTTGTCTATTGCTTCCTCTTGGCTCTCTCCATCCTTAATAGGCAACATTATGGGAAATTTATTAATAAAATATTTAACATCTGTGAACACCTGGTTTTCAAAAGAAGAAATGTTAGCAACCTGTGCATGTTTCAGAAACTCATCATTGAAGGGGAATTTGTGCAGAATGTAGTCACAGCAAGTGATAAAATATGTTCTTACAGCAGAGTAAAATGTTGATTTTTCTAAAGCCTTTAAACCATTAATTACCTTAGATGCAGCATTACCTATCAGCAATTCAGAATCATCCTTTTGATTACATTTGTCACTATATCTGATTTTCAACAATGAACAGTTTTTAATAATCTGTGGTTTAATGAATTTAACAAGTAGATCTTTGAACATGCGCATTTAACAGTGATCTTAAGATGTGGATTTTAGGAGTTGTTGACTGCAAAGTTACATTTGTACTTTCAAAAGTGGGTATCACAAAATCCAGAAAAAGACAATATGCCTTATTAATGTCTGATGAAAGGAACATAAATATCCTTTCTGCTCCAGTTAAGATGGTTTCAGACTGGTACATTCTTTTTCAGAAAACTTCTTTTTATAACACGGCTCACCTGAGGAAATTGCTTTATTTTTCTGTACATTAACAAGAAGGGCACTTAATGTTTTGGTGCTCATTATTCGGCAGTAGTTTGTGAGGTTTTTCCTTACTATACTAAATATTTTCTCTGTAGGGGAATTGCTGTGAGGGATAGTCAATATTGCCAACATTAGTTTTGGCAATGCAGAATACTTGGGAAGGCCAGATGAATCCTTCATCTTAGATATTTCATTCCATGCCATATCTGCTCTAGGATATCCAGCTTCATCAATATCATAGTCTGGGAATATAGCATGAAACAAGGGACCAGCATGATCACAGCTTGCTATAGGTAGGTTATGCTCCACAACGAACGTAGTGAACAGCAATTCAGCATTTATCACACTATTTTCATTCTTTTTTGCAAAAAAATTATCCCAAGGCTTTTATTGAGTCTTTCATTTTACATAATCTTCATGTTTTTTTTTTTTGACTGGATATGCCTTCGGCAATCATCTTGTCCTACGTGGGCTACTGATTACTCCTTACGGGGAAATTTTCGGGCGGCCTAATTTCGTTTTTGGAAATCGTTGCCTACAATTTCAAGCTAAAATTATGCAATGAAATTATATTTAACAATACTGAACAGAAGCAACATCGCGAGAGAGAAAAACTATGATTACGGGAAAGATCTGCACTCCGTTTAGCTTCCGTTTACGAACGTTTAAAAAGACAAAACAACGTTCCCAGACGTAATACGAACCCCCGCCCTAACTAACAACCCGACAATTTCTTCATTTTTGCATCGATCTCGAAAATGACAAAAAAAGGGGGGGGGGGAGACTCCGCGAATCCACGTACGAATCTCACGTACGAATTAACCGCTGAATCGATTTCGAATGGCGTAAGATTATGCTAAAATATCGATAACCGGTAAATTTTAACTTTTGGCGCAAAATTAGCGCAGATTTGTCAAAATCGCAATTTTTTAGCGGAATGGTGCAAGAACAATGTTTTGGTGTGGGCTGGTGCAAAACTCGCAGGTTTGGCAGCCCTGACTGATTAAGACTAGTAAGTTATTGCTGCGATTTTCAACTTTTTTATTTTTTTTGACTTACAAAAATTAATAAAACAGGTTATTTTTCGCAAAAAATACAGAAATTTTTCGAACGGCAGAAGAACGCGAGTTTTGGTCGGAAGAATGTATAAAAAATCGAAAGACTTCTGCCAAAATCGGAAGAGTTGGCAGGTATGCTCTATTACATCCCCCCCATTCGCTTTCATGACCTGTGAAGATTCACTATCAAGATCTTCACTTTCGGAAGATATTGTGTGCGTTGCACGGTGGCTAGTTTTCTGGCTTGATGTTGCTTGGCCAATATCACTCAGATGATTCAAAATCATTACTATCACTTGGCAAACTTTCACTCTCACTACAACAAGCCATTTCAAATAACCTTACAAAACATTTCACGCAGTAGGAAAAAGCACGTCTGCTAGTCTGAGGAACAAGCTGTCAAAAAAGTCATCCTTCGCTAACACTAGTTTGGAAAAAGAGGAGGATTCGTAATTCACGGAGTTTTGCGATTGTGTCTGTTTGGGAAAAAAAGAAATGAATAATGTGAAGAGCTGCTAGTAATAAAACAGCGCATTTCGTTCTGCCACGCGGCGAAAGTCCGAAAAAAAAAAAAAACCACCCGCCATCACCATGGGTTACGACGAGTTGCGCGTTATTGCCCTTCGAACGGGCCTCGAAAAAGTGATTTCCGATAGTACGACGTTTTTATACGCAAGTCACCAACAAGGCCAAGTGAACAGCCCTGCCTCAATAAAGTAGGAAAAGTTTTGGCTAAAGTAGCCTTTCTCCCGTCACACGGAAAAAGCGCGTAGGAAGCGCAAACTATTTCACGATACGACTCTTACGGCATATTACAATTCTTTCGATAATATCGCTATTTCGCGATATGATTCATGGAGATTCCATATCAAAACGATATGATTGATAATCATCGACACTGATACTGCCATCTGATACGGAAAATACTCGGATCAAAATCAAACGCCGACGAATCGGCCGCATCGCACTAAAAGGGGAAACAAAAAAGGATACAAAATTGAGATTCTCCAAAACGCACTGAAATCCGTAATTCTTCCAACCTGTCCGTAATTCCGTAATCTGACTATGTAACCCGTTAACCGTAATAATTACGGACAATCCGTAATGGTCGGCACCTCTGGATGAGTAGCATTTTTCATGCATAAAATTTTCACACACTCACAGAAATTACATGTTATTTTTACTTTTTAACATTTTCAGGAAAATTCGTACATTTATCAAGTATTCCGTACAATCGTACAATACGGTCAAAATTCTTACATTGTACGGATGATTCGTACAACTTGGCAGCTATGTATTTCCAATATCAACATCTGCAATTGATGCTGATCCACCTAGAAAAGCTGAAAGTTTAAAATACTGCACCAATAAATGCCAGGTGCTTCTTGTTGCAAAACTACATTAATAGAGGTAAAGATGGGGTGCACAAAATATTTGTGTACAGCTAATGATTAAGTCTTATTTTCTTAAGATCTCACCAAAATGTACAATTTGTTGGATTTCTGTTAATTTTCATTATTTTATTATGAACTAAATAAGTTGGCCCCATAGTATAAAACATTTCAGATAAACTCCTGGATGGGGTTTATCTGAAATGTTTTATACTATAGGAGAGATGGATTCATACCGAATTCGGTCAATAGTGCCCTCCACAGGTATGAGTGGACCCAGAGAATGCCATGAAAACCCCACCAGCTTGTGTTCTGCCAGCAATGGTTGAAGAATGTCTGTTCTTAGAAGTTTCTCGCCTTATATATACACCAACGTCCATCCGTTCGATGAAGAAAGCGTGACTCATCGGGGTGGCAATCCTTTGCCAATCAGCAGAGGTTCAATGCCAATACTGCTGTGCAAATGCAAGCCTTTCTTGCAGATGCACCTTCGTTAGCATAGGTGCAGTGACCATCCGTCTGCATCGGAGCCCCATACCCAGCAGGGTTTGCTGAACTGTCATTTTGGACACACTTCCGGTAGCCTCCTGGTTCATTCGGTCCATGAATTGCTCCACTGTAGTGTGTCAATCGGCTGTCACGCACCTTCGAAGCCAATGTTCTCCTCTCACATCAATGGTGCGTGGTTTACATGTCGCTTATTCGCAATAGTGCCATCTCCAATTATACTTTAAAAACATTTCGCAGCAGAAACACTCCTCAACAAAGAAAGAATTTTTCAAATCGGACTCTTAGAAGCAGAGATTTGGACAAATGTAAGATATGAATCTACATCCCCTGGTGGGAAAAACATGCATTTTAGGAAGAAAGTATTCTCGAAAGGTTTTTTGATGTGAGCATATTGGTCCAAGAAAAAAAAATTTAGTAGTTTTCATCAAGAGCTCAGATTTTGCTGCAAATACATCAGAAGCAGAAATTAAATCTTATGGCCCTTGTTGGCCAAACCATTCTTTACCAAATATTAGAAATTATATGAAAAAAACATTTTTCAAGTCTGAGTTTTAGAAACTGAATCGCAATTTACCTTTGCAGCCATTACCGGAAAGTCTACGATTTACTTGAAAATTTTGAATTTATAAAAAACATTTCGCATCGGAAACGCCATCCAACAAAGAAGGAATTTTTCAAGTTAGACTCCTAGAAGTAGATATTGACAAAAATAAGATATACATCTATGCCCCTGATGTAGAAGTCATGAATTATTTTAAGAAAATATTTCTAAAAGCTTTGTCGACGTAGGTAGTTTCAGTCCACAAATGATTTTTTTTTTTTCCAATCGATTTCAGAAGCTCAGGAGTGGAAATTAAGACTTATGCCCCCTGATAGCCAAACCATTTTTTACCAAAAATTTAAATCATATGCAAAGGATTTCTCATCAGGAGCTGTAGCCGCAGCAGAAAGAATTTTCCAAATCTGAGTTTTAGAAGCTGAGATATCGGGGATACACAATTCACCTTTACGCCTCGTCGCCTCATAGAGTTAACGAATTACTTGAACATTTTGAAATTATATGAAAAACATCACACCCAAAACTATCCAATGAAGGAAGAATTTTTAAAATTGGACCATTACAAGCAGAGATATTGACAAAACTAAGATATACATCTATACCCTGGTGGTGAAACCATGCATTTCTTAAAGAAAATATCCCTGTAATGTAAGTATAAATGGCACTGTGATTGACCAGCTCAGATTTCACGGCAAATAAATACTTCAGAAGCAAAAATTAGCCCTTATGCCCCAGGTGGCCAAATTATTCTTTACCAAAAGTTAGAAATTATGGGCAAAAGAATTTCCATCAGGAGCTGTATCCGCTGAAGGAAAAAATATATAAAAGTGAAAGTTTGTACATATGTTTGTTTGTTCGCTATACAAATCTAGTTTTCAACTTAGAACCACTAAATTTGGTATACTATCTCATTCATGGTACTCTAACTTAGACCGTAGAAGGGTTTTGGAGGGGATCAGAGCAGGGGGGAGCTCATGCAGACAAAAATTTAGTAAAAAGTTAGTTAATTTAGAACCAAATCTGGTATATTATCTCATGTTACTCTAACTTAGACCGTAGAATTGAAATAAATTTACTGGAAAATTATAGGAATATATTTTTCATTCATAGAATTTTACCTGCTGAACTTGGCGATTCCACAAATTTTACTCGGGAAACACTGGGTACCCCTGCAAGTATGGAACCTTACATTCCTAGGTGGTTAAACCTTTGTCAACTGTGCGTAACAAAATGCTCCATCTGTTTCAAAAGCCCTGCCACTCCCATATAATGTATTTTGAATACGACATCTGCATTTACATCCTTTAGTGGCAAAATTGCCCATTGTAAAAAAACTGAACATTCCGTAGTTTCTACGGATTTAGTTGTGTGACTATGGACATTGCTGTCGAAACTATGGATTCTACAAATTTTCATTCTGCTTAAGATGTTTTTCATTTTTTTAGTATTTCATGATATACATGTGATTCTTAAGAGGATTCTTAAAATTCCGCTTTTTTTTTTTTTTTTTTAAAGGTCATGCAGTCCTGGAAAGCTGCATTTAGTGTTTCAAAATGTTCTAAAACGGAGTGAAAAATTTTGCTGTAATCGCATTTTTTTTCTTCCAACGTTGCTTTTGTGTCTAGTATTCTTGTTAAACATTTAATTGCATAAATGTCTATTTCAGTTTGAAACTGCAGACAACGATTTACGAAAACGTAACTTGGAATTATTATATTTGCACTTTTAAGGTATTAAACCCACGCAAAGTGCGCATAGTTTACGTGCAATTCATAAATGATATACTATTAAAAAGCACCAATCACTTACCCTAAAGATCATGGTAATTTCCATCGACAACACACTTCCAGCACGTCAATTATCGTAATGTTGTTGGCCTTCAAAGGTTTAGAGACATCATGCTTACAATTCCTTCTTCCGGGGATGAAACTTACTTTTTTTTAGCCATATGAGATGTAACTATTGAGCTTGTAAATTCCATAAAAACCACACAAGCATACTACTCATTCATGCAATTCAATTAAAAAACTATGTACATATTTACACAACCTTACATTCCTAGGTGGTTAAACCTTTGTCAACTGTGCGTAACAAAATGCTCCATCTGTTTCAAAAGCCCTGCCACTCCCAATGCAAGTGTCACACTCATTCAGCCTCTCACACACAATCCTAGCGCTTTCAACAGACCACTGTCATCCTCAGGAGGCAGGTGTCTCACCCGCCCACCACAGCTCAAGTGAGCAGAGCCATCGAGGCACGGGCTCCAGTCGCAATCTCTGAATCATTGTGTCTCTGGCGCCATCTATTGTCATTGCTGCTCTTTTTTCTTTCTAAGCTGTTGTTCAATTTTTATGGAAGGCCCAAATAAAAATTGAATAGCTTAGAAAGAAAAAAGAGCAGCAATGACAATAGATGGCGCCAGAGACAATGATTCAGAGATTGCGACTGGAGCCCGTGCCTCGATGGCTCTGCTCCCTTGAGCTGTGGTGGGCGGGTGAGACACCTGCCTCCTGAGGATGACAGTGGTCTGTTGAAAGCGCTAGGATTGTGTGTGAGAGGCTGAATGAGTGTGACACTTGCATTGGGAGTGGCAGGGCTTTTGAAACAGATGGAGCATTTTGTTACGCACAGTTGACAAAGGTTTAACCACCTAGGAATGTAAGGTTGTGTAAATATGTACATAGTTTTTTAATTGAATTGCATGAAGGAGTAGTATTCTTATGTGGTTTTTATGGAATTGACAAGCTTAATAGTTACACCTCATATGGCTTTAAAAAAAATAATTTAAAAATACGATGTTTCATCCACGGAAGAAGGAATCTTAAGCACGATGTCTGTAAACCTTTGAAGGCCAACAACATTACGATAATTGACGTGCTGGAAGTGTGTTGTCGATGGAAATTACCATGATCTTTAGGGTAAGTGACTGGTGCTTTTTAATAGTATATCAGTAACTTGGAATGCCGCAAAAATTGTCCCGTAATTTTCAAGCACTAGATTCCTTCGCGAATTTGAGGAATTCCGCCTTTTCCATTATTACTTTGGTCATTTACGAGATCAATACACAAGTGAAGATAACTGGGAGGGGGGGATGTTCGCGTCGGAGGACATAGTTCCATCTTTACGAAACTTTCAAAAATGAAGGGTTGACAGAGTTCAGATTTTTTCTGTAATCGTATTCCCCCCCTCGCAATGCTACCTATGTCCATTATTATTGCTATATATCATTTTATTGCACAAATATTTGTATTTCAGCTTGAAATTATGGGGAAAATTTCCAAAACCCGAAGTTGTATGGAGCAAAGATTTCCGACGTAATCGCTAACCTGTGCTCTTTCAGAAATACTGCCATTCTTGGCCCAAAAGCAGGTAATCATCCCTTTTTGCAAATCTGATAAATCACTCCTTTTATCCATGACAGCAACAAGGGATATGTTTTCAGATTGCCTACAGCACACCTTATATACCCTCCATGCCAGCTCATGACTTCTTTCATTGGCTATGCGCTGCTGACATTAAAAGTAGGAGGTGGTCACAATGTGATTTGTATGTGTATAACAAGAGCGGGTTTTCCCAATTCGATTTAGTGGCATAAAAAAATATTTCCCAGCTTTCACAAGTCAACCAGATAGCTTTTTCAAGGAGGTAGACATGAAAGCTTCAATCTGAATAATTGAAAGTTCCATTTTGGTTGAAGCATTCTGTTATTCAGATTGCAGTTTACTCTAAAGTCATCTGGTTGATCTGCAAAAGCTTGAAAACATTTATTTCTATTTTTGTCAATAAATTGGATCACTAGGTTTTATTAGTTCATGTATAGTTGGTATACAGTTTCTTGGTATTACAGCAAAATCTGTAATGCACAATCTGCATAAGGCGGAAATCTGTCAATGCAAATAACTGGAAATTTTTTGGCACACTTGAAGAAAAATCTGCATAACACGCTAAGTTCAAGCGACATCATTCCATGATCACACAATGAGAAGAAATCTTTGTATTGCAATTCGTACTTCGTCCCATTTTATTGGGGCAGTCAGAAAATAAAGTACACGAGGGGGAGTTCTGGAAATTAACATGTAGATTTAACGAGGCAAATGACCGCCTTTCCTCCCCACCCAAAGACAGTTCTAACAGCCCCTTTCCTTGCTCCCTCAATGCCACTGAAATTACCAAACCAACATAAGTATACTGCTTACTTTTTAAACAAACCTGTGTGGTTTTTGGATTTTTTTGTTGTTGTAACGTTTAATGAATGAAGGAGTTAAAAATAAGACTGCCAGACCTCAAAAACAAAGATGAGTCAGACAATAACATCAGACTATGACAAATGGGTGGGAGGGGGTTGCATAATTACAGAATATGAAAACCCTAAAACCCTATCTTTATTTTTTCCTGCACATGAAACTGTTTAGAAAAATGTAGTGAGTTCTGCTGTTTAAGAGAGTAAAACTGTCAAATTTTTCCTTTTTTGCTACACATCAGTCTATGTACTGCATATACTTTTTTTTTAATCTGCATAAAGCGGAAATTGCCTAATACGTAAATATTTTGAAGTCCTATGGAATTCCACCTTAGATTTGACTTAATATGAGCATGTAAATTATGTTTTCGTGCATATTGTACCATGCTCAAGGAATCTAGTTGCTTTTTATTACCTCTCCCTACAACGATTTACATTTCAGAGTTCTAGCACCTTTGTCTCCAGAAAAAAAGTACTACATATACACAGGAGTAGGGAATTACGCTCGCCCACTCGCCGATTTTCTGGCGTGGCTAGTGGATTTCCTGGATTTTAGACCTCTTAAAAATTGCAGCTTATAAAATATATAAAATAATATTGTAGGCTTTCACTATTTTTTTTTTACACCTTAAGCTTCTTCATTTATAAGACTGGCAAGTATATTCTAATCCGAAACCCAAACTCTATAGTCATATCTCACTAGGCAGAAAAGCATTCTATTTTTTTTTTAGACCAACCCCGGTGTTCATTCGCACGAAAGAGCGGAGCTGACATCACAGATTCTTAGCAGTCGCTCAAGGCCAAGCTGAGTCACTCCTGCTGCCGATGGAATAAACCGGTTTTCCCCACTGCAGAACGCTGTGTAACCACCGGAAAGCGCGCATGGGATTAATCGTTGCTGACGTCCTGCCTGTTAGACCACGTGGTACCTACGGCTGTCTTCTCGGAGCGTCAACTAAATTGTCGTTTTGTCTGAATGCGTGTTGGAAACAAAAGCAAATAAGGTTTTGGTGGACAAAAGGCTTCTGCAACAAAAAATTACAGTATCATTGAAAATCGATGTGTGATCTCAATATGTTTAATTCCAAACTATCAACTTTATTTACATTTTTCCAACATAATTCGTCCGGTAGCAATGTAGCCGAGCCATGCAATTCATCCTCTACGCCACGTGTTTTGGTTTATAGCAATGTGATACAACTCTATCTTGGTTCTGAAAATGTTTTACTTGAAGATAGAAATGTTCCAAAAAATTGTGAAAAGCCACAGAACAGGAAATTTCAAGAGAAATGGATACAATTTCCATGGATTGTTTATGAAGATGGTCTTGCAAAATGTGGATTTTGCTACAAAGCAGATTTAAAAATCAATACACCACATACGTTTTTACAGGGATTTAGTGGCCCTTTCAAACATGAAACTTTTAAATTCCATGATAAATCTGTGCAGCATAGAAAAAATGTTGATTTCATTGAAAATTCACCACAGCTTCTTGTTAGCATCCCACTGGCCAAAATGGCTTATTGAAAAAAACAATAAGCCATTTTCTGACATTGAATCACTAGTGTTGTCCAGAAAGTTAGAGGTTGATGTACAAAACCAATATGCAAACAAATGCTTGGAGGGAATTTATTTCTTGCATATCAGAGGTTATAACAGTCTCTGTTGAAGGAACTAAAGCAATCCCAGTTCATTTGCATTATTTTAGATGCCTCTACAGACAAGGGCACAATAGAGGAATTTATGATGTATGCTAGATATTTGAAAAGTGGTAAAATTGAAGAATGTTTTTTTGGAACTTTTAGAATTAGAAAATAGCACATCTGAGTCCTATTTTTCTGCTATTGAGAAACAGTTTGCTTCTCTTGGTTTAAATTTGAAGAAAAATTCTTGGATTGTTCATATAGCAACAGATGGGGCAGACAACATGGTTAAGTATCTGATTTATGTGCCAAATTTAAAGATTTTTTTACCACATATATTTGTCTGTGCATTGTGTTGCTCACCGATTGCAGTTAAGCATACTTTATACTCTGAAAAATGTATCGTATTTAGTAACGTTTGACTCTTATTCTCATTTTAATTTAGTGGACATTCCAGTAAAAAAATCTAGCACCTGGAAAAAAATAGCCAACTTATTAGCACAATTTTTTTCTTAAATTCAGAAATTGCACCAAATTAGATGGGTGGCATCTAAAGTAAGAGTTTTGAGAGCAATTTTTCATGACTACCAGTCAGTTGTGTTGCATTTAGAAAATGAAGCTAATGAAAAACAAGGTAATAAAAATGCAGAAGGCATAGTAAAGAAAAAAGATTTTTGATTTCTGGCAACCCTCAGTTTTCTCCTAGATTTTCTTCAAATCTTTAAAGACTTGTCCCTTGTTTTCCAAAAACAGCATTTGCCTTTATGTCAAGTCAACAACGAAGTTTTGAAAGTAAAAAAGAAATTAGAAAATTTGCAGAAAGAAAGGAAAATATGAACAATTTTTTAGCCCCTATAATGGGAAAACTTACAGTAAAAGATGTAGTTCTGACAAACGTTGCAAATGGGAAGAAGTTCTTCAAATCTGACAGAAATACTATGATAGACTTCGCAAAAAAAAATTTATTGGAAAGATTGTGACATTAATTCCTCTGTAATCACTTCAACATGTTTTCGACACATTCAATTGGCCCACTGGAAAACATTTGAGTGAATTTGGAGCCAATGAAATCAAAATTATCTTGCATCATTTTAAGGAAGTAATCAAACATAAAAACAATGAGAAAGATATCGAAAAAAGTGTGGTAGACGAATGGTTCGACTTCAAAATAAGTAGCCAGAACTTGAAAGTTGATGAACTACTTTTAAAGATTACTGAACATACGGAGAAGTTTTTACATAAGCCAGTTGTTTTCCCTTCTTTGTGTAATACCAGCATCAACATCAACTCGTGAACTAGGTTTCAGCCAGATGAATCTTATCAAAAATCACTTTAGGACCTCATTAGTCAACAGAAGTATGAACAGTCTCCTAAATATGCGCATTAATGGGAGATCATTACAAAATTTTGATCCAGCAGACTCTATAGATAAGTGGTACTTTGGAGGTGGAACAAAGCATGTACGAGATAAAAGAAAATTTTGTGATGCTGAATAATTGATATACAAATTTAAAAGAAAAAGTTGATGACTATTAATTAGGTACGAAATATTTAATTGTAAAATAATAAATTAATGTCATACATCTCCATTATAAATCAAAGGTTTCATGGGGATTTTTTTTAACCTGGTATAGTGTTTATGTACTTTTATTACATAGGGGCAGAAATTCAAAATTTGTGTCATATCCCATCTCTGTACACTGTTGTTGTAATGTGCCTATATCGCGTCTTCTTGGCTAGTGGTAAAAATCCCGGGCTGGCAAAATTTTCCCGGAATTACCCACCCCTGCATAATACATACTAAAGTACTATTATACAAGAGAAACAGATTTTAAAAAGCTGAGTAAATACCAAAAACTTTAATAAATGTAAATGTTTAAGATTATCATGCTCCATAGGATCTGTAACACGGCACCAAATACATGAAAAACATCTTGAGTGTACAGCTCCAATGATTAATTATGATTTCATCTGCCTGGAACTTGTACTCCTGACAAAGTTTTGTACTGTAAATAATGTAACTCAGGTGTCAGCAATAACAAATTTCCTACACAGACTAAAGTTTAATGCAAAACACATTATTCATTATGCAATCTTTAAGGACGAACTCACCATAAGTTTCATCTTCATCATCTTCATCTGGATAATTGTAGCTGCAACTGAAAGACAACACCTTCCCACCCTTTTCAATTTCTACAGTAAAATCAGGCTTGGCTGTCATCTGAAAAATTAAAACTTCTATAACTTAGTAAAACAGCTGTTACACAAATAATAAAGAATCTATATACAATAAATACATAACTCAAATGAGTGGACAAATTAATAAAACAGCAATTAAGAGTGACAAATAGGTCAGAAGTAATATTTCATTACTTCAATGATTTATTTAAATCATGTACCAATAAAACAAAATCTATGGGAAAAATTAGTAAACAAAAAATATAACTTCTAACATAATGAGAGCTCCTCTGGAGACTACATTTATTATTATTAGTACAAGTACAACATAAGTACACTTAACCCTCCATGTATAATAGGGGGGGGGGCTCTATAATTCAGAAACCTCATGTACAATAAATTCACCAAAACATTTTATGAAATAGTAAAAAAATAATGGGTTTGGTTAAAATATCACTTGCTGTGGTGACATCCACATACATTTTTGTCTAACAGTTCTGAAAGTTATGTGAGATAAAAAAAAAAAAAAAAAAGAACATTTTGCAACAAAGGAGCTTACACTTTCACAACTGATACATCAAAGATTGAAAATTTTTTAAAGAATTTTACAAAACCATTCCATACACTAATCCAAGTCTGAGCCAGATTTAATACTGACCATCTCTGAAGGACCTGTTTTGTTTGAAGTTCCTGGCACTGCCCCCTTGGCAGAGTGGTCATAAGTGCAGGTTCCTGAGTAGTCATCTCAACTCGGTCCAGGTTTGAGTCCCAGGTGAGGCATAAGTGGTGTTTTTTGGCATATTGGCTATCTCTCCTCCATTGGAACCATTGGCCCCCAATTAACAGATGGGCAACTACTTAAAACCCTCAAGAGTTTCTCATGGTAGTCATACATTACATTACATATCACTAAGCTGTTCTCAGATTCAGAGGTTAGCTCCAAAAAGAAATGCAAACTTCCAGATATTTTTACTTATTGTTGTCGTATCAAACTTCGCCATTTACAGCGATCTTGACATACAACTCGTGCTTCCTGATATCCATTACACACCGTACACAAGATCTTTTATACTTCATACTCATAATCTTTTTCTCATGCACACTCCTGAATCTGACCCACCCATGTCTTCATTGGCCTTCCTCTGCCTTTCCTTCCTGCCACTTGGGCTGAAAATATTTTCTTAGTAAGCATTTCATCACTCATTCTTTCAACATGGCCAAACCACCGAAGCATATTGGTCTTCACCTTGCTAACAACATTTTGCTTTACATCACACAACTGCAATACAACTTCATTCCTCACACAATCAGATCGTGTCTTGCCACAAACCCCACGTAAGTAACATTTCTCCAGCACACAAACGCAGGGATCATAGCATACTTCTGGAAAATTTTAGGTTGGAAATTTAGGAATTTTAGGAATTTTTAGAAAAATTTTAGGAAAATTTTAGGATTGTATTTCAATAAAAACTAGATGTATATTTGTATACATCTAGTAAAACAACTTTGTATACATTGTAAAGAGTTTGCTTCACACCCTTCAACCATATATACTGATAGACTGCGCATGACATCAAAATTTCTGGCTCCAACATAAAATCACATGACAACAGTCAAAAAGATGGGTTACACCTGCTGTGCTTATGGTTGCTCTGAGCGATATAGTAAAGAAAGTTCTATGATTTTTCATGGGTAAGAAACGAATTAAATACCTAAGTCAATAAAGTTCAATTACTTAACCAGAAACTTGCAGCTATTGATATAAAAATACAGTAACTTAAGAAAAAAAAATGGAATGCATGTTCCAAATTCTTCGCAAATGTTCATCACATTATAAATCACAAAATGTAAACAACCCGTTCATGCATGTATATAGCTCATAAGTAAACTTACCTGAAGAGTTTTCATTATATATGAGGCGCATTCACATAATACACCGAAAACACTGAAGTTCTGCAATGTAAATTAGTAATCATAACAGCATTTTTACACGAAATTTGGAGTCTGATGATGACGTGCCCAATGTTTGAGCCATGGCGGCTTTGATGCAGCTATTGCCAATGCGCAGTCCATTAGTATATATGGTCGAAGTTCACACCCAAATTTTTTGCATAACGTCTAATGTCTAAAGTTTAAGTATGATTTACTTCTAATGTTCAGTTCTTATCTTTTCACGTGTTATTATCATATTCAAGTATATTTACCACATTCAAGTTTCACTTTGAACATTAATATGCTGTTTAACCAGAAGCAATTCACGATTTTCACAGAAAGTTTTCAGGTTTCACATTAAATTATAATATCCTAAAAAGGTAATTGAAAACCAAGAACTATGTACAATTGTTCACTGAATTACTTTTTTCATATTATTGTTTTAACCTTTTCCTGATACGCCTATCTTTTTCTGCTTCCACCACAACTAATTTACTTTGTTTTCTTTATTTCAGCTGAACCTTGTATGATCAAGTTAGAGGCAACTGCTATTTCAACAGTATTTTGTTTTTCTACAGCTTTTCGCATTCTTTCTGTTCCCTCTTGAATTACTGCTAGGGAGGCTTTCTTTATCTTTTTTAAGCCTATTTATTTCTGCATCATTTTCTTTTATTTTGTCATCAAACTCAGCTTTTCTTTTTTTTCTCTAGCTGCTTTTCCTTATTTTCCCTCTCTTTCTGCTTCCTTTCTTTTACCTTTTTTGATTGTTCTTCCTTCAGCTTATCAACATACTCTTTATAAAATTTATGTGAATCACGAACACTATTTAACAAATTTATTGTTATGGGAATTTCTTGTTATGGGAACTTTTTTTTCCTTTATGATGCACTTTTACTTGTGAAAAGCCACTATTAGAAATATTGAAAATTTCTGAACACAATATACACTTAGCAGAAAATATTGTTTCAGTTGCAGAACACCATTCTTTCAACTTCACTCCGTCCAATTCTTTGGCGAGCCACGCATCTTGAAATTTCGTTTTGGATTTAGGCATCTTAAACACTTGTATTACTAACCAGAAAATGAAAGGGAAGTACAAAAACACGTTCCAATATTGCAAAACCAGACAACTTCCCGAAATTTGGCTGCGAGGATGTCAGAAGATATGAAAAAAAAAAAAAAAAAAAGCAGGTCACCACTAGAGAACTGAACCTGCACAGAGAACACCATAAAAGACGTAAAACCAGAAACTATCATACGCATCTCACGCAAGTTCAGTCAAAGCGAGTCGGAGCCGAGATATATTGCGCATCGAAGGTCGCTGTCGCCGACGCATGATCGAAGGTCAATGATCACGTGCTCTACTGCCTGCCAAGATAACTCAGCTACCATCCCATCGTCATTACCGGAGGTTACGGAAAAAGACCACATGTTTCCTCTTTGCTTCCACCCACCTGCGGTTTACAATAACAAAACATCAGCAGAAAGAGGAGGTTCCACAAGGCATGTACAAAAATAAAGTACGATCTTCTGCGTGCCACGGAGTTCGTCTGCAAAGCGCAAACCAGGGGTGAAAATGACCCCTCCCTTTTCCCTTAGATCTCTTGTTACTCTCGAAAACTGTTCGAAGGCAAAAAAATGGAACGCCCGCCCCGAAGCAAGTGCATCTCGATGGCGTCATTTTTCCCTCCCTTCAGCAGCACAGCATATAGGCTGTGTTTCTACAATAACAGGTCTTTTTACCTTACCGTAATGGTAAATTTATTGGCGTTAATAACGGTTGTTTTTAATAAAAATAAGCTTACGAAAATTTTAGGATGAATAGCAAATTTTAGGTCTAATTTTAGGAATTTAAGGAGGGTCACAAAATATTAGGAATTTTAGGAATTTTAGGACGAATGCGATCCCTGCAAACGACTCCTATGTTTCTTCGTTTTACCCAGGTTTCACAGCCATACATCAGAGTAGGAACAATTACTGTTTCATACACAGCCATGTGAGACTCTAGAGAACCCATCATTCCTGTGAAAACCTCCCAGAGCAGCTATGACTTTCAAAGAAGAATTCACTCTCCTACTGATTTCACCATCCAACTTGTTCTCTGTCAAACATGCTTCCTAAATACACAAACTCACTCACCTGGTCAATCACAGTGCCATTTATACTTACATTACATTCAGTGCTACCCATTCCTCTCTCAAACACCATAACTTTGGGTTTTCCCTTATTTATACTCAGTCTGAATTTCATGCAAACTTCGTGCATCCGAGTCAACATACTCTGCAACTCACGTTTGCTCTCTGCCAACAGGACAGTCATCAGCATACAGCAATCTGCACACACTGATATCACCAAGACATACACCACTATTATCTATTTTGGCCTCGCGCATGCATGCATCCATCCATCCATCCATAAATATATTAAACAGCCATGGTGACATTACACAACCTTGTCTAACTCCTGCACCAATGGAAAACCATTTTGATAAAACACCATTCACTCGTACACAAGCTCTACTACCAGCATACATGGCTTTTACGCTATGAAGTATATTCCCAGTAACACCATATTTATTCAATACCTTCCACAAAAGTGTCCTATTGACTCGGTCGTAAGCTTTCTCTAAATCTATGAAGGCAGTAAAAACTTTCTTCCCAACAGCCAGATACTTTTCAATTGCATGGTAGTCATTAAACCCAAAAACAAAACGAAGTTCCTGAATGAGAAACACTACTGGACCAACTGAAAAACACTATAAGCGTTGCCTGTCGAGTCTTATTTATAATCTAAATTATTATGAAGTAACGCACGAAAACAAACATCCGCCGCCTGATTTATGACTGGTGGCGGAGGATGCGAGAACTCCACCAGATGTAGTACCAATCACTTGTACCACATCTGGTGCAGCAAAATACTATTCATATTCAGTCCAGTCACAGATAGGCAACTGAAATGGCCAGGAATATGAGTCCATACCACATGCCAGGGGTGCTTATTCTGTGAAATCAAATTTCCTGAAACCAAACCCAAATTTCCTGAAATTAACGTACTTACAAAAAAAAAAAATCAGAATATATGTGTTACATTTGTAATTTATTTTCCAAGTTCTGATATTTTTTTAAAGAACAGTGGCCTTTATAAAATTTTACCAATTGCAAATTTCCAGTGTTTGGCCCTTCAAAGCTATAAATAATACTTATAAAAAGTAAAATACTGAGAAAAAAATATGAAAAAGCTGCTCAGGAAATCTTTGTCATTGCATTGAAACCAATGACAAAGATTTCCTGAGCAGCAACCAGCAGGCATTCCAAAGGGAAGGGGGAGGGGTGAACAAAAAGTCAGCAGGCAGATCCTCCCTAGATCTCTGATGATGAGATGAGTAGTCTTGACAGTCAAAAGCAGCAGACAGAGTGGGTGGGCCACTAAGCCCTGGGGTGGGGCAGCAGCAAAGGGGCACTGCCAGGAAAAGAAAGGGGTGAGAAATTTCTGTTTGGAGTAGCTCTGGGCAAACCCAGCACCAAACCACAAAGGAGAGCAAACAGTTAACACACTTTTAAAAGACAAATATAACATTAGGTGGGGAGTGGGGGTTGGGAGGTGATCTCTCCCAGCTGAATTGGGTAGACACAGAGTGGACCTGTTTTTCTTCTCCTCTGTGGGGGTAGATTGGCAGTCAGATTTCCCAACTCCCAGTGGAATTGAGTTTTGCTTTGGCCACCAACCAAGGGAAACAAGGAAAGGACAGTGACAGGCCTTGCCACTGGCTATAAAATAAAATTTCTGAAAAAAAAAAAAAAAGCCGAAAATTTCCGGTGGGGGAAAAAAATAAATAAAACGCCGAAAATTTCCGGAAAATAAGCACCCCTGACATACGTACTCAGACACAAAATATGTTTACTGCAATGTTTAACTTGCTAATTGGGTTAATGTAAAATGATTTAGGGCATTAGAAATAGTTTATGCACATTCAAATTAATGCAAATGGAATTCACATGCACTGACGGTTGAGTGTAATATCAACCAAGCAACAACATAGTGAAAACATAAGAAACAAGAACATAAAAATAGTTGTCAACCTATTTTATGTTTACAGAGTAGAGATAAACACAAACAGCCCTTGCATCTTCGAGACAAACTACTCTTGCAGGGGCTGTTTGTGTTATCTCTGCTCTGTAAACATAAACAGCTATTTTTATGTTTACAGAGCAGAGATAAGAAACACAGCCCTTGCAAGAAAAGTTTGTCTCGAAGATTCAGCACCTCGATGGGTGAGATACCCCATACACTACCCAATTGGGACTGCCATCAGAGTATCAAAATACAACACAATATGCATGCAACTCTTTAAAAACAGTATAACATGCACTTAACAGCCTTCTGTTGAAAAAGCTTGTCCGGTAGGTGCACAAATGACTACCATACTACTTTAGAAGTTTTGTGCTGGATATTCACTTAGAAGTGACTGCATTACTGTCTGTTTCAAGTCTTTCTTGGAATTTTTTTCTTCTAGCACACCTCTGTAGAAGAAAATGTATTATTTTCTGGTACAGAATATGCCTAAAAGGGCTTGTACTCATGCTTGACCAAATTCTGTGATTTTTTTTTTTTTACTATGCAGGTGTATTGTGTGCAACAGTTAGCACAGCAAGCATTATTTTGTGCAAGGCAGTACATTTCTGATGAACTTAGGCATCAAGAGAGTTTCAATAGCACAAACTATTAGTGATGTATTCAGGCATTTTCTCGGGAGTGCTTAGCCCCCAAAAATCCATGAACCCCTTGGGCAATCTCCCCTTATATTTAGTCTAATGGTTTTAGTTTATAGCTGAATATTTGGAGAAATTAATATGTATTAATTAAAAAAATATATCCACATGGACTTCAATCTGAAATTTTTATCATCTTTCAATAAAACATTGAACAGTCCTCGCTGTAGGGGCACTTTTTCAAGCACTGACAACTTGGACTACTTCCGCAATATAAAACCGATTCCACAGAGTAGAGATGTTTGCACTGCAATACATCATACTTTGGAAGCTGGCATACATATCAACTTTCCATGTACACAGTTAAGCCGCAGTGTAGGTACCGTGACGTTAGTAGGTAAGAAGTTGAAAATGCTGTCAAAGCAAGGTAACATTTTTTGGAGCCAAAGCACACACACCACATTCCTAACTTATCTTTAAAAAAAAAAACGTCTTTGTTTACAATTAAAAAAACATGGTTCATCAGGTCGATGAGTGAAACCAGATTAGAATAGCACAAGGTTAAATAGTGACAGATAGGAGTACAAGTAATACACATTATGTAAATGAAACACATTAGTCATTGCCATTCACTACAAATTGTCAAGTCTTTGTAATTTAGTTTCTTCTTCCCGTGAATACTGTAAAACCAGGTTTCTCCAGGCGGTGGGAATGTATACAGGCATGTCCCCATTACAGCATTTTGGTCCATGTTTTATGATATATAGACTCAGTAAGGAGCAGAGCGTTTATTAGAAGCTGTCGATAGTAAGTTCGCATTGTCCCAGTCAGGTCATAAAGTCTTTTTTAATAACAGTTTTTGACAAATGTCAATGTGGCAGATTTATTACGGATAGCATGTGTTCAGCCCAGCGAATACCCAGGCGTCAAAAGGTCAAGCCCACATAACAAATTAGGAGAAAGGAACTGAGTATGACACTCAGTTCCATTCTCCTACTAACATCTGAAGATGGGTCCATTGCGTGCCCAAAAGTTCTGTTTACTGTATGAATTATTACCTTCATCACATTAAATCACTTAAAAAGTCAAAATGTGTTATTTGAATCAAATAAGATCGTGTAAGGACGGCAAAAATCTACATAGAAAGTCAATGCAAACACGATTGAACATTTAATTAGTACTGTAAGTACGATTGCAATACTTAATTAACTGCTTTAACAAAATTTGTGGCTTCATATCTACATAGCAGCTTTTTTCTTTTTCTTCTAAAGCATTGCTTTATTTCACAAGAAATACAGGAAAGGTAGGACTGACTTCTATACAATAATTTACATAACTTTTATCTATCTTAAAATTTATTTCCAACCAAAAGGGCTGTTCTAGCCATTTTTTATTTGCATAAAATGTATGATGCCATTTCCTTTAGTAGGCAGGCATTAAGAAAATCAATTTGTAAGCCACGGTTGTATTTGTAGCCAAATTAAAAAGTTGTCACTTTTTTTTTTTTTTTTTACACAAAACCATTAAGTTTCATTATGAATTCTAAGAAGTTTATGAGCTATGTGCATCAAACAAAATTAAAAGACAAATGTTGGCCTCTAATTTTAACTCATTCCTTTAAATTTTTGGAAATGTATCACTTGTTGGAAAAAAATTTATCATTTAAATGTTTTTCTCTGATTTCTTCTAAGCTAGAAAGAAGTGGCTGTGCTGTTATATTAGCTGTGCTAAATTAACCAGTAGAAATTGGTTTTAAAGCTTCCTGAGAGAACTGAACTGCTTGATAAATTTCCAAGTGGTAGGTTAACAAGTGCTGTTGCACTTAAGTTTGGAATTGTTCAAGCTGAGGTTTGTACCTCAGCTACTCAAACTTGAATTATGGTCTAGATGCAGGATTTTGTTGCAAATTTATGTGAATAAATAAACAAACTTGCATGAAAAAATAAACATTCATTAATACAAAGATTGCAACATCCACAACAGATGAAATTTGCAGCAACGTTAGCATAATCACATGACAGGACTCCTGAGCTCTTTCAAAAATTTTGATCAAGAGAATAAAAATTATGGTGCTTACAACATTCTGTTCACTAAGAGATTCAAAAAGGAACTGATGAAAATTGTATGAAGCAATAAAAACATTTGCCATAACTTCTAGATCCTGCTACCTTCTGGCATAGCATGTTGTATCACCATGTGCAGAGCGTGAAAAGCAAGAAGTGAAAAGAGTTCTTAAACCATTTAACGAAACCACAGTTTCACAGAAGTATACATCGAATTCCTTTTTCAAAGATGGTCATTCATCTGGTGGCAGCAGTCCTCAGTCATGTGGTTTCAACATTTAGAGAATCAGTTTTGTAACGGCCTGGATTGTTTATCAAACATGTGATTTTAATACGCTTTAAGGAGGAAACTTCCTACTTCTGTCATTGTATATCTCTCATGGCATAAAGATAAAAAGGATTCACCAGAAAGTTAGTCAATTTAATTTCTGGTCTGTTTTTTTCTTAAAGCTTAAATTGCATATGGCAAACAGGTGAATACTTAATACTGGCCCTTCTCTAACTCCATAATTCCGCAAATATTTAACATTTTTAAAATTCTGGCACACAAAAAGAATATGGCAAATGTACTTTGAAGTTAAGTCTGCTATTATAAAACTAGGCAAGAGAAAGCCCGTCAATAATGATGGGGAAATAAGATATGTAGAATAATTTTTTAATAACAAGGTGTTCTTTTTGTTCATTATGTCCAAATGTGAAAGTATATTTCATGTACATTACAACAATAAAAAAAAAAAGGTATATTTGGTTGAGGCAGGCAGGGATTCAACAATTAAAACAGGCAAGCGCTCTTTCCACTGGCCATCTAAGTGGGACAAATATTGACAAAAGAAATGATATTGTTTTAGACAATGTTATGAATAATTATGAGCCATATGCACTGCCTGTCACTTTAAAAAAATTTAATTAATAAATATACAGGGGTGATTGTGAGGTGACACAAGAAACCCTGAAACTCAGCTCAGTGCCAATATACATATAATGCATATTACAAATATTTATATATATTACACACATAAACTAGCTACACAACAAATAGGCATTAGTGCTTGTTCAGTTAAACTTTGCATCTTCTTTTGTACCCAATTTTTTTTTCACTGTGCAAAATTCTTCAGGCATTGCATCTTTGAAATCAAATTTTGCACTTCATATATTTTAATTGAGCAGTCTTAACCGAATCTAATCAAATTATTTGACATAGATGCAAGTTTCAAAATAATGAAAAAAAAGCCTTCCTTTCAGCAGGCTGTTATCTTGAGAGCTTGTTTGATAACAAAAGAAACACGCAAGGTGTCACAAATCGTCTACATTCGCCATTGACATGTAGTGTTTTTAATCAAACACTAATTCCCAAAGAAAATGGAACTTGAACTTTAGTTATCATTTCGTAGCATTCTTAGAAATAAAATATCCAAAGCATTTCAAATTCTTCTAAAACTTAAAAACCCGGAATTCCGGGCTACACCCAGATTACAAACATCTGAATATATTAACCTCATCAGGTTCTTGCTCTTTGGCATCATCTTCTGCCTCTTCACGATCTTCTGCCTCAACGGACTCATTAACATTCGATTTTATCGTGATGCTAAAAACAAAGAAAAAATCAGTTAAAAGAAAAACTAAATGCTACAACATATCAGCATTTACTTTTGATACAAGTATGTCAGTAATAAAAATGCAAAGCACATGGGACATGTCAAAAAATGGTGTATATCTTAAATCAAAGTACATATCTTTCTCAAAGAATGGTGCTCAGCAGTTCAATGATCATGGTTCACACTTCTGAGGAATTTAAGTACAGCATGTATACCTGCAGACTTCCCTACGGAACCAGAGATGCCAACATCTGAAGGAAGTCATCAGTAGTCCATATGCGCGGTGCCCGTAGTTCTTCGGTAGTGAAGTCAAGTTCCCAGATTAAAATTTGCAGGGTAGCATACGTATTTCCCAGAATATACTGCTACATTTTTAGCAATATATTAATCTCGATCGGGGACAATACTTGGATAAATTTTGCAACATATTTAAGTCCCCTTAAAATGGGGGGAACTTGAGTAAATACACAAAAAATACCATTTCAACTCCTTTTTAATAAATATATGTTATGTTAATATGTTATGTCATAAGTGTGTGATGCCACACAATTATGGTTATTCCTCCTGTTTTTTTGAGTGAAACTGCTGACCGCAAGTCTTTTCCGCCGTGTGCGATTGAAAAATCAACAGCACACTGGGAACAAAACCCATGGTTTTCGGATACCAGAGACGATTTTACACACTGAAATTTTTGGAAATAACTCCTTGAATTTTTGACAACTTTTTTGCGTTTTAGATCGAAGAATATTAGTAGAGACAGGTGGCCCTTTACCCGACGCATTTGCAAGTAAATTCGTACACGACAAACACAATGGGAGCAAATAAAGAACAATTAACTTTGAAAGATTTCATAGCTTTATTATGTGGATAAATAGAAAATTAGCATTAAATGCTTATGATACGAAAAAACTAATCAAAAAGGTATTTTAAATTGCATAAATCAATCAATTCTGAAAAAAAAAAGGATAAAATAAAACATCCCTTTGTTTAGCAGAACATTTTTACAAGAGAAAAAAACAGCACTTAGCAAATCTGTCAAAGTAACAAACAATTAAGCTCTCTACAGACAGCGAGCGTGGGAAAATAGGTCACGACTGTGCGCACATACCCAGAAGCTTCTTATTGCAACTGCTGCTAGACGTTTTCTTTGGCTGGTTGCCAAAGACACATGGAGACTTTCTCTTGCCCTGGGCAGAACATACTGCACGCGAAGAACAAACTCCCGGGTAGGCAACATAAAAACAGGCAATAACAGCGGGCACACATCCAGGTAGCTTAGTTATGCGCTCTGCCAGAAAAAACAAACATTCAGGATTTCTTTGATCCACAATTATTTCCTTCGATCTGATGACTATTTGCTCAGAGCATTTTTTTTTCTGATACCTAGCCTGCCCCTTACTTTGGTGAAACAAATATGCAATAGCAATTAACTATTTAAATTAAATTTCAGCAAAAAAAAAAATTAACGGAAACACGCGACCGCTGCAAACATGGAAATTCCAACGAATAACATTCCTTGTACTGCTGCGAATTTTTATTTTTTTTCACACCAATGGAACTGGAAGCCACTGAAGCACGCTTCATAACTACAGCAATTCACATCACACCACAACTAATCAACTTAACAAGAACAGAAAACGTGGAATCGACTCTACCCTCCATCCTCCGACATCTTAAGTTAGTTCAGGACGCTGTTAAGGTTTAACAGACGTTTTGCAATACGAACGCCTTTCCACGGCAAGCCAGGTTCAAAGTCACGTGATCATACAGAACGATCTCCGCTGCAACATTTCCGCTTGCTTGTCTGCTGGCCAAACATGCTTGCCTTGTAACGGCTTCGTGACGTTACCGGAAAAAACACTACATTTGACTATGCTTGACTTTTTTGCTTTCAAATAATTAAAAAAAAAACTTTTCCGGAAATATCAGATTTTTCGAAAAATCTGTAGTTTTTCACACCTTCTCCGTAGTTTGAACATGATATCCGTAGAAACACTACGGACAATCCGTAGTACTTGGCATCTCTGCAGAACTATGAACTGAAAAGTCATCAATAGCTCAACATTGTCACGAAAATTACCATAAATTTTTTTGTTTGAAAACGCTATTCTTATTGATAAACCTGATTCAACTAACAAGCTTAATGTATTAGAAGCTTTTCACGTATACCGTAATTCTTCACAACTTGTCAACGCCATTTCTTTCAAGCGCGTGGAAACAAAAACCGTGACTGTCAGAATTCTGTCACAATGATTTGAATGTTTACGCTCCATTCATCCTGATGATGCCGAGCCAAACGCTCTGCAAAACTATATTCGATGTTAATAAAACATTTAATTGTGAATAAACGTTAATAATTTATTCTAAATCATCACAAGTGTATAGTCTTGAATTATATATAATATCCACATATGTAAAACACTGCAAGCACCATGGATATTTCTTATTGCACATACGTTCTGAAGATGAAAAACTTGTATTTTGTAATTCTTTTAGTTTATATGACTTTTTAAAATAATTCTTGCTACTACACAAATTACACCATTCAAAACAATTAGGTGATAATGAACGTTTGGCACAAAATCGCACCAGACACCACACAGCATACCTAGGTTGGATATGTGGATTTTAAATGGAATGTAAATGCAGTCAGCACTCAGAATACATGTGAAGATGCATATTGCTGCCTGTAATGTTCTGTATCACGTTACCAAAGGCAGATAAAAGCAGACGTTCAGAGTGTGATCTGTTGTCGTACTATAACCCAGCAGAACTGTTTAGTGTTGATTGTTAGCCTAATCAATGACTTCTCAGAAATGTGATTTACCCAAATCCACAACATGGAAAGTTATTGGTTGATTGGAAGCCGGGCAGACCCAACAAGTTCTAGCTAAAGCCTCAAACCTGATTCCATAGTCTGAAGTTCCACAAAGTGTAACTTCCAGACTATGGAATCAGGTTTGAGAGACTAGAGGTATTTGTCGATGGAAACTACTCCAAATGAAGACAGATATTCATCATTGACTGTGAGAAGGAACAGGAGACTGAATGCAGCCCCTGTAGCATTAGGTCTGTATGGCCACAGAACAAAATGTTTCAATACAAGCGGTTCTCAATTGCCATTATCATGCTGGCCTTCTTGACTGACGATGTGATGGCTGGATCAATATTCTCTTCTCTGACGAGTCTATTCACCTTGCAGCCTGAAAATAGGCAAATGCTCATATGGAGATAGAGTAAGGAACATGGAATAATCTACATTTTGAGGTTACTCACCTTTATCCCAAATATCTTTTAGGTTTTCATTTCTTACACATTTTAAACATGTAATTTTCAGTAGTCACATCATGGTTCAAGGCCAAAAAATGCACATCACACTTAAGCAAAACTTTGTTTGGATTTGGATTTTTGCCCCCCCCCCCACACACACACAAATAACTAAATGCTGATTCAAAAAAAGTACAATGACACATAATTCAACTCACTAAAAACACCTATTTAATTAAAACCTCAATAAAAAAACATTACACATTTGTTAAAACATCTAAGTTAAAACTACAACCCATAATTATTTACAACCACACCGGTAATTAACTGAAACAAACCAAACCTGACAACCACTATCCTCATTAATCTGACCTTTCCCCACTCAGCAACAAGCGTACTTTCCTAGCACTTTCAGCCTCTGCCCAGGCCATTTTCTGTTGTGTCCACTTCTTGAGAATGGCCTGGGCAGAGGCTGAAAGTGCTAGGAAAGTACGCTTGTTGCTGAGTGGGGATAAGTCCAAGATTAATGAGGATAGTGGTTGTGTCAGGTTTGGTTTGTTTCAGTTAATTACCGGTGTGCAGTTGTAAATAATTATGGGTTGCAGTTTTAACTACTTAAGATGTTTTAGGAAATGTGCAATGTAAGTTTTTTTTAATTGAGGTTTTAGTTAGATAGGTGTTTTTAGGGAGTTTAATTATGTGTCATTGCAGTTGATTATTTTGAATCAGCATTTAGTTATTTGGGGGGGCAAAAAAAAACGAAAGTTTTGCGTGAGTGTGATGTGCGTTTTTGGCCTTGAACCATGATGTGACTACTGAAAATTAAGTGTTTGAAATGTGTGCAAGAGATGAAAATCTAAAATAAATTTGAGATACAGGCGAGTAACCTCAAAATGTAGATTGTCTAAATAGCAAGTTAATAATCAGGTGTTTGCAAGGCAAGGCACGAAACCCTGAAATCATCTACATCTCCCAACGGTGCCAATGCATAAACTTGAGACATAAATGAACATGTGTGGATAACCCCCCACAACAAAAGTATTTCTGTTACTACTAGTACCTCTAATTATTATACTTATCAGCAAAGCTATTACTGATACTTCGAAAGATAAAATGGTTTCACTTTGGAAATTACTACCTACCTATACCTTTTGCTCATAACAGTAAATTATTTTGGGGTTGAGCTTGCAGTATTAATTTGTTGCTAAAAAAAATTCCTTCAGTGAAATTTAAGTAACTTTGATTTTGACAACTACATGATAGTCTTTAACATATACCCACACTAAGAATATTAATAAAAATTTTGCATTTGTATAAAATAAACCTATTACACACATAACATACCTTTTAAAGAAGTTTCGCCTTTCTTCCCAATTGCAAAAATTTTGGCAAATAAATAAAAGAAAATCTGCAGTCAAGTTTTTATGTTACTAGAAGGGAAACTTTTTCATAGGATATTGATCTTTTTTTAACAGAAATTTTAGTCGTTAAGTTTCAGTCAGGTGGTATTGACCTAAAGTTCTATTTACTAATAAAATAACAGTATATTTAGCAAATTGGATGTTGATCTAAAGTTCCATTTATTAATAAAAAAAACAGTCTGGTGTGGTGTTAATCTAAAGTTATTTATTAATAAAGTAACACTATTTCTTAAAAAAATTGTGCCATTTTCATTTGTTTTTAGCGGAGACACTATCAGGCTGACGCTTACGTTTACAACATCTTTCATTTGCAGTGTCTTGTTTGCATACCGAAAAGGAGAAGAACCTTTACTATATTACAAGTAGCCATTATAATTGCTTCAACAGGTTTTGGAGGCAGAACTGTAGCACGTACTCCATTTATATATGCAGAAACATTACCCAGCTGTATCAATTTTCCGACACCATATCCCAGCTTTCTCCTTCTGGGTCTTTTTTCTAGCCAATCCCACCGGAATTAATTTTTCACTGAGGCCTCCAATGTCTTGAGATAGTCAGTTTTGGTTAAAAATTTCATCGTTGACGACGAACTTAACTTAAACTGAAATCGTATAAACTTTCAAATTCCTAAAAACATTCATACATCACACACACAAAAAAAACCCCATCACTTTTGCCTAAACAAAAAACCCCAAACGTTTTATCAGGTAAACAAAGACACTTCTCCGTCACTGACTTACTAATACAATGAGACGGGCTGCTCCCGCACGCAGGTGCACACGCGTGAGTGACGTGTGTGCACCACACACACTTCTCCGTTGCTTATTAGAACTCAAAATTTAACAGTCTTAAAAATGTCTTCAAAGCTAAACATCCAAAATTCCGGGTATGAAAAATCACCCAAACCCGGAACACAAACACCCTGAATAATTAAGCAGCTACGTGACTTTTTTGACATTTGCAATGCTGTATGAATATATGAACGTGGAATAGTTATCTTTTTTGTGCAAGACAGGCATCAATATGGTGGAGGTGGATTGATGGCTTCGGGAGGAATTTTCATGAATGGTCGTACCAACTTGTATGTCATGAGGAATGACACACTGGAGGGCCAGGAGGTATACGGGTGAAATTCTATGACCCACTGTTATCCCTTATGCTGCATCTATTAGAGATGCATTCATTCTTATGGACAATGTCAACTGTTTCCATTCTGAGATGGGGTACCAGTGTATGGACTGGCATGAATACTCCCCAGATATGAATCCTATTGTGCACAGTAAGGATGTACTTGGAAGACATCTTGCATCTGGACAGCCACCTCCATGGACCATTCAGCAACTGAAAACTGCTTTTATGGTTGAGTGATGGAAGATTCCACAAGAACTCATAAATAACCAGTGTGCCACAGTGCTAGACACCAGAGGAAGCCATATGCCCTACTAGAGATACTTTAGCACCACATATCATTTCTTGGTATACATATTGGGGTGATTCCATGCCAAATCAACCAGTCACTCAACCAAACCATTTCAGATTTCAATGAAACCCTTCAGGGATCATTCTCCCTAGTGATATAAATGAGAATACATTTAAGTTTTTTTTTTTTTCTCATTGGGTTTTCATGTAATTTTTTAAATCTTGAAAAATTATTTTTTGGCTTGCATAAACTTTTTCAATCTTGAATTTCTCAAGTTCTATAAGGCCTAGAAGAGTTGTTTGACCCCTCATTTTAAAGAGAATTTCATAAGTTATAATTTGATATGCAACTGGTAAAGCTTTACCAGAGATTTTAACTGAGCAAGAAGGCTTTCATTCAGACAGCTCAGAATCACAAGACCATCTGAATGTTCCTGAAGTACCGTTCAAAATACATTGTCGTCAACTCCAGAGAAAAAAGAGGCAATTGAAGCTTTGAACAAAAGTCTGACTGCTATCGAAGAAACGCCTATTAAAAGAAAACGTTTGATTTATAAAAAACAGAAGCAAAGTTAAAAAAGTGACTAAAGCTTCTCAAACTAAAGTACTTAATTTAAATCCAAGTACCACTGAATCTGATGCTGCAAAAAATTATGACAATGAAATTATTAATCAATTGAAAGTTCAATGCTACTACAGACAAGTGTTAAAATGCAGGTTCTAACTACACTTCCCAAAAGCTGAACTCAAAAAAAATTTGAAACTGAATTTGGAGTGTCTAACTTTACTGCTGGAAAGGCAAAAACAGTGTTAAATGAAAAAAAGTATAATGTCATCTCCTGACCTAAAGCCTGGAAGAACATTGGACCCTGCAATGGTAGCCCTAGTCAAAGAATGAATGATGAGGTTAGTTGTCAAATGCCTGGTAAAAAAACTTTCAGTCAAAAAAGATGGCAAACGTGTACAATGTTCAAAGGTATTTATTCTAAGTACATTAAAAGAATCATATGTACTATTTGAAGAGTGTTTACACCCTGATCAAAGAATTGGAATTTCTAAGTTTTGTCTCAAGCATTGTGTTTTTCTTGGGTCCAGTGGGACACATTGTGTGCATTTGCACAATACATCAGAATGCCAAATTAATTAATGATGGCTCAGTGTAAAATACCTGAATTGACAAATGGGAATAAATCTTACTCCTGTGCCCTGACTTCTGACCCCATTTAAAAACATACAAATTAAAACATACAAAGATGTAACAAGCAATATAATTTGCAAAACGCCAACATCTAAATGTTACTTTGTAAATTGTGTTAATTGCCCACGAAGTGATTTGAAGGCTCGGTTTGAAGAAGCTTTTGAGCTTAATATATGCATTGAAAATGTGAGTTTCAAACAATAGATGCAGATTGATAACAAGTGTCCTGGAAACTATTATAAAACCGACAGAAGAGTTTTTGGATTACCTGTTTCAAAGTTTGCCAAAACTTTTAAAGACACTCTTTCATTGCTATTCAGTCTTCCTATTTGCAACACTTGAAAGAAAATCTACCTCAAAACCAATGCATTGTACTTTGTGATCCCGTTTGTTATACACTACGTTGACGAGGAAACCAAAAAGTTGGCGCACCTGAGCTTAGTTATTCTTTCCGATTGTATGGTGCGCGATAGTTGCTGTTCATTTGTTTCAACGCCTCATGATTGACTTTCTTAAACAGAATCTGCCCCATAAACCCGAAAAGCTGAATTACTTTTCAGATGCAGCATCACAGTACAAAAACAAATCAAACTTTCTCAATCTCTGCCATCATGAGAAAGATTTTGGAATCAAGGCAGAATGGAATTTCTTTGCATCGTCACATGGAAAAAAAATGCATGTGATGGTGTCGCAGGAACTGTTAGATTAGCGGCATTGGCCAGTCTATGGTCTACAATGATCAAATTTTGACCCCTCGCCAACTTTATGATACATCAGTTTTTTTGTATTCCACTACAGACAAATACAAGGCAGAGGAAAAGACCTCCAAGGGTAGGTTAGAAACAGCAACAATAAAGGGTACTCAACAATTCCACAGTTAGTCCTGTGAACGAGACTAGTTTTAGTGAAAAGCTACTCATTTTCAGAAGAATCAAGTGTAGAAATAGTTTCAGCTGATGATCTGGACATTAATGACATTGTTGGCTTTGTTACATGCCAATACTCAGACAAGTGGTGGTCAAGTTGTGTGTTAGGAATAGATGAAGTAAAAAAATAAGTTTTTTGGAACCACATGGCCCTGCTCCATTCTTTCAAATACCCACAATTTACTGACATACTAGTTGTGCATAAAAGTGAGGTTTTAACAAAAGTTGATCCTAACAACAGCTACAGGAAGAGTTTATCGACTTACAGACTCCGAAACCAAAAAGGCAAACTTGAAATTATTTGGTAAAAAAACTTTTATCCTGTTGGGACTATATCCTTCCCTTCTTTTATGTTTGACTATGTATTAGTATGTATTATGTAGATTTTAAAACTCAGTGTGTTATCATGTAAACACACTAAAATGAGAATTATAATCCATTATTACTTCTTTCACAGTAACTTTTGAGTTTTTTTGCCATAGCTCCCAATCCCACTGAGATCCCACTCTAAAAGTTTCAGGATTTAAAGCTTATATTACAAAAACTTTTCAAAAATTTTAAAAACACTTAAATTTGTTTTACATTTTTAAATACTATTTTATAAGCAGTTAAGTTGCATATCAAATTAAAACTTATAAAATTCTCTTTAAAATGAGGGATCAAACAACTCTAGGCCTTATAGAACTTGAGAAAATCAAGATTGAAAAAGTTTATGCAAGCCAAAAAATGACTCAAAATTTGAAAACTTAATGAAAACCCAATGAGAAAATTTTTTTAAAAATATATTCTCATTTATATCATTAAGGAGAATGATCCCTGAAGGTTTCATTGAAATCTGAGATGGTCAGGTTGAATATTGAAATTTTTTGGTTGATTTGGCATGGAATGAACCAATAGCATTTTTAATTAACCAGTTTATAGCATTATTAGAAAGGATAAAAACCGGATTTGAGTTTTCTTGAAAATGGCAGAAACTACAAAACCCGGATTTCTGGGTTAAACCGGGATGACAAACAGGCCTGGAGAATAATGGCAATGGAATAAAATCTCGCTCCTGTGCCCTGCCCTTGACCCCATTTTGATGATATTAAACAGAACTAGTTCAGTATACCTCCAGAACAACACACTAACGTTTTGTCGCAATAGAAGTACTTTTAGTCAAGTTATGAGGATAATGGCTGTGGAATAAATTTCGCTCCTGTGCCCTGACCTTTGATCCCATTTCAATGATATTAAACAGAACCGGTTCAGTGCATCTCTGGAACATGAAGTTTTGTCGCAATCTAAATTTTTTTACGTAAATTATGAAGTAAAGGGTGATGGAAATGATCCCGCTCCTATGTCCTGACCTTTGACCCCATTTCGCCCATTTTCAATAGGGTTCCTTCCCAGGTTGTCACCTACCACATACTAAAATTTCATCGAAATCGAACCATTTTTATGCGAGTTATCATGCGGACGGTAGGACAGACAGATAAAGCTGGACCATAAACACTTCAACCTATGGTTGGAAAGCGTAAAAAAGATGAAATCATGCCATTGATAGCACAATCTTCAACATAATTTGAAATTTGTTGAACTTACATTTCATTGTTACACTTTTTGGTGAAGGTGACTTCAGATCCATTCAAATGACTTTCAAATCCTTCCAATGTGGGCAGGGTTTCTGTTTTTTGCACTTTTTTTCACAGGTGATTTCCTCTTCTAGAAAGGCTAACAGTTCTTTATCACCTGAAACAAGTGTATGCATCAAATATAGTAATTTCAAAGTCATAATTACACAAGGCACATGCAAATGAAAACAAAGTACAGTACTAGACAGGGCCTAAAATTCAGGGCGAGATGGTGGGATTCCTGCCCCAAATTTTAAACTCCTGCCAAAATAAAGTTGTAAATGAATTTGACACCTCTATTCATAGTGTATTGTGGAATTGACTTTTTTACCGGTCTTAGAGGTTATTATTAAAAAATGTTGGTCAAATTTTCGAACTAGGCTTCAGTTCAAAAATTTGACCAACTTTTTTGAATAACCTCTATAAGACCCGTAAAAAAGTTAATTCCACAGTAAAATAGTTGTTTAGGAGGAAGTCCATCTTCCGAAAAAAAAAAAAGTATATGCATATATTACCAGTTCATTCTGATCTAAAATCCCACAGCAGGGGGTCTGTTTAAATCAAGTCTGCGTCCATTTTTGGCCCTCACAAAATTTGAGCGTTAAAAATTTATTCTTCATAAAATTAATGGACCCTTCAGAATTCTGAAAATTGCCTTCAAATACATAGTCTATATTGGGAATACGATCAACTTATATACGTGAATCAGCTTTCATACGTAGTGAAATGAGCAGAACTGTTCATTTTGCATATCGCACACTGCTACAAATCAAGCACAAGCTTCTACCGTCTATTTACAGAATTCAATTTTATCATAATTTGGGTCATTCTTACGATATGAGATGCAAAACTGAAAATTTTTTATTTGGGAGGGATTTGATCTGAGGGGAGGGTATTTCATTTTCCAACCTTTTGAAAACTAAAGATAAACTGATTGTTTTTCTGTAACTGTAAATTTCTCGCAAAATTGCCAGAATTCAGAATGAGCATTTTATTTTACATATTGCGAACTGCTACAAATCGGGCACGAGATTTCTTTGCAGATTTCACCTTTTTCGTCACAATTTGGGTCATTCTTGAGATCTAAAGAATTTTTTTTATTTGGGAAAGATTGGTGGGTGTGTGTGTGTGTGTGGTTTTTTGTCTGGGAGTAGTTTTTCAAAACTCCCAAAAACACAAGACAAATGGAGTGAAGGTTTTTTTTTATAATTGTAAATTCTCTTCCTCATGCAGTTGCCACTGTTCTGCATTCAGTGTTTAAGCTAGATTTTTTTTTCTTGTAACAGTTCAGCTGTTTTGTCTGCAAAAAGTTGTTGCAAAATGCTATGCAAATTAGTTAAATTTACAGTTCTATTTTTTTTTGCTATATTTATGTATGAAAATACAAGCATAATGCATTGGCTAAATAAAATTTTGTATTTTAAATAGAATTCAAGAATAAAAACAAAAAGGCTTTTACACTCCTAATTTTGATAAAAATAGTTACATTTCTTGATGTATGCGGTTTGCGAAAATGTATACAAAGACTAGGACTGAGCAAAGTCACAACCAATGACACACTAACCGACTGGTAGACCCAAACCGGCTCGTGCTGCTCCTGCAGTGGCGAACCGTCAAAGAAACACCTTATTCCTTACAGCAAAGCCCTTGCAAAAGGTGCTCAAGGCTCACTGGTGCTTTTTTGTAATAGAAGAAACAAATTGAAAAACAGGATGAAACAGGGTGCAACAGCGCTGATGGAAAGAAAAATGATGGGGAAAGGATATATGGTCGGCTGAGCAAAGCAGCAATGCTGGAACGAAAGAACGACTAGGATAAAAAAAAAAAATGCGGCGATGGGCAGAATTACGGAGAGAAAAAAAATGAGTGATGGCGGAACAAAAAAAATTGATGGGCATGAAAACATCACAAGGGCATAGCACCAGTAGGCAGAATGACAAAAAATGGTGGGGAAGGAAGCCAGGTTGTCAGGGTAAAGCGGCGATGATGGAATGAGAAATTATGGAATGACAATGCAAGAACGAAGCATGGGTGGGCAGAATGACGAAAGAAAAAATGACAGGAAACATTCGGGTTTTTTTGGCGATTAAGCATGGACTTTTTTGTTGCAAAATTGCTGTCTTTATGGTGATTTGGCAAAAATGAAAGCACCAGCTTAAACATTGCTGTTGTAAAATATTTTACTGCAAAAGTGTTTTGTTTTTCAGTTCAAAACAGTAGGCAACAATTCTTAAAAATATAAGTTTCCTGTAATCTTTAGGCAAGAGTTTCTTCAATGGATTCAAGTAATTGTGCCTCTACAAGAGTAAAAAAAATGAAGATAATTTTTTAGGGGGTTTGACGTGTGTGATGGGGACATTGTCTGTGGACGAAACTCCTCCATCTTTTAAAATTTTCGAAAACAGATTATGAGCAAAGATATCTACCATAATTGCACCCACCCCCCTCCACTTGTGACGTCCCCACTCCCAGGAAGTGTAAAATATCTTTTTCAATAAACAGTTCTTTCAGTTTGAAAATGGAGAAAAAAAAAATTTAAACTGAGTGAGGTCAGACAAAGAAACTATTTCTTCGGTAATCACATTTTTTATTTGCGATGAATCTACTACCCTGTCTTATTGTTAAATGTTATTTTTCTCCATAAATATTTGCAAAGGAAAAATCAGAATGTTTCTCATATCAAAATAATGACTGAAGCAGCCAAGTCTTGATTACACAAACTGTAAACATCTCACAGTGCTTGGCTCAGAGATATTTTTCTTTCATAGCTGAAGGGAAACATGCTCAAAAACTTACACATGTGTAATGTCAAGTTAATCATCTATTGGGTCATCTACATGAAATCACCAGATTTAAAAAAAAAATTGTAGGTTTTCTGATTTTCATTTTTTTTTATGTTACAATATAACAAAAGTACCCTGAAAACAAAGTTTGGGATTTATTTTCCCAATCTCTTTGGCAATATGGGTCCTCAAACAAACTGCCCATAATGAGCTAAAAAAAATAAGGGTTATCGTTAATTAACACAAATTGAGTAACTGTGGAGTAATGACACTTAATGGGTGCCTAAATTGAGCTAATAACCTGTACATTCATAAGTAATAATCTCATTTACATAGCCAAGTAATTCATCAGGTTCTAGGAGGGGGGGTCAAAGTGCCAATTTTACCACTTTTTGGCAGCATTTTTTATACCAGAAGGGTACTTAACAAAGTGCATATTTTTCAGGCAATCCTCATATGTTGCTAAGAATGTGAAAGCATATTTCAACTTATGTTTCCTTTTTTTTTTTTTAATGAGAAATTATTTTATAACTGCAACATTGCCAAAATTTCCGTTTTGGGGATACAATCAAAAGGGGTAGCAGATAAGCACCTTATCTTTTCTGAGGACTATCTTCTATTGCATACCTAAATAATCTCAAAGTTGCTTTTTGTTTCACAATAGTTTCCGAAATGATTATACAAATTGACCCATTTCAGTCTACAAAAATATATATGCCCACCATAGAAGTAGTTCGCCTGTTTATACAACATAGTACAAAGTTTATATGAAAAATAAAATTATAGGACAGCAAATTAAAACATTCTTTCAGATGTGTTTTAAATAGCTTACTAGCAATTGCATCAAAGACAGTTTTGGGGTTATGTGTCCTTCTAGTAGCAGTGGTTAATTGCAGTGATGTGAGGACTTAATATGTCTGTGGAACCCATGTTTGGTTAATTAGTTGACAAAGAAAATGTACCTGGCCCTGGTGGATGAAAAAACAATTTTGAAATCTGTGTTCATTACATTCTTTGATAATGCCAAGCCATCATTTTATTCATACACACATGCAGTTTTTTTTTTGTTTTTTTTTTTTTGATACCTCTGCAAGTTCTGTATTTGTAAAATTTTTAGATATGTTAACTTCATATTTCTTGCTTTTTGACACAAATTGAATTTTTAATCTATTGTTCTCCATTGCAATAAAGTGATGAATTCTAGTATTTGCTATTTTTAAAGCAGATACATATCTACCTGCAAGTATGACATTTTCTACAATATCTTTTTGTTACAAAAAGGAATTTTATTCCTTTTATTTTTTTGTACAGTATTTGAACACATCTTAAAATATGTTTGTCAATGACTTGTAAAGATGCCCTTGTTGCATGCCGTTTCAAAGTATTCCCATTCCATCGCAAGGCTCTTATCCAAGAGAAGTGGCAAAGAAATGCCATTCAGCTTACAGGTTGAAATCTTTCTTATGGTAAACTAGGCTAACAATTTATTTTTTTATATTGTCCTCCAGCACCATCTGTAAAATAATTACTCTTCACATTGGGAAGATGGTCATGGAGTAAAAGTTTTCGTAGAAATGTATACGTATTGATGTTGCATTGTGTGTCATCGAATCACTAATTACACAAAGAACTTACTTTTAATTTGTCATGAGGTTTAAAATAAATGGGTGAAGAGTAGGTTGGCTATTTACCCAGTGGTATGATTGAATTTCATCTTGTACAACAAAAGTAGTTTTCTTAAAAGTCTCAAAGTAATATACACTCATCAGAATTTAGTAGTGCTTTCTTTGTCTTAAGGAAACTTGATTGCTATGCTTTTTCAAAGTATTAAGTTTCCTGACTAAATTTTCCTAGAATTCTGCATATGGCTCCACAATTGTCACTAAAGTGGATCTATCAGTTATATTCCAAATATCCTACAATGGGTTACATCTTGGAAGGAATCCAAGCATTCCATCTGTGAAAGCATTTCCTTGTATAATAAGTTTTGTCCCATTAAATCACCCATCTTGACATTCTGATGTATACAGCACAAACATACCAAATGTGTTCCTGGTGCCCTGGCTAGGACAACATTTTGGATGCTATTCACAGAATTTAGAAAATCAAATTGTTTGCCTCTAAATGCAATTCTTCAAACCTTTCATACAGTTCTTTTAAGTTGCAAAGCACTAGCCATTTTTGTCTTTGCTCTTTTTCTCCCAAGTTGTTTCTTATGTTGAGAAATCTTATTCCTGGACAGTCTGCTGCATTCATCCTCATAGAAACAGATTACTTGGGATAAGGTATTACCTGAAATCTTCTTGCCACTTTGTTTTTGGTGAGTGAAACTTGGTAATACACCACGATTTTGTACAATTCTTTATTTTGTTCGTACGAGGTGTTCATCGACTTCAAATTGCACACAAATTTTGGAGACTGACCACGATTGTGAAACCAAGCTAATAATCCTGACCATAAATGAGTGGTAGGCAATGCACGTAACTAAAACAAATTAAGAAGGTAGTGTAGAACACGCTAAGTTACGTATAAAAATTTTAAGGAAAATATATTTCAGCCATTCCATCAGTGAAACTACGATTGATTTGTATTGCCAGATTGGAAAGGTAAATAGTAATGGCTGAAATATATTTGCCTTAAACTTTTTACACGTAACTTAGCGTGTTCTACACTACCTTCTTAATAATCCTGACCTTTTCTTCAACTAATAACATTTATCTTTGTTTTAAGGTTTGAAATTAATGTTTCATATTCATTCTGTTTTGTCTCCTTTGATTCTGAAGTACTGGATTTATTATAAACCTCAAACGAATCATACAGTTTAAATGAATTTATAGCACCTCTATTCATATTGTACTGTGGAATTAAATTTTTTTTTTTACGGGTCTTATAGAGGTTATTCAAAAAAGTTGGTCAAATTTTCGAACTAAAGCCTAGTTCGTTATCAGGACTACGTCACTCACAATTAACGATAATTGGGGTTGGACTCTTCCAACTGAGTGGTAGCAACTACTCCAGTGATGTAGTCCTGATGACGAACTAGGCTTTAGTTCGAAAATTAACCACCAACTTTTTGAATAACCTCTATAAAACCCGTAAAAAGTTAATTCCACAGTATCATACAGTTTATGTGAAACATTACTAGATATTTGGGTAACTTTTTTTCTGTGGCAGCATCTCTTCTGAGCTGGCAAAGTTTGAGCTTTCACCGGAGAAATTCCTAAAATGCGACATGCTTGATTAACTGATTCCAATTTAACATTTTCGCATCATGGTCCGAAATATCAGATTCAGATTATTCTTTTTACTTTACTTTTTTGCATTTTCCTGTTCTTATGAGAGTCTTGTCACTTTAGTGACCATTTTTTGACAGTTAGAACATAGAAATTTCCCAGGCACAAGCTGTAGTTTCACATTTGAGTGTTCTTCAGCAAAGTGGATTGTTATCTCACGCAATGATCTCTATTTTTTTCATGGATACAGTATGGATAACATGTATTTTCATTTAAGTGGTGGTATTTACCCAAATATTTAATTGTATGGTGCTCACATACACTTTTAATAGTCTTTAATTCTCATTTTTAATCATTTCTGTTGCTCATGTGAACACTTACAAATTTTAGTCACTTTTTCTAAAGAGCTGTATGATGCATCAGTAGTCTTCAGTCAAGACACCAACACTGAATTACTAAATAGTTATAATACAAATAATTTCTGAATTTGCAGTATTAATCAAAAAATGGAGTTCAGTTCTGCTACTTGAGGTAGATGATGCAACATCTGATTGTAATGCATCACCCAATGTTAGATTATAGGCTAAAAGTACGCCCATATTGCATACCATGAAGGGAAAATTTGCTTTATCATTATTTTGGAAACTATTGTGAAACAAAACTGAGAATATTTAGATATGCAATAGAAGATAGTCCTCAGAATTGGTGTTTAAATTGAGATAATGTAATTACCTCTATTTAGACACCCATTAAGTGTCATCTCCACAATTACTCAATTTGTGTTAATTAACAATACCCCTTTATTTTAGCTCATTTTGAGGGTTTGAGGACCCATATCTTCAAAGAGGTTGGGAAAATAAATCCCAAACTTTGTTTTCAGGGACTTGTACTGAAACAAAAAAATTAGGAAAATAAAAAAAAACCCACAACTACAAGCACCTGGTGAATTCATATGGAACCTCATGTAGACCTATATTGTCAAAAATTACTGAAGATGCAGTTACAGAATATTCACTATTAAGACACATAGCTAGTATTAATCAAAAAATGGAGTTTAGTTCTGCTACTTGAGGTGGATGATGCAACATTTGATAGTATTGCATCATCCAACACAAAGTCCTTCAAATGGGCATACCAGCAGGGATGGGAAATGTTCTTTATACTGAACAGTTTTTCCCTGCTCCTGTTTCAGGAGCTGTTCTTTTATCTGTTCTTGTTCAGCTGAGCCTTTTATGATATGTTGCTTCATATGAATGTATATAAAGATATCGACCACAAGCCTTTTCCAACTCAATAATTATGAAAATAGCTTTTTTTAGCTCAATAAATATGAAAATCGGTTACAACTAAGTAATTTGTTAATCAATAATAAAACAAATTACAAGGAAAGGCTTACTTTTCTTAGGTACTCCACTAATGAGCACCACACTTAATTACTCAAATTTTTTCCAGGGTGTGGGTTCCTTTGTCATTTCATTTTTCACAACCTGTATTAAGAACTGAAGTCGTGGCGTGATATAACATTACATCTCCTTGCAACACTTGTCTTAATTTTGCCTTCACAACTATTACCCATTGGAAAGGAGAGCAAAAATGCTTTGTGTTTTTTTATGCACTAAAAAAACACTGAAATACAATTGAAAAAAACCTTGCTAAAAATACCTACACTGCTACTCACCCTATGCAAAACTGAAATTCTGGGGGCTTTTCTTCCTTAAATGAGATTCCTACCTAATAATTATGGGTTACTATCACTTTCCTTGAAAGGCAAACAAAAATGCATTAAAAAAAAAAAGCACTTCAATACCCTTAAGCAATCCTGCACCTTTCAAAAACAAAATCAGTAAAAATATTGTGACTAACACTCCCGAGTTCCCATGATGAGTAAGTCCAACTAAAAATTTGTTGGACCCTTACCTGATAGATAAAAAAAAACTATAGTTAAATTTGCTTGACAGTTGGATGCAGCTCTAGCGAATACTTACCTACGATACCTGAAACATTAAAAAAAAATAATATATATATATACTGGCTTAATAATTAAAAAAATTAGTATGAGCAGTTCTGAAAAGAACAATTTTGGCCAAATATTTATGACGAAGAGGCAGAAGAACACAAAACATAATCCCTGGCTTCCTGGAAGTATGTTCCGTGCACAAAAGAACAGAGCACAGTCAGACAACAGGTCAGTACTTAGGAACGTACTAACTAGTAAAGAACAGTCAGTCAAACTTAACCTGTTCCGGAGAGGAATTCAGAGTCACTCCCACGTCACTGACGTTGGTAGCAGAGCAGGAGCTGGCGAGAAAGAACAGGTTCTTTCATTTCTCCAATTCTCCCCACATCTCTACGGAGTACTCTCCCGGACTGAAGAGAAAAGTTTTTTTGGCAACGGAAGAACAGGATGTTCCCGTTCAGTTCCAGGAACTGGTGCAAAAGAACAGGTTCTTTTACTACCTGCCATCCCTACAAACCAGACTGCCACTAAAGATTACATGTTAGTTTATGATTGCATCACTTTTCTAAAACCCTTAAAATTGTACAAGAACATATTTTAGCAAAAAGACCTACAACATGAATGCAAATAAGAATTTGTTCAGAACATTTTTTTGGAAACAAAGGAGAGGGGGGGGGAGATATTGCAGTTGCATAGTACAATGACCAGCCTTATTACTTAGCAAAACAATTATATACATTTGTAATGTATTAAAGTAAACATTTATTAAGTACATGTATTACTAACTATTTCATGTTAGATTATATGCTAAAAGTACACCCATATTGCATACCATGAAGGAAAAATTTGCATTATTATGTTGGAAACTATTGTTAAACACAAAATAAAACTTTCGAGAATATTTAGATATGCAATAGAAGATAATCCTCAGAATGGGTGTTTAAATTTAGATGTTACCGCTATTTAGACACCCATTAAGTGTCATTATCTACACAATTACTCAATTTGCGTTAATTAACGATACCTCTTATTTTAGCTCATTTTGGTGTTTGAGGACTCATATCTTCAAAGAGGTTGGGAAAATATATCCCAAACTTTGTTTTCAAGGTACTTTTATGTTGTACTGTAACATATAAAAAAATTAGGAAAATAAAAAAAACCCACAACTACAAGCACCTGGGGAATTCATACGGAGCCTCATGCAGACCAGTTTTGTTCAAAAATTACTGAAGATGCAATTACAGAATATTCACTATAAGGACACATAGCTGTAAAAAAAAAAAAAAAAGAGTATGTGCCAACTTCCAGTTTTGTTAGTTTTATAAGCAACTATCAGCACACATTTCCTACACCATGGCGTATAAAGACTGCGCGAAGGTTGGGCATATTATTTTATATGCTTACATTCAAATTTCAAACCTCACAATGACCTTGTGAGGATGGATTCACTCCTCACAATGTAAGCATCCTGGTAAGCAGTGCAGAATAATGTATGCAGCTAACTAAAGTCTTTAAAAAACAAAACACTGATATACAGCACAGCATGACTTTCTTTTTGAGTTTCCAGCAAATTTATTTACAGGTTGTGTGCATTTCAGTTTTTTTAGCCCCTCACCACAGCTGAATTTTCGCCCATGGTATGACCATTCTGGGAGCTGCACAAGTCTGTAGTAATCGGATCAACATATCTATCTCATGCAAAACATATTTCTATAATCATTACCTTTAGTATGAAGCCCACAACTACAAGCATTAGACCACGGTGATCGTATTGCAGTGGACCCGATTGCATCAGGAGTGTTGTCCCGGCTTCGACAAAGAAGAACATAGATCTGGTTATTGTTCTGGCATTCTGAGTATTTTCTCCCATACGATGAAATAAATTGAATCCAGCACGACCAGAAAGTAGTGTTCTTCCGTTTGACAAAAATTTTGTAAGTTTCATAGCGTTTTGAACGACAGAAATCGACATTTTTCTAAAATTCACGCACGTTTTTCAAACACCTGAACAACAGAAAGATAGATTAAGAAGACACGGTCTGGGCGCGGTTAAGTTTGTACAAAGGTCTTTAGATATATAGTCTGTACACCACGTGACTCAGTGTTGCCAGACTATTCATAGAGAAAATAGCAGACTTACCTCTGAAAAGCAGCCAAATTAATTCAAAAGTATCTCAATTTTTATTATTGTTTCTTCAATAAAAAAATATTAAAAGTTTCTTAGTTCATTATAAATCAAAATTTTTCAGTTTTTAAAAAGTTAACTTGCGAAATTTTTTTTTTTTTGATTGGAGGTTTAACGACCACCGTGAGCAACTCAAATGGGCTATAAGCAGTCGCCCGTCCCTAATTTAGGGTCACTGGTTCCAGGGAAGGGAGAGAGCCAGTGCCGTAAGACAAACACAACATCCATGCCTGACCGGGATTCGAACCCGGACCCCTTACGGACGAATGATCAGAGGCCAACGCCTTGAACCACTGCGCCACCGGGGCGGCTAACTTGCGAAATGAAATAGATAAATGTAGTAAAGATTACCTGTTGCAGAATACCAAATTTTACTAAAATGTTTATAGTATATACATAGTAGTCCATATAGATATTTATCGCTGCCCTCGTGGCGCAGTGGTCTGAGTGCTGGATTATGACCATTCATCCGAGACGGGTCCGGGTTCGGATCCCGGTGAGGCGTGGATGCTGTGTTAGTCTCACGGCGCTGGATCTCTACCTTCCACGGACAATCCTCGAATTCAGTTTACTGACCCCCAAAACATCTGAAGCCTTTGGGGACGCAAATTGTCCTCAAATTTTAATGTTTGTCCCAAATGTCCTCAAATTTACATTTCCTCATTAACCCTTTAGATTTCCAATGAAAAATGTTCTTAAAAGTAGTTTCCGTTGTACTAATTTTTTAACATGCTTCTTGTTAAAACAAATTTTGAATTATTTTGTTTTCTTCTTTCTGCGTTTAACGACCACTACGAGCAACTGTAAGGACTATAAGCAGTAACCTGCCTCAAATTTGGGAGATAATCGTTCTAGGGAAGGGAGATACCAAGTGCTGCAAGACAAACACACCACCCGTGCCTCATTCGGGACTCGAATCTGTACCAACTTGTACGAATGGTCAGTGCCCAGCACTAGGTCAATGCACTACTGGAGCTGTCAAATTTCGACTGTACTACCCTGAGTTTCTCCAATAACTCTGGCAAAATGAAAAATTCGTCATGTCATTACTAAGGTGTGCAGCCTAATTTTAATTCAGCGCATGTATCTAAAGTAAAGCATTTCACTTTTGCTAATATGTTCTTGCCATCATAGTTCTGCTTTGTCAATACAAATTACCAACATTCTACAAGATATATTCTTTTAAGACACAGATTTGATGTGTAATATCCCACTTATTAAAGCAATGCAGTTTTGTGACAACAAGATTTGTATATTTATTTTGTGTACGTATGTGCCCTCAAATGAACTACCGATTTGGGGACGCTACGCCCTTTTGTCCTCAAATTGGTGTCCTGATATCTGGTCACCTAAAATTAGAGACGAGACGACTGCTTGTAGCGAGTTGTTCACACGATGGTCGTGAATCATCAAGAAAAAAAAGGCATTTACCAATATGTCCATTTATATTTGGGACACAGTTTAGTAAAAATCTGTGTGGAATTAAAAAAAATACATACAAATGAGGTAAAAATTTATTTCAAAATAAAAAAAATAATTAAATTTTTTTTTATTGTTTAATTGATTTATTATATCATTGGCAAATAAATGAAATTGCGATTGAAGTATGTTTTTTTTTTTTTGATTGGAGGTTTAACGACCACCGTGAGCAACTCAATGGGCTATAAGCAGTCGCCCGTCCCTAATTTAGGGTCACTGGTTCCAGGGAAGGGAGAGAGCCAGTGCCGTAAGACAAACACAACATCCATGCCTGACCGGGATTCGAACCCGGACCCCTCACGGACGAATGATCAGAGGCCAGCGCCTTAGACCACTGCGCCACCGGGGCGGCTGAAGTATGTTGATTAGTGTATACAACTCTTTGGGGGAAAATTGTCCCTAGTTTAAGGTCACTAGTTCCAGGGAAGGGAAAGAGCCAGTGCCGTAAGACAAACACAACATCCATGCTTCACCAGGATTCGAACTAGGACGAATGGTCAAAAGCCAACGCTTAGACCATTACACCACCGAGGGCTGTTCAATATTACGTTATCTAATCGAGATTTTCAAATAATCTACAGAGAAAAATACTTAAAACAGCCAGGTAAAATGTAGGCCGCATCGTACTAAGCGATGGCTTCTGATCATTCGTCCGAGATGGGTACGGGTTTGAATTCCGTTGAGGTATTATGTTGTGTTTGCCTTACGGCGCTGGATCTCTCCCATGCCTGGAACCAGTGGCCGTAAATTAGGGACAGGCGACTGCTTATAGTTCACAGAGTTGCTCACGGTGGTCGTTAAACCTCCAATCAAAAAAAAAAAAAAAAGTAGACCAAAATGTAGCCAAGTAGCAGACCGAAAAAAACAGTAGCAAAGTGCTTTTCACAGTAGCGCAATCTGGCAACACTGCGTGACTCACTAACCGGTTCACTCTAAGGAGGTTATATTACTGGAGACACCACTGGCTCTGCCGCCATAGGTCACAGCTAATCTGTGGTGTAACGTCACAAGCAGGCAAAAATGAACTAAATTATACAGTTGATGAAAAAGTAAGCTTGTGTATCATTGATAAAGATGATTGAATTAATCATTTTATCTGTTTATACGCTTAGAAGCCTTTGTTCTATTGGTTTCCAAGCAGCTTCTCTTCTGCGGCTGCGTCTTGCCTGCTCATGACGTCATTTGCAGCACAGACGGTGACTTATGGCTGCCTGGATAGGAGTGGTGTCTCCAGTAATACAACCTCCTTGGTTCTCTTCATAGACCAGGATGAAACATTAAGAGAATACTGCAAGGAGTCGGGATTAGTCGGGACACATCGACATCTATTGATGTGTGAATCATAAACTCATTATTTACATCATTTGAACACAGAGAATTTATGACATTTACATTCTGAACTCGTAGCACTTGCGCAAGCGAAATTTTCTATAGTAACTGTTGTAATTTATGTGTAAATATCAGTAGCCAATTCGGTCGCCAAACTATTACACAGTTTGCCGACTGAACTCGCTATTTTTTTTTTTTAGCTCAGCCCGCTTAGTGCGAATTCAAACAAAAGATAACATTAAGATTGAAACTTCACTCGTGTATACAATATAATTCATTCCGGTTTGATATTAATATGATTTCTGCAACCAAAATCCAAGCAATTCCTAAATACACACAGTTGAAACTGCGTGGGTATCATGTAAACAACATTAAATTCCCACAGCTTGCTGTTGCACGGTTGACACTACATCTCCTTGATTCTAACCTCTTTTGGGCCAACCCGGTGGCGCAGTGGTCTAAACGTTGGTTTATAACACTTTGTCCAAGAAAAAGTCCGGGTTCGAAACTCGGTGAGGCATGGATGTTGTGTTTTTCTTTTGGGACTGGCTCCCTCTCTTCCTTGGAATCAGTGGCCCTAAATTAGGGACAGACGGCTGCTTATAGCTCATTGGGTTACTCACGGTGGTCATTAAACTTTCAATAAAAAAAACCTCCTTGGGAAACCTTCATCCAGCTATGGACAGTATAATGAATTAGCTTTGTTTATCTTTTTGCTAAGCTAATTATTATGAATGAATAATGCTCTAAGCTTCAAAATGATGAATTCCCAAAAGGGTGTTGTTACTCGTTAATTATGAACTTAAACAAAGTCTCAACGCTGGTTATTTATATTAAGTAATCAAAGTCATAAACCTAACAGCCAGACAGAGGTCTGACAAAACTAAGAATTGAGAAAGACTGAACTTACAGAACAACTTGTTTATTATGAAGACTCCTGGTCAACTAAGGCACTCATATATCACTACTACATAACAACACAACTCCAACGCAACAACACAACTACAGCGCAACCAACACAACCCTCAACTCCAACGCAACAACTACACAACCCCAACACAACACACTTCTCGATGAACGCGCCTATATACGAGCTACCACCACGTCATGACTTACACTCATTGCCAGATCTCATTCAGCGGGTGAAATAATATTCCGTTCAGTAGGAAGATAATTTACATAGTAAAATAAAATAACCAGAGATAGTAAAATCAAAAGGAAAGTGAATATAGAGTATACGTTACATCATCTCCCCCTTAATTTTTCTTCTTTTTTTTTCTTTTTTTTAGTTTCCAAAAAACCTATCAATTTTGGAGTGTAAGTCTTACATTTCGATGATTGACGTTTCTCGATCTTTTTTTTGATTTGTTGTTTGGTGGTAGCCGTATTTACATTATCAACTTGGCATAACAATTTACGAATCTGTATTCGACTGTGAAATTTGTAGTGTAGAACAAACCAAACCTGCATCGGCATACTTTCCTTTTATTCTGCCTAGCAGGAATCACTTTTTTAATTTCAAATTACGTGAGCCTCATCCGTGGAAATACATAACAACTGTATCAGCAGCGAAGATTGCCTGAAGCTGCCTAACAGTAACAATTTTATTATTTTCATTTCAAATTACGTTTGCCTCATGCGTTGAAATACAGAACAACTGTATCAGCAGCGAAATTTACCTGGAGCTGCCTAACAGTAACAATTTTATTATTTTACCCCTAAGCACATAGATATATACAAAAAAAGTGGATTAGTAGATGGACATAGAAGAAATATAAAAAAACACACACACATATATACACAAAAAGAATGCATAGGCCCACACGAAAAAAAGAAATTCTGACACGCCAACTGGTCGAGCAGGAAAAACAATAAACTGAGAAAAGAACCTGTCCACGAGAATTTACTTATCTCGAGGACGCATAAAAAATTCTAGTGCGAAAACGTTTTCCAGGCCTAATGGGACTGGGGAAATCAGGTGGCTTGGATCTCTTCCGGGACGGTAATGGAACATCGGTCTGTTGTCGGTCAGGAATCTGGCGGTCTGGAAATCCCTGCAGCTGAGAAGAACGGTCAGGAACGTCAGAAGTCTGGCGGTCCGGAAATCCCTGCTGCGGCTGATAGGAACGGTCAGGAGTCTGGCGGTCTGGAAATCCCTGCGGCTGAGAAGAACGGTCAGGAACGTCAGAAGTCTGGCGGTCTGGAAATCCCTGCGGCTGAGAAGAACGGTCAGGAACGTCAGAAGTCTGGCGGTCCGGAAATCCCTGCTGCGGCTGATAGGAACGGGCTCCCCCAGGCTTTGGATATGAAGTCCCTTGATGCTGGGGCCCGTTGTGTCCTTCCAGTATCTTTTTGGAGGGACGTGTCTCCGGCCACATCGCTTGTTTTCGTTTACGCCCACGGGGCATGATAGTAGTAGCAGGCATCGGCCCTGTTTGCCCTGAACGGAGGTTCCAGGGGCGAAACCCGGGCGGATGCAAAGATTTCTGCCTTCGTCGCTGTTGCGGCGAAGCAGATTGGGGAGACAAGTGACGTTTACGCCCAGCTTTTGGTGGTGCTGGACGGTGTGGAATATTAAATGTTGGATTCATAACTGACAAATCCGAAATGTCCGACGCCTCTGAGTCGCTGCTATAATTCAGCGGTCGTGCAGGGCGATGTTTGGATTTGCCTATAGGAATACTTTCCGATGAGGTATTCAAAGAAGAAGTATCCCGCGTTGGTGCAGAGGTAGCCGGAAACGGCGCAACAATAGTCTTGGCAATGGTTGGAGGGAAAGGAACGATACTAGTATTCGACGAACGCGAATCGAGCCTTGGTCTCACGGGAGAATCAGGTTGCGGTTGTAGAAACTCGTCTGGAGGGGGGAGGGTGAAGGAAAAATCACTGGTGATTCGTCAAAAATGTTCGGTGGGTCGTCCACAATTTCTGGCGGTTGAACATGAGATATAGATTCTTGAGTCTGTGGAACAGAAGGTTGAGTAGGATTGATAATGAACTCGATATCCCGTTCGTGATACTTGCGACATTGATCAACATGTACATATTGAAAATTGTTGTTCGGTTTCTCCAGAACAATATTATTTTCAAAGACATTTGCCACCCGATATGGACCTTCGTAGCTGGGTGCAAATTTCTTCACTAAAGTATGCGAAACAGAAGACTGGAAGTGTGTTTCCACGAGAGTGAGATCTCCAACGACAAGATCTGGTTCCCTACGCCTAGAATTATAATATCGTGCTTGAGCCGCTTGTGCTCCTAGCATTGCAACACGAGCTTTTTCTGCCATAATATGTACTGATTGCGGAGTTGGTCGCTGATTTAGTTCGTCGATAATCCCCGTTAAATTTTCAAAAGGGGTTTTAATTTTGCGACCCAGAAAAAGTTCTGCAGGAGTAATTTTAGTAGACTCGTGGAGAGACGAGCGGAGGGCGAACGCAAAAAGTTCTAAATGGTCATCCCATCTTTCATGGTGGTCCATTACGAAAGTCGCAATCATTTTCACTAGCGTTCGGTTAACGCGTTCTGCAGGATTACTCTGGGGATGATATGGGGAAATGAATTTATGTTTAATGTGTAATCTCGCACACATTCTTTCAAAAATGTCAGAAATAAATTGAGGACCATTATCCGAAACTACTTTATTAGGTGCACCATATCTAGAAAATACTTCATTAACTAAGACATTACAAATAATCTCAGCCGTAGCGGCTTTAATGGGAAAAACTTCAACCCATTTAGAAAAATTATCAGTTAGTACTAAAACATAACGAGCTTTATTTTTAACAGATAATGGATAAGGTCCCAATAAATCTATGGAAATAATATCAAATACATGAGAACTTGAACTAGATTTCAAGTGACCGGCCGGTCTTACATTACGATAATTATTAATCTGACACAAGTGACATGATTGAACGTATGCGAGCACACTTTGGTACATTCCAGGCCAATAGGCAACATCCCGCAATTTACAACGGGTCTTGCGAATACCTAAATGGCCTGCAAGAGGTTTGTCATGAAATTCATTTAAAAGAGCCATTCTAAGGGTTCGCGGAATACATGGGCGAAACTCTGCCCTAGTAGTCCGAGACTTTGTATAATAAAGAAGACCCTCTATTACTTCAAAATGTTGTGACCTTCCAGCCAGAGAAGGATCACTTTGTGGGGGCGAACCCGCAAGCAAAAAATTGTAAATATCCCCAAAATCTGGATCATTTATTAATTCTGCCATTATCTGCTCTCTGGATGTGATATCAGCTATCAGAAGTAAAGGCTGACATCCAGGAGTAGTTTCGGTGGGGACCCCACTAATCGGAACGCGAGATAATGCGTCCGGTAATTGATTCTTATTACCTGGCTGATACGAAATTTTGATATTGCTCTCTTGTAACTTCAGAGCCCACTTCATAAGTCTTTGAGATAGGTGTTTAGCAGAATTCAAATACTGAAGGGCAGAATGATCCGTAATTATGTTAACTGTCAATTCGTTAAGATAACATTGAAATTTATTCAGTGCATACACAACAGCAAGACATTCACGTTCCGTAGCTGAATAATTGCGTTCAGCTTTGGCTAAAGTACGAGACGCAAAAGCTATTGGATGCCCAGCTTGTGACAAAACGCAACCAAGACCAACTCCGGATGCATCAGTATAAATATCAAATTCTTTAGAATGATCCGGGAAAGCCAACACCGGAGGCTGAGTCAATGCAGACTTCAGTGTTTCGAATGCAGCGTTAGCTTCAGGTGTCCAAATAAACTTCTTGTATTTACGCTTTAAAGCATACAATGGCTCACATATTGTAGCATAAGCGGGGACGAACTGCTGATACCATCCGGTCATTCCCAGAAAGCGGGATAGTTCTTTTGCTGTTTTAGGCCGAGGAAAGTCAGCAATAGGCCTAATTTTTTCATTATCAGTGAATAAGCCGTGGGGAGTAATTTTCAACCCCAGATATACAATCTCGTCCCTCGCTATCTGGCATTTACTAGGTTTTAACGTCAAGCCAGCATTGTATATAAGTTGGAACACCTGTTTGAGCAGAGAAAGGTGCTCGTCAAAAGTCTCTGATGTGATAATAATATCATCCAAATAGACATGCACATGGGGACCCAGGACAGGTCTGAGAACCGTGTCCATAAGCTTTTGGAAAGTAGCAGGTGCAGAAGCTAAACCAAAAGGCATACGTAAATATTCATAGGCCCCAAAAGGAGTCACAAAGCCTGTTTTATCGACCGAGTCCGGATGTACTGCCACCTGCCAATATCCACTCGCCAAATCCAAAGTTGACATCCATTTGGTTGACGACAAGTCATTTAGAATATGTGACATGACAGGTAGGGGATAATTGATTGTTTTTGTGACTTGGTTGAGTTTGCGAAAATCTGTCACGAAACGAAATTCATTTGGTTGTTTCTTTGGAACCAAGAAGGCAGGAGCCGCCCAGGCGCTTGTTGACTCCCTGATTATGCCTTGCTTAATCATTTCCGCAATTTGACGTTGCATTTCCTGTTTTTTATGTGGAGCACAAGGGTAAGGTTTCGTCGCAATGGGTTTCGAACCATCAGTGTCAATAACATGATAAACCACCTGTGTGAAACCAGGTTGATCCGAAAATAAACCAGGGCTTTCCTGTAAAAGGAGAGAAAGCTGGTCTCGTTGCCCCTCATTCAATTGGTCACTCAACAATAAACTCGTAATATCTACAGGAACCGTCGGAATCATTTCGACAGGTTCCGGAAAGGAAATCACATGTTGTACAAAATTCAAAGTTATTTGAAACTTGTTAATAAAGTCCATACCCATGAGACATTTCACGGGTAGCTCGTCTATAAGCAGGAAAGAATGTGTAAAACGAGCTTTTCCCAGCCCTAAAGATAATGTGACAGTTCCTGCGATACTGAAGATTTCGTTATTTGCACCTCGCAAATACTGCGTTGCAGGCTGAACATGTATTGCAGAAAAAACATCATTGCAAAACTTTGTATTTAGGGCTGATATCTCAGACCCAGTGTCGAACTTTGTCTCGACAATAATGTCTTCAAGTGTCAAGAATACATCAGGCAACTGAGGAGTTTGAACAGTCACTAATACTGTTTTAGGGTCAGAATGTTTGGTATCAGGAAGCAGGACCGACCCTTCGTCTACTTCCTGTGGAAGTTTAAAGGAATTCTGGTGGTGTTATCATGTGGTCGGAAACCTCGACCCTGCCGGGTATCGGGAAAATTTTCACGATAAGGAAAATTGCGTGCACCCTGCGTCGGGAACTCCGCGTGTCTGTTGAGATTTTCATTTTCGTTACGTCTGCCCTCAGCACGGGCAGAAAAATTATTATTGCCCTGAGCATGATAACGTTCCGAATGCTGCTGAGTGGAACGGGGTCGAGCATACTGTGCATTATGACGATACCCCGTAGCTTGCTCCGAAACTCGTTGCTGGTTCGCCACTCTTCTGTGTGGTGGAACGTATGAAGCTTGGGTGGGCACGTGTGTATGCTCGCGCTGAAAGTTTTGTCTATTATGCCGCTGAGGGTTTTCGGAATAAGCCTCGCGGGGTGCCCGAGCATGGTGAGTTGAAGCATGTTTGCCATGTCGCTCTTCATACGTGCGTATGAGGCGAAGGCATTCATGAATAGTGGTAGGGTGTCGAACCTCAAGAAAATCTTGTAAGAATGGGTCGAGCTGCTGTACGAGGGTATCCAACATGTCAACATGACTGGCATGTGGATCCCATAGATTATATAAGCGTGTAGTCTCCAACGCAAATGCAACAGGGCTATCATTGGGACCCTGCTGACGAGAAAACAGCTGTTGGGCAAGGCTAGCTCGACTGAGGCCGAAAGGAAAGACCTCCAAGAATTCTGCACGGAAATTCTCATAATGAGAATCCGGGTTCAACCCTCGCCACTGCCGATACCAGGTCTTGGCGGTATCTCTCAAGCAAGTTCCGGCAATTTGGACCTTGCAGTCTTCCGGAATATTATATAAATCAAAATGGTCTTCCAGATCTTCGAGGAACTTTAAAGACCCCTCCAAACCATTGAAATAAATTGTTCCTGCATGCGGCACGAAATGGGCAAGCATTCTGCTTCGCTGAGAGGATTGAATTCCCTCAGCTACGACCCGCGACTCAGAGTGATAAGAAGCTGGTGCATTCCGAAATGGTGAAGAATGCTTGGGTATGTGTAGATTATTCATATCCAAGTCAGAGCCACAGGCTTCGTACAAATTGTCCAAAAACACCATTACCCTCGAGACCTGCCGGAAGGTGGAAATTTGCAGTTGTCTCAGGTAAGGAAGCCATGGGTAATAATAGTCAGGATCTCGTGTTCGAAAAAAGTTCGGGCGCCAATTATAATGAATTAGCTTTGTTTATCTTTTTGCTAAGCTAATTATTATGAATGAATAATGCTCTAAGCTTCAAAATGATGAATTCCCAAAAGGGTGTTGTTACTCGTTAATTATGAACTTAAACAAAGTCTCAACGCTGGTTATTTATATTAAGTAATCAAAGTCATAAACCTAACAGCCAGACAGAGGTCTGACAAAACTAAGAATTGAGAAAGACTGAACTTACAGAACAACTTGTTTATTATGAAGACTCCTGGTCAACTAAGGCACTCATATATCACTACTACATAACAACACAACTCCAACGCAACAACACAACTACAGCGCAACCAACACAACCCTCAACTCCAACGCAACAACTACACAACCCCAACACAACACACTTCTCGATGAACGCGCCTATATACGAGCTACCACCACGTCATGACTTACACTCATTGCCAGATCTCATTCAGCGGGTGAAATAATATTCCGTTCAGTAGGAAGATAATTTACATAGTAAAATAAAATAACCAGAGATAGTAAAATCAAAAGGAAAGTGAATATAGAGTATACGTTACAACAGATATTGGCTATTGTTGATTATACATATATATATAACATAGATGAGGAAGGGCACAATATTTTGAACTTTACGCCTGGCACAGAAACGCCTAACTGTGTGGGAATATATAGATGCTATGAATGCTTCACCTAAATACTACAGCAATGATGACTGGAACGTAACACTAGCAGCGCCATCTATGAATAAGGGAGTTGGCAGTGTGTTTTTCTTTTTTGTTGTTGTTGGAGATTTAACGACTATCATGAGCCCGGGTGTAGCTAGTCATTTCTGAGCTCGGGGCAAACCACAATATATTGCGCCCCCAATCTGTCTTTCACACTGTCACGTTATGGGTAATATGGCATGAGTAGGAATCTAAAGTCCTCAAGATGTTTCCTTGGAGTTCTCCTTCGGTCAATGTCCTGTCATGGGTATTTGCATAATTCTGCAAAATGAGTCCCTCGGCTCTTTGTTCAAATTGTATTTGCATGTTAATTGGAATGCGCAAACTTGCCTTCTTTTGTTCTAAGGCAGTGTTCCGCAACCGGAGGTGCCGAAAAGTGAAAGGTGTGACGGGAATTTTTACCTATTATCCTATTGTAAGAAATTAGTTGTCAAGTTTTATATTTTACTTTTATCCCAGTTACTGTGTTTCATATGCTTGTATTTCATTCTCTGCCGCTGCACTGATTAAATAAGATGATGTTTGTTTAATCTTTATTACATGCCGCGAATTTTTTTGTATTCTAAGAAATTAAATGTAAAGTATTCACTCACAGTTGTTGTTATATCGTAGTTTTGCTTATTGAAATATTTGTATTTCTCGCCTCTACCGCCGCGCTCTGCGGCTTCTTTGTTACACTTGCCGCATGTTCTGTGTACGTTTTTCCCTAAAAGTGCTGGGATTAGCAAAACTTTCCGTGTCTTTTATTATTTTATTACCTTGTTTTGGTATTTGTCCCTGTTTGTTAGTGTTTCTTCAACTTTATTACTTTTTTCATGTACCAATGCACCCACCTATTGTTAGGCTTTATTTTAAATAAGTCGGTATATGTGTCCTTTCTTCCCTTTGAAAGTGTAGGTGCCGCGTCTTACAAATATTACAGTTCTATTACAGCTGTGCTCTGTAGTAGTCCAAAAATTGTGAATGCTAGTCAGTCTTGCTATTTTCTATTAGTATTAAACTCTTTTATTTTTCAAGATGGATAAGTTCCTTGTACGGAGTGTTCCGTCCACGAGTGCAAGTAGGGAAAGCATTGAGCTCGAAAAAAAGAAACAAAAATTAATACACCGACAGTACAGTAATAATTACTTATCTTATGGTTGTTGTATTTTTTTCTTTTTTGGTGTGGTGATAAAACATGCCCAATCCCCAAGTGTATCGTTTGTGGAGAAAAACTCAGTAATGCTGCTATGGTTCCCAGTAAATTGAAACGACATTTATCAACAAAACATTCCTCTCTGTCAATCAAAGATATCAATTATTTTCGTCGGTTGTTGAAACAAAACAAAGACAAGCAACTGTACGTCTGCGACAGTACGTGTTTCGGAAAAAGTACAGGCAGCTAGCTATGAGGTAGCCGAACTTATCGTAAAGGCCAAAAAACCACGCGCGATAGTTGAAACGTTGTTAATGCCTGCTTGTAAAGAGATGGTGAAAATAGTCCTGGCCTGGGTTCAGAAGCGGCTAGTGAAATTTCAAAAATTCTTCTCTCTGAGGTCACAATCAGTCGCCGAGTTAGTAACATGTCCAGTGACACTGAACACATTATGAAGGAGAAAATCAACAGCAGTCAGAAGTTCTCACTTCGGAGCGACGAGTCCACTGATATTAGCGGTCATGCACAACCTCTTGCTTACATTCGGTACATCGATGGAGATGTCATCATCATCATTATCAATCCACTGCTGGACGAAGTTCTCCCCAAGATTCCTCCACAACGGTCTGTCTTGCACCAGTCTCCTCCATGTCACTCCCGCAGACTTTCAAATTTCATCCACCCATCTCCCATGTGGTCTTCTTCTGGGTCCTTTCCTGTCCCTTGGAATCCAATCTAAAATTCCGGCTGTCCATCGATGGTCTGTCCTTCTGGCAGTATATCCAGCCCATTGCCATTTCAGGGATTTAACTCTGATCATGATGTCTTCCACTCTTGTCATTTTTCGGATCCACGAGTTCCTCTTCTTATCTCTCCTGGTTACACCAAGCATGCACCTCTCAATGCTTCTTTGAGTTGCCTGCAGCCTTTGTAGTCTCTTTTAGTTAAGGTCCATGTCTCTGCACCATACGTAAGCACTAGAAGTACGCATTAATCACACACTTTTCTTTTAAGACATAATGGCATATTGCTCTTGTAAATTATGCTGTTTCTTCCAAATGCTCTCCAGGCAAGTTTTGTACGCCGATTAATCTCTTCATCAATGCGACGGTTACTTGATATCTGCTGTCCAAGATAAACGTACGTGTCTGTGATCTCCAGCTTTTCTCCATCAATCGAAAATTCTTCATTTCTTGTAAAAACAATGAACATCATTTTTGTCTTCTGAAAGTTCATTTTTAATCTCACTTCTTTACTCTTGTCAGCAAGTTTCCTAATCATACTGAGCAGCTCTGATGGGATAGTTGCAAAAATGACTACGCCATCAGCAAAATCAAGGTGAGTTAGATAATCTCCATTAATCTTTATCCCTTTGTTTTCCCAGTTCAGTGATTGAAAGACATTTTCCAATATGGTATTAAACGTTTAGGAGATATAGTGTCACCTTTTCTCACTCCCTTTCCAATTTTTATGGGTGCTGTATTCTCAAATAGCCAAATTTTGCACTTGCATTTTCATAGATGTTATTAATAATATTAATGTATGCATCTTCAATACCGCAGGATTTCAGAGCCATTGTAACTGCTGATGGTTTCACCGAATCAAAGGCTATTTCATGATCGATAAAAGCCATGCACAATGGAAGTTCATATTCCCTTGCTCTTTCAATTAGTTCTCTCAGTACGTGGATATGATCTATTGTGCTGTAGCCACTCCTGAATCCAGCTTGTTCTCTCGGCTGAGCCATGTCCAGTGTTACCTTTAAGCGGTGTGAAAGAACTTTAGTGAAGATTTTATAAACCACTGATAGGAGGCTGATAGGTCTGTAGTTCCCAAGATCCTCAACGCCATCTTTTTTATGTAGCAGGATCATTCTAGCGTTGTTCCAATCCTCAGGAATCTTCTCTTCGTTAAGGTATCGAGTGAAAATTTGGGCAAGTACTGTTTCGATTTCTCCACTTGCTTCTTGTATGATGTCTACAGTAATTCCATCTTCTCCTGGAGCTTTTCCCCGCTTCATGATCTTGATTGCATGCGCAACTTCTGCTAGGAGGACTGGAAGAACTCTGCCACTGGTACCTTTCATGATGTCTGGAGTGCATGTATCATCCCTTTCATATAATTTGGAGTAGAAATCTTTCACTCTTGTCAAAATTTCGACTCTATTTCTTGTTACAGAACCATCTTCTTTTCTCAGTGCCATAATTTGTTTTCTTCCCTTACTGAGATGTCCCTTTGCTATCTTTAGGCTTTGGTTGTTTTCAATTGCTTTCCTCATTAGTTCACAGCTGAATTTCCTTACATCAACTGTGAACTGCAACTAATTTCTTTTTTTGCAAAGAACTTCCCGAGCGAGCCACCGGTGAAGAAATATTTCGTGTGACTAATGAATATGTGCTCCATAATTATTTAAAATGGAAGAATTGCGTTAGTGTTTGTACAGGCGGAGCCACTTCTATGACAGACCGAGTGAAAGGATTTGTAGCTAAAGTAGGCGAAGTAAATCCTAACATACGCTGCGACCATTGTCTAATTCACTGCGAAGCTGCTGCGATTATTGTCTCACTATAACCGCGGTGAATGAGACAATGATTTCTAAGTCTTTGCCATCTTTTCTGAAAGTTGTGCTGGAAGAAGTAGTAAAAGTCGTGAACCTCATCAAATCGCAGCCTCTAAATTCGTGGCTTTTTTCCGTTTTGTGTCAGGAAATGGGATCAGAACACACTACACTCCTTCTACTTACAATGAGTATGTAAGTTGGCATATATTTCCGATATTTTCGTACACTTGAACGAGCTGAACAGAAAAATGCAAGGTAGGAACGAAAATATTCTGACTAGTGAGGACAAGATTCAAGGATTTGTGAATAAGCTGAATATGTGGATATAGAGAATTGAAAATAGGTGGTTTGAGATGTTTCCGACTGTATGGCTATTTGCTGACGGTAATAAAGTGGTGGTGGACTTAATTAAAGAACATTTAGAAATCTTGCAGTAGAAGTTCAAGAAGTATTTTGGAGAGAGTGTTCAAGATTTCAACTGGGTTCGTGATCCATTCGTTGCGAATTCAAAACCTCTTCCGATTAATATGCAAGAGGAACTCGCAGATTTAAAAGCAGACAGAACAATGAAATTAAAACTTCTCGAAGTGCCTTTGGATTCATTTTGGTTGACAAGAAGGAGTAAATACCCGGTTATCACCGAGATGGCAGTAAATGTGCTATTGCCATTTTACACTGCATATTTGTGTGAACTGGGGTTCTCGACGTTGACTGAAGTTAAAACATAAAAGAGGGAGAGACTCAAATCTGTCGATGAAGAAATGAGAATTGCATTGCCAAAATTCCGCCAAGAATCAGCCGCCTGTGTGCAGCTACATTGAAGGTATGAGTAGAATTATTTACTTTAATAGTAATAGAAAAAATTATTTTCTTGTATTTTCTACAGCGAAAAAAAAGTTCATAAATTGTTAATAAATGCACGAGTCGATTTCTGTTGAATAATAATATAATATAATAATAATACTAGTAATAATAATATTAATAATAATAGGCTGATTACTTTACATATTTATATTAATAGTGTCATATCATACGTTTTTGAGGGTATTAACATTTTGGTGTGCCGTGTTGAATCGTGGATAATTTATGGTGTGTCGCGAGTAGAAAAAGGTTGCGGAACACTGTTCTAAAGGAAGATAAAAGAACGCGTACTATAGATCACATTCGCTTTTCTTGCTTTCTCGTTTTTCTCCCGTTCTTCTGGGGCATGGCTGGACGTTATTATATGAGCAAATCACTGTCTTTGAATTACCTTGGCGAGGATTTGGAATGCCTACGGATGGGAATAGAGTTGTGGTGTTGTAGTTTGGTTGCGGACGACACTGCGCCGGGATGTCTATGCCGAATCCCTACTAATTGATGCCACGGACCTCCATGCATATTCAACTTCACTCGTGGATCTGGTTGAGTGTTGCCTGGATGTTCCTGGTTAAATCTTCTGCCTGCTGACGAGACAGCGCCGGGGTGTCTATACCGAGTCCCTACTAATTGATGCCACGGACCTCCATGCATTTTTTCCTTTGGGTTGGAGGTTTAGCGAATACCGTGAGCAACTCAATTGGCTGAAAGCAATCGCCCTTCCCTCATTTAGGGCCACTGGCTCCAGGGAAGGGAGAGACTCAGTACCGTAAGACAACACAACATCCATGCCTCACCGGGATTCGAACCCAGTCCCCGTTGGGATGTATGATAAAGAACCATCGCTTAGACCACTGCGCCAGCGGGGCGGCCCATGCATATTCAACTTTACTCGTGGATTTGGTCGGCATTGGTTGTATGATCCTGGTTAATTCTTCTGCCAGCTGACGAGACTTCGCCGGGGTGTCTATGCTGCATCCCTACTAATTGATGCCACTGACCTACATGCATATTCAACTTCACTAGTGGGCCTGGTCGAGCGTTGTCTGGATGATCCTGGCTAATTCTTCTGCCTGCTGACAAGACAGCGCCGGGGTGTCTATGCAGAGTCCCTGCTAATGGTGCTACGGACTAATGGGCGATTCGCATGGATTGTGCCTGTTGGTTTTCTTTGTTACTTTCCTGTTGTGTTAATGTTGTGGAAGGACTTTTCCTTTTGCTCAAGGACTAGTATGTTAGTCATTATGTTGGCGTTCGTGAGCATTTTCCTCGTTGACTGCCCATTTCAAGGTAAAAGCATTCTTGACTTTTCATAGAAGTTATAAAATTTTGTAACTAATGATTTGAAGTTCTATTAAACAGTTAAACTTGATTTGTGTTGTAAAATTTGTGCACTGTTATTATTTACGTAATTTAATTTAAGAATGTCAACACTCTTAAGACAGTCCTCCCTGCAATAGATTTGAGCTAGCTTGGGCAGGGCAAAGAGATAGTTGTAGATTTGAATGTCGCAATGCACACACACACACACACACACACTGTATATCTATGCCACCCCGGTGGCGCAGTAGTCAAAGCGCTGGCTTATGACCATTCATCCGTGAAGAGTTTGGATTCGAATCTCGGTGAGGCATGGATGTTGTGTTTGTCTTACGGCACTGGCTCTCTCCCTTCCCTGGAATCAGTGGCCCTAAATTAAGGACGGGCGACTGCTTATAGCCCAATGAGTTGGTCACGGTGGTCGTTAAACATCCAATAAAATATATACAGTCAACTTCGCTTACAGTGAACCTCTGCGGACTCGCATATTTCGTTCACTATGTCCGAGGTTCACTAAAACCGAAGTGTCTTCCCTTAACCTGAATTGAGTGGAATTGTGAGCAAGAAAATAAAATATGTACATACGTATTTAAAAAAAATATTTTTTTATGTACATAGTGTATATTCATTATATTAACTAAACAAAATTAATTTTACATTACCTTAATTAACATGAAAATACATAGTATGTTGTGTGCCGCTGCTTGCTGGAAACAGTTTTAATAAATACTTTCTCTATGTCTTATTTTAGAGTCTATGCTTTTGCTGCACTCTATTCAACACTTTTCATACATTTTTGGCCTACCATATTGTTCTCAAAACATTCAAGTTTTTACAAGGCTTGTTTTGAAAAAAGTTACAATTTCATGTTACAAGTACATTCTTTTCTTTGAAGTTTTATTTTTTAGGTTCACTATAACTGAAGTTGAGGGTTCACAATAAACGAAAATTTCAATGTACATGTCTGATGTTGCGAGTTGGGACCAATGACTTAGGTTCACTATAGCCGAATGTTCACTCTAACAGAGTTCGCTATATCCAAAGTTGATTGTAGATGTACACAGGGTGCTTAGGAAAGTCCCTTTAGACTGAAACAACGTGCTAACGGAGAGAGGTACAGTTACGCAAGTGAGGTAACGGTATAATAAAGCGACTACGTTCAATCGAATACAACCAATAGCAGCGCCCCTAGTGGCGAAATGCGAAAGCAAAATTTTCAAATACAAAGTCGTAGAGCATCAAATAATTAGTACAAAACGACATTTGTTTCACACGGATAAAATAAATTGTCGCCAGAATACCCTAAAATGTCCGAAATCGATGCGCGACCTTTTGTGTGAACGTTTGAAGGGAACAGGTATAGGTATGAGCAAATACACACAATTTATTGCATAAATGCGTACTTATGTCACTACAGTTTGATGACGTCAGACAAAACAAAAACAAAAAAGGCAAATTGGCGCACAGTGATAAAAAGTTCTTGTCGAGTATGGTTGAAGAGTTCGCCATTACCCACAATACACATTTGTATTCGTGAAAGTAACTCTGCATGCACATTGCTTAGCATGGAAGGTGTCACACTATTGCAAGCATCTGTAACACGACGACGTAGATCAAGCAGACTTGTAGGCGCTGTTGCATTCACCTGATTTTTTACGTAACCCCAGAGGAAGAAATCCAACGGAGTGAGGTCCGCCGATCGTGGAGGCCATTCAACAGCACCATACCAGATGATTCGTTGCCCAAAACAATCTGTGAGAAAGAGTCGCACTGCTGCTGGCTGGTGTGCAGGGGCATCGTCATGTTGGAACCAGAAGGAACGTAATACGGACAGGGGAATGCCATCTAAAAAGTCAGGTATGATACACTGTAATAGTTGAAGGTATCTCTGTCCGTTGGCATTCGCCGTAAATAAGCACCATCTCGCAATATTGGGAGTGAGTGAAGCTCGCCATTCTCGCACAGCGTACGTAGACCCAAACTTCTGATCAGGGTACATCCTGCTACTGGTTTTTATATCGTAGGTACGGTACAACGTCACAATCTGCATTTGCATACGGCTACATTTGCGATATGTGAACGTGCAGATTCGAATCGACGCGCATCCATTTCGGACATTTTTGGGTATTCTGGCGATAATTTATCTTATTCGTGTGAAACAAATGTCGTTTTGTACTAATTAATTGATGCTCTACAACTTTGTAATGGGAAATGTTGCTCTATCTCTTTTCGTTTTGCAATGGCTAACTCCCGCATTTCGCCACTAGGGGACTGCTATCGGTTGCATTCGATCGGACGTAGTCGCTTTACTATACCGTTATCTCACTTGCATAACTGTACCTCTCTCCGTTCGCAAGTTATTCCAGGCTAAAGAGACTTTCCTATGCATCCTGTATATATATATATATATATATATATATATATATATATATATATATATATATATATATATATATATATATATTGGGCTGAAAGTGACTCAATATTTATGGCTCCACATACCTGGAAGGTGCTCACAGGTATATGGAACCATGCTGACTGTAATGCACGTGACAGCTATTGGCGGGTGCGTGCTGGAGGATCCATAGAGCGAACAACACGATCGAGGTGGTCCCACAGATGCTCAATTGGGTTCAAGTCTGGGGAATTAGGGGGCCAGGGAAGTATTTTGAAGTCTTCACCGTGCTCTTCCAACCACTCTCGGACATTTCTAGCTGTGTGACACGTCGCATTGTCGTTCTGGAAGATCCCATCTGCCCCGGGAAGATAGTATACGTGGTTTGCAAGCATGGATTCATAATGAATTCGGTCCATAGTTCCTTCCACATGTATCAGTGGACCCAGAGAATGCCACGAAAACATTCCCCAGACCATAACACTGCCTCCACAAGCTTGTTTTTCCAGCAATGGTTGAAGATTGATTGTTCTCTGATGTTTCTCGCCTCATACGCCAACATCCATCCGTTCAATGAAGCAGAAAACGTGACTCATTGGAGAAGGCAATCTTTTGCCAATCAGCGGAGGTCCAATTCTGATACTGCCGTGCAAATGTAACCTTTTTCTGCTGATGCACTTTCGTTAACATAGGTGCAGTGACCATCCGTCTGAATCGGAGCCCCATATGCAGGAGGGTTCGCTGAACTGTCGTTTCAGACACAGTTCCGGTAGCTCTCTGGTTCATTCGGTCAGTGAGTTGCTCCACTGTAGCGTGTTGGTCGGCTCTCACGCACCTTCGAAGCCGACGTTCACCTCTCACATCAATGGCACGTGGTGCTCCGCAGTTCCCACGTCGCTTGTTCGCTATGGTGCCATTTCTCCAATCACGATGCACTTCAACCACAGCAGCACGCGAACAGTTCACAAACTGCGCTGTTTCAGAAAATACTGCCATTCTTGGCCCGAAAGCCGATTTTTTGCTAATCTGATAAATTGCTCCTTTATCCATGACAGTAACGAGTGATATGTTTCCAGAATACCTGCAGCGCACCTATATTCCCCCAAACCAGCTCACGACACCTGCCTTCTTTCATTGGCTGCGCGTTGTTGACGTCAAAAGTAAGAAGTGTTCAGAATAATGTGACTCGACTGTGTATATTTTTGCAGTCATTGCTGTCCAGTTTTGTCTTAAAACGAATTTAAATTTAACTGTCTTCATCAAGAGAGAAAAAAAAAAGAAAAAGGAAAATCTGGGAAAAACGTTTATTTGGTTTCGAGACTGGGAGCTGAGCGAGAACTTTTAATAGCTTCCAAATACTTGGATAGAATTCCTGTTCACAGACGATAAGGGCTGTTGTAATGTCTGGCAACTATAAATTAATTTGAGTCTGTTTCCTTTTCCATTTCTCACACCATATAAGATAAGAATTTACTGTTGTACAAATCACATATTTCCAAATTAAGGCCGTAAGTAACTAAGGCCGACTTCTTATAGCCCATTGATTTGCTCACGGTGGTCGTTAAAATTCCAATCAAAAAAAAAAAAGGTTTAGTGCTTCACTGATGCTTGTTCAGACGTGCCAACTCTCCGGGTTTAGACCGGCAATGCCGGATTTTATTACACTTCCCGGAATTCCGGATTATAAATTAATACTGCTGGATTCTATCATGATTTCCGTAGCGTAAATTAAAAAGTTATGAGAGAACTTCGATGATTACTGTAGCGTAAGTTAAAAAGTAATGAGAGAACTTCGATGATTACTGTAGCGTAATTTAAAAAGTAATGAGAAAAGTTCGAAGTTCTCCAAGGCATCGGAGAACTTCAATGATTACCATAGCGTAAATTAAAAAGTAACGAGGGGAAAAGTTCGAAATTCGAGGCATTGGTTCATTAGCGGAGAAGCGCCTTTTCCCTTCTGAGTGAGCAGCGAGCAGTTTTGCAATGCCGTTGGCAGCGATGTTTACTCTTCTGTCTGCTAATGATATCTGGCGCTGCAGGCACGCAGTAGGAGCGGGCTTGGCCTTGGCGCGAACCGTACGTACTGACACAGATTTCTATCGGAAGCGCGCGGTAGTGTTTTGGTTTGTTTTATGTACTTCGTCTGTCTTCACAATAATTTCTGAGAACTTTTTGTGCACGTGTTTAATCAAGCGATGGCTGGTAGAAAATATCAGTCTGTTTTTAAGAAGTGTTATACGACAGATTATCCATGTATGTCGAAGTTCTCCAAGGCATCGGAGAACTTCGATGATTACCGTAGCGTAAATTAAAAATCAGTTCATATTCCGACTTAGAAATCGATCGGAACATGCTACTATTAATTTTTACGTGCATTCTTTCAAAAACTTAGCGTCAACGAAGACCCGAAACGTACGTGAAAAGTGAATAATTGCTAGAAACGGAATGCCTAGGTAAGCATTATCCAACTAGAATATTTCCGAGTAAATTAAAAAGTAACGAGGGGAAAAGTTCGAAGTTCTCCGAGGCATCGGTTCATTAGCGGAGAAGCGACCTTTCCCTTCTGAGTCAGCCGCGAGCAGGTTTGCTCTGCCGTTGGCAGCGATGTTTACTCTTCTGTCCGATAATGATCTCTGGCGCTGCAGGCACGGAGTAGGAGCGGGCTTGGCCTTGGCACGCACCGTACGTACTGACACAGATTTCTATCGGAAGCGCACGGTAGTGTTTTGGGGTTTGTTTTATGTACTTCGTCTGTCTTCACAGGATTTTCTGAGAACTTTTTGTGCACACGTTTAATCAAGCGATGGCTGGTAGAAAATATCAGTCTGTTTTTAAGAAGTGTTATACGACAGATTATCCATGTATAATCGAATCAAGAAAGGGCCAACAATTTGCCTTTTGCTCTATTTGTAGATGTGATTTTTCAATTGTTCACAAGGGCAAAGGAGATATCGTTAATTACATTCGTACGCAAAAACATGTGGACAACCCTAAGTGCGTGGAAAATAACAAAACATTGAATTTTGTTCTAGATAGTTCCTCTTCCGATGCCATTATCAGTCCTGAGTGCTTATTTACTTTTTTTTTTTGGAGGTTTAACGACCACCACGAGTAACTCAATGGGCTATAAGCAGTCGCCCGTCCCTAATTTAGGGTCACTGGTTCCAGGGAAGGGAGAGAGCCAGTGCCGTAAGACAAACACAACATCCATGCCTCACCGGGATTCGAACCCGGACCCCTTTCGGACGAATGATCAGAGGCCAACGCCTTAGACCACTGCGCCACCGGGGCGGCGCTTATTTACTTCATTCCTCGTGGAACATAACTTACCTTTAAGCTGTGCTGACCATGCAAGTGTGCTTTTTAAGAAAATGTTCCCCGATAGTAACATTGCAAAAAAGTATGCATGTGCCAGGACAAAAACATCGTGCATCCTTGCCGAAATGGGGAAATCTTCAAAAATGGACTTGATTCATTCTATGCAGAACGGCCCATTTTCCATTGCGACAGACGGCAGCAATAAGTCTGAAAAATACTACCCACTTGTTGTAACACTATTTAGTGCCAAAACAATCAAATTGAAAGTTCGTTATTTCAAGTGCCTGTTTTAGTTGGGGATAGCACTGGGGAAAATATTTCCAAATTGATAGTCAGTTCTTTGGAAGAGGATAATATTCAATTAGGAAATTGCATTGCCTTGAGTGTGGACAATGCACCTGTTATGGTGGGTAAATATAATGGTGTTGCAGCTTTTCTAAAAGAATGTCAGCCATTTGGTGGTTATAGGATGCCCATGTCATCTAATTCATTTGTCTGCAGAAAAGGGAGCAGCATGCCTTCCAGGTAATATTGAAGAATATTTGATTGATATATTTTATTTTCAGAGAAGCTCTAAAAGAAAGAAAAGTTTCAAAATATGTGTGATGCTGAAACTAGAAAAATACTAAAACATGTATCAACGAGATGGCTCTCCCTAAATAAATGTTTAGGCAGGTTGTTGGAGCAGTGGGATCTATTACAAAATTTTTTCAAGGAAGAAGTGAAGCAGTGTAAATCTGTGCCTTCAATATTTAATCATCCCTAAAATAACTGGAAATGTGGCAGATTGCTCTAAAAAGAGGCAAAGTGATGACCTTTCAGGAAATATTAGTAAGAAACCTGCCCACCAAAAGAATTTTTCTGTCAAAAGAACTTAACCCAAAGTAGCCATAGAGCAACAAAACCAACCTAAAGTATCGCCGGTGCTAACACGTGAAAAAAGAATTTTTATGTTTTTGTCTGACGATTTGAATAAAGCAATTTGTTCATTTTTGATATTTATTTTGCCAAATTTTGACAAAACAAATTTGCAGTTCCAGACCAATAAGCCATCATCCACATGGCGAGATCAATCCTATTGAATCTCTTTAAAGATACACAGTCAAAATTTGTTTTGCCATGTGTTGTGAAAAGTATGACTTCAATTAAAGCTATTAACTATCATTCAGTTGAAAACCAAAATATCTGATGCAGATTTAGTTATTGGTAGGTCCACTGAAAAGTTGGTTTCAGATTTAAAAGCTTCAAAAGCACTTATATTTTATTCTTGTGTGAGAAAATTTTATGTTGCTACATGTGATTACATGGTTCATAAATTTCCTATTGATGATGAAGTATTTATTAATGCAGAAGTAGCTGACATTCACTTAATTGAGAAATCTTCATTTTCTAAAGTACGTTTTTGTGGAAAAGTACTCTTCTATTGTCCTAAGAGCAATATGAGGATGAAGCATTTGATATCCTCCAGTCTGAGTTTTGCTGTCTTCAACATAAAGATATTCCAGGCAAAATTCTTGAAGAAGAACGAGCTGATATTCAGTGGCAGTTAATAGGTAAACGCTAATGGAGAATTTAAATTCAAGAGGCTGTCACATTTAATGCTTCTCATACTAACAATCCCTCACAGCAGTGCAGAGTGTGAGAGGATTTTCAATTATGTGACAAAGACCAGTACCCAGTTCAGATCAACGATGTCAAAGGAAACATTAGAAAATCTGTTGATCATAAAATCTAATCAACAAGGACCTTGCTTTAAACAGAAATTTGATACTGATTTGTTGAAGAGGTGCAAGTCTTATACAGCAAATGCAGTGCATAAAAATTAGAATCATATTGGTATAATGTAAACAGCTTGTATATAATATCTCTTGTTAAGGTTGGCAAGTCTGCTTGTTTAAGATATAGCAAGCAGTTTTGTAGATTTTTTTATTGGAAGTTTAACGACCACCGTGAGCAACTCAATTGGCTATAAGCAGTCGCCCGTCTATAATTTAGGGCCACTGGTTCAAGGGAATGGAGAAAACCAGTGCCGTAAGACAACACAACATCCATGCCTCAGCGGGATTCGAACCCAGTCCCTGTTGGGATGAATTATATAGAACCATCGCTTAGACCACTGCGCCAGCGGGACGGCCCATGCATATTCAACTTTACTCGTGGATTTGGTCGGCGTTGGTTGTATGATCCTGGTTAATTCTTCTGCCAGCTGACGAGACTTCGCCGGGGTGTCTATGCTGCATCCCTACTAATTGATGCCACTGACGTACATACATATTCAACTTCACTAGTGGGCCTGGTAGAGCGTTGGCTGGATGATCCTGGTTAATTCTTCTGCCTGCTGACAAGACAGCGCCGGGGTGTCTATGCAGAGTCCCTGCTAATGGTGCTACGGACTAATGGGCGATTCGCATGGATTGTGCCTGTTGGTTTTCTTTGTTACTTTCCTGTTGTGTTAATGTTGTGGAAGGACTTTTCCTTTTGCTCAAGGACTAGTATGTTAGTCATTATGTTGGCGTTCGTGAGCATTTTCCTCGTTGACTGCCCATTTCAAGGTAAAAGCATTCTTGACTTTTCATAGAAGTTATAAAATTTTGTAACTAATGATTTGAAGTTCTATTAAACAGTTAAACTTGATTTGTGTTGTAAAATTTGTGCACTGTTATTATTTACGTAATTTAATTTAAGAATGTCAACACTCTTAAGACAGTCCTCCCTGCAATAGATTTGAGCTAGCTTGGGCAGGGCAAAGAGATAGTTGTAGATTTGAATGTCGCAATGCACACACACACACACACACACACTGTATATCTATGCCACCCCGGTGGCGCAGTAGTCAAAGCGCTGGCTTATGACCATTCATCCGTGAAGAGTTTGGATTCGAATCTCGGTGAGGCATGGATGTTGTGTTTGTCTTACGGCACTGGCTCTCTCCCTTCCCTGGAATCAGTGGCCCTAAATTAAGGACGGGCGACTGCTTATAGCCCAATGAGTTGGTCACGGTGGTCGTTAAACATCCAATAAAATATATACAGTCAACTTCGCTTACAGTGAACCTCTGCGGACTCGCATATTTCGTTCACTATGTCCGAGGTTCACTAAAACCGAAGTGTCTTCCCTTAACCTGAATTGAGTGGAATTGTGAGCAAGAAACTAAAATATGTACATACGTATTTAAAAAAAATATTTTTTTATGTACATAGTGTATATTCATTATATTAACTAAACAAAATTAATTTTACATTACCTTAATTAACATGAAAATACATAGTCTGTTGTGTGCCGCTGCTTGCTGGAAACAGTTTTAATAAATATTTTCTCTATGTCTTTTTTTAGAGTCTATGCTTTTGCTGCACTCTATTCAACACTTTTCATACATTTTTGGCCTACCATATTGTTCTCAACAAATTCAAGTTTTTACAAGGCTTGTTTTGAAAAAAGTTACAATTTCATGTTACAAGTACATTCTTTTTTTTGAAGTTTTATTTTTTAGGTTCACTATAACTGAAGTTGAGGGTTCACAATAAACGAAAATTTCAATGTACATGTCTGATGTTGCGAGTTGGGACCAATGACTTAGGTTCACTATAGCCGAATGTTCACTCTAACAGAGTTCGCTATATCCAAAGTTGATTGTAGATGTATACAGGGTGCTTAGGAAAGTCCATTTAGACTGAAATAACGTGCTAACGGAGAGAGGTACAGTTACGCAAGTGAGGTAACGGTATAATAAAGCGACTACGTTCAATCGAATGCAACCAATAGCAGCGCCCCTAGTGGCGAAATGCGAAAGCAAAATTTTCAAATACAAAGTCGTAGAGCATCAAATAATTAGTACAAAACGACATTTGTTTCACACGGATAAAATAAATTGTCGCCAGAATACCCTAAAATGTCCGAAATCGATGCGCGACCTTTTGTGTGAACGTTTGAAGGGAACAGGTATAGGTATGAGCAAATACACACAATTTATTGCATAAATGCGTACTTATGTCACTACAGTTTGATGACGTCAGACAAAACAAAAACAAAAAAGGCAAATTGGCGCACAGTGATAAAAAGTTCATGTTGAGTATGGTCGAAGAGTTCGCCATTACCCACAATACACATTTGTATTCGTGAAAGTAACTCTGCATGCACATTGCTTAGCATGGAAGGTGTCACACTATTGCAAGCATCTGTAACACGACGACGTAGATCAAGCAGACTTGTAGGCGCTGTTGCATTCACCTGATTTTTTACGTAACCCCAGAGGAAGAAATCCAACAGAGTGAGGTCCGCCGATCGTGGAGGCCATTCAACAGCACCATACCAGATGATTCGTTGCCCAAAACAATCTGTGAGAAAAAGTCGCACTGCTGCTGGCTGGTGTGCAAGGGCATCGTCATGTTGGAACCAGAAGGAACGTAATACGGACAGGGGAATGCCATCTAAACAGTCAGGTATGATACACTGTAATAGTTGAAGGTATCTCTGTCCGTTGGCATTCGCCGTAAATAAGCACCATCTCGCAATATTGGGAGTGAGTGAAGCTCGCCATTCTTGCACAGCGTACGGAGAATCAAACTTCTGATCAGGGTACATCCTGCTACTGGTTTTTATATCGTAGGTACGGTACAACGTCACAATCTGCATTTGCATACGGCTACATTTGCGATATGTGAACGTGCAGATTCGAATCGACGCGCATCCATTTCGGACATTTTTGGGTATTCTGGCGATAATTTATCTTATCCGTGTGAAACAAATGTCGTTTTGTACTAATTAATTGATGCTCTACAACTTTGTAATGGGAAATGTTGCTCTATCTCTTTTCGTTTTGCAATGGCTAACTCCCGCATTTCGCCACTAGGGGACTGCTATCGGTTGCATTCGATCGGACGTAGTCGCTTTACTATACCGTTATCTAACTTGCATAACTGTACCTCTCTCCGTTCGCAAGTTATTTCAGGGTAAAGGGACTTTCCTATGCACCCTGTATATATATATATATATATATATATATATATATATATATCATCATCATCATCATTGTCAACCATTATCAATCCACTGCTGGACGAAGGTCTCCCCAAGTTTCCTCCACAACGGTCTGTCTTGTGCCAGTCTCCTCCATGTCACCCCTGCATACTTTCGAATTTCATCCACCCATCTCCCATGTGGTCTTCTTCTGGGTCTTTTCCTGTCCCTTGGAATCCAATCTGAAATTTCGGCTGTCCATCGATGATCTGTCCTTCTGGCAGTATGTCCAGCCCATTGCCATTTCAGGGATTTAACTCTGATCATGATGTCTTCCACTCTTGTCATTTTTCGGATCCACGAGTTCCTCTTCTTATCTCTCTTATTTACACCAAGTATGCACCTCTGCATGCTTTTTTGAGTTGTCTGCAGCCTTTGTATGTCTCTTTTAGTTAAGGTCCACGTCTCTGCACCATACGTAAGCACTGGAAGGATGCATTGATCAAACACTTTTCTTTTAAGACATAATGGCATATTGCTCTTGAAAATTATGCTGTTTCTTCCAAAAGCTCTCCAGGCAAGTTTTGTACGCCAATTAATTTCTTCATCAATGTGACCCTCACTTGATATCTGCTGTCCAAGATAAATGTACGTGTCTGTTATCTCCAGCTTTTCTCCATCAATCGATAAATCTTCATTTCTTGTAAAAGCATTGAACATCACTTTTGTCTTCTGAAGGTTCATTTTTAATCCCACTTCTTTACTCTTGTCAGCAAGTTCCTGGATCATACTCTGCAGCTCTGATGGGGTAGTTGCAAAAATGACTACGTCATCAGCAAAACGAAGGTGGGTTAGATAATCTCCATTAATCTTTATCCCCTTGTTTTCCCAGCTCAGTGACTGAAAAACACCCTCCAATGTGGCATTAAAGAGCTTCGGAGATATGGTGTCACCTTGTCTCACTCCCTTTCCAATGTTTATGTGTGTTGTATTTTCAAACAGCCTAATCTTTGCACTTGCATTTTCATAGATGTTATTAATAATATTAATGTATGCATCTTGAATACCGCAGTTTTTCAGAGCCATTGTAACTGCTGATGGTTTCACCGAATCAAAGGCTTTTTCATAATCGATAAAAGCCATGCACAATGGAAGTTCATATTCCCTCGCTCTTTCAATTAGTTCTCTCAGCACATGGATATGATCTATTGTGCTGTAGCCACTCCTGAATCCAGCTTGTTCTCTCGGTTGAGCCATGTCCAGTGTTACCTTCAAGCGGTGTGAAAGAACTTTAGTGAAGATTTTATAAACTACTGATAGGAGGCTGATAGGTCTGTAGTTTCCGAGATCCTCAATGTCACCTTTCTTATGTAGCAGGATCATTGTAGCGGTGTTCCAATCCTCAGGAATCTTTCCTTCATTAAGGCATGGAGTGAAAATTTGGGCGAGTACTGTTTCTATTTCTCCACTTGCTTCTTGTATGATGTCTACAGTAATTCCATCTTCTCCTGGAGCTTTTCCCCGCTTCATGTTCTTGATTGCATGTGCAACTTCTGTTGGAAGGACTGGAGGAACTCTGGTACTGGTATCTTTCATGATGTCTGGAGTGCATGTATCATCCCTTTCATATAATTTGGAGTAGAAATCTTTCACTCTTGTCAAAATTTCGCCTCTATTTCTTGTTACAGAACCATCTTCTTTTCTCAGTGCCATAATCTGTTTTCTTCCCTTACTGAGATGTCCCTTTGCTATCTTTAGGCTTTGGTTGTTTTCAATTGCTTTCCTCACTAGTTCACAGTTGAATTTTCTTACGTCTTCAGTGATACTTTTTCTTACTGTCTTGCATAGCTCTATATATTCCACTTTGGAAGTCACATCTTCTTTAGTTGTCCTCATCTCTCTTCTTTTTTGCATCAACATTTTCGTTTTTCCTGATAATTTGTTTACATGCAACTTGTTCTTAGACCCAGCTAATTTTGTTGCTGTTTCCATAAGAGCTTTGGTTACTTTTCTGTTAACTTCAGAGATGTCCACTTCTTCCGATGTTAGGCCTTCTAAAGCAGAGAACCTGTTCTTCAGTTCCAACTTGAAGGTATTATGGTGTTTTTTAAGGTTGGTTATGTCAATAGATTTTGTTTGTCTTATGAGCTTGCCACGTTCAAGTTTGGTGTTGAGGTGCATCTTACATCTTACCAATCTATGGTCACTACCTGTGTTGAACTTGTTTAGCACACTGCAGTCTTCTATGACGAATTTTTTGTTACACATAATAAAATCAATTTCACTTGCCGTCCCATTTGGATGTCTCCATGTCCATTTCCTGTGTGGCTTTTTCTTGAAGAAGGAGTTCCAGATGAAAAACCCTTCTGCCTCTGCAAACTCAACGAGAGTATTTACACGCTGGTTTCTGTTGCCGTGACCGAATTTACCTACTGAAGTTTCATTCTGTTGCCGTTGCCCTATTTTTGCATTGAAATCTCCCATAATTATTTTCAAGTGCTGCTTACCTTTATTATTTAGATAACAAATTTCCTCATAAAATTCTTCTATTTCTTCTTCAGGATGACTTGTGGTGGGTGCATAAGTTTGAATAATCTGAGCCTGGTATCTTTTCGAGAGTTGGATAACAAGTCGTGCAGCTCTGTCAGAGGAACTTTCAACTTCTACAACTTTATCCTTCAGTTTCTTGTTTATTATAAATCCAACACCACTAGTTCTGCCAGTATCTGTCCCACGATAGTAGAAGAGATGTCCACTTTTCAGTTCGATGAGATCTTCTCCTTTTCTCCTTACCTCACTTAGCCCCAAGATGTCCAACTTGATCCTTTGTAGTTCCTCTTCCAATTCAAGAAGCCTTGAATCAGAAGATAGGGAGCGTCCATTGTACGTTGCCAAGGTCAGCAGCATCAGATGGCAGCCTAGTCCGGTCCTCCGTGGATTCTTAGCACCCTCTGCCTTCATGTCGCACTGGCTGCTGCCTTGGCCAGGTACATTCCAGCTGCCGGAGACTGAGGGCTATATATATATATATATATATATTGGGCTGAAAGTGACTCAATATCTATGGCTCCACATAGCTGGAAGGTGCTAACAGGTATATGGAACCATGCTGACTGTAATGCACGTGACAGCTGCTGGCGGGTGCGTGCTGGAGGATCCATAGAGCGAACAACACGATCGAGGTGGTCCCACAGATGCTCAATTGGGTTCAAGTCTGGGGAATTAGGGGGCCAGGGAAGTATTTTGAAGTCTTCACCGTGCTCTTCCAACCACTCTCGGACATTTCTAGTTGTGTGACACGTCGCATTGTCGTTCTGGAAGATCCCATCTGCCCCGGGAAGATAGTATACGTGGTTTGCAAGCATAGATTCATAATGAATTCGGTCCATAGTTCCTTCCACATGTATCAGTGGACCCAGAGAATGCCACGAAAACATTCCCCAGACCATAACACTGCCTCCACAAGCTTGTTTTTCCAGCAATGGTTGAAGATTGTTTGTTCTCTGATGTTTCTCGCCTCATACGCCAACATCCATCCGTTCAATGAAGCAGAAAACGTGACTCATTGGAGAAGGCAATCTTTTGCCAATCAGCGGAGGTCCAATTCTGATACTGCCGTGCAAATGTAACCTTTTTCTGCTGATGCACTTTCGTTAACATAGGTGCAGTGACCATCCGTCTGAATCGGAGCCCCATATGCAGGAGGGTTCGCTGAACTGTCGTTTCAGACACAGTTCCGGTAGCTCTCTGGTTCATTCGGTCAGTGAGTTGCTCCACTGTAGCGTGTTGGTCGGCTCTCACGCACCTTCGAAGCCGACGTTCACCTCTCACATCAATGGCACGTGGTGCTCCGCAGTTCCCACGTCGCTTGTTCGTTATGGTGCCATTCCTCCAATCACGATGCACTTTAACTACAGCAGCACGCGAACAGTTCACAAACTGCGCTGTTTCAGAAAATACTGCCATTCTTGGCCCGAAAGCCGATTTTTTGCTAATCTGATAAATTGCTCCTTTATCCATGACAGTAACGAGTGATATGTTTCCATAATACCTGCAGCCTACCTATATTCCCCCAAACCAGCTCACGACACCTGCCTTCTTTCATTGGCTGCGCGTTGTTGACGTCAAAAGTAAGAAGTGTTCACAATAATGTGACTCGACTGTGCATATTTTTGCAGTCATTGCTGTCCAGTTTTGTCTTAAAACGAATTTAAATTTAACTGTCTTCATCAAGAGAGAAAAAAAAAGAAAAAGGAAAATCTGGGAAAAACGTTTATTTGGTTTCGAGACTGGGAGCTGAGCGAGAAACTTTTAATAGCTTCCAAATACTTGGATAGAATTCCTGTTCACAGACGATAAGGGCTGTTGTAATGCCTGGCGACTATAAATTAATTTGAGTCTGTTTCCTTTTCCATTTCTCACACCATATAATATAAGAATTTACTGTTGTACAAATCACATATTTCCAAATTAAGGCCGTAAGTAACTAAGGCCGACTGCTTATAGCCCATTGAATTGCTCACGGTGGTCGTTAAACCTCCAATTAAAAAAAGTTTTAGTGCTTCACTGATGCTTGATCAGACGTGCCAACTCTCCGGGTTTAGACCGGCAATGCCGGATTTTATTACACTTCCCGAAATTCCGGATTATAAATTAATATTGCTGGATTCCATCATGATTTCCGTAGCGTAAATTAAAAAGTAATGAGAGAACTTCTATGATTACCGTAGCGTAAATTAAAAAGTTATGAGAGAACTTCGATGATTACCGTAGCGTAAATTAAAAAGTAATGAGAGAACTTCGATGATTACTGTAGCGTAAATTAAAAAGTAATGAGAAATGTTCGAAGTTCTCCAAGGCATCGGAGAACTTCAATGATTACCATAGCGTAAATTAAAAAGTAACGAGGGGAAAAGTTCGAAATTCGAGGCATTGGTTCATTAGCGTAGAAGCGCCTTTTCCCTTCTGAGTCAGCAGCGAGCAGTTTTGCCCTGCCGTTGGCAGCGATGTTTACTCTTCTGTTCGCTAATGATATCTGGCGCTGCAGGCACGCAGTAGGAGCGGGCTTGGCCTTGGCGCGAACCGTACGTACTGACACAGATTTCTATCGGAAGCGCGCGGTAGTGTTTTGGTTTGTTTTATGTACTTCGTCTGTCTTCACAATAATTTCTGAGAACTTTTTGTGCACGTGTTTAATCAAGCAATGGCTGGTAGAAAATATCAGTCTGTTTTTAAGAAGTGTTATACGACAGATTATGCCGCCCCGGTGGCGCAGTGGTCTCAGGCGTTGGCCTATGATCATTCGTCCGAAGGGGTCCGGGTTCGAATCCCGGTGAGGCATGGATGTTGTGTTTGTCTTACGGCACTGGCTCTCTCCCTTCCCTGGAACCAGTGACCCTAAATTAGGGACGGGCGACTGCTTATAGCCCATTGAGTTGCTCACGGTGGTCGTTAAACCTCCAATCAAAAAAAAAAAAAAAACGACAGGTTATCCATGTATGTCGAAGTTCTCCAAGGCATCGGAGAACTTCGATGATTACCGTAGCGTAAATTAAAAATCAGTTCATATTCCGACTTAGAAATCGATCGGAACATGCTACTATTAATTTTTACGTGCATTATTTCAAAAACTTAGCGTCAACGAAGACCCGAAACGTGCGTGAAAAGTGAATAATTGCTAGAAACGGAATGCCTAGGTAAGCATTATCCAACTAGAATATTTCCAAGTAAATTAAAAAGTAACGAGGGAAAAGTTTGAAGTTCTCCGAGGCATCGGTTCATTAGCGGAGAAGCGACCTTTCCCTTCTGAGTCAGCCGCGAGCAGTTTTGCTCTGCAGTTGGCAGCGATGTTTACTCTTCTGTCCGATAATGATCTCTGGCGCTGCAGGCACGGAGTAGGAGCGGGCTTGGCCTTGGCACGCACCGTACGTACTGACACAGATTTCTATCGGAAGCGCACGGTAGTGTTTTGGGGTTTGTTTTATGTACTTCTTTTTTTTTTTTTTTTTGATTGAAGGTTTAACGACCACCGTGAGCAACTTAATGGGCTATAAGCAGTCGCCCGTCCCTAATTTAGGGTCACTGGTTCCAGGGAAGGGAGAGAGCCAGTGCCGTAAGACAATGACAACATCCATGCCTCACCGGGATTCGAACCCGGACCCCGTTCGGACGAATGATCAGAGGTCATCGTTAGACCACTGCGCCCCCAGGGCGGCGTTTTATGTACTTCGTCTGTCTTCACAGGATTTTTTGAGACCTTTTTGTGCACGCGTTTAAGCAAGCGATGGCTGGTAGAAAATATCAGTCTGTTTTTAAGAAGTGTTATACGACAGATTATCCATGTATAATCGAATCAAGAAAGGGCCAACAATTTGCCTTTTGCTCTATTTGTAGATGTGATTTTTCCATTGTCCACAAGGGCAAAGGAGATATCGTTAATTACATTCGCACGCAAAAACATGTGGACAACCCTAAGTGCGTGGAAAATAACAAAACATTGAATTTTGCTCTAGATAGTTCCTCTTCCGATGCCATTATCAGTTATGAGTGCTTATTTACTTTTTTTTTTTGATTGGAGGTTTAACGACCACCGTGAGTAACTCAATGGGCTATAAGCAGTCGCCCGTCCCTAATTTAGGGTCACTGGTTCCAGGGAAGGGAGAGAGCCAGTGCCGTAAGACAAACACAACATCCATGCCTCACCGGGATTCGAACCCGGACCCCTTTACGGACGAATGATCAGAGGCCGACGCCTTAGACCACTGCGCCACCGGGGCGGCGCTTATTTACTTCATTCCTCGTGGAACATAACTTACCTTTAAGCTGTGCTGACCATGCAAGTGTGCTTTTTAAGAAAATGTTCCCCGATAGTAACATTGCAAAAAAGTATGCATGTGCCAGGACAAAAACATCGTGCGTCCTTGCCGAAATGGGGAAATCTTCAAAAATGGACTTGATTCATTCTATGCAGAACGGCCCATTTTCCATTACGACAGACGGCAGCAATCAGTCTGAAAAATACTACCCACTTGTTGTAACACTATTTAGTGCCAAAACAATCAAATTGAAAGTTCGTTATTTCAAGTGCCTGTTTTAGTTGGGGATAGCACTGGGGAAAATATTTCCAAATTGATAGTCAGTTCTTTGGAAGAGGATAATATTCAATTAGGAAATTGCATTGCCTTGAGTGTGGACAATGCACCTGTTATGGTGGGTAAATATAATGGTGTTGCAGCTTTTCTAAAAAAGAATGTCAGCCATTTGGTTGTTATAGGATGCCCATGTCATCTAATTCATTTGTCTGCAGAAAAGGGAGCAGCATGCCTTCCAGATAATATTGAAGAATATTTGATTGATATATTTTATTTTCAGAGAAGCTCTAAAAGAAAGAAAAGTTTCAAAATATGTGTGATGCTGAAACTAGAAAAATACTAAAACATGTATCAACGAGATGGCTCTCCCTAAATAAATGTTTAGGCAGGTTGTTGGAGCAGTGGGATCTATTACAAAATTTTTTCAAGGAAGAAGTGAAGCAGTGTAAATCTGTGCCTTCAATATTTAATCATCCCTAAAATAACTGGAAATGTGGCAGATTGCTCTAAAAAGAGGCAAAGTGATGACCTTTCAGGAAATATTAGTAAGAAACCTGCCCACCAAAAGAATTTTTCTGTCAAAAGAACTTAACCCAAAGTAGCCATAGAGCAACAAAACCAACCTAAAGTATCGCCGGTGCTAACACGTGAAAAAAGAATTTTTATGTTTTTGTCTGACGATTTGAATAAAGCAATTTGTTCATTTCTGATATTTATTTTGCCAAATTTTGACAAAACAAATTTGCAGTTCCAGACCAATAAGCCATCATCCACATGGCGAGATCAATCCTATTGAATCTCTTTAAAGATACACAGTCAAAATTTGTTTTGCCATCTGTTGTGAAAAGTATGACTTCAATTAAAGCTATTAACTATCATTCAGTTGAAAACCAAAATATCTGATGCAGATTTAGTTATTGGTAGGTCCACTGAAAAGTTGGTTTCAGATTTAAAAGCTTCAAAAACACTTATGTTTTATTCTTGTGTGAGAAAATTTTATGTTGCTACATGTGATTACATGGTTCATAAATTTCCTATTGATGATGAAGTATTTATTAATGCAGAAGTGGCTGACATTCACTTAATTGAGAAATCTTCATTTTCTAAAGTACGTTTTTGTGGAAAAGTACTCTTCTATTGTCCTAAGAGCAATAGAAGTTTCAAATGAGGATGAAGCATTTGATATCCTCCAGTCTGAGTTTTGCTGTCTTCAACATAAAGATATTCCAGGCAAAATTCTTGAAGAAGAACAAGCTGATATTCAGTGGCAGTTAATAGGTAAACGCTAATGGAGAATTTAAATTCAAGAGGCTGTCACATTTAATGCTTCTCATACTAACAATCCCTCACAGCAATGCAGAGTGAGAGGATTTTCAGTTATGTGACAAAGACCAGTACCCAGTTCAGATCAACGATGTCAAAGGAAACATTAGAAAATCTGTTGATCATAAAATCTAATCAACAAGGACCTTGCTTTGAACAGAAATTTGATACTGATTTTTTGAAGAGGTGCAAGTCTTGAACAGCAAATGCACTGCATAAAAATTAGAATCATATTGGTATAATGTAAACAGCTTGTATATAATATTGAATATTTAGTGATTGTTCTGAAAGTGTAGACTTTTATTAATGATTGTGATGGAGCAATAAAATAAACAGATAAATATAATCCAATCAACATTTTTATATGCATTAACGTAACATTCGTGCTTCAAATTATGTACATTGATATTTCAAACATACGAAAATATGCTTGCAGGATTTTCATAGAAAATTGCAGGATTTTTCTCTTGTTAAGGTTGGCAAGTCTGCTTGTTTAAGACAAAGCAAGCAGTTTTGTAGATTTTTTTTATTGGAAGTTTAACGACCACCGTGAGCAACTCAATTGGCTATAAGCAGTCGCCCGTCTATAATTTAGGGTCACTGGTTCCAGGGAATGGAGAGAACCAGTGCCGTAAGACAAACACAACATCAATGCCTCACCGGGATTCGAACCCGGAACCCTTTCGGAAGAATGATCAGAGACCATCGCTTAGACCACTGCGTCACCGGGGCGGAATTCACTGGGATTAGAACCCAGACCCTTCTCGGACGAATGGTCACAAGCCACTGCTTAGACCACTGAGCCACAGGGGTGGCCGTGGAATGTTTTGTATGATGAATGAACAAATTAAATGTATTCAAAGCAAAGAAATTAGAGGAGCATAGACTGACAAACGTAATGCTGGCGGTTTCTGAAACGATGGGAATCAACTGAACATGAAGCACCATCCGTGAATGCTGGGTGTTGGCACCGAACAGAAACTTGTTGGAAAGCATGAGTATTTGAATCAAGTTAAAATGTGCAATTAGCAAGCAAGTTATCATGTATTATTACATATTCGTGCAAACGTGAATTCGAAGATGATAGGGCAGCCAATACCCATAGCACGATGTATCAATTCCCGCTGGGAAGAAACACACACACTCCATTCCGGCTTATGTTTATTATGCCTGTATAAATACAAATTTATAATTATGAGATCTTTCGAGTCCACACTGGACCCATCCTCAGATAAACAAACAACTACAGTAGTGGCCAAAATTCTGGAAACCTTTTGGAAATAGTGTATTTTTGAGGTTTGGTGGCTCATAACACCACGTTTTTTTGGAGTAATACCATAAAATTATACATCAATTGAAAGATAAATACATCAAGAATGTAATGCAATAACTTTTATGAAGGATTTTGTATTAGAACAGCAGTTATAAAGAAGAAAAGTGAAACACATAGAAAAAATGAGATATACAAAACTTCTCACCATGTCAGTTAATACTTACTTGGGTAACCATTAGCGTTAATTAATTAAAAAAAAAGTGGTGTTATGAGCCATCAAATCTCAAAAATACACTTTTTTAAAAAGGTTTCCACAATTTTGGCCACTACTGTACGTAAAGAAAATCTTTTAAATATACAGATGTAATGCGCACGTGACATATCGCATGTGCCAAGCATTAATTTGTGTGCATGAAGATAATATCTTATACATTATATTGGATATTTTACATTCAACTGCTTGTATGTCATACATAAAGGTTATAGCCACAGTTATTATGATTTGCTGGTTGGTTGGTTGGTTGGTGTATTGTAATGGCGCAAGGGCCAGGTCTGGCCAAAGAGCGCCAATCACGCAGCAATTAAAGAAAACAAGTTAAAAGCTAAAAAGAGTAATAAGAAGCACGGCGGAATAGGACAACTGAAAAATAAGAACGATAAAAGCTTGGTAATTTAGATTAGTTTAAGAAAGTCAATTTGCCTGAAAAATGAAAAAACTGCGAACGTATCACAACAGTCACCTAAGATTCTTTGAAGGGAAGCTGAATTGTCTTCCAATGAATAAGCTCGGAAATATTGAAAACGGTTATCATGAAAGCGGACACAAGTACACAAGACATGAAGGACACTTCCAATGTAAAAGTTCAATGAGGTTAATTAGCTTCAATAGTATGCATATGGTAGCAATATAACATATTAATAAATTTAATTATTCGAATTATAAAATTCAGTTTCTTCTTAAATCCAAAACATTGGGTCCGTGGTTCGATCTTTAAATATGTATATCAAAAGGGGTCATAGTTTTTGTTATTTGTTATGCTGTCTTTTTTTAGAGAGGCGTAGGATGGTTTGGCTTGATTAATTCATTTCGTACATGGTTTTCGTCGGCATCACACGATGTTTTGTTGGACTGGTTGTGAGTAACAGAAGACAGCATAACTTTCCATGGTAAAGGAATTTGCAGTGGAGGGTTATCATTGCTGCATTTTGGCCACATTTATATATTGTAAACTTTCTGTGAATAATAATGAGAATTTAGTTGTGGGGGTCACAATAATTGAGGCTTCATTCCACAGCGGAAAATGTATACCAGCTTTTGCTAATCTCAAATGCGATATCTTCTGCGATTCATTTTTGGTATCATATTTGTGCTCACGAATCCGTGTTCCCAATGTGCGTAGAGTAGAGCCGATATATATCCTATTAGGATCATTTTCATCTATACTTCTTAAAGGGTATGCTGTATACTCATCAACCCACCCCCCAAACTACAAACTTTCAGCTATCAGATTTATGATACAACTCACTCGTCTGACGAAAAACAACAACGAATCGAAAAAAACAAAACAAATTAAATTACTTCAGTGCATGGATATTCTAACTTCAAAGTGAAGAAAGTTCTCAAAAAATTACATCGCTATGACCATACAACGCTGCAAGAAGATATTAAACAACATACATATGTAGGATCTATGAAGTACCATCCGTATATTACACCTATTCTCAAAAATATTTGTAAACACTTTAATTTGGAATCCAGACAACTAATATCTTCAAACTAATCAAGAAGGATCATGAACACATATCATATGAAAACAGATGTGGGCATACAGCATTCATTTAAAAAAGTATATATGAAAATGATCCTAATAGGATATATATACTCTACGCACATTGGGAACATGGATTCGTGAGCACAAATATGATATCAAAAATGGATCACAGAAGACATCGCATTCGAGATTAGCGAAAGAAGGCATACATTTTTCACTGTGGAATGTAGCCTGAAGTATTTCAACCCCTCACAACTAAATTCTAATCATTATTTAGCTATGTAAAAATGTGGCCAAAAATGCTACAATGATAACCTTCCACTGCAGATTCTCTTACCATGGAAAGTTTTGCTGTTTTCTGATACTCATGACCAGTCCAACGAAACATTGTGTGATGTCAACAAAACCATGTATAAAATAAATTAATCAAACCAAACCTTCCTACGCCTCTCTAAGAAAGGACAGCATAACGAATAACAAAAACTATGACTCTTCTGATACACATATTTAAAGATCAAACCATAGACCCAATGTTTTGGATTTAAGAAGAAATTGAATATTATAATTCAAATAATTAAATTTATTAATATGTTATATTGCTACCATATGCATACTATTGAAGTTATTACCTCATTGAACTTTTACATTGCAAATGCATAATAACTGTGGCTGTAACCTTTACATATGACATACAAGCAGTTGAATGTTAAATATCCAATAAGACGTATAAGAAGTTATCTTTATAATCACAAATTAATGCTTGGCACTTGCGATACGTCACGCGCACATTACATCTGTATGTTTAAAGATTATTTTTACATTGTTGTTTGTTTATCTGAGGATGGGTCCAGTGTGGACTCGAAAGATCTCATAATTATAAACTTGTATTTATACAGGCATAATAAACATAAGCCAGAATGGAGTGTGTGTTTCTTCCCAGCTGGAATTGATACATCGTGCTATGGGTATTGGCTCCCCATCATCTTCGAAGCAAGTTCTCCTGTCCAAAAAAACAAAACACTGGTACACTGAAAAGTACCAGGCCATATACACAGAGGAGGGTGGGTAAATCTGGCTCTCTTCTATATTTTTATGCATACTTTCTCTCTCACCGTCTATCGCTGCTGACCCACCGAGTGTTTTGCACTTTTGTACCCTTCCTAGCTGGGAGCTCAAAGCCAAGGACAGCGACTGCCATTCATGATGGAGTTGGAGGGCTATTCTCTCATACATGGCAGTTACTTACGAGTGAAATTTAAATAATAGGAATTTATAGCAGTGATCCCATGTTTCTATCATGCTACAACCTACAGCACTTCTAAGAATTTTTGTGTTGTTGGAACAAGTTTAAAACTACAATTAAAAAAAAATTGTTATTTTCACACAGGCAGTAAAAGTACTTGAAATTAAAAACATAACTGATTTTTATTTCTTCTTTCCAAAACGTATCTGCTTCATTCTTCCATTTATTAATATTTTTTGCACGAACATTAAAAAACAAAACAAATGGCTATTTCATATTTATTACTTTGTTTTTATTAAAAAATTTTTGATGGCACAAATAAATTGTCTTTAACTAAAAGTAACAGCAGTAGTTTATGCTGTGAAAACTACATTTACAAGCTGAAATTCATAATTAGTATCAGATTACAAAATTTGGGGGTGCAACATTTATGCCAGCACAGCTCTTACAGTGAATTTGTTTCTTAAATAGCAATGTTTGTTAGGTGTTCTTACGCGTATGATTCAGTGCTTATCCTGAAAATTTCAGTACCAACTGTGGACTGCTGCTTGCAGGACGATGTTTCCTTCAATTTTGCTCCAAATGTTTATAAATGATAACATTTACTTCATTTCTGGTATGGCCTCCACTTTTTCCATGCCAGGCATTTAAGGCTCTACGAGACCCGCCATCTTGTATTGCTGCCTTCTCTTGTTAACCAATGGGCAAGCATATTTCACAAATTGCTCGGGCAATTTTGCACATTTTGGAACACCGTTTATGGCTAACGCAAGATATATGATAAATAAAGAGTTCTCTTGGTTTCAGATTTTCATTTTGGACTCTTTAAGTATGTTTTATTAATTAATAAAACTATGGAAGACGCCTTAGTATGACTTTTGCTGCAGATAAAAAATGAAGGGAAAGGTCAATAAAAATTCTGAAACCAGGGAACTCTTTATTTATCATATATGCTGCTGCGTTAGCCACAGACGGTGTTTCAAAATGTGCAAAATTACCCTAGCAATTTGTGAAATACGCTTGCCCGTTGGTTAACAAGAGAAGGCAGCAATACAAGATGGCGGGTCTCGTAGAGCCTTAAGCAAGAAGATACCAAACCATTAACATTTTTATGATTTTATCAGTTTTAGTTTAATTCTAACCAGGATGAATAAGCTCTAGTGGTCCGAGTTTGATATTTTTGTCTAATCATTCCATTTGGGCATGTATTTGAACTCAAAGAGAGAGAGAGAGAGAGAGAGAGAGATAGAGAGAGAGAGAGAGAGAGAGAGAGAGAGAGAGAGAGAGAGAGAGAGAGAGAGAGAGAGAGAGAGAGAGAGAGAGAGAGTGTGTGTGTGTGTGTGTGTGTGTGTGTGCGTGCGTGCGTGCGTGTCCAGTGGCATTGGCACTTCTCTAGAACCAATAGGCCTAAATTGGAGACATGAACTCCTTACGGACCTAGATGATCAAAGAGTTCATAAGTCCATGAATCCAATTTTTTTTTATTTGAAAAAATCTAGGTGCCTTATTCTTTAAAACGGATGTAAATAAAGAGCTAATACACTCTTAAATGAACACAGATAGAATGAAACGTGATTGCACCATTGTAAAATATAAATGTGGAAGATGTGAATCTGTTTATTGGTGTAAATATGACATGGATGTTAAGTCAGATCATTCTGGATGATGTAGTGGTTAGCATACTCGGGCGCTATCTGGGAGACGTGGATTCGTTTTCCGCTCCCAGGACAATGAAATTTTCAAGTTTTCGGAAATTATCTGACTTAACATCCATGTCATATTTACACCAAAAAACAGATTCACATCTTCCAAATTTGCTTCTTTTTTTTTTTTTTTTTTTTTTTTTTGATTGGAGGTTTAACGACCACCGTGAGCAACTCAATGGGCTATAAGCAGTCGCCCGTCCCTAATTTAGGGTCACTGGTTCCAGGGAAGGGAGAGAGCCAGTGCCGTAAGACAAACACAACATCCATGCCTGACCGGGATTCGAACCCGGACCCCTTACGGACGAATGATCAGAGGCCAACGCCTTAGACCACTGCGCCACCGGGTCGGCCTTCCAAATTTGTGTTGAACACAGATACAGTTGACTTGTATATAAAATATAGTTACACTTTGATAGCAGCATGAGGATAAATCTTTCTGTGTGTGTGTGTGTGTGTGTGTGAGAGAGAGAGAGAGAGAGAGAGAGAGAGAGAGAGAGAGAGAGAGAGAGAGAGAGAGAGAGAGAGAGAGAGAGAGAGAGAGTGCGTGGAGGGCACCGTTGCCTGAGGTCAGTAGACCAATGCTAAAAAAACAGTAGATCAGATTTTTTTCTTCAGATATGCACCCCCTGACAAATGTAATTTATTGGATGTAATCTCAATACCAATAGCACTTAAATCTACTGGTATGTCAAACATTACCAGTACTCTGCAAATCACTCTTTAACATTGGACTGAAAATTCAAACCGATACAGTACTGAGATAAGATATTGCTGATGATCAGCTTTGTAAAATAATGCTCATCATTAAAAGTAATGTTGGTATAAATAATCATAGCATTTGCATATTAATGCACACCGTTAAAAATTTGGTGGTGGGTTGCACCAAATAGTGGTGCTACACCACTTTCTGAGAAAATATACATCATTGTGCGGTGTAAACGAAACCCAACAATATGGTTTAAGGTTGCATTATGTTGTTGGGTTTTGTTTGCACCACATGATGGTGTATATTTTCCCTGAAAGTGGTGTAGCACTACTTTTTGGTGCAACCTACCACAAAATTTTTAAAAGTGATAGTCACAGGTGCATCAGTCCCACTTGTTGTCTTTCTAAAAACAAAGAGTTATATACTTATACATCTTACTGTATGGTACCCAGATAGATGCTGCCAAAGTAAGTGAAATAAGTGCTACACTAAAAAAAAAAAAAAAAAAAAAAAGGGAAGTCATTAACATAAATATTGCATTGCAAATGTTTTCCTGGTATTCTAGATTTTAACAAAATACTAGGGAGAATCTTTGTGTAATAGACTAATTAGTTATCTAGAACAAAAAATAAAATATTTAATGAAAAGCAGTATAAATAAATAATAATAAAAAAAAAGCATATGTTGAATAATTTCATCTTCATCAGCATTTTCTCTTTGGAACAGTTCTGATTGAATTAATAGATGGAGAGTATTAAAAAAATGCAGATGTTCTTAGACAGCGTGTCCTGAGTATGTAGGAGATCTTAAAACATGGAGAAATCAGTAGATAGCGAAAATCTATCAGTAGATAGGAGTCAAAAATCAGTAGAACAGCAACACTGATTGTAAGGATACGCACTCTCTTTCTCTCTATATATAGATGGAGAATGTGCCTTTATCCGTTCCAAAGCAGCAGTACACACACACATCATCATCATCATCATCATCAACAACATTGTCAACCATCATCAATCCACTGCTGGATGAAGGTCTCCCCAAGTTTCTTCCACAATGGTCTGTCTTGTGCCAGTCTCCTCCATGTTACTCCCGCATACTTTCAAATTTCATCCGCCCATCTCCCATGTGGTCTTCTTCTGGGTCTTTTCCTGTCCCTTGGAATCCAGTCTAAAATTTCAGCTGTCCGTCGATGGTTCGTTTTTCTGGCAATATTGTCCAGATCATTGCCATTTCAGGGATTTTACTCTGATCATGATGTCTTCCACTCTTGTCATTTTTCTGATCCACGAGTTCCTCTTCTTATCTCTCCTGGTTACACCAAGCATGCACCTCTCCATGCTACTTTAAGTTGTCTGCACCCTTTGTATGTCTCTTTTAGTTAAGGTCCACGTCTCTGCACCATACATTAAGCACTGGAAGGATGCATTGATCAAACACTTTTCTTTTAAGACATAATGGCATATTGCTCTTGAAAATTATACAGTTTCTTCCAAAATCTCTCCAGGCAAGTTTTATACGCCGATTAATCTCTACATCAATGCGACCCTTACTTGATATCTGCTGTCCAAGATAAACGTACGCATCTGTTATCTCCAGCTTTTCTCCATCAATCGATAAATCTTCATTTCTTGTAAAAGCATTGTACATCACTTTTGTCTTCTTAAAGTTCATTTTTAATCCCACTTATTTACTCTTGTCAGCAAGTTCCTGGATCATACTCTGCAGCTCTGATGGGGCAGTTGCAAAAATGACTACGTCATCAGCAAAATGAAGGTGAGTTAGATAATCTCCATTAATCTTTTTCCCTTTGTTTTCCCAGTTCAGTGATTGAAAGGCATTTTCAAGTACACACATAGGCTACATTATATCCCTATACAAGGCAGCAGTACACACATACTGTATTAAAGAGGGAATACATTCTGCTCCTCCATTTTTCTGCTACTGACAAAAATTACTTATCATATTTTGACTGGGCCTCAAAGTAAGCTGAAATACTCAACATTGTGTCAAGACTTCCTAAGAAGCATAATTTAAATGGGAGGGGAGGAGGGGCTTCTTTAAAAGCCCTTTTTTTTTTTTAATATGTGAATCATTAGATGGAAATGACATTTACGTTTTAGGTGGTTGGTGCATGGATAATTACTTTTGATTGTTGCCAGAAAATGAACAATTATTACTAAAAATAAAAAATCATGAACCCAAAGCAAAATTTGTGACCTTTTCATGGCCCTTTTCTGAATTTATGATTTTCATGACCAGTAAACACCTGCATAAAATAGATTATCAGTAAAATGAGCTTTTATAGAACTACTCATTACATTGGTTAAAATAATCTATGGATCCCAACTTTTAGATTTTTTTCCAAAAAAAAAAAAAAAAAAAAAAATCACTGCACCCAAGAATTTTTTTTAAATGTCAACAGTTTTTCTTCTATCAGAAAGAACTAGGACATAAATTTAGTGCTTTCTCTTTATGCCTATCATCACTGCATTGCACTAGGCTTTTTAAATATGCTACGCTCCAATTTAGCAATTTATGTTTCACCACTTGGTATTTTGTTGTTTCTTCAGGTCAAAAAAGCAAATAACTAAAATTCATAAAAACATGCACAACAGTTAAGTCATAAGTACAACTATATTCAATAATACATTTTTATTGCCTCTAAAGGTTGAAATAGTGGTTCTGAATGCTAATTTTACTCTACAAAATTTGTTCAAACGGAGACTATGGAAGAAAAGCAGTAACAATTCTGTCAACACGAGATCTACATACAGGACACATTCCACTTATCTGTTCTGAACAACTCAGACAAAGACAGGCATGTCCACATTCCAAAATAATCACTTCAACTGCATTTGTCAGGCACACAACACACACAGGACGATTAGAATTTTCTTCATTACGTGTCGGATCCTGCATTCGACGCTGTTTTCGCTCTTCTTCGATTTGCCTTTGACGTTTTCTCAAGTCCCACTGTCGTTTTTTTGTTTGATACAGGTAAGTTATTATATATGTCAACAAAAATGCACCTAAACATCCAAATATTATAGATGCTTTTTTGAAAATTCTTGCATCTTCATCGAGCTTTTTAATTAAAGAATCAAGTGAAAGTGATGTTAAAAAATAACTTAAGCCAGATGATGGTGGCTGCAATTTCATTTCATTATTTTCTATTACCAATTCTCCAACTCCAGTCAACACAGAGCCTTCACAAAGCATTTTTTCGATCTCCTGAATTCCAGTTGTGCGTTCACCACGAAACCAGCCCACAACTGCTTCTCCAAGTGAGTCTTGGTGAGAAATGAAATCATCATAAACAGTTGGCAAAGTGAATTTTTCTGCCGTCAATGGGTCCACCACTTCTACAGCGGCTGCAGACAGCCACCCACCTTTGCTTGATAACACAAAAGGAACACTGTTCAGCGATCGCTGAATATCATCCTCTACTGTATTCCTGTAGAAAGAAAAACATTAGTTCTCGTTGTTCAAAATTATGTGAATTTTAGACAAATTAGCAATACTGAAAATGAAAAAAAAAAAAAAAAAGTCCACAATTACCACATGAAAATTTGGCTACAGCAGTAAGTAACCCAACACATATATTGCCCAAAATGGACTACAGTACGCTTGCATGGTCATATATTTAGGCCATAAAGAAATTTTGAAGATATGTTACCCACAGTCAGATTATTGGAGAATAAAGCACCACCTAAGTGAGAGGAATATTGCAACACCAGACCAGGCTGAGGATTTAAAAAAATCACTGTTCTGCATTTGAGGCAGTTTTCATTCTTCCTCAATTTGCCTTCGACGTTTTCTCAAGTCCCACTGTCGTTTTTTGACTGGTACAAGTATGTTATTATGTATGTCAACAAGAATGCACCTAAACATCCAAATATTATGGATGCTTTTTTAAAAGTTCTTGTATCTTCATCCAGCTTCTTAATTAAAGAATCAAGTGAAAGTGATGTTAAAAAATATCTTAAGCCAGATGATGGTGGTTGCAATTTAATTTCATTATTTTCTATTACCAATTCTCCAACTCCGGTCAACACAGAGCCCTCACAAAGCATTTTTTCGATCTCCTGAAATCCAGCCGTGCGTTCACCACGAAACCATCCTACAACTTCTTTTCCTAGTGAGCCTTCATGAGAAATGAAATCATCATAAACAGTTGGCAAAGTAAATTTTTCTGCTGTCAATGGGTTCACCACTTGTACAGTGGCTGCAGACAACCACCCACCTTTGCTTGATAACACAAAAGGAACACTGTCCAGAGATCGCTGAATATCATCCTCTACTGTATTCCTGCAGAAAGAAAAATATTAGTTCTTTTTTTTCTTCAAAACTACGTGAATTTTAAATAAACTGGTGGAAATACTGCTAAAGAAACAACAAATGTCAACAATTACTACACGGAAATTTGGCTAAGCAGTAAGTAACCCAATGCCCATATCGCTCATAATGGACAACAACAATATGCTTGCATGGCTATATACCCAGGCCATGGAGATTTGGTGATATCTTGCTCACAGCCATACTATTGACGAATAAAACACCAAACATGCAAAAGGGCTAATTATGACACCAGCTTAGATGATTTAAAAAAAAATTGTACTTAAATAAACTTTTCTCCAGAAAAGAACTCAAAGCTATTTGTGATTGATTACTATTTCTAATTTATTCAACATAAACAACGAAACAAAATATGTGAAAAGGTTCACATTGCAAAAAAAAAAAAAAAAGAAAAGAAAATGAGAGCACCATGTATATATATAGTAAGAAAGATGTCCTGCTATGTAAAACATCCTGCATGCATCACAAAAATCAAATTGAGTAAATGTGTAAAATGTTTTCTTTTCTTTTCTTTTCTTTTTTTTTTTTTTTTTTTGTAAAACAGAATAGCAGTATCCAAACTCAGTTTCTAAGAACCTTTGTTAGAAGAATTTACAATGGGCATTCTTACATAAATTATGGTCTAAGTATGGCAAAGTAGTTTCTTTTTGTACATGCAACCTAATATGCTTATTTCAACATGGAGTCTCTGAGCTAGTCGATGGCACCTGATCAAAAACTTGCATTGGTATGGCTGATGATAATCCAGTGTCAGTCGATGGCTGTCAAATGTCTTCTACACCCTACTCCCCCAGGCTCCATTTCCCCCTGCCAATTTCAAAGGATCTTGATATTGTTGAAATCTTTGTATTGATGATTTAGTTGTACTTGGTTTTTGTGGTCTAATCTGTTCAGAAGCCACAAGGTAAGTTTGATACAATCACATCCGTTCAGCAGTAGATTCTGCAATACTTAATTGATCCCTAAAAAATTATTTATTCCTTTTTTTTTTGAAAAACAAAGTTTTTTTATTTTGTTTTATTTACAATTATGTTTTATATTCTAAGTACAACAGCATTTTAACTTCTAAAATTGCATTTATTGAAACTGAGATGCTGACAACACTGGTCACCTGGTCACTGAGACTTGAGCCTTGCTAGCAGTGGGTGATGTCAACATAATGGGAGCAATGTTGCATTGATGTTTGTTGATTTTTAAAAGTTCTTGCAAAACTTTAAATGCAACTGCCCATGAAATGAATGAAGACTTAAAGAATGATTTATAGAACACTGACTTTGAGAGTATTTCAGCTGTAGTAGCACAGAGAATAGTAATTTAGAGCAAATAATTATAATTGTCTGTGTGAGATACATTAAAAACAATGTTCTAATTGCAGCATTCTTAAAAGTTTGACTGTTGCTGAAAATGCAAAGGTTAATGATATTTACCAAAGTACAGATGATGCTACCTCAACAGTAGACTAGAGATGAGCACAGGCCTGGGCTATGGAAAAAAGCCCAGAAATGGATCCAGGCACGGACGGCATCTAACAGCAGAACTTTTGACCAGGCCCAGGGCTGAAGTTAATTTTTCCTTTCATTTCTTTATTTAATTTTATTTAACACTGCTAACCGAATTAACTAATGTAATGGGAAATGCATAACTGAATGGTTACACTCCAGTCTCTTTTCTTCTTTGTCTAAAATTCTTAAATACTGTTTACTGCGTGTTACGCATGCATTTCGTAACTCAAAAATGTCTGTGAGTGTTTTAAGTAACAACCAGAGTTGTATAAAAATAAAATGTATCTGCATAAACAACCATTGAAACAAACAGAAAACTTGCTGCAAACCACGATAACTATAGAATAAGATAATTTAAAGAAAAATTAATAAAACAATAAATAATTATTAGAGTATTACAGATTTCAATGAGGACAAAATAAATACATTACAGTTGAACATGCAGCAATGTGTGTGAAATGGATCTTTATGGCAAAATATTGAAATATTGGGCTATGAACCTCATAAAAACAAAAGACAAATTAATTAAAGGAAGTTTTTAATTCCAGAAAAGCAGGTCCATTAATGAACCTTCAAAAATTATAAATGGCATTTTCAGGGGTGTTAGTGCCCCTACCATGTTTTGGAGCAGTTCTTGGACTGAGAAAATTTGCATTTTGGAGCAGAACTCAGGTTTTGGCGCAGCTAATGATAGCATTTTTAATTAGTACTCTTCTGCTTTTCTTCTGAAATAAAACTGTTGCAATAAAATAATTAAATTGTTTTTCTTCCTTTTCCAGGATTTTGTGTCAATGTGTCAAGAAATAAATTTAAAGAACTTACACCGTCTTTGCACGATATGTTTAATTTAAAAAACGACAGATATTTACAAGATTAAAAACCCATTAGTACCTTCGGGTCAACAATCAACCCGTCTTCAGATGGAGGAGAGCCACTGCTGCACATGTGCTTCCATATATATGTCCGAGTATGATGACGTACAAGGTATGGAATAGCGTTGCAAGGGTGTCACTCTGTTGCCATCATTTCAATGCTAAATCACGAATCAGATGATGTCCATATGGAAATATGATAAACAGGGTGCAAAATATATATATTTGTTATAACTTACATATTTAACAAGAAATGTTATGTAAGTTCATGGATGTAATGAGTCTCTTCCAAATTCTGTGTAATTCAATTGGGGAATTATCGTTACAGCATCCGTCCCCGAAGGCCTCGATGTATAAACTTTCAGTTATATGCAACGAGTATACAGAGGCGGGATGTATGTAGCAACTTAATGTTTTTCCAATCCGGTTGGACAGTTTTTTGTGCCACATATCTGGCGAGCGCTGTGTTACTATGATTAACGCGAGTGTCATATTTATGTTCCTGCATTCGAGTTTCAAGGCTACGTTTTTTAGAACCTACATAGTTGCCTACTTGTTCACCATTGGAGACATCTATTATTGGTATATCATATACACCCCATTTACACAACTTATCAGGCGGTTTCTTATATTTTTTGATAAGTGAGAATAGATTTCTAGATCTAATGCCAAAAATGAGTATCATATTTCATACATGTGCGTGTCAGTACATTAGTAATGCTTGGGTACTGCTCTATTGTACCAACAAAACACTTTGCTGGTTTTTGTTCTTTGGTCAAACATGTAGATCTATCATGAAAGAAATACGGGATTACGCCATATAATACAAATTTTGAAGATGACAATCCGATTTTTGGTGTAAATGTGACAAGGATGGTAAGTCAGATAATATCCAAAAACTTGAAAATTTTCATCGTCCTGGAGCGGGACTCGAACCCCCGTCTCCCATAAAACGCCCGGGTATGCTAACCACTACACCACCCAGAACGACCAAGTTTCAAGTTTCCGATCAATTTGAATTTAACCATCACAGGATTCGCTAGTCGAAGCAACCTGCATTCATGTTAAGCGAATCTGGAGGTTAAGAATCTTATCCCGTGATTGCCCGGGAAGCAATCATGGGATTGTCATCTTCAAAATTTGTATTATATGGCGTAATCCCGTATTTCTTTCATGAGTTATCTGCTTCTACAGGCAATCACGGGATAAGATTCTTAACCTCCAGATTCGCTAAACATGAATGCCGGTTGCTTCGACTAGTGAATCCTGTGACGGTTACATTCAAACTGATCGGAAACTTGAAACTTGGTCGTTCTGGGTGGTGTAGTGGTTAGCATACCCGGGCGTTTTCTGGGAGACGCGGGTTCGAGTCCCGCTCCAGGACGATGAAAATTTTCAAGTTTTCGGATATTATCTGACTTACCATCCTTGTCACATTTACGCCAAAAATCGGATTGTCATCTTCAAAATATGTAGATCTATCGTTTAAGATTCTTCGATAGATTCGGTTGATCATATATTTGGGATAACCATGTTTGGTGGCTAAATCAAAAATGAAATCTATTTCAAGTTTAAGCAAGCTGTTAGCAAATGAGTGAGAGAAGGCTCTTTTGATTAAAAAGTTGATAGTGGATAGCTTATGTGGTAATGGATGTGAAGAGTTAAAAGGGATTAAACTACTACCGGCAGTGGTTTCTCAGTATACAGAGTAAGAAAGGTTGCATGTTACTGGGTTACGGGTGATTTGAAAGTCCAAGAATGGTAGGAGAGTAGTTTGATTCAGTTTCTATTGTGAGCCCGACAGTGGGAAAAACAGATGAAAGCGCGTCGGCGAACTTAGCTAAATCATCCTGTGTATGAGGCCAAAATACAAGGATGTCGTCGATGTACCTGATATACATACTAGGGGGAAGGGGAAATTCATTGAGAACTTTGTTCTCAATGTGTTGAAGCAGAATTTCTGCAAGTACAGCTGAAAGTGGAGAACCCATAGGTGAGCCCTCCACTTGCTTGTAAATTTGATTATCGAATTTAAAGTATGAACACTGCTTAACAAATCTAAGAGCGTTCATAATGGCTGAAATTTCAGATGTGGGGACTTGGGACTCAGCGAGTTTGGCCTCTATAATGAGGTGGGTGGCGTCCACTGGTGCATTAGGGTACAATGAAACAACATCTAGGGAAGCAAGGGTGAAAGGTTTAGAATGTGGCTGAAACATTCTAACTTTTTCAATTGCTACAGGAGAACTTTTCACAGAATAAGGGCAGTTCACAGCAAAATTTGCTAAATACTGAGCAAGAGCTTTTTCAAGGGGTTGAGTCGGGTTAACATAACCAGCGACTAGTGACCTAATAGTATACCCCTCCTTATGCAGTTTCAGATGCCCAAAGATATTGGGCACACGGGGTGGGGGTGAAAGCCTTTGAGAAATTATGTGGGAATTTATGAGCTTTTTTCAATCTGTTAAGTGCTGAACATGTTGCTTTTGTGGGATCCCGCTCTACTACTATGGAAGAAATGGCTTCAAGCATTTTATCCTGATATGCTGTTCTATTCAGTAATACTGTTTGGTGTGATTTGCCAGCTGCCAGAATGGAGATTTCGTCATTATTTCGAATTAACTTCAGTTGACGTTTTTCTTCATGATATAGTTTTCCCGAGTTGGATTGTGTCAAGAAATAAAATTGATTTTTAGAAGTTGCACATGCAACTTCTAAACATCAATCAATTTTTTTTTTTTTTTTTACTTCTAAATGTCAAAACTATTTAGAAGTTACATATGCATCTCCTAAATGGTGATTGATTTGTGTTGATACTGAAGCTCATGGTTGAAATTTATTTCAATTTTTTTCTTCAAATATCTTAAGAGCTGGATCAGATTTACTGTTTTCTTTTAGTTTAGGAACACAGAATCAATTTTTTTTTTGGTGATTTTAGTGCTTGTTTATATTTTCCACTTCCACGAAGTAGACCTCATTGACAAATTTTTTTCTTTCTTTCTTAAATAGCTTTACCCCTAGAAAAGCTACCATTTTCTTTCTGTATTATTTGTGGAAGCAGACTTTTCTTTTTTTTCACTTTTAAGTCCCTCTTCTCTGTACCCCTTTTCACAACATGGCAGTCTATGGAAAAAACAGCTGCTGCATATGCACTAAATAATTAGATTCATTATTCAAATGAAATCCCCCTTTTTTGTGCATATGATTTTTTGTTTTAATTCTGTGACTGGGCTGTATGCTTTTTAAAATTATTAATTCACTTTATGTTAGAGACTGCACTTAGAATTGTTAATGAAAACTGTTGTTTAGTTGGTCTTGCTGAGTAAATGGCAGCTGTGTGTGTACCACTCCTTTCATTTTAAAATACTTCTCTTCTTATAACACCTTCATACTGCCAAAAATCAATGGTGCTATAAACTAGATGATCTATCATGAAAATACATAAAAGGCATCACAAATAATGCATTTTTTAACAGAACTATTCAATCAACAGACAGTGCCAAAAACTTTTAAGTTAAATCTGTGGAAACAATTTGGCCCAACACCACATGAAATAATTTCTCACTGTAAAGATAATCTTGCTATTTTTCTTTAAAATATTGCAATAATGAGATGGACACTGAAATTTATAGTACAGCATGAAGTTTGACACCATGTTCTGGTTACTGAAAGGTGGCATGTCCAAAAGTGACATTTATAGCAGGGATATGATGACATAAAATGAAAGATTGCTTTGTGATGTGGTTACAAGTAATAGAGGTAACAACTTACCTCCAATTTGAACATATATCGCACGTCATGAGCTCGGAAGACAAGGGCTCCCACCTCGAGAGAGGCCTAACATATGTAGCTATTTGTTAGTTAAAATGAAATATTTACAAGCTAAAACACTATTAATAATATTAATTTACAATACTTAATCAAATTATATTTACATACCTTAAACATTTAAACTTCTAAAATATCCTAAATTAAAACGTACAAAACATCCAACCTAATTATCTTAACGGTCTAGGAGACACTGTCTGCCCAAACACACTGTCATCGATTTGTGAGTGCTTTCATCAGTACCTTACTGACATCCTCAGGAAATCATCATTCACATGAGGGTTCCCTCGCATGTCCCCGGCATTTGAAGTTGCATGCCGGAAAGAGGAAGGGATGTGGCACATTTGGTATGTATCTAAAATGCGCACATCTCCTCAGTGCTGCCATTTATTGAAGAGCCGATGAATGCAGACATCGTAAATATGTACATTACTTTTATTTTATACATATTGAAATATATACTGTCACCAAATATTCTAAATAAACCTAATTTTCATTAAACAATTTTTTTTTTTTTTTTTTTTTTAATTTTTTATGAATGACTTCCAAGCTGTATCTAATGTAGTTGGGTCCTGTAAAATTACAAATTTTATCCTTTTTTTGTTCCATTATATTATTTTATTCTTTTTTGTTTGATTCGATTATACAAAATATACAGCTTATTGCCCAGAGATTCAGTTAACGTTGGAGTTTGAACAAAATAAAGTTATAATTTTTTAATATTAATTTAATTAAAAAACAGTCATATGGGTCAAATCCATATCAAGTGGTCCAAAAAAAAAAAAAAAAACATTGTTTGCTTGACCATTTTTAAAAATTTGTATATTTTGCATGCTGTCGACCTTATATGTTGACAGTTCAAAACCACTATTTTATTTTTATTCACATTGCTTCCAACATGGTGGCAATTTTTGTATCTTGGCGTATGACATTTTTGGCATATGTAAGGGTTAGCGGTAACTTTGTTATCTCAGCTGTAGTAAGTCCTAGGACAAAATTTCAAATATTGTTATGTTTAAGCACATTGTAAGGTACTATTTTGCCAATTACACTATGCTTCTAAAAATATTCCTTCACCATAAATTTTTTATTTAAAGTTTTGTATCAAAATCGCTAAAAATGTCATTTTCGGGGTGGTTATTAAAATGCATGTGATCCTTTTTATATTTTGCTTGCAAATGCCATACGTATATGTTCAGGGGTAATAATGTAATTATTCAGAGGCCTTTGTAGTCTTGCCTTAGTCACCTCTCGCTTTGTTGTTCCGCCAACACCATCACACACATTCTTTCCATGTGATGACGCAAAGAAATTCCATTCAGCATCAAGCCCAAAATATTTCTTGTGGTGGTATAGGTTCATAAAATCTTTGTATTTACATTGGCCTCATGTTCCATCCAAAAAGTAAATTATTTTGTTAACACTGGGGACAATTTGCTTAATGTGTGTCAGCAAGTGTGTTTGGAACATGTGCACTGCAACCATGTTGTGGTCCAAGTTATTACTAATCACACAAATGTATTGGCTGAGAAATTTGCCTTTTTGTTTGTAACAGTCACACAAATGGATAAACAGTTGCTTGTTGGTTTACCCAGTGTGGTAGCTTTAGATCTCATCTGGAACTACAAGAGTAAAGTTTTCTGCAAAGTCTGCAAGAATAATACATTCAGTTTCAATGAATTCTTTCTTTTCTTTCAGGAACTGAGTTTGTGCTTTTGCTATAAAATGGTGAGTCTTAAGTAAAACAAGCTTTTCAGTGAGGGACTGAAAAATTTTTTTTGTTCGGTCAGTTACAACAGTGATATTTTCAGCTGGATCTGTAGTGGTCCACTGTTTAAAGACTATATTGTCGGGCATGGTATCAGTATTTTCAAATTCTTGCATCAAATCTTGCAGGGCTTCCCTTCCTGGACAGTTGTAACTATTCATGTCACAAACAAGCATATCAAGAAGGTCCTTCTAATTAATGCTAAGTTTTGCCCCATCAATCATGAGCTTAACATTTTGATGGTACAAACAAACACAAACAGTACGAGTTCCTGAGGATCCAGCAACGACACACCACTTAGGTCAGAGTTCTATGAATTTTGATCTTCCAATTTGGATTTTTTGCTTTGAACTCCACAAACAGTTCATCCAAATTGCAAAGAATAAGTCACTTCTGCTTCTTAACTTTAATATTATTTCCTTTTATGGAGAGAGAGTCTTTTTTGCCTGCGCAGAGTAGGCTATACTCATCACTTTCATAAAATGCATGGACAATAAATAGCTAATGTCTCTGGTTGAATGCCAGAACCCAACTTCCTTCCTAACTCTGGTAGAATACCTTGATCTTTAACTAGATCTCTTATCATTTTTACTAGATGATTGGATATGCTAAACTCATTAGTTATTATTTTTTGAGTCCAAGAACTAGGTAGTGAGCTAATTATTTTTACCTTCTCTCCTTTGTCTGCTACAGCACACATCTCCTTCAGTTTTGTTATTAATTTCTTAAACTCGTCTACTGCATCCACATTTTCTTTAGGCTCTTCTATTACCATATCAAAGGAAATCTCAAATTTCTTTTCCGTGAATTTGAAACTTTCTTCTGTCTTTGCTTTTAAGGCCTGCAATCTTCTTTCTGAGGTTAATTTTCTTATTTTAGATGGTGGTGAAATCCCTAATAGAGCACAAGCAGAGTATACATTTGGTAAGTGCTTAGTAGAAGCAATAAACTCTTCATCCTCTTTTTCGACATTTTCTAATTATAAAATTATTTTTTTTTAACAGGTAGGAAACAATGATTTACCAGGGACAAGCTCTAGGTTGCAGTTCATTTTGTTTGAAATATCCTTTTCGCATAATTTGCTTAAATTTTTGAGAAAATTTTAGCAAATTATGCAAATTTTTTAAAGACAAAATGATTGGCTAAGAAAAACAGATCCCCCAAATTCTGCTCAAATCCACCAATATCTTTTAAAGTTACACCTACTTTTTTTTTTTTATTAAGAAATCTGTATCTTTCTACCTTAAGAAAAAATTCAGACTTAGTTTTAAAAGTTATCAATGCATTTTGGCGAAATTTGGGGTATCTGCTTTTTTTCTCAGCAAATCACAATATCTACAAAAAAATTGCATAAGTTGCTGAACTTTTCAGAAAAATAAGTTTTGACATTTTAATTTCCAATAGAGGAGGTCCACCACAAGCTTCCGAACTAGGAGTTAGCGATCGCCCAGAACGCGCAAGCCCAAGGCGTCGGAATAAGGCAAAGAGTGGGTGGGAGTGTGAGGCGGGCATTGCTATGCACTAGTTGTAAATGTGTTTTCGTTTTTTTAAACTGGAATATCTGCAATTTTGAAGCATTAAAAAAAATTGAAGGAAAACTTTCACCCATGCTGTAACTGTACAATCATACCACAGTACTCTCAAAACTTCCTGGAAATAACACTTTTCTTTTGATTTTATACTGCTGTCTCCCATCAAACCCTAGGAATCATTTTAAAATGAAAACCTATAATCATCATCACGGATGCTTTATGACTTTTGCAAGGCTGTCTCTCTTAAACGACTGGAATCTCAAACTCAAAATTTTAATTAAAGTTACTTATAATAGAGTACCTTTAATGTGTGTGTAAATTTCAGATTTTTAAATAACTGCCCACCAGAGATATTAAACTATAAAATTGGCAATTTTTTGAAAAAGTACATTTTTACTGCCATGTAGAAAAAAGTATGCAATTTTCAAGTTTCAAATAATTTTTAACTGATACTATTTGTATATATGTACTTCCAAAAAATTTTAAATCTTAAATAACTTGCCTTCCCCCTTAATAACCACCCTGAAAATGACATTTTTAGCGATTTTGATGCAAAACTTTGAATAAAAAATTTATGGTGAAGGAATATTTTTAGAAGCGTAGTATAGAAGCATAGTATCTTACAATGTGCTTAACATAACAATATTTGAAATTTTGTCCTAGGACTTACCATAGCTGAGATAATGAAGTTACTGCTAACCCTCATATATGCCACAAATGTCATACACCAAGATACAAAAATTGCCACCATGTTGAAAGCAATGTGAATAAAAATAAAACAATAATGGTTTTGAACTATCAACATATAAGGCTAACAGCATGCAAAATATAAATGTTTTTAAAAATGGTTAAGCAACAAGCATTAGACCACTTCATATGGATTGACCCATATACAATATAAAGTTTTTCATAAGCCAACCTTTGTACTTATTATGATCCCATAACAATCTGAACACCCAAAAACTCATAAAATAAACAGCATTAGAATTTTGATAAAATGCACTTTTACACATTCTTCAAATAGAAAATACAAAGAAGAAATTCAGTGGATTATTAATATAACTAAACAATATGGATACATTACAAAAATAGTTAAGAAACCAATTTTTGTGTATAAAAAGAAATGAAAGAACATTAATAAAAATATAAAAAAAAATTTTCTGGTTCTTTCCCTTTTATTAAAAAAACAAGAATGATGACACCAAATTTTTTGGGGTAATAAGCACATCTCTTGAATCTGTTCTGACACATATTAAATTTTTCAAAGCTATTTAAAGTCAATGGGACTGGTAAGGAAAACAATAGTATCCGACAGAAGGGGAAGTTTTTCAATCGGGTTTTTAATCCCTCAGATATTGCTGTAAACGGAATCGTGAGCTTACGCTCTCTGGTTGCAGACTTGTACGTTAAGAAAAACACAAATTTATATGAGAAACATTTCGCACCGGAAACGCTCTCCAACGCAGAAAGAATTTTTCAAATCGGACTTCCAGAAACAGAGATATTGACAAAAATAAGATGTGACTTTATGTCCTCTGGTGGGAAAACCATGCATTATTTTAGGAAGAAAGTATTCTCAAAAGGTTTTTCCATATGAGCGGTATTGGACCAAGAAAATAAAAAAATTTAGTAGAGTTTTCAGGAGCCCAGATTTTGCTACAAATACATCAGAAGTAGAAATTAACACTTATGCCCCCTGGTGGCCAAACCATTCTTTACCAAACATTAGAAATTATGTGAAAAATATTTTCCATCAGGTCTTGTATGCGATACAGGAAGAATTTTTCAAATCGGAATTTTAGGAGCAGAAATAACACAGAAAATGCAATTTATCTTTGTGCCCCCTACCAGAAAATATATGATTTACTTGAAAGTTTTGAATTTATTGGGAAAACATTTCGCATCGGAGACAGTATCCAACAAAGAAGGAATTTTTCAAATCGAACTCCTAGAAGTACAGATATTGACAAAAATAAGATATACATCTACAACCCCTGGCGTAGAAGCCATGAATTATTTTAAGAAAATATTTTTAAAAGGTTTGTCGACATGAGTAGTATCAGTCTACAAACTTTTTTTCAATCAAGAATTTAGAAGCTCATATTTTACGGCAAATACATCAGAAGCGGAAATTAAGATTTACGCCCCCTGGTGGCCAAACCATTTTTTTTTTACAAAAATTAGAAATTATGTCCAAACAATTTCCTATCAGGAGCTGTATCCGGTGCAGAAAGAATTTTTCAAATCGGAGATTTAGATGCAGAGATATAGGGGGAAATGCAATTTACCTCGCCCCATAGCAGAAAGTCTATGAATTACTTGATAATTTTGAAATTATATGAAAAACATGTCACACTGGAAACACTATCCAACAAAGAAAAAAATTTTCAGATCGGACTCCTAAAAGTAGAGATATTGACAAAAATAAGATATACATCTACGCCCCTGGCGGAGGAACTGTGGAATTTTTTAAGAAGAAAATATTCTGAAAAGGTTTATCGACGTGAGTGGCATCGATCCACGAAATAATTTTTTCAATCGAGATTTCAGAAGCTCAGATTTTATGGCAAATACATCCGAAGCAAAAATTAACACTTACGCCCCCTGGTGGCCAAAGTATTCTTTACCAAAAATTAGAAATTATATGCAAAAGGTTTTCCATCAGAAGGTGTATCCGCTGAATTTTTTTTTTTTCAAATCAGAGTTTTAGAAGAAGTTATTGGGAAAAATGTAATTTACTTTTACGCCCCCTAGCGGAAAATCTATGCGTAATTTGAAAAAGTAACTATATCTAAAATGCTCTTCGACATAAATGGAATCGAAAGATAATATAATTTTTTCAATAGGATGTTTAGAAGCAAATATGTGGAATAAAACATATTTTTGAATTCGACATCATCTGCATTTACGCCCTCTAGTACATTGTAAAAAAAATAAAATGAAGGATCACCATTCGCATATTTGGTTGGTTGGTTGGTTATTAGATTTTATTGGCGCAAGGGCCATGGTTGGCCAAAGAGCGCCAGACACAAGACAAACAGACAAAATTAAAAAACGGGGCATAAATCGCAAAATCTGGCTGACCAAGTAAAACCGAACCATGAGTACGAAGGAAGGGCCAAAAAAGACAATGAAACAAACAGTATGAAAAACATGGTACAATGGTGAGAAACAAGCCGATTAAGTAAAACTGAGGAATGAGAATGATAAAACACATTACGAAATCGAACACAACTGCACATAGGATGAGTCACTCTCCTCCCCCACACACTCCAATGCAATGCTGGCCGAGGGCGAGGACGAACTGTCACTATCCTCCCCCTCATGTTCCTCTGCAATGTCAGTTGAGGCTGGGGACGAACTGTCACTCTCCTCCCCCTGATGTTCCTCTATAATGTTGGTTGAGGGTGGGGACCTCGTTGAGTCCGAGACAGTTGCAATGTTGGTCAGGTGGACCGCGACAGTTGGATGGACACTGCACACCTTTGCGGATTGAGGGCCGGGTCCTATGCACGTGCAGGCTTTCTGCTGGGAACTGGAAGAGTCGGTCGTCTTCAAAAGAGAAGGCGCAGACTCAGCTATTCGAAAAAGCTGGAGCTCGGGGAAATCCACCTGTGTCGCTTGTTCAGCTGTAGATCGCTTGGCAAGTGCGGCGAGAGCTACAGGGTGCGGAACAAAGGGCTGCACAGGTTGTGGCAGAGACTGAACTACTGCGGCAAAAGTACGCTGTCGGTTGTTGGGAATACCCAACTTGGCCTTGGCAGCAGGGTACGAGAGGCCTTCCAGGGTCTTGAGGCGCTGGATCGCCATCTCGTCCTTCCATTTCATACAGTTGCGGGAGTAAGCTGCATGGGCCTCACCACAGTTAACACAGCAGGCCGCAGAAGAACAATCTTCCCCGTCATGTTCACTGGAGCCACAATTTGCGCAACGAGCGGAGCTCTTACAGAAACGTTGTGAATGCCCGTACCTCTGGCACCTGAAACAGCGCAGAGGACTGGGAATGTACAGGCGAACTCCACAGACCAAGTAGCCAGCCTTGATTTCGGTCGGAACTTTCGGGGAGTTAAAAGTCAAGATGACATTTTTAGACTTAATCAAAGAACCATCGGGCCGGAACATCATACGACGTGCAGCAATAACACCTTGATCAGCAAGTTCAGTCACCAATTCGTCTTCACTGCATGGCAAGAGATCAAACTCCGAAATAACACCCCGAGAGGTGTTAAGAAATGGGTGAGGTGTCACTTTGACAGGAATGCCTTGAAGACTAGTGAGGTGCAGAAAAGTGTTACTCTGAGAAACACTGCAAGTTTGGACAAGCAGGTCCCCAGAGCGAAGCTTCCTCACAGACTTCAAGGGACCAACCGCAGCGTCCAAAGCTTTAGAAATGAAAAAGGGAGATCTGGTGGACAGTCTCTCATTCGGATCGATGGACTCTACAACTAAGTGTGTAGCATGCGTAGTCACAGCAATCGAGGGGAGACGACGCTTCGGAGCGACTGGTACAGCTGCCGAAGAAGAGGTTCCACATTCTTGGTCCAGGTCATGGTCTAAAGATCGTTTAAGGTTATGAGACTTGGTAGGTTGAGAAGACGAAGGAGAGTTGTTGGCAACTATCATTTTCTCAGGTGACTTAAATTTGGAGTGTTTGTTTTTGGGTTTACCCATCGAAAAAAGAAGGAAGATTCGTCTGCAGACTACTCCACCCACCACCGAGCCCTACAAGGGAGAACTGGAGGTCCGCAAGCCAAGAAAACGACGCTGGACACAGTTCTGGAGCTTATACGTTGCAGATATAGTCCGTTGGCTGTGATCACACGCACTCGGCGGACACTTCGGCCTCCGGGTACCGTCATGCCAACGCCTTTGGCATGATCCCACAGCCCCCGGGCTTACCCTGCCGTGCTATACGACAAAAAAGCCGCTAAAGCCCTGTACACAACTTGGTACATGACTTCTGACTAGAGGTGGGTTAGTCTCTAGCCTCCCGTTTACAGCGAAGCCGGGGTCGAAGAGGAGTGTTGGTGCACAGGAGGCACTGCTCCGGTCTCCTGCGACCTCAGCCGCCAGACATCCCATTTCCGCCTCACGGGTCTCCGCACGCGGCAAACATGCAGGTAGGTCTAGCACCCAAACCAGCTAAAAGGAAAAAAGAAATCCAAAGAAGACAAATCCTGGAAGGGAACCTAAACGGAATCTCAGCAACCTACGAACTGAGCGGTTAATATAATACAGTTAGTGGTGAAGGGTAACAAAACCACAAGACCGGGGTGTTAGTACATAACGTGGTAGCGATTAGGTAGAGTATACAACACGGGCAACTAGCCAGTGGAGAAAATAAATAAAAACAAAAAAGCGAGACACAAGACCAGCTAGGGATCGTGGGGCCGCAACTCCCCAACAGCTGGATGAACAGCCGTCCCCGCAAACACCAACAGCACCAAAACAAAAAACAAGCGGTGGCATGACATCAGATGTTGATCAGTCACAAGGTCAGCTCGGGCCGTGGGGGCCATTCACATATTTCAAGCTTCCTAATGCAAAAAGAATTTTTCATATCGGACTAATAGTTGCAGAGATATCGTGGGTATGGACGGACGGACAAATTGGTAACATAAGCACGATCTTTTTTTACAAAAGACGTGCTAAAAATCAGTAGAACATTTTCAAAATTGATGAAGAAATATATTATTTTTGATCATTCAGTTCAAAATATTGGAGATTTGATTATAAGAAAAAATTCTAATAGAAGAATCTTACAATCAGCTGGTATGAAATTCCGATTGTTCCTGGTAATGGTGGTAACCAAATACCTTACATAGGTAGCACAAAAAATAGATAAATTAAAAGATTATACTAACACATAAAAAACTGGAATAAAAACAAAGAGAGAACTGCATTTATCCAATAATATATTAATCATAAGCAATACACTGATTTTGAAAATATTAAGATGTTAACTACTCACACTAAGGAAAATGAATTGAGGACTCAGAGAGTGTTATAATCGAACAAAAAAAAAGGATAAAATTTGTAATTTAGAGGACCCAATACATTAGGTACAGTTTGAAGTCACATTCCAAGCTATATCTAGCTGCAGCATTTCATTTAAAAAGTAAAATAACATATAAGAAAAGACACAAAACACACACACACACACACACACACACACACACACACACACACACACACACACACACACACACAAAATTTATAAAAATTAATAGGTTTATTTAGAATGTTTAGTGACACAGTATATATTCCAATATGTATAAAATAAAATAATAAAAGTAAAGTACATACTTACGATGTCTGCATTAATCGGCTCTTCAACAGATGGCAGCACTGAGGAGATGTGCGTATTTTAGGTACGTAACAAATGAGCCACACCCTTTCCTCTTTCCGGCATGCAACATCGAATGCTGGGGACATGCGAGGGAACCCTCGTGGGAATGATGATTGCCTGAGGATGTCAGCAGAGTACTGATGAAAGTGCTCGCAAATCGATGACAGAATGTTTGGGCAGACGGTGTCTCCCAGCCCGTTGAGATACTTAGGTTTGATGTTTTGTACGTTTTAACTTTAGGATATTTTAGAAGTTTAAATGGTATGTAAATATAATTTAATTAAGCATTGCAAATTAATATTATTAATAGAGTTTTAGCTGGTAAATATTCATTTTAACTAACAAATAGCTACATATGTAAGGCCTCTCTCGGGGTGGGAGCACGTGTCTGCCGAGCTCATAACGTGCCATGTATGTTCAAATTGGAGGTAAGTTGTTACCAGAGTCGCAGAATATAGACGTACAGGCGTACGCCGTACCAGGATAGTTTCCAAATTATTAGCAGATTTTGCAGATAGTTTTGGCTTATAGATTAAAAAAATAAAAATGTTATTTACAGCAATTAAAACACTTACTCAAGGCTTTACTCAGATTAATATATTTAATTCTGTTTTAACATGAGAATGTTCAACTATTTTTCACATCTTCCGATAGTGAGTTCTTTTGTTTTTACAGACGTTTCTGGACTCTTGATTTTATCAAGGCCTGTTCTCAATATATATAGGATCTGTAACAAAAGTTCCGTTTACACAGAAAGAATTTAAATTTTATTGCCAGGTTTCTCTTGCAGTTGCTAGTTATAAAATTAAAATCGTTTCCTTTTGTATTTTATAAGTCTAGATACTATTTTTGAATTAAGTTGTTGAAAAAGGCTATTTATAATTTTTGAAGATTCATTAACGGAACTGCTTTTCTAGATATAAAAACTTGCTTTAATTAGTATCTTGTTTTTATGAGATTCATAGTTCAATATTTTAAACTTTTGGCCTTAAGGTCCATTTTACACACATTTCTACGCATTCAGTCATAATGTACTTTTGTCCTCTCTGGAATCTGTAATGTTCTAATAATTATTTATTGTTATATTAATTTTTCTTTAAATTATCTTATTCTATTGTTAGCATGATTTGCGGGTTTGCAGCAAGTTTTCTGTTTTAATGGTTGTGTACGCAGATACATTTTATTTTTATACAACTCTGGTCGTTATATCTATTGCGTGTAATTTGATTTAGATGCACATTGAAACATGAAGTTATTAATTTTGATAACTTTCATGGCATGTATATATCTTAATTGTGATGGTTGTTTGTTCTGTTACACATCCCTTCCCTACACCTTTCTGATGATCAAGGGTCAGTAGCCACCCCCCCTCCCCAATAGTGAAATTTAGAGGGCTGACAGCAAAGTATAGACTCCATCCAAATTGTGGTATTGGATGTGGTAGCTGCGACAGAGCTAGAAGTGAAAATTAAAAAAAATTCAGAACAATTTTAGGACATACACATACAATATGGGTTGCATATGATCATTATCTGGAATGCATAAATTTTGAACACAAAAAATTATTTTATTTAATCGTATTTTTCCCTGTACTTCAGTGGATATGAGAATAAACCAAGTACAAATATATATACACTGACGGAAAAAAATCCCAACACCAAGAAGGGGTTGTGTTAGATAAACGACAGTTGGTAGGCGGTGAGAGTACATCTGTAAGATGAAGTCTATGCAAATTTCGCGCTCGGCGCATACGTGTGGCGCTAGTAGCGCCCTCGGAACATGCAAAGCAGGTTTGCTGTAATGTTCGTGAGCGTTAGTTATCGTTGAGATTCGACGTACTGTGTTGATTGTTAGTCAAGAATGCCTTTAAGAAGACGAAGAAGCCATTATCAACAGCTCACGGAGTTTGAACGAGGTCGTGTAATAGGGCTACGAGAAAGTGGATTTTCTTTCCACAATATTGCAGAACGACTTGGCAGGAATGTAGCCACTGTGCATGATTGTTGGCCGCGGTGGTCAAGGGAAGGTACTGCCTTAAGAAGACCGGGTTCCGGCCGGCCATGTGGCACTACTGAGAGGGAAGACCGCCTTGTACGGCGTTTGGCCGTGGCGCATCGTACCGCGTCTGCGGCAGCAATTCGAGCTGCAGTTGCCACCACAGTGACACAACGAACTGTTACAAATCGGTTACTTGAAGGACAGCTCCGAGCCAGACGCCCTGTAGCGTGCATTCCACTTACTCCAAACCACTGCCGTTTGCGACGTCAGTGGTGTCAAGCTAGAGCTCATTGGAGGACGGAGTGGACATCTGTTGTGTTTTCTGATGAAAGCCGGTTCTGCCTGGGTGCCAGTGATGGCCGTGTGTTGGTTAGAAGGAGGCCAGGTGAGCGCCTGCAACCAACCTGTCTGCGGTCGAGACACACTGGACCTACACCTGGAGTTATGGTCTGGGGAGCAATTTCCAGCAGGAACACTCTCGTGGTTATCCCACGCACCCTGACAGCACAGTTGTACGTCGGTCTGGTGATTCAACCTGTTGTGCTGCCATTCATGAACAGCATTCCAGGGGGTGTTTTCCAACAGGATAACGCTCGCCCGCATACCGCTGTTGTAACCCAACATGCTCTACAGAGTGTCAACATGTTGCCGTGGCCTGCTAGATCACCAGATCTTTCACCAATCGAGTACGTATGGGACATCATTGAACGACAACTCCGGCGTCACTCCCAACCAGCATTAAGCGTCCCTGTATTGACCGACCAAGTGCAACAGGCATGGAACACCATCCCACAAACTGACATCCAGCACCTGTACGACACAATGCATGATCGTTTGCGTGCTTGCATTCAACATTCTGGCGGTTACACCGGTTATTAATGTATTAGCACTTCACATTTAAAATGGCTCTTCTCACGCTTACAATAAGCTGTGATCTTGAAACCTTAATCGATTAAATATGTTACCTATACGAATGTATTGCCGCCATTTCATTCCTCTACAACTATTTTTTCGTGGTGTTGGGATTTTTTTCCCATCAGTGTGTGTGTGTGTATATATATCATCATTATCATCATTGTCAACCATTATCAATCCACTGCTGGACGAAGGTCTCCCCAAGTTTCCTCCACAACGGTCTGTCTTGTGCCAGTCTCCTCCATGTCACTCCCACATACTTTCGAATTTCATCCACGCATCTTCCATGTGGTCTTCTTCTGGGTCTTTTCCTGTCCCTTGGAATCCAATCTAAAATTTTGGCTGTCCATCGATGGTCTGTTCTTCAGGCAGTATGTCCAGCCCATTGCCATTTCAGGGATTTAACTCTGATCATGATGTCTTCCACTCTTGTCATTTTTCGGATCCACGTGTTCCTCTTCTTATCTCTCCTGGTTACACCAAGCATGCACCTCTCCATGCTTGTTTGAGTTGTCTGCAGCCTTTGTATGTCTCTTTTAGCTAAGGTCCACGTCTCTGCACCATACGTAAGCACTGGAAGGATGCATTGATCAAACACTTTTCTTTTAAGACATAATGGCATATTGCTCTTGAAAATTATGCTGTTTCTTCCAAAAGCTCTCCAGGCAAGTTTTGTACGCCGATTAATTTCTTCACCAATGTGACCCTCACTTGATATCTGCTGTCCAAGATAAACGTACGTGTCTGTTATCTCCAGCTTTTCTCCATCAATCGATAAATCTTCATTTCTTGTAAAAGCATTGAACATCACTTTTGTCTTCTGAAAGTTCATTTTTAATCCCACTTATTTACTCTTGTCAGCAAGTTCCTGCATCATACTCTGTAGCTCTGATGGGGTAGTTGCAAAAATGACTATGTGATCAGCAAAACGAAGGTGGGTTAGATAATCTCCATTAATCTTTATGCCTTTGTTTTCCCAGTTCAGTGATTGAAAGACATTTTCCAATGTGGCATTAAAGAGCTTCGGAGAAATGGTGTCACCTTGTCTCACTCCTTTTCCAATTTTTATGTGTGTTGTATTTTCAAATAGCAGAATCTTTGCACTTGCATTTTCATAGATGTTATTAATAATATTAATGTATGCATCTTCAATACCGCAGGATTTCAGAGCCATTGCAACTGCTGATGGTTTCACCGAATCAAAGGCTTTTTCATAATCGATAAAAGCCATGCACAATGGAAGTTCATATTCCCTCGCTCTTTCAATTAGTTCTCTCAGTACGTGGATATGATCTATTGTGCAGTAGCCACTCCTGAATCCAGCTTGTTCTCTCGGTTGAGCCATGTCCAGTGTTACCTTCAAGCGGTGTGAAAGAACTTTAGTGAAGATTTTATAAACCACTGATAGGAGGCTGATAGGTCTGTAGTTCCTGAGATCCTCAATGTCACCTTTTTTATGTAGCAAGATCATTGTAGCGTTGTTCCAATCCTCAGGAATTTTCCCTTCATTAAGGCATCGAGTGAAAATTTGGGCGAGTACTGTTTCGATTTCTCCACTTGCTTCTTGTATGATGTCTACAGTAATTCCATCTTCTCCTGGAGCTTTTCCCCGCTTCATGTTCTTGATTGCGTGTGCAACTTCTGCTGGAAGGACTGGAAGAACTCTGGTACCTTTCATGATGCCTGGAGTACATGTATCATCCCTTTTATATAATTTGGAGTAGAAATCTTTCACTCTTGTCAAAATTTCGCATATATATATATATATATATATATATCATCATCATCATCATTGTCAACCATTATCAATCCACTGCTGGACGAAGGTCTCCCCAAATTTCTTCCACAACGGTCTGTCTTGTGCCAATCTCCTCCATGTTACTCCCGCATACTTTCGAATTTCACCCACCCATCTCACATTTGGTCTTCTTCTGGGTCTTTTCCTGTTCCTTGGAATCCAATCTAAAATTTTGACTGTCCATCGATGGTCTGTCCTTCTGGCAGTATGTCCAGCCCATTGCCATTTCAGGGATTTTATTCTGATCATGATGTCTTCCACTCTTGTCATTTTTCTGATCCACAAGTAGCTCTTCTCTCCTGATTACACTAAGCATGCACCTCTCCATGCTTCTTTGAATTGTCTGCAGTCTCTGTATGTCTCTTTTAGTTAAGGTCCACATCTCTGCACCATACGTAAGCACTGGAAGAATGCATTGATCAAACACTTTTCTTTTAAGATATAATGACATATTGCTCTTGAAACTTATGCTGTTTCTTCCAAAAGCTCTCCAGGCAAGTTTTATATGCCAATTAATTTCTTCATCAATGTGACCCTCACTTGATATCTGCTGTCCAAGATAAACGTACGTGTCTGTTATCTCCAGCTTTTCTCTATCAATCGATAAATCTTCATTTCTCGTAAAAGCATTGGTCATCACTTTTGTCTTCTGAAAGTTCATTTTTAATCCCACTTCTTTACTCTTGTCAGCAAGTTCCTGGATCATACTCTGCAGCTCTGATGAGGTAGTTGCAAAAATGACTACGTCATCAGCAAAACGAAGGTGGGTTATATAATTTCCATTAATCTTTTCCCCTTTGTTTTCCCAGTTCAGTGATTGAAAGAAATTTTCCAATGCGGCATTAAAGAGCTTCGGAGATATGGTGTCACCTTGTCTCACTCCCTTTCCAATTTTTATGTGTGTTGTATTTTCAAACAGCCGAATCTTTGCACTTGCATTTTAATAGATGTTATTAATAATATTAATGTATGCATCTTCAATACCACAGGATTTCAGAGCCATTGTAACTGCTGATGGTTTCACTGACTCAAAGGCTTTTTCATAATCGATAAAAGCCATGCACAATGGAAATTCATATTCCCTCGCTCTTTCAATTAGTTCTCTCAGTACGTGGATATGATCTATTGTGCTGTAGCCACTCCTGAATCCAGCTTGTTCTCTCGGTTGAGCCATATCCAGTGTTACCTTCAAGCGGTGTGAAAGAACTTTAGTGAAGATTTTATAAACCACTGATAGGAGGCTGATAGGTCTGTAGTTTCCGAGATCCTCAATGTCACCTTTCTTATGTAGCAGGATCATTGTAGCGGTGTTCCAATCCTCAGGAATCTTTCCTTCATTAAGGCATCAAGTGAAAATTTGGGTGAGTACTGTTTCGATTTCTCCACTTGCTTCTTGTATGATGTCTACAGTAATTCCATCTTCTCCTGGAGCTTTTCCCCGTTCCATGTTCTTGATTGCGTGTGCAACTTCTGCTGGGAGGACTGGAAGAACTCTGGTACTGGTACCTTTCATGATGTCTGGAGTACATGTATCACCCCTTTCATAAAATTTGGAGTAGAAATCTTTGAATCTTGTCAAAATTTCACCTCTATTTCTTGTTACAGAACCATCTTCTTTTCTCAGTGCCATAATCTATTTTCTTCCCTTACTGAGATGTCCCTTTGCTATCTTTAGGCTTTGGTTGTTTTCAATTGCTTTCCTCACTAGTTCACAGTTGAATTTCCTTACGTTTTCAGTGATACTTTTTCGTACTGTCTTGCATAGTTCTATATATTCCACTTTGGAAGTCACATCTTCTTTAGTTGTCCTCATCTCTCTTCTTTTTTGCATCAACATTTTGGTTTTTCCTGATAGTTTGTTCACATGCAACTTGTTCTTTGACCCAGCTAATTTTGTTGCTGTTTTCATAAGAGCTTTGGTCATAAGAGCTTTGGTTACGACCTGAATAGTAGGAAGGTCCAGAGTACAGTGTATTTGCCACTGAAGATGTCAACAACCATGTCGTACGAAACTATTCTGGCGGATTGCATGGGTGCTTGACATTGCTTTTAAGGTTTGATTGAAGCTTTTATCTGTCTTGAATTGTATTTGGTTCTTTGTCTTTCATGAAGATTTTTTGCTTCATTTCAGCTCATTTAATCTTATATTTTATTTTTGGTGTTTTATCGTGCTTCATCTCAATGCATATGCACTTGCGCCTATATACATTCAGTCTTGTCTCAACATGCTCCACATCAGAGCACATGCACTTAGTCACAGACCGGGATGAACTGCAGCGGGTGAGTCATATTACTTCGCTTTCATTATTTTTATGTGATGTATTATTGATATCAATTTTTGTTCTTTGATACTCTCAAACAAGCACCCATTGGGTCTCATACACTGAAGAGCAATTGAATTAGAGATATATGTCTAGTAAAGTGTAGCACCACCTTTCGCCCTGATGATGGTGGCGATTCGTCTCTGCATTGACTCGAGAAGACACCGGAAGCGTTGGGAAGCCATACGGATCCACAACCCCTGAACAAGCTCCCACAGTTCACGAAGATTTGATGGAGGGGGGTCAGAGCCTCGAACATCTCTCTCGATGGCATCCCAGATGTGCTCGATTGGATTTAGGTCAGGTGACCTAGCTGGCCAAGGAAGCGAGGTCACGTCGGTGGAGTGTTCATCCAACCATTCGGATACAATTCGGGAGTGATGGCATGGTGCATTGTCTTGTTGCAGGATGAGGTCCCCAGTGGGATGTTGAAGACCCACAAACGGGAGCAAATGGTCGTCCAGGATATCTCGGTAACGTTGACCTGTGAGGGACAATGTCACACGTACCAGGGGTCCCACTTTAGTTCACGTAAACAGTCCCCAGACGAGAACGCCACCCCCACCAGCTTGAAGAGTACCCTGCTGGGGTGACGGATCACTTTGTCCGTGTTCATTTCGTCCACGCTCACTTCGTCCAGTTCATTTCGTCCAACGTTCACTTTGTCCAGTGTTCATTTCGTCCGCTGTTCACTTAGTCCAATGTCCACTTCGTCCTCTGTTCATTTCGTCCACCACTCACTTTGTCCACGTTCATTTCGTCTTCAGAATGAAAGAAACACCATGGAATGTTTTTGTTTTCATTGGGTTTTTGTTATAGGCAGAAGAAAATGTCAACGGATATTGCTTGCAAGCGATTTTTCTTTTCCTGTCTGAGTTTCTCAAATTAAAATATAACGATTTTAAATGTTATTTAAAGTAAAATAAGGAACTTAACTTTGAAGAGCTTTTTAACTCTTTGTGAGGTGCGGTGTCAATCACTACAGCTTGACACCCGCTATGTTCGAAAAAGGACTATAAGGTGGGATTTTTTAACAACGCTGCATTTTTACTTAGGCACTAAATATTATTTCATATACCCTAGGCCGTGGCCTTTTTCAAATTTTTTATTCTAATCATGCCATATTCAAAACATTTACATATCAATTCAAGGTAATAATACAGCGCATTTACTCAGGCACTAAAAATTATTTCATGGGTCCTGGGCCTAGGCCTTTTTACAATATTTATTCTTCGGATGTCGTATTCATAATGTTTACGTATCAAGTCAATATTTAGTGCTTGAGCAAAAGCGTAATAATATTACGCTTTTTGCTCAAGCACTAAATATTATTTTGCCTAGGCCTTTTTCACTGTTTTTATTCTAAGTACGTCATATTCGTAACATTTTCATATCAAATTAAGGTAATAATATTGCGTTTTTGTTCATGCACTAAATATTATTTTATAGGCCCTAGGCTAGGCCTTTTTCACAGTTTTTAGTCTAACCATGTTTTATTCATAACGCTTACATATCAAGTCAAGTTATTAATGTTGCACCTTACTTTGGCTCCAAATATTAATTAGTAAATTCTAGGCCTTTTTAACAATTTTTAATCCATTACCCTAAATATTCATAGCATTTGCATAACATGTCAAGTTATAAATATTTATCTTTTATTTAGGCATAAAATATTAATTACTAGGTCTAAGACATCGGTATAATAAAAATAGTTAAAAGGTCCTAAGCCTAAAGCCCATGAAATAATATTTAGTGCCTGAGCAAAAGCGCAATATTATTACCTTAATTTGACGTGAAAATGTTAGGAATATGACGCACTTAGAATAAAAACAGTGAAAAGGGCCTAGGCCTAAGCCAAATAATATTTAGTGCCTGAGCAAAAGCGTAATATTATTATTATGACTTGATACGTAAACATTATGAATATGACATCCGTAGAATAAATATTGTAAAAAGGCCTAGGTCTAGGGCCCATGAAATAACATTTAGTGTTTGAGCAAATGCGCAGTATTATTACCTTGATTTGATATGTAACTATTATGAATATGACGTGATAAGAATAAAAACTATGAAAAAAGCCACGGCCTATGAAATAATATTTAGTGCCTAAGTAAAAGCGCAATATTATTACCTTGATTTGATAGGTAAACATTATGGATATGAGAGATCCGTAGAATAAAAACTGTTGAAACGGGCTAAGCCTATAGGGATTATGAATTAATGTTTCGTGCCTCAGTAAATGCACAATGTTATTACCTTGAGTGGATACGTAAACGTTTTGAATATGACATCGGCAGAATAAAAACTGTCAAAAGGCCTACACATGAGGCATGGTAATTAGTATTTAGTGCCTAAGTAAGTAAAAGAGAAATATTAATAACTTGGCATCTTATGTAAATATTTAGTGCCTAAGTAAAAGTCCAGCGTTATTAAAAAAAAATCTCACCTTATAGTCCTTTTCCGAACATAGCGTGAGTCATGCTGTAGTGATTGACATCGTAAAACACAAAAGAGTTAAAAAGCTCTTCAAAGTTAAGTTCCTTGTTTTACTTTATATAACATTTAAAATCGTTATATTTTAATCGAGAAACTCAGCCATGAAAAAAAAAATCGCTTGCAAGCAATGTCCACTGACATTTTCTTCTGCCTATGAGAAAAACTCTATGAAAACAAAAAACTTCCACGGTATTCCATTTATTCTGAGGACGAAATGAACGTGGACAAAGTGAACTGTGAACGAAATGAACAGTGGACGAAGTGAACATTGGACTAAGTGAACAGCGGACGAAGTGTACAGTGGACAAAGTGAACGTTGGACGAAATGAACTGGACGAAGTGAGCGTGGACGAAATGAACACGGACGAAGTGATAGGGAACCCCTGCTGGCAAGAAGGATCCATCGCTTCATGTGGTTTGCGCCGTACTTGTATCCTGCCATCCGCATGTACCTACGTGAATCTCGACTCATCAGTCCAGGCAACATTTTCCCACATGTCTAGGGTCCAGTGGCGATGTTCCCGCGCCCATGCTAATCTTTGCACCTTGTGATGTGCGGTCAGTAGCGGTATCCTCGTGTGACGATGGCTTCTGTACCCCATAGCGAGGAGATGGTTCTGGATGGTGTGGCTGCTTACACGTTTTTGTGCACCAGCGTTAAATTGCCGAGTGATTTCTTGCACTGTGGTCCGTTTATCTGCTGTTACAATGTGAGCTAGCCGACGATGACCCCGCTCATCCACACACTGTTGTCTACGGCAGTTGGCCCTTGCAGGGATGGTTTTACCGGATTTGATGTGCTCACGGTGCACTCGTGACACAGTGGCTTGTGAAAATCCCAGTGCCTGCACGACTTCTGAGATGGAGTGACCCATTCGTCGGGCCCCGACGATTTGCCCACGATCAAATGCGCTTAGATCCTTCGTCTGACCCATACTGCGTTCGACTCTTACTGATTCCCGTTGTATCACTCCTTGTATTGTCGGATCGCTGCATACGTCATGTCGTTTCCGTTTACAAGGCCGCCCGCAGCGCCACATTTGCATAACGCCAGCTGTCTCTAATTCAATTGCTCTTCAGTGTATAATGTGCAAAACAATACTTTGAGCTATTAATTTAGCAACATTACATTTATTAATGGCATGCAGTCTTAGTGAGATATAGGTTTGCCTCCTCGGGGTGCACCATGGTAACAATGGCACACACAACCAGGGTTGGCAAGGTAATTTACTCGTTACGTATTTTACGTAAATTACGCGTAATATACAGGTAATTTACTTGCCGTAGAAAACCAGTTTTTTACGCAGACATAAAAAACTAATTTTCTTTCATGTGTGTGTATAAATAATATAATATAAAAAAACACTTTAATTATATTACATTTTAAACTTAAAACTTCTTGTATATTTCACTAAGAAATCATTATTCTCTTAAGATTGTTCATACAGCTCAGCCACCTGTTAACAGATTTCTTTTTAGAAATTATAATGTATCTGTTCTTTCTTGTATATTAAAAATGGACAAAATAATCTACCTCTTGCACTAGCATCGATAAAAATCACAATGTATATTAATAGAATTCAAGATTTTATTAACAGCTTCAAATTCGTCGAGTGTATTTTCATATTTATGTAATTCTATAGAATAAACAATTTTATGTTCAGTTTGTTCACCAAAGATAATATTTTGACATGAATGTCAATGGCATGTCTATAATGCAAAATATTGAACATTTCATTTAATAATATTTGTGTTTGACATGTTATCCAGGTGTACACTTCAAAATCATAATTTTACCCTTTTAAAACTCTGCACGTTTTATCATATTGATTGTGCTATACTTATACCCTTAAAGGAAAAAACTGTAGATTTGACAGGACATTAAAGTACTTGTTTTAAATGTAACTCTTTAAATGTTTATAATTGTCTTTCTCAGTTCTCACACACCCTTAATCACACTAATAATCCTCACTGTTAAGATCTTGTAACTTAAGAGTATAATATATTTGAACCAATTTCTTCGAACGTTCGCAGTTGAGCCGGTTTCTTGTAGTATTATGGACAAAAGACCAATTAGAGAAAAGTCTTTCAAGTTGGGCTGAAGATGCTGGGATGTTGATTAACTTTACAACTGCTGACAACTTCTTATGGTGCCGACTGGCGAAGTACCAGAATGTCCGTGGTGATTTAACACCCTTCTTCATAAGCGCTCCAAACTTTCCAGATTTTTCTCCACACTGATAGCAAGTTAATTAACAGCACAAAGCCATGTTTTTAAAAATTTGGTTACCTATTTTACGCGTTTTTTACGCATAATTTACATGTCACATAGAAAACCTTTTTTTTACACGTAATTGCACGACCCTGCACACAACAGCAACAAGGGCCTCTGTGAATCTTGGAGAGGTGCCAGCTAGTTCTGTGTGACATTGGTGAAAAGACCTCAACTCACTGGGATTTCATCCAGAATCCATAGGTTGAATGACCAACTGGAACCGTCAGCTGTGGGCTAATCCCCCACACTGATGTACTTACCTGATTAAAAAGACAAAAAGAAATCAATATCCGGACTCAAGTGTGGGATATGGTGGACCTACCACACTTGAGAAGGATGGTCCACCACGGTTTCGACCTGGAACTGGAAAAAGGAAAATCAGAAAGAGATCTCAGCTGAGTGAGTGTAAGATTGGTGTATGGAATACTCGAAGTATAAATGGCAAGTTGAATGAGGTGATTGAAGAGATGAATAAGTATAGATTGGATGTGCTGTGTGTAAGTGAAACCAAAAAGAAGAAAATTGGTATAGAAGAAGTGAATGGAACGGTGAGTGTGAACTCTGGAGTATTGGATAATGTGAGAGAGGCTGGAGTAGGTGTGATTTAAGTGAAAACATTAAGAACAACTTGATTCACTATAGTTGCATAAGTGAGAGAATCCTTTGGATTCGTTTGAAAGTGAAACTTCAGAGAATAGTAATTGTTGTAGTGTATGCTCCTTGCGACTCTGAACCCTCTGATAGCAAGGAAGATTTCTGGAATGAGTTAAAAGCTGTTTTGACCCGGTTTGGTGCTAAAGAGAAAGTTATAATAGCAGATGATTTCAATGCTAGAGCAGGCGTGCAGAATGCAATTTCTGACAATGTTCTGGGTAAGTTTAATGATCCTTGTGTGAATGATAATGGTGAAAGATTAATTGAACTCTGCATTGATAATGGTTTGTATGTATCTAATACATTTTTCAACCACAAGTATATCCACACATATACTTGGGAAAATCGTACTCTTGGGCAAAAGAGTGTGATAGATTTTGTTGTCTACAATGAGCATCTGAAACACTTAGTTGTTTGACACTCGTGTGATGAGAGGTGCGGATGTTGGTTCTGATCATTACTTGGTAGTGTCACGAGTGAAACTGAATGTTGGTTGGAGGAAAAAGAACAGGAAGAGGCCCAGGATGGAAAGAATAAAGGTTGAAAGGCTCCCTGAAAATCATCAGTGTTATTCTGACTTACTCAAAGAATGACTGAAGGAGCTGAAGTCTTGTGAGAGAGATGTAGAAAAGAAGTGGGAATGTTTTAAGAACTGTGTGGTCATTGCTGCTGAAGAGGTCTGTGGCACCACAATAGTGGGTAACAATAGAGGTGATGCTTAGTGGAATAGTGAGATTGAAGAGGCAGTAAAGAGAACGAAGGAAGCCTATTTGGGGATGCTGCAAGGTAGAGTTTCTGTGGATGAATATTGCTGTAAGAAGATGGAAGCCACTAAGCTGGTTTGCCAAAGTAAGGCAAAAGATAGGAAGAACAAGGTGGAAAGGCATGAATTGGCTTTTTGGAAAGACAGAGAAACTTTCTGGAAGTATATGAGACACAGGAGAAATAGGAGAAACAAAGCTGCAAGTTCTGTGAAGAATAGGGTTGGGGAAATGATATGAGAGCTCAACGAGTTAAGCGAAAGATGGGGTGAATATTTCTGTGAGTTATTAGATCAGGAAAGCAAAGATGATTCTGATGCAGATGATGGCACAGGGAAGGATGAAAGCACAGGAGGGATCTCAAGAGAAGAAGTGTGTAAAGCTCTAAAATCTCTTCAGAATGGTAAGGCTCCGGGAGTTCATGGCATAACTGCCCTGCCGAGATGTTGAAATATGGTGGTGACTCTGTAATTGACAGGTTAACTGAAATTTGCCAGTTGTGCAGGGAGTTAGGAATGGTCCCTCAGGATTGGAAGGATGCTACTATCATTGTTCTCTTGTATAAGGGAAAAGGTGATCAGACTGACTGCAAGAACTATCATGGTATTAGCCTATTAAGTGTGCCAGGGAAAGTGTTTGGTAAGGTCATTATTGAAAAAGTACGGGGTCTTACATCAGGGATGTTCAGAGTGGTTTTATGCCTGGTAAAGGCTGCACTAACCAAATATTTGCATTATGCATGATGATTGAAAAGTATTTGGCTGTTGGTAAGAAAGTTTTTGCTGCCTTCATAAATTTAGAGAAAGCTTACAACCAAGTAAATAGGACACTTTTGTGGAAGGTATTGAATGAATATGGTGTTACTGGGAATCTACTTAATAGTGTAAAATCCATGTATGCTGGCAGTAGAGCCTGTGTATGAGGGAATGGTGTTTTATCAAAATGAGTTTCTATTGGTGCAGGAGTCAGGCAAGGTTGTGTAATGTCACCATGACTGTTTAATATACACTGGTGTTCAAAATTAAGAGAATTTGCACATTTTGTCAATTTTCACAAAAAGTACGGAGCCAAAGGTACAAATTATGCCGCCGAATAAGAATGCAAATTTGCAGTGTCGAATATGTAAGCGTACCCATGCGTGTGGGCGGAGCTGTGACAGCGGAGGGCATGAAAAGCACACGTGGCTTTTTCTGTGATTAGTTCGCTCGTACTCCTTGGCGACATTTGTTGTGTTTCTTGCAGGAGTTGGTTCAATTTCATACGCAATCAGGTAAAATGAGTTGCCACAAACATATTGATGATGGAATGAGGTGGAGAATCGTCGGTAGATTGGAGGCAGGGCAATAGCAAGTGTAGGTTGCTACAGAGCTCAATGTAACTCCCAGTGTCGTCTGCAATTTGTGGAAAAAGTTTAAGGACACCGGATCCATATCCAGAAGGCCTGGGTAAGGTCGTCCAAGAGCTACAACGGCCAATGAAGATCGTTATTTGGCACTTTCAGCAAGGCGCCATAGGACTGCTACAGCTGCACAGCTATCTCGTGAGCTGCATGTCGTCACTGGAACCCTAGTTTTAAGGGTTACTGTTTCCTGAAGGCTTCATGAGAGAGGGCTTTTTGCCAGAAAACCCGCTGTTTGCGTCCCGCTCACTTCAGCACATAAGAGAGCGCGTTTAGCATGATGCAGACAACATCAGCCTTAGACCAGACTTCAGTGGGGTAACGTTATCTTTGCAGACGAGTCGCGATTCAGCCTGGACACTGATTCTCAACGTACCTTCATCTGGAGAGAACCTGGGACCCGATACCTTTCCTCCAACGTCCAAGAAAGGGACCCGATACCCTTCCTCCAACATGCAAGAAAGGGACCGCTATGGCAGTGGAGGTGTCATGGTCTGGGCAGGCATCATGTTGGACGGCCGCACACCTCTTCATGTGTTTGACAGAGGCTCTCTGACTGCTGAGAGGTATAGGGATGAGATCTCACAGCCCTATGTTCAACTTTTCAGGGGCGCAGTTGGCCCTCCGTTCCTTTTATGGACAACAAGGCTTGTCCACATAGGGCTTACCTGGTCGATGATTATCTTGAAAGTGAGGATATTCGCTGGATGGATCGGCAGCCAGATCACCAGACCTAAACTTTATCGAACATAAAAATCACTGCATATAGTACTGTATGTACTAATACGTGTATATACATGGATATTAATTCTGAAATATCTTTATGGTAAAAAGTACCATGGCATTCTGTTCACCATGTTTAGTATTGTTCGCAAGAAATTGAATATACTCCATGGTATAACAAAAAATATTTAACAAGGATTTCCTGTACATATCTTAATTTAAAAGATGTTGAAATGTAGCATAGTAGTCAATATTCCCCAGAAAATCCTCACGAAAAGAAGTCGCAGTTAATCGAAGAACGTATGTTTCCATCAGACCCAATGTCATCATGCTACTAAGCCTAAATTGCTGTTCGAACAAAAGCTACTGTACATCGATCTCTGTCGATCTTTTTGACTTAGTATTCTCGATTCTCAAATCAATATCCGCATCGCATGGCGTGAAATTATGTAGCTACTTTCAATGTGTGATAACCGTAAAACGATGTAATAAAAAAAATTTCGATGAAAAATGACCATGCAAATCGACTAAAAGACGATATTTAAGCCACTAGACGGTATGCACAATGAAAACGAAAATTAAACAAAGAAGTAGAAGTAATGAATGAACGTTGCAAGAACCCTAAAAGACTTTAAAAACCTTAAAAAGCTCTAAAAAACATGGAATCACTGAACATGTCTGGGACGCCCTTGGAAGGGCAATTGCAGCTCCCCCCCCCAGAACTATCCAGGAGCTGAAAATTGCGTTGCTGCAGGAGTGGGACCAACTGCCACGTTTCCAGTATGACGTTGCACTGTGAGAGGGGATCATACCCCATATTAGTCATTTTATGTTCCATCTTGCAACATGGATTTTGGACATTCCGGTGCTGATGAGCCTTACTGACGATGAGTGCGTACCATGACTGTTGTATGGTATAATTTTTCTCTTATATAACTGTGTATCTATACCAAATTTCATTAAAATGTGTCCATTAGTTTTCCAGAAATTCAACAAAATGTGTAAATTCTATTAATTTTGAACATCAGTGTATTTATGGATGCATGCATGCGTGATGCCAAAATAGATAATACTGGCTTATGTCTTTGTGATATCCATGTGTGCAGATTGTTGTATGCTGATGACATTGTTCTGTTGGCAGAGAGCAAAAGTAAGTTGCAGAGTATGTTGCCCCGGATGTACGAAGAGTGCATGAAATTCAAACTGAGTATAAATAAGGGAAAAACCAAAGTTATGGTTTTTCAGAGAGGAACTATTAGCACTGAATGTAATGTAAGTGTAAATGGCACAGTGATTGACAAGGTGAGTGAGCTTGTGTACAGAGAGAACAAATTGGATGGTGAAATTAGTAGGTGAGTGAATTCTTCATTGAAAGTTATGGCTGCTCTGGGAGGTTTTCACAGGAATGATGGGTTCTCAAGAGAGTCCCGCATGGCTGTGTATGAGAGTGTAATTGTTCCTGCTCTGATGTACGGCCGTGAAACCTGGGTACTGCAGAAGAAACATAGGAGTCGTTTGTGTGCTGGAGAAATGCGTTACTTATGGGGGTTTGTGGGAAAACACGTTCTGATTGTGTGAGGAATGAAGATGTGTTGCAGTTGCGTGATGTGAAGTAAAATGTTGTTAAGCAAGGTGGAAACTGATATGCTTTGGTGGTTTGGCCATGTTGAAAGAATGAGTGATGAGATGCTTACTAAGAAAATCTTTTTAGCCCAAGTGGTAGGAAGGAAAACAATAGGAAGGCCAAGGAAATCATGGGAGGATCAGATTCAGGAATGTCTGCATGAGAAACAAATTATGAGTATGAAGTATAGAAGATCTTGTGCACAGCGTGTAATGGATGTCAGTGAAGCCCGAGTTGTATGTCAAGATCGTTGTAAATGGAAAAGTTTGATACGGCAACAGTAAGTAAAAACTATCTGGTAGTTTGTATTTTTTTTTTTTTGGAGCTAACTTCTGAATATTGGAGAACAGTGTAGTGATATGTATGTATGTATGTATGTATGTATGTATGTATGTATGTATGTATGTATGTATGTATGTATGTATGTGTTATTTTGGTAAAGCATTTATTCAAACAAAGTTCAAGCAAAGCTTTGAACAATTTGCAGAATGTTTCAGGGCTTTAATCCAGGGGGAAGAGTGAAAAAAAAAATCACTTTTTAACTTAGCAAAGTGAAAGTGAGTAAGATATGTTTCTTTGAGTGAATTTAGGCTCTCTTAGGGAAACTCGATGCTTTTTTTGTATTGTAACATTTTTTAGACCTTAGCTTTTCATATAGGATATTTATAGAGTATGGTTATGAATTGGGAACTACCATCTCTCTCTCTCTCTCTCTCTCTCTCTCTCTCTCTTTCGAGGGAAGGGGGTACAGAATATGGAGTGTTGAAGTACACTTTAAGATAAGTGCAAGAAAATCAACAATACATGAATTTTGACTATTTTAAAATTTTTACCTTTTTTGGTCTTCAGAAAAAGGTGAAGAGTTAATTTCATTACAAAATAAACATGCCCAACAAAACAGCTTTTGGAGTTTTAAAACAGTACGAATCCTGTCTGTTTGGTAAATAGAAGCATTGAAATATGTAATAAGTTCATATGTTTTTACCTGCATACTTAACAACATGATGTTAAGCCACTCAAGGTTTGAGGTTGGTCTTTATCGTCCCTTACACATTCAGATTTTTCTGAAAAATTTAGGGAATCAAAGGACTTGTTAATTTTGCATCATCCATTTCCTTATTTTACTTTTGTAGTTTGATTAAATTATCTTGAAGCATTATTGAGCTTCAAAAAGCCAAAGAATATACAAAAAAGTAGCCTAGCATTTTCCCAACTATATTGGAAGAGATCCCTCTGAAATTACACACAAGACAGTAAATCCCAGGCACTGTCAAAAGAAATTCTGCTTTCCATTGGTTAATGTGATACACTCTTTAGCATTTAGGGGAGTTTTTCAGCAGCATTAAACATACGCAGATTGTAAGTGGGAATAAACAGAGGGGACAAAGCGAAAGGATCTAATTGGTCAAGGTCTGAAAAGTAAATGCAACGAGAGACTTAGCATACAATGCTTTCTTTGTGATGTTGATAATTCCTTTTCTAAGATCGGCTCCTTCACATGGCACAATCTCACATGACTACAGGCTTAATAATAATGCAAAGGTAGTTTTCGCATTAGTGCTGTATTTCAAAAAAATACATGCAAACAGGTGAATTTCGTTTAAAATAAAAATCTTCTGAAACCAAGTACAACTACTTAAATTTTCCTGTAAAAAAACAGCAGCACAAAGTTTTTCTTCGATCGTCCTTTTTCTCAGAGCAAATTTATGCATGCATTTAGGGCATGCGTTGCATACAACGACCGTATGCTACTGGTGTACACATAATGACATTAATTGATGTACCATTACTGATAAAAAATTGAAAAAAGCTACAAATTCACGACATTTTAGCCAGTGTATATGGAATGCTAATACAAATTCCTGCTTGCGAATAGCTGAATTTTATGAATAAGGAATACATGAAGATACAGTTACTCACCATAAACGCAACATGGGACTCCAACGAATTTTACGTTCTTTGGTAATTTTCTCCCTGATAACACCTTTAATATGAGGCACAAACTGACTTTTTAAAGGAGGAGCCGTTGCTTTCACTACACCGCTGATGGCTGCATAGGGAATGATGTTATCACTTTTATGAATTTTGACAGGCAGTTGACTGTTTATTTCCAAAACTGGGGCTTCCTAAAATAAAAGTAAAACACTGTAATCACAAAATTATCATATTCTTCTATCACCAATACAACAAAATTTATGTTACACAATGCATAAGTGAAGATGAAATAATAAAATGTTCTTAACTCAATCTTCAAATTCTCCTCTACAAGTTATCAATCTTTTGCTTAAAGATGGCAATTCAAACAAACCCATCATTTTACTTGGTGTTTATTCCATTCTGGTCAACACTCCAGTTAGAGTTATCTACTACATATTTGTAATCTGAAATCTATCTAAAAAACAATATATTATACAAATAATTTAATTATATATATATATATATATATATATATATATATATATACTTAAGAGCAAAACTGAAGACTAAGGAAAAAACTTTAGAATTTAAAACGAAGGTTGCAAAATAACCTGAAGATCAAAACGCGCAACGCAGCAGTTTTGAAAATTCAGAATTCACATTCTATAAAGAAGATACCTAAGCAAAAAAATACATATATAATTTTGACTCACGCCTAGTACAACATATATATATATATATTTTTTTTGCATCAATAGCTACATAACCGATAGCAGAATCATGGTGATGTATGTCACAGATTTTATCTTGGTCCTACATACAAGAACGATATCACCAGAACCCTATTAAATCCTCTTTTGCAGACTCCAATCATTGCCTCCATTTTCCAACTAAAACACAAACATTTATGCAATGAAATTATATTAATGAGCAATACCCTACAGAGAGAACATCACCAAAAAAAAAAAACAAAAAAAAAACATACATATATATATATAATCACAAGAAAAATTACTTTCAAGTTTTCTGTTTTTTCAAAACTTTCCAAAAACAGAAGTTAGACGGAGGGATTTTTCTTGTGATCATATTTTTTTTTTTTTTTTTGTGTGTGTGTGTGTGTGTGTGATGTTCTCTTTGTACGGTATTTTTATCAATATAATTTCATTGCATAAATGTTTGTGTTTCAGTTTGAAAATGGAGGCAACAATTTCTGAAAACAGAAGTTACATGGAGCCAAGTAATCTTAAACTCTTTTTCTCAAGATTTCCCTTCTGCCCTGTATGTATGGCTGTTATATATTTTATTACATAAATGTTTGCATTTACGATTGAATGTGCAGGAAAATTTTCGCGAAAATTTCTCCCATTAATTGTAAAATAGAGGCAAAAATTTCAAATGACAGAAGCTGATGGCCGCAATTTTTCCTGTTTTTTTTTTTTTTCAGTGTTTTTTCTGCACAATTGGTGTTTAAACATCAGTTAATTACATAAATGACAGAAGTAGGACAGGGCAAAGATTATTTGTCCTGCAACGGTCATTCTTTTTCTAGTGATGTTCCCTCTGTCCTATATTGTTGTTTAACATAACTTTATTTCCTAAATCATTGTGTTTCAGCTTGTCAATGGAGGCAAAATTCTCGGTACAGAGGGTAGAGTATTTCTCGATCCTAGTAATCATTGCAATTGTTTAAACTGTGGTGACTTCTGCTAGGCTTTTTAAGCCATGCTGAGCTGTTTGATCGCTGCTCAACATGGCTTCCCCCCTCACCTGGTTCCAAAATTAATTCAAAACTCTAAGAAAAAACCAGTTGTTGCTCTTCAACCTGTAATGCCAAAAAAAAAAAAAAAAAAAAAAAAGGAACCAAATTTTTCCTGCATGCAAGCTCATCCGTAAATTCAAAAGAGAAAGATGATCAAGATTTGCTATTTGCTCTTCTTCTTCAATCTCTGTACTTCATAATAACAGAGACCCAAGAAGACCCCTTTCCTCTCTGGGAGTGTATAGAATTTCTATCAAGACAAACGATGGATTTACAGTGTTTGTAGGAAGTTCACTCCAGAAAATCCTTTCAAGACATCAGGAACACAAATCTGATATTAAATCTGGAAAACCTTCTTCTTCCCTGTCTCTACTTACCATGGCAGACACTTCTGCTGTTCCACTTTGGTCCAATACAAAAAAGTTAGCTACTTTCCAAAATTGTTCTGCTCTGAGGTTCAAAGAAAGTTTGGACGGTTCAAAGAAAGTTTGGACATTTTATTTTCCAAAAATTGTAACTCTGACCTTCCCATTTATGTTCCATACATCTGAAAATCACTCATTGCTTCACATCACCCGAAGTTACCATTAAGAAACTTATCTTTCTAATCTGGCAACGCAACAAATCGTAGTCGCACTGATGAAGGCCATAGCAATGACTAAAATATATCTGCCTTAAAAAACCATTATACGTAACTTTAAGCATGCTTTTAACTACCATAAAAATCTACTTGTCTTTCAGAACTTGACATTCAAATGGAACCACTCCACATTTGCACTTGACGTTCAAATGGTCCACTATCTTTCTCACTACTGCTACATTAAAGTTTTTCACATCTGCAAAAAATAACTTTTTGTCTGCTGCACCATTAAGTTTCATTTCTTCTTTTAATGTTCTGTTGGAGAGGCCTACTGCTAGTGTGCTGTCATTGTGCTGCACCTCGTAATTATGAAATTTGATTTGCCTCAAATCTGCCACTTGTTTGATCATGGAATAAAATTATATGAAAAGATTTATGCAATAAAATTATATTTAAAACTATAGGACAAAAGAACATCGCTAGAAAAAAAATTACAATTAAAGGACAAATCTTTCACTCTGTCCTACTTCCATTTTGGGGAAATTTTTCTTCAGATCAGATCAGATGTAGAGGATTTTAGGAAGGGAGTGTCTGACACAGGTTTTAAACAACTCTTAGAAATAGGAAACTAGGAGATTTGGGCTAGAGTGCCCGATAGGAAAGTGACACGGAAGCGAGGTAGAAAGGGGAAGGAAGACGCCCTTATTTATTACTGAGGAGTCAGTGCCCGGAGTCCGATGGCTTAACGTGCCCAGGATTGAACCTGAGGTTATCTCCATGGCAGTCATGAATGCTGACCACTAGGCCACCCGTGGCCCACAAAGTAAAATATTTGCTACAAGCATCATCAGAAATATTCTTAAAGCTACTGAATTGTTCTTCTCCACATTTTTCTTCATTTTCGATCTTAAACATTATATGATGTTTAAACAATAATAAAGTGCAGAGAAAACACAACAAAAAAATCAACGAATTCGAGAGAACTTTTCGCTGCTTTTATTTTTCTTACTTTTTTTTTATTGGAGGTTTAACGACCACCGTGAGCAACTCAATGGGCTATAAGCAGTCGCCCGTCCCTAATTTAGGGTCACTGGTTCCAGGGAAGGGAGAGAGCCAGTGCCGTAAGACAAACACAACATCCATGCCAGATCGGGATTCGAACCCGGACCCCGTTCGGACGAATGATCAGAGTCCATCGCTTAGACCACTGCGCCACCGGGGCGGCTCGCTGCTTTTAGCTTCATTTGTCAAAATTTTGTTTGCTTCAAATTTACGATTATAGGATAAATTTCTGTTTCATCCAACTTTCGTTTTTGGAAAAATTTCCTCCATTTTCAATCTTCAATACAAACATTTATGTAACAGAATTATACTTGACAATCATACAGGGCAGAGGGAATATTGCTTTGGAAAAATTTTCTCCATTTTCAATCTTCAATACAAACATTTATGTAACAAAATTCTACTTGACAACCATACAGGGCAGAGGGAATATTGCAAGGAAAGAAATTTAAGATTAGGAGGCTGCGTCTAACTTCCGTTTTCGAAACTTACCTCCATTTTCAGACTGAAATACAATGATATTTAACAATATCATAAAAGGAAGCATTGCAAGACTGAACACACACACACACACACACACACACACACACACAAAAGACCATTATGAGAGAAATCTTTACTTCGTCTACTGACTTCTGTTTCCCGAAAGTTTTGAAGACTAAATTTTCTCCAAAGACGAAAAACTTGCATCCAAGATCAGGAGTCTGCAAGAGATGCTTTAACAGGGTTTTGGGGGTATCATTTTTGTCTGCAGAACCACAATAAGATCTGCAATGTATGTTGCTGCGATACTGCTATGGTGGAGCGAGCCATGGAATAAACGTAAAACGTTTGCCATTATATCTACAATTTTTTTTTTTAAATTGGGCCATTTAATGTAAATAAATAACAAAAAGAATTTTCAAGGATAAAAAAAATGTACAAAACATCTGTATGGCCGCATGTGAACAAAAATGTAAAAAAAACGTACAGGTTGACAGGAATGTAAAAGGTACATTGTAATTTCAAAGAGCTTTTTTGATTTCAAGCTTAACTGTAAGAAACAGAAAGATGTTTATTTTTAGGAGTGTAAAAATCCACAAAACTTTTACTTTTAACTTAACATGGGAGAAATGTCTCTCCCCCCCTCCAACCATATTTTGCTACAAGCATCAGCAGAAATATTCTTAAAGCTACTGAATTATTTGGAAAACATATTAATGGGTCATTTGAAAATATATATTTTAAAGCACTTTATGGGATCAAAGAATTTCAATTTAGTCACAAATTTGAAGCAATTATATCACATTCTTTTTGTTACACCTGACAGTTTTACTTGTAAGTCCATACAATATTTTATTTTCATATTTTTGCTTAGTGTCAATAAAGAATAAAGGTCATTTAAAAATCTTATTATGTGTGCTTACGTGTTCAAACTGTTCTTATCGTTGCATCAAAAAATAGGAAAGTTATTTTGTTCTGTTTCTTTTTTGGCAGAACGATACCCAACACGTATTTTGGTACCAAAATTTCCTCTTTTTTTTTACGGGGTCTAACCAGTTCAACAGTTGGAAGTTCTGTTTTGCAATCTATTTCCTTGGCAATTGTTTTATCTTTAGCTAACATGCTTTTAAAAACCCCAAGTGTTTTGTATTTTTTTAAACCACCATTTACTTGTTTTAACATTTCTGTTATGTTTGGTATGACTACAACAGATTTTGGCATTAATTTGCTACCAACATTAATTTTTGAAGAGCCAAATTTTCTGGAACAAATAAACTTGCATTTTTTTTTTATACTTTAAAAAAAATATTGGTTAAATTTTGTGTATCACTGTCTCAAAGTTATGTTAAAGCGCTAATATAATGTAACGTAGATTACCTTCAAATTATACTACAGTCTTTGTTAACCTTATTGCATCCATCCTATTTTCTCACCTCGTTCCACAGTATGGTTTTACGATCAATGCTGGTCGCTGGAAGCTCCTTTTTTAGAATTTGCCAACAGAAAGGTAATTCAGAAAACAAAGCATATATTTCTTAAATAATGCTGAAAATACTTCAATGATAGTATCTTGGTAATATCCGCCATAACTATCGTTAATTTACGTGCATAAATATCATAATGATAAATAGCTTACCTTTCAAGGCCAGCACCCTTAAACATTTCACTGCACGTCGGGCTTAGGGTTTTCTGTTGGTTCCAGCCCGGTGTGGTGATCTCATTTTGCAATAATACTGTAGTTCTGTATGACTTCAAAACATTTTATATTCCCTTAAAAACTTTTCTACCAACATACATATAAATCAAACTCAGTTGCATGAGTTTGATTTATATGTTGGTAGAGGAGTTTTTAAGGAAATATGAAATGTTTTCAAAGTCATGGAGAACTACAGTATTATTGCAAAATGCTTCGTGTCGCTTAATTTGCCCACCTGCACGTGAGAGATACAACAATGACACAATGATATCACCACACCGGCTGGAACCAACAGAAAACCCCAAACCTGACTTGCAGTGAAATGTTTAAGGGTACTGGCCTTGAAAGGTAAGCTATTTATCATTAATGCTAAAAATGTTCACAATTTCTGGAGAAATTTTTTCTTCATTATTTACGACCACATTTAAAGTATGAGCCGCGCAAAGTACATACAATGCATAAAGGTCAAAATAATATGTTTTTTGAAGTCCATTGTGTTTTTTCTTTCATACTGTCTCCATTGTCATAGTGCTGGCGACGCATATTGTGAATAGTGAAATATTCAAGATTTAGAAAAAAATAAATTAGAAAAATAATTATTAGTCCTTTGCCCGTAGTATCTGTTACTGAACAAAACAAAAATTATTCTTTGATTTCAAGTTGTTTTCCATTGAATTATATAATGAAATTTTACTAAAAAAAAAATGTGCCATGTAACATTATGATTTCTCACAGTAAAACACTTTCTTAACTTCTCCCACATTACTGATATTAATTTATCAACCGTAAAATTTGATGGTGGCATTCTGTTGCCCCAGGAACCTGGTGCCCGGGTTCACTTCACACTCCTTAAACCCCCACTTGGTGTGTCCCTGCTAGTTTCCAAGATAAGACACAGATGCTTTGCTTTGATTTTAGTTCACTCTCTATCATGAAGCCATTAGACTTACAAGGAATTCCAGTTGTTGACACCTGTAAGTTTGACACATGGCCTTTTGTTTTAACACTCAGACTACTTGCAGTCCATTATTATTCTATGGGTTGTGGCACAACAGCTCATTTAACAACAAGCCATTAACTTTTGTCATAAGCCTTTAGCAAGGCTAGCAACAGCAACTTTGGCCTGCATGAATCCGAGAGAGCCAAACCAAATGCTTCAGCTTGGGGAATATGAACCACGTACACAGGAACCTCACACACGCTACGAAAGTATCACTCACCATAGAAATAAAAAATAACCAATAGATGAGTACGAAATGTTAATTCATTCACTTGTGTAATCCAAACGATTTTCACTTCTGCACTCCATTGCTTTACTAGCATATATCCTAACGCCCGCTCTCAGTGATTCAGACTACACACATTTCTCCTAGAAGCCATGTTATCGGATTACAATTCAAATTTGTAGTTACTTTTCGAAAAAAAAGGTCTCTAGTCTGATAAATGAATTCAATTTTTACAATAAAATACATCAGTAAGAACTAAACATGTAACTTTTAGAAAATTTAAAAGTTTTTCATGCCTAGTTAAATAAATTATTTACAATAATCACTACAGTAAGATCAAACAACTGGAAGCTTGCATAACTCAGAATACACACCTTAAGGGCACGGCAGCTTTCAGATCGGCGGCAATACAGTTTATAGCAGACACTAAAAATTGCTACATCAACTCCGAACGCGACTAACTCTATTAAAATTGAATCCATTTTATTCGATTATAAATGAGTACTAATATTCAAACAACCAAAGCAATAATTTCCCATCACATGCAACTGATAAACAACTCCACCACCAAACCGAAAACACACATTTCCTATTTTAACTTTTTGGCACTGCAGTTACAGTTTTCAACAACCTTCTCCTTTCCTGAGTGACGTCGGCAACCGCCGACCACAACTTCCAAAATGTCTGGAATAGTTTTGTTTTGTTTATTGAGAGCTTAACGATCACTGTGAGCAACTGATAGTCGCCCCTCAATAATTTAGGGCCACTGGCTCCAGAGAAGGGAGAGACTACGTGCCGTAAGAGAAACAACATCTACGCCTCTTCGGGATTCGAACCCACATCCATCCAGAGTGAATTGTCAGAGGCTAGCTCTTAATTCATTGCGCCACCGGGGTATAACAGGGGCGCGTATTTCACAAGTGAATGTACGGAATTCCGATTAAGACCTTTTACGTCACGCGATTGGTTCAGAACTACTTTGGAGATTGCAAGTAGGCGGGACCTATGAGAAGAGTATGTTATGGAGACCTTGATGGAGACGTGTTGAATTATATCGTGCAAAGTTTTATCATAGGAAGTTCTGCTTTCTAAAATATTCACTGTGAGGCTACTTAACATATGTGACAAATGATCATATTGACTAATACGTAAAGTAAAAAGTGCACGATATCATAAGGAATATCTGCAGTTTCTCAGATGAATACAAGTCGAAATCTATCTTAACATTAAATTTGAGGACGACTAATTGAATACATACTCCGTATTGATCAATAGATGGCAGCACGTCAAACTAGTACTATTGGTAACCTCAATGAACTATAGAGGGCGCTGCGCAAACGTAAAAAACTTCTTTTAGTACGGATAACGTCGCACGCGTTCCTTGAAGTGGTATGTAGGAACGTCGCACGCGTTCCTTGAAGTGGTATGTAGGAACGTAGCACGTCAAAACATCGCAGGTCAAAACATCGCAAGTCATAACATCGCGGACACAAATTTTTTTTTTTTTTTGATTGGAGGTTTAACGACCACCGTGAGCAACTCAATGGGCTATAAGCAGTCGCCCGTCCCTAATTTAGGGTCACTGGTTCCAGGGAAGGGAGAGAGCCAGTGCCGTAAGACAAACACAACATCCATGCCTGACCGGGATTCGAACCCGGACCCCTTACGGACGAATGATCAGAGTCCATCGCTTAGACCACTGCGCCACCGGGGCGGCGCGGACACAAATCATAGCGAGTCATAACATTTCAGGATGGGGTTTTCATTAAACGGCTTTTTTTCTTTTCATTTGTTTTTTTCTAAACATTTGATCTTTGGTAGGAATTTTTTTTTTTTTTTTTTTATTGGAGGTTTAACGACCACCGTGAGCAACTCAATGGGCTATAAGCAGTCTCCCGTCCCTAATTTAGGGTCACTGGTTCCAGGGAAGGGAGAGAGCCAGTGCCGTAAGACAAACACAACATCCATGCCTCACCGGGATTCGAACCCAGACCCCGTTCGGACGAATGATCAGAGGCCATCGCTTAGACCACTGCGCCACCGGGGCGGCGATCTTTGGTAGGAAAAATTCGTTCAGCGACTGGTTTAATTTGCAGGACTATTATGTGGCATTTATCAAAATATTTCAGGAGGAGGGCGGGGGGCACTAATTAATCTCTCATCTCATTCCTGGGGATTTTCATAAATAATTGTTTTTTTTTTATTGAAGGTTTAACGACCACCGTGAGCAACTCAATGGGCTATAAGCAGTCGCCCGTCTCTAATTTAGGGTCACTGGTTCCAGGATAGGGAGAGATCCAGTGCCGTAAGACAAACACAACATCCATGCCGTAACGGGATTCGAACCCGGGCCCTTTCGGACGAATGATCAGAGGCCATCGCTTAGACCACTGCGCCACCGGGGCGGCTAATTGGGGTTTAGAAGATTGGTTATTGACACCCAACGGGTACTACTTATGCTGCCGCGCTAAGGACTAAATGTTCAGGACAGAAGCCACAAAGGATTTGGGGTTAGACTTGTTTTATATCGAGGAGTCTCGCTACCCTGGGTCCATCTGCGTGTGGTGCTCCGAACCACGGCGGATCTTTAGCTGTCAGCTGGACTCGAACCAAGAGCCCCGAGGTTGGTTTTGTCCCGCACTTAATGTCTTGTACTATAAGATGCAGAACAAACGATATTGCGGTGGCAGTCATAATGTCGACACAGTCACAATATCGACAATCAAAATGTCTACACGGTCATAATGTCGACAGGGTCCAGAAAATGTCAGCATGGTACTCTAACTTAGACCGTAGACGGTTTTTGGAAGTGGTCGGAGCCCGGGGTCGAGGGGCCACCATAGAAAATTTTCGTAAAATCTAGCTTTCAATTTAGAACCACCAGATTTGGTATACTATCTCATGGTGCTCTAACTTAGACGGTAGACGATGTTTGGAAAGGTATGGGGACCGGGGTCAAGGGGCCCCTATACGCAATATTCGGCAAATCTACAGTTTTCAATTTAGAACCACCAAATTTGGTATACTACCTCATGGTGCTTATAACAAAGTAAATTTCTCCGTCATTTTTGTCCACGCCGGGCACGAACCCGGGTCCCCTCATTCCGGAATAAGTCACTCTACGAATTGAGCTACGCGGACGTTCGTTATCGCTGCTTTCTGCCATTATATCGTGTGCGTCCTGCTGGCAGGTACGTCACATGCTCTAATTTAGACCGTAGACGGTTTTTGGAAGGGGTGGGAGCCCGGGGTCAAGGGGCCCTCATACGCAATATTCTTCAAATCTACAGTTTTCAATTTAGAACCACTAAATTTCGTATACTATCTCATGGTGCTCTAACTTATCCTGTAGACGGTTTTTGGAAGTGGTCGGAGCCGGGGGTCGAGCAATCCCCATTCAAAATTTTCGTAGAAAGTTCCACTTTAATTGCAGCACAATTCAGCACTCCAATACCCGACCTACGGTCTGAGTTAGAGGCCATAAATAACAGTAAAGTATAAAAATATCAGGTTAATGGTGTATTAGAAACACAAATTAATAAACGTTAGCTTTCACCACCAACGGGCGGCTTATCAGGCAGAAATAAAATGTAATGTTGGTAGAGACTTCCAGATATTCAAAATTCAAAACGGTAGGAAAAACATGATCAATGCCAATGTCAAGTCGCATGCACGCAACATCACATAGATATATTGCAAGTCAGTGTCGCGGGATTCTTAGAAACACATGCCAGATGTACCACAGTTTATATATATATATATCCTCGAAGGTAAGTATTTCCATTCCCCTTCCTTTCTTTTTGGGTTCGTAAAATTAAATTAACTAAATCAAAACATTAAAGATTAGTTTACTGGAAAATTACAGGAATATCTCTTTCATTCATTAACTTTCACCCGCTGAACTTGGCGATTCCTCAAATAGTAATATTCACCCGGGAAATACCGGGTACCCATGCTAGTAGGAACTAAAGATAATGCCACACTTCTACTCAGGTACAAAACAGAAATTATAAAGCCCTTGTCCTCGGCCGTTTTAACAATTTTCAGTACGTCGTGCTAGTTTTTATAAGGAGTGCATAGCAAGTGAAAATTTTAGCAATGCGCTTTACTGAGGTAAAAACGATTAAGTAGACCCTAGGCCTTTTTAATAGTTTTCAGTCCGCCAAGCTGATATTCATATGGTTTTCATAGAAAATCAAATTCATTGCGTTGAACTTTTACTCGAGCACAAAACATTAATTGATATGCCCGAGGCCTAGGCATATGCCTTTTCAGTAATTTTTTATAACGCCGTGATCATATTAGGTTTGCATAAAAATCAGTTTAAGAGTGTTACGCTTATTAAACAATTCTTTAAAAGGCCTAGGGGCATGGGCGGCGGAAGGTAGGGGACGCAGGGGTCCGGACCCCCTCTGGAATCTTATCGTCCCCCTCACTGAAGGGGTTCACCCAGGAAACATCTTAAAATATGTGGTTCACATATAATTTACAGTTTTTTTAACGGTTTCCTGGATACCGTCACCACACTTCGCAGTTTTTTGGAAAACTGTTTATGTACACTTTTGAAAATTTATTTCGCACAAATAATACTGAAAAGTTAATTCAATGTTCTGTTTTTCTCCTTAAAAAGATCGTTAAAGAATTTTTTAAATTTCTTTAAAACAATAACCAGGGCGGAGAAGGGGTCTCTCTGTGAGTTCTTTCTTTTTTTCCCCAGAGTCCGAAAGTGTCTTACTCGAGATCAGAAAACCCATTAAATACTTACATCTGAGAAATAAATAACTGAACAAATGAACTCAAACTCAAATTAAGCAGTATACTACTTGTTGTGCACAGAGCACAAATCTTTCTTGGTGTTTTGATATATAGGAGATAAACGATTCCGGACGAATGTGCGTGTGTTTTCGGCCTGTCAGATTGCTAGGAAAACTGGCCGTGTTTGAGCAACTGTAATATTAGATATAATATCAAGGTGCAGGAAAAGACACAGAACAATACCACGCGAAAGTTGGAGCAGATACATTAATGTCTTTGCCCCATATGTGGATGAAATACGAAAGACTGCTGGGGTGACTTGGAAGAGACAGGTTCAAGACAGAAAGTTGTGGAAGGTACTTGGGAGACCTTCATCCAGCAGTGGATTGAAAATGGTTGATGATGATATGTACGAGTATATACTCATCTACCGACGTTGTTTTATTTCTCTCTCTCTCTCTCTCTCTCTCTCTCTCTCTCTCTCTCTCTCTCTCTCTCTCTCTCCTTACTTTTTTAAAATTGTTTTCGCTCTGGGCGAAGTTGGACTCCCCTTGATAATATTAGGTTCCGCCGCCCATGCCCAGGGGCTAATAATTAATATTTGGTGCCTAAGTGAAAGTGCCACATTATTAACTTGACTTGTCATGCAAACCTTATAAATATGAGCACAGCGATTAAAAGTTACCAAAGAGTCCTTGTAAGTAAAATTTTTGGACCGAGTGCAAGAGCAATATACGAAATGTCGATAGGACTAAAGTAACAATGAAATTTGGAATATTTCTTTTTCCTTTCTTTTTATTTCAGTTTGACACTTGTATTAAGTTTTGAAAATATATATATTTCTACCTATTTTTTATCTTCATTGTGCTTTTAACAGAATTTCTTACCATGTTTTGGACATTTCATTTTGAATGTGTATTTTTGTTATGTTCTGGTTATTTTATTTTCTGTGATGGTTGTAATGTCGATAAGATCAAAAGGGGAAACTGTGGGCAGTCACAATGCCTGCTTCCTTAGAATTTTTTTTTCAAATTCAGTACATGCTTTTGTATTGATTTATACCACTTACTCATAAAGCGACTACAGGTTTCTTTAAATACGAACTTTCCCTCAAAGCTTTCTGTTTCCTCTACCTAATTTTTTCGGCTCCGCCCTTTCTTTTCTTAGTTTTAGAATGTTTTACTTATTGCTACTCCATTTTCTCATGTAAATTCCTTATGTGGTATGTCTATTCTAACGAAGGAGTTTGCAATTATACATAAAGCCCTGTTGCTGAAGTAAAAAAATAAAAAAAATATTTCCAACTGAAACAGCACAGTTCAGATATTTTCGCTCTGTTAACTCAAAGAATGAAAAAAAAAATCTGGGGCACTGGCGTACCAACGGGGGTGGGGGTGGGGAGTCCGCCCGGGTACCACTTCGAAGAGGGCGCCTGTTTGTTATTTGTTTAGAATTAACTAATAGACGAATTTACACATAGAATTAGAGAAACTGAAAATTAAGTAAATGTAATGTGTATTTATTTTATAGTTTTTGTTAAGAAATGAATTCCGCATTAATAAACTTATTATACAATGCCTTGGTTGTTTAAAACAAATCTATTAGGTTGCAGCGCAATACAGCGTGCTAAGTGCGGTAAGGGCTACATTCTATTGACTAGTTAAAATTTTAGAAATTACCAGTATCTACTTCACAAGAAGAATTTGAGGATAAATCCATGCTGCAGAGTGATGAAGACAAAGAGGACGCTGGCACAACCCCGGAACGAAAAAAAGTGTTTCATATAGAGGAAGAAATAAATTGAACCCCCTCTTATGCTGATGTTAGTGATTGGCCTATCCCTGTACCAGATGTATTAAAAGTTGACCTGATTAACAGAACTTTTCTAAAACATGGACGGACCATTTATTTGAACCAGAGACCTGGGAACAAAACCAAAGAAAGAAATCTTCAATTGACAACTGCATGGTTTTATAGAGAGATGCTAAATGGTGAGAAATTCCTGAGGAAATGGATGTTATATTCTCCTCCCGTAAAACAAAACATATACTGTTTTTGCTACAGATAGTTTGCTATACCTATGACAAAGGACCAGTGACAACCAGATTTATTATACATGACTCCAGAATTGGGGAGATTGAATCCAAAGATGTCTGACTATGAGGATTCGGAGCAGCATCTCGCTTCCCCTGAAAAATGGAAAACTTTAGCAGCACGGTTAAAGCTAAACAAAACTATTGACCATACCCACCGAGAAATTATAGAAAAGGATAAAAGAAATGGAGGGATATATTGCACCACTTTTTAGACGTAACACTATTTTTGTCAAATCAAAATCTTCTTTTTCGTGGCTATAGGCTGTAGCGGATTGAGAGTTTTGGAGGTCCCAAGCGCAACCTGATTTTGAGGCCCCCCTCAAAAAAATTATGTTTTTTAAGGATGTTATACCAAAACGCATGCGTGAATTGAGAAATACAGAATTTGTTGTTCTCCCTTAAACAATAACGCGAGGCCGCCCCGGTGGCGCAGTGGTCTAAGCGATGGCCTCTGATCATTCGTCCGAAAGGGGTCCAGGTTCGAATCCCGGTGAGGCATGGATGTTGTGCTTGTCTTACGGCACTGGCTCTCTCCCTTCCCTGGAACCAGTGACCCTAAATTAGGGACGGGCGACTACTTATAGCCCATTGAGTTGCTCACGGTGGTCGTTAAACCTCCAATAAAAAAAAAAAGAAAAAAAAAACAATAACGCAAACATGAAAAATTGTATATTCGTACAATAGAAAAAATTACACTGCACATTCCATTCAGTAACATTAAATAATAAGTAATGAACATGTATATAAACATAATCTGGTTTTGAACAAAAATGAATGAAATATCTTAGTTATTTTGTATACATTTATACGTAACAGTCATATTAAAGTCAAACTTCTTTCGATTTTAATTTAGTGAATTTGTCAATAATTTATTCATAATCTTATGATTGAAGAGCATCGTTTTCCATAAACATAAGTGCCAAATGGCATAAGTGGAACTGATTTACTGAATTACGTAAATAATACACTGGCGGAAAGTGAAAAAAGAACACCAAGAAGGAGACGTCTGATACCAACGAAGTTTATACAGCATAATAACGGAATACAGAGGATAACGTGATCAAAACATAATGGCAAAATACAGCTGTATTTGCTGGTAAACTGAAAAATAACATTTCCATGTAACATGGTTAGTACGAGGTTGAACCGACATGAACTGCGTCACACTGTGCAATTCTGGCATGGAGTCTATCGTACAGATGTTGGATGTAAGTTTGGGGTATTGAGTTCCAAGCATCCTCAACCTGGACGCGTAAATCGGGGATGGTCGTGGCGGGCCGTGGAGACCGGATAAGTCTTGTCCCATAAAATCCCATACGTGCTCAATGGGGGACAAATCCAATGAACGTGCAGGCCATGGAAGTTGTCTCACACCCTGAAGTGCGTGTTGCGTTGCACGTGCCGTGTGTGGGCGTGCGTTATCTTGCTGGAAAACACCACGATGGACCGACCTTACAAATGGCACAACAACGGGCTGAATGACGTTGTTGATGTAGGAGGTGCTGTTTAACGTACCCGGTACAAACACTATAGTTGTGTACGGTAATGATAGCTGATCGCTCAACACACCAGGAGACCAGGTGTAGGCCCTGTGTGTCGCTGGCGGATGCAAGAAGGGTGGAGGCGCTCCCCTGTGCGTCTACGAACACGGATACGGCCATCGGAGGCTCCCAAGCAGAATCTGCTTACATCGCTGAACACGACAGATCACCATCGCGTTCTCCATTGCAGACGTTGGCGACACCACTGCAGCCGTTCCTGACGGTGGGCTGGAGTCAGAGGTACACATGCCAGAGGCACACGTGCATGTAGTCCTGCATCCAGTAGACGGTTGCGGATTGTTCGCACAGTCACCTCAGGTGCAACGACAGCTCGGATTTGCGTCGCAGTTGATGCTCTGCTTGACAACGTCGATCTTCTTATGCGTCGATCGGTCCGCTCATCAGTCCGTCTGACTCCCGGTTCCACGTCTTCTCGTGTGGGAGGTTCCACGGACCATCTACGCCACCGTCGTACCACCACCGATACTTCCAGTCCAATTCGCTCCGCAATACTACGATACGACCACTCGGCCTCGCGGAGTCCGACTTGACAACCTCGCTCAAAGTCCGATAACTGCTGAAAACGTACACGTCTTCCATGTCCAGGCATTGCAGCTTCTTCAGGGTCTTCGCACGTGTCCGTACGCCGACGACATTCAGTTCGCCGTACTCTTTAAATCCACCGATGATAATTTGCATATTATGCCGTGCTGTGGTTAAGCGCTCACCGGTTGGTCCCGAAATTAACATCACACCTATGTAAACTCGACCCATTAACATATGTAAATTTCATGATCGTCCGCCAATTCCTTCCCATGTGTTCTTTTTTCACTTTCCGCCAGTGTATTTATTGAAGTCTTCCTCAATTTTAATATTAAGATAGATTTCAGCTTGTATTCATCTGAAAAAACTGCAGATATTCCTTTTGATATCGTGCACGAAATTACTTTACCGTATTATTCAATATGATCATTTGTCATATATGTTAAGTAACCTCACAGTGAATTTCTTAGGAAGCAGAACTTCCCACGATAGAACTTTCCACGAGATAATCCAATATGATCATTAGTCACATATGTTAAGTAACCTCACATTGAATTGCTTAGCAAGCAGAACTTCTCCCGATAAAAGACAGTGTTCGTGTCACATGACTCTCCTCATAGTAGGCCCTGCCCAAGGTAAGTAGATTATAAAAGGTAGGTCCGAGAGCAGGTTTTCGAAACTAGTATTTCTAAACCCCCAGGCGGGGTGAGTTTTGTGACGTCAAATGATATATATTTTTGCAGTGAGTTAATAGTCAGTTTATAAATAGTTTTTATTAATATATTTCGTCAAAGCAGTTTTTTTTGCGTTTTGCATTAATAGATATGATTGGGCGCCCTGTAGCGTGTTGTAGCAACAGCAAAAGATCGAAAGATTCCAACTTAAATTTTCATCGGATTCCAAAGGGCAGTTTGAAAAAGCCCAGATGAACTCATGTCGATGAAAAGATGCATTTAACGTGTACAACGCCAAAATATGCTATGCCCATTTTGATGAAGATTTTGAAAGAAATTTAAAAAATGAATTAATATGCTGCAATTCTCGCCTCGCCTGAAAACAGGTGTGATTCCTCACGTTAATATATTTGGTTGTTGTACTTCAAGAACAAAGCAAGAAAGCTCAAAACGTGCTGAAAAAAAATCTCAGCAGTTTTTGATAGAAGTAATGCAACATTTTATATCAAAGAATGCCAGATTAAGTCCAGATTTGCAAGTTCAGTCTGTTGACGACTAATAGCTGAAAGTGTTTCTTTTCATTTAGCTTGAAAGTCGAAATAGAAGAATAAAGAAAGAAAATTGCGCCATTAAAAATATGTAGAAAAGCTCAATAAAATAAATTCTGGGTTACGATCGAAACTTCAGAATTGGAAAACCAAAGCTAAAATCAATTATTTGAAAGCTAGAAATGTACAATCTGAAAATGCATTGCTGAAAAAAAAAAGATTTTCTGTTATTGCTTAGGAAAACGGTGAAAAAGCAAAATAAACTTTGAGCAGATTTTTTTCAAAAAGCATATCAGCAGCGGTGATCATACGTATCTTGCAAGTTATTGTATGGAAATTTTTCGAAAATTTGAAAGTGTTTTCCTGAAAGTCAATGGAGAACAACTTGCGAAACATCATACAGTTAAGCATTTTTCTTTGGAACTCAAAAAGATGTTTCCAGAGGTGGATGAAAAAAACGTACATCTTCACCCAAAATTGGGCGTTTTTATTAGGAATAAATTCCTTAATAATTACATGACTGAGTTATGATCGAAACTTCAGTATTAATATGAAAATAAAAAATAAGCAGTGGGCAAAAAGTTCTCAGAAGTAAAAGTGAGGAAAAGTTCTCAAATGTAAAACAAACTAGTAATGAGAGGTACTTCAAACTCAAAAAGGTATATTCTTTGGTTTTCTGTTCCCTAAAATGCAGCAATTTTTTTCTAAAAATGTTTAGCGTTTTACAAGCTTTTGAGAGAAGACTTTGGGTGTAAAACTCCGAGGCTTTATGGAAAACGCTTAATAAAATATTTCAGAATATTTACACGCACAGTTGTTAAATGTTACAAATCATATCATACAGAAGCTTAACATAAACATCGCAATTTCTTTTTTATCCGGAATATAGATACACTGCTGGCCACCCAAAATGCAACACCAAGAAGGAAGCATCCGAGTGGCCTGACATTCGCAGAATGCGTCACCCGCGACAGGCCATGCAAACGATTAGCATTGCAGGGCATATGCAAATCATGTGCGCCCGGCACGCCACCGTGAAGCACTATAAGAAGGGTGCACAGAAGGCAGAGTGTAAGTAGTGGAAGTGTGTTGTGCTGACAGACCTGTGCGTGGGAAGCTTCCCGATGCCTCGTTGCAGAATACGGCAGTCATTCCAGCACGTTTCGGAGTTCGACAGAGGACGAATAGTGGCTTATCGCGACAGCGGTTTATCGTACCGAAACATCGGCGCCCGTATGGGACGACATCCAGCCACAGTGAGGCGAGTATGGGTCGATGGGTGCAGGAGGGACGGACGGACCGAACTGAGCGATTGCCGCAGCCGCGGCACACCACCGAACGAGAGGACCGGCATGTTCTACGGCGGGTATTGACGGCTCGCACAGCCACATCACGAACGTTAGCGCAGAAATTAGAGTGTACTGCGCAACAACCTGTGCAGCACGTACCGTTCGACGTCGTCTGCAGGAGCGGGGACTTGTCGCACGGCGTCCATTGCTCCGATTACCATTGACGTTACACCATCGGCGAGTGCGGCGGCAGCCGGCCGTTGAATGCCGCACCTGGACTACGGAATGGCACGACATTGTCTTCTCCGACGAATCCCGCTTCTGCCTACAACATCACGATGGTCAGTTCCGAGTGTGACGGCACCGCGGCGAGAGACTGTATGACACCTGCATTGTGCATCGCCATACCGGTCCGTCGCCTGGCGTTACTGTTTGGGGCGCAATTGAATATGACACCCGCGCCCCTCTGGTACGCATCGCCGGTACACTCAACAGCAACCGCTACAGCTCTGACGCTTTGGAGCCTGTAGTCCTCCCTCACCTGGAAGACCTGCCTGCTGCCACGTTTCAACAGGACAATGCGCGCCCGCACGTGGCACGCATCGTGCAACAATTCTTCACGGACCACCAGGTGTAACTGCTGTCGTGGCCCGCCTGTTCTCCCGATATGTCGCCCATCGAACACGTCTGGTTGCTGATCGGCAATCGAGTGACCAGGCAAGCACCACCCGCGGCTACGCCTGATGAACTGTGGCAACGTGTGGAAGCAGCCTGGACCGACGCACCACGAGCCCACATCCAAAGTCTCTTTCGTTTGATGCCGCAGCGTGTAGCGGCCGTTATTTCCAGCCATGGAGGCCACACGAACTATTGTTGTCTGCGTGTTCCGCAAGTCGTACGGGCCTGTAAGCTCAATCGCTTCATCTTCGTATCTGTTGTTATGTGTCCAGTAAATCTGGCTTTGCTATCTCGTGTCCTTCTTGGTGTTTGCATTTTGGGTGGCCAGCAGTGTATATTGCTTCTCGGCCTTTGCAGCTATCTGCATGATGACACACCAGATTTGATCATTTATTTATTGTAACTAGAAAAACGCGTTCACGGAATGAATTTTTTTTTAATATTCAACACCCAGCGCCCAGCTAAAAGTTTGAAAATAACTATGAATTTCATGAACACACCTGAAAATCAAACACAAAATTTATGAGCTTTCATAGCTCTTAATCTTTAGTTAAAAAATGGCGAAGGTATTTGTATGGTTTTTAGCGAACGGCAGTACTGCACGACACGTTATCCAACTCTTGAGAAGATGCAAGGCTCAGATTATTTAAACTTATGCACCCACCACAAGTCATCCTGAAGAAGAAATTGAAGAATTGTATGAGGAAATTCGTCATCTAAATAATAAAGGTAAGCAGCACTTGAAGATAATTATGGGAGATTTCAATGCAAAAATAGGGCAACGGCAACAGAATGAAACTTCAGTAGGAAAATTCGGTCACAGCAACAGAAACCAGCGTGGAAATACTGTCGTAGAGTTTGCAGAGGCAGAAGGGTTTTTCATCTTGAACTCCTTTTTAAAGAAAAAGCTACACAAGAAATGGACATGGAGACATCCAAATGGGACAAGTGATATTGATTTTATTATGTGTAACAAAAAATTCGTCATAGAAGACTGCAGTGGGCTAAACAAGTTCAACACATGTAGTGACCATAGATTGGTAAGATGTAAGATGCACCTAAACACTAAATTCGAACGTGGCATGCTCATAAGACAAACAAAATGTATTAACGTAACCAACCTTAAAAAACACCATAATACCTTCAAGTTGGAACTGAAGAACAAATTCTCTGCGTTAGAAGGCCTAACATCGGAAGAAGTGAATATTTCTGAAGTTAACAGAAAAGTAACCAAAGCTCTTATGGTAACAGCAACAAAATTAGCTGGGTCAAAGAACAAGTTGCATGTGAACAAACTATCAGGAAAAACCAAAATGTTGTTGCAAAAAGAAGAGAGATGAGGATAACTAAAGAATATGTGACTTCCAAAGTGGAATATATAGAGCTATGCAAGACAGTACGAAAAAGTATCACTGAAGACGTAAGGAAATTCAACTGTGAACTAGTGAGGAAAGCAATTGAAAACAACCAAAGCCTACAGATAGCAAAGGGACATCTCAGTAAGGGAAGAAAACAAATTATGGCACTGAGAAAAGAAGATGGTTCTGTAACAAGAAATAGAGCCGAAATTTTGACAAGAGTGAAAGATTTCTACTCCAAATTATATGAAAGAGATGATACATGCACTCCAGACATCATGAAAGATACCAGTACCAGAGTTCTTCCAGTCCTCCCACCAGAAGTTGCACATGCAATCAAGAACATGAAGCGGGGAAAAGCTCCAGGAGAAGATGGAATTACTGTAGACATCATACAAGAAGCAAGTGGAGAAATAGAAACAGTACTCGCCCAAATTTTCACTCGATGCGTTAATGAAGGAAAGATTCCTGAGGATTGGAACAACGTTGCAATGATCCTGCTACATAAAAAGGTGACATTGAAGATCTTGGGAACTACAGACCTATCAGCCTCCTATCAGTGGTTTATAAAATCTTCACTAAAGTTCTTTAACACCGTTTGAAGGTAACACTGGACATGGTTCAACCGAGAGAACAAGCTGGATTCAGGAGTGGCTACAGCACAATAGATCATATCCACGTATTAAGAGAACTAATTGAAAGAGCGAGGGAATATGAACTTCCATTGTGCATGGCTTTTATCGATTATGAAAAAGCCTTTGATTCGGTGAAACCATCAGCAGTTACAATGGCTCGGAAATCCTGCGGTATTGAAGATGCATACATTAATATTATTAATAACACCTATGAAAATGCAAGTGCAAAGATTCGGCTGTTTGAAAATACAACACACATAAAAATTGGAAAGGGAGTGAGACAAGGTGACACCATATCTCCTAAGCTCTTTAATGCCACATTGGAAAATGTCTTTCAATCACTGAACTGGGAAAACAAAGGGATAAAGATTAATGGAGATTATCTAACCCACCTCCGTTTTGCTGATGACGTAGTCATTTTTGCAACTACCCTTAGAGTAAAGAAGTGGGATTAAAAATGAACTTTCAGAAGACAAACGTGATGTACAATGCTTTTACAAGAAATGAAGATTTATCGATTGATGGAGAAAAGCTGGAGATAACAGATGCATACGTTTATCTTGGACAGCAGATATCAAGTGAAGGTCACATTGATGAAGAAATTAATCGGCGTACAAACCTTGCCTGGAGAGCTTTTGGAAGAAACAGCATAATTTTCAAGAGCAATACGCCATTATGTCTTAAAAGAAAAGTGTTTGATCAATGCATCCTTCCAGTGCTTACGTATGGTGCAGAGACATGGACCTTAACTAAAATAGATATACAAAGGCTGCAGACAACTCAAAACAGCATGGAGAGCTGCATGCTTGGTGTAACCTGAAGATATAAGAAGAGGAACTCGTGGATCCGAAAAATGACAAGAGTGGAAGACATCCTGATCAGAGTTAAATCCCTGAAATGGCATTGGGCTGGACCAGGGGCGGATCCTGCTATGGGGCTGTGGGGCTGCATCCCCTCCTACCAAAGCAGTTTTATTTTCATGCCGTTCCGAGAGAGAGGGTTTCTGAACTCTACTGGAAGTTTTTCCTGCATAACACCACTGGGAGCGCAAGGAACGTTGGTGGACTGCGCTGCTTGCAGCCCTGACGGGTGTTGAAACCAACTTATGTGGGACACTCTGCCTATTCCCACATCAGTTCATTTCCTTTGAATAAAACTTTCCTTGGGACTGCATTGATGGCAGTCTCGCTAGCACGAGTTGCTCGCGAATGCAGCCTTTCGTTGAGTGGGAATGCATCGAAGAGCCTGCGTGCTTTGTTGATTAATACGGTTCTTGTGCTTCCGAATGAGAAATAAAATAAGGGAATGAATTAAAATAATGACGAATGTTGAAATAAAGTATTAAATAAGGTATGTTTGAATGTATTACTCAACCTGGTTTTTTTTCCTTCCAATTTTTGGTTTGTTCCTGCTTTTATTTAACGTAATAATTCTAACACCATCGAACTGTAAAATATTTGTGCTTGTTACTGACAAATACTCAGTTGCCGGGACTTTTGCAAAAAGTTTTACTTATATTTTCTCTTCTGGTCAAAATGGGCATGTGAACAAAATGTGATTAAGAATAGAATTCAGTATTGGATAAATTGAAAAAAAAAAAAAAAAGGGAGGGAGAGAGAGATTAATTTCTGCAGCGAAATACTTGCACAAAATTGATTTCTTCACTTACCAAGCACAACGAAATTTTCGCTTTTAAACTCACGTAAATTTTTATTCACCAAAAATCATTGAAGTCACTCCACTGGGTACAATTTTTTTCTACTGCATCCCCTCCCTCCCCCAAATAAGCTGCGCATTTCAATTGAGGTTGGTTGGTTGGTTGTTCAATTTTTATGGCTCAAGGGCCATGTTTGGCCAAAAAGCGCCAGACATAAGACAAGCAAACAGTATTAAAACAGTGGTATAAAACTTAAAATCTGACTGATCAAATAAAATTGAGGAATGAGAATGATGGAAGGGCTAAAAAGACAATGAAACAAAAAGTATTAAAACATGATACAATGGTTAAAAATTAGCTGATTAAGTAAAACTGAGGAATGAGAATGATGATAGGGCTAAAATCTAGATACGTTTAAAAAAGTCAATTTGTTTAAAAAATGAGAAGACAGCGACAGTATCGCAGTGGTCATTGAGGAGCCACTGCAATGTAGCGGCGTCCTCGGTCAACAAATGAGAATGAAAGAAATGAAAACGTACATCACGAAAACGAACACAACTACACAAAAGACGATTGACAGTGAGTCGGCAACCACACGTCCCACACATCGGCGCAGTGTCGCCACACAGCAAAAAGCGGTGAGTGAAACGACAATGCCCAATGCGGAGACGCGCAAGCAACACTTCCTCCCTACGGTTCCGACGATATGAGGATTTCCAGATTTCAAGATTAGGTTTAATACGATGCAGCTTATTTTCCACCTCTTGGTCCCACAGACCCTGCCACGTTCGCTTGATATGTTCGTGAACAAGAGAGCGGAAATCCCGGTGAAACAGTGGCAAATGTATGACGACCAAAGAGGAAGCAGATCTAGCAGCCGCATCAGCACACTCGTTACCTGAGATTCCAACATGCCCAGGAATCCAGCAAAACTGAACCCAAAAACCGGCCTCGCGCAAATGACGAAGTAACTGTCTCACATTCAAGAGAAAAGGATGGTCACGGCAATCTGCAGATGACAAAGACTGCAAGACACTTAAGGAATCCGTATAGACCATAGCACGATGATGAGAACTCGATTGAACATGGAGAAGGGCGCGATACACAGCATGCATCTCCGCCGAAAACACCGTGGCCTCAGCTGGGATCCGCGCTACTGAAACGTCATCTACACAGACAGCCACTGATCCAACGACTCCATGCATCTTGGAGCCATCAGTAAAAATATGAGTGTAGTCAGAATTGAGGTCACGGTGCTCAGCGAAGAGCTGCTGGTACACTGACGCAGGGGTTGAGGATTTATCGAAAGATGTAAAGGTGGTATCAACCATGTCACAAAGTGGGTTCCATGGAGGATCCCCAAAGCCCCTGGTCTCTCCAACAAGTGACAAGTCGAGCCCTACATCACGGGCTACGGCCGCCATACGAAGACCGAAGGTTGAAATGCACGAAGGCTGGTTACCGAATAAACGAGCATGCTGGGGATGAAAAACTGCATCGCATAAAGGATGGTCTGGAAGAGATCTAAGTTTCAGGTAGAATTGAATAGACAGCTGCAGACGGCGTAATTCAAGCGATGGTTCGTTCGCGTCAGCGTAAAGGCTGGGAATCGGAGATGTTCGAAATGCTCCCGAACAAAGACGCAGTGCTTGATGGTGAATTTTTTTTTTTTTTTTTTGATTGGAAGTTTAACGACCACCGTGAGCAACTCAATGGGCTATAAGCAGTCGCCCGTCCCTAATTTAAGGTCACTGGTTCCAGGGAAGGGAGAGAGCCAGTGCCGTAAGACAAACACAACATCCATGCCTGACCGGGATTCGAACCCGGACCCCTTACGGACGAATGATTTGATGGTGAATAGTGTCCAAAGGCCGGAGAACGGAACGACGAGCAGAGCCATACACGATACAACCATAATCCAGTTTTGACCGTATTAATGAATGGTAAATGCGAAACAAAGACATCCTGTCTGCGCCCCACGAGACTCTCGAAAGGATCTTAAGAATAGATAGAGCCCGCAGACAGGAAATCTTGAGCCGCCGAACGTGCGCACGAAACGTAAGCGCACGGTCGACGGTCAGACCAAGGAATTTGGTCTCCGGCAAAACTGGTATGGCTGCACTGTCTAAAAACAGCTCTGGGTCAGGATGGAGGTCGCGCCTCCGGCAGAAATGGACACACGCTGTCTTGTCGGGAGAAAGAACGAAACCATTGCTATTCGCCGCTTTAAAGATCTGGTTAATTGCAGACTGCAACTGCCGTTCAATAAAATGCATGCTTGATGACGAGCAGAAAATGTGCAAGTCATCAGCATAAACAGTAGCCGAAACCGCAGGAGGAAGATTTGTGAAAAGACAATTAATGCGGAGGATGAACAATGTGACAGATAAAATGAAACCTTGAGGAACACCTTGTTCTTGATGGAACGGTGCCGAGAGCGTCGTACCCAGGCGCACCTGGAACTCCCGATTGCAAAGAAAATTAACGATGAAGGTTGGAAGGTTTCCTCGCAATCCGCATGCTGGGAGGTCACGGATAATACCGTGCCGCCACGCTCGATCATAAGCTTTTTCAATATAAAAAAAATATCGAAACCGGGTGCTGCCTACTCACAAATGCCTCGCGCACAGATGTCTCAAGGTGCAGGTGGTGATCGTGAGGTGAACGATGACGGCGAAAGTCGCTTTGTGATGGTGAAAGAACTTGATGATATTCTAAAAAATGAATTAACCGGGAATTAACCATGCGTTCAAGAACTTTACACAGATAGCTAGTGAGAGCAATTGAACGATAACTAGAGGGAGACTTGGGATCCTTGCCAGGTTTGGGAAAAGGCAGAACGAAAGCTTTTCGCCAAGATTCCGGGAAACTGTGCTCCGACCAAATACGATTGTATAAGATTAAGAGATTCTCGAGAGACGACTGCGAGAGATGACGGAGCATGTCATAGTGGATGCCATCAGGACCGACAGACGTAGCGCCGGACCGATGCAGAGCCACCCGAAGTTCACACATGCTGAAGGGGAGTTATATCCAGTGTCGCTAAAAGGCGCAAAGGAGACTTTCTGGCGTTCCGCAGTGGATGTAATCCTCTGAAAAGAGGAAGGATACGCCACATCACTCGACACGGAGGCAAACGCCTCCCCTAAACAATCAGCAATCTCCCCGACTTCAGCATATGTGCAGCCGTTACTCTCGAGAATGGAGATCTGGTGAAAGCTGTAGTTACCCCGGATCTTACGAATCTTGTCCCACACACTTTTCGAACTGGCACGTGAAGTGAGAGATGAAACATACTGGATCCAAGACTTCCTCTTGCTACGTCGACGCACCAACCGAGCATAGGATTTTGCTCGTTTGAATGTAACGATATTAGCATCGGTTGGATAACGCCGAAACGTAGACCAGGCCTTATGTTGAGCTCTCCTAGCCGCTGCGAATTCAGGGGTCCACCAAGGCTTCGGACTTCTGGAGAGTGTCGTCGATGTTTTTGGTATAGAAAGATCAGCTGCCTGAAGAATACAATTTGTGACTTCAAGAACAGCTGCGTCGATTGACACTTGGGTCATCATTGCAAAAGATATTACTGTGGACGATGTGAAGACCGCCCATCTCGCACACTCCATCCTCCACCGAGGAGGGCGGGAGGCAGAAGATGGCATGTTCGCATGATGCGAGAGGACAATTGGAAAATGGTCGCTCCCGTGGAGGTCATTACACACCGTCCACGACCAATCAGCAATAATCGATAGTGATCCCAAGGTCAAATCGATCGCACTGAAGGATCTTGTCGGCTCACGGAAGTACGTGTCAGCACCGGTGTTAAAAAGGCACAAAGAGGCCGAGGACAGAAGAGACTCTATGCGACGACCTCTCGTGCTGATGCTGACACTACCCCACAAATGATGATGAGCATTGAAGTCACCCAGTAAAAGAAAGGGTGAAGGCAGCTGATCAACCAATCTCTCCAGTACAGAGACGCTTACGTTCTCGTGCGGCGGCAGATAGACACTGCAGACAGTAAGAGGCCCAGGGACAGATATTCGCACCACCACGGCCTGCAGAGTTGTGGATATCGCAACGGAAGACACAGGAACACTGTGAGGGACAAGAATAGCGACTCCCCCACAGGCGATGTCTCCCAGTGCATTATCTGTCCGATACGCACTGTAGCCTCGAACTGAAAGCAGGTCTGATGGTTTAAGTTTTGTTTCCTGTAAACAAAAGCACACCGGAGAGTAGAACGAAAGCAGATGTTGCACTTCATCAAAACTCGTCCGAAAACCTCGACAGTTCCACTGAATGATTGAAGCCATGGTTATAAATGAAATGAAAATGAAAATGATCAAATGAAGTCAGGCTCCATCACCTCTGATGGGGGTTCCCCCAGATCTGGAGGCGTGTGACCAGGGGCCAAGATGGGAGCATGCTTTGTCCCAAGTGTCTTAACGGAAGGCGCACGACGTTGAGTCGTTTCCTGAGATTTTGGAGGAGAAGAAATGCTTTTCTTATCCTGGGCTTTGGTTTTTTTGTTAGAAGTGGCCTGAGTTCCCTTGTTGGTGGTGGGATGAGTCTGCTTCGGCAAAGTGGTGGGTGGCGCTTTCAGACCCTAGCTCGAGACTGGAGTGCCTCCAGTCCGGCTGCGATGATATCGTCCAGCTTATAGGGACATTTAGTAGGGATCTGAATGTCGGTTTGAATGCCGATTGTAGATTTAGCAACCACCACTGATGCATATGAGCGCCGATCAGAAGAAGCAGGAACTACTCTCCTTCTGGCCTAAGGATAGGAAATATTCTCCACCGTCTTTAGCCTTTGGATTTCTTTCTCCTCCTTCCACTTGAGACAATCTTTGGCTGATGCTGCGTGTGAACCCTTGCAGTTCACACAAAACTCAGCCTCGGCCACACATTCTGATAAAAGATGCTCTGTGGCACCACAGCGTCCACACCTAGCCTAGGATTGCTTCTGCACGACTGCTGAGAATGGCCGTAAGACTGACATCTAAAACATCTCAGAGGGTTAGGGATGTACGGACGTATCTCAAGGTGCAGATACCCTGCCTTGATGGACGTAGGCAGAGAAGGGCTATCAAACGTTAAAATGATGTTGCGGGATGGGACGGACTGCCCATTCCGCCTAAAGAGTATACGCCGCACACCCGTAACGTGTTGACTCCTAAGTTCTTCTAGTAGTTCTTCCTCAGTACACTCAACGAGGTCCTGAGAGGAGACAACACCTCGAGATGAATTTAGGTATCCATGAGGTGTTATTTTGACCGGAGTCTCAAGCAGCGTAGTGGTGTTAAGAAGTGTAGAGCTGTAGGCCACAGTGGACATTTCAACCAGAAGATCTCCAGATTGGAGCTTCTTTACGCTCTTAGGAGAGCTTGCTATGGATTGAAGAGCTTTATTAATCCAAAATGGACTTTTGGCACTCAAAGGCTTTGAAGGGTCCAATGAGTGCACAAAAAGAAACGAGCATTCGAGCAATCAGGCACATGCTTTTTAGCAGAAGGGGATGAGCCATCCTCCATACCTCTTTTGCTTTTTGGTTCTTGGGAAATTTTATTTTCATCCATGAAAAAATTAATAATTCGTCAGCCGACTTCCCCACCTACAATCGAGCCCAACGAGGGAGAGCCGGAGGTCCGCAAGCCCAAGTGGACGCAGGACACGGCTCTAGGGATAGCAAGCGGATATAGCAAGTTGATAGGGCAGACATGCGCTCGGCATGCACCCAGACTTTCCCATGCCTGGGGAACACCCCTTTGGCATGCCCACCCTATCCCCAAACTCATCCTGTCGTGCAAAGCGACAAGCCGTTAGAGGTCTGGGCTCCACTCGGAGACCTCATTGACTAAGAGTGGGTTAGTTCCTAGCCGCCCGTTTAGGGTGAAGCAGGGGGCAAAGAGGAGTGTTGGCAACTGGCGACAACAACACCCAGGCCTCCAGAAACCTCAGCCTCCAGCATCCCCTTTTCCATCTTACGGGTCACCGCACACGGCAAAAGTGCAGGCAGGTCTAGCTAACCAGCTCGGAAAACCAAAGAAGGGAACATAAAATGGAGATGACAGAAAAGAAAAAGAGAAACTAAAATCCTGAGCTGGCTCATAATCACAACCTCAGCAACGTACAACTGAGGCGGGAGCGTGTCAAGTGAAAAAACAAAAAACATAAAAAATGTGAAAATCATCACATATACTACATGTCGGCTCGGGCCGTGGGGACGCCATCCCCCAGCAGCTGGGGGATGGCGTCCCCACGGCCCAACTTTTCCCTTCGGGGATGTAATCGTACAAGACGAAATGACAAAATGATCCGTCACAAGGTCAGCTCGGGCCGTGGGGGCGCCGCTCTCCAAATAACTGGAAAACCAGTTATCCCCGTGCGGGGTTCAATAGAGGTAGTGCATTATACTTAATTACTTTGAAAAGAACATTTAATCAGATATCATTGTTTAGAAAATTGGGTAAATTTTGGAAAACAAATTTTTCTACACTAAATTGTTATCATGGCTTCAAAACTAAAACTGGACTGAATATGTTTCCAATCCGTTTTTATTAAAGAGAATGCCGGTGTGTGAGTATCGCAATAACAAGTCATCGCGAAATTCTGGCAGACTCTTCAAAATTCTACAAAACGTTTTTCATCGCCGTCCAAATTGCAGTGGTTGGTATCAAGTCGAAGTTTCAAAGGGAGTGTATCAGGAGGAAAAATATTTATTGTCATATTTCTAGGGGTCACAATGAGACACTTGAGAATGCGTACATGACCTTGAGTGTGTGTCTCCGCTGCCACTGCCACACGCATTAATTTTTTTACATTTTTTGACCTTATATACTTGTATATAAATATATATAAATATATATATATCATCATCATCATCATTGTCAACCATTATCAATCCACTGCTGGACGAAGGTCTCCCCAAGTTTCCTCCACAACGGTCTGTCTTGTGCCAGTCTCCTCCATGTCACCCCTGCATACTTTCGAATTTCATCCACCCATCTCCCATGTGGCCTTCTTCTGGGTCTTTTCCTGTCCCTTGGAATCCAATCTAAAATTTCGGCTGTCCATCGATGATCTGTCCTTCTGGCAGTATGTCCAGCCCATTGCCATTTCAGGGATTTAACTCTGATCATGATGTCTTCCACTCTTGTCATTTTTCGGATCCACGAGTTCCTCTTCTTATCTCTCCTGGTTACACCAAGCATGCACCTCTCAATGCTTTTTTGAGTTGTCTGCAGCCTTTGTATGTCTCTTTTAGTTAAGGTCCACGTCTCTGCACCATACGTAAGCACTGGAAGGATGCATTGATCAAACACTTTTCTTTTAAGACATAATGGCATATTGCTCTTGAAAATTATGCTGTTTCTTCCAAAAGCTCTCCAGGCAAGTTTTGTACGCCGATTAATTTCTTCATCAATGTGACCCTCACTTGATATCTGCTGTCCAAGATAAACGTACGTGTCTGTTATCTCCAGCTTTTCTCCATCAATCGATAAATCTTCATTTCTTGTAAAAGCATTGAACATCACTTTTGTCTTCTGAAAGTTCATTTTTAATCCCACTTCTTTACTCTTGTCAGCAAGTTCCTGGATCATACTCTGCAGCTCTGATGGGCTAGTTGCAAAAATGACTACGTCATCAGCAAAACGAAGGTGGGTTAGATAATCTCCATTAATCTTTATCCCTTGTTTTCCCAACTCAGTGACTGAAAAACACCCTCCAATGTGGCATTAAAGAGCTTCGGAGATATGGTGTCACCTTGTCTCACTCCCTTTCCAATTTTTATGTGTGTTGTATTTTCAAACAGCCTAATCTTTGCACTTGCATTTTCATAGATGTTATTAATAATATTAATGTATGCATCTTCAATACCGCAGGTTTTCAGAGCCATTGTAACTGCTGATGGTTTCACCGAATCAAAGGCTTTTTCATAATCGATAAAAGCCATGCACAATGGAAGTTCATATTCCCTCGCTCTTCCAATTAGTTCTCTCAGCACATGGATATGATCTATTGTGCTGTAGCCACTCCTGAATCCAGCTTGTTCTCTCGGTTGAGCCATGTCCAGTGTTACCTTCAAGCGGTGTGAAAGAACTTTAGTGAAGATTTTATAAACTACTGATAGGAGGCTGATAGGTCTGTAGTTTCCGAGATCCTCAATGTCACCTTTCTTATGTAGCAGGATCATTGTAGCGGTGTTCCAATCCTCAGGAATCTTTCCTTCATTAAGGCATTGAGTGAAAATTTGGGCGAGTACTGTTTCGATTTCTCCACTTGCTTCTTGTATGATGTCTACAGTAATTCCATCTTCTCCTGGAGCTTTTCCCCGCTTCATGTTCTTGATTGCATGTGCAACTTCTGCTGGAAGGACTGGAGGAACTCTAGTACTGGTATCTTTCATGATGTCTGGAGTGCATGTATCATCCCTTTCATATAATTTGGAGTAGAAATCTTTCACTCTTGTCAAAATTTCGCCTCTATTTCTTGTTACAGAACCATCTTCTTTTCTCAGTGCCATAATCTGTTTTCTTCCCTTACTGAGATGTCCCTTTGCTATCTTTAGGCTTTGGTTGTTTTCAATTGCTTTCCTCACTAGTTCACAGTTGAATTTTCTTACGTCTTCAGTGATACTTTTTCGTACTGTCTTGCATAGCTCTATATATTCCACTTTGGAAGTCACATCTTCTTTAGTTGTCCTCATCTCTCTTCTTTTTTGCATCAACATTTTCGTTTTTCCTGATAATTTATTTACATGCAACTTGTTCTTAGACCCAGCTAATTTTGTTGCTGTTTCCATAAGAGCTTTGGTTACTTTTCTGTTAACTTCAGAGATGTCCACTTCTTCCGATGTTAGGCCTTCTAAAGCAGAGAACCTGTTCTTCAGTTCCAACTTGAAGGTATTATGGTGTTTTTTAAGGTTGGTTATGTCAATAGATTTTGTTTGTCTTATGAGCTTGCCACGTTCAAGTTTAGTGTTGAGGTGCATCTTACATCTCACCAATCTATGGTCACTACCAGTGTTGAACTTGTTTAGCACACTGCAGTCTTCTATGACGAATTTTTTGTTACACATAATAAAATCAATTTCACTTGTCGTCCCATTTGGATGTCTCCATGTCCATTTCCTGTGTGGCTTTTTCTTGAAGAAGGAGTTCATGATGAAAAACCCTTCTGCCTCTGCAAACTCAACGAGAGTATTTCCACGCTGGTTTCTGTTGCCGTGACCGAATTTACCTACTGAAGTTTCATTCTGTTGCCGTTGCCCTATTTTTGCATTGAAATCTCCCATAATTATTTTCAAGTGCTGCTTACCTTTATTATTTAGATGACAAATTTCCTCATAAAATTCTTCAATTTCTTCTTCAGGATGACTTGTGGTGGGTGCATAAGTTTGAATAATCTGAGCTTGGTATCTTTTCGAGAGTTGGATAACAAGCCGTGCAGCTCTGTCAGAGGAACTTTCCACTTCTACAACTTTATCCTTCAGTTTTTTGTTTATTATAAATCCAACACCACTAGTTCTGCCAGTATCTGTCCCACGATAGTAGAAGAGATGTCCACTTTTCCAGTTCGATGAGATCTTCTCCTTTTCTCCTTACCTCACTTAGCCCCACGATGTCCCACTTGATCCTTTGTAGTTCCTCTTCCAATTCAAGAAGCCTTGAATCAGAAGATAGGGAGCGTCCATTGTACGTTGCCAAGGTCAGCATCAGATGGCAGCCTAGTCCGGTCCTCCGGGGATTCTTAGCACCCTCTGCCTTCATGTCGCACTGGCCGCTGCCTTGGCCAGGTACATTCCAGCTGCCGGAGACTGAGGGCCAAGATTTAAGTTGTGGAGTCATTTTGGAGGGGTTTGGCCATAACTCACCACGCTGGCCAAGCGGGTTGGTGAAGTGTGGGATAGAATTTCCTCTAATCCCGATGGTATAGTTATACCGCTATTTGCGGTCGTCAGAGCCCCTTTAGTAGGAACAGGATGCACCACGAGAAGGCGGGGTTGACATTTGTCAAGGAGAGGCTGTGATGTTACGCATCACCTGACCTTACATCCCATATATATATATATATATATATATATATATATATATATATATATATATATATATATATCATCATTGTCAACCATTATCAATCGACTGCTGGACGAAGGTCTCCCCAAGTTTCCTCCACAACGGTCTGTCTTGTGCCAGGCTCCTCCATGTCACTCCCGCATACTTTAGAATTTCATCCACCCATCTCCCTTGTGGTCTTCTTCTGGGTCTTTTCCTGTTCCTTGGAATCCAATCTAAAATTTCGGCTGTCCATCGATGCTCTGTCCTTCTGGCAGTATGTCCAGCCCATTGCCATTTCAGGGATTTAACTCTCATCATGATGTCTTCCACTCTTGTCATTTTTCGGATCCACGAGTTCCTCTTCTTATCTCTCCTGGTTACACCAAGCATGCACCTCTCCATGACTCTTTGAGTTGTCTGCAGCCTTTGTATGTCTCTTTTAGTTAAGGTCCATGTCTCTGCACCATACGTAAGCACTGGAAGGATGCATTAATCAAACACTTTTCTTTTAAGACATAATGGCATATTGCTCTTGAAACTTATGCTGCTTCTTCCAAAAGCTCTCCAGGCAAGTTTTGTACGCCGATTAAAATTTCTTCATCAATGTGACCCTCACTTGATATCTGCTGTCCAAGATAAACGTACGTGTATGTTATCTCCAGCTTTTCTCCATCAATCGGTAAATCTTCATTTCTTGTAAAAGCATCGAACATCATTTTTGTCTTCTGAAAGTTCATTTTTAGTCCCACTTCTTTACTCTTGTCAGCAAGTTCCTGCATCATACTCTGCAGCTCTGATAGGGTAGTTGCAAAAATGACTACGTCATCAGCAAAACGAAGGTGGGTTAGATAATCTCCATTAATCTTTATCCCTTTGTTTTCCCAGATCAGTGATTGAAAGACATTTTCCAATTGGGCATTAAAGAGCTTCGGAGATATGGTGTCACCTTGTCTCACTCTTTTTCCAATTTTTATGTGTGTTGTATTTTCAAACAGCCGAACCTTTGCACTTGCATTTTCATAGATGTTATTAATAATACTAATGTATGCATCTTCAATACCGCAGGATTTCAGAGCCTTTGTAACTGCTGATGGTTTCAACGAATCAAAGGCTTTTTCATAATTGATAAAAGTCATGCACAATGGAAGTTCATATTCCCTCACTTTTTCAATTAGTTCTCTCAGTACGTGGATATGATCTATTGTGCTGTAGCCACTCCTAAAACCAGCTTGTTCTCTCGGTTGAGCCATGTCCAGTGTTACCTTTAAGCGGCGCGAAAGAACTTTAGTGAAGATTTTATAAACCACTGATAGGAGGCTGATAGGTCTGTAGTTTCTGAAATCCTCAATGTCACCTTTTTTATGTAGCAGGATCATTGTAGCGCTGTTCCAATCCTCAGGAATCTTTCCTTCATTAAGGCATCGAGTGAAAATTTGGGCGAGTATTGTTTCTATTTCTCCACTTGCTTCTTGTATGATGTCTACAGTAATTCCATCTTCTCCTGGAGCTTTTCCCCGCTTCATGTTCTTGATTGCATGTGGAACTTCTGCTGGGAGGACTGGAAGAACTCTGGTACTGGTATCTTTCATGATGTCTGGAGTACATGTATCATCCCTTTCATATAATTTGGAGTAGAAGTCTTTCACTCTTGTCAAACTTTCGCCTCTATTTCTTGTTACAGAACCATCTTCTCTTCTCAGTGCCATAATCTGTTTTCTTCCCTTACTGAGATATCCCTTTGCTATCTTTATGCTTTGGTTGTTTTCAATTGCTTTCCTCACTAGTTCACAGTTGAATTTCCTTACGTCTTCAGGGATACTTTTTCGTACGGTCTTGCATAGCTCTATATATTCCACTTTGGAAGTCACATATTCTTTAGTTGTCCTCATCTCTCTTCTTTTTTGCATCAACATTTTGGTTTTTCCTGATAGTTTGTTCACATGCAACTTGTTCTTTGACCCAGCTAATTTTGTTGCTGTTTCCATAAGAGCTTTTGTTACTTTTCTGTTAACTTCAGAAATATCCACTTCTTCCGATATTAGGCCTCCTAAAGCAGAGAATCTGTTTTTCAGTTCCAACTTGAAGGTCTTATGGTGTTTTTTAAGGTTGGTTATGTCAATACATTTTGTTTGTCTTATGAGCTTGCCACGTTCGAGTTTAGTGTTGAGGTGCATCTTACATCTCACCAATCTATGGTCACTACCTGTGTTGAACTTGTTCAGCACACTGCAGTCTTCGATGACGAAATTTTGTTACACATAATAAAATCAATTTCACTTGCCATCCCATTTGGATGTCTCCATGTCCATTTCCTGTGTGGCTTTTTCTTTAAAAAGGAGTTCAAGATGAAAAACCCTTCTGCCTCTGCAAACTCTACGAGAGTATTTCCACGCTGGTTTCTGTTGCCGTGACCGAATTTACCTTCTGAAGTTTCATTCTGTTGCCGTTGCCCTATTTTTGCATTGAAATCTCCCATAATTATTTTCAAGTGCTGCTTACCTTTATTATTTAGATGACGAATTTCCTCATAAAACCCTTCAATTTCTTCTTCAGGATGACTTGTGGTGGGTGCTTAAGTTTGAATAATCTGAGCCTGGTATCTTCTCGAGAGTTGGAAAAATGAGTCGTGCTGCTCTGTCAGAGGAACTTTCAACTTCTAAAACTTTATCCTTCAGTTTCTTGTTCATTATAAATCCAACAGCATCAGATGGCAGCCTAGTCCGGTCCTCCGGGGATTCTTAGCACCCTCTGCCTTCATGTCGCACTGGCTGCTGCCTTGGCCAGGTACATTCCAGCTGCCGGGGACTGAGGGCCAAGATTTAAGTTGTAGAGTCATTTTGGAGGGGTTTGGCCCTAACTCACCACGCTGGCCAAGCAGGTTGCTGAGTGTGGGATAGTATTTCCTCTAATCCCGATGGTATAGTTACAAGGTTAATAGACAGTAAGGTTTGCTCATCTTGCCTCCCTCGCAGCGGAAGTGCCGGTCCCTTACGTAGTGACGTCAGTGTACCACACGACGCAGCCAGCAGGACGGATAGACTGTTAATACAATTGAAGCACTCGCGGGAGAAATGTCAACAACTTTTTACTCAAATACGCTCTGAATCTGAAAGCTTGCAACCAAGATGTAATGCAAAAGCACATCTGTAATATAATCAGGAAAAACGGACATCCATGTGAATATTTTATTTAGAGTAAACCGAGAATGTGAAGAAACTTATTATGCATTTCTTTCATTTTTTTTTTCAAATCTGTTTAATCTAAATATTTAAATAGGATATTGACATGACACTAAGGAAAAGTGCAGGGACAGTGATTATACCTTCTAATTTATTGATATGAAACTGTGATACTGTCTTTAAATAAATTCAAAAGAAGGAAAAAAAACTTATAAGATTTTGCTGTCAGAAACTCATGAAGAAATCCTTTTATGCGGACTAAATAAAAACTTGAGTAGCATTCCACTAACTTGCTTAATTAAAAAGTTGGAAATTAATTTCACTAAATGCTCTGTTATTATTTGTAGCTAATCGCTGAACAGAAAAGTTAAAATCATGGATCTTTGCAATTTTTGTTTATTTGTTTCTTTAGTCATATTTTATTCGCTAAATTTTGAGAACTTTAAGAATCGGGACATTATTTAACGTAAAAAAATTCTTTCTTCACATACCTTTGTCATGTTCCTTAGGTAACTGTTTTAACCAGTTTTCTCTTCTTGGGTTGGCAATATATTTTTTGCTGAGCGTTAATATGTCGCATACGGATCATAATTCGGGTTTTCATGAATTGTTTGATGGCAGGGCGCACATTTGGAGGGAACTGATGGGCAGAAGCTTCCACTGCGGTGTGAACAATTCTTTTAACTTTCATTAAATTATTTTTCCCATGTAGTTATAAAAAAATTTCTTCTAGTTGGATAACCATGCTCATCCACTTATTTGTTGGATGTTGCAAGCAGCCTCTGCTTATGACGCTAATCCAGTCGCAAAGAATTCCTTTTTCTTGCACTAGGTCCAGAGGTGCATTTTTGTCCCCCAGCCCAGGACACGTTGTTTGGCATTTAAATGCAAACATATCCAGCAATGTATCGTAAAGCTTGGTACGATATGCTGTCACTGGAAGAATTCCAGGTGAACATTTAATTGTAGCTACCCATCGGCGCAACGTTGACAAAGCAGGAAGCGGAATATTAACTTTATTTCTCAAGTAGTGATATGCTCTCCAGGAAACAGTTCTTAATGTTATTGCAGCTGCAATATCAGTAGAATTCCAAACAATCCGTTTTTGGCCTAACAAAACCCTTATCTGTCCTGGAGTAAACACTGTAGAAAGCAAATATTTTATGCACATTTCTCTGTCTTTTTTCTCATCTTTCCGTAACCTTCGCAATTCTAATAATTCTTTCTGCATTTGATTCTGTTTTACTTTGAGGACTTTTACGCGTAAAGTTAGACTATGGTTTGAAGAGCTCAAATATAATATTTGTTTTTTCAGCTTTTCATTTTCCTCCATCAAAATATAATTTTCCTTCAATAGAATTTCATTTTCTGTTTTCAGGTCTTTCATACATTCAATTTCAGTATTTTCATCATTGGCATTCCACATGTCTTCCAAAATTTCCTCTGCATTATCAGGGTTTATCAAATCGCCAACAAGATCAGTTCATTTCCTTTTCTCCTGTCTGTTCTTTCTCTCTGAATTAGAATTTACATTAAAGTTTCCCGGGAGGTTTAAACTTGGTACAGCTGTCCTTTAGCATTTTGCGGATAGGCAAACCTAGAAGTTCATTCCTTAAATCGCGTTCGTAGTCTTCCTCAGGAAAATGTTCCGAACAAATAGCTGAATTCATTTCGTTGAAACTGTCAGCTCGTTTGCATCTCAATTTCCATGTTTTACGCAAAATTTCATTTTTCGGAAACCTATGGTAATGCATGCCATTCCTTCTGGTTTTCGAATAATAATTTTGACACGTTGTTATTGCGCACGAACCAGGCATGTTCAGTGTTTAACGTATAACTAAGGAAAAGAAAATTTGTTTGCTTCAAATACCTAGCTTCAAATGAGACAATGTAGCTTTCAGACCCTGAACCAGAAAAACGGGAGCAAGCAGCTTTAGGCGGATGGGGTGTGGAGATCTCCGGGACTGTGACGTCACGAAGGCGACCCCTGAGACAGTGCTCAGCGGAAGTGTCGGATGAGCATAACCTTGGAGTCTACTAACCTTGGTATAGTTATACCGCTATTGGCGGTCGTCAGAGCCCCTTTAGTGGAAACAGGATGCACCACGAAAAGACGGGGTTGACATTTGTCAAGGAGAGGCTGTGATGTTACGCATCACCTGACCTTACATTCTCTCTCTCTCTATATATATACGTATATGCATGTATATAAAATTTGAAACCACTATCAATCCACTGCTGGATGAGAGTCTCCAAGTTTCTTCTTCCACAACAGTCTGCCTTGAGCTTTATTCTTTCATGCTTTCAAATTTCATGCACCCATTTCCCTCTTGTCATCTTCTGGGTATTGTTTTTCCCCTTGCTATCCAGTTCAGTATTTCAACTCTCCGTCAGTGGCTCTTTCTTCTAGCAATATGTCCATCTTATTGCAATTTCAGGAATTCTGATCATAATGTCTTCCACTCTTGTCATTTTCCCGATCCACGAGTTTCTACACTGCTGGCCATCCAAAATGCAACACCAAGAAGGACACGAGATAGCAAAGCCAGATTTATTGGACACATAACAACAGATACAAAGATGAAACGATTGAGCTTACAGACCCGTGCGACTTGCGGAACACGCAGACATCAATAGTTCATGTGGACCCACGGCTGGCAATAACGGCCGCTACACGCCGCGGCATCAAACGAAAGAAACTTTGGATGTGGGCACGGGGTATGTCGGTCCAGGCTGCTTCCACACGTTCTCACAATTCATCAGGCTGATATGTTGCCACAGTTCATCAAAGTCATGTACGCCGCGGGTAGTGCTTGCCGGGCCACTCGGTTGCCGATCAGCGAGCAGACGTGTTCGATGGGCGACATATCGGGAGAACAGGCGGGCCACGGCAGCAGTGACACCTGGTGGTCCGTGAAGAATTATTGCACGATGCGTGCCACGTGCGGGCGCGCATTGTCCTGTTGAAACGGGGTCGCTGGCAGGTAGTGCAGGTAAGGGACAGGCTCCAAAACGTCGGAGATGATGCGGTGGCTGTAGAGTGTACCGGTGATGCGTACCAGAGGGGTGCGGGTGTCATAACCAATTGCGCTCCAAACCATAACGCCAGGAGACTGACCGATATGGCGATGCATAATGCAGGCGTCATACAGTCTCTCGCCGCGGTGCCGCCACATGCGAATCCAACCATCATGGTGTTGCAGACAGAAGCGGGATTCGTCGGAGAAGACAATGTCGTACCATTCCGTAGTCCAGGTGCGGCGTTCAACGGCCCACTGCCGCCACACTCACTGGTGGTGAAACGTCAATGGCAATCGGAGCAATGGGCGCCGTGCGAAAAGTCCCCACTCCTGCAGACGACGTCGAACGGTACGTGCTGACACAGGTTGTTACGCAACACACCCTAATTCCTGCGCTAACGTTCGTGATGTGGCGGTGCGAGCCGTCAATGACCGCCGCACAACATGCCGGTCCTCTCGTTCGGCGGTGTGCCGCGGCTATGGCAATAACACACGTCGGTCCATTCGTCCCTCCTGCACCCACCGAATCCATACTTGCCTCACTGTGGCTGGATGTCGTCCCACACGGGTGCCGATGTCTCGGTACGATAAACCGTTGTCGCGATAAGCCACTATTCGAACTCCGAAATGTGCTGGAATGACTGCCGTATTCTGCGACAAGGCATCAGGAAGCTTCCCACGCGCAGGTCCGGCAGCACAACACACTTCCACTACTTACACCCCGCCTTCTGTGCAGCCTTCTTATAGTGCTTCTCGATGGCGTGCCGGGCGCACATGGTTTGCATATGCCCTGCAATGCTAATCGTTTGCACGTCCTCTCGCGGACGACGCAAGCTGCGAAGTTCAGGCCAATCGGATGCTTCCTTCTTGGTGTTGCATTTTGGATGGCCAGCAGTGTATTTGAAACTTTTCTGGTAACATCAAACATGCATCTCTACATGCTTCTTTCAGTTGTCTGAAACATCTGTATGTCTATTTTAGTTCAGGTCCATGTCTATGCTACATGCGTAAAAACTGGAAGGATGCACTGATTAATCAGTTTCTTTTTAAGAAATAATGCATCTGACCAAGTTTTATAGTTCGAATATTTTCTTCATAAATGTGGCAATGTCGCCATCGCTTAATATCTGCTGCGTAATTTAGGTATCGGTACCTCTACATTTTCCCTATTCCCTATCAATCGCTAAATATAAAATCTAAATATTCATTTCTTGTAAAAAAACACACTTACGATCAATATATATATATATATCATCATCATCATCATTGTCAACCATTATCAATCCACTGCTGGACGAAGGTCTCCCCAAGTTTCCTCCACAACGGTCTGTCTTGTGCCAGTCTCCTCCATGTCACCCCTGCATACTTTCGAATTTCATCCACCCATCTCCCATGTGGTCTTCTTCTGGGTCTTTTCCTTTCCCTTGGAATCCAATCTAAAATTTAGGCTGTCCATCGATGATCTGTCCTTCTGGCAGTATGTCCAGCCCATTGCCATTTCAGGGATTTAACTCTGATCATGATGTCTTCCACTCTTGTCATTTTTCGGATCCACGAGTTCCTCTTCTTATCCCTCCTGGTTACACCAAGCATGCACCTCTCCATGCTACTTTGAGTTGTCTGCAGCCTTTGTATGTCTCTTTTAGTTAAGGTCCACGTCTCTGCACCATACGTAAGCACTGGAAGGATGCATTGATCAAACACTTTTCTTTTAAGACATAATGGCATATTGCTCTTGAAAATTATGCTGTTTCTTCCAAAAAGCTCTCCAGGCAAGTTTTGTACGCCGATTAATTTCTTCATCAATGTGACCCTCACTTGATATCTGCTGTCCAAGATAAACGTACGTGTCTGTTATCTCCAGCTTTTCTCCATCAATCGATAAATCTTCATTTCTTGTAAAAGCATTGAACATCACTTTTGTCTTCTGAAAGTTCATTTTTAATCCCACTTCTTTACTCTTGTCAGCAAGTTCCTGGATCATACTCTGCAGCTCTGATGGGGTAGTTGCAAAAATGACTACGTCATCAGCAAAGCGAAGGTGGGTTAGATAATCTCCATTAATCTTTATTCCCTTGTTTTCCCAGCTCAGCGACTGAAAAACACCCTCCAATGTGGCATTAAAGAGCTTCGGAGATATGGTGTCCCTTGTCTCACTCCCTTTCCAATTTTTACGTGTGTTGTATTTTCAAACAGCCTAATCTTTGCACTTGCATTTTCATAGATGTTATTAATAATATTAATGTATGCATCTTCAATACCGCAGGTTTTCAGAGCCATTGTAACTGCTGATGGTTTCACCGAATCAAAGGCTTTTTCATAATCGATAAAAGCCATGCACAATGGAAGTTCATATTCCCTCGCTCTTTCAATTAGTTCTCTCAGCACGTGGATATGATCTATTGTGCTGTAGCCACTCCTGAATCCAGCTTGTTCTCTCGGTTGAGCCATGTCCAGTGTTACCTTCAAGCGGTGTGAAAGAACTTTAGTGAAGATTTTATAAACTACTGATAGGAGGCTGATAGGTCTGTAGTTTCCGAGATCCTCAATGTCACCTTTCTTATGTAGCAGGATCATTGTAGCGGTGTTCCAATCCTCAGGAATCTTTCCTTCATTAAGGCATCGAGTGAAAATTTGGGCGAGTACTGTTTCGATTTCTCCACTTGCTTCTTGTATGATGTCTACAGTAATTCCATCTTCTCCTGGAGCTTTTCCTCGCTTCATGTTCTTGATTGCATGTGCAACTTCTGCTGGAAGGACTGGAGGAACTCTGGTACTGGTATCTTTCATGATGTCAGGAGTGCATATATCATCCCTTTCATATAATTTGGAGTAGAAATCTTTCACTCTTGTCAAAATTTCGCCTCTATTTCTTGTTACAGAACCATCTTCTTTTCTCAGTGCCATAATCTGTTTTCTTCCCTTACTGAGATGTCCCTTTGCTATCTTTAGGCTTTGGTTGTTTTCAATTGCTTTCCTCACTAGTTCACAGTTGAATTTCCTTACGTCTTCAGTGATACTTTTTCTTACTGTCTTGCATAGCTCTATATATTCCACTTTGGAAGTCACATCTTCTTTAGTTGTTCTCATCTCTCTTCTTTTTTGCATCAACATTTTGGTTTTTCCTGATAATTTGTTCACATGCAACTTGTTCTTAGACCCAGCCAATTTTGTTGCTGTTTCCATAAGAGCTTTGGTTACTTTTCTGTTAACTTCAGAGATGTCCACTTCTTCCGATGTTAGGCCTTCTAAAGCAGAGAACCTGTTCTTCAGTTCTAACTTGAAGGTATTATGGTGTTTTTTAAGGTTGGTTATGTCAATAGATTTTGTTTGTCTTATGAGCTTGCCACGTTCAAGTTTAGTGTTGAGGTGCATCTTACATCTCACGCAATCTATGGTCACTACCTGTGTTGAACTTGTTTAGCACACTGCAGTCTTCTATGACGAATTTTTTGTTACACATAATAAAATCAATTTCACTTGTCGTCCCATTTGGATGTCTCCATGTCCATTTCCTGTGTGGCTTTTTCTTGAAAAAGGAGTTCAAGATGAAAAACCCTTCTGCCTCTGCAAACTCAACGAGAGTATTTCCACGCTGGTTTCTGTTGCCATGACCGAATTTACCTACTGAAGTTTCATTCTGTTGCCGTTGCCCTATTTTTGCATTGAAATCTCCCATAATTATTTTCAAGTGCTGCTTACCTTTATTATTTAGATGACAAATTTCCTCATAAAATTCTTCAATTTCTTCTTCAGGATGACTTGTGGTGGGTGCATAAGTTTGAATAATCTGAGCCTGGTATCTTTTCGAGAGTTGGATAACAAGTCGTGCAGCTCTGTCAGAGGAACTTTCAACTTCTACAACTTTATCCTTCAGTTTCTTGTTTATTATAAATCCAACACCACTAGTTCTGCCAGTATCTGTCCCACGATAGTAGAAGAGATGTCCACTTTTCAGTTCGATGAGATCTTCTCCTTTTCTCCTTACTTCACTTAGCCCCACGATGTCCCACTTGATCCTTTGCAGTTCCTCTTCCAATTCAAGAAGCCTTGAATCAGAAGATAGAGAGCGTCCATTGTAAGTAGCCAAGGTCAGCATCAGATGGCAGCCTAGTCCGGTTCTCCGGGGATTCTTAGCACCCTCTGCCTTCATGTCGCACTGGCCGCTGCCTTGACCAGGTACATTCCAGCTGCCGGAGACTGAGGGCCAAGATTTAAGTTGTGGAATCATTTTGGGAGGGTTTGGCCATAACTCACCACGCTGGCCAAGCGGGTTGGTGAGTGTGGGATAGAATTTCCTCTAATCCCGATGGTATAGTTATACCGCTATGGGCGGTCGTCAGAGCCCCTTTAGTGGGAACAGGATGCACCACGAGAAGGCGGGGTTGACATTTGTCAAGGAGAGGCTGTGATGTTACGCATCACCTGACCTTACATCCCATATATATATATATATATATATATATATTTTGCTTAGGTATCTTTATAGTATATATATATATATATATATGGGATGTAAGGTCAGGTGATGCGTAACATCACAGCCTCTCCTTGACAAATGTCAACCCCGCCTTCTCGTGGTGCATCCTGTTCCCACTAAAGGGGCTCTGACGACCACCAATAGCGGTATAACTATACCATCGGGATTAGAGGAAATACTATCCCACACTCACCAACCCGCTTGGCCAGCGTGGTGAGTTATGGCCAAACCCCTCCAAAATGACTCCGCAACTTAAATCTTGGCCCTCAGTCTCCGACAGCTGGAATGTACCTGGATAAGCCAGCGGCCAGTGCGACATGAAGGCAGAGGGTGCTAAGAATCCCCGGAGGACTGGACTAGGCTGCCATCGGATGCTGACCTTGGCTACGTATAATGGATGCTCCCTATCTTCTGATTCAAGGCTTCTTGAATTGGAAGAGGAACTACAAAGGATCAAGTGGGACATCGTCGGGCTAAGTGAGGCAAGGAGAAAAGGAGAAGAGCTCATTGAACTGAAAAGTGGACATCTCTTCTACTGTCGTGGGACAGATACTGGCAGAACTAGTGGTGTTGGATTTATAATAAACAAGAAACTGAAGGACAAAGTTGTAGAAGTTGAAAATTCCTCTGACAGAGCTGCACGACTCGTTATCCAACTCTCGAGAAGATACCAGGCTCAGATTATTCAAACTTATGCACCCACCACAAGTCATCCTGAAGAAGAAATTGAAGGGTTTTATGAGGAAATTCGTCATCTAAATAATAAAGGTAAGCAGCACTTGAGGATAATTATGGGCGATTTCAATGCAAAAATAGGACAACGGCAACAGAATGAAACTTCAGTAGGTAAATTCGGTCACGGCAACAGAAACCAGCGTGGAAATTCTTTCGTTGAGTTTGCAGAGGCAGAAGGGTTTTTCATCTTGAACTGTTTTTTCAAAAAAGCCACACAGGAAATGGACATGGAGACATCCAAATGGGGCGACAAGTGAAATTGATTTTATTATGTGTAGCAAAGAATTCGTCATAGAAGACTGCATTGTGCTAAAAAGTTTAATACAGGTAGTGACCATAGATTGGTGAGATGTAAGATGCACCGCAACACTAAACTCGAACGTGGCAAGCTCATAAGATAAACAAAATGTATTGACATAACCAACCTTAAAAAACACCATAATACCTTCAAGTTGGAACTGAAGAACAGATTCCCTGCTTTGGAAGGCCTAACATCGGAAGACGTGTATATTTCTAAAGTTAACAGAAAAGTAACCAAAGCTCTTATGGTAACAGCAACAAAATTAGCTGGGTCTAAAAACAAGTTGCATGTGAACAAATTATCAGGAAAAACCAAAATGTTGATGCAAAAAAGAAGAGAGATGAGGACAAGTAAAGAAGATGTGACTTCCAAAGTGGAATATATAGAGCTATGCAAGACAGTACGAAAAAGTATCACTGAAGACATAAGGAAATTCAACTGTGAACTAGTGAGGAATGCAATTGAAAACAACCAAAGCCTAGAGATAGCAAAGGGACATCTCAGTTAGGGAAGAAAACAGATTATGGCACTGAGAAGAGAAGATGGTTCTGTTACAAGAAATAGAGGCGAAATTTTGACAAGAGTGAAAGATTTCTACTCCAAATTATATGAAAGGAATGATACATGTACTCCAGACATCATGGCAGGTGCCAGTACCAGAGTTCTTGCAGTCCTCCTAGCAGAAATTGAACATGCAATCAAGAACATAAAGCGGGGAAAAGCTCCAGGAGAAGATGGAATTACTGTAGACATCATACAAGAAGCAAGTGGAGAAATAGAAACAGTACTCGCCCAAATTTTCACTCGTTGCCTTAATGAAGGGAAGATTCCTGAGGATTGGAACAACGCTAGAATGATCCTGCTACATAAAAAAGGTGATATTGAGGATCTCGGGAACTACAGACCTATCAGCTTCCTATCACTGGTTTATAAAATGTTCACTAAAGTTCTTTCACACCGTTTGAAGGTAACACTGGACATGGCTCAACCGAAAGAACAAGCTGGATTCAGGAGTGGCTACAGCACAATAGATCATATCCACGTACTGAGAAAACTAATTGAAAGTGCGAGGGAATATGAACTTCCATTGTGCATGGCTTTTATCGATTATGAAAAGGCCTTTGATTCGTTGAAACCATCAGCAGTTACAAAGGCTCTGAAATCCTGCGGTATTGAAGATGCATACATTAATATTATTAATAACATCTATGAAAATGCAAGTGCAAAGATTCGGCTGTTTGAAAATACAACACACATAAAAATTGGAAAGGGGTGAGACAAGGTGACACCATATCTCCGAAGCTCTTTAATGCCACTTTGGGAAATGTCTTTCAATCACTGATCTGAGAAAACAAAGGGATAAAGATTAATGGGGATTATCTAACCCACCTTCGTTTTGCTGATGACGTAGTCATTTTTGCAGCTACCCCATCAGAGCTGCAGAGTATGATCCAGGAACTTCCTGACAAGAGTAAAGAAGTGGGACTAAAAATGAACTTTCAGAAGACAAAAGTTATGTACAATGCTTTTACAAGAAATGAAGAATTATTGATTGATGGAGAAAAGCTGGAGATAACAGACACGTACGTTTATCTGGGACAGCAGATATCAAATGAGGGTCACATTTATAAAGAAATTAATCGGCGTACAAAACTTGCCTGGAGAGCTTTTGGAAGAAACAGCATAATTTTCAAGAGCAATATGCCATTATGTGTTAAAAGAAAAGTGTTTGATCAATGCATCCTTCCAGTGCTTACGTATGGTGCAGAGACGTGGACCTTAACTAAAGGAGACATACAAAGGCTGCAGACAACTCAAAGTAGCATGGAGAGGTGCATGCTTGGTGTATCCAGGAGAGACAACAAGAGGAACTCGTGGATACGAAAAATGACAAGAGTGGAAGACATCATGATGAGAGTTAAATCCCTGAAATGGCAATGGGCTGGACATACTGCCAGAAGGACAGACCATCGATGGACAGCCGAAATTTTAGATTGGATTCCAAGGGACAAGAAAAGACCCAGAAGAAGACCACATGGGGGATGGGTGGATGAAATTCGAAAGCATGCGGAAGTGACATGGAGGAGACTGGCACAAAACAGACCGTTGTGGAGGAAACTTGGGGATACCTTCGTCCAGCAGTGGATTGATAATGGTTGATGATGATATATATATAACTGAAATCACCTTAATACTGAAAGTTGGAATGATAGACCCGGAGAAACTAAAAGAAGAGAACTATTTTATACAACAAAAATTTTATATATACACTGAAGAGCAATTAAATTAGAGAGAGCTGGCGTTACGCAAATGTGGCGCTGTGGGCGGCCATGTAAACGGAAACGACATGACGTATGCAGCAATCCGACAACATAAGGAGTGATGCGACGGCAATCAGTATGAGTCGGACGCAGTAAGGGTACGACGAAGGATCTAAGCGCATTTGATCGTAGGCAAATTGTCGGGGCCCGACGAATGGGTCACTCCATCTCGGAAGTCGTGCAGGCACTGGGATTTTCACGAGCCACTGTGTCACGGGTGCACCGTGAGTACATCGAATCCGGTAAAACCATCCTTGCAAGGGCTAACTGCCGTGGACAACACGGTGGATGAACAGGGTCATCGTCGGCTAGCTCGCATTGTAACAGAGGATAGACCAGCCACAGTGCAAGAAATCACTCGGAAATTTAACGCTGGTGCACAAAAACGTGTAAGCAGCCACACCATCTAGAACCATCTCCTCGCTATGGGATACAGAAGCCATCGTCCCACGAGGATACCGCTGCTGACCGCACATCACAAGGTGCAAAGATTAGCATGGGCGCGGGAACATCGCCACTGGATCCTAGACATGTGGAAAAATTTTGCCTGGACTGATGAGTCCAGATTCACGTTGGTACATGCGGATGGCAGGATACGAGTACGCCGCAAACCACATGAAGCGATGGATCCTTCTTGCCAGCAGGGTACTCTTCAAGCTGGTGGAGGTGACATTCTCGTCTGGGGACTGTTTACGTGGACTGTAATGGGACCCCTGGTACGTGTGACATCGTCCCTCACAGGTCAACGTCACCGGGATATCCTGGACGACCATTTGCTCCCGTTTGTGCGTCTTCAACATTCTACTGGGGACCTCATCCTGCAACAAGACAATGCACCGTGCCATCGCTCCCGAATTGTATCCGAATGGTTGGATGAACACTCCACCGACGTGACCTCGCTTCCTCGGCCTGCTAGGTCACCTGACCTCAATCCCATCGATCACATCTGGGATGCCATCGAGAGAAATGTTCGAGGCTCTGACTCCCTCCATCAAATCTTCGTGAACTGTGGGAGCTTGTTTAGGGGTCGTGGATCCGTATGGATTCCTAACGCTTCCGGTGTCTTGCCGAGTCCATGCAGAGACGAATCGCCGCCGTCATCAGGGCTAAAGATGGTGCTACACGTTACTAGACAGGTGTCTCTAACTCAATTGCTCTTCAGTGTATAAAATCGGCGTATAAAACTTGGCTGGAGAGCTTTTAGAAGAAACGGTACAATTTTCAAGAGCAATATACCTTTATGTCTTAAAAGAAAAATGTTTAATCAGTGCATCCTTCCAGTTCTTACGTATGGAGCAGAGACATTGACATACAACTGAAAGAAGCCTGGAGAGATGCATACTTGGTGTGACCAGGAAAGTTAAGAAGAGGAACTCGTGAATAAGGAAAATGACAAGAGTGGAAGACATCATCATGAGAGTAAAATCCCTGAAATGGCAATAAGCTGGACATGTTGCCATAAGAACGGACCACAGATGGACAAGTGAAATTTTAGACTGGATTCCAAGGGACAGAAAATGACCCAGAAGAAGACCACACGGGTGATGGATGAAATTCGAAAGCATGCCGGAGTAACATGGAGGAGAGTGGCTCAAGACAGTCAGTTGTGGAAGAAACTTATATATATATATAACCGAAGTTTTAGATTGGATTCCGAGAGACAGGAAAAGACACAGAAAAAGAACCCATGGGAAATGGAGGGATGAAATTCGAAAGTATGCTGGAGTGACATGGAGGAGAAGGCTCAAGACATACAATTGTAAAAGAAACGTGGGGAGACCTTCATCCAGCAGTTGACAATGATGATGATATAGCTTATGTAAAAAAAGAAACTTTGTATGTTTATTTGAGGTAATCTCGAAAACTACTGAACCGATTTGGATAATTTTTTCACCGTTGGGAAGCTTATTTATTTCCGGTAGACATAGACTACTTCGTTTATTTTTATTATTTTTGGCTGTACTGCCGAATCAGAACGCTTTCAAGTATAGTTCCTGATTTCCCGTGCATCGTTCCACTTTGTTTACACATGATGCCCAACGTCAAAGAAAGTACTTCACGACAGTGTACGGATTTTTTTTTTTTTACTAATCTCGAAAACTACTGAACCGATTTGGATAATTCTTTCACTGTTGGGAAGCTTACTTCTTTACCGTGGACATAGGCTATTTCGTTTATTTTTTATTCTGTAACTTTGCCAGTAATTGTGAAAGGAACACGAGCAGACATTGTTAAGGCGTGTTTAAAATCCTCGCCAATGTGGAATAATATTGAAAAATATTAGAGCTCATTTAGGAGGTGGAGATATCCAATTTTCTACTCTGTTACTACGTGTCGGTGATAGCAAAGCACCTAAACAGAACAGTTTGGTTCCAGTACATAGTAACCTGGGAAGCACTGTAAGATCTATTAATGAATTAGTTGACAAAACTTATCCTAATGTAAGAAATTTGTTCCAAAGAAATTACAACTGGATGTGTGAACGAGCTATCGTGTCTCCAAGGAATGCATCCGTTGATGAAATAAACGATGTTATTTTGCAAAAATTGCCCGGCAAATACAGAATTTACACATCTATCGATACTTCCCTGAACTTGGAAACAGTGCATTACCCACATGATTTTTTAAACTCTTTAAATCCCTTAGGATTTCCACCGCATTGTCTTAAATTGAAAGCTGGCATTCCTATAATATTGTTACGAAACCTGAATCATCCAAACCCGTGCAATGGTACAAGATTACAGGTTATAACGAAGTAAATTTCTCCGTCATTCTTGCCCACACCGGGGCTCGAACCCGAGTCCACTTATTCCGGAATAAGTCACTCTGCCAATTGAGGTATGCAGACGTTTGTTCTGACTGCTATCTGCCTTTATGTCGTGTGCGTCCTGCTGGCAGGTACGTCACATCTCCTCCCCCGAAAGAGGGCCGGGGGCATGGCCCACGGGTCAGCCGTGACCATGAATCGTTGCAGGCAGCCATCCGCTGTAGAACGTGCACTCGAGAACTCCCAGTCAATCTAGTGTGTGGAATGCAACATCACACATTTTTATTTTTCGAAGCGCTGGAGAAGGGATTCTCTTATTTTCCCTATCTCGCGGTGTGGAAAGAACATTACACCAATGTGAGATGTTGAACGGCCGGGTCATCCGGAAAGTTCGGGGGCCATTATAACGAAGTAAATTTCTCCGTCATTTTTGTCCACGCCGGGCTCGAACCCGAGTCCACTTATTCCGGAATAAGTCACTGTACCAATTGAGCTACGCGGACGTTTGTTCTGACTGCTAACTGCCTTTATGTCGTGTGCGTCCTGCTGGCAGGTACGTCACAAGGTCAAAGCGCAGCATAATAATATTATTGAAGCCATTATACTAAATGGGCCAGCAGCTGGATAAATGGCACATATACCCAGGATCCCGATGATTCCGACGGACTTGCCTTTCACGTTCAAAAGATTACAATTTCCTATTAAACTATTATTCGCTAAAACGATCAATAAATCAAAAGACCAAACTTACAAACATGTGGGATTGGATTTGCGTCAAGAAAGTTTCTCGCACGGACAGTTATACGTCTGCTTATCGAGAATCGGCAGTTCAGACAATCAATTTATTTTGATAACGGCTGGAAACGAGGCAAATAATGTTTTATATACAGAGGCATTATGAATTATTTTCAAAAAATAAAATAAAATTTATGTATTTAAATTTATGTAAAAATAAATTACAATTTTACTTCACGTGAAAAACTAACTGCCGACCATTTAATCTTTCGGTCAATTTTCTCCATAGGTTGCTGGGTGCTATGAAACAGTTCTTATGGATGGATATGATTACACGTGTTATCATAATTCTGTTTTTCAGTGATATCTTCCACGTGATTGAAGCCGTGGGCACAGCTAGTATATTATACATGAAGGAGGATGACTCTGACAGTTGTACAGAAAAAATGAAAAAAGGTATATTGAATATAGAACGTCCACTTTCTAAATCACATCGGGTTTCACAAATCACGCAAAAAATAACAAGCACAATAAAGAAGAGAATTTCATCTACCGTTAATCCAGTAATGTTAATTGGAGCATCCCGTAAACCAGTAATGGTAACTAGCGAAAAAAAAAATCAATATTCGCTCTTAAGGCTGTTTGTTCTGTGACAATCAAAGGTGGAGCTGCAGCTGAAAATGTGTAATTTCTTTATACTACATATTTAATTAGGTTTATCTTATATTTCTGCGTCAATATGTCAAGACTAAGAATTTATACACCATAATTCGAATTTTCACAGGTTTCGATGAATTAGACATTTCAAAAGAGTGAACTTAGATGATGGACGGAAAAGTCCCCCACAGGAAAATTATCCCCCTCAGGAAAAGTACCCCACATTGGAAAATTTCCCCATAGGACCCCCCCGTAAGGAAAGACCCCCCCCCCTATTCTTCAGTCAGGGACCGTGCACAAATTGTAGTTTACACAAAATATCGAATGTGGGGGAGATTTCCGTGGTTACCATTTCCATTTTCACGCTGTTTAAAACGAGATGCAGCCGTACAAGTAGCACGAATATGTGGGGGAAATTTCCGTAGTCGGCATTTTTTATGCCATCGTGCTTCATGTTCATAACGTTTACGTAAAATCTCAAATTTTTAATATTGCGATATTACTCAGAAATAAAATATTATTAGGCCTAACGTCTAGGCCCTTCTAAAAGTTTTCATTCCGTCATTCCCATATTCCTAAAATTTACAGAACAAGTAATGTCAATAATATTGCGCTTCTACTTATGCACTATACATTGACTAATAGACAGTAGGCCTAGGGTTTTTCAACACTTTTCTTCGCATATGCGATATTCGTAAAGTTTACAGAAAAGTTAAGTTAATAGCTTTGCGCTTTTATTTAAGCATTCAATATTAATTACTAGGCCTTAGGCCTACAGCCAATGAATTAATAATTAGTGCTTAAGTGAAAGTGCAATACGATTAACTTCAGTTCATGCATAAACGTTATGAATATGACATCGGTAGAAAAAAAAACTGTCAAAAGGGCCTAGTAATTAATATTGAATGCCTAAGTAAACGCGCAAAGCTATTAACTTGACTTTTTTGTAAACTTTACGAATATCACATAGGCGAAGAAAAAAAGTGTTGAAAAGGCCCAAAGTTAATGTATGGTGCATAAGTAGAAGCGCAATATTATTGACATTACTTGTTACGTAAATTTTAGGAATATGGGAATCAGTGGCGGCTCGTGATAAGCTGAGATGGGAGGGGGGGTCTGCATCTCAATTTTGTAGATATCACTTCGAATAAGCTAAGTTATATATATATATATACCTAAGAGCAGAGTCAAAGACTAAATTTAACACCTAACAAAATTTAAACTAAATTTGCAAAAAAAAAAAAAACTATCTGAAGATCATGACGCGCAACGCAGCAGTTATGAATATTCAGAACTCACACACTACCTTGGAAGTATAGACTGTAAAAAAATAAAAAAAATATTTAACAAGAACTAAAACAGTATAGAAACATTTCAAAGCCCGTCGAGAATGCCAAGCCTTGGCTTTATCAAGGCCCAGCAAAAACTCTGCATTTTCTCACTTCCACAAAGACCTAATTGGAAATGGGTTTCTGCAAAGCCATAGATGCAAGAATAAAGCCCACCAATTTTTTTTTAAATTAGCAAAACCTCCTCAGAGTTGTAGGTAGAATAATTTAGTCAAAGTTTTTGCATGCATCTATAACTTTCCTGGCCCAACCCACACTCGTCATCTGCTACAAAAACAGAATAACGATTACAAAATCACAAGTTGTGAGAGGGTCTGAATAAATCATTAGAATTGTTCAGTTAAAACACGTTGCTGAGCAACAAAGCCATCTGAGAGAGAATTTAAACTTTTTTTTTATTGAATTTTTAACGACCACCGTGAGCAACTCAATGGGCTATAAGCAGTCGCCCGTCCCTGATTTAGGGTCACTGGTTCCAGGGAAGGGAGAGAGCCAGTGCCTTAAGACGAACACAACATCCATGCCTCACCGGGATTCGAACCCGGACCTCGTTTGGACGAATGATCAGAGGCCATCGCTTAGACCACTGCGCCACCGGGGCGGCTAATTTAAACTTTAAGAACAGTACTAAAAGTACTACTAAATCTTATTCTTTGTGGTGAACAAAAGTTTTACCTAAAATGCCATGAAATAAGAAACAACAGATTAAAAATTTTAACAGAGTTAGTAGAGTGAACAGGATTTTTGTAACCACAACTTCCGTAAAAAACGGACAACACAAGAACAAAAAAGTAATAAAAGTTTAAAATGTTGATTTGGAAAAATTATATGAAGTTAACAATTAGTTGCAATATATACAAAATATTCCAGGAGTGCTTTAAGTGTATAATAATGTAGCTTCTATGTTCCTACCAACAATACAAAAGCATCGTTGACAACAAGTACAATAAAACGTCTTAACTACTCAAACAAATTGGTCAAAAAACGCGCATAATTTCCAAATTAAGTGAAAGAGAAAGCTCAAAAAGTTAGTAAAGCTTCCTGCTCCAAAATGCCTAATGAGAAAAATAAAAAATTTCCTTTTTGAAAGTTCACTATAAAGCTAAGAAAGAAAAAAATTACAGGAACAAAGATTAGAGCTTACCTACATCTCCCCTCTCCATTCAAGAGTCCCTAAAAATGGCCGACCACCCTTCTCGCCGCTTTCTTAGAAGCAGGGGAGTGGTGGGGCAGGTGTAAAGACTCCTCCTCAGAATAAGACGCTTTCCGTTAAATTTCTACCAAGAGAATTACACAACTAAGAATGAAGTCCTGTTTGTTCAGATAGAGTATAATAACTCTCCAGAATACATGAAAAATATGATCAAATACTTGTAGTGTATTTAACAATCTTTATATGTATTTAATTACCTTAGTGGATTTCCACAGACACTACAAGAACCTATTTAAAAAAAAACGTAAATTTTACTATTTTTAGTTTAGTTATTCTGGTGAGAGAATATCTAGTTTTCTTTTTATTTATTTTTATTTTATTTTTTAAGAAACAAATTTTAAACTTTTTTTGTGTGATCTTTTTTTGCATTATTTTATTTTTTTATTTTTAATAGGACTGCATCCTCTAGACCAACTTCCATGAAGGCTTTCATTGGCCAGAATCATTTTATTAACTGTGCAGAAATTAAAACAAATCTTCTAACCTAGCTCTATTATTCAGAACTATTTTCCTTAATATTCTTTTTATGAATGTAGCAGGAATCTCGTTTTCCAGAAAACTGTTTAATAAGATTCTAATGTGTTCATTGAAATCCAAATTGTTGCTGCAAATTCTTGAAATTCTAAGTTCCTGAGAAATTAGTACATTCTCAATTACTTTGGTCGAGATGTTATTGTTCCAGTGCAGATATTTTATTACCTTGAAAGAAAAATTAACTCTATTATCAAAAAGGCTGATGGACGGGATACCTCTGTTAAGTTTGATGCTTAAGTCTAGGAAATCCAGTTCCTGATTATTGTGGTTGGTTTTACATAAGTTAAGAGAGCTAGGATAGATATTTGCAAAATCACTTTCTATAACTTCTGAATTATTTATACAAAGCAAATCGTCAATATATCTATAAGTGTATAAGTAGTTATCTGAGCACGATGAGTTATATTTAATGAACTTATATTCCTTAAAGAACAGGAATAGATTTGCCACACTTATGGAGTGAGATACTCCCATAGGGATCCCGTTTACTTGCTTATAGAGAGTATTATTATATAAAATATGGTTATTGTTTGTGCAACAATTGAGATAAGAGTTCCAAGCACCTACATTAACAAATTGGTTATGCCTAAATTCTACATACAGTTCTTTAAAGGTAGTGATGATATCTGAAAGTGGCAGATTAGCAGGGGCGGTTCCTCATTAGGGGCCAGAGGGCGGCGGGCCTCACCTAAAAATTTCTATTTCTAGAATTTTTTTTTTTTTTTGCCCTGATTCTTATTCTTCCTCTTAACTTCTTAACTACATGGTGATAAACCTTTCCCTTCAAAAACCATTATCTAAGGGAAAAGTTTCCTTCAAAAACGAAAAGCTATGAGGAAAGAGATCACTTTTTAGTAGAAGTTCAATCTATACATGCATACACCTGAACACCAAATTACGTGGGAAATAGGCAATGTATATTAGGACAAAGTCCTCTATAATACTGTTACACACGTAGTATATGAGTTTCGAATAGACAAGTTGAATTCAATGATAATGGAATATTTATAGTTGAAATTAAGAATATTTATTTATGTACAGTATTTACATGTTGAATCCTCACATAGATTATATTTAGTGAGACATAAAAACAGCAATGAAGCAAATGGAGCAACACGTATTGCGCTCACCTTACTCCGGTTTCAATCCTTCTAGCTTGCAATCGATCATGCTTCTTGTCTGGTGTTGTACCACGTAATTAAAGATATTCCACGTTCAAACTTCAACACAAATACGAACATCAGCACAATTCTACAAGAAGGGGTGATGAGTTAAAATAATTTTGAGATCACTGTCAAGACTAGATTGCGTTGACGCAGCCAGAATTTTAGCAGTTGAAACATTTCGCTGTTCTATGCCAAGCTGCTATGAAGTATCAAAATTAAAAGATTTAAAAACTTTAAAAAATTTAAAAAAGTCAACAAGTCCTTCCTCGATCGTCCGAACATGTTTCTGGCAATACTGTGCCCATCTTCAGCGGTCGGTTGTATGAGACATCCGTATGCTTTTATTGTGCTGATTACCTCCTTGTCACCAGTCGACTCATCGCTCATTGGTCCTGTATCCGTGCGTAGGTTAATCATGCGATTTACAACTTTTTGCTATTGTTGCACCATCTGGTGTTCTTTCCTGTAATTTCATTGTTAATCGTTGTTGGATGAGATATTTTCAACAAATTTAGTTTTTATATACTTTTCTTCAGTTTCTTTTTCTTTTGTTATTATGCATCGCCAGGCAAACGGCATTTCAAGTGGTGCTTGTTCATTGCAATTAAATCCTCTAGTTTTTTCTATCACAAAGGACTCAGAATACAATATCTTTTTATGTGTGTTATGTGTAGTATATATTTTTGCATTTTCCCACACGGGGATAGAATTATTATTGATGCAATATGTAATAAGAGATGTTCGTTGCTCACCCTTTTTCCAATTTCTCTTGTGTTCTTCCATTCTTGTTCACGTTCAGAGTGTGAGGTTATTGGGGCCAACTTGATCAGGCCCCAGTAACATCACTACGCAAGCGAAGAGGAAACGATTTCCTCCCCGTCTCATTCACAAAGAATATCTAACTGATAAGAAGGTAAGGCTCAGCGAGACGTAACTAGCGCCACTATATTATGCGGCAAAGAATTACTACACAGAAGCCAACATTACAGGCTGATGCCGCAGGATGCCGAGCAGACTGAGTTAGACTGAGCATGCGTGTTTGTGTTCAAAGAATATAAACGCTTGTTTGTGTTGGCGTTTTGTTCAAAGGTTTTGTTGTTCTCATCTAGATCTGCGTTTATATTACAGCCATGAAATACACCCACTCCATTCCGATGAATAACAATTCATGGAATGGAGTGGATGAATAACAAGAACAAATTTGAAACCGTTTGAAACAAATATCCTGGAAAACCATTAAAACAACGTTTGCTGAAAAAAAAAGCTATCGTTACGTTGAAAAAATTAATTTATCAATTATATGAAACTGACTTTTATGAAAAATACCTCGTAATATTGTAAAATGAAAGAGGGAAGCATTCGATTACACAATGCATACCAAACAGACAGCTTTAAGCATGCACTCAATCGTGGCGAGTTAGTCCGGTCGGTAGAGAGCTCAGCTATCACGCCAGCGGCCCAGGTTCGAACCTACTCAGATACGAACGGATGTTTTTCCGATCTGTTGAGAAAATTTCTCCAGCGCAGTGCGTTAAATTTACAAACTTCGGAAGGGTAGAAAAAAATTGTAGCTTTGGGAAACTGCGGTTGTCTTTGTTTTTTTTTTTTATTATTATTATGGCTGCTACTGGGAAACCAGCCTCAGCATTTTTGACATTTAAGGTATATTGTAAATATGAAATTCATGCCAAGCAACCTGGTATTACTACGGTGCTTAAAGTGAGAATAAAACTGCTAAAATTTCCTTAAAATAATATTAATTGCTAATGTATATATTTGTTTCACCAAAAGAAGGGACAGGAGGGATACTCAGAAAAGAACAACAAAAAAAAAATGCTTTAGTAGACCCAATGAGACCGAAGGAAACAGTCGCAGATCAAAGCTTAGCTTCCTTTCCGTGAAATAGGCTTCCCGTCCCGTGTCTCCTACGCTTTTTGCGCCTGAATGTTAACTTTCCCGCAGAGCATCTGCTGCCGCATTACATGGTGGCGCTGCTGTCGCCTGTTTTACATTATCTCTACGAGAGTTGAGCTTCTTCACGCGAAGCGTTTATATTCTTTGTCATTCAGTATGAAGACCTACATACAACACTGTCTTAAACCGCGTGTGCAAAAAGCTTGGGGCCAGATCTACCTGGTCCTACGCTAATTTGATTGGCCGGGAGTGTATCCATTTCCTTAACGCCGTGGGTTGACAGAGAACCTTACCCCGACCAAGCTCAAAGGTGGTGGAAGTGTTTTAAATGTCGTAGCAAAGTTCAGTTAGTTGTTTTTACTGTTGGCGTGTCTCTCTCAGTGATGTGTTGTTCCTTCGTGTCGTGACTTTTTTGCTTGTTAATATCTCCGTTCTTTGCTTTAAATCTGGAAGAAAAGCTTCACTTAAAAAACCTAGTGCTTATCACCCCAAGAATGTTTAGTTTGAGCTTCACTTAAAAAAAAAACAGTGCTCATCAGCCCACGAATTTGAGTCGAAAAGCTTCACTTAAAAAAACTCTGTGCTTATCAGCCCAAGAATCTTAGTTTCCAAGAGTATGAAGTTTACAAACGCTTTGCAGAACTAATTTCAGTTTTAACTAAGAAGATTTTCTATGTTAAAACTAAATAAATAAATGAGAAAACATGTAAGTATAATTTGCACATGAGTACATATATGTTTTTAGGTTTCACAAGTTCTTTAAGAAAAAGGTTAAACCTTTCAAATAATGCAAATGGTAGTATGGTACTCATTCTATATGGGACGAAATTCATGAAACGTTCCCTCCCTGCATATATTTGGAGTTATTATTTTTTCACTACATTTTTTTATCGTGTGATTATTCCTCAATTGAGAAATCTGAAGAAACGCAAAGCACAACTAACATAAATTAGTGCTCATATGTTTTAAGGTAAAAAATTTATTTAAGGAGTTTTAACATTTTTCTGTTAATAGTTTTGCATTCTATTCTGAGGAAATTTTTTCGTGTGCAATACAATAGTTGACACATTGGTACCTTATTTGGGCATTATTGTGAGTCAAGGGGGTAGACAGAGGCAGACAGAGTAAAGGAATCTTAGGGGTGGGGGTGTGGTGGGGTCTGAATAGTTGGCCTAATAATGGCAGTTTTTTTTATTTCATTGTTTGACTTCGGCTACTGGCCCCACCTGTTTCAGTTGCCACGAGCCGCCACTGCAGATTAGTATAAAGGTTCTCGAAATCATAACTGTTAATATCCATGGGATTTAGGTTGAGTATAGTGGAAATTACTTAATAATTATTTTTGATTATCCAAAAATCTCTGTACTTCATATTAGTACTGTTACTAATGTGTTTCAAGATCCTCTTAAAGATTGCCTAAAAGGCTTGATCTATTTTCTTTTTATGACTCCTAACTCCACTAGCTTAGTACCTAAACTTTACCGGATCTTTATGAAACCTAACAGTTGCAAAAAGAAAGGGAAATTCAGGTTCATATCTCCTCATTTGTGGAATTTTAAGCTTCTTGAAGAAGGCCTTAAAACGATTTTCAAGCTGTTTGGTACAATAACTAACTGGCTCGTAGGTTGCTTTATTATTGAGTTCTAGATTTAACAATTCAAAATAGAATTTCTTGCAGATAATTGGAAAATTATTGCTAGCTTTTATCTGTAGTAGTAAAGATAAATTGATCTTGTAACTTAGAGAGTGCCCTTTTGGCTTCTCTAGAGAAAAAAAGATTTTTGTCAAAACATAAATCTAGACCTGCCAACTTATCAGAGAAGCTACTTATTACATTATATTTCCATTCAGCAAAGGCCTCAATTGGCTGATTGTATGCTAAACTTGTTTTAATAATGTATCTATTAACATCTTGAGTAAAAATCTCAAGAATGCGTTTTTTTGAGATATGGTGAGAAGTTCTGAATTTAGTACCATCTAACAAATTTCTGAGCTTGTCATTATCAACAAAGCTCAAGCTACCAGTGATAACATGTTTGTAAAGCCTATTATAGTGAACTGTGTGATTAAGTTCTTCACAAGAACAAGCTGCAACTACAGGTAAAATATGTGAGGAACCAAGTTTGTAGTTTTTAACCATAGACCCAATCAACAAAGCACACAGGCCCTGCGATGCATTCCCACCCAACGAGAGACTGCCATCAATGCAGTCCACAGGGAAGTTTTATTCAAAGGAAACGAACTGATGTGGGAATAGGCAGAGTTTCCCACATGAGTTGGTTTCAATACCCGTCAGGGCTGCAAGCAGCGCAGTCCGCCAACGTTCCTTGCGCTCCCAGTGGTGTTATGCAGAGAAAACTTCCAGTTGAGTTCAGAAAGCTTCTCTCTCTTGGTACGACATGAAAATAAAACTGCTTTGGGTAGGGGTGGGGAGGCTGCAGCCCCACAGTCCCATTGCAGGAGCCGCCTCTGATGGGAATGACGGAATGAAAGCTTTTAAAAGGGTCTAGACGTTAGACGTAATAATATTTCTGCCTGAGTAATATCGCAATATTGATTATTTGAAATGTTACGTAAACGTTATAACATGAGCAAGATGGAGTAAAAAATGCCGACCCTGGAAATTTCCCCCACCCCTACCGGCTACTTGTAAGACCGTTTTTTACTATAAATTGCGTAAAAGTCGAAATGCCGAACCCGGTAATTTCCCACTACCTGTCCAGAAAATTGCAAGACTGATTTTTACTATAAACCCACGGTAAAAGTTGAAATGACGACCCCGGAAATTTCTCCCACACATTTGTGCTCGTTGTACGGCTGCATCTTGTTTTAAATAGCGTGAAAACGGAAATGGTGACCCCGGAAATCTCCCCCACATTCGATATTTTGTGTAAACTAAAATTTGTGCACGGTCCCTGACTGAAAAAGGTGGGACTTTTCTTGTGGGGGAGTTTTCCCATGGGAAACTTTTTCAATGTGGGGGAGTTTTCCGATTACCATCTTCGATTTCATCATTACCCTAACAACGGCAAAATAAACATTCACATTTTTGACTAAACTAAAACATCAACATGAGCTAAAATTAGTGTCTTGATATAAAACACTTTCATGCTTGAATTATTGCCGAAAAACAGCAAAAAAGCAGAGTGCAACATACAAAAATAGTACAATTAATTGCATATTTCGATTGCAGACCCGTCGTACATTGCTAATAAAACGACATAAAAAGAAAGTAAGTTAAAATGTTAACTTGAAATAGCAGATTTGCTAGAATTACTACTTTAATTTTCATCAACAGAACCTTTACCTAGAATATAGCTGTAGCGTACTGCTTGGCCTATTATATTGTCTAAATGACATTTACACAAAATATGATACATTTCAGTTTTAAATCAAACCAGTGTGCTAGAACAAAATTATAATTTAAAATGCAAACGTGAAATTAAAACTATCGAATGGAAGTAGCGCTAGCTTGGACTTCGGAGTAGGCTAGATTAGAATAATGGTTTATTACTTACTTCACGGATACGACGGCATAGGTACTGTCAAGGTAATCCATAAAGTTCACTAACACTCATATAACACTGAATGTTTGTATGTCCGTTACACTGAATGAAATTTAACAAATATTGCAATTTGCAACATGGTTCGCAGCGCTCAGCGTAATTCTTTGCAATTTGCAACATTGTTCGCAGCGCTCAGCGTAATTCTTTGCAATTTGCATGCTACATAAGACGAATTCTTCTCGGTTTTCTAGTCGCATACAAAGTTATTACTTCTTCCAAATATTCTTCATCGGGATCTTCCTCGCATTCGATGCTAGGTAATGAAATAGACTTAACGGTCAGACAGCTAACAAGCATATAATGTTGCGAACTTTCTTCATTTAATCTGGCTCTCAGCTTTGTCAAAATTCTATTCATTGTACTAAATGTTCTTTCTACACTTGCCGTAGAAACAGGTATGCACAGTAAGGCCTCACAAAGACTTGTTAAACTACTATAGCCTACGTTTGCTGAAAAAAGTATCGCAATAGGCGAATCTTTAGCACCGTATCCTGAATCTTTGCTTTTCATCATTGACTTAACGAAAAAGTAAATGACTTTACATCAGCCATAGCTGATTCTGCATCAATCCCTGGAAAATATTTGCATAAACTTTGGACTTGTTTTTCGGAAATATTTAGAAAGTTTTCAAAATTTTCAAAATGTGACGCACCTTTTATAATGTTAATGGCTTTGTCATTAAATCTATTCGGGATTTCATCGTTGATGGATAATATGTATAGCTGCATGTGTCTAAAGGTTTGCTTGGAGTTTTCGTCTTCGGTTAAACACAATTTTCCACACAGTTCTAAAGGTTTCCTCATCAAGTCAGAGATATTCTTTCGAAGCTGACTCGTTTCATCATCAAATGCACTTGCTACGTCTTTTAAATGTTCTTTGGTGGATTCTATCAGCAGAATTAAAGATGAAAAGGGCACTTCCACTTTTTGCAGTTTCCTACTTAAATTGAATACAGCATTCAGTACTTCATCCATAACGATTAAGATAATAAAAAAAACTGTCATTTCTCATCTTCAGTAATATTCCTCCAGCTGCAGATGCAAGATCTTTTCCTTCTTTATGTATATTTTCACAAGTGAGCATGATTGCCGAGAAACTCCTTTTCACTGCATTTACGATTCTGTAGTGGCTCAACCACCGCACTTCTATACATTCAAGGACTTTCAGTATAGGATCGTTGATCACTGCTTGGATTTCATGGAGGATATTTTTCTTTCTTTGGGGATTAGCTGAAAAGCTTGTATATGTCCTTTAATGTGTGAAAAAATCTTTTAACTTTAGGATTTTTGCTGTGGCAACAAGCAAAAGTAATGACAAAATATGAGTTCGGCAGTGAATATAACGTATATCCCTGCCGGCTTTCTCAGATAATTTTTTCGGACACCCGCTGTATTACCTGAAAAATTTAATGCTCCATCAAAGCCAAAAGCAACAAGATCGTTGTAATTTAATTTTGCTTTTCTAATTTCATAATCAATAGCATTAGCTATAGTTTCAGACAAACCGTTTGGTATTTTAACCAAAGAAAAAATCTTTCCACGGGACAGTTGTTTTCAACGTGTCTTACACAAATATTGAGTTGCATTTCACTTTTTTTGAGAAGTACTTTCGTCTGCCATGAGAGAAAATTTTTTATTCGATATTTTTTTTATTTTGGAGCGAAGGACTTTACCAATATAATTCAATAACTCTGAAGCTGTATTTTTTGTGCAGTACGTAGATCGTTCACTTTGTGCTGCCTTCCAGTCTGCGAAATCCTGATTACATATTTTACAAGTTGGTTATTAATTAAAGGCTCATATTTAGTTGTGTGGGATATTTCTTGTTTTATCAAAAAATACAGGCCTCGACTTAGCACGCTAAGAGCTTCTCTGTTCTCTTTCTTTTGCTCTTCACTTTGACACAGTATTTGGTTGTTCACAGGATTTTTCAAAGCATTTAGTTTCAGTTTTTCCATTTCTGCACTGGCAATGTGTGCTGACGAATGTTGACATTTCTCCAGTTTTCCATCTTCCCCTAACGCTTTTTTATATGATGCAAATGGTACCGTTATGAATACTCCACCATTCTTTTGCAAAACATTTACATCATCCTTCATTAATTTTTCGCAAACTTTACAAAACGCTCCATCTCTGCTTTGGTCTTCATACAGCCATGTGTATTTCGTCTCCCAAGCCTTATTGTAGAAACGTCTTTCTTTTACTTTACCGGTACCAGGCAAAGCTATGTTAATGTCATCAGCTGAAATTTCAGTTAACATTGATGTAGATTCTTTGGTTGCTACTGGAATATTTTCCACTTCTTCACCCTTGGCATCATCTGTTCTCTGAATTTCAATAAAAGATGTGATAGATGATTGCGAAATTTTCTATTTGGCAGACATCGTATCCTTTACATAAATAAACCACAAAGTTTCTGTCAAGTTGCAAAAACATTTTTTTTATTGTTTTCTCCCATTTACTTTCATTTTCCTTTCGTACCTCAAAGCGTACTACTGACTGGTGAATGGTGACTGTTAATCCCCCCAATAATCTGTGCTTCAGACTCCATCCAATACACTGAATATCGACCAATGTAATCGTGTGAAAAGCTATTCATTAAACTTATACTACGCGCACCCCCGATGTGTGTGCCTTATCCAACATGTAAAAAGGTATATATAAAGTGCAGAATTTCGCTTTATCCCATCCTTACAGTGTCTTCCTTTCCTGTGCTATGTGACAGCGGAAATTTATAGCTTCCTCATGTTCATCGTTCGACGCGAAGAAAGAGACAATGTATTTTACTGCTAATCTGCTATTGCCCGCTGTGCCAGAGTGTGTGTGAGTTGCGGGAAAGGAGTGTCTAAGTCCGAATGAAAATATCCCCGTTTGTCCTCAGCTGCTCTCTTTGGGGAAAGGGGGACTGAACTGTGGTCAAGAGAGACGGTTGCTCCCTGTTGCACCTAAATGCAACCGTGATGTGATTACCGCTGATGCGCTAACTGAAAGTCTGAACTTGTAACATCCTTTAGCCTCGAAAGTGGGGGTGGGGGAGTGAAACTGCTGAGATGCAAAAATGTCCCCAAAGAGAAACTGATGTTGAATGCTGATAAATGGCTTCGCTTAACGAAATTTCTAACAAGATGCCTCGTGTCTACTTATTTTCACATCCTACATGTGTGCAAAGGAATAAAACCATTTAGATGTGAAGAGTGGGTAGGCAACCGAGTTAATGGTCAATACGTTAATGCTCAGCTTGCTTCCTGCTGGGGGGTGGGGGTGGGGTGGGGGGACGAGAGGAAGGATTTCTTAACTGTCGTTTCGATGGGCCATTACGGGGGAAAAAAGATGCATAGTTAAAACATCTTCCCTGACCTGGTCGCTGTCAGCTTCCTAACACCAGTTTTATATGTTGAAAAACAGAAAGTTTATCTTTTAATCTATATTTTGAGCAAAACAAATTATCACACTTGAAAAATTATTTTAAAATGTTATTGCCGCCCCGGTGGCGCAGTGGTCTAAGGCACTGGCCTCTGATCATTCACCCGTAAGGGGTCGGGTTCGAATCCCGGTGTGGCATGGATGTTGTGTTTGTCTTACGGCACTGGCTCTCTCCCTTCCCTGGAAACAGTGACCCTAAATTAGGGACGGGCGACTGCTTATAGCCCATTGAGTTGCTCACGGTGGTCGTTAAACCCCCAATAAAAAAAAAAAAAAATGTTATTCGAAAAATATTCGCATCAAAAGAAATTAAAATTAAACTTTCTTTTTTTTTTTTTTTTTTTGATTGGAGGTTTAACGACCACCGTGAGCAACTCAATGGGCTATAAGCAGTCGCCCGTCCCTAATTTAGGGTCACTGGTTCCAGGGAAGGGAGAGAGCCAGTGCCGTAAGACAAACACAACATCCATGCCTGACCGGGATTCGAACCCTGACCCCTTACTGACGAATGATCAGAGGCCAGCGCCTTAGACCACTGCGCCACCGGGGCGGCAAACTTTCTTTTTTCATTTTTTTTTTTCGTTGTAGCTTGTAGTGTGTTTTAATGAACATTTTGCAAGGTGACTTAAAAAGTCTTGGGGAGGGGGTAGCCTTCCCAGATGTATGCCTGGAAGAAACACTGGAAGGAAGACGCCCTTATTTATTACCGAGGGGCCAGTGCCCGGGGTCCGACGGCTTAACGTGCCCATCCGACGCACGGCGGATATTTAGTGGATCGAGCGTTCGTACCTGCTGGGATTGAACCTGAGGTCTTCTCCATGGCAGTCACGAACATTGCCCTCTGGGCAACTCGCGGCCCGCTCGACTGGCTTATGGAACTACCTCTACTATCTACTTAGCTTGGGCCCTGCCAACTCGCAATCTCCAAAGTAGCTCTGAACCAATCGCGTGGCGGAAATGGCTTTAAACGCAATTCCGTACATTCACTTGGGAAATACAGAGGGAAAGAACAATCACCGCCTAAGTTCTGGGATATCTGAGGAATTCGCAGGGATCGTAGTCAACCACACCTCTAAACATCTCAGCTCCCCTTTCAGTTAACATAATCAGAGAAACCATTATCTTTTCTAGACCTTATTATAATCATTCCCACCTACTCTGTGGCCATGACCAAATGTAGAGGATTTTAGGAAGGGAGTGTTTGACCCCAGGTCTTAAACAACCCTTAGAAATAGGAAGCTAGGAGATTTGGGCTAGAGTGCCCGATAGGAAAGTGACACGGAAGCGATGTAGAAAGGGGGAGGAAGACGCCCTTATTTATTACCGGGGGCCAGTACCCGGGGTCCGACGGCTTAACGTGCTCATCCGACGCACGGCGGATATTTAGTGGATCGAACCTGAGGCCCCTCCCGTGGCAGTCACGAACGCTGCCTACTAGGCCACTGTGGCTACTGTTGCTTTCGCTTTTATCCGATACTCTCAGGAGCTCAGGAGTTATGATTCGGGCAAGCAGAGTCACTGGAACTGGGTGGTTGCTTGAAACTTTGTTCTCCTGATCAGATATTAGGAACAATGCCTTCCAAATTTTCAAGAAAACGAAGGTTTTTCTATTTCTGTTTGAAAATCGCCAGGTGAATTTTGAAAATATTAAACCTGACTATTCTTGTTCACAGCATGTTTAAATGTTCCAGTAAAATAATTTGTTCTGGATTTTTGAAATAGCTGTTTGGAAACAGTACTGAACGTAAAGTTTCTTTTCTCGTTTTGTAAAGTTTCTTTTCTCGTTTGTCGCTTGAAAATGGAACAACAATTATTTCCCTTCATTTAAAAAATTAATTTCGGAAATTTGAATGCCAAACCGAGCCACACAGAATCTTTAGATGTTATGCACAGTGAACATAATAGATCTATTATTTTCTGCTACTAATTAGCAAAGGAACTACACTGCTATCTCATGGAAATATCCATGCGGAACTTTTGATCTCGTTGACTGAAACAGTTTCTCAGAGTGTTTGCCGTACTACCGAAAATATTTCGTTTTGTTCAAATTAACATGGCAACCATAGTTTTGCGGAGATCACTGAGCACGCGCCGTAAACGAAGTAGCTTTACCGAAACGCGAAGATGGTGATTTGGTTGGGCTATTGATATTTTTTTTAATATCTTTGATGTTTGTTGGGCATTTAAATATCATGGCTACTCAAAAGCCAGTTGAATGGGTGAATTCGCTGATGACGCGATTTGAAGAGCAGGTAAATGTACTGTAATCATTCACTGAAATACACCTTTCGCTGTGGCTGGTTGCCGCTCACGAAGTGTCAAAACATCGGAAGACAGTGTTTTGAACTTGTATTGCCTCCGAGTTTTTGCACTCATATTACATACACGTACGGCTTCTTTTCGAGGTCAGAAATACAGCCGATTTGTTTTCAGCAGGGTAGTTTATGCTATGTTTGGGAGAGGGATGTCTCTTATTGACAGATGTCTGCTTCCCCCAAGCCCCTGCATAACAGAAAATATTATTCGTTTGAATTTCAATGTAAAACTTCAGGAAACATAAGAAATACTCACGCACGAAATAGTAAAATAAAACGATTGTACCGTAAATAGCAGATGCTGTTGGTCATATTAATAGTATTGCCATTCAAGTGAAAGATTGATGTGGCTATATTGCTAAAAAATGAGCCACCTGGTAGCTAACTCAAAAACCGTAGACACGATTTTCAATTAATCTGTAATATAATTGTGTCGTCCCGTTATTAGGTGCGTGAATATTTAGGACACAAAGTTTCAAATATGTTTTGTGTGTTTTCCAGTTTACTGTCCAAGTGGGCCTGTTGATGTAGACATTTCCTGTTGTAGAGAACCCAAAGAAGTTTGTTTTGTATTCATAATTTATGTTTATAATATTTACACAGTATTTAAATATTTGTTATTATGTTGCATATTGTAGCTTGATTCTGGTACTAGAACATTTGTATTATGGCGTGCATATTTATGCAATGCATTGCAATTGTTCCAGTAAAGCATAAAATTAAACATGTGTTATGTGTATTAAAAAGAAAAAAAGGCCCAAGTCCTTGATTTGTATGCATTTAGGCTTATGCATAAATATTTTAATGAAAATGTTTTGAACAAGGTGGAATCAAATTCATAATTATCAGATGTTTATAATAATTATCATGGAGGAAAGTTAGTGTAACATCTGTAACAAAACAAAAGTAAAACTGGATATAACTTAAAGAGAATGGTTTAGTTATTACTTAGATGAATTCATGTGGTATATAAAAATGCTTCACATGCTGTTGAGCTTTTATTCAAAACTAGAAAAATAATTTTGACTAGTGTCCGACTGTCAGCCCATCAAGTTCTGTTAAAAAAATGAAGGGAATTTGCAATGAAGAATTATATTATTATTTATCATTTCATTTATTTATTTATTTTTTTGATTGGAGGTTTAGCGACCACCGTGAGCAACTCAATGGGCTATAAGCAGTCGCCCGTCCCTAATTTAGGGTCACTGGTTCCAGGGAAGGGAGAGAGCCAGTGCCGTAAGACAAACACAACATCCACGCCTAACCGGGATTCGAACGTGGACCCCTTTCGGACGAATGATCAGAGGCCATCGCTTAGACCACTGCACCACCGGGGCGGCCATTTCATTTTAATAAGACATCTTACTTTTCTTTCGTGAATTTTGAACAAAAATCCACATGAAATGTACTGAAATTATTAGTGCATCTAGTTCCATTAATAGGGTAAAGGAACTAGCAGTAAATAATTATATTATTATTCAACATTTCATTTCTATAAAGCCTTATTTTTCTTTTCAAAATTGCTACTCTTTAGCATTGCAATTAAAACAAAAGTTCACACAAAATATGAACTAGATGTGCTGATTATTCCAACACACAAAATTGTGGAAGGCTAACCAAAATCTCGTGTTGAAACGATTTTGATTCCATGGATTTAGATTTGTACATTTTTATTGATCTAATGAGTGATAGATTTGGTTGCTTTAGTCAATTTTTGTTGTGTCTATTGTTTTCTCATAAAAATGTTATTTAGAGAGTGTTTAATTGGTTGTCATCCTGCTGAATGCAGAACTTCATAAATGGTGTTAGGTATCATCATTTATGAAGTTCTGTAACACTATTGATGAAGGCTATGTTTGGGTGATTTTTGTGTAAGCTGCAATTGAGGAAATGGTCAAGCGGTATTTATTTTGTGTTATACGAGGAGATGCTGACGAGTTCTCGGCCTCACCAAGAAGGAAATGGGCTAAAGTCATGAAACTTACAGACTATTCCACACATTCACCCCAAAGTCCAACACACTTGGCATATAGCATTTCTGGAGTTTCTTCAACCCTTCCAAAAAAAATCTGAAGTCTGATCACTCAAATACTGCTCTGCTGCTGATATCACCTCTGAATCATTCGAAAAATGCTTCCCTTTCAAACTTTTTTAAGGTTTGGGAACAGGAAATAGTCTACTGGTGAGTAGGGTGGATGGTCTATGCACTTAAACCCCAGATCTTTCAAAACATCTGCTGTCTTGTGTGCCTGCACATTGTCCTGGAAAAAAAGAGAACATCTTTCTGCAGTTTTCCTCACCTTTTTTTCCTTCAATCCCTCCATTAATCGGCCCAGCAAGTTGGAATAGTACTCGGCATTTATTGTTTTGCCCTTCAGGAGATAGTCAGTCAGTAAAACACCTTCCGAATCCCCCCCCCAAACATTGCCATGACCTTTCCTGCAGACCTTTGAGTCTTGAATTTCTTTGGCCTTGGAAAACCCGACTGCCGCCACTTCAGGGACTGTTATTTCATCTCTGGATCATAGTGATGTATCATCAACAGTGACAGGTCGCTGTTGATGATACATTATCGTAGTGTATTCATCAACAGTAACAAGTCTCTGCAAAAAATTATCACCAGATCTACTCAAAATGCTGCAAAACCGGTTTGGAAGTGTCCACTCGTTTTCGTTTCTCATCGGCATTCAAACATTTGGGCACCCACTTAACTGACGTCTTCTGCCTATCCAAGTGAACACATTCTCTTGATATCTCCAGTGTCTCAGCTATTGTTTTAGATGAGATTCGCAGATCTGACAAAATCAAGTCATGAACACGATCAACAATTTCGGGTGTTGTCACTGTTGAAGACCTCCCAGATCTTGCTGCATCTTCGGTCTCAAAGTCTCCACACTGAAAGTTGGCACACCATTTCTTCACAGTGAAGTAAGAAGGGCACTTGTCACTTAATGTTTGCATCACACACTCATAGATTTCCTTTGTAGTTTTCTTCTGTAGGAACAGAAATTTCATGGCAGCCTGGAGTTCCACATTCGAAAATTCAACAGTATTGACATGATTCAGTTCAGGACATCAAACATTTGCAAAAAAAGCCATTAGCCTGAAAATTGGCATTTTACAATACAAAAGAATGCTCTTTCGATCTGCAGTGACAAAATAATGCTACAATTACTGGATGTGGACTAGGCCGAGATATTTTCAGCATCCCCTCGTACGATTAGTAGAAGTGTTTATTTTTTTTTAAATTAAATTTAATTTTGTTAGTTAAAAATGGTGTTAGTTATATGTATCAGTTTTCTGTTAGGAATTCTATTGTGTAAGAAAAGAACTTTTTCACCAGCATTTTGAATTTTGTTATGTGGCAGAGTTGTGAACAGTAACAAATGATTCCATCTGCAGGGATCGCATTCCTCCTAAAATTCCTAATATTTTGTGACCCTCCTTAAATTCCTAAAATTAGACCTAAAATTTGCTATTCATCCTAAAATTTTCGTAAGCTTATTTTTATTAAAAACACAACCGTTATTAACGCCAATAAATTTACCATTACTGTAAGGTAAAAAGACCTGTTATTGTAGAAACACAGCCTATATGCTGTGCTGCTGAAGGGAGGGAAAAATGACGCCATCGAGATGCACTTGCTTCGGGGCGGGCGTTCCATTTTTTTGCCTTTGAACAGTTTTCGAGAGTAACAAGAGATCTAAGGGAAAAGGGGAGGGGTCATTTTCACCCCTGGTTTGCGCTTTGCAGACGAACTCTGTGGCACGCAGAAGATCGTACTTTATTTTTGTACATGCCTTGTGGAACCTCCTCTTTCTGCTGATGTTTTGTTATTGTAAACCGCAGGTGGGTGGAAGCAAAGAGGAAACATGTGGTCTCCTTCCGTAACCTCCGGTAATGACGATGGGATGGTAGCTGAGTATTATCTTGGCAGGCAGTAGAGCACGTGATCATTGACCTTCGATCATGCGTCGGCGACAGCGACCTTCGATGCGCAATATATCTCGGCTCCGACTCGCTTTGACTGAACTTGCGTGAGATGCGTATGATAGTTTCTGGTTTTACGTCTTTTATGGTGTTCTCTGTGCTGTGTGCAGGTTCAGTTCTCTAGTGGTGACCTGCTTTTTTTTTTTTTTTTTCATATCTTCTGACATCCTCGCAGCCAAATTTCGGGAAGTTGTCTGGTTTTGCAATATTGGAACGTGTTTTTGTACTTCCCTTTCATTTTCTGGTTAGTAATACAAGTGTTTAAGATGCCTAAATCCAAAACGAAATTTCAAGATACGTGGCTCGCCAAAGAATTGGACGGAGTGAAGTTGAAAGAATGGTGTTCTGCAACTGAAACAATATTTTCTGCTAAGTGTATATTGTGTTCAGAAATTTTCAACATTTCTAATAGTGGCTTTTCACAAGTAAAAGCGCATCATAAAGGAAAAAAACATTTGCAGAAATTTCAAAGTAAATTTCAAAATAAGTCCATCCTGAAAGCCTTTGGAGGACGGGATCTTCAGCCCAAAACAAATATTAGTGAAGTACTGAGTCATGATTTACAGTTGGCTAAAGCCGAAGCATTATGGGCCATGAAAGTTGCTAAGGACAATATGTCTTTTGTTTCATGCACTGAAACAGTTGAACTTTTCAAAGAAATGTTTCCTGATTCTGCTATTGCAGCCAAAATGCAACTTAAAGAAAAAAAGTTGCTTATGTGATATCACATGGATTGTCAAAATATTTTGAAGAGGATTTGAAAAAAGACATTGCATCTAGTAGCCCAGGAAAGGTTACTATAGCATTTGATGAAACTACAAATACACAAGTGAAACGGCAGTTGGATGTGTATCTCAGGTACTGGTCTTCAGAAATAAATTCAGTTTCTTGCCGATACCTAACAAGCATTTTTCTGGGTCATGCAACAGCAGATATTTTGCTAAAAGAAATTCTTGATGTGTTATCATCCTTCAATATTTCGTTGAACAGAATTATTTGTGTATCCATGGACAGCCCAAATGTAAATAAGTGCTTTTTACGCAAATTCAATGAAGTTGTAAAACAAGAAACAGGCCAGAAATCTTTGGAACTAGGTTTTTGCAACCTGCATGTTGTTAGTAATGCATTTAAAATTTTTTTGACAAGCTTAAATATAGATTTTGACGAATTTGCTACTGATATGCATTACTTTTTAAAGAGTAGTGCTGCAAGACGAGAGGATTATAAATCTGTCGAGGATATAACATTGGTCACTGCCAAATTTCTTTTGCGTCATGTCAGCAACAGATGGTTAACCGTTGGTTCTGTAGCCCAGAGGCTCTTGGATCAGTGGCTAAATATTACAGAATATTTTTTAAACTTCTTGCCATCTCAAAAAATATTTGAAAAACAACTGCGCAATTCGGCAAGGTATAAAAGAATTCACTGTTTCCTGAAAAATGAGCTTACTCCTTGCTATTTAGCATTAATTTCATTTTCACACCAAAATTTTGAAAAGTTTTCATTATGTTATCAGAGTGAAGAACCAAAAATACACCAGTTATATTCTGATTTAAATACTTTAATGAGGAATGTTATGGCTCAGTTTATCCAAGATGATGTTATAGCAGGGAAATTTGGAGAAGACCTAAAGAATGTAGATTTTGAAAACAAAAATTCATGGAAAAAACTAGGGGAGTTAGAAGTTGGTATGAAGACAAAAAATCTCCTCAGGAATGTTCAGGAGACCAGGCAGAAATTATTTCTCTTAGATGTAAGATCATCACTAATTGCAACCACAAAATATTTAAAGTCAAATTTGCCATTCTGCAATCAAAAGCTAAGAGACATAGAAGTTTTAAAGGTAAAAGAACCAAAGAAAGAGTCAACTCAACTTTCAGTCACTGAAGGACTTTCGGAAGTAACCAGAATTTCAAGTGTTTTGCATCTTTCTGAGGAACAAATTGATAGAGTAAGAGAAGAGTGGAAACTTTTAAATTGCGATAAGCCAACTCTAGATGAACTAGTGAAATTTTCAGAGGAAGGGCATATTCCAGTGCGGGTTGATCATTACTGGCGTAATATATTTAGTATTAAAGACCCTAGCGGAAAAGAAAAATACTCAAATCTTGCTAAACTCATAAAGTCAATTTTAGTTTTACCTCATGGTAATGCTGATGCAGAAAGGGGATTTTCGGTTAACACTGCTCTGTTAAGGAAGGACAAGGCTAACTTAAAAGACTCAACTATAACATCATTAAGAATAGTTAAAGGGGCCATTAAACACTATGGATGTGTAAGTAAAGTTCCCATAACAAGAAATTTGTTAAATAGTGTTTGTGATTCACATAAATTTTATAAAGAGTATGTTGATAAGCTGAAGGAAGAAGAATAAAAAAAGGTAAAAGAAAGGAAGCAGAAAGAGAGGGAAAATAAGGAAAAGCAGCTAGAGAAAAAGAAAAGCTGAGTTTGATGACAAAATAAAAGAAAATGATGCAGAAATAAATAGACTTAAAAACGATAAAGAAGCCTCCCTAGCAATAATTCAAGAGGGAACAGAAAGAATGAGAAAAGCTGTAGAAAAACAAAATACTGTTGAAATAGCAGTTGCCTCTAACTTGATCATACAAGGTTCAGCTGAAATAAAGAAAACTGAAAGTAAATTAGTTGTGGTAGAAGCAGAAAAAGATAGGCTAATCAGGAAAAGGTTAAAACAATAATATGAAAAAAGTAATTCAGTGAACAATTGTACATAGTTCTTGGTTTTCAATTACCTTTTTAGGATATTATAATTTAATGTGAAACCTGAAAACTTTACTGTGAAAATCGTGAATTGCTTCTGGTTCAACAGCATATTAATGTTCAAAGTGAAACTTGAATGTGGTAAATATACTTGAATATGATAACACGTGAAAAGATAAGAACTGAACATTAGAAGTAAATCATACTTAAACTTTAGACATTAGACGTTATGCAAAAAATTTGGGTGTTAACTTCGACCATATATACTAATGGACTGCACATTGGCAATAGCTGCATCAAAGCCGCCATGGCTCAAACATTGGGCACGTCATCATCAGACTCCAAATTTCGTGTAAAAATGCTGTTATGATTACTAATTTACGCTGCAGAACTTCAGTGTTTTCGGTGTATTATGTGAATGCGCCTCATATATAATGAAAACTCTTCAGGTAAGTTTACTTATGAGCTATATACATGCATGATCGGGTTGTTTACATTTTGTGATTTATAATGTGATGAACATTTGCGAAGAATTTGGAACATGCATTCCATTTTTTTTTCTTAAGTTACTATATTTTTATATCAATAGCTGCAAGTTTCTGGTTAAGTAATTGAACTTTATTGACTTAGGTATTTAATTCGTTTCTTACCCATGAAAAATCATAGAACTTTCTGTACTATATCGCTCAGAGCAACCATAAGCACAGCAGGTGTAACCCATCTTTTTGACTGTTGTCATGTGATTTTATGTTGGAGCCAGAAATTTTGATGTCATGTGCAGTCTATCAGTATATATGGTTGAAGGGTGTGAAGCAAACTCTTTACAATGTATACAAAGTTGTTTTACTAGATGTATACAAATATACATCTAGTTTTTATTGAAATACACTCCTAAAATTTTCCTAAAATTTTTCTAAAAATTCCTAAAATTCCTACCTAAAATTTTCCAGAAGTATGCTATGATCCCTGCATCTGTGATCATTGTGTGTTTTTGGACAGTAAGGTGTGTTTAAATGAAATTTATTCAGTTTCAGTGCAGCTGTTTAAATTCATTGAAGCCATTTTGTGCATTGAAATATTTTTATTAATCACTGTACTTTTCAGCAATTAGTTTTTCAACTTTCTCCCTCTGAATTTTTGCTGGGATTTGGCAAATTTACTGTAAAGTGTGATGGTGTCCATACTTCGCATATTGACTGGATATGAGAACAGCTGTGTTAATTTTTATGATTTTTGAATTCTTGGCCGGCTTCTTAATTTTGTGCCTCTTGTTCTTTCCAGTTTTTCTGGCACATGTTCATTACCCTCCTTAATGCACATGACTTTGCACATTGGAATTCAAATATTTTTTCCAATTTTAAGATTTGTAATGGAATATTATTTTCAATGGTACTCATTAAAAACAAGAACAGTTCAAAGTCCCTTTAATACACATCTGCAGGCCAGTGAAATGTGATACATTCTGAATGTGTTATATTCAGGGGTGATTGTGGTCTGGATTATTTAAACCTGGAATTACTGGAGAAAATGAGAAGCTCATGTATTTTATATTTGTTAAAAATATTCTTGGACTTTTAATTTAAAGAAAACAAACTTATAGTTTTCACAGATAAACTAATTTGTAAAAGTGAAATAAAAAAAAAAAATCCAAAATTTTAATCCCGTAATCTAGAAATAATAAGCTTACCAACAAATATTCATTGATCACGTGCGCATGGGACAATAACACAAAGCGAGTACAACTGGTCCAGAATATGGTAAATAGTTGGGACAAGTACAAGAAGGATATGCAAAGTAGTATTGAAAAATCTAGTAGCACTGTTGAAAACTGTGGGACTACAGAAAAAAAAAAAAAAAAAAAAAAAAACAAGAACAACATTGTGACATTAAAAAAATTGTGGTGATTCCAGAACTTAGTTAAAATGAAAGGTGTTAAAGAAAGTCTCATTGTGCTGATGTAGGAGGGAAAAACAGACAAAATTGATGTGTTTTCTTAAAAAGGATGAACTTTTAGAATTCATCAACCTATATTTTTATAAAACAGGTTAGTTGTTTTTAGATTTTATTGTGTATAAAAGGAAAATGTAAACAAAAATTGTTCTGAAGCTGTTTGATTTTAAATTCATGATTGCTTTACTTGTATCAGAGCAATTTATTTCTCCACTGAATATGCAAGTTAGAATATTTATAGAAAACTGTTCTATAAATAATATGTGTAGTCCAAAATAATCAGTTATACCCTAAGCAAACTCAGCATACTTGTTACTTTTGTCTCGCTGTTTTTTGGATTTTTGATTTGACCTCACAATTGCCCATGTATATTCATGTTGTTCAATGATGCTTCTTGGCCCATTTTGCTTTCTTTTTTCTGAAATTTATTGGGTATATAAATAAGTTTTGAGGGATTTCTGTTCGGTGTCGTACATATTACTGCTCGCATGTATTTTAAGGTGGCAACACTGCAATATCGCAGTATGAGACGTCAGAATCAGTATACGACGTTCGATTGAGGTGCGAAGACGTATTTGTTTTACTCGATAGAAAATGGCAATTTTCGTCCAGACAAAACAGCATTTGCGGGAAGTGTTAGTGCATTACTTTATTGTCAAGAAAAGTGCTGCCGACGGCTATCGCTTAATGTCAGAAATCTATGGTGAACATTCCCCATCCATAAAAACATGTGAGTATTGGTTTAGGCGATTCAAAAGGAACGATTTCGATGTCAGTGATAAAGAACGTTCTGGACCACCCAAAAGAATTGCTGATGCCGGATTGGAAGCTTTACTTGACGAGGATCTGTGCCAGACCCAAAAAGAACTAGCAGCAGCATTAAATGTTAGTCAACCATGTATTTCACAACATTTAGCTTCCATGGGAATGGTCCAAAAAGAAGGGAATTGGGTTCCACATGCTTTGCGGGAAAGAGACGAACGTCGAAAAACCATTTGCGAATTGCTGCTTCAAAGGCAAAAATGAAAGTTTTTTTGCATCATATTATTACTGCCGACAAGAAATGGATATGTTACGATAACCCTAAATGGCAGAAAGCATGGGTGAAGCCAGGTGAATCAGGTCCTTCAACGCCAAAACGCCATATCCATGGTTCAAAGGTAAATGCTGTGTATCTGGTGGGACCAGAAGGGTGTGATCCACTATAAACTGCTGAAACCATCAGAAGCTATTACTGGTGATCAGTATCGAACCCAATTAATGCGTTTAAAATGAGCTGTCATGCTAAAACGGCTTAAATGGGAGAATAGACACAACAAAGTCATCTTACAGCATGACAACACAAGACCACGTTTCTCGACCTGTGGAAAAGTATTTAGAAGGATCCGACTGGGAAGTTCTACCCCACCCGCCATTCTGTCAGATATTGCACCATCGGATTTCCATTTGTTCCGGTCGATGCAGTCAGTACTTTCTGGTGAATGGTTTAGTTCTTATGAAGACATCAAAAATTGGCTGGACAACTGGATCTCTTCCAAGGAACCGGAATTCTTCCTTCAGGGCATACGTTCACTGCCCGAAAGATGGGGTAAAGTTGTAGCTTCAGAGGAAGCATACTTCGATTAATATTAAAATATTGTTTCTGTTCTCCAACGACGTGTTTTGGTCACCTCAAATTCCTCAAAACTTATTTATATACCCAATATATTGGAGTAGAAGAGATGTCCACATCTCTTCTACTATCGTGGGACAGATACTGGCAGAACTAGTGGTGTTGGATTTATAATAAACAAGAAACTGAAGGATAAAGTGGTAGAAGTTGAAAGTTCCTCTGACAGAGCTGCACGACTCGTTATCCAACTATCGAGAAGATACCAGGCTCAGATTATTCAAACTTATGCACCCACCACAAGTCATCCTGAAGAAGAAATTGAAGAATTTTATGAGGAAATTTGTCATCTAAATAATAAAGGTAAGCAGCACTTGAAAATAATTATGGGAGATTTCAATGCAAAAATAGGGCAACGGCAACAGAATGAAATTTCAGTAGGTAAATTCGGTCACGGCAACAGAAACCAGCGTGGAAATACTCTCGTTGAGTTTGCAGAGGCAGAAGGGTTTTTCATCTTGAACTCCTTCTTCAAGAAAAAGCCACACAGGAAATGGCCATGGAGACATCCAAATGGGACGACAAGTGAAATTGATTTTATTATGTGTAACAAAAAATTTGTCATAGAAGATTGCAGTGTGCTAAACAAGTTCAACACAGGTAGTGACCATAGATTGGTGAGATGTAAGATGCACCTCAACACTAAACTTGAACGTGGCAAGCTCATAAGACAAACAAAATCTATTGACATAACCAACCTTAAAAAACACCATAATACCTTCAAGTTGGAACTGAAGAACAGGTTCTCTGCTTTAGAAGGCCTAACATCGGAAGAAGTGGACATCTCTGAAGTTAACAGAAAAGTAACCAAAGCTCTTATGGAAACAGCAACAAAATTAGCTGGGCCTAAGAACAAGTTGCATGTAAATAAATTATCAGGAAAAACGAAAATGTTGATGCAAAAAAGAAGAGAGATGAATACAACTAAAGAAGATGTGACTTCCAAAGCAGAATATATAGAGCTATGCAAGACAGTACGAAAAAGTATCACTGAAGACGTAAGAAAATTCAACTGTGAACTAGTGAGGAAAGCAATTGAAAACAACCAAAGCCTAAAGATAGCAAAGGGACATCTCAGTAAGGGAAGAAAACAGATTATGGCACTGAGAAAAGAAGATGGTTCTGTAACAAGAAATAGAGGCAAAATTTTGACAAGAGTGAAAGATTTCTACTCCAAATTATATGAAAGGGATGATACATGCACTCCAGACACCATGAAAGATACCAGTACCAGAGTTCCTCCAGTCCTTCCAGCAGAAGTTGCACATGCGATCAAGAACATGAAGCGGGGAAAAGCTCCAGGAAAAGATGGAATTACTGTAGACATCATAAAAGAAGCAAGTGGAGAAATCGAAACAGTACTCGCCCAAATTTTCACTCGATGCCTTAATGAAGGAAAGATTCCTGAGGATTGGAACACCGCTACAATGATCCTGCTACATAAGAAAGGTGACATTGAGGATCTCGGAATCTACAGACCTATCAGCCTCCTATCAGTAGTTTATAAAATCTTCACTAAAGTTCTTTCACACCGCTTGAAGGTAACACTGGACATGGCTCAACCGAGAGAACATGCTGGATTCAGGAGTGGCTACAGCACAATAGATCATATCCATGTGCTGAGAGAACTAATTGAAAGAGCGAGGGAATATGAACTTCCATTGTGCATTTCTTTTATCGATTATGAAAAAGCCTTTGATTCGGTGAAACCATCAGCAGTTACAATGGCTCTGAAAACCTGCGGTATTGAAGATGCATACATTAATATTATTAATAACATCTATGAAAATGCAAGTGCAAAGATTCGGCTGTTTAAAAATACAACACACATAAAAATTGGAAAGGGAGTGAGACAGGGTGACACCATGTCTCCGAAGCTCTTTAATGCCACATTGGAGGGTGTTTTTCAGTCACTGAGCTGGGAAAACAAGGGGATAAAGATTAATGGAGATTATCTAACCCACCTTCGTTTTGCTGATGATGTAGTCATTTTTGCAACTAGCCCATCAGAGCTGCAGAGTATGATCCAGGAACTTGCTGACAAGAGTAAAGAAGTGGGATTAAAAATGAACTTTCAGAAGACAAAAGTGATGTTCAATGCTTTTACAAGAAATGAAGATTTGTCGATTGATGGAGAAAAGCTGGAGATAACAGATACGTACGTTTATCTTGGACAGCAGATATCAAGTGAGGGTCACAGTGATGAAGAAATTAATCGGCGTACAAAACTTGCCTGGAGAGCTTTTGGAAGAAACAGCATAATTTTCAAGAGCAATATGCCATTATGTCTTAAAAGAAAAGTGTTTGATCAATGCATCCTTCCAGTGCTTACGTATGGTGCAGAGACGTGGACCTTAACTAAAAGAGACATACAAAGGCTGCAGACAACTCAAAGAAGCATGGAGAGGTGCATGCTTGGTGTAACCAGGAGAGATAAGAAGAGGAACTCGTGGATCCGAAAAATGACAAGAGTGGAAGACATCATGATCAGAGTTAAATTCCTGAAATGGCAATGGGCTGGACATACTGCCAGAAGGACGGATCATCGATGGACAGCCGAAATTTTGGATTGGATTCCAAGGGACAGGAAAAGACCCAGAGGAAGACCACATGGGAGATGGGTGGATGAAATTCGAAAGTATGCAGGGGTGACATGGAGGAGACTGGCACAAGACAGACCGTTGTGGAGGAAACTTGGGGAGACCTTCGTCCAGCAGTGGATTGATAATGGTTGACAATGATGATGATGATGATATTGGAGTAATAATAGTCAAGAGGTAGTGATTCAGCCAAGATTTCCTATTGGGAGGGGTCTAGTATCCCATCGCACAGACACACACACACCCATATTGTATATACGAGCTAGGATCCAAAAGTTCGGGGACTTGGCGTATAGTTCCTTACCTTGAATATTTTAAAGCACCGATGCACAACCACCTTCAAAATAATCGCTTTGGGGGACGATGCACTTTTGCCATTGCTTGGAAGCATTGCTGAAAGCTATGTTTTGCAACTCCTTGTAATGCCTCCTGTGTTGCTGTTTTTACCTCATTTGTTGACACAAAACAATGATCCTGCAGATTTTTTTTCATTAGTGGAAAGAGGTAAAAATCACAGGGGGCTAAGTCAAGTGGATAGGCGGGATGTGGAAGCACATTAGTGCAATTTCTGGTGAGAAACTATGTGACCAGTAGAGACTGATGGGCAGATGCGTTGTCTTGGAGAAGGTACCATTGCTCACTTCGCCACATCTCCGGCCGTTTACAACAGATTGACTCCTGTAAGTGGCATATAATGTCCAGATAACATTCCTTATTAACTGTTGTGCCATCAGAAATAAATTCGGAGTGGACAATGCTGTGAGAATAAAAAACACCTCCAGCATGACTTCCCCTTTGCTGCGATCCTGCCTGAATTTTTTGATCACAGTGAAGATGGTGATTTCCGTGTTGAAGAAGCACGCTATGGCAGAATATGAAACAAGTAGCACCACGTTTCATCACCTGTGATGATGTTACCCAAAAATGTTGAATCATTGCAGGCATTGTCGATTAATTCGCCCGTTATCTGCACCATTAATCTTTTTGTTCGGAGGTCAAAAGGCAAGGGACAATGTGCTGACACAAGTGGTGTATGTTAAGATCCTCCTTCAAAATGCATTGGAATGTGGTCTCCGATGAGTTAGTTGTGTTAGCGATTTTCTCAATAGTTCGATGACAATCCTGACGAACACACTGCACGGCCATCGTTATGTTTTCTTCACATCATGCAGTCACAGGTCGACAACAGTGCTCATTATCTGCGATGGATTCTCGGCCCTCTTTGAAATACCGATACCACTCGTACACCTTTAATCTCACCATCATAGAGTGACTGTATACCTTTGAAAGCCTTTCTAAGGTCTCTGTAGCTGTTTTACCCAAACATTGACAAAATTTAATGTTGCAATGTTGCTCTTCAAGATCTATGTTTCTCACATCGCAGAAAACAGACAACTAACCACAGCAGCAAACATCTGCTAGCTCATTCCAATCATTTTCCATGGGCCAAACCATTCTGATTACGGAGGGGAGGGATGGCGGGATGTATTTCAGACGCCATAACTTTAACTACATACTTGCGTTGCCATGGGTAGATGTTGTCCCTGAACTTTTTGATCCTACTCCGTATATATATCATCATCATTGTCAACCATTATCAATCCACTGCTGGACGAAGGTCTCCCAAGTTTCCCCCACAGCGGTCTGTCTTGTGCCAGTCTCCTCCATGTCACTCCCGCATACTTTCGAATTTCATCCACCCATCTCCCATGTGGTCTTCTTCTGGGTCTTTTCCTGTCCCTTGGAATCCAATCTAAAATTTCGGCTGTCCATCGATGGTCTGTCCTTCTGGCAGTATGTCCAGCCCATTGCCATTTCAGGGATTTAACTCTGATTATGATGTCTTCCACTCTTGTCATTTTTCAGATCCACGTGTTCCTCTTCTTATCTCTCCTGGTTACACCAAGCATGCACCTCTCCATGCTTTTTGAGTTGTCTGCAGCCTTTGTATGTCTTTTTTAGCTAAGGTCCACATCTCTGCACCATACGTAAGCACTGGAAGGATGCATTGATCAAACACTTTTCTTTTAAGACATAATGGCATATTGCTCTTGAAAATTATGCTGTTTCTTCCAAAAGCTCTCCAGGCAAGTTTTGTACGCCGATTAATTTCTTCACCAATGTGACCCTCACTTGATATCTGCTGTCCAAGATAAACGTACGTGTCTGTTATCTCGAGCTTTTCTCCATCAATCGATAAATCTTCATTTCTTGTAAAAGCATTGTACATTACTTTTGTCTTCTGAAAGTTTATTTTTAATCCCACTTCTTTACTCTTGTCAGCAAGTTCCTGGATCATACTCTGTAGCTCTGATGGGGTAGTTGCAAAAATGACTATGTCATCAGCAAAACGAAGGTGGGTTAGATAATCTCCATTAATCTTTATCCCTTTGTTTTCCCAGTTCAGTGATTGAAAGACATTTTCCAATTTGGCATTAAAGAGCTTCGGAGATATGGTGTCACCTTGTCTCACTCCTTTTCCAATTTTTATGTGTGTTGTATTTTCAAACAGCCGAATCTTTGCACTTGCATTTTCATAGATGTTATTAATAATATTAATGTATGCATCTTCAATACCGCAGGATTTCAGAGCCATTGCAACTGCTGATGGTTTCACCGAATCAAAGGCTTTTTCATAATCGATAAAAGCCATGCACAATGGAAGTTCATATTCCCTCGCTCTTTCAATTAGTTCTCTCAGTATGTGGATATGATCTATTGTGCTGTAGCCACTCCTGAATCCAGCTTGTTCTCTCGGTTGAGCCATGTCCAGTGGCACCTTCAAGCGGTGTGAAAGAACTTTAGTGAAGATTTTATAAACCACTGATAGGAGGGTGATAGGTCTGTAGTTCCTGAGATCCTCAATGTCACCTTTTTTATGTAGCAAGATCATTGTAGCGTTGTTCCAATCCTCAGGAATTTTCCCTTCATTAAGGCATCGAGTGAAAATTTGGGTGACTACTGTTTCGATTTCTCCACTTGCTTCTTGTATGATGTCTACAGTAATTCCATCTTCTCATGGAGCTTTTCCCTGCTTCATGTTCTTGATTGCATGTGCAACTTCTGCTGGAAGGACTGGAAGAACTCTGGTACTGGTACCTTTCATGATGTCTGGAGTACATGTATCATCCCTTTCATATAATTTGGAGTAGAAATCTTTCACTCTTGTCAAAATTTCGCCTCTATTTCTTGTTACAGAACCATCTTCTTTACTCAGTGCCATAATCTGTTTTTTCGCCTTACTGAGATGTCCCTTTGCTATCTTTAGGCTTTGGTTGTTTTCAATTGCTTTCCTTACTAGTTCACAGTTGAATTTCCTTACGTCTTCGGTGATACTTTTTCGTACTGTCTTGCATAGCTCTATGTATTCCACTTTGGAAGTCACATCTTCTTTAGTTGTGCTCATCACTCTTCATTTTTGCATCAACATTTTGGTTTTTCCTGATAATTTGTTCACATGCAATTTGTTCTTAGACCCAGCTAATTTTGTTGCTGTTTCCAAAAGAGCTTTGGTTACTTTTCTGTTAACTTCAGAAATATCCACTTCTTCCGATGTTAGGCCTTCTAAAGCAGAGAATCTGTTCTTCAGTTCCAATTTGAAGGTATTATGGTGTTTTTTAAGGTTGGTTATGTCAATACATTTTGTTTGTCTTATGAGCTTGCTACGTTCGAGTTTAGTGTTGAGGTGCATCTTACATCTCACCAATCTATGGTCACTGCCTGTGTTTAACTTGTTTAGCACACTGCAGTCTTCTATGACGAATTTTTTGTTACACATAATAAAATCAATTTCACTTGTCGTCCCATTTGGATGTCTCCATGTCTATTTCCTGTGTGGCTTTTTCTTGAAAAAGGAGCTCAAGATGAAAAACCCTTCTGCCTCTGCAAACTCTACGAGAGTATTTCCACGCTGGTTTCTGTTGCCGTGACCGAATTTACCTACTGAAGTTTCATTCTGTTGCCGTTGCCCTATTTTTGCATTGAAATCTCCCATAATTATCTTCAAGTGTTGCTTACCTTTATTATTTAGATCACGAATTTCCTCATAAAATTCTTCAATTTCTTCTTCAGCATGACTTGTGGTGGGTGCATAAGTTTGAATAATCTGAGCCTGGTATCTTCTCGAGGCCGCCCCGGTGGCGCAGTTGTCTAAGGCGCTGACCTCTGATCATTCTGTCCGTAAGGGGTCCGGGTTCGACTCCCGGTCAGGCATGGATGTTGTGTTTGTCTTACGGCTCTGGCTCTCTACCTTCCCTGGAACCAGTGACCCTAAATTAGGGACGGGTGACTGCTTATAGCCCATTGAGTTGCTCACGGTGGTCGTTAAACCTCCAATCAAAAAAAAAAAGAAAAAAGAAAAATCTTCTCGAGATTTGGATAACGAGTCGTGCAGCTCTGTCAGAGGAACTTTCAACTTCTACAACTTTATTCTCAGTTTCTTGTTTATTATAAATCCAACACCACTAGTTCTGCCAGTATCTGTCCCACGATAGTAGAAGAGATGTCCACTTTTCAGTTCAATGAGGTCTTCTCCTTTTCTCCTTACCTCACTTAGCCCAACGATGTCCCACTTGATCCTTTGTAGTTCCTCTTCCAATTCAAGAAGCCTTGAATCAGAAGATAGAGAGCGTCCGTTATATGTAGCCAAGGCCAGCATCAGATGGCAGCCTATTCCGGTCCTCCGGGATTCTTAGCACCCTCTGCCTTCATGTCGCACTGGCCGCTGCCTTGGCCAGGTACATTCCAGCTGCCGGAGACTGAGGGCCAAGATTTAAGTTGTGGAGTCATTTTGGAGGGGTTTGGCCATAACTCACCACGCTGTCCAAGCAGGTTGGTGAGTGTGGGATAGAATTTCCTGTAATCCCGATGGTATAGTTATACCGCTATTGGCGGTCGTCAGAGCCCCTTTAGTGGGAACAGGATGTACCACGAGAAGGCGGGGTTGACATTTGTCAAGGATAGGCTGTGATGTTACGCATCACCTGACCTTACATCCCATATATATATATCATCATCATCGTCAACCATTATCAATCCACTGCTGGACGAAGGTCTCCCCAAGTTTCCTCCACAACGGTCTGTCTTGTGCCAGTCTCCTCCATGTCACTCCCGCATACTTTCGAATTTCATCCACCCATCTTCCATGTGGTCTTCTTCTGGGTCTTTTCCTGTCCCTTGGAATCCAATCTAAAATTTCGGCTGTCCATCGATGGTCTGTTCTTCTGGCAGTATGTTCAGCCCATTGCCATTTCAGGGATTTAACTCTGATCATGATGTCTTCCACTCTTGTCATTTTTCGGATCCACGTGTTCCTCTTCTTATCTCTCCTGGTTACACCAAGCATGCACCTCTCCATGCTACTTTGAGTTGTCTGCAGCCTTTGTATGTCTCTTTTTTAGCTAAGGTCCACGTCTCTGCACCATACGTAAGCACTGGAAGGATGCATTGATCAAACACTTTTCTTTTAAGACATAATGGCATATTGCTCTTGTGAAAATTATGCTGTTTCTTCCAAAAGCTCTCCAGGCAAGTTTTGTATGCCGATTAATTTCTTCTCCAATGTGACCCTCACTTGATATCTGCTGTCCAAGATAAATGCGTACGTGTCTGTTATCTCCAGCTTTTCTCCATCAATCGATAAATCTTCATTTCTTGTAAAAGCATTGTACATCACTTTTGTCTTCTGAAAGTTTATTTTTAATCCCACTTCTTTACTCTTGTCAGCAAGTTCCTGGATCATACTCTAGCTCTGATGGGGTAGTTGCAAAAATGACTATGTCATCAGCAAAACGAAGGTGGGTTAGATAATCTCCATTAATCTTTATCCCTTTGTTTTCCCAGTTCAGTGATTGAAAGACATTTTCCAATGTGGCATTAAAGAGCTTCGGAGATATGGTGTCACCTTGTCTCACTCCTTTTCCAATTTTTATGTGTGTTGTATTTTTAAACAGCCGAATCTTTGCACTTGCATTTTCATAGATGTTATTAATAATATTAATGTATGCATCTTCAATACCGCAGGATTTCAGAGCCATTGCAACTGCTGATGGTTTCACCGAATCAAAGGCTTTTTCATAATCGATAAAGCTATGCACAATGGAAGTTCATATTCCCTCGCTCTTTCAATTAGTTCTCTCAGTACGTGGATATGATCTATTGTGCTGTAGCCACTCCTGAGTCCAGCTTGTTCTCTCGGTTGGAGCCATATACAGTGTCACCTTCAAGCAGTGTGAAAGAACTTCTGTAGCGAAAATTTTATAAACCACTGATAGGAGGCTGGCGATAGCTGATAGGTCTGTAGTTTTTCCAATTGAGTGGCAGCAACTACTCCAGTGACATAGTCCTGATGACGAGTACATGTAGGCTTTAGTTCGAAAATTTGGACAACCAACTTTCATTAAAAATTTAACCTCTAAAAGACCCGTAAAAAAGTTATTCCATCAACATTTTGGTTTTTCCTGATAATTTGTTCACATGCAATTTGTTCTTAGACCACCCAGCTAATTTTGTTGCTGTTTCCATATGTATAATATATATACACACTATATTGTCAAAAGTCACCTGACACCTAGAAGAGAAACACAACATAGCATTTATTGACATACATTAGTATGGTTTCGGTCCACCTTTGGCCTTAATGCATGCACTGACCTTTCGAGACATGCTTTCGACAAGGTTATGGGACACAGTGATAGGTATGCACTTCCATTCAGTACATAATGCTGCCACTAACTGTTGCTTAGTAGTAGGCCTTGGTTTCAAACTTCTTATGCGGGGCTCCTATTCATCTCGTAGGGGCTCTATGGAGTTTAGATCAGAGCTCTGTGCTGGCCTTTCCATACATGATACGGAATTATTGTCAAACTACACCATAACAGTTCTTGCTTTATGGCTTGGTGCATTATCCTGCTGGTACCAACAAGGCTCAGTACCATAGTATTGCTACAGAGTTGGTAGGGCATAATTGTCCAGAATATCAAGGTAGACTTGCTGGTTAACAAGTTTGCCTATGATAACCAATGGGCCTGGACCATACCACGAAAAACACCCTCACACGAGTACACTGCCTGCTCCATACTTGACCGTAGGGACAGTACACTGTGGTAAATAACTTTCCCCCAGCTACCGTCATATCCACACATGGCCATCAGACTGATGGATTGTGTATCTGGATTCATCAGTCCATAGGACCTGTTTCCATTGATCTATGGTCTACGATAAATGTTCTTTTCACCATGCTAAATGACGAGTAGCATTCCGAGTGGAAATGAAAGGCTTATGAGCAGCCGCACGACCACAGTAACCCATGAAAGGAAGTTCTCTGTGAATGGTGCATGTACATACAGAGGTTCCAGCATGTTTACTCACCTGTACACTGAGGTCTTGTGCAGTATTCCGTCGATTAGCTGTAACGACTCTCCTGAGGCTTCGACGTCCTCTGTCACTGATTTTCTTTGGTCTGCCGTTACATTTTGCTCCTTCAGGCGCACCATGTGTCTTCCACTTATTCAGTACATTCAAAACAGTTGACTTAGGTATGTTTAAATGCCTCTCGGTTTCTTTTATGAACAACCCACTAATATAACACCCAACAATCTTTCCTTTCTCAAAGTCAGTTTTCTTCCGCTGCGACATTTTCACTCAACCTCACAGTGCGATATGATCGCGGTCTTCTGCAGGCTTGTTTTTATACCGTTTGCAGCTGTGCCGCACATCTTTAACAATGCAGCGGATCCGTTTATTTGCTTTTGAAGGAGTGTGCAGTGACTTTTGTCAATATAGTGTATATATATTATAAGATTACATCTTCATGTTTCTTTATGATAAGATTACATCTTCATGTTTATTTATGATTGATTAGATTTTGTTTTATGATATAATTATTTTTCAGAAACATTTCATCACTATAAAAGCATTTTATTGGAGAGCAAAGGGGCAGACACTTTGGGTGGAGAGACGACTTAATCTGCACTAAGAAGAATATTTGCATGCACTGAAAAAAGAGTCGCACCATTCAAACATTGCTGTCCAGTTTTATTTCTTAAAGTATATGTAACCCTCTGTGTCTTTGAAGAATAGGACTGTTTATTTGCTATTGAGAAGGGGAGCTAACCCAGAATTTTTAATGGCCTCAAAATATTTCGGTAGAATTCCTGTTTGTGGATAATAAGCTGTAATAATTGTGGGTAATAATTTTTCTGGTGTCTCTTTCCATTTCTCACTGCACATAAGATATCCTGACTTTACTGTTGTGTGAATCACATATTATCAAAATGAGGCTCCGAGTGATTCAGAAAAATTAACTTTGGCCAACAGTACTTTACAGTCTCTGCTGCTCTTCTTGAGCAAGATGAGAGATGAAACACTCAGAAAAAAAGTGCAGTGATCAGAGAAAGTATGTTGAATGTGTAACATTAATGTACGAGGGGTGTCTGATAAGTATCCGGATTTTTATTGCTATCAATTACAGGAGAGAAATGAAAAATACAGGATGCATAAATATGATACTCACACATGTAATACAGTGGTACGAGCAGTCAAAGTAGCTTTTCCTCAGATTCCCCTTCAGCAGGATGAGTTTCTTTCCCCTATCAACAAGTCAATTCATTGCAGTAGCGAAGAAATCAGCAGGGGTGTTGCGAATCCAATAATGGACAGCCCCTCTCAGATTGTCCATGCTGTCATAGTGATGGCCACGAAGACTATCCTTCAAGGGACCGAAAACATGACAATGTGAAGGTACCAGGTCTGGACTGTAAGCAGGGTGTGGAAGAACGGTCCACCTCTGTTTTGCGATTTCTGCTTGCAGTGGTTTAGCAATATGCGGGTGAGCGTTATTATGCTGAAGCAACACTTGATTGTTTTTCAATGTTGGCCATTTGGTGTGGATATGCTGCACAAGCTTTCTGAGTGTCTTCACATAGGCCTTTGCATTTATTGTTTCATTTTTTGCCAAGTACTCAACCAAAAGGATACTGTGTTTGTCCCAGAAGACAGTAGCCATGACCTTGGATGCCGATGAAGCAATTTTGAACTTTGATGGGGGCGAATTCGGATGACACCATTACATACTTTGCCATTTTGTCACTGGTTCGAACTGATGAATCCACGTTTCATCGCCTGTGATATGCATCCCAGGAATGAGTCACCCTCTTTTATCATAGCGCTGTACCAGTTCATTGCAAATGTCTAGCCTTTGGCGTTTGTGCACTGCTGTAAGCATTCGGAGTACCCATCTGGCACGGATTTTCCTGTAGTTGAGATGTTCATGAATAATTCATCCAACAGAATCTTTACTGATATCCAATGCCATGTCAATATCCTGAACATGAACGTGTGTCTACTTCAATCAAGTTGTCAACCTGTTTAATCGTTTCATCAGTCACCGCTGTGGTAGGCCTACATGACTGTGCCTCATCTTCAAAGCGCTCGTGGCCAGCTTTGAATTTTGTAACCCATTCATAAACACTTGAGCGAGACATAACCGCATCACCATACTCCGTCCGAAGTCTTCTCATAATGTCCACTGCCTTTTATGCCTTCTTTCGTTAAAAATTTCACTACTGCTTGCTGCTTGAACTGAACACTTAATGTTGCCGCCATTGTTTTTGATCGACAGTGCCACCTAACAGTATCAAGACAATCTGCTTTTATGATGCTTCAGTGAAAGTAGTCATAATAGTTTCACGCATACATATAATCATACACAAGGTTTTGTATCGATAGGAATAAAAATCTGGATATTTGTCGGACACCCCTTGTATATTCAAATTCAGTTGTGAAAACTACAGCTTAGCTGACCAGTCTTACAAACTCGGAAGAGAAAAACAGTGCACCAACTTCATGTAATTCTGTATCATAAAAAGTCATATTTTGAAATGACTGTGTGAAAGCAGTAAAAAGAATGCTGCAAATGAACAAAATCAGGAGGGGTCTTGACCTCTAAGACTTTCCCTTTAGTCATATCCCTGTCAAGAGAAAACATGAAGCTGGAGTTGTGTGTTATTTTTTAACACGAGGTCAACCAAGAAAAGCTTCATAAATAAAAATGCTTGTAATCCATTGTTTTTACTAAAGGGAATCCTCTATGACTATTTCAAATTCTTTGAACTCTTGTCAGGAATTTCACGCATGGTGGAAGTCTTAGAAACATCAAAAGTTTCAACACTCCCTAGCAGAGTTTGCCTTAATACCTGGACAGGCATATTTCATGCAACAAAAATGAAAATTACTTTCTAAAAAAAATCTGGGCACAGTTTTTGCTGCTCCGAATATTATCCATCCTGATTAAAAAATCAACCTCTAGGCTTTAAAAAAAAATTATAATCATACTATTATTCCCCCCCCCTCTGCTGTTCAACATAGCAGTTGCGCCATCAAGAATGTAATTTCTCCCTTGTTCCCTACCCCAGATCTGTATCTCTTCTCGGATTTTGCATATCTCGGGCTGCAGGAAAACATGACCCCGAAGGCCCACGTCATGTGTGGAAAAAATGAGTTATCTATGTTGCAACTCGGGAGGAGAAATTCCAGTGACCTTGAGCTCTGTCGTGCTGGGCACATCATATGTTCATGCTAGCCCAAATGATATGGAGGGGAAGGCAACATATTTTTTGAGAGTTCTGAAGGTATGTGGACAGCATTGTCAAAAAAGAAATAGCCATTCTGCATCTAAAAAAAGCTGGATGGGAGGGGGGAGGGGTTGGCAGATCCCTGTTATTTACGACTTTACTGTGTTTTTATTGTACTTTGATGTTTTGAGAAAACCTTGAAATATGAGTAAGCGTTGTATTGCAAATGCGAACAAAAATTGCAGACAGTAAAAATATATAAGTATGTTTTCTTCGCACATTAAAACATCTGAAATATCACAAATTAGTCATCGGATTCACTTTGATCTTTTTCTGTTTAACTGTTAAATGAGCTTCCAACCTTTTCTCCATTCAACAAAGATTGCTTGACATTACGATATCTGTGTGATTGACACCACCACATTTTCTTGGTGTCTTTATTTTTCCCACCACCTTCCATTTTTTTTTTCACCACTTTCGTTCGCAGGAACCGAAGACACCTTTCTTCCCTTTGGTTTGTTTACAAGCCCATGTGGTATACATCCTGACAATCGTAAACTAAACAGGCTGTCCTATTTAAGATAAAACACGTGAAATGGGAAGGTAGCAAAAGGGAGACAGGAAGTATTCTAATCTTTATTGTTTAGATGGGGCCTATAAGAAAGAGCATTACCTAGAGGGAATTGAAATAAATCTTTACTGCAGAAGTAAGGATGCATGTTTTTAACCTTAGGAATTATTACTCTATTTTGAATTTTGCCATAATAATTAATATAACTGCATGCCCAAAGAACAGATTTTTTTATTGTAATGCTTATATATTTTTAATAGAATTAAAAAAAAAGTTTTTAAAAGTGAGTATTTTCATGGCAGTTGTTTGCAAACTGGGAAGTGCTTCTAGAAGTCACAAAATACTTCTTGCAAATCATGTAAGAAGTATTTTTACTCCCTGTCCAAAAACTTATCTCGACTACTGCTCCCTAGCATCTCCATCATTCCTGAAATTTGGGATGATGAGGGTTGTGAGGCCCTTAAAATGTTATAAAAGATTTCCTTTAGAAGATAATATGGATTATTGGAAAAAAAAAAAAAAAAAAAAAAAAGAATAAAATAAGCATTTTTCCTCTAAAGCTTTTTTCATTTTATAAATCAGTGGCTTTAAAAGTATGGTATTAGTTGAAAAATTAAATGATCTTCAGATATATTTTGAAGCTAATCAATAAATTTATGTGTGTATTGAAATCACTCTTGATTATGAATTTAATGATGTTCAGTGGACATTTAATTCTGATAAATTTTGAAAGCTGTTTCTTGGGTGTTTCTGAAATGATACAAAAATGAAATTTGCTGTGCATAAATATTTGGTGGTTTTGTCCAATCATGTGAAACTCCAAATTTCTCAAAATTATGGTTCCTTTTTATTATGGAATAAAAAGATATTTTTAACACGTCAAATTTTCAGGCAGTGCTCTGCCCTTCCTCAGGGCTTCAGCAGGTGTTGCCATTCTAGTAATATTCTTTTATTCCTGAACCGCTGTCGTGATAAGCCGCTATTCGTCCTCTGTCGAACTCCGAAACATGCTGGAATGACTGCCGTATTCTGCGACGAGGCATCAGGAAGTTTCCCACGCACAGGTCCGGCAGCACAACACACTTCCACTACTTACACCCCGCCTTCTGTGCGCCCTTCTGATAGTGCTTCTCGGTGGTGTGCCGGGCGCACATGATTTTCATATGCCCTGCAATGCTAATCGTTTGCATGTCCTCTCACGGGCGACGCATGCTGCGAATTTCAGGCCAATCGGATGCTTCATTCTTGGTGTTGCATTTTGGGTGGCCAGCAGTGTATATCAGTGACCCTTTAGTATACTAAATAATGAAAAAAATCAGTTTCTATGAAATTGCAACAAAATTATTAACTCCAAATGCCAATGTTCCCAAATGGGAACAATAAAAAAAAACAAAGAAAAATTTTTTTTTCTAGAAAATTTCAAAATGTGTGTTTTATTTATATCATCATCATCATCATTGTCAACCATTATCAATCCACTGCTGGACGAAGGTCTCCCCAAGTTTCCTCCACAACAGTCTGTCTTGTGCCAGTCTCCTCCTTGTCACCCCTGCATACTTTCGAATTTCATCCACCCATCTCCCATGTGGTCTTCTTCTGGGTCTTTTCCTGTCCCTTGGAATCCAATCTAAAATTTCGGCTGTCCATCGATGATCTGTCCTTCTGGCAGTATGTCCAGCCCATTGCCATTTCAGGGATTTAACTCTGATCATGTCTTCTACTCTTGTCATTTTTCGGATCCACGAATTCCTCTTCTTATTTCTCCTGGTTACACCAAGCATGCACCTCTCCATGCTACTTTGAGTTGTCTGCAGCCTTTGTATGTCTCTTTTAGTTAAGGTCCACGTCTCTGCACCATACGTAAGCACTGGAAGGATGCATTGATCAAACACTTTTCTTTTAAGACATAATGGCATATTGCTCTTGAAAATTATGCTGTTTCTTCCAAAAGCTCTCCAGGCAAGTTTTGTACGCCGATTAATTTCTTCATCAATGTGACCCTCACTTGATATCTGCTGTCCAAGATAAACGTACGTGTCTGTTATCTCCAGCTTTTCTCCATCAATCGATAAATCTTCATTTCTTGTAAAAGCATTGAACATCACTTTTGTCTTCTGAAAGTTCATTTTTAATCCCACTTCTTTACTCTTGTCAGCAAGTTCCTGGATCATACTCTGCAGCTCTGATGGGCTAGTTGCAAAAATGACTACGTCATCAGCAAAACGAAGGTGGGTTAGATAATCTCCATTAATCTTTATCCCCTTGTTTTCCCAGCTCAGTGACTGAAAAACACCCTCCAATGTGGCATTAAAGAGCTTCGGAGATATGGTGTCACCTTGTCTCACTCCCTTTCCAATTTTTATGTGTGTTGTATTTTCAAACAGCCTAATCTTTGCACTTGCATTTTCATAGATGTTATTAATAATATTAATGTATGCATCTTCAATACCGCAGGTTTTCAGAGCCATTGTAACTGCTGATGGTTTCACCGAATCAAAGGCTTTTTCATAATCGATAAAAGCCATGCACAATGGAAGTTCATATTCCCTCGCTTTTTCAATTAGTTCTCTCAGCACATGGATATGATCTATTGTGCTGTAGCCACTCCTGAATCCAGCTTGTTCTCTCGGTTGAGCCATGTCCAGTGTTACCTTCAAGCGGTGTGAAAGAACTTTAGTGAAGATTTTATAAACCACTGATAGGAGGCTGATAGGTCTGTAGTTTCCGAGATCCTCAATGTCACCTTTCTTATATAGCAGGATCATTGTAGCGGTGTTCCAATCCTCAGGAATGTTTCCTTCATTAAGGCATCGAGTGAAAATTTGGGCGAGTACTGTTTCGATTTCTCCACTTGCTTCTTGTATGATGTCTACAGTAATTCCATCTTCTCCTGGAGCTTTTCCCCGCTTCATGTTCTTGATTGCATGTGCAACTTCTGCTGGAAGGACTGGAGGAACTCTGGGGGAACTCTGGTTCCCCCAGAGTTCCTCCAGCAGCAGCATGTGCAACTTCTGCTGGAAGTTACAATGGCTCTGAAAACCTGCGGTATTCAGAGCCATTGTAACTGCTGATGGTTTCACCGAATCAAAAGCTTTTTCATAATCGATAAAAGCCATGCACAATGGAATAGGTATAATAAGCTTTTAAACTGCACAAAAAGTTTGTAATTTGCAGTTAACATAGTGTAGCACTTAAAAGGTTAATATTGGGTGAAAAGCCTTGGCAATACTCATCAATTCTCAATGAATTTTCATTTGAAACTCAGGCAGTCAACATCCTATTCCATAAGCATGAGATAGGATCATTATCCCATAAGCATGGGTGCAAGTTTACTGTCTTTCAAAACTTTCTGAAAATGGAAGTTAGATGAAGATTTTCCCTGTAATAGTAATTTTTTTCTTATGATATTCCCTGTGTTTCAGTACTATTTTTTGTTCATAAATGTTCATATTTCAGCTAGAAAATATAGGCAACTGGTAGAGATACCTGGCATTACCCAGGTTTAACAAAAAATACACAAATCAGCTCCTTGGCTAGCACTTTCCAAACATTTTTCTTAGGTTATAGATTGATTTGTGCAATTGATTTTTGCTTTTGGGGGGGGGGGCATTCTGGTATTCACGCTGTTGAAGGGTCTCAGCTTCTCTTAATAATTTCACTTTCTTGAATTTTGGATTGATTTGTCCAATAGATTTTTGTTTTAAGTTAAAATTACACAAAAAAGCATAGAAGTTTATAATAATTAATTGAAATTATTTTGGTTGTTGGACAAATCCAGTTTATTCCTTTATTGCAGTAATTGTATCAAAATATAATATTTTAAACTTAACTGGTGCCTTCGTGCACTAAACATAAATTATCATTAAGTGTCAAGGGGATGAAATCAGGGGGGGGTCATCCAGATTTCATGGTAACTTATATTTTCCGCAGCGTCCTAGAGAGTGACTATGTAAAATTTAGTCTAGATCAGACAAAGGGTTTAGGAGTTTATAGGGAGCATACAGAGTCACATTATTGTGACCACCAGCTGATATCCAGAGTAACAACCGTGTGCAGTGCGGACAGCAGCTTGGCGGGCTGGGAGTGACTCAATAAGGTGCTGCAAGGTATTCACAGGTATGCAGAACCATGCTGACTGCAGTGCATCCAACAACTGCTGGAGAGTGCGTGGTGGGGGATCCATAGAGCGAACAACATGATCAAGGTGGTCCCATAGATGCTCAATTGGGTTTAAGTCTGGGGGAATGAGGGGCCAAGAAAGTACTTTTAAGTCTTCATCGTGCTCTTCCAACCACTCTCGGTCATTTCTAGAGCTGTGTGACACGTCGTATTGTCGTGCTGGAAAATCCCATCTGCCCCAGGGAAGACAATCAGCATGTATGGGTGTACGTGGACTGCAAGGATGGATTCATAACAAATTCGGTCCATAGTGCCTTCCACAGGTATGAGTGGACCCAGGGAATGCCACGAAAACATTCCCCAGACCATAACAATGCCTCCACCAGCTTGTGTTTTTCCAGCAGTGGTTGAAGAGTGTTTGTTCTCTGATGTTTCTCGTCTTATACACCAACACCCATCCATTCGATGAAGCAAAAACATGACTCATCGGAGAAGGCAATCCTTTGCCAATTAGTGAAGGTCCAGTTCCAATACTGCTGTGCAAATGTAAGCCTTTTCTGCCAATGCACCTTCATTAGCATAGGTGCAGTGACCATCCGTCTGCATTGGAGCCCCATACGCAGAAGGGTTCTTTGAACTGTCATTTTAGACATACTTCCGGTAGCCCTCTGGTTCATTCGGCCAGTGAGTTGCTCCACTGTAGCGTGCTGATCGGCCCTCGTGCACCTTCACAGCTGAAATTCACCTCTCACATCAATGGCACGTGTTGCTCGGCTGTTTCCATGTCGCTTAATTCCTTGCCAATCAGCGGAGGTCCAATTCCTATACTGCCGTGCAAATGTAAGCCTTTTCTGCGGATCCACCTTTGTTAGCATAGGTGCAGTGACCATCCGTCTGAATCGGAGCCCCATATACAGTATGGTTCTCTGAACTGTCACTTTCGACACACTTCCGGCAGCCCCCCCCTGATTCATTCGGCCAGTGAGTTGCTCCACTATAGCATGCCGATCGGCCCTCACGCACCTTCGCAGCCAATGTTCACCTCGCACATCAGTGGCACGTGGTGCTCCGCAATTTTCATGTCACTTATTCGCAATGGTGCCATTTCTCCAATCACGATGCACTTCAACCACAGCAGCATGCGAACAGTTCACAAACTGCGCTGTTTCAGAAAATACTGCCATTCTTGGCCCGAAAGCCGATTTTTTGCTAATCTGATAAATCACTCCTTTTATCCATGACAGTAACGAGTGATATGTTTCCAGAATGCCTGCAGCCCACCTATATTCCCTCCAAGCCAACTCATGACACATGCCTTTTTTCATTGGCTTTGTGCTGTTGACTTCAAAAGTAGGAGGTGGTCACAATAATGTGACTTGACTATGTCTGTATGTGTATAGAGAGAGATATCGCAAAATGGAAGTAGGATGAAGTGAAGATTTCTCCCATAGTTATAATTTTTCTCTCTCTCACAATGTTCAGTCTGTCCTGTGTTATGTTAAATATCTTTTTTATTCCATAAATCTTTGTTTAAATTTGAATTGAAAGTAGAATAAAAAAATTCTAAAAATGGAAGTTATTTCCTAAAAATTATAATTCTTTTTCATCACTATGTTTCCTCTGTCACCCTTGATTAACAAGTGGTTCAGTTCACAAGTTACCACCCATAAAAACTTTCAGTTCTATTAATGACAGCCTTTTAAGTACTTAGTTCAAAGTGTAATGATGACAGATTTTTCGGTGTCGAAATAACACGTGATGCATTTCAATTGGAATAATGGGTCCCATTATAAATGGGACTCTTTACTGAAAGTTTGAACAAACATGCTGCAATGATTATGTTCCATGTGATGTACCGCTTCCATGGAAAGCATTGTTGAACTATGAAGGACGTTGAGGCAACTCAACAGTCAAGATTGTGTATAATTCGGGGTATATTGTCATCACCCAAGTTTCAATTTCAAGTTTTTCCCGTTGGCACCAATGATTGTGTTTCACAATCGTCACCAAGGTCTAGTCACAATGTACTGTGTTTATAGTGGAACTTGACACTTTTCATCTACTAGGTCTGAGGATGGCCTCAATGTGAGGCCAAAAGTTCTTAACTGTATATAGTTTTTAGTAAATGTTTTTTAACTCATATGTGTTTTTAATACTTATGAGTATGAATCTTGTTTTGAGGGTAAACTACTATTATACTGGTGTTTAATCTGACACAAATTGAAAACACTTCTTCAGCTCTTTCCATGCTGAAGATGATAGAACTGATACAGTCTAATTGCTAGTTGAGACAAAGACTAGTGTTTCTCCTTTGCAGAGCTCCAAAAGTATTTTGGAGCAGTCTAGTTGAAACAAAGATTTGCGTTTTTCTTCTGCAGAACTCTAAAAGTATTTGTGGGGGATTTTTTTCCAGAAGGAATGCCCAAAAATTCTAACTTTTCCTTGAATTGCTGTACACTAATTTATTCCATAATTATCAAGTTCTTAATGAAACTCTACAGTACCTTGTCTTTTTGGGCTACATTAATTTTCTCCCACAGGGTAATCTTGGGTGAAGATAATTAGCTACTAAAGAATATGAATATAAAGCAGAGGTGTACTGTTTCTATAGCATAATATCAGCTTTAGTATATCCTTGTAGCAATTTCAAGTTAACCACTCTTCAGCTGCATCAGCAATGCTAGCAGTTAATGACGGGTGATTCATAGGTGCATACTGGATCCAGTAATGCAATACCATCCTCAATTCATTTTATAAAATTTGCATCAAGTGTCAGGTACATTCTGAGGCAAACTTTCAGCATACACACCTTTTTCATGACCCGCAGAGTTTTAGTGAAGGGTCATTCATTCCATGTAAAATCAACAAGGCTTCCAACCTGATCTCTTTTGATTTCCTTGAAGTTTGGGCGTGATTGTTAGGCTTGTAGGCATATGCACCAATCCCAAATTTTAGTTCTGTCCACCCACAGGGCCTCAAATTACATGACTTTGAAAATTAGAAAATTGTGACCTTCTGACAATCGAGTAGTTGTATCTTGTTGCTTAAATGGATTATAAGATTGAAAATTGTTTCTTTTTATAGCATTTTATGTGAGTTTTTATATCATATGTTTAAAAAAATGTTAATTGTTTTAATTAGTCATGGAAATGACCTTTGACCTTGAATATTTTGAAAAATACCGTTTATACTCGAATAAAAAACGATCTCGTGTATAAGCCAGTGCCCATTTCAAGAGCTAAATATTTGTGAAAAACCTTGACCCGCATATAAGCAGACCTTAAATTTCAAGATTTTGGAAAATATATTTATTGAAATGAATTATGCAAATTTCTGAGATTACCTCTTGTAAAAACCTTCAAAATGCGATACACTGTCAGATTTTCCAAATAACTCCAATAACATCCATTGCATTACTTATGCAACATTTTTTGAGAGAATTTATAACCATTTCTGATGAAATTGCATCCCTCAATTCTCTCATCCAAGAAGTAACAAAGCCATGTTGGCCTTCTTTCAAGTTACCACCTTTTGTTAAACACTGTTATTCAATATTGCAAATGGCTTTTGTCTGCACAGAGCACAAACAGGCATGCCTACGCTTGCTGTGAAAACCTTTGAAAAGAGAGATACCTGATTGGCTGTGGTCCATCTCACCAGCTAAGTGATTTACGTGGTGTCAACAGCGTCTCGTGATTGCACACGGGAATTCCGTAATGGGGTATTATTCCATGTTTGGAAGCAAGAAATTTGAGGGTCTCAATTTGAAAGGGAATTAGTTTTTTCACTTATCATATTAGCGCCACCCATTACCGTAGGATTCCTACTGTGGGTAGACAAACTTCATAATTTTTTCTGTATGTAATATAATATATATTTTATTTTAATTGAGAATTTCAGAAAACTATCGCACGGAAAGGCGAGGTCTAAAATGTAAACAAATCCAGCGATGAATTCCTCAGGAGAATTCACGGGAGTAGAGCCTTATAATATTTAGTGACCCCAATATAAGTCGACTTCCCACCTTTGAAAGCAGGTTTTTTTTCCAAAAACTTTCGGCTTATACACAAATATATACAGTAATTTTAAAATTTTGAAAAAATTGCGTGGCGTCCTTAAAAGTTTTGAGTACTAGTTTGCTAATTTTCATGTTGGAACAAAAATGGGATTTTTATTTATAAAATTTTGAAATGAAATACACACTTACCAGAATTGCCTCAAAATGGTGTGATTAAAAGTTGAAATATTTTAGAGTTAAATAGGAAATTTAAATTGGGAAGATTCACCAGTCAGAAGATATCCCCATCATATGCTAAGCAGTAAACCTTTAACATCTGTTATTTTTTGGACTAAAAATGGCATAAAAAGGAAATAATTTACAGTGCCTTTAGTCTTAAAAAAATATCTACAAATTCTTCTGCTGATTTTTCGCAGTTTCAAGAGATGTTTGGCTGACAGATACCCACTGCTCAAATGTTATAGTCAATGTCGTTCTTTTCCACAAGATCAGTAATGTAATTTTTCAGTCAATCTGATCTGCGCAATATTGACATTTACTGATGTAACATGCAGGAAGTGAAGGATTGCATATAAATCATGCAATGCAGTTGTTAATGGGAAATTTATTTTCAGTAGTTAATTTTGCCATCTGACACCTAAAAATATGACTTGAAAGTTTCAATGAATTATGCACACATACATACAACATGCTGTACCATGTGCTCCAACAAAAACACAATTTTTTGGATATAGCTCTGCAACTTTGAGGTTCCATTTTTTGCTCCTGGGTATTCAGTCTTAAACTGTTCATAAATCTCTCTCAGATTGTTTAACAGAATCCTTCTTTGTAGATATGTTTTTTTCAGCTTGTTTTTCCTGGCATTGGTTGGCCTCCATAATCTTGGCAATAAAAATCTTGCATCAGATCAGCTGTCTCCTATTTAAATATCTTGCCTGGCTTTTAAGTTTGAAGTTGATAAAATTTCCATTTCTTCTTTGCAAGTAGTTTTGCCTTTCTTGATCTGTGATTTGAAATACTGAACTCATCCTGCAAGTCTTGCAGACTCCAACTACTATTTTGGTATTACTGTAAGAATATGTAACTTTTAAGCTCTTCACTTTGTATCATTGAACATTTCTTTAAGCTGAGCAATACTTTCTGCTTCTGAGTCAGATGTTGGAAGTTCAGCATCAGACAGTGGCGTAACCAGAAATTTCTTAAGGGGGTTCATACTAAATCTCCCCTCAAGGGGAGATTCAGACCCGAGGACCACCCCTTGGCTACGCCTATGGCATCAGATAAGATTATCATAACTTTCAACTGTAGAAAGCATGTAATTTTTTTTGTTTCAAATTTGCATAAAGATATTTATTTTTTTATGCAGTCATTTTTTTTTTACAGGAATTTACCAACTGATTGTAAAGATTTATTCAAACTTTGCAGTGTACTTTCAGAAATTTACTTAACTTAGTTCACCTTCACTACTACTCCTGGCTTTTTTAGGTTAAGTATCAGCTTCAACATGGGAGCATGACCTGGCTGTCATCAGTTTCAAAATTCACAGGTGTATTTAGTCTTCAAACTTTTTGTTTCAATACTTGTCTCAGATTTATTGTGAACAGAACATTTACCTGTCTTCTGAGAAACAGGACATTTTTTTTCACATTGTAGTGGAAAAGAATAAATGTCTTTTTTTTTGATAAAACATACAAAAAACTGCTGAAATTTGTGACATTTTGACACCTAAGGGGGGGGGGATTCATCAACAATTTCTCCAGGAAAACACCAGCATTATTTTTATTTTAAAGAAGCTACTTATTTACATGCAATATATTTTTGGTGTAATACCTTTTAAGGCCAGAAGAGAAAACCAAAAGGAAAAAAGGCATAATGCAACTTGAAGACTTACTGTAACAAGCAACAAAATGAAACCAGAAGTGTGCAATGGCTGCTGCTGAACCATCCCACACTGGGTGGAGTTACAACATTGTGGGGTGTACATGGTCTACAAGCAATCTCTGGTAATTTACATAGATGGATTATTAGGAGAGGATGGCGTGTAGGGCATCTGGTCTTGTAGCTCATCCATGGTAGGGTGCGAAGCATAGTTTATGGTTTATCCATATCGTATTGGGCCACCCAATTGCCTGTGTTCAGGACTTAAAATCAGGGTGGGATGGCGGGATTCCCGCCAAAAAAATTAAACTCCCACCGAAATGAAGTTGTTAGGAGGAGTCTCCCACCTTACGAAATTTTAAGAAAAATATATACATATATAAAATCTTGGGTCTGTTTTTGGACCACTCACAAAATTCGAGCATTAAAAACGTATCCTTGGTAAAATTTCGTGTGTTAGAAACGGGCCCTTCAGAGTTCCGAAAGTTTGCAATCGAATACATCGTTCATGTCGGGAATGTAATCAGTTTATGGACACGTGAATCAGCTTCAATATATGGCCGCATGAGAAGTTCATTTTGCCTATTGTGGACAGTTACGAATGAGGCATGAGATGCAAAACTGAAAATAATGTTTTATTTAGAAGATTTGTGTGTGTGTGTGTGTGTGGGGGGGGGGGGATTGCATTCCATGTGGGAAAGGTATTCTGTTTTTCACAACTTCCGGAAACGAAAGTTAAACAGAGTGAAAATTTTTCCCGCAATCAGAATTTCTTTTTCTCATGAAGTTTCCTCTGTCCAGTATTGTTACCAATATCAATTTATTGCATAAATGTTTGTACTTCAGCTTGAAAGTGTAGGCAACGATTTCCGATAATAGAAGTTTGACGGAGCAAAAATTTTCTTGTAAACTTTAGACGCGAGTTTCTTCCGCAGATTTGAGGAACTTTGCCTTTGTTGTCATCATTTATTTGCATCATTCTCGAGAATGATGCAAAACTGAAGAGAATTTTTAAGGGGAGTGATTAGTGTGTGTTGTGTGTGTCAGTAAAGGGTCGGGGGGGGGGGGGGGGGCAGGATTTTATCTTTCAAAACTTTGGAAAACGAAAGTTAAATGAACTGCAGATTTAATCTGTAATCATATTTTTTTTTCTCGCAATATTCCTTCTGCTCAGTTTTACTGTAAAATACAATTTTGTTCGATAACTGATTGTGCTTCAGCTTGAAAATGGAGGAAAAGAGGAAAAATTCCCGAAAACGGAAGTTGGACAGAACGAAGATTTTTCCGTAATCATAATTTTTTTGCGATGATCTCACTGTCCAATATTATTGTATAGTTATTTTATCCCCCCATAAATTGTTGCAAAGTGAAAAACTGGGCATTCTTGATATCAAAATTGAATCAACCAAGTCTTGAGTATTTGAACTGCAGACATCTTGTATTATTCAAGAAAAGATATTTTTTTCAGAGCTGATTGGAAACGTGTTCAAAAATAATAAATTAGTTGACCCTTGTAATGCTAAAACTTGCACATCACAATGTCAAGTGAAGGTTTATTTCATCTTTTGTGACAGATGGACTGCAGATTTCCTTCCACATATAGCTGTACAGAATGAAGAATATATGTGCCAATTTCCAAAGTTTTGTAAGAGTTTTATGAGCAACCATCAGCACACATTTCTATTAGTGTCAAAGGTTCTTCTGCAAGTCGGTCTTGTGTTGCATTAAACAAATGTACCATCTGAACGTGGCTTTAGCACACAAAACAGAATTAAGTCGAAATTCCGAGATTCATTGAGTAACAAAGATCTTAATGCACAATTCTGAAATTGAGCCAGATAAACTCTCAGAAAAAAACAAAAAGCAAAAAAAAAAAAAAAAAAACAAAAAACACAGCAACAAAGAACAGCTAATCAAAGTTGCTAACTTTGGCAAGAAATGAAAGACAGACACAAATAATTCAGGCGCAATTTTATGATACCAATGTACTGCAAAACGAACAACTCTGTTTTTGTAAAATGAATCATGGTACTTTGTATTCGATTGAATGTAGTAAATTTTTGATCTAATTCACTTGTTTGTTTTAAAAACCAAGTATAGCTTATATTGTTTGAAAAATCACTACTGTTTTCCCAGAGTCTTTTAATATTATCGTCACATTCAAAACCACGAAATTTTCAATCTCCCCTGTTTACAAACACAGGTGGAGAGACTCCCTTCCATTTCAAATTTGAATTTTAAGCCCTGTCTGTTGCTCCGGTTGTCCTGTGTCGCCCCCTTCTGAAATCCAGTTTTTGTGTTACCGGATGGTTGTTTTGCCATGACTCCAGGTACATTTTAACCACAGAGTCCCTTTAACAACCCACAAGTATTGCAGCTTCCAAAATAGAGGCACAAACCCTTCATGCACCTGCAATTTGTCCCTTTGTAAATGGATAAATCTTTGATTCTACCTATCACTAGCTCTCAACTGAAGCAGCAACCTCCTATATATAGCCCTTTAGCTCCACAGCACAGGGCATGCCATACCTTCCTCTTCTTTACACCAGTATCAGGTGTAACTCACTTTGCATGAGGGTGGCAATAATTCAGTGTTCACTCAGTTTATGTTTTGCACGTTTTTTTTTGGAGCCTGTTTAGTAGATGTCAGTAAAAATTTATGCCAATTTTTCCTCCCCCCTCCCCCACCCCACCAGTGAGATCCTATTTTTCTAAGAACAAGGCTTCTTCAGAGGCAACATTTAGTAATTTTATGGACTAGTATTTTAATTTTTCCAACCAGACAACTATGAATAGTGTAAGGTAGTAGAGGAAGCCTACTTATAAATTATGAAATATTTATTTAAATATTCAGGTACTATGTGGGACTAACATTTTAATGCTGAAATAAGTGTATATCAATTAAAATATCAGTTCACACACATTTGAAAAACAGCCATGTGCTGGATATGGTTAAATTCTCAAGAATTCATTGCCTGTTTATTAAAGCAGCCAAGATTTGGATATTTTGTAGTACTGTATTTTGGATTGATATGAGAGTGTGGTGTCCTCAAATGAGCAAAGTTGTTGTAACACTGCTTAGTATGTCAACAGAAAACTGTGATGTAGATCATTTTTTTTTTTTTTTTTGCTAAAGAAATTACGGGTAACCTTTGGACAAGAAACAGTAACCTTACATCAGAAATCATATATTGTATCACTAACATTATCATCCTTCTCAATCCACTGCTGGATGAAGATCTCCCCAAGTATTTCCCACAACTCTTTCTTTGAGCAATTCTCTTCCATGTCACTTTGGCATGCTTTCAAATTTCATCCATTTTCTGTATGGTGTTCTTCTGGGTCTTTTGCTGTTTCTTGGTGTCCAGTTTAGAGTTTTTCAGTTGTCCAACGGTGGTCAGTTCTAGCAATATCCCAGCCCATTTGATTTACATTTTCTTAAATGTCTGGTACCTATGTCATACGTAATTTGAGGGGGGGGGAAGGAGAAAGAAGGGAAAAAGTTGTTCGGCTCATACATTTCACACAGGGCAGCATTTTTCTAGTTGATCTTCACTTTTTTTCTCACAAATGAGTCAGTTTTTAAATTTACATTTCTACATAATATGATGTAAAATATAGGTTGCCAAATATTACAATATTGCTTCAGGACACAGATATTATTTCCTTTTAAACATCAGTGTTTGTTCATGTTATTGTGTTCTTCGATTTGTGGTGGGATTGGATTCTTTAAATTGCCACCAGTTATTTAGGTTTTCATGCTAGATTTCAATGGAAGCTGTTTTCAAAGAAAGTGGCAGCTGAAATGCAACATTTTATTACTTCTGACATCTTTATGAAGCGGAAAATGGCTGTGATCACTAAAGTGATAAATTCTTTTGTTTTGCTCATTATATATATTTGTTTGTGATGGCAAATAACTTTATGTTGAATTAATTTGGTTCACCAAAATTATTTAGTGAACGCGTTATTTGCTTCTCTGTTTAATAAGCATTATAGTGAAAAATACACTTCAGAATTTCTGTTCAACATGTAATTATAACATTTAAGAGAAGTGACAAGCCTCAACTATGAATTTTACCCTAATTTGAAACAAATGTGTTAAAAAAAATGTATTCAGGAACAACATTGCATATTCATTTAAAAATTATTTTTACTCACCCTGTTCTTTAAGTCTTCAGATCCAGTCCAGTTGTATGCCGCTCATGCTTGGGTTTTAGGTTTAACATAATATTTTTAGTTTTTGTTGTGCTGAATCTTGGGCATTTTTTGTATAGTTGCACCTCTAGCTGAAAAGTTCGATTCAATCACAGCATTTCAACTAACGCTATGAAGTCCTTCATGAAATTTTGCATTAGTCACTGGAATTCAATAAAGCAATCTCTCTCTCTCTCTCTCTCTCTCTCTCTCTCTCTCTCTCTCTCTCTCTCTCTCTCTCTGTCTCTCTCTCTCTCTCTCTCTCTCTCTCTGTCACTTCTACGTTGAGTACAGGAAGATTTAATAATGAAAGCCTGTTATTTTTGTACTCAACTATTAGAAGTGAATATATAAGAAGCACAATAGTAAAGATTCAATAACGCAGGCCTCTTATTACTGAATCTTCCTGTACTCAACTTTTAGAAGTGACTATATAAGAAGGGCAAGACTGAAGAGTTGGTTTCTGGTGACTAATGCAAAATTTTGCAGACTTCGTAGCATTGAAACAATGTGATTGAATTGAAACTTATACACTATAGGTGCAAGCAATAAATGCTCAAGATTCAGGGAACAAAAACTGTAAGAAACTATGCCACTAATTGTAGACACAATTAACCAACAGCAAATATTATGTTAAACCTAAAGCACAAGCATGAACAGCATATAGTTGGACTCAATCTGAATACTTCAAGAAGAGGGTGAGTTGAAATAATTTTATTTTGAATATGCAATGTCATTCCTGAATACACGTGTTTTAACTAATTTGTTTCAAATTAATGTTAAATTCATTGTTAAGGCTCGTCACTTTTGCTTAATGCTGTAATTGCATGGTGAACAGAAATTTTGAATTTTATATTTTTCACTATAATGCTCAATACTCAAGAAATGTATATAGCGTATTAAATCCATTTATTTTTATGGCATAATAAGCACAAAGATTTGCCAAGCTCTCGCACTCAACTGGGAGGCTTTTTCAAGGCAATGGTAGGCGCAAAAATGTAGAGAATTGGAACACGTAAGGAACAAAGATGATTTTTGAAAATAACGTGGGTGACACCACGAGCATATTACATGAAATTTAAACAAACAAAAGTAGCACCAATGGGTTCCCCTCTATCTGCAGTACTTGCGGAAGCAGTACTTAGACATCTTTTTAAATTGTATCAAGAAACCCTGAGTGTGGATCCGCTATGCTGGTGATATATTCTTCACATGGGAACATGGATTAGATGAATTAAAAGATTTCATGCATAAGGTAGACAATCTACACAATACGATAAAGTTCACCATGGAGCTTGAAGTGGATGGAACATTGAATTATCTTGACATTGCGCTCAGAAGAAATAGATCATCCAGCTTTGATTTTAACGTTTATTATAAACTATTGGGTTGTCGGAAAAGTCATGACGTATTTTGGCACCCGATGGCGGTTGGGCGGTTTTAGAAGTACTAGAGGCATGCGCAGCTCTGTTATCGCTATGGCATTCGACAGGTGCCAGACTGCCAGTTCTAGCTGCAGTCTAAAAGGAATAGTGAACGATTTGGTTGATTTGCAGAGATTTGGCATCAAGTTGAACATGGAAGACCAAACTGTGCATTTTCGCCATATTTTACTGTTTTACTTCCGTGAAGGGAAGAACATGCTTCAAGCTTGTGAAAAGTTGCGTAAAGTGTACGGTGATAATGCTCTACAAGAACGTCAGTGCCAGCGGTGGTTTGCAAAATTCCGTGCTGATGATTTTGACCTCAACGATGCTCCTCAGTCGCTCGGTCCGGGAGGCCAACCGAGGTTGATGACGAACAGAACAAGGCATTGATCGAGTCAAACCCACGTTACACAACATGAGAGATTGCAGACACATTGCACATCCATCATTTAAGCGTTCACCACCACCTGAAGAAGGTGGGATACGTAAGCAAGCTCGATGTGTGGGTTCCTCATGAACTCAAAGAAGCTCAATTGTTGGTGCGTATAAACATCTGCGATATGCTCATTAAACGTGAGGAAAACGATTCTTTTTCGAAGTGACTGATAACTGATGACGAAAAGTGGATTGTGTGCAACAATGTGCTGCACAAACGGTCTTGGTCCCGACGTGCTGCTTCGCCTGAAACAACATCCAAAGCAAACATTCATCAGCGGAAGGTTCTGGTCTCAGTGTGGTGGGATTTTAAAGGTGTCGTGTTTTTCGAGCTCCTACCACGGAACGAAACAATCAATTTGAATGTGTACTGTCGACAATTGGACAGTTTGAACGAATCCATCATCCAGAAACATCGAGAGCTCGTTCATCGTAAAGGTGTTGTGTTCCATCACGACAACGCGAGACCACACACAAGTTTGATCACCCGCCAAAAATTATTGGAGCTTGGGTGAGATGTGTTGCCACACCCAGCATACTTGCCTGACCTTGCGCCGTCAGACTTCCATTTGTTTCGCTCTCTTCAACAGTCCTTGCGTGGTATAACGTTCAATTCAAATGAGGCTGTAAATCAGCACCTTGTACAATTTTTCGCCATGAAAGATGGGTCCTTCTATGAACGAGGCATTCTGCAGCTCACTGAAAGATGGCAAAAGGTTATCGAACAAAACGGGCATTATATCATTGATTGATCTTTGTTCTTTCTATCAATAAATTACCTTTGCAAAACATGGCTAAAATACGTCATGACTTTTCCGACAACCGAATAACTGCAGTACTGAACCTTGTCCCTCCTGATTCACATTGCCCAAAAGAGTACAAACTTTCTGCCTTTAGGGCATGGTTCTATAGAGTGTGTAATGTATGCAAACCCGACTACCTAAATAACAAGGAAATTGATAATATTTATAGCTAAGGTTTAAAGGCTGGATATAAGAAGGATGAAATAGACAGAATACACAGAACTGTAAGAAATTGTATAATGTCAGCAATAACAAAATCACCTAGTAAGACAATGAGATACGCAGGACAGTGTTAGAAATAAATCTTCTACTGGCCCAGCAGACCACTAGAATTTGCAAACAACTGGTCTACCAAAAATGACCACTGGTCCATAATAATAGTAATAATAATAAGACATTTACAATATATGTAGAAAATAATGAATCATTTCAATGGAATTATCTCCAATATTTTTTTAAACCTATCATTAGTTTGCAGCCAAAAAAGAAAACCATACAGAAAGATAAAGGAAACAGAAATTCATTTTTTAACTTGTCACAAATCAGAAAAAAACAAAACAAAAAAACCCCACTTACTGGCCACCTGGGCCAGTAAAATGAATAGTTCAGTGGTCCGATGGAATTTTTACTGGCCAATGGCCAGCAGACCACTGGGTAATTTGAGCGCTGAGCAGGATTCATCAGATCACATATGTCCCAGGCTTTGCAGATTGGTTAAAGAATTTGTTACGTAAATACAACATATTAATAGCAATGAAGTCCCTGGCCCTGTTATATAGTATCAAGCTGCAAGGAGAGACAGTGTGAAAAAGAAAAGGCAGGTGTGTACGCTATACCGTTGGTATATCCTGACAACACGGAAAAGATATATATCGGAATGACAAAGCGATCCTTGGACACTAGATGTAAAGAATATGTGTGAAGTGTCAACCAGGACATGAAGAATATAGCGCTCGCCAGAGAAATCATGCATTCATTGGCCACTCCAGTATGGAATAGTATTAAAAGAATTGCCCCTTACACAAACTTTAAAGAAACTGCCATCAGGAAAACTGTCAAAATCCTCTCCAGCAAAGTAGCATGCAATTGTATGATCTTTACTGAACTACCAATAGTTTGGCATGCGTTATTAAAAGATGGAAACACGTCATGACATGCCATGTAATTATGTGCTAAAATTTCATGTAATATGCTTGTGATGTCACCCACATTATTTTCAAAAATCATCTTTGTTCCTTACGTGTTCCAATTCCTTGCTTTTTATGTCTACCATTGCCTTGAAAAAGCCTCCCAGTGGAGTGCGAAAGCTTGGCGAATCTTTGTGCTTATTACGCTATAAAAATAAACGAATTTAATACGCTATATGCGTTTCTTGAGTATTCACATTGTGATGTATTAAAAATAACATTACTATAATGCTCATTTAACTTTGTGCTGCCCTAATAAATAAAAATATTGGATGCCCTCCCATTGCCTCCTATGTATTGGAAAAAAAACAAAAAAAAAAAAAAACTAACTGACAAGGAAGGTTTCTATGCATCCCTTTTTTAAAAATAGTGAATTGAAACTTATTACTGTCTTATGGTTCACACTTCTCCCTACTGAGGTATTTCTATGCTCTAGCACTCTAAAACAATTGTGCAGAATGCTTCTGTGTGTTATGGATTGAATACTTTTGATCTTTGAAAAGCATGAGATGAATCTTGAATTTATTACCTTCTGATTCACGCCCCCTTTCTTGGAATTTTTTTCCTTTTAGCCCTCTGCAATTATGCAAAATGATTCTGTGGGTTGTGACAATCATTTGACAGGCATTTATGGCACACAGTGTGTGGTTTAATACACAAATGGTAGCAGTGAATGTTGTTACAATTTAAAAGCCTGGTGCTGATGTTTTGTGTAAATGAATAAATTATTTGCTAATCTGTATAGAATTTATGAAACAAGTGCACAAATTCATTAAGAAAATGTGTTTGAAAAAAATATAATTCTATTAATGGAAGTCTATTATTCTGTGGATGAAGCTTTATCATGTTTTTTTTTTTTTTCATAGTTGCCATGCCGAAGCGGTCCTCAAACCACCCATTCCAGAATCAATGTTGAGCAGAACAAAGAAAGCTTGATCAATATTAGCAAGTACAGATTTTCCCTTGTGATTTCCGGTCTAACAAGGATTCTCCACTCTGTTAATGAGATGGTATGTATTTAGAAGTATTTTGTGAGAAATGTATATGTGGCTGCAGTTATCTTGAAGGCAAAAGTGTATAACCATTATTAGTCTCTTTTTATTTATTTGTTCCAGTAAAAACGAATCTCTTTAATATTCCATTTCAGTAAAATGAATAATAATAGTAAAATCCAGTGGTTTCAAATCTCTCTTTTAAGTATTAATATAATTTCTTGAACAGTACATTTGGCACATTGATTAGGAAGTAATTTACTCCTGCAAAAAAAATATCTGTGAAGAACTTTTGGGTACATGAAAGATTGTTTCACACATTAGTCTAAATTTGAGTGACATGCACTCACGCACACTACAATCAGCTCAGTTGTTGATTATCAGGCATGAGATTCTTCTATGGATTCATGGAAATCCACTTTTTCCATCATTTGTGTTATTCTGGAGGTTGATGCAAAACCACAGAGTAATTTTTAAGGATTGGGGTGTTGCGGTGGAAGTGGGGGTCATCATTTTCTCCCTGGGAACAGGATTCCGTTTTTCAAAATTTTGGAAACAGAAGTTAGACATGAGTTCTTCTCATAATCATATTTTTGTTTCTTGTGAGGCTTTCTCTGTCCATTCAGCATTATTGTTAAATATTATTTTATTGCATAAATTTTTGAATTTCAGCTTGATACTAAAAGCAACAATTTCCGAAAACGGAAGTTAGATGGAGCAAACATTTCCCCGTAATCTTAAATTCTGTTTCTCGTGATGTTCCTTTTACCTAGTATTGTTGTTAAATATCATTTTATTCTATAAATATTCATATTTGTGCTTGAAAATGGAAGACAAATTTCTGAAAGCATAAGTTGGACAGAGCAGAGATTTCTCCCATAATCATAATTTTGTTCTCCTGTGATATTCCCACTATCCTATGTTGTTAAATGTTATTTCCCCCCATAAATGTGTACATTTCAGCTTGATAGGGAAAGGGAAAATTTCCAAAAACAAAATTTGTTAGAATTGATGCATGGTATTCAAAAGTATTAATCCTCTCATAGTTGTTACCCCACATATCTAAAATAGTGAAAGCTCTGATATCCATGAAAACATATTCATGGTCCACAGGCTGAAAGTTCTTTCAGCATGATGGATGAAATTATAGACATTTAATTATACAAACTTTGAACTACAGACTTTTGAAGCACAGGGTAAGTCTGTAGTTAAGTTCTTCAGTAAACTGGCTTATATGGAAGAAGCAGCTAATTCCAACTTTGTCAGAATCTGAGGATGTGAAAAAATGAAATAAAGGAAGAAGCTACAGTGGAAAAATGGGAAAGGAAAAGTATCAGAAAGAAAAAAAAATTGGTAATGGCTTCTATGCAACTGCTGAGTTAAATTTGGTGAGAGATGTAAGACAAATGTGGCTGTAAAATTTGGTGAGAGAAGAATGCAAGGGAGCTGATATGCAAGTGCAACAAAACAAAATAAGAAAGAAAAAAAGCTGTGTTTGAAGCAATGTCTGTTAAAACCATTTTATTTTGTTCTAAATTCAGTAATTTTATATCATGAATACAGTGTTGTGCTCCAGTTTAATATTTACATAAATAAATTACAGTGAGTAATTCTATCTTGTGCATTCATGTGATTATACACTCATGGGTAGGCTCATAATTGTTTTGCGGCATGGATTTCCGCAATTTTTTTCGCAAATTTTAAGGTTTGTTCTGTACATTTGTGAATATCAAATATATCCGCGAATTTCAGATTTTTTCCTATTTTTGCCAAACTTCTATTATAATTTTTAGATTATTTTTTATATGTCAATAATTTTAATACTGCCCTCATTAGAATTTACATGAAAAATATACTGCTAAGTAATTCTACTCCAAAGTTCAAACCAGAACTGTAAACTTTGAATTACCCTCAAGGTTCTTCGTTATGGGGGACATATCGTACAAACTTGACGGGTAATTCCAGGTCACGTGCACTCTGCTGAAGAATGCACGTGTGGCCTTTTGTAACCCCCATCCCCTGCTACGGTTAAATGAACTTGGCGACTTGCCACACTAGTAAATCGTAAACCAGATGTCGTCAATTTGTATTAGCAGTTTTCACTGGGAAAAGTAGTTCACAGAAGAGCGTTTGAGCTTCGCTCACACTTAGCTTAAAAAATTTTTGTGCTTTTGTGAGAATATTTAGTTTATAAAGTTTCTAGGTATTGTTTCTTAATTTTGAAAATGAGCCACATGAGCAAAACCGAGTGCATCTGAAAGATGTAAACAGTACAGCAAGGGAATGTTTCATGTGAATAAAAATCTATTGTTCTGTTCGTATTGCAACATACCAGTGGATTTTTCAAGAAAGGCCAGCTGTTGAAAGCATTTAGCAAGCAAGCTGTAAAAAAAGAACTGTGTCCAAACTATCAACCGAAAATAATGCAGAAATTTGTTAATGAATTAATTGAGAAAAAAACTAAAGTAGAATAGCATTGCTCAACTGAATTTTCGAAATTAACTGGCACCTTTTGTGCAGCTAACAACCCACCTTCCAAATTGAATAACACTACATGAAAAAAATTACTTAGAAAATTCGTTGAAAGATACCGGTGTTATTCCAAATAAAAATTGGATGCGGAAATGTTATTTGCCAAAAATATATATTCACTAGCAACAAGCGAAAGATTTAAAAAAATCCGTATCCAGTGTAAGCATCTTAGCAGATGAAACAACTGATTCAGAAGATAGGTACATTTTGAATATTCTTGCTGTTCCATCAGCTGAAATGAATGCTGAAAGCTGTAATGCTGAAACCTCTTTGAATGCAATCTTCCTCGCACGCATCACTTTGGAATCCATTAATTTTAAAGCAGTCAACGAGGCAATATTTCAATGCATCAATAAGTATGAAATACCTTTTGTAACAGACAACACATCTTACATATCCAGAGCGTGAGGAATGAGCCCGAAAGCCAAATATAGAAAGCCAAATATTTTACACTACGCTTACCAAGTAAATTAATCATTGCAGACCAATAAACTTTCAGGACCACAGCGAATGTTGACCAATGCACTTTCAGGACCACAGCGAATGTTGGCAAAGTGCCCAAAACAGCAGGAGCTCTCCACTGTGGTGTGATCAACAAAAAGCTATGTTAATATTTTAATTAATTCCTGCTCTATGTTATTTTTTATTCTTTTGTACATGATTTTACCCAAATTAAAATTATATAGTTGTTTAATAGTCATTATGTTATATTTGTTAGGGTCAACTCTTGTATATGTATGTATACATGATTTAGAAAAAATAACATTATTACCACTATATTTTAAATCTAATAATCTAATATACTTGTTTTGAAGTATTTGTAATTTTTTAATATTAGATTGAGTTGTTTGACCCCATGTTAATATACAGTAGTTAAGGTGTGTATGAACTAGAGTAAAATATATTAATTTTAATGTTTTAACAGTAAGATTTGTCAGAACATGACTTACAATTCCTATATTTTTTGATAATTCATTCAAAAGATTATCAACGTGTTTATTCCATTTTAAATCATTATTAAGTTTAATACCTAAGTAAGTAAACTCATTTGCTATTTCAATTGATTTCTTGTCGAGAAGTAATGGTGTATTAATAAGTTGACTTGTTTGTTGTCTTGGAAAAAAAAAACTGCTTTAGTTTTATCTGTATTTAATACAAGTTCATTAGCAGCAAACCAATTTATGTATTTTTGCAGTTCAATATTACTTAGTAAAATTATTTCTTCTGGATAGAAGACTACAATACGAAAATTGAAGATTTTATCACTGACTCTGGTTCTTTAGCCCTTCAAAGGAACCCTCTAAATTCTTGGATTGCGCAGGTGCAAAGAGCAGCCCGGTTACCCGCTATTCCAGACGATCTTAGGAAAGCCGCCAGATTACCACCAGGACCTCAGATCCCAAAGCTGTTCGGAAGACTTAAGCACCATAAGCCAGGAAACCCACTGAGACCCATTGTATCCAGGAAGTCTGCACCAACATACCATTTAGAGAAAGCACTTTCCAAATTCCTACGTAGTTTTCTTCCTGAATCGGACTTAGTAATAAATTCCACTCTGGATTTTATAACGAAAGTCAAGAAACTCACTGTCCTGCCAAGCGACATTATCGGCAGCTTCGACGTGGTTTCCCTTTACCCCTCAATTCCCGTTCCAGAAGCCATCAGAACATTAAAGGATGCCATATCTAATTCAACATTTTATACGCAGGAGGCATGCCTCAGCATCTTCAAATTAATAGACTTGGTCTCTAATACTAGCTTCTACAGTTTCCAAGGACAAGTATATAAACAGAATAATGGCGCTCCGATGGGATCCTCACTTTCACCCGTCCTTGCAGAAGCAATACTTCGCCCAATTGAGCGGAATATGTTCTCCAGCATTACCCCACGGCCTACCACTTGGCTGCGTTATGCTGATGACGCATTTTTTGTATGGCCCCACGGAAAAGAGACTCTTCCAATTTTCCTTGATAAAATCAAAGATATACATCCTACGATCAATTTCACGATGGAGCTGGAAAGCAACAACGCTTTACCTTATCTGGATGTTTTATTGAAGAAATCGTCTGACAACCGCCTCGGCACACAAGTCTACTATAAATCCACGTCCGTCCCCAACCTGATGCTCCGCAGCTCTTTCTGTCCCGCAGAATACAAAGCAGCTATCTTCCGTTCTCGAATTCAAAGAGCCTTCACCGTTTCTTCTGATACCCATTCTAGACAACACGAAATTGAAAGCGTCATCAAGCTAGCCACTGATGCAGGGTATTCATTGAATCAGATACGTAGCTTTATCCAAAAAGCCAGAGCCAAACACTCCGGTCTTCCTGCGCCGCAGCTACGTTATATAGGCTCAATTCCCTACATTCCAAGTGTGTCTTACAAACTCAAAAACGCCCTCAAGAAGATGAACTACGGCGTCAGCATAAGGTCCCCTGCATCTTTACATACTATACTAAAGAGAAATAGTGAAAAACCACCTCTCTCCTGCGAAGCAGGCGTTTATGTGATCCCCCTACAGTATCCGAACGGCTCTAAACGATACTACATTGGAATGACCAAGAGTTCGTTTGGAATCAGAGTCAACGAACATAAAAGGGACACAAAATACGGTAAAGTAGCCACAGCACTATTCAGAGAAGTAAAATTCAAGTCAACTACTCCCATGTGGGATGATATAAAGAAATTAGCTAGCTACTCTACCCCTAAATGTACAGCCATTCGGGAAACCTTGGAGATCATTACCAACAGCGATGCTTGCAATGATTGTGTCTCGCTCGAGTTGCCACGAATTTGGAACCAATTTTTCAAGTAACACCTTTTCTCTACCAGGATCTCGCGTGCAACCAACGTGATGCCTCGTATCTTTAAATGAATATAACGTCGCATCTATTTATTGTCAAGTTCCCGCATTCAAATTGTTAAGCGTTCTATTTTTCAGTTTGCAGTTTCTGTCTAACTTCCTTGAAAAAGCCATCTGGTTGATATGCGAAAGCTTGGAAACGCTTATGTGTTTATTTTCTACGCCAATAAATCAGATCACTAGTACAGCGTTACTATTTACTAGTTTAGATGAATTTTGTAAGAATATATTAGCATAATAATTCCTTTTAGTAGTTCTTAATTCAGAGTTCAGCCTATTTCTATATTGTTTAAAATCATTAAAATCTGATTGTTGTCTAGTTTTAAGGAATTTAGAATATAACATTCCTTTTTTTAATGCACTTAAGTAATGTAACTGTAATCCATGGTTTTAGAAAACTTTTTCTAGAATTATTGCTTAGTACTGAAATAGGAAAACATATGTCATAGATATCTTTTAGTTTTGTAAAAAATATTTCATATTTTAAATTAGGTGATGAATATGTGTCCAATTCGCTCCAGTCTAAATTCTGTAATTTATTTTTAAAGATTTCTAGATTTTTTTTGTTTATAAGTCTCATTTTAGAAACTTCATGTATTTGAGCCTTTTTAAGTGTGTGTTTATGAATAATAAAAATAGGTAAATGATCACTAAAATTAAACTCCAATATTCCCGCAATAATTGGATCTTGTTGAATGTTAGTAATACACAAATCCAAAATTGTTTTAGAATGGGTAGTTATTCTGGTTGGTAATGTGATGGTATTTACAAATCCTGATGAATTTAAAATATAAATTAACTGATTAGTTATAGAATTATCCAGGGAAATATCAATATTTAAATCCCCCATGATAATAGTTTTTTTCTTAACAAGGTTAGCATAGTTTAGAAATTCACTTAATATATTTAGACATATATTATAATCAGATTTAGGTTGTCTATAACACACCATGATTATGTAAAATTCATTTTGAATAGTTAATATTTCTATGTTAGAGTTTGTTATAGTAAAGTTGTTAACAGTTGAAAAGTCCCTATATTGATTATTAACATATATTGCAATGCCCCCTCCTCTTGAGTAATTTCTATTTAGGTTGAATATGGTATAATTAGTTAACTGTGTTGAATAATCCCCACTTGGAAACCATGTTTCAGTTATACAGACAATATCTATTGCTGACTTAATTAAGTGTAATAAAGACTCCAGAAGTGTAATTTTGTTTGTTAGTGATCCTGCATTAATATGTATAATGTTTAATGAATTACTTTGGTTAGTTGTTATTAAGTGGTTCGACTGAATGATAGCCATCCATCTTGTCCCCCACATCCCCCATTTTAGCCCTTCTAATTTATAATTTAATCAAGTCATTAAGAGGAGTTCATAAATTCATGTAGTTCCTCAATAGTCAGTATTTTCCTTTTTTGAGCTTCATTTTTTTTATGAATAAATTTCCATTCCATGTGTACTTGAGCCTTGACTGACTGCACCAGTGTCCTTGCTTCCCAGTACAGATGTTTATCGTAAGGAGTAAGATTTTCGTTTAAGTAGATTCTTGTTGCCCCCAAACCAGGCATTAGATCATTATTATAGGTAAGAGTTTTTTCTTGGACATCCAAATGTTCCTAGTTGTTCTTGATTTGAACTGGATGAGCACTACTGAGTCTTGAGTCCTTTTATGCTTAGTTGGTAAAGGGTGAACAATATCAATATCTTTTGATAGATCCTTATCTATTTGTAATTTAGTTGCTAAGAGATCAACAAGGTTATTAAGATCTTCCTGAGATACAATATTTGAAAGATCAATTCCATGTATTTCTATGTTTCTCAGTCTTTGATATTGATTCAGTTCATTTAATTCTTTATTTAATAATTTATTCTGTTGAAAATTCTTCCTTTCCTGTATTTGAAGTGATTCTAATTTATTTTTTAGATCTTCATTACTGTGTTCTAGTACAGTACATTTCGAAAGAACACTATCATACCGATCACTCAAAAACTCAACAGAACGTTTGATATCTCTTAATTCCTCTCTGAGTTCAGGAATATGGTTTTGTTTAATTTCACTTATTTCCGTCCTGAGTTCAGCAATAGAATCGAGCTTTAAACTGATATCTGTTAAAGATTGCTTAATAAAATTCATATCAAAGTCATTAGATTCAGTTTTAACTTTACTTGTGTTTCTGGTACCTTGGTCTTTTTTGGGACCCATGACAGTGAATTTCAATTAATTTTTACTTAATTTTTACTCAATAACAGTAATTTTCACTTAATTTTGTCCTCAGTTTCTGCAGCTGTGCAACAGATGGCAGCAGCACACTATCTCATCAACTAATTTTTTTTTTTAATCAAAATTTTCAGTATATTTTTGTTTCAGTTGTCACCCTTTTTTTTTTTTTTCTTTTCTTTTACTCAATAACCCAGTCATGTGATATTTAGGTTCACAGTCAACAGAAGTCCATAGAAAATCAGTCAATAATTTCAAAGTTGAAGAAGTAAAAATTTACCTTTAACTCACGAAACACTGATATCCATTAGTTTGCAGACAAAAACACAAAATGCAGACAGCAATCCCGAACAAGAGCAAACACTTGAAGACAAGACAGCGTAGAACAACACAATTTTTTGGCTCCCCTAATTTCATCTGATAGCCACGAATCCACAGCCTATCTACCTGAGTGACCTGCCTCCAATAATTACCACAATTTCCGGAGCTCTTATCTTGCATGTGGATGCACAGAACACTCATAAATCCGCAATGAACTTCAAAAACACCCAAATACTACATCGAAAAACACTTCAACCAACAAATATCATTAGCTTGAGCATAGCTGTATGTCAACATCGTGACTTGACTTGAGCCAAAGAAACAGGAGCTTAGCAATGTTTCACCGTTCGGGAAGTAATCTCCACTCATGGCGAAGGATTTGGGCACACCATTTAAATGTGAATGGTATTCATGTATCATTTCCATTCTAAATGTGTAGCTTAATTAGTAGTAGCAGACGATCTGTCTGCTAATTGCTCATTCACACAATGATTGACACTTATTAATTCTTGACGTTACTTTACTTAATGGGAATTTATTTCCAAACTCATGCGGGTGGAATAAAGTTAAACATGTTGTGACTTCAGTGTGTGTCGTAGTAATAGCAGATTGAATGATCATTCACTGCAGTGAGAGCAAACCATTCAAAATGAAGAGTCATTTGTTGTGAACAAATTGTTCATGAATGGTCAGTCGCTAATGGTGAAAAGTGGCTCCACATGCTGTTAGGTAGGTAGTCATTTATGACTCATAAGTGTATGCCCAATTTCATTTAGTTTCTTCAATGTGCTGTTTCCATTGATGTACTGGTGCCACCCTGTGCTTGGTTATGGAGAAAGTTGCTGCATAATGTGGGTTCATCATGCGTGATATTAGTATGAATTTTGCCTCTATTTTTATGCAGATCTCTCATTCCATTAGCAACTTCCTGGGTAGGGGTATATTGTGAGGTATACCATCATTACGGTCAAGTGGTGCTATAAATGTAAAGACTCCGTATACTTAATGCAAAGTCGAATTTATTGTCCAAAGCTAACTGATGATCATGATATGGCAAGGAGGCTATGTACTTGTTGATGAGACTTCTTGATAGTTATTAGATTGAATGGATGTGGGGAAAACATTTTATTCCAACTTATCAATGATATTTGTGTTATATCCAAGTTTCTTAACTTAGTTAGTGATCTATTTATATTCTGCATCACAAGCAAGAATTCAAGATGAGTAGGAGATTGTTTCCTAGATGAAACTTTGGAATATTTTGTAACTCCAAGGATGGTTTTGATTCACTTGGGATAACAGGAAAATAAGTTAGCTTTATTTTTTAAAAGCACATCTTTTGTAGAAAAAGATCATGCCTATATATATTATCACTTTGTCCATCTGTCCATGGACACCATACCTCTACAACTATTAGTCCAATTTGAGAAATTGATTTAGCATTTTGCATTGTGAAGCTTGAAATGTGAGAATGATGAATAATCCTTGCAATCTCTTTTTTTCTGATACAAAACTTTGCCTCTAGAGGGCTTAAATGCAGATGATATTGAATTCAAAATATATATTATTTCACATATTTGCTTCTAAATATCCAATTGAAAAAATTCTTTTTTCTTTTGATGCTATTTATATCGAAGACTATTTTAGATACCGTATCTTTTTCAAGTAATGCATAGATTTTTTTGCTAGGAAGCGCATAAAGGTAAATTGCCTTTTCCCCGATATCTCTGCTTCTAAAAGTCCAATTTGAAACATTCTTCCTGTGCCAGATACAGCTCCTGATGGGAAATGGTTTGCATACAATATCTAATTTTTGGTAAGGAATGGTTGGCCACCAGGGAAGTAAGTGCTTATTTCTGCTTCTGATGTATTTTCAGCAAAATCTGAGCTTCTGAAAACTCAATCAAAAAATTCTTTCGTGAACTGATACTGCTTACCTCAAAAAATCTGTTGAGAAACACCTCCTGCTTAAAATGTGCATAATTTTTCCACCAGGGCATAGATGCATATCTTATTTTTGTTGATACCTCTGCTTCTAAGAGTCTGATTTGAGAAATCCTTTCTTTGTTAGAGAGTGTTTCTATGTGCCAAATGTTTCACATGTAATTTCAAATTTTTCTTAGCACACAAGTGTTCCTCTAGAGGGTGTGAGTTCATGTTTCTGTTCACATTAATATCTGTGGGAGTAAAAACCCGATTTAAAAAATTCTTTTTCGGTCAGATACTACTAACTGTGAAATTTATTTGTAGGTATTTTCTTCTCAAAATAATGCACAATTTCAATGTTAGAGGGCACGGATGTTTTATCTGGTTTTTTTTTTTTCAATATCTGCTTCTAAATGTGCTATTTAAAAATAAATTTCAACACCAGATACTATTTACTTTTTGAACACTTTAGGTTTGTATTTGAGAAGTTTTGTAGTTTACGGTCCTGTGCTAGGTGGTTAACAACCATTTTCAACCATTTATTGGGCTAGGTGGTGTTTGTTGTGTGCTCTTATTTGCAGCCATATCTCTGTTTCTAAAATCCCGATTGAGAAATTTCGTTTTTTTACTATATATGTCATTCGCTACCATAAAGATGAGAAACATTATCCTCTTTAAATAATGCACAGCTTTCCCACTAGGGGGTGTAAAGGTCAAAAACGTTTTCTGATTATCTATGCTTCTGTATTTGAAAAGTTATTTTTCCTTAGCATAGCTTTTGTCATTAAAAATACTTTTTGCTTATTTTCAACTTTTCCATTATGCAGAATTTTTCCACTGGAATGCATAGAGTTATATGATCATGTTTCCTGTTATATTTTTTCTTTTAACTGTTCGATTTGAAAATCTCTATCTCTGATGCCTTCCTTCTGCTATGAGAAATTTTTTGTGGGGGTAATTTTTAATTTTTGTAACATACTTTTTTGCTGGTGGTGGAAGTCAGTAGCTGTTTCTATTTCTTGATGTTTTATCAATTGTAGAAATCCGGTTGATTTTTTTTTTTCTAACCGGTTCCATTGACTTTGATAAAATTTATTTGTGTTCGAAAGGATTCAAGAGATATGCTCATTAGAACCGAAAATTTGTGTCTTCTTGCTTATGAGAATGTTCAGAAAATATAATATACTTGTATGTTCTTGCTGTTCTTTCAACAGTGTTTATTGGACACTGAGGTAAAAGTTGGAAAGTTTTTAGTAAAATTCAATTAGCTGATTTTTACTGTAATGTCATATCATGATAATATGATTCACATATCTAGTGAAGATGGTTTAAATGTAAAATTGTAATCATTTTCCAATATGTTCAGGATGGCTTTTGAAAATAATGTTGACAGAGGTAATCCCATTGGACCACTCAAAGTTTAAAAATTCTGTCGCTGTACTTGAAGTAATTACTATTTACAATACACTAATACTGTCATTCATTTCAGAATTTTAATACTGGGTTGTTGTAATTGAGAAATGGCCAATTCCAGAATGGTGCCATTTAGTATTGTTCTACTCGATTGGGGCCGTACTGTAAGCTCACATGTGATATGTGATATGACACTTTGGACTTTGGCTGTGCAATAGGATCATCAGTTGTTGTGTGTTTACGGGAAGTAGTGAACCCAGTGAAGTGCCCTATGGGGCCAAGTCAAATTTGTGTTAGTTTTCTTTATGAGTTTAAATTGAGACTTTAACTGTTCGATTTCCATGCAGCAAGAAACATGAATACATCATTTGGGGAGGAAGGAGCTAGTAAGTGGGCTGTGCATCGTTGGTTCTCAAAATTCCAGTTTGGTAATGCGAGCCCCCAAACTGATCCCTTGCAGACACAACCCTGCAACCATTTGTCCTGTTGAGTTGAAGGAAATCGTTGAATTGGATCCATGCCAAGTTGGTACAGGATATCCCACAGAAGTTGAGCATCCACCATTCAAGAGTGTCCTGGCAGCTAGCAGTCATAGGTAAGGTGAAAATAATTGATCAGTGGGTAGGCATGCACAAACCGAAGAACACAAGGAATGTCTCCTCTGAATTATGCTCTCTACTTAAAAGGTTCAAAAGGAAGGATTTCTGCTGCACATAGTGACTACTAATGAGAAGTGGATCCTATATGATAATTGTAAAGCTACTAAGAACATGCCAAATCCCCCCTTCCCCCCTGGGGTGTATACAGAATTTTTTTGGAAGGGGGATTGAAAAATCGAAGTTTTTGAAATTCAGCAGAACAAAATAAAAGTTAATGAAAAATCAAAGGAAAAAGTAAAGCATTTTATTAAATTAAAGCATTTTTTTCTAATGTAAGTTACATTTTATACAAAAAAAAAAAAAAAAAAGCACTTTGAGGGTCCAATGCTCCTCCCTAGCTGCCTACACCCAAAGAAAGTGACAGCCACTAGATGGTGGTCATCTGCAGGCATGATCAACCATTCGTTATTGAGTCCTGGTTAGACCATCACAGTGGAGTTCTATTGTGGTGGCCTGCAACAAATGCAACAGAAAATGTGCAGAAAACAGCCAGCATTGGTCAATAGACAGGGTGTTCTGATGCTTCATGATAACACTTGCTCCCATGTCCGCACGAATAACCATGCAGAAACTTCACCAGTTAGATTATGAGACTCTGCTGCATCCCGCTTACTCTCTAGAACTTGCACCAACACACTATTGCCTCTTTGAGACCATTCTCTGTCCAAGAGGACCTTCAGCAATGGTGTAGAGCTGTTTACCAGGCATTTAAAGATCTTATTGCCTCCAGAAAACTCTAGTTTTTCAAAGGTGGCATGAACACCTATGAGACCTGTTTGCAGAAATGTACTGATGTCACTGGTGACCCCCATAACAGAAAGTTCCTGGTCAGTCTGCGACAGATATCATGGTGCCACAAAATAATCTGCGGGTGGTCACTAGGCAAAATAACTACTAGATGCGTAAAACAATAAAAATTGCAGAGACATATTTTTCTATCTAAAAAAAATGCCTAACCTAGGTACTACAGCAATTGCAAAGTTAATTAGGATCAAGAACATTCTGGCCCTCTGTATCTGGAATTTTTCCAGCATTTTCAAGATGAAACACAAAGATTTATGAAATAAAATGATATTTAACCGCAATAAAGCACAGAGGCATCAGTAGAAAAAAATTGTCATAAGAGGAGAAATCTTCGCTCTGTTCGTTCTACTTCCGTTTTCAGAACATTTTTCTCCATTTCCCATCTCAAATGCAAACATTTATGTAATTAAATGATGATTAAACAATAATACAGAAGCATGGCAGGTGGAGGGTAGAGGGAGAAATTTTCACTCCGTACAGCTTTCGTTTTCAGAAAAATTTCCTCCATTTTCAATCTTAAATACAAACATTTATCTAATAAAATGATATTTAATGACCATATAGAGCTGAGGGAATATTGCAAGAAAAAGAATTCAAGAATATTGGGTTCCGTCAAACTTTCGTTTTCGAAAACTGTTGCCTCCATTTTAAAACCAAAATGCAAATATTTATGAAATAAAATGATATTTAACAGCAATATCAAATAATCCTCCCTTCAAGAATTGAGAGAACGTCGGGAGAAAAAAATTACGATTACAGAAGAAATCCTCAGTCCGCCTAACTTTCGTTTTCGGAAATTTTGAAAGGCGGAAAACTTGCATCTTAGGGAGTCTGCAAGATGGTTTAATCAAGTTCTAGGGATGTTGTTTTTGTCTGCAAGACCAAAATAAATCTGCAATATGCATTGGCCGTCACCATGATTCCGCTACGAGGATTAGTAGAAAATGAATCTGCGATGCACGTCGGCCGTCACTGCGATTCTTCTACCGAGATGGGTACAAAATAAATCTGCGATGTACGTCGGCCATTGCCGCACTTCTGCTATGGGAATGAGTACAAAATAAACCTGTGGTGTACGTCGCCCGTCACTGCGATTCTACTACAGGAATGAGTGCATAATAGATCTGCGATGTACGTCGGCTTCGCCGCAATTCTGCTGCTGGGATGAGTACAAAATAAACCTGCGATGTACGTCATCGCAATTCTTCCGTGGGGGATGAGTACAAAATAAATCTGTGGTGTACGTCGGCCGTCGCTGCGATTTTTCTGCAGGAATGAGTACAAAATAGATCTGCGATGTACGTCGGCCGTCACCGCGATTCTGCTATGGGGATGAGTACAAAATAAACCTGCGATGTACATCACCGCAATTCTTCTATGCGGATGAGTACAAAATAAATCTGCAATGTACGTCGGCTGTTGCCGCGATTCTTCTATGGGGATGAGTACAAAATAAACCTGTGATGTAAGTCGGCGTGTTTCTTCTACAGGATGAGTACAAAATAAATCTGCGATGTACGTTGGCCGTCACCGCGATTCTGCTACAGGGATGAGTACAAAATAATTCTGCGACGTACATTGTCCTTTGCGAGAAAAAAATTATGATTACAGAAGAAATCCTCACTACGCTTAACTTTCGTTTTCGGAAACTTTGAAGGTGGAAAACTTGTATCTATGATAGGGAGTCTGCAAGTTGGTTTAATAAGGTTCTGGGGATGTCGTTTTTGTCTGCAGAACCAAAATAAATCTGCGATGTGCGTCGCCTGTCGCCATGATTCTGCTACAAGGCTGGTGACTATTTTGATTGATCAGATACGTTGCTTTTGCCCAATGAAATCGACCATTTCAGCTGTATATACCCAATATTTGCATGCATTTATTTATTGTTTGATGATTTTGCAAGAAGTGTCAGCTGGAGTTTTTGGTTATAAACTTTGTACATAAAAATTAACTATAATGCAGCTTCTGGTATCATTTGGTGATTCATAATAATTTGAATAGATTCTGAAGAAGTTCTGTATGCAATCTTGAGTTATGAATCTGAGATATTTATTCATAATTTTTTGTTTCTTTGTTTCTTCTACATTTTTGATGATGGTGTTATAATTTGGAGCTAGTCTCACAAGGTAGCCTGTCACATAAAGTTTTGGGTTTCCAGATAAATAAGAAATGTTAGATCCATTAAATGGGATGCACTTATAACTACACCTCCTGTATCCCAGTGATTCAGTAATATATAAATCTGTTGATTAATTTGATTACTGTATCACTATAATCAGTCTTTGAAAATAGGGTAAGGAACAAGTTTTCTCTGCCTTTTTTTGGAGCTTTCTTTTTTGAAGAGTGGTCTGATATTTTCTGGGTGACTGTTCAGGATTTATTTGCATCTATTCCATATAGTAGAATGTGGAACATATTAGAACCAGATGATGGTTCATCATAATATTATTAAGCATTTGATTATGGTCAACTGTGTTTCCATTATTTTGTCTTCCTGTAGTGCATGCATGAGAGAGAGAGAGAGAGAGAGAGAGAGAGAAATAAACCCCATTAAGCTTTATAAGTCACATTTTGGTAAGTTATCAGAATGCAGCAAGTTATTGTGCATAAAGAAGAACAGGCAGTGATTGGAATTACTCCATTATTCAAAGCTACCTGAGGTTTGAATACTTTATTTAGGATATGTTAGTGCTGCAAATGCAATTCCCATTTTAAACTAAGTTTTTCATTAATAATAGACCTTAACCAACGTGAAGAAGCCAGAAATGTATGATGGTTAGATATCTGTCAAAGATCTGTCATCTGTGATTCTGAATGCCAGGAAAATGTACTAATATTATCATTGTCATAACTGAATATAATCAAAGTACAATTTTTTATGATGATGGGAATGTGGAAAAGCACTTCCTGAATTAATGCTCAGTAACAGAGTGGTTGCATGGACATCTGTACTCACATCCTGAAATCAAAAGTAATATCCTGTCAGGAAGAGGAACAAAGGACTTTTTTACCTGCAACTGAATTTGCCTTCTTTGGCACCAATTCACCATTTTCCCTGATGTGTAAACATTTCCCCACATCTTTGGTGTTTGCCATTACTATTAATAAGTTGCAGGTCTAAGCATTGACAGGGCCAGTGCTAAAAAATTCAAAGCATTAGCAAAAAAAAAAAAAAAAAAAAAGTAAGCCATATATATTGAAAGTATTAGCCAATATTTGCATTGTAAAAATTATTGTGAAAAATGCATATCAAAAATGTATGAAATAACTGGCTAAAATTTTTACATATACCACAATTGTCTAAGAGAATGTGACCTCAAAAATTTCAAATGAATTGATAATGATAAAAAAAGGTTTTCAAAATTGCCTGAAATTTTCTGTTAGGGATTCTATGCATACCAAACCACATAACGAAGCCTAAATGAAAAAAAATCATGGCTAGTTTAAATGTTTCTTAACCAATTTAGGCAAAATTTAGGGAACCCACTTCTATTAGTGCCTTATGGTATTGATAAAAATTTCATTTCCATGAGAAAAATTTGTAGATATATTTACGTATCTTTGATCCCAGTCCTAAGCGCCGCAAGCCCTCTGACTCCATGCAGGGGTACAGAAACAGCTGCCAAGGCCTGGCCACAGAGAGAGAGAGAGAGAGAGAGATTGGGCTGACCCCAAGTGGCATTGTCTGGTGGTGTGACCCCTGCTCAAGTGCAGGGGAGTTTCCTTTCCACCTGATATCGTCCATCCTCAGTGGCTCATATTTTTACTCCACTGTTGACACCCAGGCAACTATATTCAGTATTTTTCTCGTCGACCCCACAAAAATCCTATCGCCACGAGTCAGACCTAAACCTGTGGAATTTAACAGCAGTAAAAACTTAAATAAATGTACAAAACATCTTTATTCATATGAAAGTAATTTCAGCTCAAGGGCTGCACCATTTTAAGCACAGCAGCTCTAAAAAATCATTTCTAAAATCATATCAGCCACTGCTCTTAGCTTAAAAATGATAGTGAACTACAATTTGCTTGAGAGTGGAAAATAGCCTACGATTCATAAGGACATGCATCATTCACCAGCATTTTCACCAATTCTGATTTTTCTCACCACATTTTTGATTTGGTAGCAATTGGCTATTGCTTAGTATGAGCCCAAATTGAAAATATATTTGTTTCAGTGTGTATCCACCACTGGACAGTTATCTGTTACTCTAAGCAGAATTCATGCAATGTTTGAAGTTATCAAAGTTAAATTCTTATCAACTGCTAATAGCTAGAGTTAGATGGAGAATCACAGATGATTTTATGAGGAGAAAAAAAGTACATACCATGATGCTTAATATTAACCCTTTCACTATCAGTTTGGGATGTATCTTTTATGTAGTTGTTTGAAACTAAATTTTGAAACTATATTAAACTGAGAGTTTTGTCCTGCTCTGTTGGTATTTAAAACCTTAATTAATTGCATCAACATTTTTGCTGATGACTTTTTTTTTTCTCATTTTCATATTTTGTCTTTATATATACTATGATGAGTTTACAAAAAGATGGATACTATCTGTGAAACACACATAGTGGTTAAATTAATAGCAGCCAGGTGGCAGTGGAATATACCAGATAACAAATGATTTTCATTATTCATCCAATACTTTTAAGGCATTGCACAATATATGAGAAATATGTAAAGGTTTAAAAAGTATTGTAGTTAGTGATAACATTTGTCGCTGCAAACTGAGCACTTGTCTTGTTAAAGGGTAGTTAAGGCTGTCAGTGCACGAGCAGATTTCTGATCGTGCATTGACAGCCTTAACTACGCTTTGACTTGTTGCACGAAAGTACAACCTCTGGTTTTTAAACTTGTCTTGTTGTTGTAGGCTATGACTGGATTAGCATCAACCACTCTCATTCCACTCCTGGATGAAGGTCTAACCAAGTCTCTTCCACAACTCTGTCTTGAGCAATTTTCTTTCATGCCTTCAGGCATGCTTTTAAATTTCATCCACTCTTCCCCATATGGTCTTCCAGTTCTTTTCCTGTCAGGGTATCCAGTCTGTTATTTAAGTTGCCCAGTGGCAGTCAGCTCTTTTAGCAATATGTCTAGCCCATTGTTACTTGAGAGGGTCTTTACTTTGATCATGATATCATCCACTCTTGTCATTTTCCTGATCCATGAGTTCCTTTTCTGATCTTTTATGTTTACGCTGCTAATAGCTAGTATCTCCATGCTTCTTTGAGTTTTCAGCTGCCTGTGTACATTTTAGTTAAGGTGCATGTCTCTGATCCATAAGTAAGAACTGTAAAGATTAATTGATTAAACACTTTTCTTTTAAGAAATAACAGTAAACTGATAGTTGAAAATTGTTTTGTATTTTCCAAATGCACTCCAGCCAAATTTTATATGCTTGTCTATTTCCTTTTCAATGTTCTCCTCACAGAATCTGAAAAAACAAAATCTGTCATCTAAGGTGGAATGAAGCAGCCGTTACTTCTAAATTTGCTCCATCAATCTATAAATCTTCAGTTCTTGTAAAAGCATCACATGTGAATTTTGTTTTTCGTAAGTTCATCTGTAATCCACTTCTTTACTCTTGTCAGCAAGTTCCTGGGTTTAGCAATGTGCAACATACAGCTTCTTGACTGATGTCAGCCTCACCTTTTCATAGGGCATTCTGGTGAGGTATAGAGGTATATCAATAGAGATATAACTATACCATGAGAATTGGAGCAAATGCTATCTTACACCCATCAACATACATAGCCAGGGTGGTGAGTTATCCCCCCCCTTCCAATGATTGTATTAAGTGGTATTTGTATTCCTAGTCTAACCTGGATTTCCAGATTTCTGTGGTGGTCACTCACAGTCAAACCCAGAATTCTGGGTTTCTGGCTATGTAAATTGCACCAATGCTGGTAAACAGTATATTGGTTAAAAATGTAATTAAATTCAAATAAACTTCTTAAAAACAGGTTAAAAATGTAATTAAATTCAAATAAAGATTTGACTGTAGAAACACCATAAAATAAGCAGATACTACTCTAAAAGCACTTTAAACTTACACGATTTGGTGTACTCTTAAGATTTTTTTCATTAAAAATAATAGCTTGAGGATAGTTTCTCTACCCTGCCAGGAATTCAGGAATTTTCAGGGTTTGAAACTTTGTCTCGCAATCACCTCTGTGTGTTTTTTAGTTGTCTAAATATTAAACCATGGCATGTTGTTGTGCAAGCATACCCAGTACTAGAAAAACATTGACATTTTCTCACATTTTGATCATTTCTGGTAGTGGTGTACATGTGTAAAGATCAAGGGTGTATGCAGCACTATCTGTGACATGTCATTCATCCAGTAGGAGCTCAAATGAAGGTTGTAATGGGTAAGGGACAAGATTTGACCTCCTTGGAAAAGGGGCCTGCTTGTCAGATACAGAGCAAAAGGTGGCAGTATCCCAGAAATGAGGAATTGTGTTGGCTGTTCACAGATTGCCTTAGTTAAAGTGTACCGAGAGTGAATGGAAAGAGGTGCAACACACAATCGGTGGGAGGGTGTTGAACTGCCATGGCAGCTTAATGCTCTAGGGGAGAGGTGGCTCAGCTGTATTGCCCAGAACAATAAGTGAGCTTGCTACCTTGGCTTAGCTGACCGATGCCTTCAACCAGTGAGCACAAAAGAGTGTATCCATAGCTATGGTGCAAGAATTCTTCCACCATATGGGCCTATAGTGTAAACTCCTGACTGCAGCATCCTCAACCACAGCGTATCATTGGCAGCTGCACTGGAGTTTGCCAGAAAACATTGGGAGTGGACTGTGGAAGATTGGTAACAAGTTCTGTAATTTGATGAATCATGTTTTTTACTTCATTAAGTGGATGGATGGCAGCAAATAAGGCGAACAGCTGTGGAGAAGGTGGCACAAGATGCTGCAACTCCATGGGTATAGGCAGGTGGTGGGGTGTAATGCTTTGGGAGATGTTTTCCTGGGTCTTTCTCATTCCCTTGATAGCAATGGATAGCCTAAACACTACCAGGTACCTGTCCATCATTCTACACCAGTGCTGAGTTCAGGTTCAATTTTAAGAGCTGAAGCTTGTCGGAGCCCAAAACACCACCAGGTACCTGTACACCACTGCTGAGTTTCAATTTTAAGAGCTGAAGCTTGTCAGAGCCCAAAGTATGTCAGCCCGAGTCAGAGTTTTAAATTGCAAAGTAGAGCCTGGGCCTGACTACTCCGAGTTTTATATTGTAAGTAGAGCCCCAAAACTGTGACAACTACCCTTCCCCGTTCAAGTAACCAATGTCTTTCTCAACTGGGGAGTTTGGAAGGGACATCTACCTGTTTTTATAGTATGTCCCCAGGATTTTTTCCGACATTCATTTCCTGCTGAAATGCTTCTGGTGGCCGGGTATCCAACAAAATCAGGCTGTGCTTCAAGTCAACTATGTTGCCCAATAAAATTAGCAGGAAGCTGATGCTTGCTGGGAAGAGGGGAAATTTTGACTGCATTGTACTTGCTGTTGATTTTCTACAGTTCTTGAAGAAGCTTTTCCTTCTCTGCAGAAATCCATTAATGCATGGCCTATGACATTTCCTTCTTAAGGCCAGAATAAATAGCCCTTCCTAGTACCTGCTCCCTTCCCAGCCCTAGTTGTAAAAGAATTCCCTTTACTGACTAGGAAGTGTAATTAAAAACTTGCATGCTGAATCACATAAAATCACAGTTACAAAAAAAAAAAAGAAGAAAATTCAGAGCCCAAGCCCGTAACGCAGGAAATATTATGCAGCTGAAGCATGGTTCTCGCCCGGTCTCGTCTGCTAAGATGGGTGAGCTCAAGCTCGGCTCATCTCAGCACTGTTGCTTGCAGACCAGGTTCATCCATTTATGCTGACAGTGTTTCCAGGCCTTGATGAGGTGTTCCAACAGGACGACATGCCTTGTGATAGGGCTTGTATATCATTCAGGTCTGGTTTGAGGAACACAAAAACATGAGGATGACTTCCATCTTTGTCCATGTCACCTGGCATGAACCCTATTGAACATACACTCATTGTCATAAAAATCCACGCACCAAGAAGGAGGTGTCGGATTGAAATGAGATTTTAGTAGTGAGATGGTACATACCAAGGACAGAAGTGATTACAGTATCACAGCAGCAGGACGATTTCCAGCGGACATACAGTACACATTCCGGTCAGCTTTAGTACCAAGTTGGACCGCCTCGTGCTCGAATACATGCAGTGATACAGTCTGGCACGGAGTCAAAGAGATGCCATATGTTATCCTGGGACAGATTGGCCCACACTTCTTGCAACTGACACTCTAAATCATGAACACTGGGATATGGAGAAAGCCGGCGTATCTGGTCCCACACGTGCTTCATGGGCGAGAGATCAGGCGATCGTGCAGGCCGCGAAAGCATCAAAGCATAACGTAGACAGTTTTGGGAAACCCAAGCCATGTGTGAACTGGCGTTATCTTGTTGGAAAATGGCTCGAAGCCACCCCGCCAGGAAAGGCAGCACATGGGGTCACAGGATCTCCTGTATGTAGCGCTGGGCTGTCAACATCTCTTAGATCAATGCAAAGGAAGTCCAGCTGCCATACCCAATGGCTTCCCAGACCATCACGCCTGCAGTTCGGAACGTGTGCCGCTGTACAGTAAGGTTGCTCACCTGAGGTCCTTCCTACTCTGACACGGCGGTTGTCCGTTCTCATACAGAAGCAGGATTCGTTGCTGAACACTATAGGTTGCCAGTCCGCAGCATTCCATGTTGCATATTGCTGACATCACTGCAATCAATGCCGACGATAGTCAGGTGTTCATACAGAAAACGTAAGGGTCGTTGAGAGTGCAGATTCACCTCTGCTAGGCCTCTGGAAATGGTTCTGGCGGACACAGGAGTCCCTTTGTACAGCCACCACATGTCTCTGGATATTAGACAAGGGCGTCGTTTCATCTGTGCGTGCTGCTCTCATGATCCCATGGTCCTTTCTGCTGATGTCTGGGTGCTTTCCCGTGTTCATTGCTCCCAACACGATTGCACCGTACTGTCCAACCGGCCTAAATGGTGGCCGACTCAATGCTCCAGCCACCCTGCCTCTCTAATCCCAACGATAAGGCTTCGTTTAAACTCAGTCAGTTGCCTGTACACACATCTATGGTGGCTCCTTGGCATGTCTATCGCTCAGGGATCTCACCTGACTCTAACTGTGCACTTCGGCACAAATGTGGAGTCCCCTATGCGGTTCCTAATGAGCCCCAAAGATTGTGATTGCTGTGCCGGTCTTGGACACATGGGCATGCGGAATCGCACGAAACTTTAATCATTTGCATGTCTGCCCTCCCTGTAGCTATTCTTCGAGTTTCGTGTTAATCGCACGGTTTTTTCTTGGTGTTTTAACCCTTTCCACTCGACTGTCGGGTGACACCCGACATTACGAAATCGCCGAATAGCTCACTCGCCGCTCTGATGACACCTCTATTGCTCGCATGTCGGTGGTCGCGAGACATTTCTTTTTCGTCGAATAGGTTGGGTGTCACTCGACACGCCGATGACGCCCCTATAGATCGCGAGACGTTTCTTTTTCACCTGATAAAGAAAAGAAACGTCATCTGCATGTCGGGTGTCACCCGCCATGCCGACGCCGCCTCTATGGCTCGTATGTCGGCGCTCGCGAGGAATTTCGTTTTCACCGAATAGCTTGCGTGTCAGGTGTTATCCACGACGCCTATGACGCCTCTATAGCTCGGATGTCTTTGCTCGCAAGGAATTTCTTTTTCGTCGAATAGGTTGGGTGTCATCCGCCGCACTCATTATGCCTCTAGCTCGTGGGTCGGGGCTTGCAAGACATTTCTTTTTTCGCCGAATATCGCACGTGTCGGGTGGCACCCTCCATGCCGATGACGCCCTATAGCCTGCATGTTGGTGGTTGCGAGACATTTCTTTTTCGTCGAATAGGTCGGGTGTCACTCGCCACTTCTATGACGCCCCTATAGCTCGCATATCGGGGCTTGCGAGAAGTTTCTTTTTAACCGGATAAAGAAAAAGAAACGTCTTCTGTTCTGCGTGTCGGGTATCACCCGCCATGCCGATAATGCCTCTATGGATCGCATGTCGGCGCTCGCGAGGAATTTCGTTTTCACCGACTAGCTCCGGTATCACCTGCCATGCCGATGACGCCCCTATGGCTCGCATGTCGGCGCTCGCGAGGAATTTCGTTTTCACCGAATAGCTCGCGTGTCGGGTGTTATCTGCCGTGCCTACGACGCCTCTATAGCTCAGATGTCGGCGCTCGCAAGGAATTTCTTTTTCGCTGAATAGGTCGGGTGTCATCCGCCACGTCTATGACGCCTCTATAGCTTGTATGTAGGGGCTTGGGAGACATTTCTTTTTCGCCGAATATCTCGGGTGTTAACCTCCATGCCAATGATGCCTCTATAGCTCGCATGTTGACGTTCGCGAGGCATTTCTTTTTCGGCGAATAACTTGCGTGTTTCTTTTTCGCCGAATATCACACGTGTCGGGTGGCACACTCCATGCCGATGACGCCTCTATAGCTCGCGTGTCGACGCTCGCGAGACATTTCTTTTTGCCGAATAGGTCATGTGTCAGCCGCCACGCTGATGATGCCTCTATAGCTCGTATGTCGGGGCTGGCGAGCTAAAGCTGAGCTTTCACTGCTAAGTTGTGGCCTCTACTGCAGAAAAAAAAAAAAAAAAAAAAATGCGAGTTCTGTGTTGAGTATGGGTGAAAAGTTATTTGAGTGGAAAGGGTTAATTTAGATTAAAACGAAACATAACGAAACGTAACAGTGAAACAGCTATGACAACAAAAAGAACGAAGTCAGATAAAACTTATCGTCAAGTGTATCGCGGTATGTATAGTAAAGAATGGCCTTTTTATGAAGCATCTAAAGTTTTGCTGAATCACGTTTTATAAGCCTGCGATTTTAGCCTGTCGCAAGGCGGCCGCGGTGATTGTAGGCATCATGCGGAGAGCAAGAAGCACAAAGATCATGTCAAAAGATTAAATGGAGATGTGAGTAAAATTAATGTAACCAAAAAACTTCTGACAGCTTATAAAGAATCCTGGAAAAAATATCAAGAGCAGATTAATGCTGGAAAAATGCAACAAAACAAGCAAAAAAGAGAAGAAATTGAATGTTCACAAGGTGATTTGAAATGGGAAGAAGCTGAATATTTGCAGCAGTTGGATTCCCTCATAAAATGTTAAACAATGCTGAGATGAACATTGAATGTGGCATAAAAAAAAGACATGAGTGCAATAGAAAGTGCACAGATACTATTAAAAAGAAGCAAAACAAAACATTGCTAACTATCTTAAAAAAATAGAAAAGAATAGAAGTGAGCAATTATATATTGAGAAAAGCAGCAAAAAATTAAATATTTTTTGTAAAATAAATGATTAATAATAGAATCCTGCTATGGTTAAAATTTTTTTGATCTACGTATTTGAAAACTAAAATGTTTGCATATGTGTGTGTGTATTTCAATGCAAGATATTTTTAATTTGAGTAGGGTGCATCTATTTCCAAAACATTTTTTGCTTAAGAGTTTGTTCTATCTACTAATATTTTACCTGCTCTAAAAAATGTTTTCTTACATCAAACATGTATTTTATCTGCTCCAAAAATGCATTTTGTTGCTCCAAAAATGTGTTTCACGTGCTCCAAAAACACATTTTGCTGCTCCAAAAATGTATTTTACCTATTCCAAAAATGTATTTTACCTGCTCCAAAAATGTATTTTACCTGCTCTAAAAATATATTTTACCTGCTCCAAAAATACATTTTGTTGCTCCAAAAATGCATTTCACCTGCTCCAAAAACGCATTTTGCTGCTCCAAAAACGCATTTTGCTGCTCCAAAAATGGTTTTGCAACTTTCCATCACTGGATATGGTACGGCATACCAGTGGACACCTTTCAAGGACTTGTGGAGTCTGTGCATTGTCATATGGCTGCAGTGGTGGCAATGTGTAGAGAACCTACACAATACTAGGTAGGTGGTCATAATGCTTTGCTCCAACATTGTATATTTAAAAGAGAATAAGTACATTGCTGTAATATACATATACACATTTATTGTGTATTTATGTTTAGATTTTGTAATGGACTTGAACATTTTTCTTTCTTTTTAGCGCACTCACACTCAAATTCAGCCAGAATTTGAGAAAAATTTCTATGAGTCTCAGTTAATTGTTTTAGACACACTAGAGAGGTGCTTGAGTGGGGTGAGTGCTTCATATTTTCCTAAAGTTACTTTTGCATCAATTTTTCCAAAATTTACAATGTTGATCACTCAAATATTTTTCCTTTCATTTGTTTTACATATCATTAAATTTGTATATATATATATAAATTGGATCTGCATACACAACCATTGAAACAGAAGTCTTGCTGCACGCTCACACAGTGTGAACCATGATAAACAATTGAATAAGATAATTTTAAAAAAAAGTGAATATCAATAAAACAATTTGAGATCCAGTGATGCCAAAATAAGTAGGTTACGATTCGATGTGAAGTAATGAAGTGGCTAGATTTTCATTTTAACTTCTGCCACAAATGAGGCAGTTAGATGAAATTTGGATGAAATTTAATGTCACTTAAAATATATGTTCTCCATTCCTCAGTCACTTCATGTTACATCAAGAAACAAAAAGAGTAAACATTTTCCCTTTTGTTTGAAAAGAAATTGTACTTCGAAGTTGGAACTCTCCATCACAGTCTTTTGTAAAATAGTTTTCTGTGCACGTTGAGCAGGTGGTACCATTTTTGAAATTAAATTTTGCTTTAAGGCTGTCTTTGAATGGGTGTAAGAGAAATTCCATCCTATATCTGCTATGTAAATTCTTTTGTACACATTTTCTCGAAGACTATTACTTTGTAGTGTTTGAAATTTTGCGCACAAATAAAAACGACCTATAGCTAATATGTGCCACAATTATTATTCCAAAAACATTATTAGAATTTTTTTTAAATTCAAATTGTTTGACTCTAAAGCATTCCAATTTGGGCGCTAGATAGCGCGGTAAGTTTGCCTAGCAGGGTTTCTGTTAGGAAGAAACGAAATCTCTCATTTATGTCTCATTTTTTTAATTATCTAGGCTAAATAGAAATAATTGAATGGGGCTAAAAGTGAGACTGGAATCTTGACTCCCATAAATCATCTTAAATCCTACCATACATTCATTTTTTGAAGAGAAAATGTGTACATTAGCAGATAACCCCTGAATTTGAGCTATAGAAACTCTGCCTACCTACTAAGCTCCACCCCCAAATCATGTCATTGGTTAAAACGTAACAAAGCATATTTTGTCTTTCCATTGTGGAGGCAATGAGAAACCGCTTCCATTCTGAATATGGCGAGGTCTGCAGTGAATCGCTGACTCCAACTTCTGGGACAGTCTCTCAAGACACAAAAGCCACGCTCAAAGAGTGATTTTTTGCACCATCTATCGCAGAAGGTGAACCCTAATTCTCATTCAAAGACAGCCTTAAGCAAAAGAAAACTTGCTTGCTCTGTCCCATAGTGTGGCAAGAAAAGACTAAAGAATGGAAAAACGTCCTTTAAGTGAAATTAAAATAAAAAAATTGGTACTGCCATTGCTCACTCTGTTGTGAAAACCAGTTTACAGTATCATAGATATGGTGCAAATTCCATCATGGACAGATTAGTACTGATTTTGAAATTTCATTTCACTTAAAAAAAAAAAAACAGGGGTGGGGGATTTACTTCATTTATTCATTTCACTTTAAAAAAAGTTGGAAAACATTAATTTCATTTGGTAAAATTCTTAAAATATGTGAAGTTGGTTTTTTGCACTATTACAAAATAAATAAGTAAATAAATAAAAATGTCAATTATGATAATACATATTAAAGTCAAATACTAAATTTGACCTTGAATAAGTAAAACAGTAACAGTCCTCATCCCACTATTTGATCACTACATGTAAAATAATTTAGAAATGGAGTTCCAGCTGTGAATTTCATATAGAGTAGAACTCCAATTATCCGGACTCCAGATATCCAGAACTCCAATTACCCGGATCGCTTGTTCTTCTTTCAAGGTCAAGTAAAATTAAGATTTTTGTTGATTTATTTATGTGTTTTTAGTTTTTTTGTTCATTTAAATAAAAGAAAATGATAATGCAGTACAGTAGATATTTGTTTTTAAACTGTATAACATTTATTATTATAAAATACAATAAGCAAAAAAAAAAAATTACCTCACTTCAGTTAATAAATACTTATTCAGCCTACAGAAAAAAGACAACCCAATTATCCGGATGGGCTGTGCTCCGAGTTAATCGGGATAATTGGAGTTCTACTGTACTTGATAGCACATGCTAATCCAAAAGAAAAAAACATTTTTTACTTAAGACAAGTACAGTGTCATTAGCTGCATTTCATTTTTATTTTCATGTAAGTTTTGACTAAAATTCCTATTACCATGTGTCATCCATGTATATTGATTTTTTGAGCCCTACATATACACTGCTGGCCACCCAAAAACAACACAAAGAAGGACACGAGATAGCAAAGCCAGATTTACTGGACACATAACAACAGATAAAAAGATGAAACGATTGAGCTTACAGGCCCGTGCAACTTGCGTAACACGCAGACATCAATAATTCATGTGGCCTCCATGGCTGGAAATAACAGCCGCTACACGCAGCGGCATCAAACGAAAGAGGCTTTGGATGTGGGCTTGGGATATGTCGGTCCAGGCTGCTTCCACACGTTGCCACAGTTCATCAGGTGTAGCCGCGGGTGGTCCATTCCATAGTCCAGGTGCGGCGTTCAACGGCCCACTGCTGCCGCACTCGCCGTTGGTGTAACGTCAATGGTAATTGGAGCAATGGGCGCCGTGCGACAAGTCTCCTCTCCTGCAGACAACGTCAAATGGTATGTGCTGATACAGGTTGTTACGCAACACACCTTAATTTCTGCGATAACGTTCGTGATGCCGCGGTGCAAGCCGTCAGTCCCAGCCGCACAACATACCGGTCCTCTCGTTCGGTGGTGTGCCCCGGCTGCGACAATCGTTCACGTCGGTCTGTCCATCCCTCCTGCACCCACTGAATCCATACTCGCCTCACTGTGGCTGGATGTCGTCCCACACGGGCGGCGATGTCTCGATACAAAAAACCGCTCGCGCGATAAGCCACCATTCGTCCTCTGTCGAACTCCGAAACATGCTGGAATGACTGCCGTATTCTACGACGAGGCATCAGGATGCTTCCCACGCACAGGTCCGGCAACACAACTCACTTCCACTACTTACACCCCGCCTTCTGTGCACCCTTCTTATAGTGCTTCTCGGTGGTGTGCCGGGCGAACATGATTTGCATATGCCCTGCAATGTTAATCGTTTGTATGTCCTCTCGCGGGCGACGCATGCTGCAAATTTCAGGCCAATCAGATGCTTGCTGCTTGGTGTTACATTTTGGGTGGCCAACAGAGTAGATGAATCATAATGGCTATAGTGTTAAGAGCCCAATTTTAAAATGCACATATTTTGAGGGATGTTATAGATCATTTGAAAACATTTAAAAGCATTTTTGCATTATGTTATGATACTTTAATATATACTGATGTGCAAAACTTGATGAAGTAGAAAAAGTAAAATAGCATCGTAAATAGCAGCAGCACCCAAACACAAATTAACTCAGGACTTTGTCCGGAAACAGGAGCAACAGCACATGGGTAATAATGGAGCACGGCATGTGGTTTATGTGATGTCAGAACAAAATGTGGCAGTCCAATAGCATCAGTTGCACCGAAGTCACTGGATGGTGTGCATAAATGTTACAGATGTTAGATTGTGTTTGTTGTATGCTAGAGGCCTGTTGAGAACATCTGGATGATTTTACTTGTGATTGAATGATTGGGAGGCTAGACAGGTGGGGTAGCAAACTGTGATGAGTATAGCCGAAGAGTTTTGTATCACCCACAGCATCATATTGTGTGCATGGTTGGCCTTCAGAATTACAGGTATAGGTGTGCAAAAAACAGGTGATGGTCATCCACCAAAAACTCCTTCAGTGAGGACCACTACGTGCTGGTACAGACCAAGAGGGTTCGACACCAGACAGCAAGTAACCTTGCAAAACATCTGAACTTGAGCACAGGATGCACAATAAACAAGTGTACAGTGGCCAGGCAACTATACAAAGATGGACTGTTTGCCCGACAAGTGGTATGCTATGTTTCCATTAACAACTGCTGACCGTAGGCACTGTTTTCAGTTTGCTAGAGAACATAAGGACTGGACAGCAGAACAGTGGGGTACGGTACTCTTTACTGATAAGATTAGATTTAGTTTCTCTAGCGATTCTGGACGTCGGCTAATTTGGCGTGAGGTGGACACAGTATCGCCCTGAAAACATCAACGAAAGGGATAGATATGGCAGCTGTGGTATTCTTGTATGCGGAAGCATTCTGATCGATGGACATACAGAGCTCCCGATACTGGAAGAAGGTATCAGTGTGCATCACTGATATGAAGTAATCTTTCCCTATGTTTGTCTGTTATGATGTGCTACTGGCGGCCCACAGTTTGTGCTAATGGATGATAACACCACACCCCGTCATATAGTGGCTGTCAATGAGCTTTTGGAAAGTGAAGACATTCAACAGATGGACTGGCCAGCATGTTCCCTTGACCTAAATATCTTAGAACGTGTGTACGGCCCTCTGAGAAGATGCGTTGCGGCATGTCAAAACACACTGAAAACTAATACAAACATTTGACATGGACTAGGAACATCAAACAGAAGTCATCGCTTTTTCCACGTTTATGAGTGAGTCACGGAAAATTTCTCATTGGCCGTCACCGGGAATCGAACCCAGGGTCTTCCAGTTACTCGCCGGAAATAAGCCACTCGCCTGCTGTAACTGGAAGACCCTGGGTTCGATTCCCGGTGGAGGCAAATGAGAAATTTTCTGTGACTCACTCATAAACGTGGAAAGAGCGATGACTTCCGTTTGACACTGAAAACTGTCCAACAGCTGAATACTGCACTGACAGAAAGATAGGCGATTCTACCATGAGAACTTGTCAACAACCTAGTGCGAAGTATGGACAGCCACGTAAATCATGTACTGATATTAGGGGTGATCATATCTCCTACTGAAAACTTCCTCTTCCCTTCATACTGTCTATGGCAGTGACATTAAATAAAAGGTTCTCATATACTCATACAGTACCAAAGTTTACTATGGCAGTGACATTAAATAAAGGCTCTTTTCAAATGCTCTCATACAGTACCAAAGTTTACTTCCTAATTTCTGTAGAACTGGAACTATAACAACTTTAATATTGTCCAACAAGAGCAAATATATCTTTTCATTTTGTGAATTTCTGATCCCCATACGTATATCCCAGATAATTTTTTGTCTCATGGATCTAATTTTTGGAGAGCAGCTTATTTCCTCACCAGACATAACAAGTTTACTTGAGTTGTTTTGTGAAAATTGGTGTCCAGTAGGTAAATTCATTTCTTGAGTTGATTTAGGATGACCCCATTCTATTTTATGATATAGTATTAATTGTATAATGATACAAATCCTTGCTGAATCTGTACTACAGGACATTGAAATGAAAATATTTACCATGAACGATATAGTAAAGAAGCCTGACTTACATATCCGTTATGTTGATGACATTTTGGCTGTATGGAGGCACTCAGATTTAGATTTACTGCATTTTATCATAAAATTCACTGAAATGTACCCTTCCATACAAGTTACAATAGAGTATGAAGATAATAACAGATTACCGTTCTTAGATATACGTTTAATTAAAAACAACAAAATCAATTTCGAAGTATACAGAAAGCCATCCTATGTGCCAACAGTTATACCTTACAGCTGAAACCATCCTTGGAGGTATGAAATGGCTTCCTTTCAGTATTATATTAAATGAGCAATAACTCATTCATCAACTTGTCAGGCAGAAGAAAGGGAACTCAATTGGATCAAGAATGTTGCCAAGGCATTTGGTTATAATAAAGATATTATCAATAAAATATATGTGAAACATAAATGCAATAATAATAAAAAACCTAACAAAAACATCAGGTCGCGTTCTGTGGTAAACTACCATATCATCCGATAATTAGTAATATAATAAAGAAGGAATGCTACAAAATGAATCTGAGAATTGCAGTTACTGATATGGCTCAACTATTGGGTTGTCGGAAAAGTCATGACGTATTTTGGCACCCGATAGCGGTTGGGCGGTTTTGGAAGTACTAGAGGCATGCACAGCTCTATCGCTATGGCATTTGACTGGTGCCAGTTCTAGCTGCAGTCTAAAAGGAATAGTGAGTGATTTGGTTGATTTGTAGAGATTTGACATCAAGTTGAAGATGAAAGACCAAACTGTGCATTGTCACCATATTTTACTGTTTTACATCCGTAAAGGGAAGAACGCGTGTCAAGCTTGTGAAAAGTTGCGTAAAGTGTACGGTAATAATGCTCTACAAGAACGTCAGTGCCAACGGTGGTTCGCAAAATTCCATGCTGGTGATTTTGACCTCAACGATGCTCCTCGGTCAGGGAGGCCAACCGAGATTGATGACGACCAAATCAAGGCATTGATCGAGTCAAACCCACATTACACGACACGAGAGATTGCAGACACATTGCACATCCATCATTCGAGCGTTCACAACCACTTGAAGAAGGTGGGATACATAAGCAAGCTCGATGTGTGGGTTCCTCATGAACTCAAAGAAGCTCAATTGACGGCACATATAAACATCTGCGATATGCTCATTAAACGTGAGGAAAACGATCCGTTTTTGAAGCCACTGATATCTGGTGACAAAAAGTAGATTGTGTACAACAATGTGCTGTGCAAACGGTCTTGGTCCCGACGTGCTGCTTCGCCTCAAACGACATCCAAAGCAGACATTCATCAGCGGAAGGTTCCGGTCTCAGTGTGGTGGGATTTTAAAGGTGTCGTGTTTTTCGAGCTCCTACCACGGAACGAAACAATCAATTTGAATGTGTACTGTCGGCAATTTGACAGTTTCAACGAATCCATCATCCAGAAACGTTCAGAACTCGTTCATCGTAAAGGTGTTGTGTTTCATCACGACAACACGAGAGCACACACAAGTTTGATCACCCGCAAAAAATTATTGGAGCTTGCGTGGGATGTGTTGCCACACCCAGCATACTCGCCTGACCTTGAGCCATCAGACTTCCACTTGTTTCGCTTTCTTCAACAGTCCTTGTGTGGCATAACGTTCTATTCAGATGCTGTAAATCATCACCTTGTACAGTTTTTCGCCACAAAAGGTAAGTCCTTCTATGAACAAGGCATTCTGCAGCTCACTGAAAGATGGCAAAAGGTTATCAAACAAAACAGGCATTATATCAATGATTGATCTTTGTTATTTCTATCAATAAATGACCTTTGCAAAACATGGCTAAAATATGTCATGACTTTTCCGACAACCCAATATTAACAAGTAACCAAACAATAAATCATGCCTGGAAAGAGTTGGTGTTTATGAGATTCCTACACCAAACTGTAATAATTATAATAAGGTGGTATACTGTATAGCGGTAGTATGAAACAAAATTTAAATTGCAGATTAAAAGAACTTCTCCATAATTGGAATAAGCATCAAGCTAAAACATCTGTAATGCAATACTGTTTTGACAATTGCACTGAACTGGAGTGGACGAATGTTAAAATGAGAATAAGAACTAGCCACCATAATCCTAGGCAGATTCTCATTTCTGAAGCTGTACTCATTGAAAAAACTAGAGCCTATAATTGCAACAGTAATACTCTGTATGAACTTTCTCATGCATAGGGACATTTAATGCATACTGAATAAGAACTTAAAAAAACTCAAAAACTCAAAGTAAAAAAGTAATAAAATTAAAATAAATAAAATGTAGATAATAAAAATAAAATGAAAATAACATTAAAAATAAAAATAATACAAGTAAAAAAATAAAATTAAAAATAGAAATAAAAATAAAATAAAATAAAATATAAAAAATTATAAAATATTATGATTATTAATGCTGAATGATGACTTCTCAACCAGTTTCATCTGATTCCCAATGGATGGCACCACGGAGACAAACAGGACGTGACTCGACGAGACATGCTATGATGACACTGCAGAACGTGAACAAGACCACAATGGCTGCGATGCAGAAAGGATTCACATGCCACTGATGATAGCCATGAATAAATGGTAGAAACGCATCTGGCATTGAACTGGTTGTGTGACTGTGTTTTTGTGGTTTTTGTTCCATGGATGTATCTTTGCACACAGGAATAACTTTCCTTTTTTAGTTTAGTTTCTTGTCCCCCTCCTCCCCCATTTTTTTTATGTATTTCATTTTATCTTTCGGATTTTACAATATCATTGTTTTTATAATATTTGACTCCTTACTTTGAGGAATACTTGGCATATCATCTAGATCATATAACCTGCATGATTTTCTTGCCATTTAGCACGGAATTTTAGACCCACTCACTTACGTGAATCAATCTCAATGTTGAATTGTATTACCAAAGTATCACTTGGCTGGCATTTGTATCGCTGAAAGAGATTGATAAGCCCATCTGCTGAAATAGTATGACGAACATTATCAACCAGCGAAGTAAAATAAACCTGTATTGCTTGAATTGTCGAACTGACTAGTACGATCGATATAAAGGAACGAACCTCAACAATGTAAGAAGTTTTATTGAAGTATTAATAACCATGCCATTTGAACATCTTAGCATGAACATGGTCTACAATCCTGTTAATGTACTGCAGTTAGTAAGTTTTACGTGACACAGAATATGATGTAATGAATTTTTGTATTCATTTAACCAATACTGATAAAAATATTGTTAAATTATAAATTGACTTTTTCTTTCAGCAACCAAAAGAAACTTCAAGGTATGATGAAGCCATGAATGTCAAATCACTTCTTCGAGAATTGTGCCAGGTATGTGTTAGTTTTATAGAAAACTACAATTCAATAGCATTATTTTTGTTAATTAATTGTGAAATGTTGTTGCCCTGATAGTCAGGTGAACAGTCTTCTTTTATGAGTTTGGCCTTGGTCATTAACATGTCTGTCCCTGAGATGAAACAGTTCACCTGTAGTTTCAATTCACTACCCAGTAAAACCACACATAAGTTTTTCACTGTAACTTGACAACTAAATTTCTTCTTTCACACATCAAAAAATGCTTGTGATATTGTCCCCTCCCCACTGTTGTAATTGATTTTGATATTCAGTATCCACTATTTTTATTGAAAGCTGTTAGCCATCCATAAACTACAAACTGATGGAAAATAGTTAACTTTGGTAATACCTGTTCAGCATAAGTTTATTAAATCATCATGTGTGAGTAAAGTTCCCTCACATTTTGCTTTTCTTTAAGTGCAAGAAAAAATGTGCTAAAACTCAAGGCTGAATATAGTTTTGCGTTGATGACATATTTTGCTATTTGTTTCTCTTTTTGTGGTAACATTTAAATCTAGAAGTCATTAATACTGATGAAACATTGTACGTTTGTTTACTGGCTGTAAAACAAATGGAATACTCTGAAAAAAATTGCACTAATGCCAAATGTAAACATGTACCTTACTCTGCTTCTCCATATAGTCACTGCCAGAATTCAGGCATACGTCATTGCAGGGCACTAACTTTTGTATTACCTTATCAAAGAAAGTTGCAGTCAGTGTACACTGTCAGTTCTCCACTGATGCTTTCAGTTTGTCATTGTGGAATTGTTTCAGCACTTAAAATTTTAAGTGCAGGAACAAGTGGTAGTTGCTTGGTGTCAGGTTCAGGCTGTGCAGTGGATGGTTGCACAGTTCCCTCTTGAATTTTTTAAGGAGATTAGCATTGCTGTGAAGCTAGGCAACTCTGGAGGTCAAGAAGCCATCTTGCCATTTTGAATTGCTTGCTCTTCTTAATTTTTTTTAAAGTGGCACATTGTAGCTCGATGAGGCAAGTAGTCAACGACTGAAACACCTTTTCATTCTCAGAAACCATTGCCATAAGCTTGTAGCCAGAAAATGTGTATTTGAATTTTTTTTTTTGTGTGTTGTTGATCCGGTATGCATCCACTGCATGGACTATTGTTTGCCTTCCACATCCAAGTCTTATCAGTGGTAATGATATGGTCAAGAAACACATCACCTTCAGTATGGTACAGTTGCAGAATTTGAAAATTGCTTTTTAACCATTTAGTCCCAGACAAACTGGAATAATAATTCACTAGTCTCAACTTACTTTGATATAGTTCCAAGCAAATTAGGAGAAAGAAAGCTCTAATTTAAGAAATGTCAATTATACAAACTACAACATGCAGACAAAATGCTATTTATCTGCACTTTCATTAGGGCCCATCCATATCTAACCTTAGGGGCTTTTTTTTTTCTCCAGAGTCCCTTCTCCCCTGCCACCACACTCGTATTCCATACCACAACAGATGTGGTTCCTGAAGTAGAAATGTTAAACATCAAAACTTGTAAGATTCAACAGCTGTATACATATACATGTATACCATAAAAAAACATGTAAAATGCAGGGGTCTTGACAAAAGTTTTGCACACTGTTCATTTTTGAGAAGAGTGTGAAGTAACAGATAAAACTTACCTATTGCCATTCAGTGTACTCCCCTCTGCTGCTAATGGCAGCTTGCCAGTGATGAGGTAGGTCCTGGATGCCCTGTAATAGGCCATCTTTGTTCAGCTGTTGTATTACTCGGGTCACGTCCAATGACAGTTTGTCCAACGATTCGTAGCAGATGCCATGGAGCTGATTTTTTAACTTTGGGAAAAGATCAAAGTCTGGTGGACTGAGATCACGGCTGTATGGTGGGTGGGATAAAGTTTCCCAGCCATATTTTGACAAAAGTCCCCTATCGACGCTACACCACGACACGATGCGTTGTCATGCAGCAAGATCGCTCCTGCTTCCAACAAGATGGGTGATTTTGACGAGTTTTCGGTCCCAACTTTGTGCTCAGAAAGTAGCGATAATATTGTGCATTAACATTTTCTTCTACAGGCAATTGATCATAGACCACAACACCCTGGGTATCATACATAAAAATCACCATTTGCTTCATTTTAGATTATTGCTGAAGACACTTTGAGTGGCGTTGGGATCTTGGATTCCTCCGTTCCACTGATTGTGACTTTAATTCCTGTTAAAAATCATGGGTCCAAGTCTTATCAATTGTGACAATTCTGTTCAGGAAGGTGTTGCCCTCCCTTTTGAACCTGTGCAGGTGATCCTGTCGATGTTCACTCTGGCTGCCTTCCGCTCGGGGGTGAGTTGATGGGGCACCCAGCATGCAACAATTTTTCTTTTTTCCAGTGAGTCAGTCAAAATCCGGGGAACAGACATGGTGGACACATTTGCCTGATGAGCAATCTCCTCGACTGTCAAACGGTGATTCTCTTGGAAAAGCGTTGCAACAAAGGTGACAGATGTTTTGTATGTCACTGTTTGAGGTCGGCCTGAGCGTTAATCATCTTTGATGCTGCTTTGGCCCTCGCAAAAGCGTGATGCCCAGCGAGAAATTGTGCTTTGATCAAGAGTTCTTTCCCCACAAACTTCTTCCATGGCAGTGTGGTTCCCCCACCTTGTGTCAAAGCTCCCCCCCCCAAGTTTCTATTTTCACATAGGAGTACTGGTCTAATGCCGTGACTCAACCTGAGGAGCTGCATGCTTGCATTTCCAAACCCTCCCATGTCCACACAGCAAGTTATAGCGCATCATTCTGACACCACTGCATTACCGAGAGTCTGACCTTGACATGACACAATCATTTTCCTGATTGCATCATCCACTTCTGTTTTAGATTAATGTGTGCAGAACTTTTGTTATGAACCTCGTATTAGAGAAAACACATTGCTTAAGCACCACAGCTTTGGAAGAGCAAACTTTTAAACAGTACATACATGAAATTCTTCTGCGAAATTCCATTTCTTTTGTTGTTGTTTTTTTTGTCATCATTTGGATCATTTTTGAGATAGATGCAAAACTGAAGGGAATTAAAGAAGGGGGACGGGATGGTATTTAATGTTTCAAAACTTTAGAAAATGGAAGTTAAACAGAGTGCAAATTTTTTTCTGTAATCATACTTTTTTTCTGTTTTGGTTGCCTCCGTCGAGTATTGTTGTTAAGTATCACTTTACTGCATAAATGTTTGTATTTCAGCTTGAAACTGTAGGCAGCAAATAACTAGAAACAGGAGTTAGAGGGCATGAAAATTTCTCTGAAATCTTCAGGCTTGAGATTTTTCTGCTAATTCCATTATCATTTGGTCATTCACGAGATCAATGTACAACTGAGCAGAAATGTTTTGTGTGTGTGTGTGTGTGTGTGTGTGTGTGTGTTTGAGAGTGAGAAGGAGAGAGAGAGAGAGACAGACAGTATAGAATTCCATCTTTATGAAACTTTCATTCGAAAACGGAAGGTTGACAGAGTCAAGATTTTTTCCGTAATTGCCCTTTTTTCTTGCGATATACCTTGTGCCTAGAGCTGTTGTTAAATATCATTTTATTCCGTGAAGACTTGTATTTCAGCTTGGAAATGGGGGAAGGGGGATTTCCAAAAACGGGAGTCTGACAGAACAAAGATTTCTCCTGAAATCGCAATCCCTCTTTCCCACAGTGTTCCCATTCTCCTGTGTTGTTGTTAAATGTTATCCCCCCTCCCACGTGTGTTTGCATTTAAGTATTTAAGTTTGATGACCGTGGGAAAAATTTCCAAAAATGGAAGTGACAAAGTTGGAAAATTGTAATTGATTCATGGTGTTCAAAAGTATCATATTCTCAAAGTTACACCATTTATCTAAAATAGTTGAAAGTTCTTTCAGTATGACCAATAAAATTATTGTCATCAGAGAACATTGAAAAAGAAAAGAAAAAGGAAGAACAATAATGAAAAACTGAAAAGAGAAGGATAGCAGGTAGAAAAATTAAGCAGTGGATACTGTGCAGCTACAGAGTCAACAAAAGACAAATGAAAAGTAGTCCACATTCTTGCTGCACATTGTGATTTTTCATCCAGTTAAAAAGTTCATTTATTTTTTTCTTTGTTGTTCTCATGTATGACAGTAGTCCCGGGTTAATGAAAAATATTTTGCTCTGGTCTGAACATTAAAACCAATTTCAGAGAAGCCGTTTTATCCACCCCTGCACGGCAAGAAAGTCAATGCTAAAGCCATTTGCTGTTTTATGTGGGCATCTATAAGCATCTTGGGACCTACCATGCATAGATTTTGTGATGCTGTAATCTTTCAATGATAGTTTTAGACAGTACAGTTGGTAAATTTGAAGAAAATGAGAACTCAGCTCAGAAATCTTGAACCTCCGGCTTTCACTAATTTTGTTGTTCTCTTGCTCAACAGTGCAGTCACTCACCACAGATGGCTGCTCACTCAGCTCTTCATCATGAATGTTTGTTTGCCTTTCACTGAACTTTTGAGCAACACTACCATTCTTCCTCTTGCAGAAATCTGATTATAGCGTAAACTTCACAACTGGCAGAATTAGCAGTTGTCTTAATTTAAACCAATATTATGCAATGATAAACAACTGGATGTCGGCAATTGGCATCTGGCTCCACTATAGACCACCTGAAGTCACTATGCATGTGCAAACCCAATTTCATCATGTGCCTGGCAAGATGCATAACTGGCTTTTACTATCTGAACATGTCTCATATCTTCTGTACCCATTTAGATTATCAGTATGCTATATGGATTTATTATTGAATGCACAAATAAAATTAAAATGAAAAAATATTGTCCATATCTAATGTGCTGTTCTAAGGATCAGTAAATTATAATGGTCATAATGACTGTAGTAATTTCAGAATTTTTTGTAATTTTTACAGCATTTCTATACAGCATTCTCATGATGTTCTGGTATATTGAAGGGTAAAGGAATTTGCCTCAGAACTCTAAAAATATAATATTTATTGAACGGTCTGCCAAGAGCAGGTATACAGGATTGTAATTCTTTGGGTGGCAAAAACTAGATTGTAATTCTTTGGGTGGCAAAACTGTTGGGATATATATATATATAATCCCGATGGTATAGATGATACAGTTATACCGCCAATAACGGTATAACTATACCATCAGGATTAGAGGAAATGCTATCCCACAGTCACCAACCGCTTGGCCAGTGTGGTGAGTTATGGCCAAACCCCTCCAAAATGACTCCACAACTTAAATCTTAGCCCTCAGTCTCCGGCAGCTGGAATGTACCTGGCCAAGGCAGAGGGTGCTAAGAATCCCCGGAGGACCGGACTAGGCTGCCATCTGATGCTAACCTTGGCTACGTATAATGGACGCTCCCTATCTTCTGATTCAAGGCTTCTTGAATTGGAAGAGGAACTACAAAGGATCAAGTGGGACATTGTCGGGCTAAGTGAGGTAAGGAGAAAAGGAGAAGATCTCATTGAACTGAAAAGTGGACATCTCTTCTACTATCGTGGGACTGATACTGGCAGAACTAGTGGTGTTATATTTATAATAAACAAGAAACTGAAGGATAAAGTTGTAGAAGTTGAAAGTTCCTCTGACAGAGCTGCACGACTCGTCATCCAACTCTCGAGAAGATACCAGGCTCAGATTATTCAAACTTATGCACCCACCACAAGTCATCTTGAAGAAGAAATTGAAGAATTTTATGAGGAAATTCGTCATCTAAATAATAAAGGTAAGCAGCACTTAAAGGTAATTATGGGAGATTTCAATGCAAAAATAGGGTAACGGCAACAGAATGAAACTTCAGTAGGTAAATTCGGTCACAGCAACAGAAACCAGCGTGGAAATACTCTCGTAGAGTTTGCAGAGGCAGAAGGGTTTTTCATCTTGAACTCCTTTTTCAAGAAAAAGCCACACAGGAAATGGACATGGAGACATCCAAATGGAACGACAAGTGAAATTGATTTTATTATGTGTAACAAAAAATTCGTCATAGAAGACTGTAGTGTGCTAAACAAGTTCAACACAGGTAGTGACCATAGATTGGTGAGATGTAAGATGCACCTCAACACTAAACTCGAACATAGCAAACTCATAAGACAAACAAAATGTATTGACATAACCAACCTTAAAAAACATCATAATACCTTCACGTTGGAACTGAAGAACAGATTCTCTGCTTTAGAAGGCCTAACATTGGAAGACGTGGATATTTCTGAAGTTAACAGAAAAGTAACTAAAGCTCTTATGGTAACAGCAACAAAATTAGCTAGGTCTAAAAACAAGTTGCATGTGAACAAATTATCAGGAAAAACCACAATTTTGATGCAAAAAAGAAGAGAGATGAGGACAACTAAAGAAGATATGACTTCCAAAGTGGAATATATAGAGCTATGCAAGACAGTAAGAAAAAGTATCACTGAAGATGTAAGAAAATTCAACTGTGAACTAGTGAGGAAAGCAGTTGAAAACAACCAAAGCCTAAAGATAGCAAAGGGACATCTCAGTAAGGGAAGAAAACAGATTATGGCACTGAGAAAAGAAGATGGTTCTGTAACAAGAAATAGAGGCGAAATTTTGACAAGAGTGAAAGATTTCTACTCCAAATTATATGAAAGGGATGATACATGTACTCCAGACATCATGAAAGGTACCAGTAGCAGAGTTCTTCCAGTCCTCCCAGCAGAAGTTGCACATGCAATCAAGAACATGAAGTGGGGAAAAGCTCCAGGAGAAGATGGAATTACTGTAGACATCATACAAGAAGCAAGTGGAGAAATCGGAACAGTACTCGCCCAAATTTTCACTTGATGCCTTAATGAAGGGAAGATTCCTGAGGATTGGAACAACGCTACAATGATCTTGCTACATAAAAAAGGTGACATTGAGGATCTCAGGAACTACAGACCTATCAGCCTCCTATCAGTGGTTTATAAAATCTTCACTAAAGTTCTTTCGCACCGCTTAAAGGTGACACTGGACATGGCTCAACCGAGAGAACAAGCTGGATTCAGGAGTGGCTACAGCACTATATATCATATCCACGTACTGAGAGAACTAATTGAAAGAGCAAGGGAATATGAACTTCCATTGTGCATGGCTTTTATCGATTATGAAAAAGCCTTTGATTCAGTGAAACCATCAGCACTTACAATGGCCCTGAAATCCTGCGGTATTGAAGATGCGTACATTAATATTATTAATAACATCTATGAAAATGCAAGTGCAAAGATTCGGCTGTTTGAAAATACAACACACATAAAAATTGGAAAAGGAGTGAGACAAGGTGACACCATATCTCCGTAGCTCTTTAATGCCCCATTGAAAAATGTCTTTCAATCACTGAACTGGGAAAACAAAGGGATAAAGATTAATGGAGATTATCTAACCCACCTTCATTTTGCTGATGACATAGTCATTTTTGCAACTACCCCATCAGAGCTGCAGAGTATGATCCAGGAACTTGCTGACAAGAGTAAAGAAGTGGGATTAAAAATGAACTTTCAGAAGACAAAAAGTGATGTTCAATGCTTTTACAAGAAATGAAGATTTATCGATTGATGGAGAAAAGCTGGAGATAACAGACACGTACGTTCATCTTGGACAGCAGATTTGAAGTGAGGGTCACTTTGATGAAGAAATTAATCGGCGTACAAAACGTGCCTGGAGAGCGTTTGGAAGAAACAGCATAATTTTCAAGAGCAATATGCCATTATGTCTTAAAAGAAAAGTGTTTGATCAATGCATCCTCCCAGTGCTTACGTATGGTGCAGAGACGTGGACCTTAACTAAAAGAGACATACAAAGGCTGAAGACAACTCAAAGATGCATGGAGAGGTGCATGCTTGGTGTAACCAGGAGAGATAAGAAGAGGAACTCGTTAATCCGAAAAATGACAAGAGTGGAAGACATCATGATCAGAGTTAAATCCCTGAAATGGCAATGGGGTGGACATACTGCCAGAAGGACAGACCATCGATGGACAGCCAAAATTTTAGATTGGATTCGAAGGGACAGGAAAAGACCCAGAAGAAGACCACATGGGAGATGGGTGGATGAAATTCGAAAGTATGCGGGAGTGACATGGAGGAGACTGGCACAAGACAGACCGTTGTAGAGGAAACTTGGGGAGATCTTCTTCCAGCAGTGGATTGATAATGGTTGACAATGATGATGATGATGATGATATTAATATTCACTGATGAAGTGGCCTATTTTTTTTATTTTTACTTTAGAATTATTGTAGTATTGTGACTTGACTTATTTATACTTTTGTAATTTTTTCCATCTTCATTAAATCTACTATGAGAATCTAGAATAGTAATGGAAATATTTTTTTTTTTTAATTTTTTAACAGGTATGTTGGTTATTCAGTGAGTTGTCCCAGGAAGTCATGGGCTTCTAATTTTTTTTTTCTTTTATACAAAAAATTCTTTTTTCTTTTTTTTCTTTTTTTTTTAAAGAAAGCATCATTAACTTTTCTTGTTGTTCACTTGTTTAATGTATTTGCCAAAAATTCCTAATTTAATTTTTGCCTTATGTTTTTGGGAAGTCATGTTGTACCAATAGATAACTTTGGCTAGTGGCAGTAGGACATTTTTTTTTTTTTTTTTTTTTTTTAGTTTTAATTTGGAAGTCCTATAAGTTCCGGCCCAATTTAAGACGTTCATTATAGATAGCAAGGATAAAGATCTTCCAGAAAAAAAATCTATGGTGCTTTAATGAATTAGATGATTCCCTTAAGTTCACTTTAGAGGTTTCAAACTGACGGAAAATTAAACTTCTTGGATTTAACTATGTCCAGGAAAATAAGTTCCTCACAGAAATGAACAAAAAAACTTTGAATACAAATAAAATATTGGATTTTAATTCCTCTCATCTTTACTCAATGAAGAAAAATGTGGCAAACCAATTTTTAGAAAAAAATAAAAAATAATTTAGTCTCTTCAGAAGATATGAAAAAAGCACACATGGATGACCTGAAAGTAATGCTAACAGAAAATAACTACCCAAAAAAAGAAATAGATAAATTTCTCACACGAGCTAAACAAAAAAAAAAAAAAAAAAAAAAATACTAGCAAGCAGGAGTTTAAGTTCACAAGAAAAATTATATATCAAAAGGGGTTGTTCGAATCTTTAAAGAGCATTAGCAGTAAATATGATATAAGATTAACTCCAAGTTTAGACAACAAACTTAAATGTTTTTTTCCTAGATTGATTCAAAAAGAAGACTTGTTAAAATTGCAAGGAGTAATTTATAAAGTAACTTGCAGTTGTGGAAAATACTACATAGGTGAAACAGGTCGTAGGCTGGAAACTCGCATCGTGGAGCACAAGGCAGCAATAAAAAATTGTTCATACAAGACAGGATTAGACAGGCACGTTAGAGAAACAGGACACCACATGGACTGGGACTCTTTAACTGTCATTGGACATTAATCCAACTTCCTGAAGTGTAAATTGAAAGAGGGACTTGAAATTGGAAAATACCAGAATTTCATCATTAATGACTGTAAGGGATTTTCGCTGCCTAACATTTGGCAAGATATCTTGCAGAATCATCGTAACTGTCAAGGTTAACCATAACCGAAGACAGTGACGGAGATTGGACGAATGACTGCCTGTTGGAGAGGAGTTCTTTCCAAAAATTTGCAGAAATTGAGTTTTTACCTAGATAAATCCCATAAAAAAGTTAACTAGTTTGAATGTAGTAATCTAGGAAGCCACATAACAGAGATGAGTTTGATTTTCAGATATTGTGTTTTCAATGTCTTTCCAGAGCTGCCAACTTTTCAAAATCAAAAGCTGGGACATCAACGTGCGTTTGGTGGTGCACGTATTTGCAATTTATAAATAGTAAAATAATATAAGTTTCTCTATTTTTTTATTACAGTTAATTACTGAATACAAATAAATAAATATTTACAAAAAAATTAGTATTTAAGTATAAAATAAGATTAACAAACCTTGTTAATGAGTTTCATTTTTAGCGAGTGAGACACTATTTTTTCCAAGAGACACCATTTTTTCTCCCCACAAAAACAGGAGTGTTATCACACGATAAGGCAAGACAGTTCGTCCACAGAATACCATGATGCTGAAATTCTTCGGACACAATTTTTGCAATATTTTCACCTGTTGAACTGGTTTTCTAGGCATGGCAAAGAGAGCAGCATGCATCTCACTTTCTTGCAATGATTATCAAAGTACGTTACCACAATTGGATAAAGTTGATTGTCAGCATCATTACTGCCATCATTTGCGACAGAAAAATGGTCCACTTTTAATAGCACAGAGGACATTTTTCGAATGATATTTTGCCATTTCTCTAACAATATGCAAAGTTTTTTGTTCTGCCTTATGCATATCTTTTTACTGTCTTCTGGGGAGTTAGGAAACATAGCTGACAACAATCGGGGAAACACGATCAGCTGTCGCTAGTGGTATGTTGTGCTCAAACAAAAATCCGGTAAACAGAACTTCTGCATGAATCGTTTGAAAAACATTCGACACTGTTACACACGCTTTTTGCACTATCATGATTTTTTATGTGCTTGTTAGTTCCAACATGTGCGACAATGTCTCCACAACCAGCATGTAAAACAGGGAAATCAGTGTTACAGAAAGTGCAATATGCATGAAACTCACCCTTGCGTGATGGTTTTACAAGTCAAATTCTTCGGAGTATTTCTTAAAAAAGGCCCCATTCTGAGGTTGTAAACTGAAATAATAACTTGCAACACAACTTGTTTCGTTTGAAAGATCAAACAAAGTATGGAATCGGCGTTCAGTTTGAGCGTTGGTAAACAAACAGCTTTCTATTCCACTCCCATGAAGCACCGCACAAGCACTGTGTGTTCGTTGGCTGCGAGCGCCATGGATGTGACGTCATAAACCAGTACTTCAATTTTCCAAGCCTTTGACTGTCTTGCTATCATCGCGGGGTACATGACCTTGGTGCATGAAGTGGCATGGATTAACAAAAGAAATTTTTTTGTTTCCATTCTTTACCGATTCCCACAGCCAGCGCTGATGCTGGAGAAAAATGATGGCTGATAAGATTAATGAGAAAAAAACCCATACATAATAAATAAAAGAAAAAAAATAAGAAAATCACAAAACCGTTTTTTTTTGTAGAAAAATCGGATTCCCGGAAAATATTTTCAAAACTAAACAGAATCCAAGTAAACCGGGACTCTTGGCAGCTATGTCTTTCTTTTGTGTTGTGCAGTTTAATGCAAGTATATGATGTTACACTTTCAATTAAAATTAGATTAACTTCAAGTTCATTCATCAATTTAATTTTTTGCATCGATTAAGATATGTGCAGGAGGATTTATTTATCAGCTGTGGTGAAAGATACAGATTTGGCAAATCCATAATGAGCATTTGAGGTTAATCTGATTTGATAGGTGGATTGCATATTTCAATTTAACCAAGAATATCATGTTTGGCCAAGTTTATGTGCAGAATTTAGGATCACTGGCATGTATGCCTAATTTAAGGATGATGAAAGAAAAAAAAATTTGGAGATAGGTGTAGCTTGTACATTGATTAGTTTTTTTGTTTTTCCCTTCCTTTCCGACTGAGCTAATGTAGGCATGCCTTCATGTAAATCTACGTGCATGAGTACACCTAATAAAAGTTATTATAATAAATAAGAAGTAGAGTACACTATGATAAAAGTTATTGTAATAAATAAGAAGTACCCAGATCATAGGGAAACAAGTAATCGACATGTACATTCAAGGTGTGTGAAGAATCTTCATTCTTATGAAGGTGACAAGCTGTTGTGTCTATAGGAACTTTGAGAACAGTTTTTGAGTTTTGTGACAAGTTAAACCAAAAATTTAAGATTGAGGGCCCAATTTTATCTTAATCTAGTCTGAACATTTGCAGTTAACCTGTTCAGCTGTTGGTTTACTCTGATCATCTCAATTGCTACTGTTCTAGCTGTTTCTTGTTTCAAACAATTTTTCTCCATAATGCTAATTTCGTCCTTTAGTGTTTGGCATAAAATACTGACAGTAAATGTCATCCACTTGGAGAACTCACAAAACCTGAAAGTTGCAGTGTTCTCATACCAAGAAATAAACTTACATCTCTTGATACAGTTTCCACGTTTTCTGTAGAGTATGCCATTTGGATAACAGCTGCTGATGATATTTCTATGTCCAGAATTAAAGTGTTTTGCATTACTGTGCGCCTGTTGATTTTCAGGAAATTTATATACATGCTTCACTGTTCTGGTTTGGATCCTTCTGAATTCTGTCTGTTGTTTTAACTGTTATGTACAAGTATCACTTTAAGTTATATATTTTGACCCTTAAAATCCAAAAATATCCTAAAATAACTTGCTACAAACATCAATAATTGTTGCAAGGCTGAGCTAAGGAAACTTACCATACCAATGATGATTCTAAAAATTTGTACACGCCCACAATGAAAATGAACTGAGCTTCAAAATTACATTCTGAAGGAATACTGGTGGGTTGAAGAAGGTCCTTAAGTGGTGTGGACCTGTTGTCTGAGGATGTCCCAATCAGGAACAAAAGGCTTTAGCATGACTTAAAGTCTCCAACAGAAGTCCAAACTGTATGGTTTTTTTAATATATTGTAATTTTAAGCATTTAAACGTTTAAAGTTTTTGTAAATATAATGTAGTTTAAAAATTATGACTAGCATTTACAAGAATTTAAATGCAATTGTGATCATGTGGTGAGGAACATTGTTTTAAATTTTAGTTAAAAAAAGAGTTTGTACTGCTGACATGTTTCTGAAGTTCAAAATTTTTTTAACTGCTATAAAGTTGTACATTTTGTGAATAAGGGAAGTGACACAGTGGGGGACCGTCAGTATTGTTCGTGTGTGTTTATAATGCTTTAGAATCAGATTTGTGTTGAGGTAAGTTTCCTTAGCCTTGTGACTATTATTAGTTTACCTACATGATCTGATTTTGCTGTATGTTCTTGATTTGGGAATCCATTTTTTATTTAAATCTTGAAATGATCTTTTTAGATCTTTTGGTACATTTATATGTTAATTTCTGCCTTTTGCTGTAAGATTATTAATTGCAAGATTTAATTTTCTATTTTGATTGAATTTGATGCCTTGTATGTGTTGGTGCTCATGTGAATTAGTTGCTGTATCACAACAGCTGTATTATTTATTGTTTCTTATGAATGATTGATTTTTAAGTTTATTTCATTTAACAACTTTTTTTAAATGTATTTTCTCCTGTTATTGACTATTTCTTAGCTGTTTCACTTATTTACTAAAATAATGTTCTCTTTTCAGTTTATAGACATGAGTAGTGATAATCCTATGGTTGTGCAATTGAAGAATTTAGCATCAAAAGTTCTATTTTCATTAAGTTTAAACAATTTTAATGCTGTATTTAGCAGAATATCAGCCAGGTAAGAAATGACACATTGTCGTTTTCTATCTTAATAACTTAGTATTTACAATCTTTCTTTTTGAAAATGTTATATTTAGAAAAGGACCATAAATTTCTCTTTGAAGAAGCAAAACTAATTGACAAGCCAGATTCAACCACCAAACTTGATATTTTGGAAGCTTTCCATATATATCAGAAGTCTTCGCAACTTGTTAATGACACGGCATCCACCCCATTTCTATCAAGCGTGTGGCAGCAACTAACCACAACCTGTGACTGTAAACACCATTTATGATATCATATACAATTTGAATATTTATGTGCCATTTGTCCTGATGAAGCTAGGTAAATACCCAGCGAAACCATGGTCAACTTAAAAAAATAAGTATTTGTGACAAACCATGTTGTATTCTCTTAATATATAACTAATGCCTTTTCTTTTATAACAGGACCTGAGATCGGCAAGTTTTTGTCACGAACAATTTTAATCCACTTTAGAACAGCATCCTCTTTTTTTCCAAAATTACACATTTTAGAATGTTTCCTTCCAGATCCCACATTTTCAAAGGTTTTCATAACAAACTCCTAGTTTTTTATAATTGTCGACACTGTACTCATGGTTCGTATGGTTCTTGAAAACCTTGAAAAGTCCTTGAAAAAGAAAAGTTCATTTTCAAGTCCTTTAAAGCACTTGAAAAAGATTTTGTTTTGTTTTTTAAGTAATGATATGAAAGAGCATGTGTGTGTGTAAAATAATTGTTTGTGGTGAAAAATTGTATAGGAGATTTCTGTGTAGTTCTGATAAAAACACCAAACTCATCAAATAATTCAGGGGGCATGTGGACAGCTGGTACCTATGGCTATGACATCATTACAGAGTAAAATAAGTGGAATGATGTATTTGCAAATTGTAATGGGCTTCTGTTGACTGGGGTTAGAAATACAATCCTTGCTGGAGGGTGAAAAATAATGTAACCTTTCGAAATATTCCACAAAATAAAATTATTTTAAAAAACACTAAAATAAGAGGGGCAATTCAAAGTTAATAAAATAAACTAACTGGAAGGCAGGGGGTAACGGGCAGGTCATTGAAGGTGTGCCCACCCCAGCTAAGTTTAATGGTTTGAACTTGCTAAAATACCTACCTACTGACAGCACACACATATAGTAATTTAGTTTTTAAAAGTCCTTGAAAAGTGCTTGAATTTATTTTGCTTGGAAGAGTATGAACTTTGGTACTTGGGGGAACACCAAATTTAACTGCAATATCTTTTTTTGCACATTCCACTGTCCACGTTCTTCAACTCCAACTTTTTCACAACACTGAGAGGTTTCCTTCTTTTTTGACATTGTGAACACACACCATTGGTTACAGAGACAATCTTCAACACATTTCCTCCAGTGAGTCAATAGTTTTTAAAGTTTGCATTTGAAAAATTCAGGATTTTGTTTGTGAAGCCATTGGCATTCTGCTGCCTCCACTTCTTTGTCAGATTTGAAGTGATGCCTCCCTCTCCAAGCATTCCTTTACTTCAGGAAGCAAGTGAAAAACAAGAGAAATGAGATCTAGGCTGTACAGAGGTAGTGGCAGCACAGTAAACTCAAGGCACTCGATGGCAGTAACTATGGCAGTACTGGTGTGAGGCCTAGCATTGTCGTAATGGGGAAGTGTTTGACCACTTTGCTTTGCTTTCCTTCGGATATGAGTTTTCAGTTTCTTCAGAGTTTCAGTGTAATGTTTGGAATTTATTATAGCCTGTTTCCCAGAAAATCAGCAAGTGTAAATCCTTAACTATACCAAAAAGCAGACATGACCTTCCCAGATGAGTCTTGTGTTCAGAAATTTTTTGGTTGTGGCAATTCTTTATAGCAATATTCCATGGAGTGTCTTCTATGTGTTTTCTATTTGTGTGTGGGTCATAATGGTGGACCTATGCTTCATTCCCTGTCACAGTCTGGCACAGACATGTTTACCTTTGTTTTTGAGATGTTTCCAAGATTTCACATGGACTTTGCTCTCATTCAGCATTCCTGTCACAAAACTTTCAGAAATCCAAGGACACTGATAATGTGTCCTACACTTTCTTTAGAAATGTGTAGTTCAGGAGCAGTTTCTTTTTGCTTTATGCGATGGCTTCCTTGGATCATATCTTCAACACACTGTTGATAAAAGTAGTCCATTGCAGTCACGGTGGTCACCGAATTCAGTTTGTTATGTAAATTTGCTTTCCCCACTTTATCTTTTTATTACTTTACCCACTGTCTCACTGTACTCACATCAACACACTGATCCCCATAAGCTGCTTTCAATTGTGGATAAATGTCAATGGGAACGACTTTTTCTACAGTGAGGAATTCAATGACAGCTTGCTGTTTGAACTGCCTTCCGTTGTGACTGACAATGAGCAGGAACTGTGCAAAACAAAGGGACCCACTTCACCAGTATGCTGGAGGAGGTAACTCATATGACTGCCCCAAACTGGTTTTACTTGGATTTCTCCACTGTTACCCCAAACGATGAGGTGGAGGCAAAACTTGTCAGCTTGCCCTTGTATTAATATCATAATTAATACACATTAATATGTAATTAATAATTAATAGTATTAATACTGCATTAATACTAGAGAGGGGGTTCTGAAAATCTTCATAATTTATATTGATTGGCAAAGTCTATGTGATTTTTGTGTCCTTTTTATTAAGTTTTGGTGTTTTGTTTTATGTAAGTTCTATTTCTGTTGATAAATTACAACCATTTCCTTCATACTGCTCAGTTTTGTTTCTATCAGCAAATGATACATTTCTTTCTTTTAGCAATAATAACAGTACAGTTTCTAGTAGCAAGATTTTAGTATATTATGAGCAATTTTCTGTAATTTTATTAAATCACTCACTCAAGGCTTTATCCAGATATATTTATTTAATTCTAGTTCCACATGAAGAATCTTTAGTTTTTTGCTTTTAATGCAATATTGCAAATTAAAATTATTTACTGATTAAAGAGTGGATAGGAATAAAAAAAAATCTACTTAAAACTGAATAAGAAATACACAGAAGACACATATATTTAAATAAAGCTTACAGTGTGAAAGGGGGAAATGACAAGGAAATTTGTTCTTTCACTCTACAGAGCTTTGTTCTGACAACAGACAAAGTTTAATTCACTAGAATAGTTCATAACCACAAAATGTAAAAACAAAACAAAATGCAGTACTGATTATAATGTAGGCAGTAAAATTACACTTAATTTTAGTTCCACTTGAAGAATCTTTAGTTGATCTTCCTTTCCTCTGAGTTCCTTCAGTTTTTTACAGACATTTCTGGTCTCTGGATTTTAGTCAAGGCCTGTTCTCAATGTATAGAAGGATTATCAAAAGTTTTGTTTACTCTTGAAGAATTTCAATTTTGTTGCCAGGTTTTTCATACTGTTGCCAGTTACTAAACTGAAATGTTTTTATTTTGTAATTCTGTTGTTGTTGTTTTTGTTAAGATGTTTAAAACACCACTTATTAGTTTTGAAGGCTCATTGATGGCACTGTTTTTTTCTTTTTTTTTTTTGTGGATGTAATAACTTTTTTAATTAGTATCTTGTTGTGAGATTCATAGTCCAGTATTTAATTTTTTTCCCCATAAAGGTTCACATTTGCATAACTGCATATGATTTGCTAATACTTATACAGAAATATGCAAGAAACATACAAAAATCATACAAAAATACACAAGGTAGAAAGAAAAAATGTTGTATATCAAGTTCCACTTAATTGCAACAGTAATTATATTGGACCAACATCTCGAAAATTGGAAATCAGAATTAAGGAACATCAGATGATTATTAATAACAAAGATCAAAATAGTGTATTAGCAAATCATATGCAGTTATGCAAATGTGAACCTTTATGGGAAAAAATTAAAATATTCGAATATGAATCTCACAAAAACAAGAAACTAATTAAAAAAAGCTATTACATCCAAAAAACAGTGCCATCAATGAGCCTTCAAAACTAATAAGTGGTGTTTTAAACAACTAAATTACAACAACAATAGAATTACAAAATACACAATGAAAACATTTCAGTTTAGTAACTGGCAACAGTATGAGGAACCTGACAACAAAATTGAAATTCTTCAGGAGTAAACAAAACTTTTGATTATCCTTCTATACATTCAGAACAAGCCTTGACTAAAATCCAGAGACCAGAAATGTCTGTAAAAAACTGAAGGAACTCGTAGGAAAGGAAGATCAACTAAAGATTCTTCAAGTAGAACTTAAAATTAAGTGTAATTTTATTGTGTACATTATAATCAGTACTGCATTTTGTTTTGTTTTTACATTTTGTGGTTATGAACTATTCTAGTGAATTAAACTTTGTCTGTTGTCAGAACAAAGCTCTGTAGAGTGAAAGAACAAATTTCCTTGTCATTTCCCCCTTTCACACTGTAAGCTTTATTTAAGTATATGTGTCTTCTGTGTATTTCTTATTCCGTTTTAAGTAGAATTTTTATTCCTATCCACTCTTTAATCAGTAAATAATTTTAATATTCCACATTGCATTTGATAATGTGATAAATGGAGGAAAGTTTGGATAGATATCTTTTTAAAATTCTGTTTTGTGATTATTGGTTATTCAAATAGTGGAGTGAATAAATGTTTTCTAGCTTTATTTCAAATTTATTTTTTCATATATGTATTTAAAAAAGATCACTGTTCTGTTGAGTAGTTATTTGTGCACAGTGATACACTTTAAAAAATATTAAACATTGTAATAGGCTTGAATTTTTTTTTCTGTTTTCAGGTTACAGGAATTGTCCAATACAAATGAGGAAAATCCTGATTATATAGATATTGAGCTTATTCAACATATCAATTTAGATGTAAATAGGTTAATAAAACTACTAAATGGTAAGTTGCTAGACTTAATGTTTTAATCTCTTTTGATAAAAGGGCTGAATATCAGTGCAGTGCCAGTGAACATTTTGGGAGGATTTTGGAATCTCAATGCATCAAGTAGTTCTGTGTATCGGTTTGCCTTGTTTACATAAGACCTGTGCACACCCACCTTCACAATACCAAGAAACTAGCCTCGATGCTGAATTTCATGTGGAGTACTTGTTAGAAAATTATTTAGACGCTGTGATAGTGCAGTTTTTTTATATGAGAAGAAGCTTCTTTTTTTACAAATAAAAATGTAGAATAATAATAGCACATGCACAAAACATCAAGGCAAATTAGAGAACTCTAAAGCAAAAGCTATGAAGCTGCATTAGTACATCTTTGTACATCAAAACATCTAGCTGACAGACTGTTTCTTATGTCTAAAGATTTTTTCCATTTTATGCATTTAATAAAAAAAGGGACTGATACACAAAACTACATGATGCCATTGAGACTTAGAAGTCCAACCCAAAATTTAAATCTCTGTAATGTTTTATCCCTTTTCAGCAAATTGAATAGAAGACAAAAATGTATTAATATTTTTAAATGGAAAAACTAAAAAACCCAGTTCATGAGTAATTAAAAGAACATTCTGTGCAAGTAACAATGGATAATTAAGATTAATAAAAACTCTGAAAAAGAGAAATAGGCATCTCTGACTTGCTTGACTTGCTTGGCGCTATAGAAAATCTCTGACTTGCTTGGCGCTTCCATCTCTGACTTGCTTGGCGCTATAGAAAAGTTGGTTGGTCAATTGTCAATGTGATAAGTAAAATCATGTAACCTCTGTATTGATTGCATTTCATTATTATATTTTGGCTGGCTCTTAAAAAAACTTTTAGAAATATGAACTGTCCTATCTGTTCACTATGGTTTGTTTGCAGTTTGCGTGTTTTCTAGCGGGAGCTTATAAGTTCTTTTGATGCGATTTTGACTTGTGAGTTCTGTATTGATCGTGTTTCATTACTGCTTCAGTTATTTCTGAAACCATGACCAACCAACGTTTCAGATATAACTGAATTATCAAAAAAATATTCCATCATTTTGCATAATGCATCCTAGTTAACCCTTTACATTTCACCTGCAGGCTCTTTCAGATGTCTTCATTGGTTCTAAGCTATTTGCAAAGTGGATATTGATAATTAAGGAGTGTGAGTCTGTTCTTTATATTGCTAAATGCCTTGCATGCACGATCTGTCTTTTTTTCGTATTCATACATACATACATATCACTAAGCTGTTCTGAGATTCAGAGATTAGCTCCAAAAAGAAATGCAAACTACACAATATTTTTACTTACTGTTGTCGTATCAAACTTCTCCATTTACAGCGATCTTGACATACAACTCGGGCTTCACTGATATCCATTACACACCGTACACAAGATCTTTTATACTTCATACTCATAATCTTTTTCTCATGCAGACACTCCTGAATCAGATCCACCCATGTCTTCCTTGGCCTTCGCGCCACTTAGGCTAAAAATATTTTCTTACTAAGCATCTCATCACTCATTCTTTCAACATGGCCAAACCACCAAAGCATATTAGTTTCCACCTTGCTAACAACATTTTACTTCACATCACACAACTACAACACATCTTCATTCCTCACACAATCAGATTGTGTCTTGCCACAAACCTCCCATAAGTAATGCATTTCTCCAGCACACAAACGACTTCTATGTTTATTCTGTAGTACCCAGGTTTCACTGCCATACATCAGAGTAGGGACAATTATACTTTCATACACAGCCATGCGGGACTCTCTTGAGAACCCATCATTCCTGTGAAAACCTCCCAAAGCAGCCAAGACTTTCAATGAAGAATTCACTCACGTACTAATTTTGCCATCCAATTTGTTCTCTCTGTCAAACATGCTTCTTAAATACACAAACTCATTCACCTGGTCAATCACAGTGCCATTTATACTTACATTACATTCAGTGCTACCAGTTCCTCTCTCAAAGACCATAACTTTGGTTTCTCCCTTATTTATACTCAGTTTGAATTTCATGCAAACTTCATACATCCGGGACAACATACTCTGCAACTCACTTTTGCTCTCTGCCAACAGGACAGTGTCATCAGCATACAGCAATCTGCACACACGGATATCACCAAGGCATAAACCACTATTATCTATTTTGGCATCACGCATGCACATATCCATAAATATATTAAAACAGCCATGGTGACATTACACAACCTTGTCTGACTCCTGCACCAATAGAAAACCATTTTGATAAAACACCATTCACTTGTACACAAGCTCTACTACCAGCATACATGGCTTTTTCGTATTGATTCTTTAGTTTAATATGTCATTCATGGAATATAGGACAGAAAATAAAGCACAGGAAGATGATGAACTAATAAAAGAAAATTCAATTGACTCTACAGTTTGAAAAAAATAAACAGATACCATTTCTAGATCTGTTGGTAATTAAAGATACACGTACATTTAAATATAAAGTATATAAAAAGCCATCATATTTGACATTATACCTGCACAATCAGAACATCCAATGTCACACAAAATAAATAGTTTGAGAGCTTGGGTCAACAGAACCATCAGCCATTTCTCTAACCAAAAATTTAAAGATGACGAAATGAAATGGATAAAAGAAATGGCAAATCAATATATATGTATATGGTAATAAAATTATCAATAGGTTGATTGTGGAAAAAATAAAATTAGAAAGTAAAAATCAAATAATAAAAATGAAAAACAATAATGTAAAGGTTCTTTTCCATATATCAAAAGAATATCCAGACAACTAACTGATTTGGGAGAAAAGATTCAATTTCAAATTAGGTCATTCTGTTAATAATATTGGAGACTTATTAATGAATTATCAAAAAGGCCATCCAAGACTTAGAATTCGCAGGCACGTATCAAATCACAATTGCTCTGAGACCTTCTAATGTATCATACATAGGCAGTACCAAAAAGTGTCTAAAAAAAACGACTACTACAGAATGTTAAAAATTGGCACCACAGAGAAGAAAAAACTGCATTAATGCAATATTGTGTCAAAAATCAGAAATTTCCAGAATTTGAAAATATTAAATTACTAACCACTCATAACAATAAAAGGGAACTTAGATTCTCAGAGAGCATTTTGATTGAAAAATATGAAGACAGTGTATGTAATATTCAAGATGCAGCTAGCATCGATGACTTATGGAAAACATTTATAGATATGGGGAGAAAAAAACGGGACCCAAAAAAGGGGGAAAATGAATAAAAAGGATGAATAAAACAAATCACTACATACTGGCATAATTAGTATAAACTAAAAACTTATAAATCCACTTTCACTTCAAAAAGGTGTTACGAGTTTGACAAATAGGTGGCACCACTGCTCTGTGAAAAATTCTATCTTTACGCAAATGCATGGAGATTTGCTGACTAAGCCCTAACACTTTTTTAGGAGGAAAGCGGCACTTGTAATAAGCTCACTCTTCATGTACTGTCAATTGGAGAGAATGGCTGCCTGATGATAGAAGTTATGGACTTCAGAAAGCACTCACAGAGCATAGTTTTGCAGGTTTGAGTTCGACCATTCCCTTAGTAAAAATTGTCATTTTAACTGTTATAGCATGATCTTAATTTGCTGTGTTTTAATGTAGAGTTCGTTTTAATGTGTGTTACAATTGCTCTGTTGTATTTATATGTCGATTAAGATGCAAATATTGAATTCATGACTTGAGGAGTTGTCGGCTCAAACAGAACATACTGAAAGTGTGTAACGTAGGTATGTGTTTGTACAAAAGAAGTGTTTGTACCTTGAAATATTGAATTTAGTCGTAAGTACAAATTTTAATAATGAGAATCAGGGCTTGAAAAATACCACTATCTCGAGATGCCTAGGGCACGTAAATTATTGGCCTGGGCAAGCAAAAATGAAATCTAGTTGCCAGGTCAGGTAACTAGATTTAATGAAGTAAAAAAGTTTGGAATGGAGAATTTTCTACTCTAGGAAAAAAGATGATCATTGGTGGTGGTTTTTCATTTTATTGCAAATCACCAGAAGTTGTTTTGTTGTGGAGTGGGTGCCAAGGCCAGGAGAAAATCACTTCTTTAATTATATTATGCTTTAGGTCTGGAAATTGGAGCCATATGTAGTTTAGCTCCAGATGTTGTTTACATTTAATGACGGGATGTATGCCTCGGATTAAACTAGCCTCTGGTGTTTAGTGACAAAGTGTATAAACTGCAATGAAACAGGAGGAGGAAGACTGATGTGCAAAAAAGCCGTGCTTTATGGGGCAGGGAGCGACAACGGGAAATTTACAGCCCCAGGTGGGGCTGGATGTGTGTGATATAACTTGAGTGAGTGAGAGAGGGGAAAGTGGAAGCTTCTGCCCATGAACTTACAGCAGTACTACTGAAACAAAGGCTAAGTTTTGTTTAAGAACGTCTGCACAATTCATTCCGCTTAGTCGGGAGAGGAGTAAACACTGCCAATGCCAATACTTGGTTTATGTGAGAGAACAGTAGTTTGAGTTAGCTGCAGATGTAAGTTGCATTTAGTAATGGGTATCCTATGTTTTTTTGGAATCCAGCAATGAGAGTATATCTCATAGTATGCAAACATTATGTACAGTGGTATAGTGCTAAGTGAAAAAGTACAGGAAAGTACGGTGCCTTTACATCTTCAATACCTTACCACCCCACCCCACCCCACCCCACTGATTCCATCTCTCCCCTTTTTACTTTCTTATATTTATAGTGTAAGAAAGTATAGTGAACGATCAAGATTAGACTACTAGACTTCCGAATTTACATATTTTGGCATTCAAGGAACAAGATTTCACCATTCGGGACTGCCAGTGAGAATGGATTTAGAGACTAACTGTACCTTCAAGCAAACATGCGACGCTATTACATATTACATTTTTACATATTACCATGACATATTTGTTACATATTACATGATGCTATTACATCTATTACATTTTTTTTTATTGGAAAAGAATTATAGGGCATTCGCATTTTAAAAAGAAAACAAATTATGGTGTACAGGATTTACCGGAATGCGTGCTGGCTAGAAAAATAGTACCAGAACACCATTCCATGGCCTTCTGGCTCCACTATACCACTGATTATGTAAAATTTCAGATCTGTCAGTAGTAGTTACATGATGATGTCACAATTTACATTTAAGCTGATAAAAATTACTGTACTTCATTATGAAATCACCACAGGAACTTTTCATCATTTGTTTCTAAACAACAAATCTTGGGATATTTCATGATGCAAAATCACTTTTATTTGCACAGCAGAACAAGGTAAATAATTTTTATATTCAATATTGTTGTTAAAAACTACTTAAACTGCTGTATATTTAACGATGATTATGTAATTTTTCCGCTGAACACAGAATACACTGCTGGCCACCCAAAATGCAACACCAAGAAGGACACAACATAGCAAAGCCAGATTTACTGGACACATAACAACAGATACAAAGATGAAACGATTGAGCTTACAGGCCCGTGTGACTTGCGGAACACACAGACATCAATAGTTCGTGTGGCCCCCATGGCTGGCAATAACGGCCGCTACACGCCGTGACATCGAGCGAAAGAGGCTTTGGATGTGGGCTTGGGGTATTTCGGTCCACGCTGCTTCCACACGTTGCCACAGTTCATCAGGCGTAGCCGCGGGTGGTGCTTGCAGGGCCACTCGGTTGCCGAGCAGCGACCAGACTTGATCGATGGGCGACATATCGGGAGAACAGGCGGGCCACGGCAGCAGTGACACCTGGTGGGCCGTGAAGAATTGTTGCACGATGCGTGCCATGTGCGGGCGCGCATTGTCCTGTTGAAACATGGCAGCTGGCAGGTCCTGCAGGTATGGGAGGACTACAGGCTCCAAAACGTCGGAGATGTAGCGGTGGCTGTTGAGTGTACCGGCGATGCGTACCAGAGGGGTGTGGGTGTCATATCCAATTGCGCCCCAAACCATAGCGCCGGGCGACGGACCTGTATGGCAATGCATAATGCAGGCGTCATACAGTCTCTCGCCGCGACGCCACCACACGCGGATGCGGCCATCATAATGTTGCAGGCAGAAGCGGGATTAGAAGACAATGTTGTGCCATTCCGTAGTCCAGGTGCGGCGTTCAACGGCCCACTGCTGCCGCACTCACCGGTGGTGTAATGTCAATGGTAATCGGAGCAATGGTCAGCATGCGACAAGTCCCCTGTTCCTGCAGACGACGTTGAACGGTACGTGCTGACACAGGTTGTTGTGCAACACACCCTAAATCCTGCGCTAACATTCATAATGTGACGGTGCAAGCCATCAATGCCTGCCGCCCAACATGCTGGTTCTCTCGTTCAGCGGTGTGCCGCAGCAATCACTCACGTCGGTCCATCTGTCCCTCTTGCACCCGCCGAATCCATACTCTCCTCACCATGGCTGGATGTCGTCCCACACTGGTGCCAATGTCTCGGTACGATAAACCGCTGTCGCGATAAGCCGTGCTGGAATGACTGCCGTATTCTGCGACAAGGCATCAGGACGCTTTCCACGCACACATCCAGCAGCACAACACACTTCCACTACTTACACCCCATCTTCTGTGCACCCTTCTTATAGTGCTCCTCGGTGGCATGCCGGGCGCACATGATTTGCATATGCCCTGCAATGTTAATCGTTTGCATGTCCTCTCACGGGCGACGCATGCTGGGAATTTCAGGCCAATCGGATACTTCCTTCTTGGTGTTGTATTTTGGGTGGCCGGCAGTGTATATATTAAAAATTCTTGAACATGGCATCATCACTAAATTTTTCATATTTGAGAAATACCATCTTCAGTATTATTGCCTTTTTTAAAACTTGACATATGCACTTTTGTGCATTTTAAATACAAACACTTTAAAATGGCAATGCAAAAGATGTATAAAAAGTTTATCATAATTTTTAACTTAAAAAACAAAACAAAACAAGGCTTCTGTTTTGTTACCTTAAAAGATAAATTTTTCTGGGCATCTAGATTTTACTTCTTGGGCAGGTAAATATTTTCTGCACATGCCCAGCATGGCATGTAACTTTTCAGATATTTTTCAAGCCCTGAGAATATTGAATTGTATCCTCATTATACTGATTATAATAAAACATAATTTTTGTTTGTACCTGTTCTCACTTATAGAATGCAGTCTTATAACATGGTTCATATGCATCCTGGAATTCCATTTTGTCCTTGAAAAGTCCTGGAAATGTCCTATTCTGTTAAATGTCCTGAAAATGTATCCCTGCACAATGTTTTGTGTTTTGTAGTTGGGGATTTTTCTACTGACATAACTTGTGTCTGAAAAATTTCCCTCCCCACCCCTGCGAAATGCAGGGGATGGGAACTTTTGTTTTTCTTGTCTGTTAGGAGGACTGAAGCTGCATTATTAGCATCTTAATTGTGTCGTGCTTATGTTATAACTTTGTCTGTTTGGCCGGGGAGACCATATCTCTGCAATAAGTTCGATTTGTAAAATTCTTTTTTCATTGGGAAGCTTAAAATGTGAGAATGATGATCTATTTGTTCCGTTTTTTCTGATGCACAACTTAGCCGCTAGAGGGCGCAAATGGACATTGTATTGAATTTAAAATGCATTTTATTTCATATATTTGCTTCTAAATATCCAATTGAAAAAAATATTTTTCTTTCGATGACATTTATATCAAAGACTTTTAGTTACAGTCCCTTTCCAAATAATTAGCTACAGTCCCTTTTCCAAATAACGCATAAGTTTTCCGCTAGGAGGCATAACTAGGTAAATCACAATTTTCCCAATATCTCCACTTGTAAAAGCCCGATTTGAAAAATTCTTCCTGCAGTGGATACAGCTCTTGAGGGAAATGTTTTACATATAAATTCTCACTTTTGGTAAAGAATGGTTTGGCCACCAGGGGTGTAAGTGTTTATTTTTGCTTCTAATGTATTTGCAACAAAATCTGAGCTGAAAACTCGATTGAAAAAATTCTTCCTTGAACTGATACTGCTCACCTCAGAAAACTTTTTAAGATTATCTCCTGCTTAAAATAGTGCATAATTTTCCCACCAGGGGTCATACACATATATCTTATTTTTGTCCATAACTTTGTTTCTAGGAGTCCAATTTCAAAAATTCTTTCTTTGTTGGAGAACATTTCTGGTGCGAACTGTTTCTCATAAAATTTCAAATATTTCTTAATGCACAAGTGTGCAATTAGAGGGCCTAAGTTCAAGTTTCCATTTACAACAATATCTGTGGAACTAAAAACCCGATTAAAAAATATTCTCTTTCGACCAGATACTACTAACTATGAAAACTTCTTATGTGTATTTTATTCCCAAAATAATGCACAATTTCGCCACCAGGGGCACAAATATTTAATCTATTTTTCTCAATATCTGTACTTCTAAATGTCCAATTTAAAGAATTGTTTTAACACTAGATACCATTTACCTTATGAAACACTATACGTTTGTATTTGAGGAGGTTTGTGGTTCACAATTCTGCCACTAGGTGGTGTTTGTGTACTTTCATTTGCAGCTTATCCCTGCCTCTTAAACCCTATTGAGAAATTTCTCTTTTTACTGTGCCATTCGCTATAATAAAGATATTGAGTGAATAAGATTTTTGCTACTATAAGAAGATCCTCTTCAAATAATTACAACTTTCCCCATAGGGGTTGTAAAGGTCAAAACATATTTCTTGCTATCTCTGTTTCTGGGAGACGTATTTGAAAAGTTATTTTTCCTTAGCATAGCTTTTGCTCTGAAGAATGCTTTTTGCCTGTTTTCAACTTTTCCATTATGAAAAATTCTTCTGCTAAAAGGCATAGAGTTATACCATGTTTCCTTCTGTACCTCTTCTTTTAACTGTTTGATTTGAAAATCTTTGTGTATCTAATACCTTCCTTGTGCTATGGGAAAGTTTTTTTGTGCCATTTGTTAATTTTTGTACCATACCTTTTAGCCACTGGTGGAAGTAAATAGCAACATTTTTTTTGTGTGGGTTATTTTAAGCTTTACTGAAATTTCCTAATGAATACTTCATATAAAAATTGCCATAAAATCAGATTGCTTTCTAATATTAGAAACTTAAATCTAGTTGTTTTTAGTATTTTCTGAGCTAAGTAATCACTTTACATCTTTTATAATTAGTTTTCTTATCATGCCCAGTTAAATTGCCTTCATCACTAATGAATGCAATTGTACACAGCCCTTGGACTTAAGGTTTTCCTGTTATTCTCTTTCATTTCACATTGAAAATTTGTGCATACTTTGTTTGCTGGTGAGTACAAATTTAAAACATAGCTACAGCAACAATATTATGTTGAAAATTCCTTCCCTAAATAAAATGTAACACAAATACTTGCTCCCATGATTATGTGTTTAAGAAAAAACAAACCCTTTGGTCCTTTGAAAAAGGTACAAATATTTCACCTTTCCTTACCCTTAAATTTCCAATGAAGCATTATTTCAAAATAATTAAATATAAATATTATTTGATGTATTGATTGTGTGTTATATGTAAGCATTTCAAGAGTAATGCCACATACCTATGTATTTTTGAGTTTTGTGGGTATTTTTAAATTCTGTAATTTGCTTCAATAATTGAACTAAAGACAAAGTAGAAAAATAAATTTTTCTTCAAAATCAGTGTAGTATACTGTATATAAGTTTAGTAGATATTAATCCTAGCCACATTTTCAGTGACAGTTTTGGTATTTCAGTATTTATTTGTGATTCTAAGTTTCTGATTAGCTGCAGTGGACATCATTTTTAACATTTTGCATGAAGTTTGCCCAATGATGTGGGAAGTTGTTTGTTGTAGGTTACGGGTTGAACAGACCTATGGTTTCACTATATTGTAAGTAAGAGCATTTGGATCTTATGTCCTGGAAAAAAATCCTAATGCCCTGGAAAAGTCCTGGAATTTTGCGATTGAAAAAGCATATGAACCATGTTATAAATTATGATATATCTCAAGTTCACTAAGAATAAACATCATTCCTTAGATGCTTCTGGACTTTACAAAATCATGGCTAGAAAGTCTAAAGAATAATAATAAAGTTGGAATCTGTAAAATGAAATTTTGTATTTTCTTTTATCTTGTCGATATTTTGTTAACTGATAAAAATTTTTCAAGTCCCTCCATCAAAGGGGCCCTACGCCTCATATAGACTTTCTGTTCTTGCTATTTCCTGCAATAATTTAGTTGTAGCAGGACCATCAGGTTACAGCTTAGGTGACTGATTTAAAAATAAGCTTCTGAAATTTTGCATATTTGAGTTTTATATAAGCTGTAGTAAGGTCACTTAGAAACTTAAGTGATTGTTTGTTTTTTTGTTTTTTTTTTCCAGAAATAATACAGAAGTTTAAGAGCTTGAAGAAAAATGCCTATATTGTTTTAATGAATAGTTTAGAAAAGGTAAATGCTTCTTTGTTTAATTCTTTCTCATAGATTATGTAAGTTTTTCAAAATTACACAGTCGAGTCACATTTTTGTGACTCTATTACTTTTGATGTCAACAGCGCGTAGACAATGAAAGAAGGTACTACATGTCGTGAGCTGGCTTGGATGGTATATAAGGTGTGCTGTAGGCATTCTGAAAGCATATCACTCATTGCTGTCATGGATAAAAGGAGCGATTTATCAGATTTGCAAAAAGGGATGATTATTCGGCTTTCGAGCCAAGAATGGCAGGATTTCTGAAACAGCGCAGTTTGAGAACTGTTCGCGTTCTGCTGTGGTTAAAGTGGTATCGTGATTGGAGATATGGCACCATTGTGAATAAGCAATGCGAAAACTGTGGAGCACCACGTGCCATTGGTGTGTGAGGTGAACGTTGACTGTAAGGATGCGTAAGGGCCGATCAATGCGCTACAGTGGAGCAATTCACTGGCCGAATGAACCAGGGGGCTACCGGAAGTGTGTTTAAAATGACAGTTCAGCGAACCCTGCTGCATATGGGGCTCCGATGCAGATGGATGGTCACTGCACCTATGCTAATGAAGGTGCATTAGCAGAAAAGGCTTGCATTTGCACGGCAGTATCGGAATTGGACCTCTGTTGATTGGCAAAGGATTGCCTTCTCCAATGAGTCACGTTTTCTGTTTCATCGAATGGATGCACGTTGACGTATTAGGCCACAAACATCGGAGAACAAACACTCTTCAACAATTGCAGGAAGAACACAAGCTGGTGGGGGCAGCGTTATGGTCTGGGGAATGTTTTCGTGGCATTCCCTGGGTTCACTCATACCTGTGGAAGGCACTATGGACTGAATTTGTTATGAATCCATCCTTGCAGACCACGTACAGGGTACACCCATACATGCTGATTGTCTTCCCTGTGGCGGACAGCATCCAGGCCACTCTCGGACATTTCTAGCGTGTCACACAGCTAGAAATGTCCGAGAGTGGTTGGAAGAAGGACGATGAAGACTTCAAAGTACTTCCCTGGCCCTCTAATTCCCCAGACTTAAACCCAATTGAGCATCTGTGGGACCACCTCGATCGTGTTGTAATCGCTCTATGAATCCTCCAACACGCACTTTCCAGCAGCTGTCAGGTGCACTGCAGCATCCGACAGCTGCTGGAGAGTGCGTTCCACATACCTGTGAACACCTTCCAGCACCTTATTCAGTCACTCTCAGCCCGTCTAGCTGCTGTCCTCACTTCACACAGTGGTTACTCTGGATATTATCTGGTGGTCACAATAATGTGACTCGACCATGTATTTTTTAACAGCATTAAGCGACATTGCCTAGGAAATGACCGAGTTTGATGTTTTGACTCAAGTGAAATATACTAATGGTGTATTTAATCATAAATATGATTGTACTGTGTGAGGAAGTGCAGAACAGAATTGCTAACCCTTTTCCTTTCTTTATAATGTTGAAGTAGCAAAATTAAGAACACCCAATAGCATTTTTTTTTATAAACGGCTCATGACAAAGGATTCAGACGTACAAAGTGTAGATAGTTGCAATATAGAAAATACTTAATTTAAAGTTACCAATTTAAGTAACTTTTTGAAAGAGCCATGATAGTGGGTGCTGGGCATGCTAGTAGCATCTCAGAAACAGGAAACCTTGGCTAATATTAACAAAACTTCATGAGAATGCTAAAATAACATTCCAATTAGTTTTTATTGTAGCATAACTTGTACAATAAATGCTTTAAATATTTTAAAGTCAAGCTAAAATTAAATTTGAAACACTCACCTTATCAAACGACTACATATATAAAGCACATACTAATGCCAACGTTCGTCCCCAGGACCCTCACGAGTGAAGTGCGAAAATACAAATATCATTAAGAAACTTACAATTAATCATAGACTAACACTGAGTACTTCCATTCAACATTAAAAACAACCATTCACAACTAAATTTCGTAAAACATAAAATACTATTCCAAAAAGTTAAAAATTTCTCTTTTGTTTCCCTTTATTACCCTAATTAAAATACACTATATTGACAAAATTCACTGGACATCCCTTCAAAAGCAAATGAACGGGTCCACTGTGTCGTTAAGATGCGTAGTACAGCTGCAAATGGCATAAAGACAAGCCTGCAACTGACCGCAATCATATCTCACTCTGAAGTTGAGTGAAAATGTAACATCGGGAGAGAACTGACTTTGAGAAAGGAAAGATTGTTAGGTGTTATATTAGTGGGTTGTCCATAAGAGAAACCAAGAGGTATTTAAACATACCCAAGTCTACTGTTTTGGATTTACTGAATAAGTGGAAGACACATGGCGTGCCTGAAGCATCAAAACGTACCGGCAGACCAAAGAAAATCAGTGATAGAGGACGTCAAAGCCTCAGGAGAGTCGGACCTCAGTGTACAGGTGAGTAAAAATGCTGGAACTTCTGTATGTACGTGTACCATTCAAAGAGAACTTCATTCCATGGGTTACCATGGTCGTGCGGCTGTTCATAAACCTTTCATCTCCACTCGGAATTCTACTCGTCATTTAGCGTGGTGTAAAGAACATATATCGTGGACCGTAGATCAGTGGAAACGTGTCCTATGGACTGATGAATCCAGATACACGATCCATCAGTTTGATGGCCATGTGTGGGTATGGCAGCAGCCGAGGGAACACTATTTACCACAGTGTACTATTCCTAGGGTCAAGTTTGGAGCTGGAAGTGTACTCGTGTGGGGGTATTTTTCGTGGTATGGTCCTGGGAGGCCCATTGGTTATCGTGGACAAACCTGTTAACCAGCACATCTACCTCGATATTCTGGACAATTATGTCCTACCAACTCTGTGGCAATACTATGGAACCGAGCCTTGTTGGTACCAGCAGGATAATGCACCATGCCATAAAGCAAGGACTGTTATGGCATGGTTTGACGATAATTCTATATCGTGTGTGGACTGGCCAGCACAGAGCCCTGACCTTAATCCCATAGAGCACCTATGGGATGAATTAGAGTGCCACATAAGAAGTTTGGAACCAAGGCCTACTACTAAGCAACAGTTAGCGGCAGCATTATGCACTGAATGGAAGCGCATACCTATCACTGTGTTCCAAAACCTTGTCGAAAGCATGTCTCGAAGGATCAGTGCATGCATTAAGGCCAAAGGTGGACCGACACCATACTAATGTATGTCAATAAATGCTATGTTGTGCTTTTCTTCTAGGTTTCTGGCAAGTTTTGTCAATATAGTGTATATCACAAACTCACATGCAGCCCTCCTCCCTTCCTCCCTTTTTACTATAAAATGAAAACATACCAGCTATTTAAAAACACAGGAAAAACACACCACCTGCATTTCAAAATCAGTCCCCAACTCCTGCAGGTGTAACCTTATTCTTGTTAAGATTTTCACTCCTCACCTGGAGCATTATCAAAATGATCACCACTCTCAACTCACAAGGTCTCAGCTAAGTTTCTTAGTTGCTGACTACCACAATGACAAAAAAGAGCTTATTCACTTTCAAGTGTAGGAACACTTTTACTCACAAGAGGGCTGCATGTGCCATTTATACGTATTACAGCTGAAAGTGTGTTGTAAACGATCTATTGGCCGTTAAAAAAAATTGCGCCCCCTACATTTGAACATTTTGTTATTCTCCACCCCGTCATGTTGTTTTGTGTAAGCATTGTGATATTTTTGTTTGCTTTTTGAAATCATATTTTGGCCTGGATGCTGTCATTCTTTATGACATTTTAAATGCTTTTTCATGCTACTGTTATGTTTTTCTTGAGCTAGTATGTACTTTTTTTTTTTTTTTAATTGTTATACAGTTATTTTCACATCAGATATTGATTTCTCCTCCTTTACCTTCTGTATGTTGGGATTTTTCCACATTTTCCTACTCTTAAGATATTTGTATTATTAATTGTTTTGGAAAAATTATTAGCAATTAAAGTTGTGACTATTTCTGTAACTGCATTTTGTTGATTATGTGTTAAAATAATAACTTAGCTTACTTTATTAAATTTTATGCTGTATTAATTTTCATTTTGTGTAGTAAGACATAAATTCAGCATCATATTAGATTTTTCATTATTGAAATTATGAACAAAATCTGTGTCATCTTTTTGGTGAAACACTGTGTATCAGAGCATAGGCCTGCTGTTTGTAATAATTGCCTTTGAGCTTTGTTAATAGGATATAAACTCAGGCAAAAGGGTGAATTAATCTTTTTGTATTGGGTGAACATGCTGGATGGAATTAGATTGGTGTGAAGGTATTAAACAGTCTTTCTCCACAACCTGTCAATACAGTTGTTTAGCTAACATACAAAAGCTTGATTAAATTCAATTTTAACTTTAAGAGCTTGGTAATAATTGATGACATGGCTATTCCTAGTCTTAGTGCATTACTATTATCTCAAAATTATGGGCTTTTACTAAGGAATAAAAGGATATTTATAAGCCAAATAATTGCTATGTAGGAAAACTAGAAGGAAAGGTACTTTTTACCCCTTCAGGCTTCAGGCAAGATATATGGATAATATTATTATCATTTTAGACAACAAAAATATCCTGTTGCATGTGACATCCTAGACTGGTTCAACTCCCTGGATGGAACTTTATTTTAAATACACCAGGCACGAATAATAAAGAAATGCATATAGCATATTAAATCCGTTTATTTTTGTGGTGTAGTCAACAGAATTTATTACACAAATACAACATATTAATAGCAATGAAGTCCCCGACCCAGTTCATCATCATCATCAACCATTATCACTCCACTGCTGGATGAAGGTCTCCCCAAGTTTCTTCCACAACGGTCTGTCTTGTGCCAGTCTCCTCCATGTTACTCGCACATACTTTCGAATTTCATCCGCCCATCTCCCATGTGGTCTTCTTCTGGGTCTTTTCCTGTCCCTTGGAATCCAGTCTAAAATTTCAGCTGTCCATCGATGGTCTGTCCTTCTGGCAATATGTCCAGCCCATTGCCATTTCAGGGATTTTACTCTGATCATGATGTCTTCCACTCTTGTCATTTTCCTGATCCACAAGTTCCTCTTCTTATCTCTCCTGGTTACACTAAGCATGCACCTCTCCATGCTGCTTTGAATTGTCTGCAGTCTTTGTATGTCTCTTTTAGTTAAGGTCTGCATCTCTGCACCATATGTAAACACTGGAAGGATGCATTGATCAAACACTTTTCTTTTAAGCTCTTTTTTTTTATTGCTCTTGAAAATTATACTGTTTCTTCCAAACGCTCTCCAGGCAAGTTTTATACGCCGATTAATTTCTTCATCAATATGACCCTCACTTGATATCTGCTGTCCAAGATAAATGTGAGTATTGGTTACCTCCAGCTTTTCCCCATCAATTGATAAATCTTCATTTCTTGTAAAAGCATTGTACATCGCTTTTGTCTTCTGAAAGTTCATTTTTAATCCCACTTCTTTACTCTTGTCGGCAAGTTCCTGGATCATACTCTGTACTCTGCAGCTCTGATTCCATTATCACATATAATATTTAGTTGCAAGGAGAGACAGTGTGAGAAAGAAAAGGCAGGTGTGTACGCTATACCGTTGGTATATCCTGACAACACGGAAAAGATATATATCAGAATGACAAAGTGGTCCTTGGACACTAGATGCAAAGAACACGTACAAAGTGTTAACCAGGATATGTAGAATACAGCCCTCACCAGAGAAGTCATGCATGGCTCGGTCGCTCCTGTATGGAATAATATTAGAAGAATTGCCCCTTAGACGAATTTTAAAGAGACTGCCATCAGGGAAACAGTGGAAATCCTATCCAGCAAACTGGCATGCAATGATATAATCTCTATTGAACTACCAATGGTTTAGCATGCATTATTGAAAGATGGAAACACATCACGGTGCACCGTATAATTGCATGATAAAAAATTCATGTAATAGGCTCATGATGTCACCCACGTTATTTTCAAAAATCATCTTTGCTTTTTACATGTTCCAATTCTCTGCATTTTTATGTCTACCATTGCCTTGAAAAAGCCTCCCAGTGGAGTGCGAAAGCTTGGTGAATCTTTGTGTTAATTACACCACAAAAAATAAACGGATTTAATACGCTATATGCGTTTCATTATTATCCCTGGATGGAAATTTGAAATTCACCCTTGAATTGCAAAAAGATAATCAGCTCAATATTTTGTTACTTGTCATTAGTTAGTAGTAAAAGAAGGAAACATTGAAATGCGTTTATATAAAACAATAATAAAATGTTAGACTATCAGTCAAATCATCCAAATTACGTGTAAACAAACGTGGCCTCTCAATATTTTGAAAAAATAAATGTTCTAAATTCTTCAGAATTTAAAAAAAAAAAAAAAGCTTTAAAGGAGGAATCAAAAAAAGTTTTGAAAGGTAATAATTACCCTTCTCTACTAGCCAGCAAAATTCTCAGTGAAAAAAGAAAAGAATAAATTACCTACCATAAAGTACTGTTTGCAAAATTTCAGTTGGTTAGTGAAAAGTTTCTAGTCAGACTGGCTCCAGGATTACAATGTAAAATTAGTAACTGCCTTCCAAAATTAATACAACAAGAAGAAAACATCCTTTTACAGGAAGGTGTGGTCTCAGCTACGTGGGAGAAACAGGCAAACGGCGTAAAACCAGATTGGCAGACAGCATAAAGCTACAATTAAAAATATGATACACAAAACAGGTTTGGACAAAATACAAGACAAAAACATTTTTTTTTTTTGCTTAAATTTTTTTTTCTCCCAGTCCGATTGTCATATGATGCCTTCAGCAAAGAGCTAACTCGCTGTGTACTAGAATGCCGGGAAGGTCAGTAATTGATTGACAGATGGGAGCTGTCCTGCCTTCTTGCAGTTCAGTCTTTCAACCCATCTCCTCTACAGAGCTGCATGTATTCTAAGTGATGATAAACAGTTGAGTGGCGGTGAATTCACTGAACGACAAAAGGGAATAAGTTACAGTTGGCCTCGCCTTGTAACAAAAGGTGATTTTGGTTCTGTGCTTTTTGTCGTCTTTGCCTTCGCGCACAACCTAAAGAAGAAACGAAAAACAGTTGGCTGCTATTTTATTTCTAAAAAAAAACATGCGGGCCATTTTAGGTTTTCATTATCTTGCAGAATCGATGTACGTAAAAAAAAAAAAAAAAAAAAATCACTAGGTGTGGGGTGTTGATTTTCACACTGGATTTTTTCTCCAGAACTTTTATAGGATCAATAATACCACATCTGGAAAATTGTTACAACATCTGGAAAATGTAGATAAAAAATTAGTGCTCGTGTGATTTTATGAACTGTAAAAATCTCAAAATTTTCAGATTTTGAAGGTTGGCATGTTTGCATGCAATATTCATGAATAGATGGTACATCGATGATGCACCTTCATATGCCACAGTCCAAAGATGGGCTGCTCTCTTTAAACGGGGAAGAGAATCGTTGGAAGATAGCTCTAGCAAGGGACACTCTGTGTGATGACCACAGAAGAAATGTGACTGAAACTGAAAAAGGGAGGACCTGGTGATGTCAAACCAGCAAATCTGTGTCGTGCAGATTGCGGAGGAACTGAAGTTTACTACTGGCAGTGTTTGGACCATTTTGCATGAGAGTGCAGGAATGTCAAAGATCTGTGCCAGATGGGTTCCTCGAATATTGACATCTAAGATGAAGAATGGTCATGTTGAATCAAGTTGGGCTCAACTTGATTGCATTAACTGCAATCCAGATGACTTCTATTCTTGCATCGTGTCTAGTGATGAGATATGGCTTCACCATTGGAACCCTGATACTAAACAAGAGAGCATGCAGTGGAAACATCATGGATCACCACCACCGAAAAAGTTAAAAACTCAACCATCTGCAGGGAAGATTATGGCCACCATTTTTTCAGGCTCTGAAGGGTTGCTGTTAATTGATTATTTGCCTCATAAAAGGACTATGAATGCTTCCTATTATGCCACGTTATTATGACAATTTCACGAAGCCATCAAGAATGAATGTCAAAGAAAGTTGTGACGGGGTGTTCTGCTCCTCTAGCACAATGTTCCAATCTACACTGTTGGTGTTTTCATGCAAGCTGTAACAGAATATGTCTTCCGACTTCTTCCCTATCCACCATACTCACCTAACCTAGTTTTCCTCTTCAAAAATCTGAAAAATGATGCTCGGGGTTCGCATTTTACAGATGATTCTAAACTGAAGGAGGGCAACGAAGTGTTGGTTTGAGGAGAAAGATAAATCGTTTTTTGGAGCAGGGATTTGCCAACTCTATGATTGATACAAGAAGTGCATCCCATACAACAGTGAAGAGAATTTCAGACATACTAGTATGATTTATTACGCAATTTACATTAAAATTCCATTAGATCTTTTGGCTGAACTTCAGTCGTATTCACACTGGCAGGAAGTATTCGTGTAGACATTGTTTCTGTAACTGTTGCCAGTAGAGATTTCCAAATAATTGGAATGTTGAAAGGTGCGTCCGAGTTACAAGAGCTTTTGCTTAAGAGAATTTCAGTTTTTTCCTGTAGCGTAAGGAATATTTTTTTGAAAAAGGCGCAATCCCTTTGATGCTGGTCCAGTTTAGAGAGGCAGAGGTATCTTCAATCTTGAGAAGAGGGAGGCTTTTTTTGACATTCCTTTTATGTTCCATAATTCTGCAGTTGATTGAATGAAAAGTGCTGCATTTTTTACCGAAGGAAGTGGACACAGAGATTGGGGTATACACCAGGACGATCTAAAAGGTCCAAGGAATCTCTGTCTGTAGATATTGATTGGTTGATAATAGGAGGAGAATTAATTGCATGGCTGTAACCAACATTTAAAAAAACTTGACAAGTTGGTAAGTGAAAGAATTATTTTAGGGAATTAACCCAGCAAGTCCATCACTATCTTCTGGTACTGATATTTCCTTTTTTTTTTTTTTTTTTTAGTGTATCTAGATATCAATTATTTAGTTGTACCCCAAGAAAATGAAGTGCAAAATTGAAATCTTGAACACACAATTTTGACTTTGGTTTTGCACTTTAAACCATGAAATAATTATATGCAAAATTCAAATCTTAAACTCATACTTTAACTAGAGTTCTACATTGTACATACACTTTATTTCATATATGATTATTCTCTAAGATAGGAAAATTCATTTAACTAGCAGATTAGTCTTTTAAATTGTATAAATTCTAATTTATTACATCCACAAATTAAACTTTTATGGAAAAATATTGGAAACTTCATCAGAGCATAATTCAGTTCGCACATTTTAGTCAGAGTTGTATAAAAATAAAATGTATCTGCATACACAACCATTAAAACAGAAAACTTGCTGCAAACCCACGAATCACGATAACAATAGAATAAGATAATTTTAAGAAAAATTAATAAAACAATAAATACTTATTAGAACATTACAGATTCCAGTGAGGACAAAATAACAAGTTATACATTGCAACTGAATGCACAGCAATGTGTGTGAAATGGATCTTTAGGGCAATATATTAAAATATTGGACTATAAACCTCATAAGAACAAGAGACTAATTAAAGAAAGTTTTTATATCTAGAAAAACAGTTCCATTACTGAACCTTCAAAACTTATAAATATAATTTTCAACGATTTAATTTAAAAATAGTAGACTTACAAAATGCATAAGGAAAATATTAATTTAACAACTGGCAACTGCAAGAGGAACCTAGCAGTACTATTTAAACTCTTGCTGTGTAAATGAAACTTTTGATACAGTTCCTATATATTGAGAACAGGCCTTGATAAAATCAAGAGGCCATAAATCTCTGTAAAAACAAAAGAACTCAGATGTGAAAAATAGTTGAACATTCTTGTGTTAAAATAGAATTAAATATATTAATCTGAGTACAGTCTAGTGTTTTAATTGCTGTAAATAACATTTTTTATTTTTTTTAATCTACAAGCAAAAGCTCTGCAAAATCTGCTAATAATCTGGAAACTATCCGCATATGGCGTACGCGTTTACATTTGTTTTCTGCTACTCTGATTTCAGTCATGTGTAAAAGAAGTATATTTTTGCATGTCATTGTTGCATGTGCAATTAGTCTGTAAAGAATTTTTGTGGGGTCCTTAAAAATCTTTAAAAAGGGCTTATTTTTAGTGGGAGAAAAACAGTAGGAACCAAAGACTACTTGAGTTGCAAGCTATTCTGGGCAATCTCAAGAAAGTCGCCAAATTACCGCCTGGCCCTCAAATCCCAAAACTCTTCAGAACACTACAAGCCCGGCAATCCATTGAGACAATTGTGTCCAGGAAGTCCGCAGCAACATACCATCTGGAGAAAACATTATCCAAATTCCTGACTAATCATCTACCCAATCGGACTGTATAATAACTTCTACTCTAGATTTTATCATGAAGACCAAACAGCTCACGCTGTTCAACAATGTGTTATTATCGGAAGTTTCGATGTGGTTTCTCTTTACCCATCAGTTCATGTACTGGAAGCCATCGGAATGTTGAAAGAGGCCATATCTAATTCATCCCTGTATTTGCACCAGTCTTACCTCAACATCTTCAAGTTAATGGACTTGGTCTCAAATTCCATCTACTTCAGTTTCCAGGGACAAATCTATAAACAGATAAATGACTTTCAGCCATCCTTGCAGAAGCAATACTTTGTCCAGTTGAGCAATATATATTCTCCAGCATCACCCCAAGGCCTTCTACATGGCTACGATATGCGGACGACATATTTTTCATATGGCCTCATGGAAAGGAGAGAGACTTGCTTTTTCTTGATAAAGTCAATTATATACACCCTATGATCAATTTCAATATGGAGCTTGAATGCAATGGTAACTTATCTTATCTGGCCGTCCTTGTGATCAAATCGCCTGACCACCGCATTCGCACAGAATATTATAAACTCACCTCTGTCCTGAACCCGATGCTCTTCAGTTCATTCTGTCCTGATTCTTACAAGACAGCTTTCTTCCATTCTCGAATTAGAAGAGCCTTTACCATCTTGTCCAACGTTCACTCTAGACAGTGCAAACTAAAAAACATAACCAAATTGGCCGCTGAGGCAGGATACAGCTTGAACCAGATACAAAATTTTATCAAAAAATCCAGATCCAGCCGTGTTAATCTTCCAGTGCCGCAACTGTGCTACCTGGGCTCCATTCCCTACATGCGAAATGTTTTCTATTGACTCAAGAGTGCATCTTTATATACTTTCAGCCTTAAGAGAAATATTTACAAGCTCCCACTTCTCAACATGGCAGGTGTTTATGCCATCCCACTACAATATGTGGACAGCTCCAAGAGTTACTACATTGGAATGACCAAGTGTTTGTTTAGAATTAGACTCAACAAACATAAAAGAGAGGCAAGAGACAGAAAAGTAACTACTGTCCTGTACAGAGAAGTCAAATTCAAGTCCGCTGATCCTATGTGGGATGATACAAAGAAACACGCTTCCTACTGCACACCTAAGTCTATTGCCATCTGCACACCTAAGTCTATTGCCACCTAAGTCTATTGCCTAAGTCTATTGCCTTAGATATCATTACCAACGGTAAGGCTTGCAAGGATAGTGTTTCTTTAGAATTCCCACAAGTTTTGAAAACAGTTCCTCAAATAATGCTGCATTTTCTCCCACGATACAGCGTTCCCAACTAACATGATGCCTCGTTTCTGTGAATGAATAATTACATTCGCGTCTGTTCATTTATTGTCTAGTCAAGTCACCACATTCAAATTGTCGAAGTGTTCTATTATCTAGTTTGTTGTTTACCTTTCTTAAGAATGCCATCTGGTTGATGTGTGAAAGCTTGGAAACTTTGATTTACTATTTTACTCAAAGAAATTCGGACTACTAATATAGTTATACTATTTTGAGTAGGAACCTTGTGTTACTGTACCTGCAGCAATTTAAGTATTTGGTGTTCTCTGCTAAGGAAATTTATTCCATGTTTAATCTTCCTGCATTGGGTTATTAACTATCATGCTGATGAAATCTTTAATTAGTCTATGTACTTCCAAGATAAACCGGACAAAAAGAATATTGAGAGAGAGAGAGAGAGATTAGGGGGAATAAAACCTTAAACTATATAGATTTTTATTTGTAAATTTGCTATCTTTTATTATTTTATTATTATTATTTTTAAAACTTACCACACCACATAGTGAAATGTGATTTGTTATTCTTCCCCTATCATTAATTATTTTGTGGTATTAATTTTATCAAAATTACTGAGTTTCTGTTACTACCATATCTGATTAGGCTGTTTGGAATTGGATGGATACTTATCCTCAGGAATTTATGGAACTTCAGAAAAATACCAATGAAGAGCTTGCTGGTAAGTTTGCATTCAGTGCTCAAATGTGTATGTTTTATCAATATCTACCTGGCTGTTATGCGACAATGTTAAAAACCTGGGAGCTGTAATCAGGTGTAAACTAGATAAACATCGATTTCAAGATGCAGTATTATGGACAATTATTATTTTTAATATTACATATGTTTTCTCATTAACGTTCAAATTTATTAGGATTTTCAGGTCTCTCAATGGTCAAGTGATCAAGGGTTGCAAGCTTCTGACTTCTCTGGTTTACAATCCCTGATCATGACATGGATGTTGTATTTGTGTATCTGGCATCAGATCTCTTCCTTTCCTCCTGCATGGGGATAACTGATTTTTGTAATTTGGGGAGTAGCACCTGCATGGTCTGAGGTGACCTTGTAACTACCACCCTGCTTCTAACACACTATAAACATCACATACTGCAGGGACAGCTGCTCATCCCACTAATGGGGTGCTGTGATTCCGTGATCCAGACCATCATTATCCCATAGTAAAGTTTCTGTTTTTAATTTTTTTTTTTTTTTACTCTACATAAGACATGCACCTGGTTGTAGTTATGATCCAGGGAGTATCATTCTTTCTTACTTTTTGTTTTGTCCTTCATTTTGCCAATACATTTTTCTGCTTCATAGATTCCACAGATGCTTCCCACTGAGCTAAGCCTAAATGGCGTGCAGATGAAGACATCTCTTTAACTGAGAAGCATAGTCCCTGACACTTTGAGTACACTGTTCTTCATTTTTAACTTATCTTCATTATAACTCACATCCCCCTTTGAACAAAAACTCACCATTTTTTATCAGTAAAGCTCTTCAGTCTGTTGTTGGCTGTCTTAAGAACATAAAAATACTCCAGGAAGTAGGTCTTGTTAAGATGTCAAATCCCAGACATGGCTCCATTCTCACCTTTCCTCATTGATGGATGTTCTGGTAAAAGTGAGCACCTACCACTATCTGAACTCCCTGTGAGGCATTGTTTCTTCTTGACACCTGCTAGAGTGTAGCAGTGATGAATTTCTGAAGGAGCTTAGGGGACAGCATGATATTAAAGTGTGCTGTGCCTTACATGGGCTAGATAGTAAGTCTGTGCATTGCACATTCTGATTCTTACCTTTGACACCCCATACCTGTTTTCATCCACCAAGGAAGGATGTTTACTGTAGAGGTGCAACCATTGGAATACAACTGGCAGTATTATAGCCACTCCCAACAGTCTTGTTGAAATTCCGTTAGGCTTTGTTGCTGTGGCTCTGCTGATAATGCTTTGGTAGCTTATGTTGCAGACGTTGAGCATGGCATTAACTTCAAGGGTCTTCCAAGCAGTGTCCGAAGTAGACTGAGGATCGTGCATCCAGTGCCTGAAGACCACAAAGAATATTTCTCAGACAGAGAATTATCCCTGATAATTCTAGTTGGTGCTCAACTGTTTCAGTGGTGGAAGCCAAGAGGACGGTAACTGTGCAGACTGATTTCCACAGTCCAGGTGACTGCCCTTTCAATCTCCAAAACATTATTGGTGCTGGTCTTTGCCACCCTGAAATCTCAGAATCAACGCTCTTAGCCTTCTGTTAGCATTTGTCTGAGATGTGTTCCGTCTCCTTCCGTGTCCACTGCAACTGTGCCTGAGCCTTTGATTATGAAAAGCAGAAGGATGGCAAACCAAGCAAAGTACAGTGGTTATGAAATCTCTGTCAAATATCCAGGACTGGGATAATACTCATACATCCAAATTCTTGGGACCTAAAGTACACACCAGTTTCCCACCTGATAGCTTCCCACTAAAGGGTTCACAAGAACTGCTTGAACTTCTGGGTGTCTGTTTTTCCTTGGTGCTTTCTTCATTTCCATTCTTTATTTCATTCCAATGCTCAATGGAACTGTCGTGGTTACCATCTGTGGATCAATTAGATGAAGTAATTGCTCCTGTTATATTCTTCTGTGTTATTATCAGATATAAAACTCTGATAATTTGATGCACTTTCAGTAAGAGATTACAGAGCCAGGGCCTGATTTATGCTTAGGGCCACAAGGCTCAGGCCTAGGCCCCCACATTTTAGGGGGCCACAGAATCACAATGAAAAAAAAAATGCATTTTTTTTTATTAATTAATTATTATAAGTGAAAACCAAGTCTTTTTGTTTGTACTATACACTTCTTGAGAGAGGTTTTCCATTACTAAGGCACTTTGTTGAAGCTTTGAGTATTTCATATAGTAAAGTATTAGATTTTAAAATTGCTTGGGTCAAAATTAAGTGAATGAATAACGTGCTTTTATGAGTGTGCAGAGATGCAACTACTATGGAATTAGCTCTTGTACTATGGAATATGGAAAACCGTGATTTAATGGAAGTTATAAATTTTTGTTTTGACCCCCCCACGCAATGGCAGACACTTGATCTGTCACACGTCTTGCTTGCGATGCTGCCTGCACCTCCAGTTTTCCCTCTCAAGGCTGCTCGGTTCTTAGTGCGAGTGACTGGCACTCGATGAGTGTGGCCTTGCGCTGAGTCATTCTAACTGAAAACCGTCCTTCCCCAGCATGCAATATTCTGGGGACGTTGAGCACAGCTCGCATTGGTGGATGTGGGTGGTGTTTGGGTCAGAACACAGTGATCTCCTGAATGTGCTTATGCAGTGCAGCGACGAGCTCTTGAAAATTGTTTGGTGCCGAAAGTGAGTGCCATTGCCTGTCATTGGCATCAGAGTTTTTTTTTTTTTTTTGCGTGCCTCGACCATTCATGTCAGTAATGAATATTTTGAAGTTTTTTTCTTGCGTTGCAGAAAAGTATGCTTGGATTTGTTCTTATGTGGACTGACTCTGTAAGCTGTTGACTCGGTGCTCAGTAACATTGTTTTATGAAAACAATTTAATTCCGTTTAGTTTTCGTTCCTGAAAATAAAAAATGGGGATTCCAGGAAGCGAACGTTATCAAATGAGGCAACACCACTGGCATTAGCGAAAATACCTAAGAACTGCCAGAAGTTGAAAGCATTGTATGCTATTTAGTTTCCTTGCCTTCAACAATAAAATTTATCCAAAAATGTGGCATTTTGTGCATTGTGCTCAAAGGATTTCAACATAGCACATGGTGGTGTAGATGACTGTCGTCATCATGTTCGTTCCAAAAAACATACGAAGTATTGACAGCTGCTGCAAAAACGAAGATTGTTACAAGTTATTTTACTAAGGATGATACTGCAAATGCAATTAAAGTTGAGAGCTTATTTGTTCGATTTCTAATAGAACATGGTATTCCAATTTCTGCAACAGACCACGGGAAACATCTATTTTTGGCAATGTTCCCGGATTCAAATATAGCCAAACATTTTACTAGCGGTTGCATGAAAACTATGGCAATTGTGAAAAATATGGCGAGAAGTAATATTTCACACGTGGTTTCAACATTAAATAAATGTCTGCCAGTCTCTTTAAGCACTGATGGTAGTAATGACTGTCAAGATGTAAAACTTTATCCACTACTTATAACATATTTTAATGAGACTATTGGATGCATTACAACAAAATTAATGTTGTTATTAGAATCTTCTGATAACACAGGTGAAGGCATATTTCAGGTTATAAATACTGAATTTCAGAAGAAAGAATTAAAGTGGGAAAGTGTATTAGCTTTTCAGCAAATAATGCAAATACAATGATGGTGAAAAAAGAAAGGAGTTGCATCATTTCTATTAAAAGAAAATCCATCAATGATATTAGGTTGTCAGAAAAGTCATGACGTATTTTAGCACCCGATGGCGGTTGGGCGGTTTTGGAAGTACTAGAGGCATGCACAGCTCTGTCATCGCTATGGCATTTGACAGGTGTCAGTTCTAGCTGCAGTCTAAAAGGAATAGTGAGCGATTTGGTTGATTTGCAGAGGTTTGACATCAAGTTGAAGATAGAAGACCAAACTGTGCATTTTCGCCATATTTTACTGTTTTACTTCCGTAAAGGGAAGAACGCGCGTCAAGCTTGTGAAAAGTTGCGTAAAGTGTACAGTGATAATGCTCTACAAGAACGTCAGTGCCAGCGGTGGTTCGCAAAATTCCGTGCTAATGATTTTGACCTCAACGATGCTCCTAGATCCGGGAGGCCAACCGAGGTTGATGACGACCAAATCAAGGCATTGATCGAGTCAAACCCACGTTACACAACACGAGAGATTGCAGACACATTGCACATCCATCATTCAAGCGTTCACGACCACCTGAAGAAGGTGGCAAGCTCGATGTGTGGGTTCCTCATAAATTCAAAGAAGCTGAATTGACGGCGCGTATAAACGTCTGTAATATGCTCATTAAACGTGAGGAAAACGATCCTTTTTTGAAGCGACTGATAACTGGTGACGAAAAGTGGATTGTGTACAACAATGTGCTGTGCAAACGGTCTTGGTCCCGACTTGCTGCTTCGCCTCAAACGACATCCAAAGCAGACATTCATCAGCGGAAGGTTCCGGTCTCAGTGTGGTGGGATTTTAAAGGTGTCGTGTTTTTCGAGCTCCTACCACAGAACCAAACAATCTATTCGAATGTGTACCATCGGCAATTATACAGTTTGAACGAATCCATCATCCAGAAATGTCCAGAGCTCGTTCATCATAAAGGTGTTGTGTTCCATCATGACAACGCGAAACCACACACAAGTTTGATCTCCCCTCCAAAATTTGTTGGAGCTTGGGTGGGATGTGTTGCCACACCCAGCATACTTTCCTGACCTTGCACCATCAGACTTCCACTTGTTTCGCTCTCTTCAACAGTCCTTGCATGGTATAACGTTCAATTCAGATGAGGCTGTAAATCAGCACCTTGTACAGTTTTTCGGCACGACAGACAAGTCCTCCTATGAACGTGGCATTCTGCAGCTCACTGAAAGATGGCAAAAGGTTATTGAACAAAACAGGCATTATATCATTGATTGATCTTTGTTCTTTCTATCAATAAATAACCTTTGCAAAACATGGCTAAAATATGTAATGACTTTTCCGACAACCCAATAATTAGAGGTTGTCTTTGCCACTTGATACACATTGCTGCAAAAAAAGCTAAATCAGTATTTGATGAAAATATAGAATTATATTTTCTCTTAGTTGACATTATTTTTTTTTTTTTTTTGATAAAAGCTCCAAGTGTAAAAGCAACTTTAAATTGCAACAACAGCTTTGTAGCCCGGAGATGAAGCTTCATTGAATTTTGAAATATGCCAATACGAGATGGTTGTCACTAGCGAATTGTATTGACCGTATCCTGGAGCAGTGGGAGCCATTAAGAGCTTACTTTGTAGAAGACGAAAGTCACAATTTTCAAAATAAACGTTTCCAACATATAAGATCATCTTTGGAAAAACCTAGCACAAAATTAAATCTGTTATTCTTTCATAGTGTTTTACCATTATTCACAAAAATTAATCTTTTGCTCCAACAAGATGCTCTATATATTCATAAGTTAAGAAGAACCAATGTGCAGTTCTTTATGGATCTTTTTGTTAGATCTGTGAAGCCTGATAGTGATGTTGAGCTTAATTTTTCAAATAACAGTTTTCCAAAAAAGAAAAAACCCGAAAGAGGACACAGAATGGGTAATTGGAGTAAAAACAAGAATGTATTTAGGCGAAATAATTTTAAATGAAAATTAACTTTCTAAGTTCTACACATTTGTTAGAAATTTTCATGTTGAAGGATGTTCTTATATTCAAAAAAATACTGATCTATGATGAATTCTTAAAACATGCAGAAGTAGCAGATCCTTCACTTAGGGCCAGAACATCATTTACTTCTGTATTATACGTAATCAAGCGCTTCCCATTTATAATAACTGAAAATGAACTTGATATACTGGAAGCAGATTTTGTTTGTTATCAAGCTGACAAATTTAGAGACCATAGCTGAAACAGATAGAATAGATGTAACTTAGTCAAAAATCTCAAAATTAAGATACTGTAATGTAGCTGTTAAGTATACTATTCTCCCAAAAGTAATGTTTGCAATACTTGTAGTTCCACACTCGAATGTGGCGAGTGAGAGAGTTTTTAGTTTAGTTCAAAAAAATCAAACCCATATCCAACCTAATTTAGGTTTAGAAACTGGAGAAGCACTTCTTATTGCTAAAATGAATATGTTCACCTCCGGACAAGTGTATTATGAAAAAATATTTTCTGCTGAGGAACTCAAATCTGCAAAATAATGTACAGCCAGATCACTAAAGAAAGTTGTTTAATCAATTTTTTGTTTGAAAAAAAAGTTTGTCATAATGTATATTATTTTCCATGTGAAAAATTTGAAATATTTTGATACAGATTTTCATGTATATAAATGAATAACTAAGTAAAAAAAATACTAATTAAATTAAATGAGTAGTAGCATGTTTTACCTGGTTAAAATTATTCTTTTTGGTATGACTACTGAAAAATGGCCAAAACTACTGAACATTTGTACGAGTACTACTGAAAATATCTGGAACAGTTTGGCATCTGTGAGTGTGAGAATTATCCAGCTATGCATGTTTGCTCAAATCTAAGTATCATTCCTCTAGAATTATTGTACTATAACGTTGAACACATCACAGGTGATTAATCAGCTACGTGGAAGTTCACCTTGCCTCCTAAAAATCAGTCTGTACCAAGTCTAAATAATAATCATTCTTTAAAAATAAAATTAAAATGGAATGCATAACTTAACATCTGTGGATATTTGAGTTAGATCATAATTAAATGTGAAAATAGTAATACAAAATTATTAAATAGTGTTTTACTTACCTGTCTTTATTTTTCAGTGTGAACTTCCTTGCTGATATAAAATGTAATAAAAGTAGATATTATTTCCAATTTTTTCTCTGCACAGTGTCCCATTTATTAAATAAAAATTAATTGATAATATTTAGTGGCAACAAATGTACTTACTCTTTCAAGAATGTGGATCGGTGAGGGAGGGTCTTCACCTTGTGCTATGCCTAGGGCCCAATTCCATGTAAATCGGGCCCTGTACAGAGCATTTATGACAGTCAATGTGCCTGTAAATATTGTGTTTGATAGTGTTGCTCTCTGCATCTTTAATGAGAAGTATGCCATGAAAGTCACTGTTCATGTTGTTATAGGCAGTGGCTATATCTTTCACTGCATGTATACTTTTTTCTGTTTGCTGTGTCTCTCTGCCACCAGATGAAGACATGAATGTTGCTGATCTGAAGCATTTAGTGGAACAGCTAGCATCTCCTCTTTTCTTTTTGGGTGAGTTTAATGCTCTTAATCCTTTGTATGGTTCAGGGCTTGAAAAATATCTGAAAAGTTACATGCCCAGCTGGGCATGTGCAGAAATTATTTTACCTGTCCATGTAGTAAAAGCTGGATGCCCAAGAAAATTTACCTCTAAGGTAACAAAATCATAACCCTCATTTCTTTTTAAGTTAAAAAATATGATAAACTTTTCTACGTGCTCTGCATTTCCATTGTAAGGGTCTGTATTCAAAATGTTCAATGCACAAAAATGTACATCTCAAGTTTTAAGATGATGATGCTGAAATTGGCATTTAAGAAATTTAGTGATTCTGCTATGTTCCTTTCGTTGAAGTTTTTGCCCTTTGTCACTAAACACCGGAAGTTGTACCATCAGAGGCATGCATCCCGTTGCTGATTATAAACAACATTGGGACCAAAACTACATATGGTTCCAATTTCTGGACCTAGAGCATAATGTAATTAAAGAAGGGGTATTCTTTTGTCCTTGGCACTTCGTAACAATAATACAACTTCCAGCAGTGGAGGCTCGTGGTAGGAAAAATAGGTAAAGAGCTACAAGAGCAATATGAAAAGATATCTACTGTCTTAAATGAAAATCAGTTAATGAGAACTTACCTATTTTTTTATATATTAGATCAATTCTTCTTCCCTTTAAAGCTGGAAATTTGTCGATTATGTTGTCAGAAAATGGGTGTTTCTTCGTGACATCAAGATAATGTCTTTCTGAATAGAAATATTTGCAAAAGAAGCAAGTTCATCTGGAGAAATAGTGTTTCTAGAGTAAGTTTGTATTCTTTTAAGGCAAGAAAAGCTTCTTTCCACTGAAACACTTGCAGATGCAATTGTTAAAATCAGGGAAACCAATTTATAAGCTTCTGTAAAAATGCCTTTATCTCCATGAAGCACTCGAAAAAGTTCATGAGTCAATATATTCCTTAATTTTTCATCAGCATATACAAGACTCAGTTCATCTTTAAGGCGCTGGTGTTTAGTAAAAAGTTTTCCGTAAAAATGTTGTAGATTTTCAAAAGCGTGAGAGGGAAAGCATGAATTAAATTGGTCGAATTTGGTTGTGTCAGCAAGCCAGGCAAATTGAACTTTAAGTTTCTCACAGTCTTAAAATCTTATATCCATTTGCATAAGAATGTGGTACAAAATTTCAAAATACAATTGTTTATAATTTTGAAAAATTGTTTCTGGTATAAGAGCAGCATATTCCCATTTAGATCTGCTTATTTCTGTGATTTTGCTAGCTTTTCCAAACAGTGTTCCAAATACCTCTCATCATTCCTTTTATGGCTCAAAATTTCATAAGTTGTTTTTAATTTGAGTAACACAGTAGTAGTTTATGTCTATTGATTTTTTCTGCAAAATTTCGAATAATAGATCGGTGAAGTCAAATATTTAATTAAATACTATTCCCAAAAATGTAAATTCAAAAGTGTTCATATCATTTAAAAACCCTTGGGCAAGTTGAATTGATTTTTTTTTCTGATTGGTCACTATTTGTGAGAAATTCGAATACTTCCTTCAATTTATCCCAATCTTCAACTATTACACATACTAACTTCGAAGTGGAGGGCCATCGAGTTTCCGTTATGGTTGGCATGCATCTCGCGGTTGTTGATGTGTGTATATTGTTTTTTCACCACTTAACGAAGCGATCGCTTCGCTGAGTGGTGAAAAAACAAAGGAATTACACCGAGGCTTGCAAAAAATATTCGACACTTAGTAATTTTAGAAAAACTCTGCTGTAATACAAGGTTTAAACGATGTACTAAGCAATAACAAAAACAGCTTGAGAAGCTTTATGCTTCATTTTTTTTTCTGGAGTCCAGTCAAGTGTCCAGACATTACGTTTGCCCCATTGTAACATTATCTTCTTCCTTTATGATTGTCCTATTGACTTGTGTTGATAATCACACTGTTCCAAAACTTTGTCTAGCATTTTGTATAAAGCTTCTGACGTTCTATCTTCACTCACACCATGGAAACCCAAAAATCGCTTAACCAATACACCTTCCGAATCAAACAGATCTTATTATTAAAGAGCACTCGGAAGTCTGGCTATGTCTTCCCATCTACTTGAATATAAAAGCATTGAACTTCATTTATTTCATTTTTGACGTGATCGTTTATATATTCAGAAATACATTCAATTAATTCGTTTTGAATATTTTTTGAGTCACCTGTGAAGACATTTTTTATCGTTTCGTATTGATTTTGAATTTTTAAAGGAGTTCTTGATATCAACAGTGAAAGCAATTCCTTGAATTTCTACGATTTATTGAGTCAATGCCTTCATCATGGTCACGGAATGCTAGTTCTTGTTTACTCAAATACAGTACTGCATCAATCATTGTCTGCAGGAAAAGTCTATTTAAATGAACGCTTTCGCTGAAATGCATTTTCAAAAGCCTAGCATTCTCCCTCGGGGCATCGGCAATGGTATTCTGATTCTTTTCAAAATTATTCAGCATTAATTCGCATTTCAGGTGTTTGCTAGAATCCCCACGTTTGTGAAGTGACCATTTTATATTTAAGAAATCTGAAAATTGTCTTTATTCACGCCGAATTTTATTACTAAAAAATAAGCAGGGCCAAAAAAATAGTTTTTGTAACACAGAAGGGCTACAAAGCCATTTATATTCAGTAAATCAACAATTTTTAAAATTAATATTGTAAGATTTGCCGCTCTTCTTGATTTCTTTCTTGGCGACAATTGTCAGTGAATCCGTCGGTCGTCGTTGAAGTAAAATGTCTCTTTTATTTTCATCTTTCCACCGATTGAATGGAGTTTGCAATAAATTACAGACAATGTCGTTCACAGGATACATACTGAAAACTAAAACTATCACTGTCAGTTAAACTGTACACGAAACTAAAGTAACTAATGAAGTTTTTAACAAATAATCACAAAACACGAAAAAACAAATCTCTTTCGGAAAGTATGTACCAAAACATCGCAAAGCCCTAGCTAGTGGATTGCCAAGGATTCCCGTTCCACTGCGATCTCTTCGAAAGGTCATGAATTCAGGTGCAGAGGCTTGGCGTCTCAAGCTAAAACACTTCACTTGCCCGGCAGATAGGGGAGGGTGACGTCACAGTTACCATGGCAACTCTGGCGAAAAGGGCAGACTTCCAAGCATTCTCATTTCAGCTCTTCACTTGAACTGTTTTACGTATAAGGACTTGTTTTACGTATTGGACGCGCATTGTGAATTGATATCTAATCAAATTTTTGTGTATTTTAGCACGCAATAAAGACAAAAAAAGAATATATTATATGAAATTATTAAATGAAACCTTATTTCAAATAAAATAGGTGAAGAGGCACTTCACCTACTTCACCTGAAAAGCCGCCACTGACTTCCAGTAATTAGCAGTGGAATGAAACACAGCAGACATACAACGACTGTCTTTTTTTCTTGTAGTAGGAAATCTTATTCCAAACTTTTTTATTTTAAAATTTAGTTGCCTGGTCCAGGCAGGTAATTATATATATATATACCTGCCCAGGCCAATAATTTACATGTCCCGGACATCTTGGGCATGGTATTTTTCAAGCCCTGGGGTTGTGCTTGTGATACAAGGGCTTGTAAGGTAGAACCCCCTTTTGTCTGCATCTTTTTTTGCTTCTCTTTAATAACAAAGTTGACACTTACTTCCGTGAACCCACCTGGTTATGAAATGTTTTAGCTTGGAAAGAGACTGGGCATGTGACCAAATGGTGTAAATGAGGAGGAAAAGTCCAATGCAGATTTTACCATCTCTGAACCAAAAATATAAATACCAACAAACATAATTGAACAAAAAGGCTCTTTTGTCAAGAAACATTTATTGAATGTATGCATGCTCAGCTCATTTATATCACTGTAGCAAATGCTGAGGTTGATTTTATTACTTGTTTATTATACTGAAAGTCAAACAAGTTAATGTGAGATGAAACTGCTAATACAAGACAGCTCAGTGTTAAGCTCTGTTGGTGCAGATGAGCCTCTTGGGTACTCATGGTATCTTATTTGTCGTTTTATGTATGCTAGAACAAATGAAATCTAGTTGGTGTTAATGTTGACATGCTTAAAGCACTTTTGAAGTTTTATTAGTTTTGATTACTTCTAAACACCAACAAGTAATTAATATTATGTGATTAGATTTTTTTTGTGACTTTGTTTATGTGAAACATGGTTTAAAGTTCTTAATATTCTATTGTGAGCTAGTTTAAGGTACAAAAGAGCCACAACTTGTCTGTGTTTGTTAAACATTATTTTATGATAATTTTTTTTGCATGGTACAGTTGTGTGATATTCAAATATTATGTTTTATTATTTCTTTTTCTTTTACAGACTGCTGTGATCGGTTATTTGACCTTTTAGATAACTTTGCTGAAAATAACAGCAAGAAAAGGAATGCTACATGGCCACTTCAGATGATGCTACTTGTCCTCTGTGCAGTGAGTTGTTCCAATATTTGTCCTTGTTATTTTTCTAGTGAGTTGTGCTTTTATGTTTGTGTGGTTATAATGGTAGTTTTGAAAATTACTGTGATGAATATGAAGTACATAGGATATCCTGTTATATCAAAATTCAGCAAAACTTACCTTCATTGAAATCTTTTAAAAGCCATTAAAATTTCCTGTAGCACAAAAGTTTCTGTTTTGCCTATGTTCTGGTGAATAGTAAATTTACATTGCTGTTTACCCAGAATAAAAAATAGGTGTGTTATAGGAACTTAATTGCTGCTTGTAAAATTTTCAGGAATTAGTACATATTATAATTTTTTTCAGGAATTAGTACATATTATAATTTTTTTCAGGAATTAGTACATATTATAATTTTTTTCAGGAATTAGTACATATAATTTTTTTCAGGAATTAGTACATATTATCATTACACTATGGCAAGGGTGGGGAACCTGCTGCTTTTTGAGTGAATCCAAATTTTGCAGAATAAATCATTTTATTTTTATTAATATGTTTTTGTCCATCTTTTATTATATTTATTTTAATGTTAAAATGACCGTAGTTAAAATACCAAAGAGTAAGAAGATTCAACCAAATAATGCTTCCTGGCTGACTGCCACAATTAAAACTTTAAGACATAAGAGCTATTTTGACATCTGCTACACTCATGATTTTGTTCTATGTCTCCTAAAGAACTACAAATGGAATTGATTATGCTCTCAGAAAATGACATTTTAAAGTCCTTATTTGATGCTAAGAAAGATCCAGTTGATATATGGAAAAATGCAATACAATATACCCATGCCGTCGGCAACATGCATGAAAAATGCTTTCTTGCTTTTCAACCACTTATTGTTGCAAATCTACATTCTCTTACCTAACCCAAATCAAGAAGTCCTTAAGGTCACAAATGACGTATACCAATCCAGAGGATCAGCTGAAACTGTGGACCTCCATGTTGCAACCAAATATTTAAATGCTTTCCAACAAAAAGCAGTTACAACAAAGTGATTAAAAGGTTAGTTAACTTTAGAATTAACCCTTTTTTTCATTTTTGAAGTTAGTAAGGTTTTTACAAAATAATGTACATTTCAAAGTATATCTAATTGAAGTTTCTTGAATGCAGCCTTGTTAGATTACAGCTAAATTAATGTGGCCTTCCAACATGAAAATGTTCCTCCCCTCTGTACTATGGTATACAACTGGCTTTATTAACACAGTGAATATTGTCAGTGTTATTATAATCCTTTTTTTTTTACGTTTTTCAGTAATCCAATTACATTGCTGCAAATTTTGTTTTCCCTGAGAGACTCCCACTTTCCAATTTGCACCTTTAATATCCTGGGTTTTTAGACATTCTTGTGAAGAATCTGAATTTTTTTTAAATGCAACTTTATTTTATGCTTGGTGGTGGGGTCTCATAATTATGGATTTCTAAGCTCGTTCGTCTGATATTTTTGAAAGTTTAGTAAAATGGATGTTAGAAAGCCAACAAATTCGCCTGATGCTTCCTTATTACTTTTTAATCACCTCCTTTTCTGGTGTCTGGTTTTACGGAAACTGATTTTATGGCAGATAAATTAATTTGAATTTTTTTGAATGCAAATCACACAAACCCCTCATTGCAACCAAGAAACACAGTTTCTGATTCTGGAGAGATGACAATATCTGAATGCTGTTTTTTTCTCCTTGTTTTTTGTTTGTGGAATTTTATGGCATTATTGGAAGCAATTTGTAATAGCATGATCATCATCATCATCATCAGTGGCTCAACAGCCCAGTGTGGGCCCTGGCCTTCTTCAGAAACTTCTGCTAGCCTTCCTTATTCAATGCCAAACTTCTCCGTTTTTTTACTCCTAAAGCCTTAATATCCTGCATCACTCCATCTTTCCATCTTAATTTAGGTCTTCCAATTTTTCTTTTTCCTTCTGGCTTAGCCATTAAACATAATCTTAACTATTCTATTACTAGTTGCAAATGAATTTATGGCACCTCTATTCATATTGTACTGTGGAATTAACTTTTTATGGGTCTTATAAAGGTTATTATTAAAAAAAGTTAGTGGTCAAATTTTTGAATAATAACCTCTATAAGACCTGTAAAAAAGTTAATTCCACAGTATTCTATTACTATCCATGCATATAATATGTGCAGTGCCTAACTTAATCTATTAATTTTTATGTATTTAATAATATCTGGCTCATTAAATAATCTGTATAGTTCATGGTTGTATTTTTTTCTCCACACACCATTCTCTTGTACTGCTCCAAAACTATATCTAAGAACTCTTCTTTCAAACACACCCAGCAATCTTTCATCTGCCATTGATAATACCCAGTTTTCAGTGACATAAGTTAATACTGATCTTACAAGTACTTTGTACATCATTCATTATATTTGTGTTTCTTGAGATCAGAAGTGACTTTTAAGTATTTCCTAAGTCCACAGAAGCATCTTTTTGCAGAAAAAATACATCTCTGAATCTCAGTAGTAATATAATTTTTACAATTAACTTCCAATCCCAAGCATGTAAAACTACGTACACTTTCAAATTTATAGGAAGCAATTTCAATTTGAGAAGTATTATTATCACAAATCCTTCTAGCCGATTGCAGCCTTATAACAGTAAGCAAGCATGACGGTTGCACCCTTATTTGAGTATGACTTCTGATGGTGTGAAGAATGTGATATATCAACTATGATTTCTGATGGCACAAAAACTCTTAATTACTTGAATTCAGTTGCCAATGATATAGAAGAGTTCAGAATTATTTGCATGATGTGAATGGTGTGTAATTTTTTTTTCAAAAGTTGCAGTAATTAACACTGTAGTGACAAATGCACATGCAGTAGCTTTAAACAGTTAAAAAAAACTGCAAAGCAGGTGCATAGCCAGGCTGAAAAGTTGGGAATGTTAGCAGATGATTTGGGTCAGGCAAAAGATCAGATGTTTTATTGCTGCAGTCAAACCCACAATTGAAATATGCAATTAATTTTCCCATTGGCATTGGGGCTCTCCGTCTGCTTCAGGCTTACTATTGCAGTTATCGTGCCTCTGTTCTGTTTTATTAGTCAGTGTCTGAGGAAGGGAAGTAGGTGTGATATTGGCGAGATCATGATGTCCTTGTTCATTATGGCTGGTGTAGCAGTGGTTGCACTGATGATCACATTCTTTGCAATTTGCGAATAAAAAAAAATCATTTTGGTGATTGATAAAAAGTTTTGGCAAAAAAACGGGCAATTATCCTTTTTAATGATGTCTGAGCAAAAACAATAAATTTTTATTCGATTTGGTATTTGAAAAATGAAATTTGAATGTTACTTACTTTTTTTCACGGTTTAAAAACGTTTTCACCATCACAGTGAACAACTCAATGTGCATAAGAGGGAAAGCGATTATGTGAAAAGAATGACACAATCACTGCCATAAGATCCATAAGAGTTATTATAACACTTTATCTTTTTATGGCTTTTATAATTCCAGTGAAGGGTGAAAAAAAATTAATGACTTCAGATTGCATTTGGCTAAAAAAAAAAAAAATATTGGTGAATGGGTTGGCAAAAACTTGAAAAAAGCCAGAGCAACTGCTGGTGTAGTGTTAAAAGTTTAGTGCTTTAAAGTTCGACTTAATATTGGTTTATGAGGTTTTTAGTCAATTTAGCTAAAATGTCAGCCAAAGTAAGTAAGTACAAAAAAAGAAAAAAAAAAAAAGAAAAATATCACTGAACAAAAATTATAAACTTTTTAGAATGCTCAGTGACCATGTTTCAGAGCATCATGCATTTTGTTCTGTGTACAGTTGTAATTTTTCAATTAAGCATGGTGGGTTTTATGACTGCGGGTCATTCCATTCTAAATCAACCAAGCTCACAAATTCACCATCCCCAATCTTGACAAAACTCAGAATTCTGATAGCACATGTTAAGAAAGTGATTCCTAATTTTTTTCATATTTATTTCATATGTCGTTTTTGAAATACAGCTGTCAAAAGATGTCAAAATTTGTTGAAAAATGGTGAACAGAATAATCTTGAATTGCTTATTAATTCAACCCTAATTAAGACAGGCTGCTGGGAAAGGTCTCTTTTTAAAGCTCTTGAAGTGGGGTTTAATATGATATATAACACGATATAGTTACAAGCAATTGAAATTTCAAGGTCATAAAGAAGTTTGTTTTTTTGAATTTTTTAAAAAATCTGGAAAAAATATATTCTGTTTATCTGACATTCTTTAACAGATCCTGAAAAGTTTCAAAATGGAATCTCAGTGGGATCGTATGGAAACCCTATTTTATCTGTAATGTATGTTCATATTACAGTCAACACTTATGAGTGCCTATAAAAAAAATAGAAAGAATAATTATTTTTTTGAAGAATTCAAAAATAATTCATTTTATAAATAGTATCTTATAAGTGCGTATTTACCTAATAGTTTAATAAAAATTAATTAAAATAATTTATTTAAATAATTTGTTTAATTAAATGAAAATTATAATGAATAAAGTGTAGTGTAGTTCTACTTGATTTCACTTGTGAAGTGATATTTTTCTAGTACACAATGATGTTCCAACAAGCAGAGAGTATTTGAACTTTCAGACATTAGCCATGCCATGACATAGCAAAATCCAGGTCTGAGGCACTTATTTCATGTCTCAACATGCCCAGAAAGCCTCACCTGGAACTACTCAGTTAGTGTTCAGCTGTGATGAGAGGAGGGTGTAGCCATGCCACTGTCCTGATTCACTTGAAGTTTCTTCCTGAAAAGGTGCATTTGTTTGTGTATTAATGGTTAAAAAAATTCGTGAACTTTCTCTTTGTTCTTTTAGGGCTACATCATAAATTTTTGATTGCATTGTGAAAGTTATGAAGAAGTAAGAAAAATGGATGCAGTGATGCAATTGCTGCTCCAATTGTGCCAAACTGCGCCGAATCGTTTCGCCTGTAGCAATTTGCACTAAAAGGTAAAAAAGGTAAAATTTGGTGAAATTCTGCGCCACACTGCGCCAATCGTCAAAATTCCGAGAGAAACACGTTTTCTTGTTGCCGTTCCATTAATGAAAGATCGCTCGAACTTCATTATCGAATCACTGGAGATTGCTGGAATTTTTCAACCTATCATTGCGGGTGGTGAGGTAAAAGTGAGCCAATAGCAGCTGAGAGCCCTTATCGGCCGAGAAGAATGGAATCTTTACTCCCGTAGAGCATATTGAGCTTGAGACGAGACACAGGTGCATATCGTTGCTGTATGCAGTAATTGCACGTGCTTGGAATCTTATTGCCGATGTTCTTTCAGCAGTAGACATTTCGTCATCATTAAGAAATACAGGTAGATATATTTTTGTTTCTATATATTTATTATTTATACTGTTGTGTTTATGAAGATATCGGTTTGGGAATACTATTCAACAGGGTTGTTGCACTACCGGAAAACATGGAAACGACGAAAATCGTAAAATTTTCTCTCGTTTAGAACTTTTCTCGTCATTTTATGAATCAGTAAAAACGACAGAGAAACAACAAAAACTACTCATTGGCATTACTGCCTACTCGTTAGCATTATTATTACCGTATTTATTGGCGTATAACTCACACTTTTTTTCCTAAAATTTAGGGCTGAAATTCTACCTGTTTGTTATATGCGTATACTACTTTTTTATTTAAATTTAAACTTAGGAAAAATGAATACTGCTGCAGAGTGAGATGCATCCATGTTGTGCTCTATAGTAAAAGCTGTGTGAACGTTTCCGCACGTATTACACGGACACCTTTCGTCGTGGAAAGAACCGAAGATGTAAGAGTTTGACTATAGGCCTTTACTTTATCTGCCTGCATTTGCTACTTGTTTCAGTTTTAAAACTATCCTTAACTGACTCACTGCCATCCATGCCTTGTTTCAAAATCATATCGCGAATTTCGCCATCACTGAGTTTATTAATTACAGGTGCATCGCTGTCAATGCTCGTCTTTTATCTAGGCCCCTAGACCCCCCCCCCCATCATTTTCTCGAAAATTTAAGAAAATAATGCAAATTTTTTTCAGACACTATCTATGATTTGCTAAGAAAAACAGATTCCCCAAATTTCGCCAAAATCCACCGATAACTTTTAAAGTTACACCTAATTTCTTTTATTAAGAAAACTGTATCCTTTTACCATAATAAAAAAAATTCAGACTTAATTTAAAAAGTTATCAACACATTTTGGCAAAATTTGGGGTATGACCATTTCCATCTCAATTCAGGCAGGCCCAACATGTGTCAGTTGAACACCTCCAATTTTTTTGAAAAAATTATGGTAGCTACTCGTAATAGAGGTATAAAGTACTGCAAAAGGATTTTTCATAAAAAATTTTTTTGGTTGAGCCACAGCATTTTGAAAATAGACAAAAAATACACCCGTGACGAAAATCTTGTGAAACGCCAAATTTTTAAGTACACACGGCTCCTGAACAATAACAGGCAGAGACTCGAATTTTTTTTTTTTTTGAAGCTATTGAATTGAACTTTCTTCAAATTATCATAAATTGGTCAAACAAATGTTGTGCCAGATGGTAAAAAAATTATATTTATGACAAAAATTTTTAATTTTCCACAAATTTAGGATTTTTTTTTTTTTTTTAAGAAAAAGACTTATCAGGCAGGTAAGTGTGCCAATCTGCACCCCTACTAGGGTTGTCTTAGTAATTTTATTTTTATCCTGTGATGCTTGTAACTCATAAAATTAATTTTTAAAATATACAAAATTTCCAAAAATCAACATTTCTGAATTGCAATATCTCAAAAACCCCATTTTTAAAAATTCTGAAATTTTGTCCAAACAATGTCCTAATGGTAGGTAGTTTACTGGGGAAGCTGTAGGCTACTGAATTTTTGTCTTGAAATTTTCTTACATATTTTTGAAAATGGCACTTTTTTTCAATTCCTTTTTTTCCTATTTTTGAAAAATGGCACTTTTTTTTCCAATTTTTGAAAAATGGTACTTTTTTTTTTTTTTAATTCAGTGAAAAAATAAGAACTGTAAACATTATTTAGTAAATTTTTAATAGCAGGAGAACACAATTCCCGGCAGGGCTTGCCCCTAAGCATTCACCAAGTCGCCAAATGTGACTAAATCCGAAAATGGCAAGAAAAAAATTAGTAACAGTGAAAATGGAGGTGAATGATTTTATGAAACTTGGGCAATTTTTGACTCATGGGTAAACTGCAATTTGCGGTAACTTTTGGGCTAAACTGCAGCTGATATGATTTCAAAGTTTGATTTTCCAAAGCTGTGGCACTGAAAATGGTGCTTCCTGGTGCAATTTTTATGGAGTACTGTGAAACACCTATTTCGGCTGCTTGAGAGTCATTGGGGGAGTCAATGAAAATAAGAGCTACTGAAGGTGGGGGACATTGAGAGGGAAGAAACTCTTCTGTAATTTATAATGAGTGGATCCAGAGAAATGGGATAGCTGAGGTTAAACAGTCTGCAGCACATAGTCCAGTGTTGGTGTTGCACTTTGACTTTGCTCAAAACTGATCTGTAATTCTACCTGATGAAGTGCTAAGTTACTACTGGCAAACAATGTCCAGGTCTCACTCTTTACATGCATTGCATACTTTCCAAATGAGACTAAGTCTTTTGTGGTAGCATGCAATGATGTCAGCCATGACATAGCACATGCTCTGTGTGCCATTCTGCTCATAAAAAGTAAAATTGCTAAGACTTGTCCTTTGGAAGAATTTAAAACAATTGTTTACATCTCAGATGGAGCAGCCGGGCACTTCAAAAACAAATATCAGTTCTATGAACTTATGAAGGGGGACCCAAATGTAACAAAGAAGTGGATATTCTCAGCCACAGGCTAATGCAAGAGTGCATGTGGTGTGGGTGGCGTGCAAACATTTTGCTACTAAATTCAACTTACAGAAAGAAGCTTCACAAGCTTATAAGAGATGCACCTTCTTTTGTTGAAACTGTCTCCCCCTTGATCCCAAAGACTAAACTTCTACTCCTCACAACTTGTGAAGTTCAATCCTATCGAACCAGCAAAGTAGAAGAGTGGGATACAGTAAAATCTGTTGTTGGAATACAGTCACAGCATTCCTGGTTAGTACAAGGAAATAAACCATCAATGGCCAGAACAGTCTGGCACCCACATAAAGCAGTGCAATTTTCAAGCCAACAGAAATAGAACCCATTTTCTGTGAATGATTTTCAAATAGGAGAATTTATGGGATGCGTTTACGACGATAACTGGTGGATGGATGGGACAGATTACAGACATATCTAAAGTATTCGAGGACATAACAGTATCTTTCATGCACCCTCATGGACCAGCCAGAGGTTTGTGGTGGCCAGAAAAATGTGGCAAGAAAACAGGTCAAGTGTCCAGTGCCCTTAAAAATGTACTTCTAAAGGTGAATGCCCCAACTCCTGAAGGACATTCTGCATGACTTCATACCTTTGATGAGAAAGAAATCAATAAAATCCAGCAGCTTTTCTCAGTTTGAATAATTTGTAATTATGATGGTAAGCTCATAATTTTGTTTTTCTGAGGCCTGTTTTCTTATGTAAATAGAAATTGAATCTTAACTGCAACTGAGATAATATATTGTATGTGTACAGACTATGGATTAAAAAAAATAAACATGTACATAGGTGACAATTATAAAAAATCATAAAAATTACTTAAAATATAGTTTGACACTGCAATTTTTAATATATACTCAGGTAAACTTTTCAGAAATATCTCTTGAAGTTTTTTTTTTCATAATAACCCAACCATGAGGTTTGAACAGGAGAGAAGTGCATTTTCAAAAATTTGTAGGAAAATTACCTACCATTATGACATTTGGACAAAATTTCAGAATTTTTAAAAATGGGGTTTTTGAGATATTGCAATTCAAAAATGTTGATTTTTTGAAATTTTGTATATTTTAAAAATTAATTTTATGAGTTGCATGCATCACAGGATAAAAATAAAATTACTGCTAAGACAACCCTAGTAGGAGTGCAGGTTGGCATACTTACCCACCTGATAAGTCTTTTTCTCAAAAAAAAAAAAAAAAAAAATGTAATAAATATACTTTTTTTTTTTTTTTTGCCATCTAGCAATATTCCTTTGATCAATTTCTGTGAACATAAAGGAAGGCCAATTCAACAGCTTCAAAAGAAAAAAAAATAATTCAAGTTTCTACCTGTTATAGTACAGGAGCAGTCAGTGTACATTTAAAAATTTGGTGTTTCACATTATTTTCGTCACAGGTGTATTTTTTGCATATTTTCAAAATGCTGTAGCTCGACCAAATTTTTTTCTGAAAAATCCTTTTGCAGTACTTTATGCCTCAATTAGGAGTAGCTACCATAATTTTTTCAAAAAAATTGGAGGTGGTCAACTGACAGCCCCTGCCTGAATTGAGATGGAAAGGGTTGTATCTTCTTTTTTCAGCAAATCACAATATGTGAAAAAAAAAATTGCATAAGTTGCTTAACTTTTTGGGAAGATAAGTATTCACATTTATGTTTTGAAGTAAATTGTGTTGAGAATGTGACATTCAAACAGTGGGTTCGAACGAATAAGACCACCAGCTTGGAGTCTATTACTAAATCATGTGAGGAATTTATAAATGATTTTCTTGAATCTCTTCCAAAACTTCTTTGACATTTTTTTTATTGCAAAGCAGCAATCTTCATTTCTTAGTCATCTTAAGGAGGAACTAAAAAAGGGTGAATTCATTGTGATTTCACTGAGAACTATTCCTTTATCTTGCAAGATGCTGCCCAGGGATATCATTGGAATAATGCACAAGCAACGATTCATTCATTCTCCATCTACTCAAGGAGTAACACAAGCCGCGAATTGCAGCATACCAGTTTTGTAGTTATTTCTGATAGTCTTACTCATGACACTGTTGCTGTTCATTGTTTCCAGTGACTACTCATGGACTCAATCAGGTCTCACATTACAACTCCATTAAAGATATATTACTTTTCTGATGGATGTGCGGCATAGTACAAGAATTGGCTTAATTTAAAAAATCTGTGTCTACCTGAGGAGAATTTTGGTGTCAAAGCAGAATGGCATTTTTTCGCAGCCTCCCATGGGAAAAGTTCATGTGATGGAAATGAGCAAATCACAACACCCAGGTAGCTTTATCAGTGGGCTAAAGTCATCAGTTCCATGCACTTTGCATATAGCACAACCCAGGAGTACAAAGATCAGGAGATGAACTTGAAGGACAGAAAGCTGTCTGCCAAAACTATTGAAGACACCTTGAAACTGCATTCCTTCATCCCTGTGAGTAAGAGTAAGGTGCTCACTAGACCATATTCCTTCTCAGCATCTTCAAGGGAGGCAGAAATGACAACAGAACGTGATGAACTAGACTTCACTGAAGTCGTTGGTTTTGTGACATGCCGATATGGTGACTTCTGGTGGCTGGCATGAGTTCTCGATTCATTTGAAGATGAGCAGGAAATCAAAGTGAGTTTCCTTTAGCCCCATGGTCCAGCTGTATCATTCACATATCCTACAGCACCTGACATTCTTCTGGTACACCGGAGTGACATCCTCACAAGAGTGGATCCATTAACAGCAACTGGAAGGGTTTACACATTGACTAGGGCAGAGAAAGAAAATGCATCCTGAAAACTTTTGGCAGTGAAACAGCTGTGAAGTTTGGAACCAAGTTCTGTAGGTAATTCACCCCCTTGTAATACGATGCGTATAGGAAAAGTATAGAAATACGCTGTGCACGTATTGTTATAAAATTGGGTTTTTATATGATCCCATTAAGATCCCAGTTCGAAACTCTCAGGATCTGTTAAAGAATGTCAATTAAACAGAATGTTTTTTTTTCAGGTTTTTTAAAACACTGCTTTTTGAAATTTCAAATTTTTTTATGACCTTGAAATTTTAATCACTTATAACCATGTTGTGTTATATCATATTAAAACCCATTTCAAGAGCTTTAAAATGAGACCTTTCTGAGAACCTGTCTTAATTAGGGTCAAAGTAATAAGCAATTCAAAATTATTCTGTTCGCCATTTTTTTGACAAATTTTGACATCTTTTGGCAGCCGTAGCTCAAAAACGACACACGAAGAAAATGTGAAAAAAATTAGGAATCACTTTCTTAAAAGATGCTATCAGAATTCTGAGCTTCATTTAGATTAGTGATGGTGAATTTAAAACATGTATTTTTTTTGGTTGATTTGACATGGAATGACCCCTGCTTACATTATATTGCATCAAAAAACATCATTCTCTCAACAAAGTTAAAGCCCAGACAAAACCTTTGGCTGCTTTTTTTATTTTTTTATTTTGTTTGTTTTCATTTGAGATTTAACAACCACAGTGAACAACTCAATGGGCTATAAGCAGTTGCCCATCCCTAATTTACGGTAACTGGCTCCAGGGAAGGGAGTAAGTCAGTGCCGTTGAACAAACCACAACATTCATACTTCACCGGAATTCAAACTTGGACCCACTTTAAGCACTGGTTTATGACAAACAATCATAAACCAGTGCTTAGACCACTACACCACCTGTGTGCGCCACTGTTTTTGAAAGTAATGCATTATAGAGAACAAATGCAGAAATGCTATTTACTTCTTTCCTAGCGATTCTTTGAAGTGATTTAAGGTAAGTATAATTGGTATTTTTTTATTTTCCTTTGGTTTTTCTCATTATGTATTTTCTACAAATTTTCATAACTGAAAGCAAAACCAGTTGCACTAGGTATGATTTTGTTCACATCCAGAGGTAGACTTAAATTTGTGACATGTGAAAAGTGGAGGGATTAGAAAAAAAGCAAATTTGCTTTCCCTCCTTAAACCTTATTCAAAATCATTTAGAGTCTTGTCTCTCTGTTAATCTGTGTATATGTTCAAATTTCCTGCAACTTAATGAGAACTTAATTACAAAAAAGGAAAGCTATTCTGCAAGATATAATTTTGTTTCAGCAGTGACAAATTGGGGTGATTACATGTGAACAAACAATTCTACACATTTTTTTGTAATTGGAGCTACATATCCTTGGCTCCGGAGGTTTCATCTCTGCATTTAGTAAAGATTCTAGGAATCTTGAATCTCAGAAAATAAGTCACTGAGATTGTAGTTGATCAAAGTTGATATGTAGTGAATTTACCAACATTTCACCTACACTGTGCTGGCTGTGCTTTGTGAAATTTTTTATGAATAGTTAACACTATATGAAAATTCTAACTAAGGAATTTTTATAATGTCATTTGTTTTATGTATTTTTTTAAAATGCTTGTTTTCACATATGCCTATGAAGAAATAATCTCCAAGTAACACATTCATTTTCTCTGTATTTTAAGGTCTATGAAACTTTAGCGGGCGGTCATAGTGAGTGATGGGTTTGCCTCCTCGGGGCGCTCCGTGGTAACAATGGCACACACAACAGCAACTAGGGCCTCTGTGAATCTTGGAGAGGTGCAAGCTAGTTCTGTGTGACATTGGCGAAAAGACCCCAACTCACTGGGTTTTGTTCCAGAATCCTTAGGTTGAATGACCAACTGGAACCCTCAGCTGTGGGCTAATCCCCCACACTGATGTACTTACCTGATTAAAAAGACAAAAAGAAATATTAAGAATGACTCAAGTGTGGGATATGGTGGACTTACCACTCTTGAGAAGGACGGTCCACCACGGAATCGACCTGGACTTTTTAAACGGCGTATGAGAAAGCGATCTCGGCTGAGTGAATGTAAGATTGGTGTATGGATGAAGAACAACTTGATTCACTATAGTTGCATAAGTGAGAGAATTCTCTGGATTCGTTTGAAAGTGAAACTTCAGAGAATTGTAATTGTTGTAGTGTATGCTCCTTGTGACTCGGAACCTTCTGATAAGAAAGAAGATTTCTGGAATTAGCTAAAAGCTGTTTTGAGCCAGTTTGGTGCTAAAGAAAAAGTTATAATAGCAGGGGATTTCAATGCTAGAGTAGGTGTGCAGAATGCAATTTCTGACAATGTTCTGGGTAAGTTTAATGATCCTTGTGTGAATGATAATGGTGAAAGATTAATTGAACTCTGCATTGAAAATGATTTGTGTGTATCTAATACATTTTTCAACCACAAGTATATCCACACATATACTTGGGAAAATCGTACTCTTGGTCAAAAGAGTGTGATAGATTTTGTTGTTTACGATCAGCGTTTGAAACACTTAGTTGTTGACACCCGTGTGTTGAGAGGTGCGGATGTTGGTTCTGATCATTACTTGGTAGTGTCACGAGTGAAACTTAATGTTGGTTGGAGGAAAAGGAATAGGAAGAGACCCAAGATAGAAAGAATAAAGGTTGATAGGCTCCTTGAAGATCATCAGCGGTATTCTGACTTACTCAGAGAACGACTGAAGGATCTGAAATCTTGTGAGAGGGATGTAGAAAAAAAGTGGGAATGTTTTAAGAACTGTGTTGTTACTGCTGCTAAAGAAGTCTGTGGCACCACAATAGTGGGTAACAATAAAGGTGATGCTTGGTGGAATAGTGAGATTGATGAGGCAGTAAAGAAAAACAAGGAAGCCTATTTGGGGATGTTGCAAGGTAGAGTCTGTGGATGAATATCGCTGTAAGAAGCGTAAAGCTGCTAAGCTGATTCACCACAGTAAGGCAAAAGATAGGATATAGAAAGTGGAAAGGCATGAACTGGCTTTTTGGAAAGATAGAAAGTCCTTCTGGAAGTACATGAGACTCAGGAAAAATAGGGGAAACAAAGTTGTAAGTTGTGTGAAGAATGAGATTGGGGAAATGATATGGGAGCCCAATGAGTTAAGTAACAGATGGGACGAATACTTCTGTGAGTTATTAGATCAGGAGAGCAAAAATGTTTCTGAGACAGATGCAGATGATGTCACAATGAGGGATGAAAGCACAGAAGGGATCTCAAGAGAAGAAGTGTGTAAAGCTCTAAAATCTCTTCAGAATGGTAAGGCTCCTGGAGTTGATGGCATAACTGCAGAGATGTTGAAATATGGTGGTGACTCTATAATTGACTGGTTAACTGAAATTTGCCAGTTGTGCTGGGAGTTAGGAATGGTCCCTCGGGATTGGAAGGATGCTATCATTGTTCCCTTGTATAAGGGAAAAGGTGATCAGACTGAATGCAAGAACTATCGTGGTATTAGCCTACTGAGTGTGCCAGGGAAAGTGTTTGGTAAGGTTGTTATTGAAAAAGTACGGGGTCTTACATCAGAGAAAGTGTGGGATGTTCAGAGTGGTTTTATGCCTGGTAAAGGCTGCACTAACCAGATTTTTGCATTACACATGATGATTGAAAAGTATCTGGCTGTTGGGAAGAAAGTTTTTACTGCCTTCGTAGATTTAGAGAAAGCTTACGACCGAGTCAATAGGACACTTTTGTGGAAGGTATTGAATGAATATGGTGTTACTGGGAATCTACTTAATAGTGTAAAAGCCATGTATGCTGGTAGTAGAGCTTGTGTACGAGTGAATGGTGTTTTATCAAAATGGTTTTCCATTAGTGCAGGAGTTAGACAAGGTTGTGTAATGTCACCATGGCTGTTTAATATATTTATGGACTCATGCATGCGTGAGGCCAAAATAGATAATAGTGGTTTATGTCTTGGTGATATCCGTGTGTGCAGATTGCTGTATGCTGATGACACTGTCCTGTTGGCAGAGAGCAAAAGTGAGTTGCAGAATATGTTGACTCGGATGCACGAAGTTTGCATGAAATTCAAACTGAGTATAAATAAGGGAAAAACCAAAGTTATGGTCTTTGAGAGAGGAATGGGTAGCACTGAATGTAATGTAAGTATAAATGGCACTGCGATTGACCAGGTCAGTGAGTTTGTGCATTTAGGAGGCATGTTTGACAGAGAGAACAAGTTGGATGGTGAAATCAGTAGGCGAGTGAATTCTTCTTTGAAAGTCATAGCTGCTCTGGGAGGTTTTCACAGGAATGATGGGTTCTCTAGAGAGTCCCGCATGGCTGTGTATGAAACAGTAATTGTTCCTACTCTGATGTATGGCAGTGAAACCTGGGTACTGCAGAAGAAACATAGGAGTCGTTTGTGTGCTGGAGAAATGTATTACTTACGTGGGGTTTGTGGCAAGACACGATCTGATTGTGTGAGGAATGAAGATGTATTGCAGTTGTGTGATGTAAAGCAAAATGTTGTTAGCAAGGTGGAGACCAATATGCTTCAGTGGTTTGGCCATGTTGAAAGAATGAGTGATGAAATGCTTACTAAGAAAATATTTTCAACCCAAGTGGCAGGAAGGAAAGGCAGAGGAAGGCCAAGGAAGACATGGGTGGATCAGATTCAGGAGTGTCTGCATGAGAAAAAGATTATGAGTATGAAGTATAAAAGATCTTGTGTACGGCGTGTAATGGATATCAGTGAAGCACGAGTTGTATGTCAAGATCACTGTAAATGGCGAAGTTTGATACAACAACAATAAGTAAAAATATCTGGAAGTTTGTATTTCTTTTTGGAGCTAACCTCTGAATATCAGAGAACAGCTTAGTGATATGTAATATATATGAAACTTTAGGCACAGCAAATGCTTAATAAAATGCTAAAACTAGGAGATACTGAAACATTCGTGAAATATTGCTTATGTTTTGTGCACAGTTCTGTTAGCCTGAAAGCAAAGGATATTTTGGACATAATGCTGGGAGAAGAGAAAAGAAAAGAAACATTTCTGCAAAAGTTTTTGACTTTTAGTGTGTGAATGAGAGGTGTCTTAACTAAATAAGACTATTCCAAATGCCATTCATTATGTACAATTAGTTGCTACAGATATATGTACAATATTTCCCCTTTTTTCTTCTTTCTTGTGTGTGTGTGTGTGTGTGTGTGTGTGTGTGTGTGTGTGTGTGTGTGTGTGTGTGTGTGTGTGTGTGTGTGTGTGTGTGAGAGAGAGAGAGAGTGTCAGAGAAATTAATCAAAACACAGGCCAAAATGCAGAATATCTTTCCTGTGTACAGTATGCTACTCTTAAAGCAGGATTTTACTAAACTACAAAACCCTTTTATGTGCCATTAAGTTCTTTGAATTCTCAAAAGTGCTTGGAATTTTTGCATGCACTTCATCATTTTCCCACCAAATGGCTGTTCACTTGGTATCAATTAACTGAGATGATCAATAGAGCAAAGTCCATGTTTAGTCGACATGGAAATTTCGTCAATGATGATGAGCAAAGCTTGTTGAAGTATTTCTGATGTTGATGAATTATTGACTTGCATTTCTGAAAACAAAGTGTCTGGAAGTGAAACAGGAAGTTTGAAGCTTCTATGAACTTTTCTTCCACTTTTTGGTAATGTAGCTTAATGATTCCTGTTATTAATGTTAGAATTGTCAGAAGCTATGTTGTATCATATCACAACACTGTTGTATAAAAACACTTGGTTGTTAGCAATAGAAATGCAGTTGCTAATGGCAAACAACATTACAGACAGACAGACAGACAGACAGACAGACAGACAGAGAGAGAGAGAGAGAGAGAGAGAGAGAGAGAGAGAGAGAGAGAGAGAGAGAGAGAGAGAGAGAGAGAGAGAGAGAGAGAGAGAGAGAGAGAGAGAGACATGCAGAATAAGTGAATAAGTCTGGGTGTTTATATGCAAAATTTGCATCTGAGGTCAACATGCTTCTGACATCGGTTCTCCAGCTCCTTTTCAAATTTAAGCCTTACAAATAAAAATCTGATGGTTGTATCTTAACCACATGTAAGCAGCTGATGTGGCACTGGAAATGGATTGGAATTTTTTTCCCTTCAAATGTTTTCTCAGTTTAGAGAACAAATGTTAATCATACATACATACATTCATACACTGAAGTGCCAGAAAAACTGGTACAGACGACCTTATGCAAAATACATAGCAACGTCACCTATGCGCGTACTCGGTTGCGTCCGCCAGTGCGTATACAAAGCGATAGACATCCTCGCCAGCTGTCAGAGCTGTTTTCGGCATGAGAATGACAAATAATAACAATTTAAGAGATTTTCAATGTGGTGTCATAGTTGGCGCTCGTGAGATGGGCCATAGTATTTCGGAGGTAGAAACGAAGTTCGGATTTTCACGGACAACCATTGCAAATGTGTACCGTGACTACAAAAATTCCGACAAAACCTCCAACCTACGATACCAGTACGGCCGTAAAAAGACATTGGGTGAACATGACTATCGTCGGCTGTCAAGAATCGTTTCATGCGATAGGCGCTTAACATTCTCGCAGGTATCATCGGAATTCAATGCTGGAGCCTCAACAAGCATCAGCGTCCGGACTGTGCAACGTACCCTGCACAATATGGGCTTTGGGAGCAGACGCCCAACTCGAGTCCCCTTGATGGGAGCACGACGCAGAGCTATGCGCTTCACTTGGGCACGGCAACACCGCCACTGGATACTTGATGACTGGAAACAAGTAGCCTGGTCTGACGAGTCGCATTTTAAACTGTATGGGGCAGATGGAAGGATTCGTGTGTGACGTAAACCCCATGAAGCCATGGATCCCGCCTGTCAACAGGGAACTGTACCGGCTGGTGGGGGTCCGTAATTGTATGGGGTGTGTTTAGCTGGACTCCACTGGGACCCCTGGTACATCTACAAACGTCTGCAACTGGCCAACGCTATGTGCACATCCTTTCTGATGAGGTACACCCGTTCATGTCCTGCATTCATGCTGATGGGTTGGACCTGTTCCAACAGGACAACACACCTCCACACAAGTGTCAGGACGCTACATTATGGTTAGAGGAGCAATCATCTGAGTTTGAGATGTTGCCATTCCCACCCAAGACCCCAGATCTGAACGTGATAGAACATATTTGGTATGCCATGCAACGCGCTATTGAACACAGGAATCCGAGACCTCGGAATACACCCGAATTGTGGAACACTCTACAGGAAGTATGGTGTGCATTGCCAACAGCATATTTCCAGGAGCTAGTGGAGTCCATGCCCCATTGTATTTCTGCAGTCTGTGCTCCCGTGGGGGATCTACCAAGTATTAGACTGGTGTACCAGTTTTTCTGGCACTTCAGTGTACATATCACTAAGTTATTCTCTGAGATTCAGAGGCTGGCTCCACAAAGAAATACAAACTACCAGATAATTTTTACTTACTGTTGCTGTATCAAACTTCTCCATCTACAGCGATCTTTACATAAAACTCGGGCTTCACTGATGTCCATCACACGCGATACACAAGACCTTCTATACTTCATACTCATAATCTTTTTCTCATGCAGACACTCCTGAATCTGATCCTCCCATGACTTCCTTGGCCTTCCTCTGCCTTTCCTTCCTGCCACTTGGGCTAAAAGATTTTCTTAGTAAGCATCTTATCACTCATTCTTCCAACATGGCCAAACCACCAAAGCATATTAGTCTCCACCTTGCTAACAACATTTTGCTTCACATTACATCACTTCAACACATCTTAATTCCTCACACAATCAGAATGTGTCTTGCCGTTATTGAAAAAGTATGGGTAAGTAAAGCCTTTCTCCAGCACACAAACGACTCCTATGTTTCTTCTGTAGTACCCAGGTTTCACTGCCATACATCAGAGTAGAAACAATTACACTCTCATACACAGCCATGCGGGACTGTCTTGAGAACCCATCATTCCTGTGAACACCTTCCAAAGCCGCTATGACTTTCAATGAAGAATTCACTCACCTACTAATTTCACCATCCAATTTGTTCTCTCTGTCAAACATGCTTCCTAAATACATGAACTCATTTACCTGGTCAATCACTATGCCATTTAGACATATATTACATTCAGTACTAACAGTTCGTCTCTCAAAAACCACAACTTTGGTTTTTCATTTATTTATACTCAGTTTGAATTTCATGCAAACTTCGTACATCCGGGACAACATACTCTGCAACTCACTTTTGCTCTCTGCCAACAGGACAGTGTCATCAGCATACAGTAATCTGCACACACGAATATCACCAAGACATAAACCAGTATTATCTATTTTGGCATCACGCATGCACACATCCATAAATATATTAAACAGCCATGGTGACATTACACGACCTTTTCTGACTCCAGCATTAATAGAAGACCATTTTGATAAAACACCATTCACTCGTACACAAGCTCTGTTGCCAGCATACATGGCTTTTACACTATGAAGTATATTCCCAGTAACACCATATTCATTCAATACCTTCCACAGAAGTGTCCTATTTACTTGGTCGTAAGCTTTCTCTAAATCTATGAAGGCAGCAAAAACTTTCTTACCACAGCCAGATACTTTTCAATCATCATGTGTAATGCAAAAATTTGTTTAGTGCAGCCTTTACCTGGCATAAAACCACACTGAACATCTCACACTTTCTCTGATGTAAGACCCCATACTTTTTCAATAATGACCATACTGAACACTCTCTCTAGCACACAGTAGGCTAATACCACGATAGTTTTTTCAGTCAGTCTGATCACCTTTTCCCTTCTACAAGAGGACAATGATTGCCAGTGGCATATCTTGGGTCCGAGACATGGGCTATCTCACCCTCCCCCCACAGTATTGTTTTTTTTTAAATTCTGAAGTTTATTTTTTAATTGTTAAGTAAAGAAGTAACATTTTTTTCAAAATTTTAGGTACATGCTATTGCTAACGTAATGACAAATAATTATGAGGATTAGGATTTAAACACTTATTTGTAAACTCCATTCTTCTCTCCTTTTGTGTGAACTTGAGTGTTACACTTTCACAAAAATGTTTCTTCTGAGTACGTTTTCATATTTAAAAATAATGCTTTTCTCTATTAACAAACCAACCAAGTTGCTCGAATGTACATGTCCTTGTGTGGCTCTATGATATATCTTGATTCTTTTTAATGTGGAAAAACTTTTTTCGGCAGTTGCAGTTATTGATGGAAAGTTTAATATTAGATCTGCTAATTTGTACACCTCAATAAACACTATGTCCAATTATTCAACTTTATGTAACAAGTAATGTCTCTTAGTGATTTGTTTTGTATTCATCAAGGGAATAAAACACCTTCACTTCATTTTTTAATCGAGCTGTATCAAAATATGAAGCATAGAGTTATTTAAGCTCTCTGATAGTAGATGTTCAGGGAAGCTTTCGCAACATTTTTCAAAACAGTTTGAATCCAACAAAGCTACGGATTAAAGATATAATTTCACTGATTTTAATTCAATGACACTTCACACAAACTGAAACCACTTTCGCAAAACACTCACTGTTTAAAGGCGGAAGCATTAAGGGACTGAGGTAGTCTGGAGTCTTCTCTTTTCTGAGCGAACTGCTGCACAAAGCAATGGTCCATTCACCTCCATATGCTGATTCATGTTGTCATCGAAACGCTAGCAGACAATCGTATCAAAATTCTTCGCATCAGAACAGTGAAGACTTGCTTGCGTTATGCCACTAGTCATTGCTCGCCACACTGATTCTCATAATCGAAAGAAGCAAATCTGCTTGTGTTTTTTTCCCATCGAAATCTTCGACATATCTTAATACCGTCGATAAGGGACTTTTATTTGTGTATATTTAATTGCCTTATTTGTGCATTCTCTGGGCTTCGCAGCTAGCCTGACTAGCCTCGAATATACGCCACTGATGATAGCATCCTTCCAATCCCGAGGGACCATTCCTAGCTCCCAGCACAACTGGCAAATTTAAGTTAACCAGTCAATTACAGAGTCACCACCGTATATAATAACATCTTGGCAGTTATGCTATCATCTTTCAGAGCCTTACTGTTCTGGAGAGATTTTAGAGTTTTGCACACCTCTTCTCTTGAGATCCCTCCTGTGCTTCCATCCTTCACTGTGACACCATCTAACAAATGGTAATCAGACAATGCCAAATCTGATGAGCATGCAGAATGTTTCAACAGCAATTAGATTTCACGAAAAACTTTCCCTGCTTGATGCCGCTTGTGTGGGTCAAAGGATTGTTCTGTGAAAACAGAGTCCCTTTTGACGATTTTCTATTGCATTTTAATTTCAGTTCTTGCTTCAGTTTGACCAGAAGGAATGTATAATACTTTGTAATGGTGGCACTCTTTTTCAGGTAGTCCACTAGCAGTACCCTGTCCTTTTCCCAGATCTCATTGCAGAAGACCGTTTGCGTGCATTTTTGCCGCAAACGGGGTCTACACCCAGACCCCAGTCTCCGTCTGGGGTGTTCTACCATCCCTGTGGTGTCAGAAGCTAGGTTTCTTGGGCTAACTTTTGACCGAGCGCTCACCTTCCGGCCTCACATTCAGTCTTTGAAGGTGAAGTGCACGAAGTCATTGAGTATCCTGAAGGTCCTCTCTCGAACATCTTGGGGGGCTGACAGGTGCTCAATGCTTCGCATCTACCACTCTCTCATTCGGTCAAAGTTAGACTTTGGATGCATTGTGTACGGTTCAGCACGTCCAACGGTTTTAAAGCCTTCGGACTCCGTCCATCACCAGGCATTGCGGCTATGTACTGGTGCTTTCCGTACCTCTCCCGTGCATAGCCTGTATGCGGAGGCTCATGAGCCGCCGTTATGCATCCGTTGTAAGCAGCTGTCTCTTCAGTTTTATACAAAACTGAAATCTCTTCCTGATCATCCACTGCATGGTTCCATCTTCCAACCGAACTGTGTCCGCTTGTTTTCCCACCGCCCCTCCTGTGTTCCAACGTTCGGGATTCTGATGTCTGCCATAGTGCGCGATGCTGGTCTAGACTTGTCAAGGATTGGTTTGACCACCTTTTTTAACCAACCTCCTTGGCAGCCTGTTCAAGCAACGGCTGACCTTTCTCTTTGTGTGTGGCCTAAGTCGTCCACTCCTGCTCTGGTGTACCAGCAGCTCTTTGCTGAAAAACTGTCTGTCTACCCGGATTTCATGCCTGTGTTCACTGATGGCTCGAAATCCGGGGATGTTGTTGGATCCGCTTTTGTGTGTGGCGATGCCTCACATGCTGAGAGGCTTCCACCTGAATCCACCGTCTTTTCGGCAGAGATGCGTACGGTACACCTCGCTTTGTGCCACATACAGTCTCGATCGCATCGTCGCGCTATGGTTTGCTCTGATTCCCAGTCCGTCATCCAGGTTTTATCTTCTCCGGAGGACACGGACTCACCTGTCATCCGTGATGTCCGTCGTCTTCTTGGAACTTTGGAGGGTGATGGCTTCCTGGTCCGATTCTGTTGGGTTCCTGGCCATGTTGGGATCCGGGGTAACGAGCTGACAGATCTCTCTGCCAGGTCTGTTTCCTCCATGTCGCCAGCTCGGCTGCCACTGTCTTTCCGCGATTTTAGACCTTTGATCCGGACATTTCTCCTGGACAAGTGGCAGTCCCTGTGGTCTCAGCAGGGCGGCAATAAGTTGCATTCTATCAAACCACAGATCGGACTTTGGAAGTCTAGTTTGCGGAAGAACCGTCGTGAGGAAGTTGTTCTTGCACGTCTCCGCATTGGGCACTATCATTTTACTCACCGCTTTTTGCTGTGTGGCGAGAGTGTCCCGGTGTGTGAGGCGTGCAACTGTCGTCTCACTGTCCTTCATGTTTTGTGTACTTGTGTTCGGTTTTGTGATCATCGTTTTCGTCATTTTCACTCTCATCTGTGGGACGAAGGAGCAGCTACGCTGCAAGTTATTATTGGCGAAGCCTGCGACATGAATGCAGTGTTTTCGTTTTTACGAGAGATTGACTTTTTTAAACTCATCTAGGTTTTACCTTGTTCACTCTCATGTTTCATTTTTACCACATCAGCCTGTTTTTAACCTTGTGTACGTTTTTTATTGATTATGTTTTATTTTGATGTCTTTTGTTTGGCGCTCTTTGGCCAACACATGGCCCTTGCGCCATTAACATCTATCAACCAAACCAAACCTTTTCCCAGAACACAGACACCATCACCTTTACTGAAGTATCTGTGCTCAACAATTTTTCGGCAAGGAGAACCACTGTGCCTCCATTTTTAAAGATTGTTCCTTGGATTCTGGATCATACTGATGTATCTAAGTTTCATCAATGGTTACCATTTTGCTTTTAGTTTTTAACTGTAAAATAGGAAGCACACTGATCACGCAATGCCCCTGACATTTTACTGTGGATTTCTTTTGCTATCTTCCCTTTCAGGAATGAGAACTTAATCATGGCTCTGCTCTCCTTCACTGTGAACTCTGTTTCAGAGAGTGCTGTCTTTATTTCCGACCTGAAAATGAAGCAGTTTGGTCAAAACATATTACAAGACACACCAAAGACCCAAAATGTCATGACCACCTACATAATATAATGTTGATGCTCCATGTGCTGCCAAAACAGCTCTTACCTGGCGAGACATGGAAGCTACAAGATTTCAAAAGGTGTCTTGTACTATCTGGTACCAACACATTACCAGCAGATAATCTTGTAACTTATGTGGTTCAGACGCCGCAGGTCGGATTTGCTGTTCCAAAACAAACCACTGATGTTTGATTGGATTGATATCTGGGGAATTTGGAGACCAGGGCAATACCTGGAAATTCTCCCCTCCTCGTGTTCCATAAACCATTCTTTAACAATCTCGGCAATGTAGCCTGTCACATTATCTGTCTGAAAGAGGGCACTAGTAGGGGAGAATCACATTGCTATGAAAGGATGTACCTCATCTGCAGTGATGTTTAGGTAGGTGGTAGACATCATAGTTTCCTGCACATGAATGACTGTACCCAGGGTTTCACAGCAGAACATTGCTCAAAGCATTACACTCCCACCACCGGTTGATTTGCATTCCACGGTGTATCCTAGTGCCGGCATTTCCCCAGGTCAATGACGCACACATACCCAGCCATCCACATGGTGCAATAGGAAACAAAATTCATTGGAACAGGCAACCTTCTTCCAATCACACAAGCTCCTGTTTTGATGCTCGCATGCCGATTGTTGGCACTCTCAGTGGTAAACCGAGGTTAGCATAGGCACTTGGAGCTGCCCGTGGCTACAGTGCCCCATTTCCAACAGAATTCGATGTACTGTTTATTGGAATGCATTACTCCTGTCACCAGCATACAAATTGCCAAATAATTGCACCACAGTATACTTTCTGTTGGCTCATACTATACGGGATAACCTTTGCTGACTTCTAGCCTCAATAAACTGTGGTCAGCTCACGCTTTGCTAGTGGCTTGTGGTTTTGCCCTCCTTGGATCAATTTTTGAAGGTGCTAATCATGGCTGACTGTGAGTAGTCGACGAGCCTTGCTGTCTCAGAAATGATATTTCTCAGTTGTCTGGCCATTTCAATTTGACCTTTTTCAGACTTGCTTAAGTCTGCTGCCTTTCCCATGTGAAGAACAAGAATAACACTAATTAACAGATTTCAGTATCATGTTCTAACATCATTTCGTGACTTTCACAATGGCCATATTTATTTGCAGTTGCTTCAATCTGCAAAAAGAGCATGCATGTCTTGCGCAAATTGAAGAAACATAATTATACCCAGCAGAGCTGCCGTCGCATTGTTATCTAGCTGGGTCCTAGGGACCCACAGCTTTTTAAAAAGTAGGTACTTCGGGAGATATTCTGGGTCCTTTTAAAAAATAAAAATAATCAGGAGATAATGAATATTTTTACGTACGTAAGCAAATGAAAATTAAAAAAAATAATAATCGAGTATTGACAGATTTAAATTTTATCATTTTCAACTAAATTATATCGTAATGGAACTACACAAAGACAACACATTTTAAGTCAGCTAATAAAACCAGAGCGGTTTTTATTTTTTTAAAACACAGGAGCTGTGTGATGACTACTCTTGAACAGTTTTTTTTTTTACTTTTAACAAACAATCATTGAAGTAGACGTACAACTTTTAGTAGAATATAATTAATTGTTCACAGTGCTCTCATTAAATTAAGTTTTTTTTTTCAATTTTTAAATTTCAACTGTTCCAATATTGATTAAAAGAGCTGAAAGGTTTAATAATTTAATCAGGACATTTGTATATTTACATAATCTTGAGGGACGGTGCATTGCTTGCTGTTTTCGTTTTCCCCCTAATTCTCAGGAATTTGACTTTTGCCAAATGGCAAGTTAAAAAAAATCCAAAAGAAAATGTGGGTCCCAAAGGATGCATAGAATTTGTAATTATGGGTCCTTTTGTTATTGTTTTTGGGTAATTTATGCGCTACAGTGCGTCAGTGGTGGCTCTGCCCAGCCAAAACATTAATGCTTTGACTCTTTGTACGTATATACTTTCATGTGACTCGTGCTTCATTTTACAGGCAAAAGAGGAAGGTGTGAAAGCCAAAGACTTATTAGCATCCCCTCATATTAGTACCTGAAATTATGTAATTGCTTCAATGTTGAGGAAAATCAAATATTCACAGCTGAGTGCTTTTGAAATACTACTTTATACAGCCTAATTAAAGTAAATATTTATGGAATACTGGAGCTCAGTCATATAATATTTCCACACTAGAAATTTAGTTCATGGTAAGTTCATTTAACATATATTACTGGTATTTATTTATTTGTCAATAAATATTTGCTCATTTTATTTTCAAGTGTAACTCAATAAAAAAATTGATATTTAGTTAATTGGATTATGCCTGAAAATACGAGTATGTAGTATTTTATGGAATGTTAGAAGACACTCCTGTACCAAAATGACGAATTTGTAAGAATTGTGTTATTTTTTAAATTTTAAAGCCAAAAGAAGAAAAAAAAATGCTTCAACACAGGTGATGCTGGTATTTTAATTTTTGCTCATAATGTGAATTTTTTTCCAGAATATCCTGGAAGAAATAGTCAATGCTGAGTCCGGAGCTTCTTTTCCAGCAAAGCATTACAGGAAGGTAATTATTAAGAACTTAATTATTTTTATGCACAGTATCTTAGCAACTTGTGTGATAGATTGAATGCTTAGTTTAGCTGATTGTAGTATTCCACATGTTATTGGCTTTTGAAATTCAAACTTGAACTTTGAAGCTAAGTTAGCTTTAATTTGTTGTGTGGCTCCAGCTGGTCTGCTATTTAACTACCATTTGTGCAATGCAGTTCTAGGTATTGGCAAACTGTCAAGCCACGAAGCAGTAGTCCATAGTTGACTTGACACTAGACAGTATGTGCTGCAGTTCAGTAGCCCTGTGTACAGGGACAATTTTTTTTGCTTGTTACCTGGGGAATGTCACTCCCTCAGCCTGAGCTTACAGAATTATTGAACTCCTTTGTAATCTCTTTGTACACTGAAGAGCAATTGAATTAGAGACAGCTGGCATTATGCAAATGTGGCGCTGGGCGGCCCTGTGAACGTAAACGACATGACGTATGCAGCGATCCGACAATATAAGGAGTGATGCAATGGGAATCAGTAAGACTCGGATGCAGTACAGGTAAGAAGAAGGATCTAAGCGCATTTGATCGTGGGCAAATTGTCGGGGCCCGACGAATGGGTCACTCCATCTCGGAAGTCGTGCAGGCACTGGGATTTTCACGAGCCACTGTGTCATGGGTGCAACGTGAGTACATCGAATCTGGTAAAACCATCCCTGCAAGGGCCAACTGCCGTGGACAAGAGCATGTGGATAAGCGGGGTCATGGTCGGCTAGCTTGCATTGTAACAGTGGATAGAGGGCCCACAGTGCAAGAAATCACTCGGCAATTTAACGCTGGTGCACAAAAACGTGTAAGCAGCCATACCATCCAGAACCATCTCCTCGCTATGGGGTACAGAAGCCATCGTCCCACGAGGGTACCGCTGCTGACCGCACATCACAGGGTGCAAAGATTAGCATGGGCACGGAAACATCGCCACTGGACCCTAGACATGTGGAAAAATGTTGCCTGGACTGATGAGTCAAGATTTACGTTGGTACATGCGGATGGCAGGATACGAGTACAGCGCAAACCACATGAAACGATGGATCCTTCTTGCCAGCAGGGTACTCTTCAAGTTGGTGGGGGTGGAATTCTCGTCTGGGGACCATTTACCTGACAGGTATCTTTAATTCAATTGCTCTTCAGTGTATATGCCTTCAGAATCATGCAAAGCAATTGTTAACTCTGTTTAGGAGAGAAAACCACATGGTCAAGTGCAGGCTAACACTGGTGCTATAATCTGTTGTTATCACATTCTCATTTTGAATTGTGCAAAGTAGAATGACATGACAGATGTTCATTAGTACCAGAATTGACTTATTAGCTGATTTTTACATATACAGTAGATTCTGGTTAATTGGGCCATTGGTTAATCAAGGCAGCCACTTAATTAGGCCAAATTGTCCTAACCCTGATGTGTCCCAATCAACTGGAATCTACTGTATTTATACCGCATCTGTTTCCTCGTGTGTGTGGGGGGATAGGGGTGGGGAATGTTGCCTCCTATCAAGTGCTAACGGATGTACTGTGGTTGTTTGTTTTTGCTTGTTTCATTTTGGTTTTTCTTAGTGTACACTATATGCCTGGATTCCAGTGGTATATATACTATATTGAACTGGTCATGAAAGTCATTAAAGTCAAGAAGTCATGAATTCAGAAAAAGGTCATGAAAGTCAAGAAAAAGTCACGAATTTTGCCTTGAAGTCATGAATTTCTTTTTATTTTTAGTGATTTTTCATTTTCTGGCAAAAATTTTAAGTAAATTTCCATGCACTGACCACATATGACTCAATCAATCTTATGATTTAAGTGTCCAAAAAAAAAAAAAAAAGAAAAAAAGACGTCTGTTCTCTCCTCCACAAAGAAAACTGATAAAGCAAAAAATGTCTTAGCATAGAAATACTTGTATGTAATGTTTGCAAAATTTTGAGATCAGTTTAGTAATTTACATTACTCCACTTGTGGAGTCAGGATAATTTTCAGGTATAAATGTTAAAGAAGGGCATGTAATGAAATCTTGTAGCAAAATATTGAGTATTTCAACTTACTTTAACAGCAGCAGGGGGCATTTTTTTTGTAGAAAAATAATAAGGGGCATAGTGTTCCCCCTCTTTAATACATACACGTATATGTGTGTACATGTGCATTACCGCAGCCCGAATAGGTATATATGTACAGGAGTCGTACAGCCGATCTCATTCTTTGCAATTCGTGATAGAAAAAAAGTTTTGGCAATTACCTTTTTGTACGATTTATAACACTTTAACAAAAAAAAAAAAAAATTAATTTGTTAAATGGGTTGGCGAAAACTTTAAGCCAGTGCAACTGCTTTATATGTATACTGAAGTCTTCTAAAAATGGTCATGAAAATTTCTTATTGGTCATGAAATTGTGGTTCCTAAATTTGGTAGACATCCTGATTGACAAAAGTCACCGGACACCTAGAAGTGAAACACAACATAGCATTTATTGACATACATTAGTACAGTGTCGGTCCACCAACTTTGGCCTTAATGCATGCACTGACCTTTCGAGACATGCTTTCGACAAGGGTTTGGAACACAGCAATAGATATGTGCTTCAATTCAGTACATAATGCTGCCGCTGACTGTTGCTTAGTAGTAGGCCTTGGTTCCAGACTTCTTATGCGGTGCTCTAATTCATCCCGTAGGTGCTCTATGGAATTAAGATCAGGGCTCTGTGCTGGCCAGTCTACACACAATACGGAATTATCGTTAAACCACGCCGTAACAGTCCTTGCTTTATGGCTCGGTGAATTATCCTGCTGTTACCAACAAGGCTCGGTTTCACAGTATTGCCACAGAGTTGGTATGGCATAATTGTCCAGAATATTGAGGTAGACTTGCTGGTTAACAGGTTTGTCCACGATAACCAATGGGCCAGGGCCATACCACAAAAAACACCCCCACACGAGTACACTGCCAGCTCCAAACTTGACCATAGGAACAGTACACTGTGGTTAAGTGGTTAAGAGTGTTCCCCCGGCTGCCGCCATAACCACTCATGGCCATCAGACTGATGGATTGTGTATCTGGATTCATCAGTCCATAGGACCGTTTCCATCGATCTGCAGTCCACAATAAATGTTCTTTACACCATGCTAAACGACGAGTAGCATTCCGAGTGGAATGAAGTTCTCTTTGAATGGTACGTGTACATACCGAGGCTCCAGCATTTTTACTCACCTGTACACTGAGGTCTTGTGCAGTACTCCGTCGATTAGCTGTAACGACTCCTGAGGCTTCGATGTCCTCTATCACCGATTTTCTTTGGTCTGCCCGTATGTTTTGCTGCTTCAGGCATGCCATGTGACTTCCACTTATTCAGTACATCCAAAACAGTTGACTTGGGTATGTTTAAATGCCTCTTAGTTTATCTTATGGACAACCCACTAATATAACACCCAACAATCTTTCCTTTCTCAAAGTCAGTTCCCTTCCACCGCGACATTTTCACTCAACCTCACAGTGCGATATGATCACGGTCAGCTGCAGGCTTGTTTTTATACTGTTTTCAGCTGTACCTCACATCTTAACATCGCAGCAAATCCGTTCATTTGCTTTTGAAGGGATGTCCGGTGACTTTTGTCAATATAGTGTATTTTACTTCCTGATTCTATTTGTTATTCTGTGTGATGGCTTATGCATGATCATAAGTACTCCATTAAGGCACACTGATTTTATTTCCTGGTATTTTAGTGTTTCTTTGCACGTTGTAATCCTTTCTGTTTGTCACCTTTACCAATTTTGGTTTCAGGAGGAAATGAATGGTCAAAGAAAATCATGGGGCTGTATAAGAGACTTGTACTATGGAAACAGATAGAGGTTTCTTTCCTACTGCCTAGTGTGGAAGGCATTGGTTCATTGCAGGGGGAGGAGAGAGAGTGGAAGTCTGGAAGAGGAGATTTTTTAATTAATGCCTAAACTGGTTAGTCATAGTTTTGGGGCTTGTTTGGATCAGGGTTTTACCTGGCAATAAAAAGATTTGGAGTCAAGGTAAGGTATGTTCAATTTCTTAAAATTGAGCTTGAACTCAGCAATGGAAGAGAAATTCTAGACCCCTTGGTTTTTGACATGTTCAGCCAAATTGCTAATTTAATGAATCCAAAACTTTTTTTCGTGACTAAACATATCTTGTTGTGAAGGTTTCTTTTTTTTTTTTTTTTTTGTGATTTTGTGTGAGGTTATCGTAGCATAAAGTTTTGCACTTTTCCTGAGTGGGCTGTTGTACTTAGAACTGTTACATGCAACATTTTATTTGGCAGAGAAACCATTGTATCCAATGAAAAATCAGCATTAAAATTTAAACATTACTGCTAACCACTTTTGCTTCATTCAGTCTGAAGGGAGTCCACTGATTTAATGTCATTTCTATGCCATTTAGTGGCAGTCTGTTACCAGAGAAGAAATTCATTAAATGTTTTATAGATAGATAGTAAAGTATCACACACTGAACTATGTTTAGTATTTTATGTTGCTGATAATTATTTGTTTGTTTTTAATGGATCTCTCATATATGCATTGTTATATTTCTTTCACTTCAGAGACAGTTTGTGGATAGTATAAAAAAGCTCTTGCTCCTCATGGTAAACAGTATGAAGCAGCTGCAGTGACCTGTGTCCGCTTGTGTAAAACATCAACATACATAAATGTTTCAGACAGCAATCATGTTCTGTTTGCATTAGTGACGTCGGTCATAAGTGATTTAAAGGTAATATAGAACATTTTTGTAATTATTAGTGTTACTTTCTGTAGTGCTTGATGATGAATTCAATTCATACAAATGTTTTGGGGCAATATACTGGGTTACTCAAAAGTACGATAAAATCATAAAAAATTATAACTAAAGAACAAATGCACACATTACAGTACAGCTTGCACGACAAGCACCTTCCAGTTAAAGTTTGTTATTTGGCAACAGAAAAACTTTTAGTTAAGGTAGACACTGACAGAAGGGCACAACAGCTAAAAAGTTTTAAGTACAGTGAAAATCAATGAAAATACGTACATTCCATGAATTTGGTGATAATGTCACAAGAGTAATTGTTCAATATGCTCTCCACCAAGAGGTATTGCAGCATTCAAGAATGTGACAAATCCAGTGACCACCAAATATAGAATGCCTGGGTGAATGCAACAGATTTTATGGTGAATGGCTTCCTTCAGTTGTGTGGTACATTCTATATTTTATGTAACCCCATAAATCCGTTGGCTATCAGATCTGGAGACCGAGGTGGCTATGGAATGCTGCAGTGCCTGCTGACTTAGTCTTTGGGCACCAAATGTCGCGACCAGAAAGTTCTTACTGGAGATATGACATGAGCTGGCACACCATCCTGCATAAATCTGACTATGTGCAGCAGATTTTTTTATTGCAAACATGGCAGCAGTTTTCTGTAGTGTTTGGCATTTACTAAGCAAGTCTTGTAGTCATTTCTGGGGCATAGTTTCTCAAAGAATAAAAAGGCCCAAAAATGATGGATGCAATGAATCCACACCACACTGTAACTCTTGGTGAATAATTCACAATGGTTCTTCTGTGTACACAAGCAGATTACTGTGTGCCCATATTTGGCAATTATGTGTGTTGACAGACCCATGCAACAAAAAATGAGTGTCGTCTGCCCACAACACATTAAACAACCACTGGAGATCCTCGGTGATCAGATCCTATTTGGAAAATTTCTCCCACTGTGTGGTATCCACTGGTAGTAGCTGGTGTAAAGTTTGTAGTTTGTATGGGTACAGATCAGGGTATTTTTTTGCATTTTCCCACTTCTATAGCAATTTGTTATACACATTTTTACTTGCATAGCAGTTTACTATTTTTGTATAGCACTTCCTAAGAAATAGGTTTTCACGAGTTAATACACAAGCTATATGTAAAAATCATGGTTTTAGGATGTGTCTCGCAACTTTCAGTCGTAGACTTAAATCTAAAAAATATGTATTTTTTTAAATTAACCAAACCTTTAAAGAAAAATATATATTAGGTGTGCAACTTAATTCTTGGCCACAGGCATGACACGTTGACAGCAAATTATAGCAAATCGAATACGTACCTAATCAGGGAAATAATCCCCATCTTGTTGGATACATTTGAGCCATCGGTCAGAGAGCTGCCGAATGCCACTGTGGAAAAAAGAGGGCTGTTTTGAGTTGATAAAGTCATCAATACTAGTGTGGACCTCCTCGACAGAAGTGAAGTGTGTATCATTCAGGTGGTGTTGCAGGGAGCGAAAGAGGTGATAATCCGACAGGGCGAAGTCTGGAGAATACGCCGGGTAGGACAAAATCTCCCATCCGAGATCGGTGATCATGTTCAAAGTCGTTTTCGTGGTGTGAGGACGTGCATTATCCTGAAGCAACAGGACCGACCTTCTGCCCTTGCCGGTGTATGGCCTTTTCGCCTCCAGTGCGTCACTCACACGAATGAGTTGCTGAAAATAACGCTGAGCATTGACCGTTTCACCAGGTTTGAGCAACTCATAGTGCACGACACCGCGCTGATCCCACCATATGCACAGCAACAACTTCCTGGCATGGATATTCAGTTTGGTGGTACTGGTGGTAGGCTGACCCGGATAAACCCACAATTTGCGCTGCTTAGGATTATCGTAGAGGATCCACTGCTCATCACAGGTTAAAATCTTGTGGAGGAAATCCTTCTTCTTGAATCTGGAGAGCAAGGACACAGCAACATCGTAGTGCCCAGACTTGTTTGCAGCTGTGAGTTGGTGGGGTACCCAACGGCCCTTCTTGTGAATCCGTCCAAGCTTGTGCAGGCGCTTTGCGATGGCTTGCCGTGTTACTCCGAGTTCCTGGGTGAGCTCTGACTGTGTGCGACAAGGATCCACGTCCAACAGTTGTTCCAGTTCCTCATCGTCAACTTTTTGAAGCTGTCCCGGACGTTCTGCATCACGGAGATCGAAATTTCCCTGCTTAAACCGCTGGAACCACTTCTTACATGTATGTAGGACAGAGCAGCCTCACCCAAACCACCACAGATCATTTGCTGGGCTTTAGCTGCACTTTTTTCAGCTGAAATGCAAACAGGAGGCAGTGCCTCAAATGTTGCTTCTCGAATGACATTGCTTTCACCGTCAACTTTCGTCCCTTCTGTCATACAGCTGTGAGTGGTTATGGTTGCCTGGAAAGCTGTTGGATGGCACTGCAATCAGCCATTATCACACACAGCTATTTGCATTTGCCGACATTCTATGATCGCTTGCTGTTAGGGGCAGAGAATTAAGTTGCACACTTAATATATATTCAGTTTCAATCAGTGAATAATGACAATCAAGTTACATTGGAAATATATTATCAAAATCACAAAATAGCTGGGCATGCACATTTTCAGTAGTTTTCTGCTTCTTTAATGGGAATGAACCATAGTGTAAAGTTTCTGGATGGCCGGAGTTTTTCGAAATTAAATTTTCAGTAGCATTTACAGCAGTGCTGTACAGAAGAGATCATTGCAAGAAGGAAAAAAAATGCGATTATGGAAGGAACTTTCACTCTAACTCCTGTTTTTGAAAGTTTTGAAAGATGGAACTACGTCCGTAGGAGGAAAATGTCCCCCCCCCAATTCCCTTCAGTTGTGCATTGCTTTCTAGAATGTCACAAACGGTGACAACAAAGGCAAAAGTCCTCGAATCCACGGAAGAAACTGATGCCTAAAGATTACGGGGAAATTATTTCTCCGTCGAATTTCTGTTTTCAGAAATTGTTACCTACAGTTTCAAGCTGAAGTGCAGAAACTTTTACTTTTATGCAATAAGTGATATTTAACAACTTTAACAACAATACTAGACAGAGGCAACTTCACACACACACACACACACACACACACACACACACACACAAAAAAAGAAAAAGGAATTACGATTATGAGAAAAATTAAACTTTGCACTCTGTTTAATTTCAGTTCCTGAAAATTTAAAAAACCGAAATATCATCCCCAGACAAGAAATAGGCACTTGCCTCCATACACACACATGAATCCTCCTGAAATAATAAAAATAAAAGTTTATTTACTTTGCATCATCTCCAGTATGACCCATTTGCAGAAGAATCTCATGGCTGTTTTGTTACATTCAATGATACACAAACTGAACTGCTCACGTCGTGAGATATGGAAGCCAGTTGACGTGCACATAACCTGATTATATTCCTGACATGTACGATGTATTATTCTACTGCAATTTTCGGAACTCTGTGAAAGGTTCATTTCTAACTTGAGTAATTTTATGAAGGATATGTTTTTAATGCTTGCATTTTGTGAGTGATCCAAAAATAGACCCAGATTATATTTTTTAAGGTTTTATCAAAGTGTTAATTCATTAATTCAGTGAGAAAAGTTTTACTCACCAATGGCGAGCTCAATATAGTGTATACTGCTTGGAACTGTATATCATGCTTGAAATTTAATATCTGCTTGGAATCGTATATCAACTATATCATCATCATCATCATTGTCAACCATTATCAATCCACTGCTGGACGAAGGTCTCCCCAAGTTTCCTCCACAACGGTCTGTCTTGTGCCAGTCTCCTCCATGTCACCCCTGCATACTTTCGAATTTCATCTACCCATCTCCCATGTGGTCTTCTTCTGGGTCTTTTCCTGTCCCTTGGGATCCAATCTAAAATTTCGGCTGTCCATCGATGATCTGTCCTTCTGGCAGTATGTCCAGCCCATTGCCATTTCAGGGATTTAACTCTGATCATGATGTCTTCCACTCTTGTCATTTTTCTGATCCACGAGTTCCTCTTCTTATCTCTCCTGGTTACACCAAGTATGCATCTCTCCATGCTGCTTTGAGTTGTCTGCAGCCTTTGTATGTCTCTTTTAGTTAAGGTCCACGTCTCTGCACCATACGTAAGCACTGGAAGGATGCATTGATCAAACACTTTTCTTTTAAGACATAATGGCATATTGCTCTTGAAAATTATGCTGTTTCTTCCAAAAGCTCTCCAGGCAAGTTTTGTATGCCGATTAATTTCTTCATCAATGTGACCCTCACTTGATATCTGCTGTCCAAGATAAACGTACGTGTCTGTTATCTCCAGCTTTTCTCCATCAATCGATAAATCTTCATTTCTTGTAAAAGCATTGGACATCACTTTTGTCTTCTGAAAGTTCATTTTTAATCCCACTTCTTTACTCTTGTCAGCAAGTTCCTGGATCATACTCTGCAGCTCTGATGGGGTAGTTGCAAAAATGACTACGTCATCAGCAAAACGAAGGTGGGTTAGATAATCTCCATTAATCTTTATCCTTTTGTTTTCCCAGCTCAGCGACTGAAAAACACCCTCCAATGTGGCATTAAAGAGCTTCGGAGATATGGTGTCACCTTGTCTCACTCCCTTTCCAATTTTTACGTGTGTTGTATTTTCAAACAGCCGAATCTTTGCACTTGCATTTTCCTAGATGTTATTAATAATATTAATGTAATTGTATGCATCTTCAATACCGCAGGTTTTCAGAGCCATTGTAACTGCTGATGGTTTCACCGAATCAAAGGCTTTTTCATAATCAATAAAAGCCATGCACAATGGAAGTTCATATTCCCTCGCTCTTTCAATTAGTTCTCTCAGTACGTGGATATGATCTATTGTGCTGTAGCCACTCCTGAATCCAGCTTGTTCTCTTGGTTGAGCCATGTCCAGTGTTACCTTCAAGCGGTGTGAAAGAACTTTAGTGAAGATTTTATAAACTACTGATAGGAGGCTGATAGGTCTGTAGTTTCAGAGATCCTCAATGTCACCTTTCTTATGTAGCAGGATCATTGTAGCGGTGTTCCAATCCTCAGGAATCTTTCCTTCATTAAGGCATGGAGTGAAAATTTGGGCGAGTACTGTTTCGATTTCTCCACTTGCTTCTTGTATGATGTCTACAGTAATTCCATCTTCTCCTGGAGCTTTTCCCCGCTTCATGCTCTTGATTGCATGTGCAACTTCTGCTGGAAGGACTGGAGGAACTCTGGTACTGGTATCTTTTATGATGTCTGGAGTGCATGTATCATCCCTTTCATATAATTTGGAGTAGAAATCTTTCACTCTTGTCAAAATTTCGCCTCTATTTCTTGTTACAGAACCATCTTCTTTTCTCAGTGCCATAATCTGTTCTCTTCCCTTACTGAGATGTCCCTTTGCTATCTTTAGGCTTTGGTTGTTTTCAATTGCTTTCCTCACTAGTTCACAGTTGAATTTTCTTACGTCTTCAGTGATACTTTTTCGTACTGTCTTGCATAGCTCTATATATTCCACTTTGGAAGTCACATCTTCTTTAGTTGTCCTCATCTCTCTTCTTTTTTGCATCAACATTTTCGTTTTTCCTGATAATTTGTTTACATGCAACTTGTTCTTAGACCCAGCTAATTTTGTTGCTGTTTCCACAAGAGCTTTGGTTACTGTTCTGTTAACTTCAGAGATGTCCACTTCTTCCGATGTTAGGCCTTCTAAAGCAGAGAACCTGTTCTTCAGTTCCAACTTGAAGGTATTATGGTGTTTTTTAAGGTTGGTTATGTCAATAGATTTTGTTTGTCTTATGAGCTTGCCACGTTCAAGTTTAGTGTTGAGGTGCATCTTACATCTCGCCAATCTATGGTCACTAGCTGTGTTGAACGTCATAGAACACTGCAGTCTTCTATGACGAATTTTTTGTTACACATAATAAAATCAATTTCACTTGTCGTCCCATTTGGATGTCTCCATGTCCATTTCCTGTGTGGCTTTTTCTTGAAGAAGGAGTTCAAGATGAAAAACCCTTCTGCCTCTGCAAACTCAACGAGAGTATTTCCACGCTGGTTTCTGTTGCCGTGACCGAATTTACCTACTGAAGTTTCATTCTGTTGCCGTTGCCCTATGTTTGCATTGAAATCTCCCATAATTATTTTCAAGTGCTGCTTACCTTTATTATTTAGATGACAAATTTCCTCATAAAATTCTTCAATTTCTTCTTCAGGATGACTTGTGGTGGGTGCATAAGTTTGAATAATCTGAGCCTGGTATCTTTTTGAGAGTTGGATAACAAGTCGTGCAGCTCTGTCAGAGGAACTTTCAACTTCTACAGCTTTATCCTTCAGTTTCTTGTTTATTATAAATCCAACACCACTAGTTCTGCCAGTATCTGTCCCACGATAGTAGAAGAGATGTCCACTTTTTAGTTCGATGAGATCTCCTTTTCTCCTTACCTCACTTAGCCCCACGATGTCCCACTTGATCCTTTGTAGTTCCTCTTCCAATTCAAGAAGCCTTGAATCAGAAGATAGGGAGCGTCCATTATACGTAGCCAAGGTCAGCATCAGATGGCAGCCTAGTCCGGTCCTCCGGGGATTCTTAGCACCCTCTGCCTTCATGTCGCACTGGCCGCTGCCTTGGCCAGGTACATTCCAGCTGCCGGAGACTGAGGGCCAAGATTTAAGTTGTGGAATCATTTTGGAGGGGTTTGGCCATAACTCACCACGCTGGCCAAGCGGGTTGGTGAGTGTGGGATAGAATTTCCTCTAATCCCGATGGTATAGTTATACCACTATTGGTGGTCGTCAGAGCCCCTTTAGTGGGAACAGGATGCACCATGAGAAGGCGGGGTTGACATTTGTCAAGGAGAGGCTGTGATGTTACGCATCACCTGACCTTACATCCCTGTATAACTATACATCAAAAATAGCTTGGAACTGTATATCATGTGCTAATGCATATTTTTGATGTAAAACATTCCAAGAGGGAGAGAAGTTGTTAAGGATAAGCAGAGAGGTGGCTGCACTTCCACTTCATGTTATGAAATAATGCTGAACACATGTATTGTTGTGGGCAAAGACTTCCGTATTGCAGTTTACAAACTGGTAGCAAAATGAAACCTTTCTTATTAATAGAGTGCTTAGGTCATTTTAACACTAGATTTAGGAATGAAAGAAGTGTTTTGTCAGTGATTCCCTGGTCTCTTGGTGCTGGATCATATGTAGTATCATGTTACTCTTTGCTGAGAATGGCAGAGACGGCTTGGAAGTGATGGCAATTGCTTTTATCATAATATTGTGACAGTTGACAACTTTTGGACTCTCAGCTCTGACTTCAAAACAAAACAACAGAGCACCCAGTGGAAGTCACTAAGTTTTCAAACCTGTAAAAAAAAAAAGAAAAAAGTTGTAAAAAAAAAAGAAAAAAGTTGTGAAAACACTGCAAAGACATCATGATTATCTTTTTTGATGACTAAGGATTCATCTTTCAACACGTGACACTGCCACATACAACAGTTACTGATACATATTACCTCATAGTTTTAAACACTGCAGTATTTTCTATAAAAACATTCACAAAAGATTGGAGGGTTACTGCTGCATCATGATTGTCTTCATCCATATGTTTCTATTGTGATAATACTTTTTTTGAAGAGAAGATAATCTGTGTTGTTCCTAACCTTTCCTACAGTCCAGATCTCACCCCTTGTGACTTCTGGTTCTTCCAAAAAGTGCAAAAAGAATTGAAAGGTAAAAGTTTTTTCATGGGATAAAGAGATAGTAAAGGCCATGGAGACATTTCACAAACATCTTTTTTACGCTTTCCAACCGTAGGTTGAAGAAGCGTATATGCTTCAGCTTTGTCCGTCCGTCTGCACGATAACTGGCGTAAAAATCGTTCGATTTCGAAGAAATTTTAGTATGTGGTAGCGGACCACCTGATGGCGAACCCTATTGAAAATGGGACAAATGGGGTCAAAGGTAACGACGTAGGAGCGGGATCTTTCTATTGCCCTTATGCGTCATAACTTGTGTAAATATGGTTTGATTTCAATGAAATTTTACTATGTGGTAGGGGACCGCCTGGGGACGAAACCTATTGAAAAGGGGACAAATGGGTTCAAAGGTCACGACGTAGGAGCGGGATCCTTCCATTGCCCTTATGCGTCATAACTTGCGTAAATATGGTTCGATTTCATTGAAATTTTACTATGTGGTAGTGGACCGCCTGGGGACGAATCCTATTCAAAATGGGTGAAGTGGGGTCAAAGGTCAGGACATAAGAGCGAGATGCATTTCATTGCCTTTATGCGTCATAACGTGCGTAAAAATGGTTCGATTTCGATGAAATTTCAGTATGTGGTAGGGGACCACCTGGGGACGAACCCTATTGAATGTGGACGAAATGGGGTAAAAGGTCAGGACATAGGATTGCGATCCATTCCATCGCTCTTATCCCATATTATTAATGTGGACGTCAAGTAATTTTGCTTCCTATACTTCCAATGGAAAAGCTTTTGTACACATTTCCTTCACAATTAATGTGTTCCCAAGGATGAAAATTTGAACATCGATTAAAATAACTTTATTATAACTTGGAATACTTAATATTTTCTAAAACATAACCATAATTATATTAAAAATCAATAACTTTTCCTTTGGTGGTGTTGAAACCAGAAAAAGGATGGTGCGACCTGTACTTTGATGACGTCAGTAGACAAACAAATGTTGGATTGCATAATTATGGTTATGTTTTAGTAAATATTTAGTATTCCAAGTTATAAAATGAAGCTATTTTAATCGATGTTCAAATTTTCATCCTTGTGAACACATTAATTATCCAGAAAAAAGATGGCGCGGGCTGTATTTTCTTGACGTCAGCAGACAAAAAAATGTTGGGTTGCATAATTATGGTTATGTTTTAGAAAATATTAAGTATTCCAAGTGTGGTGTCATGGCGTCGCCCCATTAGATGTTGGCGCGCGGTCATGCCATCTATCTCATTACGTCACGTGTTTGTTTGTTGATACTATTAAAGTTTTATGACGTCACACCTTGCTAGCAGATGGTTGCGATTCCCATCTGCCTCATTACGTCACGCGTTGCGTGCATATGTTCGTCCGCACGATAACTCGCATAAAAATCGTTCGATTTCGATGAAATTTTAGTATGTGGTTGGGGAACACCTGGGAAGGGACCCTATTGAAAGTGAACGAAATGGGGTCAAAGGTCAGGACATAAGAGCAGGATCTATTCCACTGCTCTTATGCGTTATAACTAACGTAAAACAAGTTCGATTTCGATTAAATTTTAGTATGTGGTAGGAGACCACCTGGAGACAAACCCTATTGAAAATTGGCGAAATGGGGGTCAAAGGTCAGGACATAGGAACGGAATCACTTCCACTGGTATTATGAGTCATAAATTACGTAAAAATGTTTCGATTTGGATGAAATGTTGGTATGTTGTAGGGACCTGTCTGGGGACGAATCCTATTGAAAATGGGCGAAATGGGGTAAAGGTTAGGACATAGCAGCGGGATCTATTCCATAGCACTTATGCATCATAACTTCCGTAAAATTGCTTCGATTGCGACAAAACTTTATCATGTTATTTCGGAGATATACTGAACCAGTTCTGTTGAATATCATCCAAATGGATCAAAGGTTAGGGCACAGGGGTGAGATTTATTCAACAGCCATTTTCCTCATAACTTGAGTAATAGCTTGAGTAATGATTTCTAGTATATTGGAAAGTGTATCATAATCAATGCATTGCATGGTTTTACTAACTTGTTGTTAAGGTATTTTTTCTCAGTACTGTTTGATATGACTTCATATATGTTTATTCAAAAAGTTTCAGTTGCAGTTTTTTTTATCCTCTATTTAACTTCTTCAATATGAAGAAATGTTTGAGTTTTTAAAGAAAGATTTATTCTTAATATTTTTATGTAGCTCTTGTGTATACTTCCCGGTATTTCTCATATATATGCGGCAATAATGGCAGCTTATTTTTATTTACTTAAAACTTCATTTTGCGTCTTTCAAAAAAAAAAAAAAAAGGAAAGAAAGAAACAGCTGTTATAAAAAAAAAAAAAATGTTGATGCATTCTGTAACTGTGTGGGCTTTTGTTCAACAATATTTTTTCTTTCCTTTTTCAGATACTATTGTTCAACCCCAGCAAACCTTTCTGTCGTAGCCAGTCTAATATTAGCCAGGACATTGATCTGATGATTGATTGTTTTGTGTCATGTTTTCGTATTAATCCTCACAATAATGAAGCCTTAAAAGTTTGTCTGAATCTCAACTCACCGTCAACATTCCATTTTGTTTTAGTGTGCTCTCTGTACCGTATTATCACTCAACCTAGACTCCCATGGTGGCCACAGATTGATATTATTTATAACAAAGCCCCTCAGCTGCGTGTCATGTTCACTGATACTCTTACCAAAGTTACACAAGGGTGCCTCAGGCATGGTGATATAAAAGCGACTCCGGTATGTATTAATTTTTTTACCTCATGCATTCTGTTTGTACATATAGCATTTGTCATGCTTAATGTATATTTATGTATCTAGTTAGTATAAGTATCTGTTTTATTCCACATTGAGGATTTCTTAATGATCATTAAAAACAACATCAAAGCATGAAACTATTAGTGATACACAATTAACCCTTTAAGTGGCTGTTGTACATAAACCAAAAGTTGCCCAGATTTTCCTGCACTCCTCAAACAGACGTGTTCTCATAGTGACGTGGCTATAGGAACGCTATGGCAAAACAATTCCTTTCTCTCTTTCATCTCAGGAGTATTGAATATAAATCTATCACTTGTTGTAAGTGCTCCCTTACAGTCCTTAGTCTTACAGTATGTAGTCTGATTACCTTATAGTTCTTTATTCTCTGTTCCATCTCCCAAGGAATGATTCGGAAGGAGTAATCCCCCGGACATGAACATCATGCCACAGGGTTGAAATAAGTTACTCAAACATCTTTTTTCTTCTTTGTTAGGTTCGTCCCCCTTTTTATATAGCATTCTTAGTGGAAAAGATAATCAGACAGGAAAGATTAATGACAATCATGCCCCCAAATGAGCACTTAGAATGACAAACCTAAGGTAAAAGCGATATGTTCTGATTTGCAGGTTCATTCGTTTCTTTCATTTTTGGCCCATTTCTTAGACAGCGATATACAGGGTGCGCACGCGTGCTTGAAAACCTGGAAAGTCCTGGAAAATCATGATTACGTTTTCAAGGCCTGGAATATCCTGGAAAAACGGTATTTTTTTAATGCTGTCTTGAAAAGCCTTGAAATTTGAAATTAGTGCTTAAAAAAAATGCCCTTTTAGGAAATCGTGTTACTGACTGTTACCCCTTAATTTTTTTAAGTTCCTCTCCTCTGTTCTCAAAGAAACCGCCGGCTACAGTGGTGTTTCGGATGTGCCCAAATCCTAATTTGGCTGGGGGGGGGAAGCACTACTTCCAGTGCAATAAAATTGGATGATTACTAGCAGGTCTGTTAGGGAAGGGGAGCTTGATGCATTCTCTAGCCCTGAGCTTGATGTCCGTCCGACAACTACTGAGAACAACAGAAGGGGAAAGAAGAGACATTTAGCATTTGCAAGGGGGTCGCGTGTTTTACCAAGTCAGCTGGCATCCACCAGTGAAGAGTATGCCTGAACAACACATTCATCTGCTCCTTGTTTATTGCATTAAGACGCTTGCTTCCGGCCCACCCCTCAAGAGACTTCGGCTACTTATGATAAAAAATAAGAAAACTATCTTTGCGAATTTTTCACAAAAGTGGCTGAAATTTTTACATTTACTATAATTGGATTACAGAAGCTCACTCCCAAAATTCCATTTGAATCGGTTTAAAACTTAAAAAGTTAGCATTGGAAATTTTTATTATGTGTGCCTCTTTAGACAAGTGAGCCTTGAGCAGAAAGGGTGTTACCATAGCAACGGTTGATTGACAGCTGGGAGCGCTGATCGGAAGCCCTTGGTTGGGAAGAAAGCAAACACCTGTTTATCACTTCCACGGCTCAAAAGGACTAAGAGATATTTTCAGAAATCCATTTTCCGGAATTTTGAAAATAACGCAGTAAAATTTTTACAGTGGTTAAAATACATCACAATAAAGTTCTAGTGCAAATTTCGCCGAATTCCGTTTGAAACTTTAGCAGATGCAAAAAAAAAAAAAAAAAAAAAAATCTTCCGTTGCAAAATCGGATTCAAAAAAAGAAACGGCAATTATAAATTACGGGAAAAGCAAGCAAATTATTTTTTTTTTAGATGCCATGGTTTATTTAAACAGAGTGATCCTTAAATTTTGTTTCTGTGATGATATGGACTCTATTTTAATTACAAACATACATTTTTATTCAGATGTCTGAGTTACTGTTTTAATAAAAAAATCTAATTAAAAAGTTTTCAATGGATTTAGGCGAAATTCAGCAGATAAACGTATTTTAGTAAATTGCAACGTTATGACGTAAATTTGGTCATTTTGTCGAAAATTGGGCAGCATTTTTTTTTGCGTTTTCTCCTATAGTTAGGGTGAAGGAGGAAGACACTTCAGTGAGCTGCAGGTGGTGATTTATGGCGATGTGCCAAATGAAAAGAAGCCGTTCCATCAGGACATTCCAGAGGTTGAGTGTGCGTGGACGCGTGCTCCTGCTGTTTGAACTTAATCGGAATGTTTTCGGGAGGGGGAGAAATATCCGTTTCAGCTTTACAGCTTTCAGGCTCCTTTTTTTTTTCTTGGTAATAAATAAAAACCATAGTTGCTGCATTCACCATTGATCCATATTCGCATTTCTTGAATATAAACAGCAGACAATCGGAAACATGGTGTTGGGTGGGTCTTGATGTTCTTCATTTGTATCTGCTGAATTTTGTTCTGTGGGAATACGGAATGAGTTATACTGTGAATACATACAAAACTACATATTTTTGAGCTGAAAAAATATGTCTACTTGTACACAGTAGCTAAGGTGTGAACTCAGACGAAGACAATTGGACATATGGACGTCTGATTCCATAAAAAAATCAACCCTTTTTATTATACACGACAGGTAAAAAAGAAAAAACATTACATGTTTTTAAACATTATAAAGGAAAGCGGATTTTTGAAACACCATGACTTGATGATATTAATTTCTGAAAGTTTTTTTTTTTTTCGATTTTAATTTCTGAAATCTTTTTTTTTTTTTTTCAATTACAATACACTGTAACATGATACCTGTGTGTTGTATCCCTTAGTTGTATGGCAGATTTTCAGTTGGCCGATATCCGCGATCGTAAGTGGTAGTTACATTGCTATTGTTGATGATGACAAGATAAATACTGGAGTAATGTAGAATGTTGCATAACGTAAAAAGAAATCTCCCCCTTCGAACTTTTATGCGGTTATCATAGCTGATCAACCATTTCATTCCATGAACATCAGCACATTTCAATCATTTGACCATTGGGGGTCTGACTGAATTCAGCAGTGCTTAAGCGCCTAGCGCAACGAGAACATGCTAATTATGGACAGTTCTATTCCCTTCCCCCCCTATCATCCCTAATCCATTTGCATCTTTCATCATTTTTATTACTTAAAACTGAAATTGCTTTTAAAAACTAATTTGAGCATGATACTGTAAAGCGTAGTAATCATCCTGGAATTTTTTGTATATGGCCTGGAAAAGGCCTGGAAAGTCCTTGAATTTTTTCCCCCAAAAAGAGTACGAACCCTGGATATATTTGTTTGAGCTGATCCTTCAGCTGGAATTTTGTTAATCCCCAATTAATTCATTCCAGCCAGTTAAAAGATTCAGAAACTTGCATGTTTATCATACTGAATTTAGTTTGATGTAGAGTAAAAGTAATGCGAAAAAGGTACATATATATTCATAATGTATGTGTGTTTTTTCATATAGAGTTGAGAGCAATAGGCAAGCATTTATATAAACTTCAAGATATTTACAGTTATGTACCATATGCATTTATTTTGTGACACATAGTTTAAGTCCTGCAATAAAAGCATATGTTCGTTTGAAAAGAACAGTAATGCAGTGACGGCTGAGTCACTTTACATGCTTCTGTAATTTACACTATGTTCAGTTTTCGCTGTTCGTATGATCTTTTTTTAAATGTGTGATAAATACTTAAGATTTTAGAAGTCCCTTGGAAGTTACATGCCCAACTTAGTCAAGATAGAAAAATCCTTCCACTGGAAAGTTTTTATGTTATTCCAACCCCTTCCCCCTTTGTCACCCCCCTTTTGAAATAGCCTGTTTGAAACAGAAACCTGTCCAAAATGGAAAAAAATGTTCAGTTCCACGAATTTTCATTTACAGATTCCATTGTATATTGTCTTACTTTTTTTGACAGAGTAAGATTTGTTTTGGTGAAAGGTAATAAAATTTTTCATTATGCTAGTTTTTCCATCTTTGATCCATATGTTTAGTGAAGATATCTGTAATCTATATCTAGGGGTTTCTTGCATTTAGGTAATTGCATTTAAAAATATTAATTAATTTGTGTGTTGAAATGTAAATTTACTTTGATGTTTTGTTAAATATTTTCTCTTTCCAAATTGCATATTATAAAAAAAAGTGACAAATTTAATAGTATTTTTTTTTTCTGTTTTCATGCATTCGTTTGATTGTAGTTGTGTCAGGTTAGTATCAATTTTTATATCTGTTGCATTGTAAGCTTACTTTAAAATTGGTTGTTATATCTGAACAAAATATGAGATCATGCATATTCAAGATTTAATGTTATTCACTTTCTTTGCTGTAACAGTGTGAAGAAGAATTAAAAAGCATATGAGCAATTATGTTCAGAACAACCTCATTATCATATTTTGATGTTATTTTTATTGGTGTCACTTTCTGACCCCACATTAATAACTCTTCATTTACCTATTTATTATCTTGCGCATTTTCTGAACTGACCATATGTGTGGTATTTTGAGTTTATTTCTATGTTTGGACTGCCATACTGTGTCAACAGATTTCGTGGTTAGTGTATACATATTTTACTTGGGGCCAGATTTAGACATGGGGAGACCCTAAGCTAAGGAAAGCTGTAGAGACCCTATTTGACAATTGTTAACATAGAATAAGGCAGTGTAATGACTGAACTAGGCAAAAATGCTGTCAAGATGCATAGCAAATCTGTAAGGGGTGAAGAGGAAGACTTGTGCCATTAGAACTTTGACATGTGCCTTTAATTATTCAGTGGAAATAATACTGCAAATTCATGCACAGTAAGTCAAGTGACTGAATGTGCACCAATCAGCCAAAACATTAAAACCACCTTTGTGTTTTGCAAATAAGTGCATGTGTAGCCATTCAGCGTCATGTGCTAAAGTCGCAAATGATATATTTAATGCCTCGGTCAGAGCTCTCTCAGTCAGTATTTTTGTTGCATCTCAACATGGGAAAAGCAAAGGATTTATGTGATTTCGACAATGGCCAGATTGTTTTGGTGAGACACCTTCGTAAGAGCATCTCTGAAACAGTGACATTGGTAGGATGCTATGCAGTGGTTAGTACCTATAAAAGATGGCCCGAAACAGGTAACACTTGTATGGTGAGACACCTTCGTAATGGTTTCTTGAGATGTCTCTGGAGTTTAAACGGATTTTCAGCACACACACACACACACACGCACACACACACACTCTCTCTCTCACACACACATACACACACACACACACACACACACTCTCTCTCTCTCTCTCTCTCTCTCTCTCTCTCTCTCTCTCTCTCTCTCTCTCTCTCTCTCTCTCTCTCTCTCTCTATCTCTCCGCAAAACAGGTAACACTAGGTTGCTATGCAGTGGTTAGTACCTATAAACGATGGTCCGAACAGGTAACACTTGTTATGGTGAGACACCTTCATAATGGTTTCATGGTTTCTGGAGTTGAAACAGATTTTTATCAAGTCTTTTTTTTTCCCTCTCTCATGGTTTCTGTTTCTCCCCGCAAAACAGGTAACACTAGGTTGCTATGCAGTGGTACAAAACAGGTAACACTTCAAGTCGTCGACAAGGCATGGGCAGGCCACACTTCATTGATGTTAGAGGTCAGTGCAGGCTATCTCGTCTTGTCTGCAGCAACAGGAGAGCTACTGTGGCTGACATTACGCATAATTTTAATTGTGGTTAGTACCTATAAACGATGGTCCGAAACAGGTAACACTTGTTATGGTGAGACACCTTCATAATGGTTTCATGGTTTCTGGAGTTGAAACGGATTTTTATCAAGTCTTTTTTTCCCCCTCTCTCATGGTTTCTGTTTCTCCCCACAAAACAGGTAACACTAGGTTGCTATGCAGTGGTACGAAACAGGTAACACTTCAAGTCGTCGACAAGGCATGGGCAGGCCACACTTCATTGATGTTAGAGGTCAGTGCAGGCTATCTCGTCTTGTCTGCAGCAACAGGAGAGCTACTGTGGCTGACATTACGCATAATTTTAATTGTGGTGAAATGCCCAATGTGTCCAAACACACAGTTCATTATATGTTTTTGGATATGGTTCTCCGTAGCCGCAGACCCTTTTGTGTGCCTATGCTCACAGCTGTTCACCATTGTCAATGCTTTCAGTGGGCACGTACTCAACGACATTCGACCACAGGAGATTGGAAGAGGATCTCGTGGTCAGACAAATCCTATTTTCTGTTACCCCATGTCAACGTATGAGCTCCTGTGCGACATTTACCCAAGGAAGCCTTCTCACCTCAATGCACTGTGGAACTGATTCAGGTAGCTGAAGGTAGTGTGATAGTCTGGGCAATATTTTCTTGGGGAACACTTGCAACCATTATTCCTGTAGAGCGAACTCTGCCAGCTGTCGTGTACCTAAACATCGTGGTTGACCAAGTACACCCCTTTATGGCAACTGTATTCTGTGGCAGAGATGGTGTGTTTCAACAGGACAATGATTCATGCCACACTGTGAAAAAGGTTCAGGAATGGTTCCAAGAACATGAAGAGGAATTCCATTTACTGCTGTGGCCCCAAAATTCGCCAGACATGAACCCCACCCCTCATCAGGACTGCCCTGATGAAGGGTAGTGCTTCTACCCAAAAATATGACACTTAAAACTCTTTTTATTCCTAGTAATCCCCATGAAGAATTTTCTGCTTCAAATACTATTGGTTACTTGATGTTAAATTGGTGAGTTATCAAAGACATATTGAACAGCAATTTTACCCACCGATGTACCCATTACTGCTGCAAATGGAAAAGAGGCTAATTCTTTGGCATTTTAGCAAAATGTGTAAGTTTTCACTGACACGTTGGAAATTTCTACCGACACTACTGATGCATAGATGTTTCGGGAATGAATAGCCACTGGTGGCTAACATCTACGTTTCTCTCCGATGTATGTGCCCATCCCTACTTCTGAGTTAATCCTGGAAAATGCATGCGAAGTGCAATAACGAAGGCTCCGTGCCCCCAGCAGGAAAAAATGCTGCCATAATGCTTTGGGGTTCCTTCCACCAACTGTCGCCTCATTAGCTGGTAGTGATGACACAGCGATTAGTGACAGGCGACAGGCATTCGTCAGAGACCGTTTTACAAAACACAGTTCAGCACAACGAAAAAAAAAAAAAAAAAGCGCATTTGAAACACAAAAGTATTCAAGATGCCTCTTACATTAAAATATTTTTGTTAAAGTAAAGTTTTACTGAAAGAGAAGATACCATCACAGTTCAAAATATTTTTGTGAAGATGTCGTTTGAGCTAAAAATATTTTTGCCAAAATACCGCCCGCCCAACAGTATCAAATTCTGCCTGGATTGATCCCTTGCTATCCACTTATATCTCTTCATGTAAAAAAAAAAAAAAAAAATGATGCCTAGGGGGTTAGTGTAAGCATATTAATGAGGTGTCACTAAGACATGAAAGGTCAGCATTAAGCCAAGAACATGTTGGTGCAGTGAATGAGTTGCATCTTCTACCAGCTGACTTTAAAGATGTGTTCTCTCTCTTCTGGGGCATACAGATTTTCAGTTTTTCTTGATATGGAAGAGAATTGCTGTAGACAAAATAGTTGTGGCAATAAAAGTCTTGGCAACACCTTTAGACAGCAGTGGCTGGAGATTGGTTGATGATGGTATATACAAAGGGCATCCTGAAAGTAATGTCTTGTCCCTCGTAAGATTTTTATTTGTATCAGAAAAAATGTGAAACTTGGTGGCAAAATACTTGGACATATTGTTAATAATGCTAGCCTGTTCAAAGTATTGTCTATCACTTTATATACTTCCTCCATCTTTGAACCCATTGTTAAAGTCCATTTTGGAAAAATTCCCGAGGCTGTCATTTCACCCATGAGTTCACAGCCAGTTTAACGTCTGTCATATCGTTTAAATGTTCACCACGGATGGTGTTTTTCAAAGGGAGCAAACAAGAAAAAGTCTGTGGGAGCCAAATCAGGATTGTAGGGGGGTTGGGGCATTACTTTCCACCCCATTTTGGCAATAGCCTGTGAAGTCTCCATTGAAGTGTGAGGATGTGCATTATCATAGTGTAAAACAACACTATGAAGTGGAATGTCACGTCTTTTCCTTCTGATAACTTCCTTTAGCTTCTTCAATGTCTGCACATAGTGAGCACTGTTTATTGTTGCAACTCGTGGATGGTGACACGACGATCAGCTGTTATGAGGTCTTTCACTCGTTGCCTGTTGGTATCTGTCACTGCAGTTGCGGGTCTTCCTCTCAGTTTTTTGTCTGACACTGAACTTTCTCCCTCTTGAAACCTCTTAATCCATCTTTGGACATTACTGATATCAATTGTGGCATCTCCATACACCTCCAGGAGTCTTCTGTGGATTTCTGGAGCCTCACATCCCCTTTTTTCAGGAATTCAATTATGGCTCGCTGCTTTCTCTGTCATTCATGATCTTGATTTCCAATTTATTAAATATTTGTTCAAACATCGGTAACATATCATAGTACATGTCAGTGCAGTTTCATTAAAATCACTTCAAAATTTCTAAAGTTATTAAGAAAGAGGCTTTACTTTCAGGATGTCCCTTGTATATACAGAAAGAGGGAAGGATAGAGGATTGTGGGCATAAAGTCTATATACACTGAAGGAAAAAATTATTACGAATGCCCAATAGCAATCAGTGTCATCCTTATTTACTTATATAGCTATGACGTAGAGATGGCTTTATAAACAGCTCACTGCAAATGATTCATACGTGTATGAAGTATAGATAGTGGCTACCTGAGAAAGACTCATGATTTAAGTTACTTTGAAAAAGGCATGATAGTGGGCACTAGGTGGTCAGGTGCAAGCTTCTCAGAAACTTCAAATCTTCAAGAACAACTGTATCAAGGTGTCTGATGAGTAGTGCACAAAAAGCAAAAGCAGTCTGCAGTTTTCCTGTTGGCAGAAACAACTGGCCAATGTTCAAGGGAACCGTGGCTGGGGTGGATTGTACAAAGCAACAAACAAGCTCTGTTGTGCCAAGTAACTGTGCAGTACAACAGTGGTATCGAGAAAATAATTTTATCATACACAGCCTGTCACACATTTGAGCAAATGGGCTGTGACAACAGACTTCCCAGGTAAAGAACGATAATATCCATTTATTGGCATAAAACAGCAAACAACTGGTTGCAAGCTTTCAGCACCTGCGGGTGCCTTCTTCAGACTTAGACGTGGTTTAGAACAACATTAGTAACCTAAATGAATGAACAGAAAATTTAAATATGCTTATGAAATGTATAAAATGTATAAAAACGAGGGAGCACGCCACGTGCTGAAACAGTTGAAAATTAGAAGAATCAGGTACTTTCACGAGAGGCAAGGAACATGCGCCATATCAAAGGCAGCTCCATTGACACGCCATCGTTGCAGACATCATTGCTAAACAGGATCTCCAAAGACTTCCTAATGGCTGTACCTCTGGTGGTAGTGTATGGTGCAACCTGTTGCAAATCGGCCCATTGTGGAGCAGCAGAAGATGTCATGACCTCCCTAGATAGGGCAGTGGATGATTTATTCTTCAGGACGATTTTTTTTTGTTCGGACAAAAGAGTTGCAAAGGACCTCTTTGTCATGCCAATATAAAACTTGGTATTTCCATTCTGGTATCGGAGGGATATGGAATATACCCCTGCATTAGCAAGTAAAGTGCTGCGGCTTCTGGATGAAAGAAGGTATTGTGATATTGACCTAGGGTGGCAAATTCCAACTCCAAGCCCTAACTTCTTAAACACATTTCGGATGAAATAGGAAAGTCCAGGTATGTAAGAAAAGGAGCTGATGAACCTCTGACTGGGTTCCTTGATACGACAACATTGATTAACAAACACAAATTCGGCGTTCCTAAAGATGTCATCAATTACATGCTCTTCATAGCCTGCAGCTGAGGCCAACGATTTAATATTGTTGATCTTCGCAATCCTGGACGTGTCATTTGAAGAGTGGAAAAACGCTCGCTTAGCACGATATCCGAATGCAGTTTAGCTGGTTTCATTGCTCCGTTCTTACCGTCATCCTCCACGGTACTTTGGTCATCAGTGGATTTTATCAACAGAGTTAAAGACTTCATAGTGGCTTCACATCACATCATTGGTACGTTTGATGTTGTTTCACTTTTTCCGTCAGTACCTGTAGAGGAAGCATCTTGCACCATAAAACAAGCGTTACTGGAATCGACTTTGTTCTCCCAAGAGTCGTTGGTGGCCATCTTTTATGCAATCGACATTGTAGTAGACTCTAATTACTTTGGTTTTGACAACCAAGTATTTAAACAATCGAAAGGGGTGGCTATGGGCTCTTCAATGTCCTCTGTGCTTGCTGAGGCTGTGTTAAGGCCGCTGGAATTGCAAATCCTAAATAGAGCTGGATTGGTACCTGCATTGTGGCTACGTTATTTAGACGATATATTTTTTGTTTGGCCTCATGGGATGGAATAATTGGATGATTTCTTCTCCTTCATCAATTCCCTCCACAATGACATCAAGCTTGCTATGGATTGCGCTAATGATGACTCCCTTCCTTATCTGGACGTCCTCGTCACTAAACCGCTTTATGGAACCTTTTCGATTGAGGTTTATTATAAGCCTACTTATACCCCAAATTTAATCCTACCCTCATCTTTTGGGCAGACATTGTGCTAAGCGAGTGTTTTCCCACTCTTCAAATGACGCGTCCAGGATTGCGGAGATCAACAATATTAAATCGTTGGCCTCAGCTGCAAGCTATAAAGAGCATATAATTGATGACATCTTTAGGAATGCCGAACTTGTGTTTGTTAATCAACGTCGTCGTATCAAGGAACCCAGTCAGAGGTTCATCGCCTCCTTTCCGTACGTACCTGGACTTTCCTATTTCATCCGGAATGCGTTTAAGAAGTTAGGGCTTGGAGTTGGAATTTGCCACCCTAGGTCAATAGCACAATACCTTCTTTCTTCCGGAAGCCGCAGCACTTTACTTACTAACGCAGGGGTATATTCCATAGCCCTCCGATACCAGGATGGAAATACCAAGTTTTATATTGGCATGGCAAGGAGGTCCTTTGCAACTCGTTTGTCCGAACACAAAAGAGACGTCTTGAAGAATAAATCATCCACTGCCCTATCTAGGGAGGTCATGACACCTTCTGCCGCTCCACAATGGGCCAATTTGCAACAGGTTGCCCCATACACTACCACCAGAGGTACAGCCATTAGGGAGTCTTTGGAGATCTTGTTTAGCAATGATGTCTGCAACAATGGCATGTCAGTGGAGCTGCCTTTGATATGACACATGTTCCTTTGTGCCTCTCGTGAAAGTACCTGATTTTTCTCATTTTCAACTGTTTTCGCACGTGCCTTGCTGCCTCATTTTTATACATTTTATACATTTCACATGCATATTTAAATTTTCTGTTCATTCATTTAGGTTACTAATGTTGTTCTAAACCACGTCTAAGCGTGAAGAAGGCACCCGTTGGTGCTGGAAGCTTGCAACCAGTTGTTTGCTGTTTTATGCCAATAAACGGATATTATCGTTCTTTACCTAGTTGTTTTGCATATTACTACCCGTTTTTATCTAGTTTAACAGACATCCCCTTTGTATTTTACTTATCTCTGCTAAAAATTGACAAATTCATCGGCAGTGGGCAGAGGAGCACCAAAACTAGACCATTGAGAAGTGTGTGGATTGCCCAGGTGATTGGTGCTCAGAATCTTTGACCAAGCCTTACATCATTATACCAGTGCTTTTTATACTTTGCCTGCCCCCAATTTGCACACTGAATCCAATCAGCCACTTCCGTGTATGTGTCCTATGGAGCTATATCTTCAGTTTCACTTTCTAGTTTATCTGGATCACTCGTATCTTAAATCGGCTTTAAAGCCAGTATTTCTTATCTCTTTGACCATCAACCTTGATCTGCTCTCACTTTTGGAGTTCAGGTGTTAAACATCAACCATTGTCATTCCAGTGCTAGATTAAGGTCTCCCCAAGTTTCTTCAACAATTTTGTCTTGAGCAATTATCTTACATCTCACTCCAGCATGATTTCGAATTTCGTCCACTCATCTCCCACATGTTCATCTTGATCTTTAGTTGTCCCTTGGTATCCAGTCTAGTATTTCAGTTTTCCAACAGTAGTCAGTTCTTCTAGCAATGTCCAGCCCATTGCCATTTCAGGGATTTTATTCTGAACACGATGTCTTTCACACTTGTCATTTTCCTGATCCATGAGTTCCTCTTCCTGTCTTTTCCTGGTTATACCAAGCATGTCTCTCTCCATGCTTTTTTTTAGTTGTCCCCAGCCTCTGTATGTCTTTCTTAGTTAAAGCCCATGTCTCACCTTTATTTAAGAACTGGAAGAATGCATTGATTAAATGTCTTTATTTTATAAAATATAATGCAGGAAGTGGTGGCCATGATGTTAAATTGCTCTTAAAAATTGTATTGTTTCCTCCAAGTACTCTAGGTGATAATCACACCACAGAATGTAGGAATAATAGACTTGTGTCTAATTTGGGAAGACAAAAGTTTTGATTTGTTAATTTTTGTTAATTCTTACAGACATTTTTGTATCTTTTGACTATTTGGCTTGAGGTTTTTCTACCCTGGTGTCTGCGTAACAGTATTAACTATCATTGTGGTTATTGTACATATTGTTAACTAGCTGAATTGTACCTGGTACTTCCCAAGTGTAACTTTTGAGATGCAATCTGTGCATTCTGATTTTTACTGCATTGAAAATGACTACCACTTCCTACATTACGACTACCACTTCCTTTCCCTCTGACCATGATTTTTTTTTCCATTTTTCATGCAATCTGTGTGTGTAAATTTTGTTAGCAGTACAGTAAATAATACTTTTGGAGAATACATGAATATTGAAAAAATCTCAGTTATAAGTTTGTAATACTGCTTTATAAACTACATCAGTCATCTTTCCATTAGGTGCTAAAATAGTTCTTTTCTCTGCCTTTCTACTTCTTCCATTTCTGCAGTTCTAGCTTCATCCATGAATTCCCTCTTTTCAGAAGTGATGTAATGAAAAGGAATTTCGCAGACACACTCAGTATTATCATTTTATAACTGTAGGGGGAACAAAAAAATCCCAACTCAAGATGAATTGTGAAGCATTGAATGTGTCATGAGAGGGATATACATTGGTTTTGAGAAAACACAGTAACCACCACTGGAATAAAAATGTCCGAATGAGGAAAGCTATTTTACTTTGTGTGATGCACATGTGTCAGGAAGAATTTAATACCTGCACCAATGGTGATTCATAAATGCTCACATATTCAACGGCATGCACACATTCTCAGCTGTCTTGTAACTTCCTAGCTAGAAATAGTGCAGTAAATAATTTTGCTTCTAACAAGCCTGTCACTTGTAGAATTTCAACTTAAAAGCAACCACTGCAACTCAGATGAAAAACTATCTGCATAATTTTGAAGTCTTCCATGGCTTTCTGATGAGTTATTGGCTTACACACTCACTCACACACTTTCCTCTCTCTCACTCTCTCATTGTTATTGATGTCTGTGTTGAACAGAACTGATCTGAACCTGTGATGCTTACAGCAGAGGTGTTTGTTGTATATCTAGCTTTTATGATTGGTGTAGTCAAGGCTTCATTGGAAAGTGTGGTGTGTGTGCATTCTCATTAAGTAATGCAGGTCGTCACTTCACTGGATGGTAATGAATGCTCCTTCCTTTGTTTAGTTGGGCATCATCTATGAACTTTGGTGGAGGCAGATTTTATGGTCCATATTTGCTGGATTTATAGCCAGGTTGAGATTCTGGGAAATGAACCGTCTGATATTACTGTGTAAAATATGTCCTTCTTGGATGTCACTGCCTTGGAACTACATCCTGAGGATTCACACTGTTATGTGGCTTCACGTGAAACATTTGTAGCAGATCTTGTGTGATGAACAGGTTAGAAATAAACTGTTTCATACTAAACTGGAGATTAAGCTTTGGCTATTGAGCCAGATAAAGATTGTTATACGAAAACTAGGTTAGTGCATCCTGATTGAATATTGTTGTTTCTCTTGCTGCTATGCGTTGTATGGCCACAGTGATCCAGAATGAAGAAAATGTTATGTGTACCAGTCATAGCTGATTCCTTTTTTGTATGTTGCCATTTTCTTTGGGAACATGTTCATTTTTCATATATGGGTCATTCCATGTGAAATCACCCAATAGAGATTTAAATTGTTGCTTGACATTTTTTAATATTTTTTATATTTTGGATACAATATTCCCAATATATTGACACTTCAAAAATAGCAAAAAACTTTTTACAAGTCTTAGTTTTTTTCTGGTGGCCATTTTTGTTCAGCTCAGCATGGTGTTTTTTTACCAAAATTGTCGTTTATGTACGCTTTACTACTAGAGCTATCATGTTCAAACAAAGATCATTCTTTTCTACATGAAATGCTCTACCTTTTTGACTAACAATGTTTTAGCTATCTCTTGTGCAAATATATGAAATGGCCCTTACAAAATGTTTAATAATTTTGCTCAAATTTCTGATTTCAAACTATTTTTTTTTAAGAATGGTTAAAGTCCTCGTACTTCAGACTTTGTATGCTTACATGTATCTAGTTGGATTATTAATTCACAAAGTTTGAAACCTGAGACTCTCGTCCTTTTTCTTCTATGGACTTCCAAACGTAGCCCAAACCTTAAAATGGTCCCTTTTTAGGCCTAATATCTCAAAAGAGGACAGCTCCTAAAATTCTAATATTTTTACACAGCAATGTGGTCTTAAGGGTAAACCTGCAGTAAAAATCTAAACTTGTAGACATAAGTAGTTTTAAGGCTATGCTACATCAAAATATTGGAAAAATATGGCCATTTTTTTTTTGTGAACTTGTGAGCCAGGATTGCATTTAAATCATCTTAAATATGTACAAGAAAAATTATAAATAATACAGTAACAATTATATATACACTGACAGATTAAGTCCTATTATGTACCTCTAATCCTCAGTGAAATGATTCACATTGTTGGTGTGTCATTTTTCTTACTTGTGGATTCATTGACGATTCTCAACACATGTCGCAATATTCCCATGATAATTCCTTGGTAGATGAGACTTTTTGGTTTTAATATTTTCTTTTATGTACACTATTGCACATACACTATTGCACTATGATTGCAGCTCTTTTAATGTTAAAATCACTATATACATGTTGATAAAATACTCTATTCCATCGATGTTCCCTGTACTTATTGCAGTTTAATTTGAAGTTTAAAAATTCATCAATTAAAAATCACATTCCATTGATGTTTACTTGCACCACTAGTTTAAAATATTTCACTGTTAAAATCCAGTAGGAAGTTTAAAATCACGGCATGCCTGAGATCACCATCACTCCACTAAACTCTGGTTGAAGCTTTTCAACCTCTAAGAGACCATCTTCAGAACATTTGTCTTAACCACATGTTGCAAACCGACCATGTGCACCAGATTCCCTATGGGGTCTCTCTACTTGTGTGAAAGAGCCAAGGATCACGTGCTCCTCTCTGCATTCCTGAGTTTTATGTTTTTCTCTTGATACTGTGCTGCCATCTATATTTCATTCGCTGTTCAATTCTCCTACGTTTCCGACATTTTTTTTTTCCTATATAAATTGTTACTATGGACTTTTGGTGTGAGTTATCAACGTGCACCTGAAACAAACATTTGTGGTTCTACTGAGATATTTTATCAATACAGTAACATTTTTTTATTCATTGAATTTGAAATAAGGAAATGAAAAAAACAAACAAAAAACAACAACAACAACAAAAAAAAAAACCCACAATAAGACAATCAGCAAAATAAATTTACCTGATTATGAGTGTATTGTTTACAAATGCCCATTTTACACTGCTGGCCACCCAAAATGCAACACTAAGAAGGAAGCATCCGATTGGCCTGAAATTCATAGCATGTGTCGCCCGCGAGAGGACATTTCGCAAACGATTAGCATTGCAGGGCATATGCAAATCATGTGCGCCCGGCACGCCACCGAGAAGCACTATAAGAAGGGTGCACAGAAGATGGGGTGTAAGTAGTGGAAGTGTGTTCTGCTGCCGGACCAGTGCGTGGAAAGCTTCTTGATGCCTCGTCGCGGAATACGACAGTCATTCCAGCACGTTTCAGAGTTCGACAGAGCACGTATAGTGGCTTATCGCGACAGCGGTTTATCGTGCCGAGACATCGGCACCCATGTGGGACAACATCCAGCCACAGTGAGGTGAGTATGGATTCGGTGGGTGCAGGAGGGACGGACGGACCAACGTGAGCGATTGCCGCAGCCGTGGCACACTACCGAATGAGAAGACCGGCTTGTTGTGCGGTGGGCATTGACGGCTCGCACCGCCACATCACGAACGTTAGCGCAGGAATTAGGGTGAGTTGCGCAACAACCTGTGTCAGCATGTACCGTTTGACATTGTCTGCAGGAATGGGGACTTGTCGCGCGGCGCCCATTGCTCCTATTACCATTGATGTTACACCACCGGCGAGTGCGGCAGCAGTGAGCCGTCGAACGCCACACCTGGACTACGGAATGGCACGACATTGTCTTCTCCAACGAATCCTGCTTCTGCCTGCAACACCACGATGGTCGGATCTGCGTATGGCGGCACCGCGGCAAGAGACTGTATGACGCCTGCATTATGCATCACCGTACCGGTCTGTCGCCTGGCGTTATGGTTTGGGGAGCAATTGGATATGACACTAGCACCCCTCTGGTATGCATCGCCGGTACACTCAACAGCCACCGCTACATCTCTGACGTTTTGGAGCCTGTAGTCCTCCCTTACCTGCAGGACCTGCCAGCGTCCACGTTTCAACAGGACAATGTGCGTCCGCATCGGGCAACAATTCTTCACGACCCACCAGGTGTCACTGCTGCCATGGCCCGCCTGTTCTCCCGATATGTCGTCCATCGAACAGGTCTGGTCGCTGATCGGCAACCGAGTGGCCTGGCAAGTACCACCCGTGGCTACGCCTGATTAATTGTGGCAACGTGTGGAAGCAGCCTGGACTGACATACCCCAAACCCACATCCAAAGCCTCTTTCGTTCGACGCTGTGGCGTGTAGCAGCTGTTATTGCCAGCCATGGGGGCCACACGAACTATTGATGTCTGCGTGTTCCGCAATTCGCACGGGCCTGTAAGCTCAATTGTTTCATCTTTGTGTCTGTTGTTATGTGTCCAGTAAATCTGGCTTTGCTATCTCGTGTCCTTTTTGTTGTTGCATTTTGGGTGGCCAGCAGTGTACATATGCGTTATATAGAAATAACAACATTAAGATATATTTTACAATAACTATGAAAAAATTAAAGTTACTTACAGTTCTATTGATGTTCTAGTTATACTGAAATAAATAAATTCATTGTTTGAGAAATGTTATTACACAGTCTTTCCGCGATGTTGTAAGAACGGCCAGTCACTGTTGGCACGTCCATTGGAGTCAGTTTTTGTAAAACATGGCTTATGGGGGAAACCCATACAATGTCCTGTGGAAATCCCTTAGGCCCTTTTTGATTGGTTTTGTATGTATTTTCATGGGGTCACAACATTTTCTTCCAAATATGTGGCGATATTTTAAAAGATATTTATGTTGATGATATTTACAAATAGTTTCAATGTCACTAGACATCCTTAATTTTAATACATTTTGTTTATCCTGAGGTAAATTCACTTACGCTACATAATTCCTTAGTCACAGATCCATAATCACATTTATGGCATTCTTCACTGACATATACAATTGCCAACAGAGCTTTCCATTTTGATTTGTCACAAAGTCACATTTGAACTACTCACCAGTCACAACTTAGGAAACATCAAACTGGGACAAGAATGAGGGTTGTGGTATTATATATAGCTGCATTAAACGTACAGGTCTCAACAAGAATTAAACAGTCTGCTACAAAAATAATAACTCAGATATGTAGTGACAGGAATTACGCTACCTCTATCAGAAAATGTCATGAATACGTCCAAGAAAAAAAAAAGAAATTTAAATTATATTACCTTCATATTATTATTATCCCTATAACTGCATGCATATGTGAAATGGACATTTCTAAACCATACACTCATAATCAGGTAAATTTATTTTGCTGATTGTCTTATTGTGTTTTTTAATTCTTCCTTATTTCAATGAAAATAAAATGCTACTGAATTATTTATAATTTTTCTTGTACATACTTAGATGTTTTAAAAGCAAACCTGGCTCACAAGTTCGCAAATAAAAATGGTCGTATTTTTTCCAATATTTTGATGTAGCACAGCCTTTAAAACTACTTATGTCTACAAGTTTAGATTTTTACTGCAGGTTTACCCTTAAAACCACATTGCTGTGTAAAAATATTAGAATTTTAGGAGCTGTCCTTTTTCAGATATTAGGCCTAAGAAGTGACCATTTTAAGGTCTGTAGAAGAAAAAGAACGAGAGTCTCAGGTTTCAAACTTTGTGAATTAATAGTCCAACTAGATACATGTAAACATACAAAGTCTGAAGTATGAGACTTTTACCATTCTTAAAAAATATGTTTGAAATCAGAAATTTGAGCAAAATTATTAAACATTTTGTAAGGGCCATTGCATGCATTTGTGCAAGAGATAGCTAAGACATAGTCAAAAATGTAGAACATTTCATGTAGAAAAATGTGGAAAAGAATGATCTTTATTTGAACATTATATCTCTAGTAGTAAAGCAGTTATTAAATTTTATGTAAACAGCGATTTTGGTCAAAAATGCCATGCTGAGACATACAAAAATTGCCTCCAGAAAAAAAACTAAGACTTGTAAAAAATTTTTTTGCTATTTTTGAAGAATCAATATATTGGGAATATTGTATGCAAAATGTAAAAAACTAGCTGAAAGCTCATTGAGATAAGAATACAACAGGTTGTAGATATCACTTATTGCTATTCAAGCATTTATTAACGACAGTGGAAAATATCTTTTTACACGATATTTTTTATAAATATCTTTTTGAAATCTGGAAGTAGTTTTCCTTGTTCTTGCCCATGTACTACTTTAACTATGACATCAAACTGTCGAACTCTTGACAATGCAACATAAAGTTGTTCATGGCTAAACACTGGTTCAGGAAGGTAGATACCTACTTTCTCCAGTGTTTGACCTTGAGACTTACTCATAGCAAAGGCGAGTTTTACAGGGAATTGTCTTCGTCTTAATGTGACTGGGAGGCCTATATCAGTGGGTGCGAGATCAATTCTCAGAATAAAAACAGTTTTGCCACATGCTGAGCCTGTGAGTATTTTTGCAATGATCAAATTGGGTTTTAGTTCTTTAATTCCATTGCATAAACCAATGTCTTGTTTCATTGCATAAACCTCGTTGTGTATTGAGGTTTCTTAGGAGCATGATAATAGCTCCAATCTTCAACTTCAGTCTGTGAAGTGGCATTCCTGATGTAGTTTGCTCATTGAAAAACTCTGTAGGATAATACTGTTCTGTATTTTTTTCACCATCGGCATCAATTGAATCAGAGCTTAAGTATGTGCTTAAGTCTCCTCTAAGAGATCATGAACATTCTCATTTAATTTGTCAACATCAGAGTTTTTGGGACACAGAATGGCTTTCTTTGCAAATGTTTTGAAATTAGAAATTTTCAAGTTCTCATGTGTTCAAATTCTTCCCAAAGATGGGATTCATATTTTTCAAACAATTCTTGTGTATTGGGTGGTGGAACAAAGGAAAGAATGTATACAAATAAATCTCGTAGTTGTCGAGGCATGCTGCAAACTGATGTTTCATCTAAGGTTTTCTCCCATATTTCATCATTCTTAATTAAACCTTTCTGCAATGCAGCTTCTTGGAAGGTATCATATGGAATTCCATTAACTGTTCTTAAATCTGTAAAGCTTTTCTCTCCAGACACATAAATAGCAGTAGTCTCAAACGAAATCTTTCTGGATCAGAACCAAGGCTTACTGAATACATTCTTCCAATCACATTATCGTTGGACCCATTGTCTTTCTTTTTGATTGAGCACATAATGTCTTGGCATGTCGCTGTATGAAATGGATTGCACATCTTCATTGCCCTCATTTAGTTTGAACCATGCTGTCAGCATTGTATCTTTCTGAGCATTATGAACAACTGCATTTCAATCATTGTTTAAACGCTCCAGATTAAAGGTAATGTTCTGTTCTTCAGGAAGGTGAACAGGTAATCTAACTATTGCATGAGATTGCTGATGCATATCATAACCAAGTATTTGCCACATTGCCTCAAGTGTGCTAACGTATCGGGAATCAAGATTACTTTTTACTTCGTCGTATTTGGTGGATTGTGCTCTGGTATATGCACATTTTCACAGTCATGACCTTTGTATACATACTTGAAAAGGTATTTCACGCTTTTCACAGTAGCGCACACCTCGGCATTAATGTGGCAATTGTACTTTAACAAAAGATACGGATTATAAGGGACAATCCAGCTGTTATCAATAATTTTACCACTTACAGTTGTGGTTGCACCATTCTTTCTACGGCGATATAAAGGATACCCACCTTTGTTAGCTACTGTTTCATTTTGAAAATACTTCGGAAATTGCTTGGTACATTTGCCATCTTCCATACAGGGTGAATTGTGATTATTTCACCACACAGGCCATGAACCACGTGTTTTGCAACAGTTGCATGTAAAACTGGCAAATGCTCTTTATTTGGTAGTTCTGCCGATATAATTTGGTCAGTTTTCTCAGGCAAGGTTGGTTTGTCCTGTTCTTTGAAAATCAAGAGCATATGAGCATGGGGAAGCCCTCTTTTTTGGAATTCGATTATATGAACTTTGGCTACCGGAACTCCAAAAATATGCTTTTTGGTTATATCATCCATTAATCCTTACAGCTTTAATTGGAAGACTCTTGCAACTAAATCTGGATGGTTTTCGACACATTGACCATTCAAGTTTTCAGTAATTTCCTCCCATTTCACGTTGCAAGTCATAGTAAGGAAAAGATCAAGCTTGACATACTTTCTGACTATCACCATTGCATCCTGATAATTTTGCACCATATTTCGTGAACTACCTTGAAATGAAGATGGCAAAATAAGAGCTTTTTCAGGAAGAAACTCATCATCTCCAGCATTTTGAATTTGGTCCATCAGACCTTTATACACTGCTAGACAAATGCTAAGGACGGATCATAAACGGCTATATAGCGCATAAAAAAGTAAGTGTGGTTGGATGCCAAGTGAAATAAAATATCAGAATGCCAGGACATTACAAGAAAGACAATTTATTGTGCTCTGAAATCCAGAAGGCTTTGGAACGTGTTCAAGGGACAAACAGGCCATTTTGTGCAGAATACGTAAATGTGAAAAAAAATGCAGTTACCGTCCGCAGGTGTTCCGGCGTAAGATGTCAATACGGGATATGGCCACCATGGAGGGCGATGCAAGATTCCACACGTTGTGTCATGTTTTGCACAACATTATCAAGCAGCTGTTGGGGTAATTTACCCCATTCCTCTGTCAGTGCACGGATGAGGGTGCCCTTGTTTATTGGAGGGCATTGGCGACCAGCAAGACTCCTCCCCAAAGCACCCCACACATTTTCAATGGGATTCAGATCTGGAGAACGTGCTGGCCATACGAGGCGTTGAATATCCTTGCTCTCAAGACACTCCTGGACAGCGACTGTTCGATGACATGTTGCGTTGTCGTCCATGAAAATGAATCTATCACCGACAGCACCACGGAACATGAGGTAGCAGAACATCATTAATGTAGCGTTGGCCAGTCATAGTCCCAGTTGAAAGCACATAGAGGGACGTACGGCCATTGATCATGATGCCAGCCCATACCATGACACTACATGTAGGATATCGGTCCCTTTCCTATATGTTTGCTGGACCATATGCAGTACCACCAACACGCCAGATCAGTTGTCATCGACAATCGGACGATAGACTGTATCTACTCTCATCTGAGAAGAGGGCAGCAGGCCAGTCGTTATCAGTCCAATTGTGATGTTGATGGCACCATTGCAAACGGGCGGTACGATGACGTCTGGACAATGGGATGCACACAACAGGACGGCGGGCGTATAGTCCTCCTTCATGCAAACGTCTGGCGACAGTTTTTTGGGAGATCCGCTTGCCAGTAGCAGCCATAAACTGATTTGCTACCTCACTAGCTGTGCTGCGCCGGTGTCTTTTTGTTGATAGCACTATGTACCGATCTTCTGTAGGTGTCGTACTGCAAAACACGACCTCCCCCGTGACGTTTGCTACACTCTCCATTTATTTGAAATGATTTTCAAAGCCTTGAAACAACACTGTGGCTGACGTCGAACTCCCTGACAACATCTGTTATTTTTCGCCCTTCTTCAATCTTGTCAATAATACGGCCACGCGTAAAATCATCTAGGTGATGTCGGGAAGACATACTGAAAATTGCAAGTTCGTCAATTGATTCTTTCCCTTTCAACTTTGCGTCTGAACAACAACGGTCAATACGCGTCAAATCCTTTATATCTCTTATCAGCGCTATGACGTCACGAACAAGTTCGGCAATCCAAAATTTGCATACGCAAAACACGTCTTACTGTATCCCGCACTTATGCTAATTTCCCCATTTTCCTGCCTTTCCATTTTATGGTTGCAATCGTTGCTATTGTCATCCGTCCTTAGCAATTGTCCGGCAGTGTACTTTTCGACATTTAACTGAGACTGATTTTGTCATACGTAATTCAGTGTATTAGCTTCCATTTTTACATACGCATCAACATTGTATTGCTGCATAAGCTTTCCTTTGCTTAATAATGGATTAAATTCATCACAGATCGAAAGACGATGTTGATAGTATTGCATTTGTGTAACCCTTGACCATGGTTTTATACATTGGTTAACAACACTTAGTAAAGACGTTGGTCTATGTTGTAATGGAATGTCAGTTGACCTTGTGACGTAACACATCTCTGACGTCAAATGAAAATTATTTGGATCAGATGACATCACACCAGCAGCTGTGTTCTTTGTTGCTATGACAACAAAACAAAGTGATACACGCGTGAACTGTGAACATCTAGGTCATGACGTCACTTTTATGAAAACATGAAAAGCTAATCGTGAAGTCACAAACATTTGTTTCTCGGTTGTGTCTATGACGACTTAAAAAGTGATACAGATCATCAGCAACTTAGCCTTTTTTTTTATAATGATATTTAAAAATATCAAACAACAATTTAATTCTGTATTGTGTGATTTGACATGAAATGACCCATATCTAAGTTTACAATTTGACCCAGCATCACTAGTAAATTTATAAGTCATGCATCAGTCTGGTCCTTTTCCCATCACATTTAGCTATTTATGTTTGATTTAGAATACTTTTTTATTTTCGTATTTTACTTTTCTGTTGTTTCTTTTGAAATGTTCTCTGTCTTTGCATCTTTTCTGTGTACTGTTCTCCCTGTGTGCCACTACTATTTTCAGAAATTTGCTTCGACTTTTGGCATTGAGCACTCTGTAATGTCTTAGCACTAGAGCTGAAAAACCTACCACCGAAACGATCTTCCACTTTTTAGAAATCACTTATTAACGTGACAGTTTTCCCTTTTTAATGTTTTTACACTTTTCTCTTTTGAGCATGAAAAATAGAGTATTGTGTATGAATTTTTCCTTCTACATTGTAATTTTTTTAATCCTAGGTCATAACTGTGAAAGAACGAGTGAGCATTTTGAAATTCAAAGAAAAAGCAGAAGAACCTTTAAGTTACAAAAATCTTTTGTTATGGATGGTTCGTTTAATTCATGCAGATCCAGTCCTCATGTTAAATGTAAGTATGTATTAATGGAACAAAATTACAAATATAAATATCTTGATGTGTTGTCTTGATTGAAATAGGCATTCCATTTTATTTAGAATGACCGTATTTACTTTTCACATTATGTGCTGTAACAAAGAATGTGTACTTTTTATTCAAAGCTTTCTATGCAAATGGATTTTTGACTTTCCATCTCTTCTTTTATGCACTACCTGAACCGTACATCCCATGGTGGTTACCATAGTTTAACTGATTTGGTTGACTTCACATATTGTGGTCAATACCATATGTTTCCAATTACAAGGTTACTCTGAAAGCCTTGAGATATGTGGGAAAAGTATTGCATTAAATGTTGGCAACAGTTTCCAGATGGAACAGACAACTTTTAACGAGCTGATGAGGGTTTTACAAATTGTTGTAAGCCTCCCCTTAATGATTTGTAATATGGGTGGAAGTAAATATGGAGTTGTTAAGGGAATAGAATTCCATAATAATTTACTGCAATTTTAAAGTTCACTGAGATAAAAATGAATATGCATAACTTTGGAAATGGCCTTTTGTTATGAAAATCCTACTTAAAGAACTGTGTTTTTGTTATTAAGGAAGTTTGAAGAGGCTGAATGTCACCCGGGGAAAAGTTCTTCTGTGAAATATCATGTTCAATGGTGACCCTCAAAAATATAATTATGACGCACAGAAATTAAAAAAACAGTGCAGGATGCCTTTGTAAAATAATAGAGGAAACTCTCTACATAGGATTTGCATCCATGCCTACCATTTTGCTGGAAAACACATGAAAGTTTTTTCTGAAAATCATTGCATGTAAGAATGAGCCAAGAAACTTTATAGATGTTGTGCAGGAATAGTCACCATTATGATCTGCTGAAAAGTAAGATAGGATTTGAATAGTATCTCATTCTGCTTTGTTAAATATAATTAAGTTCTGGATGAGGCATATTGTGCTGATGTCAATCCTACTAATAAGTTTCACTTTCTTATCAAGTTTCCATTGATATTTTGTGTACTAATTCTGTAGTTTTGCCATGAAAGACATTTTATGCCTTTCTGAAGTTTGTGCAATTGATTGCAGAACCAAGGTAAAGCTGGCCATGAAATTCAGAGCAGCACCTTAGAATTGATAAACGGACTAGTGTCTCTGGTTCACCAACCGTCAATGCCTGATGTTGCTCAAGAAGCTATGGAAGCACTCCTTGTGTTGCACCATCCTACAAACATTGAAATGTGGAATCCAGAGTCACCTATAAATACTTTCTGGGATGTCAGGTTTGTTTATGTCTGTGATTAATGTTCAATTGTTATCTGCTGCTGGTTATTTTATTTTTGTTTTTGTAGTTTTTATTGTTAAATCTTTGTGAGTTGATCATAGGTTTAGAAATATACCTTTTATGGTTTCCATTAAAAGTGCATTTTTTAATCCTTTCTGATATTTAAGTATAGAGAAACTCATACCTGCCAATTTTATGGAAATTGTGCATGTTTTATGGTTATTTTATGGAACAACACATTTTACAGATTTCTTTTCCCCCAGGGAGGTTATTTATGTATATACAGGGTGTCCAAATAATGACTGTGCACAGAATGTATGAATTGCAGTAATATAATAATAAAGAAATTTTGAATGGAATTACAGTAGTAGTGACCCGCCACATGGAAGTGATCTGTGTCTGGTAACCTTCATGTCTCTCCTTTCCGAGGTGTGTGCGGCTGTCATTTCGAGTACTTGGTTGACGGAGCCAGACTTGTTGATTGATCACTTATCTCTGCACAAGGATAGTGGCGTTGATGGTTGAACAGAGTGTTTTTGGTCTTTTGCTATGACGATAAGTACACGGACGAAGTGCAAAAACAGTTCGCTAGTAAATTTTGTGATGCAGATGTCCCTCACTGTAATGTGATACATCAGCTCATAGCGAAGTTTTGGGAAACTGGCAGTGTTCTGGATGCCCCCCTTCCAGGTAAGTTATCCACAGCTGATGAGACCATACAGGATATCCAGGACAGGATACAGAGGAGTCAACACAAGTCCTTGAGGTGGCTGTTACAACAAGCTAATGTGCCAAAGAGTACAGCCCATGATATCCTGAAATAGAAGTTGCATTTCCACCCCCTACAAAGTGTGTTCAGGGTGTCTATTGGTCATGAAAGTCATGAAAAAGTAATGAAATTGAGCAGGTGGTCATGAAGTAATCAAAAAGTAATGAAATTGAGAGGGTGGGCACAATTTTTTTTTTTTTTTTTTTTTGTATCAGCACTTGAATGAAGAAAAGTTTGTACACCTAAAAGAAAACACGAACCTGCACCCTAATAAACAAGCACGTTGTCGATGCCCCATGACATATATATAAAAAACATATGTCTTCATCAAAAGCTGATGTTGTGACGAGGGAATATTTACAATTTTGTGAATCTTCTAAAAAACAACTGAAACAGTTCAATCCTAAGGAGGACAAACTTGATCACTTCCTGATGAATTTACAAGTGCGAACCATGACTTTATCAAGTTCTTACAGAAGCTGCTATATGCATGTTTCACGGCAATGCTGCAGTTGAAAGATGCTTTTCTTTAACAAAGAACTTTTAATTGAAAACTTAAAAGAAGATGCAGTTGTTGTAGAAAGAAGTAATTACAGTGCAATGCAATTTTTAGGTGGTTTAGCTAATAGTGAGAAAGAACTGAATGTGGACATCACAAAATCAATGATATTAGCTGTCAAAAATGCTTCAGCAAAAAGAGTAGAAGCTTTAAAGAAGAAGAAATCTGACGAAGATGAAGTGGCTAATTGTAAAAGGAGAGCAGTCTAGGAACTAAAAGAACTCAAAGATAAGAAAAGAAAGCTTATAGAAAAGCCAAAAGAAGAAGCTGAAGTTCTAGATTCTGAGATAACAAGTTTAGCTAAGATACTTAAACACTGAGTCTTTCACTGTGAAATTTAAGTCTCTATAAATTTTGTACATTCATGGTTTTTATATTGCCTTAATAAAAACTTGTAAGTTTTTACAGCATTACCATGTTAAAAGAATTTGTGTATTAATAGATGTAATGATAAATATTTCTGAAAATAGCCATACCCCATCCTAGATTAGAGTTGAATGTTTTTCTTTAAACACATAGCATTTGGTGAATGGCATAGTGCAAGCCATACATAATTACATTATTCATGTTAAGCAATTTTAGTGACATAAGAATTACATTCAGCTTTCATCTCAACTATTGGGTTGTCGGAAAAGTCATGACGTATTTTGGCACCCGATGGCGGTTGGGCGGTTTTGGAAGTACTAGAGGCATGTGCAGATCTATTATCGCTATGGCATTCAACAGGTGCCAGTTCTAGCTGCAGTCTAAAAGGAATAGTGAGTGATTTGGTTGATTTTCAGAGATTTGACATCAAGTTGAACATGGAAGACCAAACTGTGCATTTTCGCCATATTTTACTGTTTTACTACCGTAAAAGGAAGAACGCGCGTCAAGCTTGTAAAAAGTTGCATAAGTGTACGGTGATAATGCTCTACAAGAAAGTCAGTGCCAGCGGATGTTCGCAAAATTCAGTGCCGGTGATTTTGACCTCAACGATGCTCCTCGGTCCCAGAAGCCTATTTAGGTTGATGGCAACCAAATCAAGGCATTGATTGAAACAAACCCATGCATGTTACACAACACGAGAGATTGCAGACACATTGCACATCCATCATTCAAGCGTTCATGACCACCTGAAGAAGCTTGGATACGTAAGCAAGCTCAATGTGTGGGTTCCTCATGAACTCAAAGAAGCTTAATTGACGGCGCGTATAAACATCTGCGATATGCTCATTAAACGTGAGGAAAACGATTCTTATTTGAAGCGACTGATAACTGGTGACGAAAAGTGGATTGTGTACAACAATGTGCTGCGCAAACGGTCTTTGTCCCAACGTGCTGCTTCACCTCAAACGACATCCAAAGCAGGCATTCATCAGCGGAAGGTTCTGGTCTCCGTGTGGTGGGATTTGAAAGGTGTTGTGTTTTTCGAGCTCTTACCACGGAACCAAACAATCAATTCGAATGTGTACTGTCGGCAATTGGACAGTTTGAACGAATCCATTACCCACAAACGTCCAGAGCTCGTTCATCGGAAAGGTGGTGTGTTCCATCACGACGACACGAAACCACACACAAGTTTGATCACCCGCCAAAACTTATTGGAGCTAGGGTGGGGTGTGTCTTGCCACACCCAGCATGCTCGCCTGACCTTGCGCCATCAGACTTCCACTTGTTTCGCTCTCTTCAACAGTCCTTGCATGGTATAACGTTCAATTCAGATGAGGCTGTAAATCAGCACCTTGTACAGTTTTTCGCCACGAAAGGCAGGTCCTTCTATGAACGAGGCATTCTGCAGCTCACTGAAAGATGGCAAAAGGTTATCAAACAAAACGGGCATTATATCATTGATTGATCTTTGTTCTTTCTACTAATAAATGACCTTTGCAAAACGTGGCTAAAATACGTCATGACTTTTCCGACAACCCAATAGCTTTTGGGTAGGAGTTAATTAAAAAGCATCCCCCACCCACCGTATAGCAATTTTAGCAGCAATATTAAAGACAATCAGTTTTGCCTAAACTATTGTCGCATGGAATTAATTTCAGTGTTTGTAAAAATAAAAAATAACGTGGGATCTCAAGCCAAAGGTACTAGATTATGAGTCTAGAATGGTTGTCATTGTGCCATGCATTGTCGAGAAGTCATGAATTCAACTGAAGATGTCATGAAAAGGTCACGAAAAAGTAATTAATTTGGTTCATTGGAAATCAGTAGACACCTTGGTCATGAAGTAATGAAATTGAGTGGGTGGTCATGATTTTTTTTTTTTTTTATTAAATCAGCGCCTGAGTGAAGACAAGTTTGTGCACCTAGAAGAAAACACGAACCGACACCCTTATAAACCGGCATGTAGTCGATGCCCCATGACGTATATATATATAAAACAAAACATATGGCTTCATCAAAAGCTGATGTTGTGAAGAAGGAATATTTGCAATTTTACGAATCTTCTAAAAAACAACTGAAACAGTTCAATCCTAAGGACAAAGTTGACCACTTCCTGGTGAATTTACTACAAAGTGCAAACCATGACTTTATGAAGTTCTTACAGAAGCTGCTATGCATGTTTCATGGCAATGCTACAGTTGAAAGAGGCTTTTTTTGTTAACAAAGAACTTTTAATTGAAAACATAGAAGAAAATGCAGTTGTTGCAGAAAGAAGTGTTTACAGTGCAATGCAATCATTAGATGGTTTAGCTAATAGTGAGGAAGAACTGAATGTGGACCACAAAATTAATGATATTAGCTGTCAAAAATGCTTCATCAAAAAGAGTAGAAGCCTTAAAGAAGAAGAAATCTGACGAAGGTGAAGTGGCCAATTGTAAAAGGAGAGCAGTCCAAGAACTAAAAGAACTCAAAGATAAGAAAAGAAACCTTATAGAAAAGGCAAAAGAAGAAGCTGAAGTTCTAGATTCTGAGATAACAAGTTTAGCTAAGATACTTAAACACAGTCTTTCACTGTGAAATTTAAGTCTCTATAAATTTTGTACATTCATAGTTTTTATATTGCCTTAATAAAAACTTGTAAGTTTTTACAGCATTACCATGTTAAAAGAATTTGTGTATTAATAGATGTAATGATAAATATTTCTGAAAATAGCCGTACCCATACCTGCCAGGTTTTATGGTTTATCCGTAAAATTTACCGAAATGTGACTTGTTTTACGGTTTTACAGGCAAAATGTTAATTTTACGGATTTGGTGATTCAACGAGAATTTTTTTCTTTTTCTGATGATTTTGCACCCACTATTGAAACTTCTTCTTCTTTTTTTTTTTTTTTTAACTTAATCCATTCAAAGTAAAGTGCCAATGTAAGTTACGAATAAGTTTTCAGTTACATGTGTTTGTTTGGGAACATTTTGCTGTAGTTTTCCCTAGTTTTAGTTTATTGTTTTGCCTTTTTTCAAACGCTAGAACACCAACCAGCTGGGCTTGTTTAACCTTGGGCTTGGCCCCCCTCCTCCTCCTCCTCCTCTCGCGCGTGCTGTTTCCCCACCTTCTTTTCAGATAATGCATTGTCTCCCAAGTCGCAACTTCTCAGCAGGCCCAGCATGGGGTGTGTCTTGCATTGGAGCAGGTGTCGTTATTCCTCCTAGTTCGAAATGCTATCTCAGAAAGTAGTTATCGTAGAAATAAAAATTCAAACGGATTTTAAATCTGTGGAATTTTTAAGCAGAAACTGCCAGTTTTGTGAAATTAAAAATGCATTGGAGCATGGTTTCGTGACTTCTTCTCTGGCAATAAATTTGACCTAACGAAAGAATGCTACTTTAAGAGGAAGTTAAAAAAAAAAAGTAAGTCCAATGTTCATTCGAGCCAGCGCTGCTCCAGCAATGATTTATTTTGCTGGTCTGTTAGTCAGTAAGTTTTCTACGCTTTCCAACCGTGCTTTGTTCATTGCTCGATAACGTTCATAAAAATGTCTTGGCTTGATTCAACGAAATTAATATGTTGGGTGCATACTAATTCCTCATATCCCTATTGAAAACGGCCAAAGGTAAGGTCAAGACATTATTTTCAGTTGCTCTCTGCTTTCCTATTCATTCTTCTGCCCTTCTGCGTGATGACTTGCGTAAAATCAAAGCATGATTGTGATGAAGTTTGGGTATGCTGTGTTTTGGTGGAAAAAAAAAATTTGAATTTAGTTCATTTTGGGCATATTGAATTGATTGTTATTTACCAAAAGGGCGTTATATTTATGCTGGTGTTGAAATTCAAAATATGGAAATTATAGAAAATTTAAATTTGGGAGATGGGTGGATGCATTTCAGAAACAAAAATATTTTCTAAGTACTAGAAAAGGCCATGAACATCCTAAACAATAATGCATCTGAAAGTTTACATTCCACAAGAAGTTATTGGAAAGTTTGCGTTGTTTGTGTTCAAGCAGAGTTGAGTCACCTGAAAGTGCAAAAATAAGTGGATATTGTTGCATGTGTATGAAAATGTGTCACTATAAGTCATACGATAAAATGTACTCGTTCAATAACAACTTGCGGAGGCGGTGAAAGTCAATTTAAAAAGGTTAGGACAAAAATTGCAGTTATGAAAAACCTTAGAAAACCAGGATTCGGATCGATAGCCTTAGTCAAGCTAAGGGGAGTACATGGGACCAAGTCATGGAAGACAACAGCACACAAAAACTTTTACACTGCACTCATTTTGAACTTTTTTTTGAAAGGCTACTGCCTGTATTTATTATTTTTCTTTAAAAACTTAACCAGTTAATTTTAATGGACAAACAGATGGTATTTCCTTTTTTCTTGTTTGCTTAAACACAGCAGTATAAAACAGAATCTCAATTTACTTTCTATTTCTATTTGGCCACTGGCCTTATGAACAACACAACTTTACATATTTCAACACAGTTGGTTTGAACACTAGGCATGCATCCAAAATTATACCATGATTCACATAGCTTAAAAAAAAAAAATACTGGATTATTTTTAATTCTACAAGGTGGACAAATTCTGTTCTTTTGAAACGTACTCTCTTCTCTCTCACCCAGTTAGCTCAATGACCAATTTACAATTTTACACTTATTGATTTAAATTTAAACACTCTTAGCAAACTCCGCAATCTCCCAGACCAGATTCAAAGACTTCAATTAAATTTACAGTTATTTTAAGAGTCACAAATTATACTTTAACAAATCTACTATCAGCAAGCAAACAAACCAAGTAAATTATCCTCAAAACAGAATTTACACTGAGCACAAGCATTAATTAACATTACATAGCCTATAGAACTATCCTGAATGAACCTACTTCACTTATAAAGAAACCTCACTAACTAATCTTAAAAATTATCACTATTCATAACATCAACATAATTCAGAAATTCAAACAATCTTCTTGCACTAGCTTGCTCATAAAAATCACCTCACTCTGCACTTCACATAATAGCTCAGGATACTTAATAACTCTATACTGTAAACAAAAGCTCAAAATACCAATTAACTAAATTTCCAAACTAAATATCAAGTTCACTAACACCAACAACCAAAATTTAGAATTTACATCCCTAGCACTACAGCAAATCATAAACAAATAAATTTAGATACTTTAAATCACCAAACAAACTTAAATTTAACACCTGCAGTGAATTACTGAGGTAGCGGTGAGGCAAATACTCTCAGTTCAGACACTACCCTGGGTTTTGAGAACCAACACAGGAAGAAAATACCAAGTCAGGCTGAAGGCGTGAAATTGGGTCGTGAATCCACTTTCAGCCTATGCAAAGGGAAAGGAAAAAAATCCTCAAGTGTGACACATCATCATCAGGCACAGAATTTCCTCTAACATGATCTCACCACATTTCTTGGAAGCAACGCTCGACCGACCCTCGCTGGCAGTACATATCTCCGTGAGCAGCGAAACTACTGGGGGGGTTTGAAGACAAGTTTTCCCCAAAAACCACGTCTTCAAGGATCTCCCCCCTTTTCGAACCAATGCATGATCCCACCTTGATCAACCACGCCTGCAAGAGCCTGTCGTACTTCAACCCTAAATACTCCAGGCACATCTGGCCCAGAACTAACACACTATATCTCAGGAAAAATTCACTTATCTCTGTATATATCCCAAAGAAATTCTAAATCACAGTATCCACATATATCCCAGGAAAATTCACTTATCTCTCTCTATATATATCCCAAGAAATCCTAAATCACAGTATCCACATATATCCCAGGAAAATTCACTTTATCTCTCTATATCCCAAGAAATCCTAAGTCACTATATCCACATATATCCCAAGAAAAATTCACTTATCTCTCTATATCCCAAGAAATCCTAAATCACTATATCCACATATATCCCAGGAAAAATTCACTTATCTCTCTATATCCCAAGAAATCCTAAATCACTATATCCACATATATCCCAGGAAAAATTCACTTATCTCTCTATATCCCAAGAAATCCTAAATCACTATATCCACATATATCCCAGGAAAAATCACTAGCAAGGAAATTCTTCTGCACCATGGCAATGCGCAGGTCCACTTCAGACAATACACTGACCATTTACATAACCCACTAAATATTTTCACCTTATTGAAAATTAAAATTACATTTAGACTTTTAACCTTATAGTAAAAACAAGAAAATTTAGGCCAAAGAAAAGAACAATTAATACTGGAACTGGTGAGCAAAAGTGTGTCTTCTCAACCCATGATGTTCATTCTTTTTGTGAAATACTAAACTTGAGAACAAAAAAATACTTTAACTTCTATTCTGCACATATCGCATCCTGGTGAAAATTCCTACTCAGAGCCCTCTGCCCTAGGACAAGTTCCCTGCTTGCCCTAAGATCACCCCTTTCCAATGGGAGATTAACACTCATCTGGAGCATGTAAAATACTGGTCCTCAAATAACACACCTACCATCTTAATTTCGTCACTCAACACTCCAAGAATGTAAACAGCACTTTAGGTTTCCAATTTCATCACACTATAATATGTTCCCAAAATTCCAATATAAATCATCCCATAATTTATCTTCACTCAAAAAAAAAAAAATAACTCAACGCTGTAAAAAGGCTAGAGAAAAAAATGTTTACAATTATTTTATCAACCACGACATCACAATAACACTGCTTTTCAATTATCACATGCCCAACTAAACTATTATCGATGCACCAAAATTTACTGTGCTCAAACAATAAACCAAATTTTTCCGATACATTAAAATTTACTGGCCTGGGGAAGTTGCTAAACTACCAGACATGACAACACAAAAAAAAAAAAACATAAATGAAAGCATCTTCAACTCCCCTCTCTTTTTTCCTGTCTTGCAATATATTTTTCCGACAGCCCCCAATTTTAAAATCAACTCGTTTTATAATTTTAAAGAAACCACAACATAATACAAAAAAAAGAAAATGCCGAGAGAAATTTACCTTTAGGACTGGGGGCAGCAACACTTCCTGCCAAGCACACTAACCGTCGATAATAATAAAAAAAAGGTTTCACAGCCTAATAATAGATAAAATGAATATAATAAAAAAAAAAAAAAAACTCTCCCTCAGAGAACACCACTGTCCCGGTTGATTTTCACTTCACTTCCAAGGTGCTTTTTTTTTCTCTTTTTTTTTTTTTCTCTTTTCCTTTTTCTGAGGCAGCGTGTTTGGCCAACGATACAGGAAACGGGCATTTTGGAACCCTGCTGGTGGACCCCTTATTGTAATCAGTAGGGCCCAACTCGACGATTCAGCAGCTAAAGGCGGTATCTTCTACAAAGCCGTGCATGCCCCTTTTTTTTTTTTCGGAACTTCCAGTGTCTGGTTGAACTGGCTTGAAGAGTTCCTTCCATATTGAACCGAGTAGTAACAGCATTCGGGTTGCGCTGGCAGAAAATTCTCCTGCGGAGATCATTTCACGGTAGTTATTACTTTTCTTTTTATTGCAGTTCACTCCTCCGTCGTCCACTAGGAGAGGAGGAGAGGGTTGAATCTGCAAGCATTTCCCTCTCCAGTAATGAGATCCTTGAAATTCAATTTTAACTGTTGTCCGTTTAGATTTCAATACGAAATTTTCCTTCTTGCCGCCCCTCCTCCGCCAAAAGGCGAGGAGAGACTCGGCTGTGTCCTCTTTCTCTGCCGGTCAGCAAAAGTCAAGTACAAAAGTGACTCTCAACGGATAAAAACTCTGGGGGTGCTTGAAACCGCTGACCCCTCTCATTGGTCGAAACTTCAGCCTAGCAACTCACGGCTTCCCAACGGACCCTTCACTCCCACGCCTCGAGTGACCTCTGACCTTCACACGTGCAGAGCAAGCTCTCCTTTTTGACCCTGGGGTCTAAAAATAGATTTCGTTGCTGAATTCCTTACCCCAAAAGACGAAAAGATGTTACTTTTGTGCGACTTTGGAAACAGGAACGCAAAAATGGCGGATTCTTGCTTTGCAGAAAATCACTAGTTTTAATTTTCTTTTTCTCTCGTTCCGTGATGTGAAAGTAAAATTAATTTTGATTCTCTGAGCTGCACACCTACTCGCCTTTTCCTATCGCGATATAAGAACCGATAAAATAATTATTTTCAAAACCTCAAAGTCAGTTAAATCAAATATTATTCTTTTTTTTTTTTTTTTTTTTTTTTTTTCTTTCTCCAACATGAAATTTTGTTTTCCTGGTTGTGATTAAGACAAGCGAATTTTGCGCATGAATTCCCCTGCCTTTCAACCAGGAATTTTCTTCTAACGTATGTCATGGAAGAAAATTTTTGCCTTAATTAATCTCTGATAAACCAACAGAAAGATTGATCAGGTCTCTCTGAAATTCACCAGAGGTTAAAATTTTCGCCATGACAGCTGTTCAGCATCCATAGTGGACCTATCCTATTGAAAATGGTTGCTATCAGCATTCATGGGGAGAGTGCAGTAGTGCACGCGCGAGATTTCTTCGCTCGCGTTTTAGAATTTCAGCACAATATCTTCCGTGGAAATTGACCGATTTGGATAGAATTTTTGATTATAAAACGACGCGTTTGTGGTAGCTTTTTAATTTAGAAATTAACAGGCACAAAAAATGTTTTATAATAAAGCAAAAACACGCAAAATATACAGTATCAATTAATTCATACTAAGAGATTCGTAAAGAAAACAGTAAAGTGTCGTGAAGAACACTGTTGCTTTTGCAAACCCACACTTTTTTGTAGGTATGAAATTTTGGGCTTTTAGAAAACAACTCTGAATTTTAAAATATTCGGATTTTGACAGCACGAGTTTAATCTAGGGAGGGAGTAGACTTTTTTTTTTTTTATCTGTTTGAAAAAAAAAAAAAACGCCATTGGCTTTGTTTACTGCAGGAGAGGAGGTAGTTCAGACGTTGATGGGCCCAAATTGTTTTTGTAAAGGAATAACTAGACTAGAGAAGCTCTATTCAGTAAGATGAGGGGGAGGGGGTGGACAGGAAGGGAAGACAGAACTATAAAATCAGTGCCATTTGGAAGTATAAAGGAGGCCGCTAAAGGGGTCGGATTTGGTAAAAGACAAAGCATCGATCCGCCTGTGAGGAATGATGGGGAGGGAGGGAGGACCCCAGAGGATGACATTCCTAACTAAAACCTAAACCTTTGTTTCTAGGTGAAAGAACCTTTCAGTTGCTCTCTGCTTTCCTAGCTGACCAGCTTGAATCGGATAACTCTGCAATCAGTATTTTTTTCTCTCTTCAAATTGCAACTCTTTAAGCTGCTACTATTTTACTATAGCAGCTTTTACTTGCATTTTTTTCCCCGAGTGGTAATACATTTTGTATTAGTGATTCGCTATGAGCAGCAATATAAAAGGGAAAACAAGTACTATAAAACATTCCGCAATGCGTGTTCTGCGGAATTCCTGTGCATTGCGAAATCTTCAAAAATGGAAAATATGCGTTTAGTGCTACGTGTCGATACAATTTCAACATTTCGCATGGTGGAACGAATGATATTATAAATCATATTTCAAGTGACTAGCATAAATATAATGTTGACCGCGTGGAAAAAAATAACGAAATTGACTTCCTTTGTTAAAAGTTATAATGAACTGGATGCGATTCGTACAAAATGTTTGTTCACTTCATTTTTAGTTGAACATAATTTACCAGTTATTGTCTCTCAGTCACTCTTAATTATTTCATTTTTTTTATTTGACTGTCTCATCGTCCATGTCTCCATAAGATAAAAGCCTAACATGAAAATGGTTTGTTTTTGATAACATTTTATTATGTTTCATGACGGCGTGGGACACAATCCCATTGAAAGGGTAGAACATCCTTCTCTTTAGATGCAAACTTCTGTAAAAGTAAATTTTTATCACTTTATAGATCATAATGATAGCATAGTAATGAGAAATTATGTATAGAATCTATTTTAATAGGTATAAATGTGCCGATAAATTAAAACATCTGTGGTCACTTCAATTACAAGTTTATACTTGATGTGGGTAACATTTTTTAAATCGATATGTTCGGTATATTTAATCAATATGTGTGACAAGTAATCTAATGGAATATAACGATTAAAATTTTCATCGAATATATCGATTGATTTTTTTTACGGATTTCTGTTTCTGAAAGTTGGCAGGTATGCATACCCCATCCTAGATGAGAGTTGAATGTTTTTATTTCTTTAAACACATAGAATTTGGTGAATGGCATAGCACAAGTCATATTTAATTACATTATTCATGTTAAGCAATTTTAGTGACATAAGAATTACATTCAGGTTTCATCTTCATCTCAACTGGCTTTCAGGTAGGGGTTCATTAGAAAGCACCCCACCCCCGCCCTCGACTGTATGGCCATTTTAGCAGCAATGCTATTATAGACACATAAGTTTTGCCTAAAATATTGTCTCATGGAATTAATTTCAGCATTTGTAAAAATAAAAATAATAACCTGGGATCTCAAGCCAAGGGTACTAGATTATGAGTCTAGAATTGTTGTCATTGTGCCACGCATTGTCGAGAAGTCATGAATTCAACTTAAGATACATACATACATACATATCACTAAGCTGTTCTCTGAGATTCAGAGGTTAGCTCCAAAAAGAAATACAAACTTCCAGGTATTTTTTACTTAATGTTGTCGTATCAAACTTCTCCATTTACAGCGATCTAGACATACAACTCGTGCTTCACTAATATCCATTACACGCCATACACAAGATCCTTTATACTTCATACTCATAATCTTTTTCTCATGCAGACACTCCTGAATCTGATCCACCCATGTCTTCCTTGGCCTTCCTGTGCCCTTCCTTCCTGCCACTTGGGCTGAAAAGATTTTCTTAGTAAGCATTTCATCACTCATTCTTTCAACATGGCCAAACCACTGAAGCATATTGGTCTCCACCTTGCTAACAACATTTTGCTTCACATCACACAACTGCAATACATCTTCATTTCTCACACAATCATATTGTGTCTTGCCACAAACTCCACGTAAGTAACGCGTTTCTCCAGCACACAAACGACTCCTATGTTTCTTCTGCAGTACCCAGGTTTCACTGCCATACATCAGAGTAGGAACAATTACAGTTTCATACGCAGCCATGCGGGACTCTCTAGAGAACCCATCATTCCTGTGAAAACCTCCCAGAGCAGCTATGACTTTCAAAGAAGAATTCACTCGCCTACTGATTTCACCATCCAACTTGTTCTCTCTGTTAAATATGCTTCCTAAATACACAAACTCACTCACCTGGTCAATCACAGTGCCATTTATACTTACATTACATTCAGTGCTACCCGTTCCTCTATCAAACACCATAACTTTGGTTTTTTCCTTATTTATACTCAGTTTGAATTTCATGCAAATTTCGTGCATCCGAGTCAACATACTCTATATGCTGATGACACTGTCCAACAGGACAGTGTCATCAGCATACAGCCATCTGCACACACGGATATCACCAAGACATAAACCAGTATTATCTATTTTGGCATCACGCATGCATGCGTCCATAAATATATTAAACAGCCAAGGTGACATTACACAACCTTGTCTAACTCCTGCACCAATGGAAAACCATTTTGATAAAACACCATTCACTCGTACACAAGCTCTACTACCAGCATACATGGCTTTTACACTATTAAGTAGATTTCCAGTAACACCATATTCATTCAATACCTTCCACAAAAGTGTCCTATTGACTCGGTCGTAAGCTTTCTCTAAATCTATGAAGGCAGTAAAAACTTTGTTCCCAACAGCCAGATACTTTTCAATCATCGTGCGTAATGCAAAAATCTGGTTAGTGCAGCCTTTACCAGGCATAAAACCACTCTGAACATCCCACACTTTCTCTGATGTAAGACCCCGTACTTTTTCAATAACAACCTTACCAAACACTTTCCCTGGCACACTCAGTAGGCTAATACCACGATAGTTCTTGCATTCAGTCTGATCACCTTTTCCCTTATACAAGGGAACAATGATAGCATCCTTCCAATTCCGAGGGACCATTCCTAACTCCCAGCACAATTGGCAAATTTCAGTTAACCAGTCAATTATAGAGTCACCACCATATTTCAACATCTCTGCAGTTATGCCATCAACTCCCGGAGCCTTGCCATTCTGAAGAGATTTTAGAGCTTTACACACTTCTTCTCTTGAGATCCCTCCTGTGCTTTCATCCCTCATTGTGACATCATCTGCGTCTGTCTCAGAATCATCTTTTCTTTCCTGATCTAATAACTCACAGAAGTATTCACCCCATCTGTCACTTAACTCATTGGGCTCCCATATCATTCCCCCAATCTCATTCTTCACACAACTTACAACTTTGTTTCCCCTATTTTTCCTGAGTCTCATGTACTTCTAGAAGGACTTCCTGTCTTTCCAAAAAGCCAGTTCATGCCTTTCCACTTTCTCCTTCCTATCTTTTGCCTTACTGTGGCGAACCAGCTTAGCAGCTTCATGCTTCTTACAGCGATATTCATCCACAGAGACTCAACCTTGCAACATCCCCAAATAGGCTTCCTTCTTTCTCTTTACTGCCTCTTCAATCTCACTATTCCACCAAGTATCACCTCTATTGCTACCCGCTATTGTGGTGCCACAGACCTCTTTAGCAGCAGTGGCAACACAGACCTCTTTAGCAGCAGTGGCAACACAGACCTCTTTAGCAGCAGTGGGCAACACAGTTCTTAAAACATTCCCACTTCTTTTCTACATCCCTCTCACCAGACTTCAGATCCTTCAGTCGTTCTCTGAGTAAGTCAGAATACCGCTGATGATCTTCAAGGAGCCTATCAACCTTTATTCTTTCTATCCTGAGTCTCTTCCTATTCCTTTTCCTCCAACCAACATTAAGTTTCACTCGTGACACTACCAAGTAATGATCAGAACCAACATCCGCACCTCTCATCACACGGGTGTCAACAACTAAGTGTTTCAAACGCTGATCGTAGACAACAAAATCTATCACACTCTTTTGACCAAGAGTACGATTTTCCCAAGTATATGTGTGGATATACTTGTGGTTGAAAAATGTATTAGATACACACAAACCATTCTCAATGCAGAGTTCAATTAATCTTTCACCATTATCATTCACACAAGGATCATTAAACTTACCCAGAACATTGTCCAAAATTGCATTCTGCACACCTACTCTAGCAATGAAATCCCCTGCTATTATAATTTTTTCTTTAGCACCAAACTGGCTCAAAACAGCTTTTAGCTCATTCCAGAAATCTTCCTTCTTATCAGAAGGTTCCGAGTCACAAGGAGCATACACTACAACAATTACAATTCTCTGAAGTTTTACATTCAAACGAATCCAGAGAATCCCCTCACTTACGCAATTATGGTGAATCAAGTTGTTCTTCATCTTTTCACTTAAAATCACACCCACACCAGCCTGTCCTCTCATATTATCCAATACCTCAGACCACACAATCACCGTACCATTCACTTCTTCTACCCCAATTTCCTTCTTTTTGGTTTCACTTACACACAGCACATCCAGTCTATACTTATTCATCTCCTCAATCACCTCACTCATCTTGCCATTTATACCTCTAATATTCCATACACCAATCTTACATTCACTCAACCGAGATCTCTTTCTCATACGCCGTTTAGAAAGTCCAGGTCGATTCCGTGGTGGACCGTCCTTCTCAAGTGTGGTAGGTCCACCATATCCCACACTTGAGTCATTCTTACTATTTCTTTTTGTCTTTTTAATCAGGTAATTACATCAGTGTGGGGGATTAGCCCACAGCTGAGGGTTCCAGTTGGTCATTCAACCTAAGGATTCTGGAACAAAACCCAGTGAGTTGGGGTCTTTTCGCCACTGTCACACAGAACTAGCTTGTACCTCTCCAAAATTCACAGAAGCCCTAGTTGCTGTTGTGCTGAAGATGCCATGGAAAAGTCATGAAAAAGTCATGAATTTGGTTCATTGGAAATCAGTAGACACCCTGGTGTTGTGCATCAGCAGAAAGAACCAGACCACGAGGCCTGTGTTCGGTACTGCAGGTGGTTCCAAGAGTTCCTGTCTGAAAAAGGTGAGGACAAACTGGACGTGACTTTCTTTACAGATGAGGCATGGTTCCACCTGTCAGGGTACACCAACAGCCAAAACACTCGTCTGTGGGGTACTGAAAATCCCCACGAATTTAACGAAGTGCCTCTCCAGGACCAGAATGTCCGTGTTTGGTGTGCCATGACTCGTACACGTGTTATGCCCATTTTCTTCAGTGTAACCATTAATTCAGAGTGGTACCATGCCCAGATTGCCCAACCGTTTATATCTGAACTCGCAGAATGGGAAATCAACAAAGGATGGTTCCAGCAAGACTGCAACTGCTCACACCGCTGGTGCATCAATACAGCTTCTGAAGGAATTCTTCGGAAATTGCAGCATCTCCTGGCCTGATGTGTCACCGGATCTGACACTGCCTGGCATTTTTCTGTGGGGAGCACTAAAGGGTAAGGTGTACGCAAGTAATCCGCTTTCACTTTAAGAGCTACAGGCTGCAATAATGACTCACATCCAGCAAATCACACCACATACCCTGAGAAAGGTCTTCACCAACATGCAGAAAAGTGTTCAGACTTGTCTGGATGTTGGTGTGCCCATTTCCAGCACCTTCTGTAGGAACCAGTTCGACATGGTAAGTGTTACTTTTCAGAGCGCAGTTATTTTTCGGACACCCTGTAGCATATATAGCCTTTCTGGCATATATTAGGATTGCAGATTACTGCTAAAAAAAGAGATAAAAAAAAAAATCAGCATAGCATAAGACTTAAAATTATGTTTTCTAAAGGTATTCTAAAATTCGTGTCATTTTGTTACTGACACAAATATTTAAGTTTATACACACTGTTAAGTTAAAGTAAAAATTCACTGCGATATCCGTTGTAATATCACAGTTACAAATGGATTTCTTTTCCATATAAATTACCTAATGATAGTATACTAATGAGTCATTTATGTATCAGTTGCATTTTAATCGTTATAAGCATGAAATACTACAAAACATCTTAATTGTAGCACACAAAAAATCGATTAAAAATCGGTATATCATTCACATAATAAATGGTCTTTTAATTGGTATTACTGATACATTTCACCAATATGTTTGATAAATTAGTCACTCTAACATGTCAAGTAAACGTTCACTGAACTTTTTTTAACATATTTCAATTTTTGATACACTGGTGTCCAAAAAGTAAAGCGTAATCCGTAAAACACGCAAAGGGCTAAAACTGATAGAACAGCTGACATTGGTATGAAAACACACCTAAACCGATAGTAGTGCATGTTCAAATACATTCCTCTGACATTTGATATTATGCAAATATTTCACGATTCCATAAAAACAGCGTACCCTACTCTTGAGTGTCTTATTCCATTATCTTGCAATCCCTGTGAGAAGAGTTGTTGTCATTGGCGATTAGGAACATAATATGTTACAAAGACACCAGGTTGACCATTTTTGCAGAGTATGATAATCAGAAGGCTCGAATCAGAACAGTCACAGACTGCGATCCCCAGAGCAGTGAATGTGCCTCAAAGTGTCATCTCCAGGTTTTGGAAAAGGTTCCAAGACACAGGAGAGGTTAGACACCAACCAGTACAAGGTCTTCTAAGAGTCACAACCCATCAGCAAGACCGGTATCTTGCATTAACTGCACAACAAAATGGAACAATGTCTGCCAGGCAACTCTCTCCAGAGCATGTGGCCGCCTCAGGACCAAGAGTTTCAAGACAAACTGTTTACAGGAGACTCGGGGCAACTGGTCTCTATGTCAGATGTCTAATAGTTTGTTATCCTGCTCACCCTTGCGAGCAGGATGGCCCTTTTAAACTGGAATTGGGAACATTGCAATGTGCTCTTCACTAATGAGTCCAGGTTTTGTTTACAGACTGATTCTCATTGAACCACTCTCTGGAGAGAATGGGGAACCTGTTACAATCCCAATAACATCAGGGAAATGGACCAATTTGGTGGCAGTAGAGTCATGGCATAGGTAGGCATTATGTTGAATGGGCACACAGAGCTATACATTTTCAACAGAGGTGTCATCAATTCTTTGAGGTGCAGAGACGAAACACTGGAACTTCATGTGAGACTTTTCAGAGGTGCCACTGGTCCAGAGCTGGTATTCATGGACAATAATGTAGTGTAAGAATTAGAAATAAATCTTCTACTGGCCCAGCGGACCACTAGAATTTGCAAACTACTGGTCCACCAAAACGTCCGCAGGTCCATAAAAAAAAAAAAAAAAAAAAAATTGGACATTTACAATGTATGTAGAAAATAATGCGTCATTTCAATGGAATTATCTCCAATATTTTTTAAACCTATTATTAGTTTGCAGCCTAAAATGAAAAACCATACAGCAAGGTAAGAGGAATAGAAATTCATTTTTTAACTTGTAACAAATTAGAAAAAAAAAAAAAAAATTACTGGCCATCCGGACCAGTAAAATCAATAGTTCAGTGGTCCAACGTAAGTTTTACTAGCCAATGGCCAGTGGACAATTTGAACGCTGTAATGCATACCCCCACAGAGCTCAGCTGGTGGATGCCTTTCTCCAAAATGAAGATATCCAGCACATTGAGTGGCTAGCGAAGTCTCCTGATATGAATCCGATAGAGAATGCATAGGATGCACTAGGGAGGCGAATGCATTCGTCTGCCTCTGCCAATGACCATTCTGTAGCTCCGAACTGCTCTTCGTCAGGAGTGGGACTTCTTGCCCACAGAGATCTTGGACAACCTGGTAAGCAGCATGGAAGTAGATGCGAGGCTTATGTGGCTGCGAGGAGTCACCACATCCTTTATTAATCATTGTGCACCAGTCTTTTCTCAATTTTATGTATTCAACACTGTGTTGTTGATTTTTGTAAATTTGCGTATGTGATGAAATAAACTTTGTTTCATAACTTGTTTTGTATGCTGTTGTACTTGCAATATGTTATTACACAAACATACCCAGTTTCATGCCTTTCCGATGATTAGTTCTTGAAATATTAACAGATATAGTAATTATGTTCTTTTGGACTTGAGTGTTCAGTAAGTCTGAAAACTTTTTATATTTTAAATTCAAATATTGTAAGATATGTTGGGATTTCTTTCTTTTTTTCTCTTCTCTTTTTTTTTTTGTTATTTATTATATGGCTGGCTTTACTCAGAAACTTGTTAAACTTTGTTTCTGTAATACATATGTTAATTTAAGCTTTCCAAAGTAAAAGGCAATTTTTTTGATGCTTTCGTAAAGTCATTTAAAATATTTCAAGTTCTCTGTGTTTTCAAATGTTATTTGAGTTTAGGTAAAAGAAAATGTATGAGCATTCAGTCACATCCTTTTCTGCATTTTAATGAACTTTAAAACTTGACTGCAAAAAACAACAACAAAAAACTGTTTGTCTTTAACTATTTCCCAAATGCATTCTAATTATTTTACTTCCAGTTCCCAGGTGCTGTTTTCCATATCACAGAAGTTGGTTCAGCATCAAATCATGAATTATACTGAGATTTTGAAGTGGCTGAGGGAAATATTAAAATGTCGTAACGCCTTTCTTTTGAAGCATAAAGAATATGCTAACCTTGGTAGCCACATTGCTATTTGTAAGCAAGCACACATCAAATTGGAGGTATATATATATAATTTTTTCATTTAATGATTTGGAAAACTAAAAATGTTTTTAAAATATTTGTCTATAAATCTTGGTTGCCAGCTTGCCTTAAGTTGGATGTTTTTGCATTAAATTAAGATGTTTTTTAATTTTTGTAATTTTGAAGTTTCCCAAAATCAATTATGGTTTAAAATGTATGATGGGAATCGTAATGGACTGAAAAAAAGATGTAAAAGGTTTGTGTTTCAGATCATCAGTGAATGATTAATACATATTAAGTGCACTATATTGCTGCATTGCAATATCTCTGTACACCTTATTTATGTGGTGTAAAGTTGATATAAAAACAGTGAAAATCAACCAACAATTGGCTTTTTCATCTCTAATTTTTCTGTTTCCTGCTTTTATATCATCAGTGAATGATTTTTCTGAAGTGGGGTGGAGTGATATGCATGAGAAGCATGTTGATGTGCAAATGTGAAATAATAACGATATGTTTAAAGTTGGTTATTTTAAAATGTAAATTTTGGAGCACAAAAATTCCTATTTATTAATTTACATGAGGAGGTGCTGTAGAACATGAGGCAAACATTCCTTTTCTCTTTATCCTCAAATGCTTTAGTGAAAATTATGAAAATATTGGCTCTTGTTGAATATTGTGGTCATTTGTATATATTAGGGTGAGTCATAAGCTTGTAGCGCGTTGCGGTACAGATACAGAAACTCTGCTGAACAGGTGGGACATACGCAGTAAGATGGAATGTGACTCATGCCTGATTGGGTAATGTGCTCCGCTGCTCAGACAGGTAGGCATGTGCCGGGCGAGTGTGTTGCTCATATGAGACGAGAATGTCGGGGGAAAAACTTGTTGTTTGTGTGCTCCTACGCCATTATTGGAAAAAAAGAGTTGAGTGCGACAGCTGCCACAAAGGATACTTGTAGTGTATGTAGTATGTGAGGGGACAGTGCACCCTCCAACAGCAAGAAAATGGTTCCAACGCTTCCGGTCCAGAGACAGATCTCGTTGATAAATTGAGGTATGGGAGACCAATCACCACCAACACTGAAGCCCTGCATCTAGCTGTTGAACAGCACCCAGGAACCAGCACCCGACGATTAGCAGATGAGGTCCATGCATCACAAACCACCATCGTTTGTCACCTACACCAGCTTGGTTTTTCACTCCAGACATCCACGAATGGTTTCCCATGAGTTGAGCCCAAACCAAGCTGAGAAGCATGTCATTCTGTGTCGAGAATTGCCGCAAAATCCATGCTATGACCGGTTTTAGTGGAGAATTGTAATGAATGCTGAGAAGTGGGTCTTCATACGTTATTCTGATACCGGAAACCAATGGCTGCGACCAGGAGATGAGGCTCAAGCAGTGGTTTAAAGAGGGCGTTTTGAAGCAAAGATAATGTTGTGTGGAATTTCGAGAGTCCAGCCCACTGGGAGCTTGTGCCACATGGTCGGGCTGTCGATGGGAACCTTTATGCTGACTAGCTGCAACTCATATACGACGTTCTATGCCAGCGCTACCCCACAATGGTGAACCAAAAGAAGGTCCTCCTGCAATTCGACAATGCCCCATGTCATAGGTCACGGATTGTCTGCCAGAAAATTCAGGATTTGGATGGCGTCAAAATCCTATCACACCCAGCCCCGGATCTTGCCCCTTCAGATTTTTGCCTGTTTCGTTCCATGGCACACTTCTTGGCCGTTAGACGGTTCCATTCCTTGGAGGCTGTGAAAGATGGCATCACTGAGTTTTTTGCATCCAAGCCAGCCACCTGGTATCGCAACAGCTTTGCATCTTTGGCTGAACGTTAGCAAAGGACCATAGACTCTGATGGACTGTATTTTGCTGAATAGCCATATGTGGTCAACATATGATACTGGACTGAACATTGTACCCCAAAATGCTACGAACTTATAACTCGCCCTAGTATTGTTCATTTTGAACATTGGGCTAATTTTTTTTTGTGTGTGATCAACTGAACATATATGTAGTTAATGAATGGGATAGTTTACATTTATGTGTGTGGTATATGTTTCCTGCCACCCAGCATATGTGAATGTATGTTTCTAACAGCAATCATGTTCTGTGCATATCTTGACATTGCAGTTTCCTCAGCAGCAGGCTTCTTTGCAGAATAACAGTGATCCGTACTGTTTAACTTCCCTTTGTCATGTTTTCTATAGACTGTCGTGTGTGTTTGGGGACATATGTTTCTCAGGGACCATCTTGGCATACCAAAAGTGCAGAATTCTGTTGGCAATATGCCAGAGAATTCCATAATTTTTTTAATAAAAATGAAAGTTCTTTAATCCCAGTCATTGTACAAAATGTTTCATGTAAGCATTGATTGCTTGAAAAATACCATGCCTGAGATATGGAAATTGTTGGCTTGATCAGGTAAATAAAAATTCTAGTTGCCCAGACTGGGCAACTAAATTTAAAAATAAAAATTGGACAAAACTTATGGTAATAGGGAAGGTTCCAAAACAGGCTTTCCTTAAAATTGAAGGACAATACATTGAACAAGTCAAATCATTTCGCTATTTGAGTCAAATTATTACTGAAGATGCGAGATGTGAATAGGAAATTAGAATGAGACTTGGGATGGCAAAAAGCGGCTTTTAGAGAGAATCAAAGACTACTGACAGCCAAAAATATAGATCTAAAACTGAGGAAGAGAATTTTAAAGGCATATGTTTGGCCAAGTAGCTCCCTACGGTTCTTAGACATGGACATTGACCGACCAAGAGGGAAGTGAAAAGGCTGCATTTGAGATGTGGAACTATAGAAGAATGGAGAGAATAAATTGGTTTTATAGAAAGATTAATGAGGAGGTCTTGGAGATAGTGGGAGAACCCAGGAATCTGATCAACATGTTAAAGAGAAGAATGCTATGGATAGGACACACATTGTGCCATGGAGGCCCGATTCTGAAAGTTTTGGAAGGGAAAATTCAAGGCTAGAGAAGAAGAGGACAGCCAAGGAATTGTTTCGTGGCACAGTTACTCCAAGACACTAATACACTGGTGTGCAAAAATTAAGGACGAAGAGGAGAAATTAGCATAACAGCGGAACGTGCAGGCAGAACGGACCAAAACACCACTCAAGAGATACACTAGGGTCCGGTACGGTAGGGCATGCGCATATATTCAGCATGACGTGGGGGTGGGGGGTGGTGTGTGTTATCGGAAGGGTATCAAGCACACTGGCGGTGTACACTCAGCAATTCGGTGAAAGCTATTGCACGGTGTACATCGGTTTGAACAACGTCGAGTTGCTGCCACCATGTGATATGGCCAACAGGCAATCCAGTAGATGACATCTGGATGACTTTACCCGAAGTCGCGTCATTGGGAAGTTGGAAGAAGGTCGAAGTGTGACTAGTGTGGCCGAGGAGTTCGGGATCGCTCACAGCATCGTTTCGCGAGCTTGGAGAGCATTTCAAACGACAGGAACAGCTGCCCGAGAGTTTAGAAGTGGTCGTCCACGAGCAACCACGGCGGCGGACAACCGGTATATTGTCCACCAGGCGAGAAGAGACAGACGGCAGACAGCGGTAGAAATCGCAAAGCACATGCAACAGACAACTGGATGTCCGTTATCGTGTTTTACCGTGGCCAGGAGGCTACACAAAAGTGGTCTATTTGCACGACAACCAGTACGGTGTGTGCGATTAATGCCTGCTCACCGGAGACGGCGGTTTCTGTGGTACCAGGAACACAAGAACTGGACACATCAGCAATGGGGTCGAGTTCTCTTTATGGATGAGAGCTGATTTAGTCTGACGAGTGATTCTGGACGTATACACATCTGGAGAGAGCGGGGAACACGCAATCACACCTCCAACATCATCGAAAGGGACCGGTTTGGAGGTGGCAGAGTTCTCGTTTGGGGCGGTGTCATGCTTGGTAGCTGTACTGACCTCCACATTTTCCAAGGAGGTTCAGTCACTAATGTCCGCTATTGTACCGAGGTTCTCCTGTCTCACATGCATCTGTTTAAAGGTTCTGTGGGTCCTGAGTTCCTCTTCATGGACGACAACGCTACGCCTCATCGTACAGTGGCTGTCATAGAGCTGTTGGAGAGTGAAGATATTCAACGCATTGATTGGCCCGCAAGGTCCCCAGACCTAAATCCAATCGAATATGCGTGGGACCTTCTCGGAAGACGCTTGGCAGCACGTCACCAGCCGCCAGCAACGATTCCTCAGCTGCGATTGGCGCTACAAGAGGAATGGGCCGTGATGCCTCAACAGCTCCTTGACAACCTGGTCCTCAGCATGGACAGACTTTGTAAATCCTGCAATGCAGTCAGGGGTGATCATATCCCCTACTAAAGACTGCATTTTTCTTGGCAGCCGCCTGTCACATGGACGTTTCTGCCTTCTGTCCAGTTGTGCTCGTAGCTACCTTTTCAATAAAGTGCCTTTGTATCCTTTGGATTCCTTGTTTGGACGGTTTTGCTCACTTGTCCCATATTCTTACGTCTTGGGGATCTTATGGTATGATTTAAGTCGATGTGGAGCACTTCTGCATGACGTTACTTTCGAAAAACCGTCTCGTCCTTAATTTTTGCACGCCAGTGTACTAGAACATACACTGCCGGACAATTGCTAAGGACGGATGACAATAGCAACGATAGCAACCATAAAATGGAAGGCAGGAAAATGTGAAAATTAGCATAAGTGCGGGATGCAGTAAGACGTGTTGTGCGTATGCAAATTTTGGATTGCCGAACTTGTTCGTGACGTCATAGCGCTGATAAGAGATATAAAGGATTTGACGCGTATTGACCGTTGTTGTTCAAACGCAAAGTTGAAAGGGAAAGAATCAATTGACGAACTTGCAAGTTTCAGTATGTCTTCCCGACATCACCTAGATGATTTTACGCGTGCCCGTATTATTGGCAAGATTGAAGAAGGGTGAAAAATAACAGATGTTGTCAGGGAGTTCGACGTCAGCCACAGTGTTGTTTCAAGGCTTTGGAAATTATTTCAAACAAATGGAGAGTGTAGCAAACGTCACGGGGAGGTCGTGTTCGCAGTACGACACCTGCTGAAGATCGGTACGTAGTGCTATCAACAAAAAGACACCGGCGCAGCACAGCTAGTGAGGTAGCAAATCAGTTTATGGCTGCTACTGGCAAGCGGATCTCCCAAAAAACTGTCGCCAGACGTTTGCATGAAGGAGGACTATACGCCCGCCGTCCTGTTGTGTGCATCCCATTGTCCAGACGTCACCGTACCGCCCGTTTGCAATGGTGCCATCAACATCGCAATTGGACTGATAACGACTGGTCTGCTGTCCTCTTCTCAGATGAGAGTAGATACAGTCTATCGTCTGATTGTCGACGACAACTGATCTGGCGTGATAGTGGTACTGCATATTGTCCAGCAAACATACAGGAAAGGGACCGATATCAGACATGTAGTGTCATGGTATGGGCTGGCATCATGATCAATGGCCGTACGTCCCTCTATGTGCTTCCAACTGGGACTATGACTGGCCAACGATACATTAATGATGTTCTGCTACCTCATGTTCACATGTTCCGTGGTGCTGTCGGTGATAGATTCATTTTCATGGACAACAACGCAACATGTCATCGAACAGTCGCTGTCCAGGAGTGTCTTGAGAGCGAGGATATTCAACGCCTCGTATGGCCAGCACGTTCTCCAGATCTGAATCCCATTGAAAATGTGTGGGATGCTTTGGGGAGGAGTCTTGCTGGTCGCCAATGCCCTCCAATAAACAAGGACACCCTCATCCGTGCACTGACAGAGGAATGGGATAAATTACCCCAACAGCTGCTTGATAATGTTGTTCAAAGCATGACACGGCGTGTGGAATCTTGCATCGCCCTCCATGGTGGCCATATCTTGTATTGACATCTTACGCCGGAACGCCTGCGGACAGTAATTGCATTTTTTTCACATTTACGTATTCTGCACAAAATGGCCTGTTTGTCCCTTGAACACGTTCCAAAGCCGTCTGGATTTCAGAGCACAATAAATTGTCTTTCTTGTAATGTCCTGGCATTCTGACATTATTTTATTTCACTTGGCATCCAACCACACTTACTTTTTTATGCGCTATATAGCCGTTTATGATCCGCCCTTAGCAATTGTCCAGCAGTGTACTATGACTTGAAGAGAACGGTGGAGAATAGAGACAAATGGAGAGACAGAGTACATTTGCTGAACAACCAGTCCTTGGACTGAGTAACCAAGAAGAAGACTAAGAGAAAAATGACAGTCATTGCATGTCGTGTTTCTTTTAACTGCTAATCACTGGAAGTTGTATTAAATTATTGTTACAGAGTGCCAAGGACAGAATAATATCACTTCTTAATTATGTTATGCTCTAGGTCCAGAATTTGAATCGTATGTACACTATCTACCAACAAGTAATTGGACACTGCTGCAATCGCCGATATCAGCGGTCCTGATAAACGTCACGGCCGCCGCCGTTAATTATTGTGTGGGAAACAACAACACAACCAGTCTCATGCAAGATGCCACACAGTTCGGAGCTCTCCGATTTCGAGAAAGGTGTAATCGTCGGGTATCACAGAAATGGCCGATCCATACGTGACTTATCCAGTGACTTGAAGTACTCAAAATCGATAGTGGCCAACGTGATTGGCAAGTGGAAGATAAGAGGTGACTGTCGGAATGTCCGCCGACCCGGCAGACCCACAAAACTGGGAGTTAGAGACCGACAGGTGCTGGCCAGAGAAAATCGGAAGAACCGCACCAAATCAATGGGCCACATCTGCGAGGAGTTTCAACAGGTATCTGGGAGTGCTCTTTCGATGAATACCATCAGTAAGGAATCCCATCTACTCGGTTATCATGGACGTGCTGCCGCCCCAAAGCCTTTGATCACGAAGTCCAATAGCGCTGCTCGGCTAACGTGGTGCAAAGAACGTCAACAGTGGACCGTTGAACAGTGGAAACAGGTTCTCTGGAGCGACGAATCAAGGTTCACCCTCTACCGTTCGGATGGCAGGGTCTGGGTTTGGCGTCTGCCTGGAGAACGCTTCCTTCCGAAATGTATTGTGCCAACTGTGAAGTTCGGCGGCGGTGGAATTATGCTATGGGGGTGTTTCTCCTGGTATGGCATGGGACCCTTGGTCGCAATTCCTGGTAGACTCGAACCCGAGACCTACTACACCATTTTGCATGACCATGCGCTTCCTACGTTGTGGCAGTTTTACGGGGTGGACCCACGTTACTTTCAGGATGACAATGCCACCTGTGATGTTGCGAGGTCCACCATGGCTTGGTATGGTGACAATGGGGATCGAATGGACTGGCCTGCGCAGAGCCCGGACCTTAACCCTATCGAGCACCTCTGGGACGAGTTGGAGCATCGACTTAAGGGGTGCCCCCACCGTCCGAAATCGGTGAAGGAACTGACATGTCTTCTCCAAGCCGAGTGGAATAAAATACTGCTAGTCGTCGTACAACGCCTGGTTGAGAGTATGCCCCGGAGGGTCGCAGCTGTAATTGCTGATCGTTAAGGCTCCACCAACTATTGAAGGTGAATAAACTTCGTTTTCCTTTGCTATCAGAGGTGTCCAATTACTTGTTGGTAGATAGTGTAGTTTTTGTTGAAATGTTGTTTATAGTCAGTGATGGGATACATGCCTCTGATGGAACAAGCCTCTGGTGTTTAGTGACAAAGGACGAAAACTTCAACGAAAGGAACATGGCTGAATCAAAATTTCTCAAATACTAATTTTGTCATTGTACCATAGTACCATTTCATACCAATTTCAACATCATCATCTTAAAACTTGAGACACACGCTTTTGTGAATTGAACATTTTAAATACAGACCCTTAAAACGAAAATGAAAAACGTAAAAAAGTTCATCATATTTTTTAACTTAAGAAAAATGAAGGTTCTGATTTGCTATCTTCAATGATAAATTTTCTTGGGCATCCAGCTTTTACTACCTGGGCAGGTAAATAATTTCTGCACATGCCCAGCTAGACATGAAACTTTTCAGATATTTTTCAAGCCCTGGCAATGTCAAAATGCCCTTACTACATGACTTGAAACATTTGTGATCATGTGACTGTTGAGAGGTGGAATACCAGTGCACAATTCATTGCTTACAGGATGTGTACTTGATTATATGGCCCATTTATCATTGTATTAGAAGCATTTTGGTGAGTGGGAAATCTACAACACATTCCAAACCATGATCATATTTATTGATTTTGTGTGTGTGTTGTGTGTTTGCTATAAGTGATTCTTTAGTGGGTATACTGATCTAATATTTTTTTTTCTTTTGAGATCCTTTCATTATATGTTTCTTAAGAGTGATTAATGGATAGATAAGATGTTTTAAAATGCTAAACTTTATTTCTTATTTTGAAGTTATTGCAAAGACGAAGATATATTACGTATACCACAAAGATAAGTTGTTGATCACAGATTTTTAATGTGAATGCCCAAAGCTTTGCTCATTGTATCAGTGACTGTTATTTCTTATGTATGTTTTTTGTGAAGTATGGACTTCCAATCAATAAATGTATTTTCAAATGTAATAACATTATTTTTTAAACAGGCATTCTCAGCATTCCACATTTTAAAAACAGAATCAAAGAAAGAAAGAAATAATATTGCCTTTGAGTTATTAATTAATTAAGAAAGAAACAATTTTACCTGTGATTTAGTAAGTAATTAAGAAAGAAATAATAGCATCTGTGTGCTCTAGAAATTAATTAAGAAAGACTCAGTATTATTACTTGTCAGTTATTAATTTGTGTTCTCTCTTCTTTTAGATTGTGTTTTTTATGTATCTTTGGAGCATTGACATTGATGCTGTGCTTGTTGCAATGTCCTGCTTTTCCTTATTGTGTGAGGAAGCAGATATTCGATGTGGACAAGATGATCTTACAGTAACATATATGCTTCCAAATTACCATGTCTACCAAGAACTGTCAGCAGCCAGCACAATTCTAACTACAGGTAATTGCTATAGGCAAAATATTTAGTGAAATCTTCATTGAAATTTTGCACTTACAGTAACAGATATGTATCCAGGTTATAAGCGGAGCTCGAAAGCCTGTTAAGTACTAACTTGTTTATTAGAATTGATACAAATTACATATGTAGTTACATCAGACATTTTTCTATGCACAGCTGCTGCCCTGATGGTTAGGTACTGTTCTGTAGCTAACAAGTCTTTGATAAGGCATGGGTTGTGTGTTTATCCTAAGGTGCTAGTTTCACCCCGTCCTTGGACCCAGTGGTCTTAAATTATTGGGTAACTCGTTTTTAGTTTATGTTCATGGGGAGCATTAACCCCCACAAACAAACAAAAATATTATCAATATCATTTCTTTCACAAGTCATACACACCTCCTTGCCATCTTTGTTTGCCACCCTGTTTGGGAATATTCCAGATAGCACTGCCTGATCCAGCTCTTCAAAGAAGCTTTGAATTCATCTGTGTCATTACATTTTTGACCCTGATGCAGGTCCTTTGTCTCTAAATCAGGGATCTTCAACCAATACCTGTGGGCCATTGGTGACCCCCATCCCCCAGCTCTGTTCAGTGACTGGTGAGACCTTTCCCATGTAAAATAATTCTAAAATGTAAAAATAAAAAAAAAAATATTTCATTCATAACATTTTTCAGTAGTTTTTCATTTTACATTAATTTTGATTAAACTTTGGTTGATAAATGCTATATTTTCACTGATATGCCCCTGATTTAAGAATAATTATTTTATATACTCATTATGTGCATGGCTTTTATTGATTATGAAAAGGTCTTTGATTGCATGAAACCATCAGCAGTTACAATAGCTTTGAAATCCTGAGGTATTAAAGATGCATACATTAGCATTATTAGTAACATCTGTGAAAATGCAAGTGCAAAGGTTTGGTTATTTGAGGATACAGCACTAATAAAAATTGGAAAGGGAGTGAGACAAAGTGATACCATATCTCCCCAACTCTTTAATGCCACATTGCAAAATGTCTTTCAATCATTGAACTGGGAAAACATAGGGATAAAGATTAATGGAGATTATTTAACTCACCTTCATTTTGCTGATGATGCAGTCATTTTTGCAGCTGCCCCTTCAGAGCTGCAGAGTATGATCCTGGAACTCGCTGACAAGAATAAAGAAGTGGGATACATGAACTTTCAGAAGACAAAGCCGATGTACAATGCTTTTACAAGAAATGAAGATTTATCGATTGATGGGGAAAAGCTGGAGATATCCTATACCTACATTTATTTTGGACAGCAGATATCAAGTGATTGTCACATTGATGAAGAAATTAATCGATGTATAGCACTTGGTGAGAGAGCTTTTGGAAGAAACTGTATAATTTTAAAGAGCAATATGCCATTATATCTTAAAAGAAAATGTTTTTTCAGTGCATCTTTCCAGTGCTTATGTAAAGAACAGAGATGTGGACCTTACCTAAAAAAGACATACAAATAGTGCAGTGTCATTGCATGCGAAATCGTCAGATTTTGAATTAATTTTCCACCAACACATTTCCGATTCTTTCGATTTTTTTTAATGGGTAGCTACTCCCAACTTATAATTCGCTCTATTTGATCCAATGATTTCGCTCTAGACGAGAGATCGTGAAGAAATTTCTTTGGCTAATTTTGGGGATCATCTTGTATTTTATTTTAATCATTTTTTTTTAAATTCTGGCGAGTATGTATGTATGTATGTATGTATGTATACATGGATAAAAAGTTCCATTGTGCTTTGTTTTCTGATTTATCATGATGGTGATGAAATGATGCCTCTCTCTCTTTAGATGTTGTTTGTAGAGGGTTACTGCAAATGACCTGACGCTCCAGATCTTTTGCGCACTTTGTCTGATCAACATCCCACAGATTTATTGCTCCTTGTAAAGATATCGTTAAGTATAAACTTGCCACTCCGATGGCGCAGTAGTCTAAGCGATGGCTTATGCTCATTCATACAAGATGGGTCTGGATTCGAATCTCGGTGAGGCATGGATGTTGTGTTTGTCTTACGGCGCTGGCTCTCTCCCTTCCCTGGAACCAGTGGCCCCAAATTAGTGACGGGCGATTACTTATAGCCCACTGAGTTGCTCATGGTGGTCGTTAAACCTCCATTAAAAAAAAAAGTATAAACTTGCCATTTGCAGCAGGATGAAAAATGATGTTGACAAAAAAGTGTTAGGAGGATTTCATATGCTCACGCAAAATCTCGGATTATTTTCTGTGAAGTAATTTGATACTTTTTCTGTAGCGTGGAAACTAAATATGACCCGCGAGAAAATTTGATGTTCTTGTCACCGATGTAAACCAATCAGCATTAAACTTTCGGCTTTTGGAAGTTTAAATAAAAAAGCAAAATGGCATTCCACGTGGCTCTTAGTTTTTGTACTTATGGGAGGGAAAGGGGGGGGGGTCCTCTGAACGAATTTCTAAGAGAGCAGCAGAAACACGCGTTTTGGAATTATAGTTTAAAACGATCAGAGAGAGAGAGAGAGAGAGATTCCTTGTCAGGTTACAAACTGTATTTCATAAATAACCTTATGAAAGAGAGAAAGAGAGAGAAAAAAAAAAGACCTAAGTAAACTAAAATTGCAAAGAAATAGTAACTTGCCATAGAGATTCGTATCCATGGTTCCCATACTACATACGTTGAGTAAATACTACATACAGTATTCACTTGAAAACTTTTTTTGACTAGGGATAATATTATCAGTGTCGAGTAAAGTGCCCATGAATGGAATTTTTTGCCAAAATTTCTGCCTAACACTTCAAAGTGTGTGTGCCTCCTCTCATGTCATGTTTACCCCCCCCCCCAATGGCCCACCCAGTTCTGAGCTGCTAGCGTCGCCACTGGCCAGCGTTTGTTAATTTATTTGCCATTATGGTATGCTTTTTGTTCACCACAGATGTAGAACTGTTTTTTTCTCACAGACGATTTACTTTTTTTATCCGTGCTATGGCTGACACACTTGCTTCTAGTTTGTTTTTTTCTCTTTTAAAGACATGATGGCCCCAGAATTTGAACCCCTCAGATCCTAATTTACGACCTCTGGCAAACAGCGGCTTTAGCCGTTACCCCAAGTGGAAAAGCTCCGTAGTGTAGTTTCTCAGATCTCTTTAATTCTCTTGTGATTTAAAAGTTGCTGCCTTGTTTTTCAGTGTCTTTGTGCATTGTTATTGTGGCGTAATGCATTAAACAAAAAAAAAAAAAAAAAAAAAAGAAGGAAAAAAAGAAACTAATTCCTAATTCAAGAGACAGCTAAAGTAACTTTTCAATATGAGGACGATAACTGCGCTGCTACTGATAAAGAGAAGCAGAAGCACATAAAACAGAGTGGACAAATTACGATCGCTAAATAGTAATACGAGTTCCATACTTGTTTTACATAAATTGGTAATCAATAATTGCAGTATATTGGGTATTACATTAATGAAAACATACTCATAAGTTCAAGGTCTGTTAATGTTTCCCATTATTTCTAAATTTATTGGCATGATTAATAAAAAATAATAATAATAACGAAAATAAATCCAATTGCTACCGCTCTGACACCCGGAATGTGATTAGGATGCATGGATTTTTTCGTTCAGTGTAACTGTCAAACTGCATTTTCCTATTTTTGGGTGACACCACCAACGGTTAAACCTGTGATTTCCTTATTTTCGGGTGTTATGGTGCGTTTTGTTTCATACGAGCTCTTGAGAGTTTCGTGAGCTCCCACCTGACGCATAATCTTTAAATAAGCAACTGAAATAAAAAATAAATAAATAAAAAACAGGCAAGATGACAACTGTGAGATATACTCGTTTATTTAAATACCAGATTTACCAGAAAATAATCGATAACATTTTTTCTAACCTGACCCTGAGCCTTGCTGATGTCATCATCTGTGATCGTCAAGTATCTGACGTTAACTAAAACACAGTATATATCTCCTCTACCTCGCAAGAATTGGCACTGAGATACATATTCTGATTACTTTATTTCTCAAGCTTTCATTCCTTGATCATTTTCTCTTACGGCAGGTGTGGACAACTAGACAATTTATTAATTCCTGAAATAGAACTATTTCATGTCTAAAAATTCTGCCTGATATTGCATCTGTAGACATCATTAATCAATATTCCAAAAACTGTATTCAACGTCAATTGCATAATTTGTAAGCGTCAGTACTGTATATTGGTAAGCTATGCGGGGAGAAAAAAGTTCATATTAGTTTTTCTCGTCATTGAACGGCTAAGAATACCAACATATTTTCAACGTCTGTTGCATAATTTATATGCGTTATTTGTGTGTAACCCTTTTCATGGTATGGCTCATATTGGTAAGCTGTACAGAGAAAATGGTTTACATTAGTTTTCCTCGTCGTCGAATGGCTAAGAATGTGGTGGATAGCATCTGACGATTTGGCGTGAAATGACGCTTTAGTAATATTTTACGGTTATATTATTTGAAATGCCTTTAAACGTAACATTAATTCACTATCCTTCCTTTTTCAAGCATCACATCAAATGATCGTGCGATCTGACCAATGCGTGCAATGGTATCTTGATCTACCGCCTGTCCGAAGGCCAACATCCACTTCCACTGCCATTTGGCTGGCTGCCAACGCTATTCACCGCGCGCTGTTTCACAGTGGCAAAATACGAGCCGTGCACCATATTTAAAAATTATTTTCTCAGCGTGCACAAGAAAGCCCAAGGTTTTTTTTCTTCATTTGTTAGACTAAACTTCTCTTTAAAAACGAAAACAATTGCGATCTTCTAAGTGCTGTACTACATTGCTTTTTTGTGGTTTGAAAAAAGCTCTCACGTTGCACGTAACTCAAAAACTAAAGAAGATAGAAATCCATGCATTGCACCAATCGATTCCTTGGGGGAAATTACGAAGGAGTGGTGATTTTGGTACTTTTTTTTATCCAAACAATGGAGATATTTGCGTTTTTACATGATTGAGGCCCACCATGCACCAAAATTCGAAAATTAATATCTTTTAATCTATGGGAAATAAAAAAAATTAAACTTTCAGAATTTTAATACATTGGGGTGATCTATTCATGAAAAAAAAATTGTAATAATCGGAGATGGTGTGATGGATAGCATCTGATGATTTGGCGTGGAATGATCCTGCAGACAACTGAAAGAAGTATGTAGAGATTCATGCTTGGTATAACCAGGATAGATAAGAAGAGGAACTCATGGATAAGGAAAATGACAGGAGTGGAAGACATCAAAATCAGAGTAAAATCCCTGAAATTGCAATGGGCTGGACATGTTGCCAGAAGAATGGACCACCGATGGACAACCAAAATTCTAGACTGGATTCCAAGGGACAGGAAAAGACCCAGAAGAAGACCACCTGGGAGATGGGTGGATGAAATTCGAAAACATGTGGGAATGACATGGATGAGACTGGTGCAAGGTAGACCATTGTGGAAGAAACTTGGAGAGACCTTCGTCCAGCGGTGGATAAAGGATGATGATGATTTCATATTCATGTTCAACTTTTAAAGACAGCTACTCAGTAGGCACTTTGAGTCCATGGACTTTTTATTCCCAAATCTGCAATGGGTTATGTTGGAATAAATTGTGTTTTAAAATTTTAAAGAGTGCTCAGGATGTAGGCACATAATGCAACTATTGGGTTGGTGCGCATGAAATGTCCGGCAAAAGACCAGCACACGTGGACGGCAAGAACAGAAAGAGTACAACAACTTACCTAGGCAAAATAATCCCCCTCGGCATCAACACATAGATGCCATCTGTCCAGCAAGGCCATGATCCCGGAACGAAAAAGTCTTGTAACTGGGACCCGAAGAAGTCATCAACTGCACGTTGAACCTTATTGTCTGTCGTGAACTGTTTCCCAGACAGGAAGTAATCCAGGCGACGAAACAGGTGGTAGTCTGTCGGAGACAAGTCCAGGGATTAGGCAGGATGAGGCAGTGCTGCATAGCCCAAGGCACTTAGTGTCAGCATCGTTCGTTGTGCGACATGAGGGCTGGCATTGTCCTAGAGCAGAAAAACGGCATGTCTGTTGACCAAAGCCGGTTGTTTCTACAGCAATTTCCGGTGCATCTGGTGTAATTCAGCACAATAATGTTCTGCAGTGATGGTTTGGCCTCTTGCCAAGAAACTCTGATGAGTTATCCCGGCTGTGGACCACCAGACAAGGAGCATCATCTTCTTGGTGTGTAGGGGTAGTTTAGGATGCTGTCCAGCAGGCTGTGCCTTGCTTAACCATTGTGCAGATTGTTTCCAATTATCATAAAGGACCCCACTTCTTGTCGCATGTGACGATTCAATGCATTAGAGGTTCCTGTTTATTCCTGGCAAGCAGCAACATCCAAACTTCCAAATGCCTAGAATTGTCGGCAGTTGTCAACTCATGCAGCAGCCACATGTCCAGTTTTTTTTACCTTACCCAGTGCAGCCAGATGCAGAAGAACTGTCGTATGGTAAGCACGTAACTGCCGCCCCGGTGGCGCAGCGGTCTAAGGCGCTGGCCTCTGATCATTCGTCCGTAAGGGGTCCGGGTTCGAATCCCGGTCAGGCATGGATGTTGTGTTTGTCTTACGGCGCTGGCTCTCTCCCTTCCCTGGAACCAGTGACCCTAAATTAGGGATGGGCGACTGCTTATAGCCCATTGAGTTGCTCACGGTGGTTGTTAAACCTCGAATAAAAAAAACAAAAAAACACGTAACTCTGCCGCTATCTCACGACACTTTTTTCGGGGGTCCGCTTCAACCACACATAACAGAACAATCGTCAGGAACAGCAACAGGTCAGTGACCATGTGCTTCGTGTTGCAGGTCCGTATCTCTGCTTCGAATCTTTACAAATCATCGTTGAATAGTTAGTTCATTGGCTGTATTTTCCCCAAACACTTTGTTAACATTTCAAACAGCAATTGCTGCAGAATGGCCCAGTTTACATTCATACAGGAAGATGACTCTCAAATCTGGCATCTGAATGTTTCCTTTGCAAGCCACATTACATCCAAACAAACCACACCTGAACCTTGTTCTTAACACACGTGCTAGCTATTTATAGTAACTCTGTGACATAATACCCACAACACCTGTGGGTTGTTCCATTTTGCTGTGGTGGGGGCCTGTCTCTACTGCTTGTTCACGCCGGACATTTCATTCACACCAACCCAATACTTTGGACTTCCTTGTAACATAGGTATCATATTATCTACATTGCTTCTTCATTCGAAAATTAAGTTTAGGATTCAAAACCTCTCTCAAATAATCGATATTCATAACACACACATACATTTTTGCTCTTCTTTTTCATGTTGCCTACTAGTCCTACTCAATTTGTCTTGTGGCCTTCCAGTCTCATTTCATTTTGTCACGTGGCCCAGAATTCAGAAAAGGTTGAGACCTCTGCTCTAGATTATATGCCCATGTTTAGTCTCCTGTCGTAACATTTGGAAGAAAATTGATCATCGTTTTCTTTGATCATCTGCAGCAACTCCATACAAATATGCATTCTTTCTTTCAAGTCAGGTGTCAGCTGATGAGTAACCCACTTGGCTCATAACTTTTCTGTAGGTAAATCTTGGAAATCTTGTATAACTCATTGTGACTGCAATCTCTTAGAGTTAATTACTTGTCTGCATGAATCAGCTCATGTTTGGTTTACAGCTGTGCCTGTACGTGATGTTGATGGTCTTATCAGTCTGAGGTTTATTTTCAGTGCACCCCCCTACGCACACACCTTTAAACTTACACATCCATCTTCAGGCATAAGACATCATTGACATGAATTTTTTCCACTCTGTATACATTTCTTAGCCTTTTATGGGTTTGGAGAAGTGTTGCCACCTTTCTTTATCAGTAACTCAATGGCAGCTCTTTGTTCATGTTTAATATCTATCATTCATAACAATTCACCTGAAGTAGGGATATGTGAGATACACATTCACCGAAAATCACAAACTTACAGCTACTGTTCCAGAAAATATCACCCATCAAGTATTATTTTTGGAACATCCTTCAAACATAGGTACAGCAGGGTTGTGAGAGATATTTACAGATGGTAGAGGGAGAGCCTATTTTGTGTGTTCACCCCAAAATGACTTTTCTAGTGAGTAAAAGTGACAGTAGAGATCTTGTACTGATTTAGTAACAAGAAATGTACCATTCAGTGGATAATTCTAAGGACTTAATGCCACTTGCTTTTTGATATTATTTTATTTTCACATGGCTTGTTCATTATATAGTTATTGTGATGAAGAACCTGACCCTGTTCAATTCTTAAGTGCAAGCATACACATTTCTACCAAAAGTACTTGGACAGTCTTTAGATAAATAGGGGACTAATCAGTCTCTAATATATCATACATATGGAAAGATTTAGTTAATGTCAAATATATCAGTCATTACCAAAATCCTGTTGTTAAAAGCTGAAAATTTCCAATCTTGACTGTTGAGTGACATCTGATCTAATATGTTACTGCATCGTACCATAACTGGTTTCAACATTTCAAAATTAATGCTTAGTGATGTAGTGAGGTGCTTGTAGAAGAGGGCACATTACTGTCAAAGTTCGAGGAAGGCAAGAAAAATAACTGAAGATCATTAAAGCTTGAAAAATGATTTATAGTAATACAAGAGCAATCCATTTATCTCCTCAGAAGTTCTGAAATCAAAAAATTGTTCCATAAATGTGTCAATCACATGTATAAGGGTGTACATCAATGAGTCATTCCATTATGACCACCCCCAGCCTAGAGAAATGAGCGTGCCTGGAGACCGAATGGTGGCGCAGGTGAAGTTCACAGAGCAGTATATATACAACCCGAGGACCGGCTTTCGGTTAGTAAAGTGTTAGGAGTCAGAATGGGAAAAGCAGCCTTTTTATCAGAGTTTGATAAAGGACAAATTCTGATGGCACAGCACCTTGGAAACAGTGCGGCTTGTGGGTTGTTCACGTGCCACTGTAGTGAGTACGTATCAAAAGTGGTGCACATATAGCCAAACGACAAACTGTCGTCCACAGCTCATTGATGCCAGAGGGGAGCGGAGACTGTAGCGCATTGTTCACAGTGACCATAGGAACACAGTGCAACAAATCACTTGCAGCAACAACAGTGGTGATCAGGGCAATGTGTCACAGCACACAGTTCATCGCAGCCTTCTGCTGATGGGCCTACGTCTTTGAAGACCCAGCCAGGCCCCCATGCTCATTGCATGTCATTGCCAAAAATGCATGAAATGGGTCCAAGATCATCAAGATTAGACCGTGGTTGATTGGAAAAAGTGGCCTGGTCTGACGAATCATGGTTCCTGGTGCATCCTGTAGGCGGCCGAGCATGGATACACCAATTACCAACGGAGGTTATGGCACCTGGATGCACTGTTGGGTGGAAACAGGCAGGTGGTGGTCGAGGTGGTGTTATGCTGTGGGCAATGTTTTCTTTTGACACTTTAGGCCCCATTATCCCAATAGCACAATCCCTGACAGCTGTTAGGTATCTGAACGTCGTTGCAGATCAAGTTCACCCATTCATGGCAACTGTGTTCCCTGCTGGTGATGACCATGCCACACTGCCAGAATTGTCAAGGAGTGGTCCAAGGAACATACCGGTGACTTTCTGTTAATGCCCTGGCCTACAAATTCACCTGACATGAACCCAATCGAACATTTGTGGTTCGACTTGGAAAAGCAGGTTTGTGTTAAATCACCACCATCACCCTGAAATGTACGGGAACTGGAGGACCTGCTGTCAACAGTATGATACCATATACCCCAAGATTTCTATCGCTACCTCATGGAATCAGTGTATCACCAAGTGGCTGCTATTTTGCGTGCTGAAGGGGATCCCACAGCTTATTAGGTAGGTGGTCATAATGTAATGGCTCATCGGCGTACAGCTTTAGTTCTAATGGCAGAGATATGCACAAACTGCACTGAATGTGAAATGCCATTCACAACGGTGTATTGAGTGATTGAAGTTGCTGAGTGATAAACCATACTACTCATTGTTCAGATTGCATGGTTAAAGTTAGATGTGGCCAAAACTAAATTTTCCACACAGTTTACCTAATCAAAACCAGTTTTCACAAACAGGCTTTTCTGCATTGGAAGATATGATAGTAATGTTATGAAGTGGTTGCAGGAGAATTCAAACTGCTTTGTATAAGGAAATCTTGAGCAAGCAAGTAAAATATACCAATCAGGCGAAACATTAAAACCACCTCTGCATTATGCAAATAAACATGTGTGCAGGCTTCATGTGCCAAGGTCACGAATTATATATACACGGTTTAAAACTCGGGCATCACGCGGCAATAACACATAAACATATAAAACGAGCGAAACACACAGAGTCACGTACAGTAAAAGGTTCGTTTAGCGGTAGCTTTCGGTCCTCCTACGACCTTGATGATCACCCGCGATCGATTGGATGGGCTATTTGCCAGAACTACAATTTGAAGTTGGGGTGTTGGAACTGTTGCCAGATTTTAGAAGAGAGGTCCAAATAAATGGGATTTGGTGAGGGGTTTCTGAATTGCAGTTTTTGGTGAGCAAAATGTCTGCAACACTGAAGAAATTGACACCGTAAAGAAAATTGCCAAAGCCCATCAGTTCCCACCTTCTACAATTCAAAAATTCCTCCAAAATTCCCACTTGAAAAACCTGTCTGCTCTCTCACCAATAATAATGGAAAAACCACCATTCATTGGTTCCATCCCTTTCCATGGATTCTTCTCTTATAAGATGTGTAAACTTTTCAAAACTATGGGCTACACTCTCACAGTGAAACCAAACCCTTCTGCAATAATGTGCCTGCTTAAAGACAGGGTTCCTGTCTCACCCTTGGACACCCCTGGGGTTTATGCTATTCCCATTTCAACTTCTTCTGGTCTCTCAGTGTATATTGGAAGCACATACCGAAGCATCAAAACAAGACTTGGTGAACACACACAAAAAAAAAAAATCTTTCCAATGGTCTTCCAAAGACAGCTTTATCTGCACTAACCCTTGAAGACACCTCTGCAGTTCCCACTTGGAAAGAAACCAAATAAGTTGCCCCTTTCATCAACAAGACATCTCTGCATTTTCAAGAGAGCATTGAAATTTTGTTCACCAAAAACTGCAATTCAGAAACCCCTCACCAAATCCCATTTATTTATACCTCTCTTCTAAAATCTGGCAACAGTTCCAACACCCCAACTTCAAATTGTAGTTCTGGCAACCAGCCCATCCAGTCAATCTCGGGTGATCAAGGTCGTAGGATGACCGAAAGCTACCGCTAAGCGATCCTTTTACCGTATGTGACTCTGAGTGTTTCCCTCGTTTTATATGTTTATTATATATACACTATATTGACAAACGGACACCCCTTCAAAACCAAATGAATGGATCTGCTGTGTTGTTAAGATGCGCGGTATAACTGCTAACAGTATAAAAAGAAGCCTGCAGCTAACCGCGATCATATCGCACTGTGAGGTTGAGTGAAAATGTCGCGGCGGGAGAGAACTGACTTTGAGAAAAGAAAGATTGTTGGGTGTTATATTAGTGGGTTGTCCATAAGAGAAACTGAGAGGCATTTAAACATACCCAAGTCAACCGTTTTGGATGTACTGAATAAGTGGAAGACACATGGCGTGCCTGAAGCAGCAAAACGTACCGGTAGACCAAAGAAAATCAGTGATAGAGGATGTCGAAGCCTCTGGAGAGTCATTACAGCTAATCGACAGAGTACTGCACAAGACCTCAGTGTAGAGGTAAGTAAAAATGCTGGAACCTCGGTATGTACATGTACCATTCACAGAGAACTTCATGACATGGGTTATCGTGGTTGTGCGGCTGCTCTAAGCCTTCATCTCCACTTGGAATGAGACTCGTCATTTAACATGGTGTAAAGAACATTTATCGTGGACTGTAGATCGATGGAAACAGGTCCTATGGACTGAAGAATTCAGATACACGATCCATCAGTCTGATGGCCATGTGTGGGTATGGCAGCAGCTGGGGGAAACCTATTTAGCACAGTGAACTGTTCCTACTGTCAAGTTTGGAGCTGGCATTGCACTCATGTGGGGATGTTTTTCGTGGTATGGTCCAGGCCCATTGGTTATCATGGACAAACCTGTTAACCAGCATGTCTACCTGGATATTCTGGACAATTATGCCCTAGCAACTCTGTGGCAATACTATGGAACCGAGCCGTGTTTGGTACCAGCAGGATTATGCTACTAGCCATAAAGCAAGGACTGTTACGGCGTGGTTCGACGATAATTCTGTATTGTGTGTGGACTGGTCAGCACAGAGCCCTGATCTTAATCCCATAGAGTACCTATGGGATGAATTATAGTGCCGCATAAGAAGTTTGGAACCAAGGTCTACTACTAAGCAACAGTTAGCAGCAGCATTATGTACTGAATGGAAGCGCATACCTATCGCTGTGTTCCAAAACCTTGTCAAAAGTATGTCTCGAAGGGTCAGTGCATGCATTAAGGCCCAAAGGTGGATCAACACAGTACTCATGTATTAATATGTGAATAAATGCTGTGTTGTGTTTCTCTTCTAGGTGTCTGGTGACTTTTATCAATATAGTGATATCAATAAAAATCTTTTCTCTCTAATATTGTGAAATTTCTCACAAATATGAATTCATTGTGTATATATTGATGTTCAAATTTAAAAATGTCTATTTTCTATTGTGGATGAAATAACTTTGCAAAATCTTGCAGTTTTGTGTCAGAACTTCCTATGAAAACTGTAAAGTATGAGGAAATAATTTGGATTATTTTAAATATAAGTTGGTAGAACATCAGAGTGGAAACACTTATTATTATTATAATTATTATTATTTTAACTTGTAGGCCATTTTCAGGTGGAATATTTTTTGAAGCTGCCATCCAGGATTTATTTAGAATGGCAATCAACTGTTGTGGCTTTTATTAATGTTGTTTATTATTTAGTTGTGATCGTTTTAATTTTGATTTTTTTTTTCTGTTATAAGCAACAGGTTTATTCTTTACAACAGTTTGTAATTTTTCTATGATGTATAACTATTTTAAATGCATTGTGGAAAACTTTTTGGCTTCTACTAATAATGTGTAGAAAATATGGTAATTATGTGTATATTTAGTACTAATTTTATTTCTGGATGTCTGATTAACTGTTAATTATGTATATGAATATTTAATTTTTAATTATGTATATGTAGTGTTCTCCCTAGACCTTTTCTTGTCGGGTGGGCTGCCTATCTTTTCTGCTTTTTTTTTTTTTTTGTGACCAAGCTGCTCAGGTGACTTAAAGACTTAAATGTGCAGCTTTCTTTTTTTTAATTGAGCTCATCAATTCTGTTAGAGAGAGAGAGAGAGAGAGAGAGAGAGAGAGAGAGAGAGATCTGGTCTATATGACTCATACTTACCATGTAAGCAAAGGTTAAAAACATTACGCACACACCAATACAGTTACTTTTAAGTTCATTTTCTGTTCACATATAAAATCATTTTTGGTCACTGAAATCAAAAGCTAAGTGTTCAATTTATGCTCTAATTATCTTATCAATTATTAGTAGTTTTATTCGTCTTTCTGTGTGTACAGTGGGCAACTCCCAACATTTTTAGAAATAAAGTAAAAAGCTGTGATCTATTTTCTGGTGCCTGTATGGTTAAGCGAGGAAAGGAATGGGGTTGGCAGGGGGATAAGAGCACCACTCGGTTAACATTCTTTACTACCCAGCTAAAGCAGTTTTTCAGGGAGAACACTAATGTGAATGTTCATCAACTTCATCTATAAATTTTATGCTTCTTCTTAGGTCGTGCTGCTCTTCAAAAGCGAATTATGGCACTGCTTCGAAAAATAGAACACTGCACTCAAGGATGCTCTCAGGTAAAATTCAAATCTTGGGAAGTTTCTTTTAAGTTCTGCATTTAGGAGAAACTTTCCGAATCTTGTTGCATACAGCATTTCTTTGATTTAATTTTGTGTAATACCAAATTGTATCAGTTCTAGGAATACCTTCTTAACATGGTGGATTATGTTTGTTGCAATTTTGCATAAATTGAAATCCTTGTCAGGGTACAAGTTGTAACCACAAGGTACTTCAAAGCTCCTAACCAATGCTTAATGGCTTCTGAAACAGAAGGGGCAGCAGAAATGCACACAAAAACAATCTATGAAAGAAACAAAGATTTGTAAATATTTGTTATTGAAAGTAAATTATTTGATGTTCTTGCTTCTCATGATTATCATTTTTGCAGATGCCCTTTAATCCCCCCATAACTGTATTTATTGCTGCAATACCATCACCTGTCCATACAAATAGTTTCAAATTTTGCTTCCAGTCTTTCAGTAATTGTATCAGATTGTACGATTTGTTTTCCTTGTTTTTCTGACTTCCATTATCATCACTGTCATATGGCTTCTTTTTTTTATGTAGTTTCAAATTAAAATAAAAAATGAGAATAAAGTTAGTTAGCAGGCACATTACTGCATGGCAGTGTAACACAGTGAGCAAATGGAAATGTTGGAACTGAGAGGGCGTTACTGTACACATATTGGGTTTTGGAACAAAATTATTGTGTAGAGGGCAACACAAGGCACAGTTCAGTTCAAAATTAATTATTGCAGTGGCATAGTGTCAAGTATCAGCCAATAGATATTTGGCCTTTATTGTGCTACTAATATTGCTTGTCATGTAATTAACTAGTGAAAAACTAACATGATGCCCAACTAACAAAGTGGACTTAAAGGAAGTTCTTCAGGTTTGTGAAATGCAGTTTTTAAAAATTTGATGGAAAATATACTTTTTTTTAATCCTTTCTTGTTGTTGTGAATCTCTGTTAACTGGGGTGTACTATGCCATAGTTCCCATTATTGTATGGGTAATGCTTGTGCAGTCAATTTTGTTGTAAGAAGATATACCATATGAAAACTTTGTCCTTTATTAGAAGTAGCTTATTTCACATCAGTTTTGTGTGCCCTAGCTTCATATTTTGTAACCTTTTACTTTGGAATCTGATGAAAGGAAATCTTTCATTTCACATATAGAAAGTAGATTTTGGGCTGTATGTTTTGAGTTTTGTCTTCTAGAGTAAGTGATAGGTACTCAGTTCGGAAGCATTGTCACATGTTCAGTAGGGAAGGGAAAGATAAATTATTCCTTTTCATAGTGTGCAATTTATGTCTGTAGAAAATGAACCACCTGCAGTGGTCTGAGTCCCATATAGGCAACTAAAATTTGATTACCTTATACATAGCATGCTTTTAAATGTTTTGAAGTGTCCATACATTCTGTTCTCTTTTCACCACAGTGTCATGCTCTTTGAATACATGTGTTATGTTTTTTGAAGGTAGAGAGCTTCTTGATCATATATACTTGCAGTCATTTTTTTTATTGTTTATTTTATTTTATTATTTTTTGTTTTGTTTTATTTTATTTTATTTTCAGGAGTCCTCTTGTTTAAATTGCCTTTTTTGTTTTCCCCTGATAGGCATGGGAAGATACCTTTATGAATTGGGAAGCTGCTACCAAGCTGCTGGTAAGTTATCCAAAAACGAAACTAGAAGAAGGCCAGATTTGTGAAGGGTTTCATAGAACTATTGGAAAGCGACGGGCATCACATCAAAGTACAGACCATGAGCTTGAGGTACTTCTGTAAAATTTTATTTACTCTGTTTAATAAAAAAAAAAGCTACACCAGGAAGTTGTGATTTTATTTGCATGTAAGTTGGCAGGCAAGATTCTTAATGGTCAAATGATTCTGCTTTCAAACCCATCTGGTAAAAGCTGAAGCTGTTACAGCAGTGAGGATGTGGTGATCTGTGAGTAAGAGGTTGGCAGGTTATTTGAAATGCATTGCCACAAATTGTTGAAAAGTGACACCATCACAGGTAGAATGACACCATAACAGGTATTTTTACCATCACAGGTAACCTGTGATGGTAAAAATACCATCACAGATTATCATCAGCTGATGGACTTCAAAAGAGGATGTGTTATTGGCTTTTGTGAAGCAAGCTGGTTGGCTCATTTCTGACTCATCACACGGTGGCTACCATAATGCCACTGTTCAGCACTGCTGTACACAGTGAATGAGAGAAGGCATGTGTACAATTGCCGGTTTGAAAGCAATTGTCCTATTGCAAGTACAGGGCAAGGATACCATCTGATCTAGCAACATGCTAGATCAGATGGTATCCTTGCCCTGTACTTTACAGAACCAACAGTTTTGCTCTCAGCCATGAGAAGAGCTGATTCATCCCATATGATTGTGCCACCCAATCATGTGGCAAATCATTTCAAACCTTCTAGAGGAAGCAGGATTACACTCATAGCATCCATTGCATTGCCTACCACTGATCTCTACCTACTGTAGCAGTGCTGCTGGGGAGAAACCTGGGTTAAAGAGTGGCAGGGTGTAGTGTATAGTGATGAATCTCATTTCTGCCTTCAACCAGATAGCTGTCGGATACATATGTGACACTAATGTAGTCATTGCAATAATCCAGCAAATGTCATTGAGCAACTGCTCAAACAATGAGCTTCATGGTTTGTGGAAATATCTCCTACAATTCATGCTCAAGTTTATTGTTTATTAGAGGAAATCTGATGGCTCCTTGGTATGTTGAAGAAATTCTTAAACCCATTGTGATCCCATTTGTGGCAGGGTTAAACAGCACAACAGTGTTTATCCTCATACTGTGAATGCATCGAGGCAAAATGTTTATAAGGTTTCCACCTGCTACCTTGGCCAGCCTGATTTCCAGATTTGTTGATCATAGAGCAGGTCTAGAACATGCTGGGACACCTCTTCCAGACTCTGCATCAACTACCTCTCACAATAGATGCTGAGCTACACCATTTTAATGAAGCATGGTTGTCAGTTCCTCAGGATTCTATAAGTCATATGTATAACTCTGTTCTGTAGAGATTAGCTGAATACATTGCTTGTCAGGGAAGATTTATTTCATACTATCATGGCCCCATAATACTTCTTTTCCAATATTACTTTTATTCTTTATGTGTTATATCATTGATTGATCTTTTTTCTTTCTATCAATAAATGATCTTTGCAAAACATGGCTAAAATACATCATGACTTTTCCGACAACCCAATACTTCTTGGTGTTGCAATTTTATTATGACAGACTGTATTTTACTGACATTTGAAAGATTGTAAAATCTCAATTGAATTAGTGTTTCCTTAAGATTCATCATCTAATATGTTCAGGACTATTACTGTAATGTATTGCTCATAAGTGACTGGTGAGAGGGTCTTTGGTCAGCTCAAAGCTTTCACAGTTGAAGTCTGGGAATTGTTCTACCAATTTAGCTACATAAATATCACTAAGCTTCTCTGAGATTCAGATGGCTGTGTATGAGAGTGTAATTGTCCCTATTCTGATGTGTGGCAGTGAAACCTGGGTATTACAGAAAAAACATAGGAGTCGTTGGTGTGCTGGAAAAATGCGTTATTTATGGAAGGTTTGTGGCAAAACATGTTCTGATTGTGTGAGGAATGAAGATGTGTTGCAGTTGTGTAATGTGAAGCAAAATGTTATCAAGGTGGAGGCTAATATGCTTCAGTGGTTTGGCCATGTTGAGAGAATGAGTGATGAGATGCTTACTAATAATTTTTTTTTAGCCCAAGTGGCAAGAAGGAAAGGCAGAGGAAGGCCAAGGAAGTCATGGAAGGACCAGACTCAGGTGTGTCTGCATGAGAAACAATTTATGAGTATGAAGTATAGAAGATCTTGTGTATGTCAAGTGATGGATGTCAGTGAAGCTCGAGTTGTGTGTCAAGATCGCTGTAAATGGAGAAGTTTGATATGGCAACAGTAAGTAAATAATCAGTTAAAAAATTTATCTGGTAGTTTGTATTTCTTTGTGAAGCTAACCTCTGAATCTCAGAGAACAGCTTAGGGGATATGTATGCATGTATGTGTTAATTGCAATGCATGTATTTCAAGTTTTCAGCAAAATCAGTCTGCTTATGAAATATAGATGTTGGATTGGCAAAATATATCTCTAGGAGTTTGTGAATAGAATATCAAATAATTTCTTCTGCAATCTAATGTTGCAAAGAGATAGCAAAAAGCTATGTCCCCCCCCCCAAATTTCACATCACCAGTTATCATGGATATCTCCTTTTCCAGGGCATTCCTGTTTTCCAAAGTCTTTTCACCTCCTCCACATGCACACACTTGGGGAAGAATAAGCAATAGTTGGTGTTTTGAAATTTCCACTTTGCATGTACAGTGTTAGGTTATTACATTTGTAATGTCATTAAAAAAAAATGATCAAGCAGGGATGAGAATTCTGCACCAAAACAGCAATCTTGCTACAAAAGACAGATTTTGTGCCATTGTGGTCCAGAAACGTTGGGCCTTCGACGGAATTCTCCATGCCCACCGTTCTGCTTGATGCTGAGTAAGACCATGCAATGGGAAGGAAAGATTCAGCCACTTCAAGTACTACAGGTTTCACGTAGTTACATTGGAAATTGTCAGTCGGCTGCGAACTACAGAAAACATTGAGTATGCTATGGAAATCATTAGTCCGCTACAGACCATGGAAAACATTGTGCACGGTATGGAAATCGTCGGTTCGCTATGGACAACAAAAAAACATTGTGCACGGTATGGAAATCTTTGGTCCACTACAGACGACGGAAAACATTGAGTATGCTATGGAAATCGCCTGTCCGCTATGGACGCTGGAAAACATTGAGTATGCTATGGAAATCGTCAGTCCGCTACAGATGACGGAAAACATTGAGTGCTGTGGAAATCGTTGGTCCGCTACGGACCACGGAAGACATTAAGCATGCTATGGAAATCGTCGGTCCGCTACGGATGATGGGAAATATCGAGTATGCTATGGAAATCAAAAATTTCAGTGAAATAATGTTATTAAACATCTGTGTAAACTTTTTTCTCGTGTTTTTAAGATTCTAACACTTGTTAAACATTTCGGGAATGTTTCTGGGGTTTTGAGCATGTCACGTCATTTTCTGTTTCCGTATATTAAATTTTTTCCAACCAAGTTTCCCATTTTTTTTTTTTCTTCTAATTTATCTGCGTGATTGTATTTTTATTTTTGTGATTTCTGATCATGTTCCTCATTTTTAAAATCTTTGGTAATAGTGAAAAGGGAGCGACTTTGTATTTTTTAATATTTTTTTTTTCTAATGAAATGCATGTTACCCTATTTCTAATACATACTTCTTCAAAACTAATCAATAGAGAGAAATCGTTTTCGTCTTTTTCCCCGTTTATTAAACGAAATTAAATTTCTAGATCAGTATTTAATCTGTCCGTGGTGGAATCCTCTCCGTTTCCGTGCCCCATAAAATTGTTTCACGGCGAAGTGAGCAACGCAGTATCGATTTTTCACTATAATTTTCCATACATTCGTGTTTTTCCATTTCTTAGTCACTTCTTACTCATACACGAGATTCTTTCATGGATTCGCAGAATTTCGCTTTTTCTGTCATTTGGGTCATTTCCGATATCGATGTAAAATTTAAAATAAACGGGGTGGGGGGCTTTTCCGTTTGGGCACGGTATTTCATCTTTCAAAATTTCCGAAAATGGAAGTTAAATGGAGTGAAGATTTTTTCCATAATCATAATTTCAGTATTATAAATATTTAACGGGAATTATCAAGGATAAATTTATTAAGGTACATTACCTCTCAAATTTTCGATCTATACACTAGATCATCGTTGGGAGTTCTTGCGTCTTACTACTTTCACAGGCCTGGTGATGTTTCTTCTGCTCAGTATTGTTGTTAAACATCATTTTAATCCAAAGGGCGAGAGAAATGGTGAAAATCTTCCAAATACATGGAGTCAATGTAAATAGACAAAGTCATTGCTCATTTCACATTTTTCTTTAACCAACACAGAGCAGCCGAAAAATCGGTATGCGACACCGCTGGGATCGAACCCCAGATCTCTCGATAACTAGCTGAGTGCATTCACTTTATGCTACAGTGCCAACAATCCACGGCGCTATGTGTGTTTATCTTTCAGCATCTGAGTTCACAAATCTGTAGGGATGGGCTCAGCAACTGAGATGTCTTAAATCACTTTCTACCCAGATATATTGATTTGGTTCTAGGTCCAATTGAAGAAATTTTCACCTAATCTTCCTTCCCTCCGAGTTCTTTTGGATTTTTGGCACCATAAAATGGAAACTGAGATGTCTCCATCTGGTGGGGCTTAACGGCACAAGCTATTTAATTGTAGATGGATTGTTGGCACTGTAGCATAAAGTGAACGCGCTCCGCTAGTTATCGAGAGATCTGGGGTTCGATCCTAGTGGTATCACATAACAATTTTTTGGCTGCTGTGTGTTGGTTAAAGAAAAACGTGGAAAGAGTGATGACTTTGTCTATTTACATTGTCTCCACGTATTTGGAAGATTTTCTCCACTTCTCTCGCCTTTTGATTTATTAACTATAATTAATTAAATAGCTTGTGCCGTTAAGCCCCACCAGATGGAGATGTCTCAGTTGCTGAGCCCATCCCTATGGATTTGTGAAGTCAGATGCTGACAGATAAACACACATAGCACCGTGGATTGTGTTGGCACCATAGTGTAAAGCAAATGCACTCGGCTAGTTATCGAGAGATCTAGGGTTCAATCCCAGTGGTGTCGCATAACAGTATTTCGGCTGCTGTTTGTTGGTTTAAAAAAAAACGTGGAAATAGCGATGACTTTGTCTATTTATCATTTAATCCATAAATATTTGTATTTCAGCTTGAAAATAGAGGGAAAATGTCTGAAAATAGAAGTCGGATGGAGCAAAGATTTCGCTGGTAATCCTAATCACCCTCGTGTAACCCCTCTATACTGTGTTTTGTTAAATGTCAGTAATTTTATACCTTGGATGCAGTGATGTGCTCTGATTTAATATTTTCATAAATAAATTTCAATGAATAATTCTGTCTTAACTCATGCTGCCTTATATTCACACTGTTTTGCAGCGCGTTCTGTTTCTTAACCCGCTTAAAAAGTTCCCTTTTTTTCTTCATCAGTCTCATGTTATGCTTACTACATCAGTAGACTGAGAAAACATTTTATTGTTTTGTTTAAAGCTAAATTAAAGTTCAAAAACGCTACTACGTATGTATTGTGTAGAGAAAATGGCATTACGGGAAACAAAAAGTGGCGACAGCGAATTGAAGCTCCGACTTCGAATTTGGATTCTTTTTTAAACAAAAGGGAAAATACTTGTTTTTTTTTTCTCGATTTAGCAAGAAGTGATGGAAAACCATGCATTTTCAGCAAAATTGAAGTTTAAAAAAGCGATAATGTCACTTGTAACTTTGCCGTGAAAACAACTGTACAGTTCATGGTAATAATGCAATTTTGCAGCAACGACAAACAAAACTAAGGACTTTCAGTTTGAATTTGGACATAACTAAAAAGCAAAATTACTAACTCCATTGATTGCCATAGAAAGAAAGTACTCTAAGGAAAGTGCATTTCACCAGGAAAATTTTCTGAAAATATGAAATCACTTTCCTACACTATTACCATTTTTTTACGATAATGTTCCACATTTTTTTCATTTCTTTCTGTTGTTTTGGGGTCTAAAGACTTCCATGAGCTATTTCCAACCTGTGTAGGCACTTATTACATTTACTGCAGGATTCCTGTTGGTGTTTGAGGAAAACTAGAAAAAGAAAAAAATGTTAGTGTCACTTAGTGTTTCTCAACTTCAGAAGCAGGTCTGTGTCCCTGATCATGTTAAATAAAGTAAAAGAAAACATTAGTGTAGGTTTGAGAAGAAAAAAAATTTATGGACATTGAAAGTTGCCTGGTACTTCCTTAAGGAATCAATAACCAAAAATAATATCCAATATCCTGGCATGTGATGGGGGGGGGGGGGGCAGCAAAAAAAAAAAGTTAAATGAAATTCTGTTGTAGGCATCCGAAAGGATACAATTTTCTTGCTGACTTGTTTGAATGGAGTATTTGGAAATCTAGTAAATTATACATAATGGACTTCTTTATTAATCTTTACCTTGTTTTGTTGAAGTGCATATAAAAATTCATGTGCAACTATTGCAAAAACAAGATATAGAGCTTTAACTCAGTGTGGACCTGTGGACCAGACATGAAATGATTTTTTTTTCTTTTTTTTTTTTTTTTCTGTCAGCTTTCACTACCCCCAATTGTGAAATACAAATATCTATGGTAATATTCCAATTTATAAATATGCCTTAAAATGTTATATACATGTATTTTTGTGCTGACCATTAAAACTGCTCCAAAAGTCAATTCATCAAAGTTACAATTTGACTGCTCCAAAAGCCATTTCTCTGCTCCAAAGTTACAGTTTTCCTGCTCTAAAAACTGCTCTGAAAGAAGTCATAGTGGCTCCTATCCCATCCCTGATCTAGTGAATGAAAAAAATGCTAAATTTAATATTCCAGTTAATTATTTTAAAAGAATTTTAATAAATTTTAAGAAAAAAATTCTAGGTGAAGTGGCACATCACGTGTGATCTATCACTGATAAATTGCTTGTGAGAGGAGTGCTTCAATCAGTGGAGAAAGAGCATTTGCTATTCTGTGCAACTTGTGTAATAAAACATGTGAGAAACATCTTTGACTATATGTTTTTTTCAGAGCATGAATGAAAATCACCTCAGTACGTTTCATCAAAGTGGATAAGTTGGAAATGATTTCAAAATAAAAACAAAAAACGTCGTGATACTGTTATTTTTCATTAATCCGTGAAATACAAAGTAGACTTCATTGATTGTGTGGGATGATAAAGAAACATTCCCTGAATATTGATTTACCCTGCTGAAATAGTCCATGTCTTTCGCAATGCGATGCAATGTTGAAAATTTCGTACATGAGATAAATCCGCGGATTCACATAATTCTGACCCCCCTTCATCATTTGGGTCATTCTTGAACTCCATGCAAAATGGAAGAGAATTTTTTTTGGAGATTAGTGGGGGAGGGTGGGGTCATTTTCCATCAGGAGACAGTATTTCGTATTTCAAAACTTTCAAAAATGGAGTGAATATTTTCCCCATAATCATCCATCCTACACACTCGAAATGTTGCGTCTGTCCAGTATTGTTAAATGTAATTCTAATGCATGTGTTTGTATTTCAGCATCACACTGTCAGCAACAATTTTAGAAAATGAAAGTTAAGATGGCACAAAGATTTCCTGTAATTTTCAGCCATGAGATTCTTCTGTGGATTCGAGGCTGTTATCATTTGGGTCATACTTGATCAATGCCCTACTAAATATAATTGGGGTTGGTGGTGGAAAGGTCCACTTTCCGAGTCCCATCTTTTCAAGGCTTTCAAAAACAGAAGTTAGATGGAGTGAAGATTTCTCTTGTAATCATAATACCCCTCCATGATATTCCCACTATCTGTGTTTTTATTAAATGTTACTTTACTCCATAAATGTTTGCATTTAAGCTTGACAAGGGAGGAGGAAATTTTCAAAAATGGAAGTGACAATGTTGGAAAATGTTTAAGAACTGATGCAGGGTGTTAAAAAATATTCATATTCTCAAAGTTATCTAAAATTCTGAAAGCTTTGATATCATGTATTCATGGTCCTCAGGCTGAAAGTTCTTTCAGCATGATGGATAAAATTATTGTTATCTGAGGGAATAAAAAAAATAAGAGAGAAAGAAAGAAAGAAAAGTGACAATGAAGAAATGGGATGGGAATTTTATCAACAAAAATTAAGCAATGAATACTGTGCAGTTGCACAGTCAACAAAAGACAAATATGGCCGTGGAACTTTCTGAGAAGAAAGGAAAGCTTGGCCATAAGAGAAAACTTGAGTGGATATTCTGTCTAGTACAACAAAATAAGACAAGAAAAAGAAACTGTTTGAAACAACATGTTTTAAAACCATTTTCTTTTGTGTATTAATAAAGTCATGGCAAAATCCTAGTGATGAAATATCTCAAAAGTATAATAAATGTAATATGGGGATTACTAAAATGACAGAGAAATTACTCTTTTGTCAAATTTTTGAGTTGCACACCAACACGTCATCAGGACTGACTCAGGAGAGTAGGTGCTGCCACTCAAGTAGCAATGCCCAAGCCTCTCTGTTTGTTATTCATGGCACCCCTTTGTAATATTCATATCATCCCAATGAAAAAATTATACTTTTAAGACATTTTATTTTGTTTTGAATTCAGTAATTTCATATTATAAATACAGTGACATGCTACAGTTTAGTATTTGCATGAATGAATTGCGGTGAACAATTCCACCTTGCACTTGCTCCATTCTATTCACTTTTTCTCATCACATGTTTAAAGTTCAGCAGTTCAGCTTGTTCTTTTTTTCTTCCTCAGTCTCATGTATGGATTAAATTCATAGGTATTGTTCAAGCCTGTGACCAAAAGCAAAACTGATAGAAGTCACTTCATTTGGCTTGTAGTATGACAGTAAGGTAGGATTCAAATGCGATCATCAACAAGTACATACCTAGAATAATAATAACGTTTTGCACAATAAAATGTTTATTATGCATCGACTATAGTTTTGCAGAGTGTTTGGCTCGGCATCCTCAGGACGAATGGAGCGTAAACATTCAAATCATTGTATATCATCAGAATTCTGACGGTCACGGGTTTTGGTGAGTTGTTTCCACATGCTTGAAAGAAATGGAGTCAACGTCATGTCGTTGACAAGCCATGACGAGTTCTGGTATATGTGGAAAGCTTCTAATATATTAAGCTTGATAATCGAGTACGGTTTATCAATAAGCGTAGCATTTCCAAACAAAAATTTACGGTTATTTTCGTGACAATGTTGAGCTTTAGATGACTTCTTCAGTTCATAGTTCCGTACATAGGTCTTGTGTTCCTTCACACAGAAACTTAAAGCCCTGCGGGTCTGTCCTATATATGAAAGTCCACATTCACATGGTATCTGATAAAGTCCCCAGGAGTTTGTCTTCCATGTAGTCTTTTGATCTGTAAAAATTCATCTTGTTTATGGGTTTGAAAATAACTTTGAAATTAAAACTTTTAAGGATTTTTGAAATTCCGAAGCAAATCTGAGAAGCAAATGGGATAACTGCCCAATTCCTTCGTATTGGGATGTCTATAGGCATGAACGTGCAGACAGGCTTTGATTTCCTAAATTTTTGGACATCTTTGTCTATAACGGAAGGGCTGTATCCTCTGTGTGCTGCAATTCGTTTAAGAAAATCAAGCTTTTTCTGTAAGGAATAGTCAGTTGAACAGATGTGTATTGCACGATATATGTATGTGAAGAAGGCATAGATCTTTTGTTTCCATTGATGATTTGATTTTGCATGAAGGGGTAAGGAAACAGTAAATGGTTTTTGATAAACTGGTGTACTAAAGTATCCTTGAGAGTGTGACACAAGGACATCAAGGAATGGTAAGCAGCCATTATTTTCAGTCTCATGTGAACTGTATATGGGGATCAATTGAATTGATAAGTTCAACTAATTTAGGTATTTCCGAGTTCATGCCATTCCAGAGAACAAAAGTATCATGTACATATCGAATCCACAGGTCAAATGTAACAAGCTGAAATAGTTGGTCTTCAAAGTGGCGCATGTAGACTTCGCATAAAATAGGTGACAGTGGGTTACCCATTGCAAGGCCTTCTGTCTGTTGGAAAAATGTTCCACGAAAAAGGAAATTGTTTTGTCTTATACAAATTTCCACTAGTCTCAAAATTTCTTCTATTTCCGGTTGGCTGAAATGATGTTTTTTGAGACATGCTTACAATGCTTGGAGACCTCCATTTACTGGGATACGTGTGAACATGGATTTCACATCGAAGGATAATATGAACTGATCGTTGAATGGATGTCGCTTTAGCCGATTGACAAAATCAATGGAATTTTTTACAGATGTTGTGTTCGAAGAAGTCGTTAAAGTCGATAGTTTCGAAGATAGAAATTTGGCCAACTTATGTGTAGCTGATCCTATATTGCTGACTATGGAACGAAAGGGGACACCAATCTTGTGTATCTTCGGAAGTGCATAGAAACGTGGACAATGGGAATATGAGGGCTTCAGATGATTTTTTGAGCTTTAGTCAAGGGTTTCACAACTTGTTACCACTTTCCGAACTTCCTTTAATTGTTTCTCCGATGGGTCATTTTTTATTTCCTTATAGGGTCCCTCGGAAATAAGTTTTTCGACCTCTGCCTCGTAATGTTTCTTGTCCAGAATAATAACTTGTCCTCCTTTATCAGCTTTAGTGATGATAATATCGCGATTTGACTGCAATTCTTTTAGAGCATTGTATTCTTCCTTGTTGAGATTCGGTTTAAATGGTGGAATGGACTTTGCCATTATTGTCTGGCTAACGCGATGTCTAATAATTTCTTTTTGATCTGTATTTAGATCGCTTTTTATCACGAACTTCTCAACCGATGCAATGATATTGGATATTGGTACCTTTTTCGAAATCGCAAAATTCGAATTGTAACGTAAAATCCGTTTTTGAATTTCGCTCGGGTTAAAACTAGAAAGGTTAGATATTACTTCATCATCCGAAAAGATATCCTCAATTTGTGAAGTAGAATTTTCTTTATGGTTGCTGTTATTTGATAATTTTTCAAATTTTCGTTCTAATGTCATTTTATTAGTAAATGACATATTGGAACTCCTAGAACAAGTTTTGCGGTCCAGGTCAGAAAAATCTGGTAAAGTTTTAGCCAGTAAAAGGTGCAAGTTGTACAGTTTGACCTCAACGTTTACAATATTCTTTCTTGTATCTTAAATGATAACTCTTAATAGTGCAAACGAAGCATTAGATATGGATTTGTTGATGATATGGGAAGGTCCCAGGTTGCATTTCACACAGATAAAATTTGGTAGTTGAAGCAAGAAGTTTAAGTGGTTCAGCAATCTGAACTTCTTTATTATCAGCCTGGAAAAATGGTTGATTGTCGCAGACAGTGAGTTCGTCATGATCGAGATTAGGAACTGGGATTCAAGTTCCTCTAGAAAAATTAAACTCCTAGGGAGGATTTATCAGATACCTTGTGAATGTGGACTTTCATATATAGGACAGACTCGCAGGGCTTTAAGTTTCCGTGTGAAGGAACACAAAACCTATGTATGGAAATATGAACTGAAGAAGTCGTCTATAGCTCAACGTTGTCATGAAAATAACCATAAATTTTTGTTTGGAAACGCTATGCTTATTGATAAACCGTACTCGACTATCAAGCTTAATATATTAGAAGCTTTCCACATATACTGGAACTCGTCATGGCTTGTCAACGACATGACGTCGACTCCATTTCTTTCAAGCGCGTGGAAGCAACTCACCAAAACCCATGACCGTCAAAATTCTGATGATGTCACAATGATTTGAATGTTTACGCTCCATTCGTCCTGAGGAAGCCGAGCCAAACGCTCTTCGAAACTATAGTTGATGTATAATAAATATTTTATTGTGCGAAACGTTGTTATTATTATTCTATCTTAACGCGTTTTATGCATTAATAAATGAGTTTCTTAGTGTATATTTCTTAAAAATTTAGGTAGATATTCATTACAAAAACTTGATTCAAATGCATTTTGTGAGGAATGATTTTTTTTTTTTGGATAACAGTTATTTTGGGGTTAGAAATGGCAAAATTCACTGCTCATCCAGGTGACAAAATTCTAATAAAACAGCCAATTACTTTGTCCTGGAGCAGAGATGCAAACTGTTGTGTTCTGATTTCTGTGTTGCTGTTCTGTTATTTAAAAGATAGTATATTTCCAAGCAGCTGAAGCACAGGATCTGAACAAACATTCAGATTGCACTGGTTGAGGCACCCACTATGCCTCCTCATAGCAGTAAAAATTCCACCCTGATAACAGGATCTAGGTCAGCAATCACATATTCTTTTTACCTAAAAGTAGTCAAATAGGTATCAGTTATGTTCTTGGGTATCAAACAAACTGGCAGTTGTAGTATTGAGAATTAAAAAAAAATGCTGCATAACAAATTTGGTGAGTATTTCTAAGAATATCTTATGGTTGACTGTGTCTGCAAAAAACAAAAAACAGAAGAAACACAGAAGGTAGCTGAAGAGAAGAAGAAAGTAATGATGCTATGATTCTGCATGAACATTAAAAAAATGAATGTTAAATTCAAGCCAATGTATATACATTTCAAAAATCCTCAACACTTGTAAAGCATTTGGTTTAAATGTTACATTGGTTTAAATTTATCATGGGGGTTAATAATTTTTTTTATTCCTCTCATGATTTCTGAAAATGGCTGTAGGTGTTCATTCTATGATTGAGGTCACTGTTTAAATAGACAGTGAGGATATAAAAGTCCTACATGTTTTGGTAATCCAGCAAAACCCAGTTTTTCCACCTGCAGGGTGGTGAGGTTGATAGGGTAAAGTATTCAAATGAAACTCAACCAAGTATGTTACAGGTCAGATTGACTGTATTTTTGATGGCAAAGTATTAATTCATTTTCATGCAGTCCATCAAAGAAATTTGCACCTTGGTTGAATTCAAGTGGTGCAGAAACCCAAAACTACCATGCTTTGTATTAAACAGCTAAAACTACCATGCTTTGTATTAAACAGCTTTTTTGGAATGCAGCTAAGGATGGGGTGTATCACAAGGGGGAAAAATTCCTCTGTATGTAAGGGGGCATGCCGGCTGACAGTTTCAGGGGTTGTCCCACTCTCTCAGTGGCTGGCCTTCTACAGCTGTTTCTGCACACTGCATGGGACTGTGGAAGGCTTGCAGTGAGTAGGTCAACTTCCTTAGGACTAAGATCAAAGGTGCAAAAATATATTTCTGTAAATTTTTCATGAAAATGTCTGAAATTTTTAAAAGGCCATTAATCACTAATAGGAACAGGCCCCCTAAATTTCACATGAATCTGTTAAAAACATTTTAAACTAGCTATGAAGTTTTTGTTAAGGCTTCCTTGCATGGTTGACCCCTATGCACAGAATTTCTAATAAAAAATTTCAATACTAATTTAAAAACTTTTTTACCAATTCACTTAAAATTTTTGGGGTCATAATTTCTTAGCCAATTATGACAATATGTACAAATCTCAGCCAATTTCACTAAGAATTTGCAAAGTTAGTTTCCTTATTTTTATCCACAGCCCTGGCACATGCAAAAGAAAAGCATAATGTGGGAGGCTGCCTTTACATGTGGCAAAGGTGGAACATCTATCTGTTCATGCTATAGTTTTGAACACCTTGACAGTATGATCTTCACATTTGTTTCTCAGTTCTTGCAAGTGTGAGGGTTATTTTCCATCTCAGTCAAATAGGTATCAGTTATGTTCTTGGGTATAAAAAAACTGGCAGTTGTAGTATTGAGAATTAAAAAAAAAAATGCTGCATAACAAATTTGGTGAGTATTTCTAAGGATGATATCTTATGGTTGACTGTGTCTTCAAAAATCAGAAGAAAGACAGAAGGTAGCTGGTAACAATTTGGTGAGTATTTTTGTAATGCTAATGCTTTGAACTTTAAAGTGCTAGCATTACTTTAAAGTTCATCTTTCCATCATTTTTCATGTAACAATTTTTATTTTGCAAATAATGGAAAACACTATCAAAATACGGTGAATGATTTTTCAGTTTGGATAACACTTGGAATTTCTTAGTGCTGTCCCAGGATATAACCTCATTCACAGTTAGGGTTTTTATTTAGAGAAATATGTAACAGACTGATCAGTTTTTGAATCTCTATTAGCATATTACTTCTGAAAAGATGCACGTTTTTTTCCTGTGTTGTTTCCAAACACTGAATGAACACTGTGGTGCTTTTGACCTAAATATTTATTTATTTATTTATTTATCTGTAGGACCAATTGAATGAATGGGCTAACATGACAGGATTTCTATGCGCAATGGGTGGCGTATGCCTCTTAAGGAAATCTCCATCACGTACCAGGTATGCTGTGATGAAAATGGAGTTCCAATAGTGAGTGTATAATTCTTCATTGCTTTTACTAAACAATTTTGAAGTCTGCTGTGTAAAGAAAGTATTAACTCAGTCACTGAATTCAAAATTCTTTTGAATTATATTAATTTCTGCTACTTCCCATTTTGTTTAAGATTTAAATTGCACTTCATCTTTCTGTTTGTTCATTAACAACAAACTCTGATGGTAGAGATCATGGTTTTTGGAATGGCACAATGTAGATTACTGGATGCTTTTCTACTTTAAGAAAGTAGTTAATTGATTATTTTTTCATTTTACTGTAGATTATACTCATTATTGGAATGGATGCACTTTTACTCATAGTTAAGAACAAAAATTAACTATTAATGCTTTTAAGTGTGTGTGTGTGTGTGTTTCTTTTTTATAGATTCAAATTAAAAGATGAATGTTCCTTACCTTGGGGTGAGTTTCAATGCTTGCATGATTTTGTGACTGTTTAATGAATGCTTCATGTACATATGTGCATTTTTGTTGAAGAGGTCCGCAGATATGTATCAAAATATGCATGTTTGAATTTTATAGAAGGTTTCTGTCGATATGTATATACACAGTCAAGTCACATTATTGTGATAACCTCCTACTTTTGAAGTCAACAGCGAGTAGCCAATGAATGAAGGCATGTGTCGTGTGCTGGCTTGGAGAGAATATGAGGTGTGGTGTAGGCATTCTGAAAACATATCACTCGTTGCTCTCATGGGCAAAAGGAGCGATTTATCAGATTTGCTAAAAGGGATGATTATTGGCTTTCGGGCCAAGGGTGGCAGTATTTCTGAAATAGTGTAGTTTGTGAACTGTTCGTGTGCTGCTGTGGCTAAAGTGTATCATGATTAGAGAAATGGCACCATTGCAAATAAGCGATGTGAAAATTGCAGAGCACCACATATCATTGATATGAGAGGTGAACGTCGGCTTAGAAGGTGCACGAAGGCTGATCAGCACGTTACAGTGGAGCAACTCACTGGCCAAATGTACCAGGGGCTACCACAAGTGTGTCTAAAACAGCAGTTCAGCAAACCCTGCTGCGTATTGGGGGCTCCAATTCATATAGATGGTCCCTGCACCTATGCTAACGAAGGTGCATCGACAGAAAAGTCTTACATTTGCACGACAGTATCGGAATTGGACCTCCGCTGATTGGCAAAGGATTGCTTTCTCCGATGAGTCATGTTTTCTGCTTCATGGAACGAATGGACGTTGGCGTATAAGGCGAGAAACATCGGAGGACAAGCACTCTTCAACCATTGCTGGAAGAACAGAAGCTGGTGGGGGCAACGCTATGGTCGGGGTAATATTTTCATGGCATTCTCTGGGTCCACTTATACCTGTGGAATTCATTATGAATCCGTCCTTGCAGACCACGTGCACCCATACATGCTGATTGTCTTTCCTGGGGCAGATGGGATCTTCCAGCATGACAATGCGATGTGTCACATAGTTAGAAATATCCAAGAGTGGTTGGAAGAGCATGATGAAGGCTTCAAAGTACTTCCCTGGCCCCTAATTCCCCAGACTTAAACCCAAATGAGCATCGGTGGGACCACCTCGATTGTGTTGTTCACTCTATGGATCCTCCACCACACAGCCTCCAGGAGCTGTCAGATGCACTTCAGTCAGCATGGCTCCACATACCTGTGAAAACCTTCCAGTACCTTATTGAGTCACTCCCAGCCCGTCTAGCTGCTGTCCGTGCTGCACACAGCGGTTACTCTGGATATTAGCTTGTGGTCACAATAATGTGACTCGACTGTGTGTATATCCCTGATACATGTTTAACATACATGAGATAAATTCTGCTTGCATGGTTTTAAATACAAATTTGCATGTAGGATATGTGTCTGAATTTCTCATTTCTGTTATGTTTCTGAAAAAAATATATATATATAAAAAAGGAGAAGTCATGTATGAATTAGAATTAACTTGTGAAGTTATCAGATACTCATGTGAACTTATCCAGTTGGTTTTTTATCAGTAGCACTAAGGAGTACCAATCAGTGACTGTGTCTGTTTTATCTTATCCTTGATGAAAATTTCATTCAGCATGTTCAAAATATGTATTCTTTACTCTAAATCATATTGTCATGAAGTGATGGTATTTTCATGACTTGGCCTTATAACTTTGGGAACCTTCACTTGTTTTACTTATGTTAATCACTTAAAATTTTTTTATCTAATGTTGTATCACCAAAACATTAGTAGGGCATTCTTTTCCATGTTGTGCTGATTTTTTCAATGAAAATAAATTTAATTGACAGCATCCTGTGTAGAAGCCTCATTGCTACCACTGATGTATTCCCGAGACAATGAATATCTTGGGCATTAGGAGTTGGGCAGAATGATGGTAGGTTTAGCTGTAAGTTTATAGTATACTTGAATATCCAGTGAATGGTTAATTTTTTGGGGGATGTCTTATCAAATGATAATGTTAATCCTTTCCTGGATGTCTTATTGTCCAGAAATCTTAACCATTCATTGGATATTCAGGTATAATATAAATCTACAGCTATACCTAACATCATTCCACCAAACTCCTCATGCCCAAGTTATTACAAAACTGCTGTCTTCAGATCGTGGATGTGGAGGGCTCTAACAGTATGCTCATCTGATGATTTAAAGAATCAGGAAATCTCCAATATAATGAAGAAAGGAGTTAAAGCAGGCTTTGAGGAATGCGAACTTTGCAACATATTCCAAAAAGTGTAAAGAAGCCTAGTAAAGGACAACATAAAGAAAATGAGCATGAAATTTGCAGACAGCATTTTGTATATTCCACAATTCTCATTCTACATAGTGTATTCAAAAAGTTCCAGGACTGATTATACACAAACCATATAACACAGAGGATATACTTACATTTGATATTAAGCTTCTACATAGTCTCCTCCCAATTCAATACAACGCTTGGAACAAGTGTACAGGTCAGTAAACGCCTTCTGAAACGCCTCCACTCCAACACTATTGAGTTCCGATGTCACCGTCGCTTCAATCTCCTCTATCGACTCGTACTGCTGCCCCTTCATCTTCAATTTCAACTTGGGAAATAAAAATAGTCGGGGGGGGGGGGGGGGGGCAGATCTGGTGAGTCCGGGGGTGGTTGATGCACACAACCTGCCTTCTCGCCAAAAATTGCTGCACAAGGATGGACTTGTGAGATGGTGCATTGCCGTACAAGAGGCACCAATTTCCACTGTCCAACAAATCGGGCCTCACACGCCGCATTCGTTTCAAAAGCCGATCCAAAACATCTTTGTAGAATGCCCCAGTCACAGTGGAACCTTGACAACGAAATTCTAGATGAATGATGCCCCGACTGTTAAAAAAGGTGATCAGCATCGTTTTTGATTTCGAAGCGCGAACTTTCATTGGCCGACTCTTTTTGAGACTTGTCCACTCAGCACTTTGGTGTTTTGTCTCTGGATCGTACTCCACACACCAAGTCTCATCTCCGGCGACAATGTTTTGCAAAAAGTTGGATCCTGATCGGCCACGAAAATCAAATCTTTGCAGGAGGAAATTCGGTGTTCTTTTTGTTCAGGAGTCAGAGTGTGCGGCACAAAGCGCGCACAGAGCTTCCTATTATTCAAGTCCTCCGTCATGATCGTGAAAACAGATCCCACACTAATGTTTAATGACTGTGCAATAATTTCTATCGTTATTCGGCGGTCAGATCTCACCAACGCTTGCACACGCTCAACATTTTCATCATTTCGACTCAAACATGGACGACCTGATCTCTCATCGTCATCAGTCGAGTTTCTTCCAGCTTTAAACCTCGAAAACCACTCAAATACTCGCGAACAACTCATAGCATCGTCACCATACGCAGATTTAATCATTTCGTACGTTTCTGTGGCCGATTTTTCCAATTTAAAACAAAATTTGATGTTCGTTCGTTGCTCCATTTTTTTCGATGACAACGGCTCACATACACGCTTTACACAAATGAACGCTGCAAAGGTGGAAGTAGTCGGAAATAACTGCAATCGCGTGATGTGTGTGGCTGAAGGTCGTTGCTGCGTCATCCCGCCGGTTTCACAGAGATAGCGCCATCTGTACGTTTTTACGAGCGGGAGTCCTGGAACTTTTTGAATACACTGTGTATGTCTGGAATTTACTGAGGAAGCATAGTGTTGAAGAAACGCTGAAACCACCAAAACTATTGGTAAGATTTTAACAACCAATAACCAGAAAACAGGCGTGAGCTTATAATTATACTGCAGGAGTATATGCAATTCCATTAAAATTCCCGGATTCCTCTGTAAAGTCATACATCAGAAAGACGAAAATATCTTTTATGTGTGTGATGTAAAGAGCATATGAGCGACATAAGGGAATTAAGAGGACCTACTGTTTTAGCAAAGGTGGTAATTTACTATGCAGCAATTTCCATAGACTTAAAAAAAACTAGTGGCCCCATTCACTACTTATAAGGGAACTACGATCAGAGAGTCCATTGCGTTAGTGACAATGCAATTATGGGGTATCCATTGCCATTTTTCTGTAATCTCTGAGATTGATACTAGTATAAAATATGACTTGATATTGTGTTGTTACTTTGCATGAGCATCGGACCCATGCAATAGATAATGTCAGCTCGTGTGTTTGTTATGCATGTGTTTATGTTTAATACTCATGCTATTATTTAATTTTAAACTGCAAACGGATCGTTATTGTAGTGTAAGTTCGCCCTGATAAAACCTTCTATTGGAAGGCGAAAGCTTGGCACAATAAAATATTTTTCATTATACCCCATTTCACAGATTTGTATGATTTTTTTCATCTCCTTAATTTTTATTAGTCTTATCTTGAAAAGTAAGAGGTGTTGGAGTTCCTTTGCTGTTGGGAGAGAATTAGATGGAGATGGGGGAGAGTAAGAACCTTTGCATTAGGGAAGTTTACTATATTCCATCTCATCTCACAGTGGTGACTGAAGGCCAAAATGATGTAGATAAATTTTACCTAATTTCTGGTTTCATCTTTGGGGCAAAAAATGAAACTAATGTTATTTGTTGTCCACTTATCTTTTTGAGTGTACGACTGTGACAAAAGAACATTGTTCAACTTGTGTATGGATTTTATACCACGATTGTAGTAAAGGCTATAAATGGCTTAATGTAATATATCATACACACATTTTTTAAAGTGTTCTGTCACATTTTTAATTATCAAAACCATTTCTTCTACATGAAGCACTCCTTTCATCATCTGCACACTTTTTTCTTCCATTGTTTATTGGTCTAATTAAGCTACTTGGTCATTTTGTAATGACATAGCATGTAATACTAAAAAATCTGTGATGACATTTTGCTGACTTTATTGAAACCTTCCTGTTTTTCATGATCAATCAATGATTTACCTTCTGAATTTAAGAATACTCAATGTCTCCCAACAAATGAATGTTTTTAAGTTAAACATTCTTCCAGTAACCATTTATTTGACAATAAATAATTTTGTAGAAAGACCCAGAGTTTTTACACACTCCAGAATATCAGAATTTATTCAAAAACTATGATAATTTCATCATGCATATTTATCTTCATTTGCTTAATTTCACATAGTTAATAATATGACTTCCAGGACTTATTTTTGTTGGATGTAAAAAGGAAACATACAGATTGACATATGTTGACAGTGCAGTGAATAAAAAAAAAAAAAAAAAAACTAAAAAAAAGCAAAAAGAAGCAAAAACTGATAAAGTTTGTTTGAGATGAGGAAGACAAAAAAGAATGTTACATTTAGTTTTCTTTGAAGACAGAAGTATTGTTATTAGATCATTATGATGTATATCCAATTTTTAGACAAATTAGCATTGCTTGTGAACATAACACCCCTTTGTGATTGTATCCATTGGAAAATCCATCCACACACATTTAAAAAAAAATAACCCTTTAATAGCAGCTTCAACACACATTTATCTCAGCTTGAACAGGAAAAAACAGTGTTTTTCACTTCTCGCCTGTGAATGCATCCTTCTCCGGGCAAAGAGCTCATGACTAATTACAATGTGAAGAGTAAAATTCACTTTCTCTGCATTCATTTTCGATTGTGATACAACAAGCAATTATTCACCCTGTGGTTGTGTTATCCAACAATTTTATATTTTAAATGTGTAGAAAATACACTGCATCATTATATCATTATGAAAATACACTGCATCATATTATCAATGTGTTAAAAATACTATGGTTAATAGTGTGTACAACTATAACTAAAAATAAAAGATTTTAAAAGGTTTGACCTATCTATTTTGTCCTGAATGATCTTCTAAGCAATTCACATTTCATTGTCTTGAACAAAGCTGCATCATAAGCCTATATATAAATGAAGTTTCAGTGAAAACTTTTAAAAAAGTGAGGTTGCTGAAATGTCTAGTACACAGTAATGAAAATGTATTATAGGTTGTTCAATTAATGAAATAATTGAAAGTTTTTATAATTGAGGTCGTTCAAATTGCGCATGTTGGTAGCGTAACTCTTTCTCTATAGTAACCCTTCTTCTTCAGTGCAGGTAAATAATGGATTCCAGGCCGAAGCAACGTGCCGTCACTGAGTTCTTGACGAAGGAAGGGTGCAGGCTATCCGACATCCACAGAAGGCTACAGAATGTTTACAGAGATGGCACCATTGACAAGAGCAGTGTGCATAGATGGCTGAAGAAGTTTAAAGAAGGGGAAACCAGCACTGATCACAAACCATGCAGTGGGAGACCATTGTCTGCTACCACTGACACGAATCATCAGTGAGTGGACGAATTGATTTGCACGGAGAGACTAGTCACAATCTGTGAGCTTGTTGCACAGCTGGACTGTGGTCACAATGCCATAGAGAAGATGGTGGAAGACTTAGGGTATCAGAAAGTGGGTGCCTCGGCAGTTGACACCCGATTTGAAGGAGAGAAGGGTGGAAGTCTGCTCCGATCTACTGAAAACGTTTGAAGCCAATGAAGACAAATTTTTTCTGATCTGGTGATGGGATGAAATGTGGGCATATCTTTAGGATCTGGAAACAAAGGATCAATCCATGGAATGGTGTCACACCTCTTCACCAAGGCCTAAGAAGTTCAGAAGCCAGCGATCAGCACAGAAAGTCATGGTGACTCTTTTCTGGGGTGACAAGGTTGTCATTCTCCTTGATTTTCTGGATCGTGGCTGTACCATGACCAGTGAGTAGCACATTGAGACACTCAAGAAACTTAGAGAAACCATGAGGAGTACGAGAATGAACAAGAATCTGAAAAGGATCCACATTCACCATGACAATGCAAGACCACACACATCTTTGGCAACAAATCAGGCGATCCACAAATTAAACTGTTCGGTGGTCCCCCATGCAACATACACAGATCTGCCAACTGCTCTGGAATATCTGGATTATCCATCGATGTATGTAGCCACTCCGCATAGTTTGGGGTTTTTCCCGGAAAAAACTTTTATTTCATTACCCATTTTTCCTCAAACAACGACTGTGGCCAGAGATATACTGCACTAAAAGAACAGATGGTGAAAACATTTCATCTTTATAATGCATTTTAAAGATTTTTACCGTAATATTTATTTGCAAGTGCAACGCTGTGAACAAAAGCTGCGGCGACGACATCTGATCAAGCGTTGTTCCATTGAAACGAAGGCTCATTGCGGCGGCCTATTCCTGGGTGGGAGAGTACAGGAAGAACCAGTTGCAACATTGCCAGGAGAGCAGTCTGTTTTGTAGTGCTGCACTACACAATATAGTTCAATTTTTTTCTCACTGTTTTTAAAACACATGCTGATAATTTTTTCGTTGTTTCGCATACGATTCCCTCACACCAAATATAAAATTTGGAGATGCCCTTCTTGCTTGTACAGAAAAGTTAAAGTAAATCTCCAGTTCTCGCCAATGGAAGTTAGATGGGAAGTCGGAAACTTCAAGTTTTGGTCCTGGTTTTAACAGCTTGGATGTTACGCCCACGAGCGCAGAGGGAGGTGTGGAGATCGCAGGCGCAATTAAGGGAGGGGCGAAGAAACTATAGGGAGGAACTGAATTTCATTGACGAATGAAGTGCATCAGATTGTCGCCCCTCGTTCAGGTTGTCCGTCGGGAATTCCCCAAGGAGGGAGAGTTACGCTAATGCATGCTGCTTTGCGATTTAATTGTGGAAGGGTCACAATGGCAAAACGAGGGCATTCCCAAGTTTTTAAAAAAGAATATGAAATAGCATGGCTGGTGCTTAAAATATCGCGTAAATCAGACAATCATGTTCTTTGCAGTATTTGCTCCTCATATTTTTCAATTGCTCGCGGAGGTAAAAATGATTGCAAGCGGCACGTGGAAGGTGCACGCCATCTTGGAAGTGTAGCAACACAAAACTCAAACCGAATCCTAACATCCATTTTACCCTGCAGCAACAACTTAAAAGTTATTCGGGCGGAGGCTCTGTTTACCAAATTCTTAATTGAACATAACTGCTCGTTGTTGGTATTGGATCATGCTGGTCCGTTGTTTAAAAAGATGTTCCCGGACTCGGAGATCACTTCAAAATACGGATGTGCTCGCACAAAGACAACGGCGTTAAAATCCTTTGCTTCATCAACAGCTCAGGAGATTGCCAAAATATTGAAAGCAAACAAGTTTTCTCTGGCAACTGATGGCAGCAATTCTGTTGCAGATGATAAACTATTTCCAGTTGTTGTGACCTACTTTGATTCGTCATTAGGTAAGATTGTTACCTGTTTATTATTGCTTCCAAAAACTAAATGGTGACTCTATCGGTGAAAATATTTTTAAGCTGTTGAACCAGGAACTTTCAAAATATGAGGTTCCATGGGCAAATTGTGTGGCATTTGGTGCTGATAATGCATCAGTAAGAAAATCCTAATGCTTATAATACATAGTTGTGCATGCCATTTGATCGACTTAGTGGCAAACCATGCTTCAAAAGAATCAATAAGGTTTAATGTGGAAGATTTCTTTGTTGATGTTTACTTCTATGTGAAAAAAGTACTAAAAGGCTTGAACTTTTAAAATTTTGGCAATAGGTTTGTGAATTAGAAGCACATAAAATTACTAAGTATGGCTCAAGAAGGTGGCTGTCAATGGGCAGTGTTGTTGAAAGATATTTGGAACAGTGGGATGCATTAGTACAGTTTTTTTTTGTGAGGAAGAAAATGGTGAATCTTCAGTATTTTTGAAATTAAAGGTATTTTTGAAACTCCAAAGGTGAAATTTTATCTGCTTTTTCTACAATCAGCCATGCCACTGTTTACCAAAGTAAACACCATGATGCAGCAAGATGCACCAATGACTCGCAGATTTCAAAAGAGCTGACATCATTATTTAATTAATTAGTATCAAGATTTATTAAGCCTTCTGCTGTGACTGCTGCGGCTTCTGTATTTGACATGGACTTTTCACGTGGGAAGATCCAGAAAGAAGATGATGACCTTGTTATTGGTGAAAAAACATGACAGTGTATCAAAGATTCAAATTTGTCACAAATAGATTTGTGCAATTTGTATTCCTCTGGTAGACAATACTATAGTAAGGCATGCATGTACATGAAGAAGAAGTTTCCTTTGCAAAATGAGCTGTATCATCATTGTGAGGTTGCTGAAATTGCTTTGTGCCAGGAAACTAAATTCTCATCAGTTGATTTCTTTTAAAACTTGTTTTCTTTTTCTGATACAAAAAGATTTGGTTGAAGAACAGTTTCCCAAATTCCAAAGTGATCCTCTGACAGAAGAAATCTTACCTGCCGACGGAGTTGATGTAGCTTGGAATTTAATATCGTGCATTAATGATCATAATGGGTCATTTAAGTACCCTGTTTTACCAAAATTTGTGGCCACAATTCTCCTTATACCTCACAGCAATGCCACATGCGAACGAGTGTTTAGCATGGTTAAGAAGAATCTTAACTGATTTTCGATCCAGTTTAAGTGTTTCAACTTTGGAATCTTTAATAACTGAAAAATGCAATGCTCGTGCTGATCAGGCTTGCTTTAATGCAGATCTATCTGATACTGACTTGCACAAAGCTATGCAAATCAAAACAATCAACATATTTATCTTTGAAGTAAAGTAAGTCTGTTTCTTAATGTATCTTCTTTTTGTCCAAACACTTGAGCTTTTATATTTATTTGCAACCGCATGTTCTCAGATATGATGAATGTATATTTCTAAGATAATAAGGAAAAATATACATTTTATATATAAAAAAACTTTGCAATTTAAGGTGTTTTCAATGGTTGTTTATTGTAGTAGCTATCCTGAGAATGTCACATTTTAAATTTGGTAAGACCGATGGTATCACACGATATCGGCTTCGTGAGAAGGCACATGGAAGGTGATCATGATGTGCTCCTGTTGAGCTTCATGAAATGTTGGCAGGTATGCCTACATCCCAGATCTGGCACCCTCCGACTTCCACCTGTTTGATCCAATGAAGGGCAGTCTCCGGGACAATGATTTGATGACATGGACGAGGTGAAAGTGGCTGTGAAGAAGTGGGTACAATAGTCCACACCTGAATTTTTTCAAAGAGGATTCGAGAGTTGGGTTCAATAATTGCGCAAATGTATCACTTTTGATGGAGACTATATTGAGTAGTACCTTTGTATAGAGAAAGACTTACTTTACCAACATGTGCAATTTAAATGACCTCGGTCGGTTAATAAAAAAGTTATACCCACTGTTGCATTACTTTCGGTACAACCTTCATGTCTTTGAATAATGGAATTTCTTTATCTGGAAAAATAGGTAGTTAAGGTGTATGTAATAGGTTGTTTTTAATGGTTGTGTGAGAAAATTTCATAAGAAAAAATGCTTTTCAGTTTTACTATATACACAATTAAATTTTAAAAAATAAATTAGCATAATGACACTTGGAAGTTCTTTATATACCTTTTTGTGGTAAAGATGGAAACTTAAGCATGCTGCAGTTGCTTGCTTTTTTTTTTCTTAATAAATGCATCCTTTATTACTAGAAATCACAAATTAATTAGTTTCATTATTTTTCCAACAACTTTTATAAATATTGGGTTCATTTTTTTTATAGTATAATGGTTTACAGCAAGTACTTCAAACATAACATTAATTTTGCACAGCATTCAGCTATTTATTCTTTTGTGCCTAAATTTACACATGTGTATAAATATATCTTTTTTAATTTTCTCAATTAATTTTATGATCTTTTTATCATTTCAGTGCTCCATGTGCATTGCCGTTGGATGCACGAAAAGGTAGCATGCTTACAGCTGGACAAGACATGCAATACTGTCCTGTTACTCAGTAAGCATATAACTTCTTCCTCTTGTGTGCAGAAGTGAATGTGTACCTTGCTTTTTAACTTGACAGTAATTTTTGTATATTGGTATTGTAAGATTAATAAAAGCTTATGTTACTGTACAAGTTTTAATAATGCTTGCTATGGTCCTTTCGTATGGGAATTCAATTAATTTTATTGTTAGGGTTACATTGTTTGTTTTATATCATAATGCACTAATGTCTTTAACTTAAAAAAATGTTGATGTTCTTATTGTTTGTGAAATGTTTCACATGAAAACAACAAAACTGTTTTAGTTAAGACAACAGTAAAAATGGTGTTCCTGTATGCACTTAATAAGTGTAGGAAAAATTAAGAACAAGAAGGCAGATGAATTATTAAGTTACCACAGAAGTTCTGATGTTTTTCTGTATTGTGTATGTGCTACTTTTTTATTTTTTTCATAATATTTTTATTTTTTTTTTTTTTTTATGTGATTGTGCTCTATGTGGGTAGTTATTGTCTTTTCTAACACAATGGCTGTGATGTATGAGTAAGTTTATAAAACAAGACCTGTTTGTATGTAAACAAGTTTGTGTGTGGATCATGTGAAACTTACCATTCCGAAGATCTGAAATGGATGTCCTTTTTTGGTATTCAGATTGGCAAGTAGGCATTTCATAAATCAAATTAAAAATAACACAACCATGTAATGGAGCTCTTTTTCTCACTTACCATAAAAGACAAGAATGATGTGTGGCAAAAATCGGATGGTACGTATGCAACCATCACAAATGATTAGCATAGTGAATTATTGGAGATGAAGCATTAAAACACATACCAAATCTCAGGCTCTGCTCAGAGAAGACTGTATTCGATCTGGTGATCTGCAATCAGTACTATTCACTATACACTTTGTAAAGCATTCGGAAAACATCACAGCAGTATGGTATTCTCATAAATTGGACGTTCCCACCAGAAGCTGCCCCAGCCTTCATGAATCAAAGATACAGTGAAACCTCTCTAAGTTGGACACCCTTAGTTTCCCTGAACTATGTATGGTATTCCCACAAATTGGACATGCCCACCAGAATCTACCCCGGCCTTCACGAATCTAAAATTCAGTTAAGCCTCTAAGTTGGACATCTGTAATTCCCGCAAAATGTGCCCAATACACATATGTGAGATTTTCCTGCAAATTCGAGGAATTGCACACCATTTTCTAGATCGAAGCAAAGCTGAATAGCAATTTTTTGGAGATTACTTTGGCGTGAGTAGTCATTTTCCATTGGTGAATAGTATTGTATCTTTCAAAACTTTGAAAAGCGGAAGTTAAACGAAGTGATGATTTACCCGGTAATCGTAATTTTTTTCTCGTGATGTTTCTTCTGCCCGACATTATTGTTAAATATAATTTTATTCCATAAAAATTGGTATTTCAGCTTGAAAGTGGAGGAAAATGTTCTGAAAGCAAAAGCTAAGTGGAATAAAAATTTCTCCCATATTGTAATTTCTTTTTTCACAATGTTTCTTTTGCCCAGTATTACTGTTAAATATTATTTTGTTCCATAAATATTTCTATTCCAGCTTGAAAATAGAGAAAAAAATTTCAAAAATGTATGTCAGGATGGAGCAAAGATTTCTCCCATAACTGCAATTTTTTTTTTCTGTGATGTTCCTACTGTCTGTGTTGCTGTAAAATGTTGTTTCCACCCTCCCTCATAAATATTTCCATTTAAGGTTGATGAGGAGGGTGAAATTTTCTGCAAATGGAAGTGACAAAGTTGCAAAAATTTGTAAGAATTGATGCATGGTGTTCAAGAGCATTAATCCTTCTAAGTTACGCCACTTACCTAAATATTGTGAAAGCTTTGGTATGTTGTATTCATGATCCTCAGGCTGAGAGTTCTTTTAGCATGATGGATAAAATTGTCATCAGTAGGGGAGGGGGCAACAACAACAACAACAAAAACAGGAAGAGAAAGAAATCAGCAGAAATAAAAATTAATTAATGGATGCTATGCAGCTGCAGAACCAACAAAAGACAAAATATGTCTGTGGGACTTGCTGAAGAGAAATCAAGTCTTGCTTGCAAGAGGATGTTTAAGCTGTTGTAAGTGGCGTAACTTAGTGAAACAAGAAAAAAAAAAAAACTGTTTGAAACAGTGTCTTTTAAAACCATTTTATTTTGTTTTAAATTGTAATTTTATATTGTGAATACAGTTATGTGCTGATGGGTTCCATTTCAACTCAGGCAGGGTCATACCATCATGGTCTCAGATTTCTCTGAAAATATTAAGGGGTGTTCCTTAACTGTAAAATAAGGAGAAACATATTTTTTCTTCTACTAAATAAATAACAATTAACACATACGCGTGCACGCTTAAACTCATAAAATGTAAGTTGAGTATATTTCCTGTTCAATTAGCTGATTTTATAAATAGAATACATATACAACTTACGCGCTTATTGGTGTAAAATTTTTTATCTATTTAAAACATATTCAAAGATTTCAATTTTTTAGGGGGGGGGGGATGTGTTCTTAGTGGTTTTCACCTGGGCCACGATAAACCATGTCCTCTGTCCCCTTAGAAGATAACGTTGGGTCGATGCCTCTGTCCCCTTAGAAGATAACTCTGTCCCCTTAGAAGATAACGTTGGGTCGATGCGTGACCAGCAGAGTTTTGACCCCCCCCCCATCCTCATGTGGTGGCGAGGAGTCTCAAAGCTAGGTATTGGCTGGTAACAAGAGTCCAACCTGTCGCTACCCACTCCACTGGTCTGTAAGATGCCTGCAGCCACAGCATACACACTAACAATGGAATAAATTCTACCGCACATGTATCTGGCAAATCTTTATATTTAATTTATTTTTGTATTATCAACCCCAACTGAAAATTATGAAAGCTTTGAAGTTTCCGACTACCCTGCTCATATGAATACGGCGATAATTCCTTTCGAGAGAAGTCAGGTCAGATGTAAACCCCCTCTCCCACTGTAGGTTTCGGCCCTGCTTTCAACAGAAACAAAGTTTAAGCGTTTCCTGTTTGCTAAAGTATGTAAAACAAATGCAAGTGCAGATAAACAAAGTCGCACATGCACGAAAAAAAAAAAAAAAAAAAGTGATCTCCTTACCAAATCTCTCCAAATCCAGTTACTTTACGCCTGAGATTTTTCCAAAATGGCGCCTTTAGAACACGGGGAAATCGTAAGCTTTCAAACCGAATTCAAACACGTCTAACTCGGAAACGGGCGTTTTTAGGTCCATGAAAATTTACACAGATATTCTCTTGTTGATAATAAAACAGTGATTTAATTTTCAGAATTTTAAAAAATGGCTTTTTTGAGAAAATCATTGGCAAAATTAGAGATTTTTCAAAATCGGCTGTTTTTAACGCTGCCGAAACGCGGAAACTAGCAGTTTCACAGATAAATAAAAAAATTGCAAATAAAGTGCACATTTGTATGTCTTTAACAACAACAACAACAACAACAACAAAAAAAACGAGTATAGAAAAAACTCTATCTGCACCTGTTAAGAAAAATCTTAAAAAATTCAATTTTAAAAAAATCACGAAGTTTACGATTTTTTAAAATTTTAATCATACAATGGGTAAAAAATGTTAGCACCATATATTATAATATATTATACATACAATGTTAAAAAAAATACTAGAACAAGATATCTTTTTTAATTCCGCTGCAATGACTTGCTGAAGTTAGGAAAAATAACCGTTTTCTAGCGAGCTTGTTTGACAGTGCAAGATTTGAAACCTTCTATCTCGAAGGGAAAAAAATTTTTGCCGAAAGAAAAAATATGGGTCCCTTATTTTAGTCAAGGAACACCCCTTAATTTTTTCAGAGGAATCTGAGACCATGATGGTACGACCCTGCCTGAGTTGAAATGGAAACCATCTGCTCCAGTTTAATATTTACATGAATAAATTACAGTGAACAATTTTGTCCAATCATTCTGTTTTTTTACCCGGTTAAAAAGTTCAGCTTTTTTTGTTTTTCTTCAGTCTTGTGTATGAATATAGAGGGTACGATGAAATTCTTATGCAGTGGAAAAATATCTGCAGATGCTGTACTTAATGTAGATATTTTCATCACGTCCAAATAAAAGTATGAATAATATACATTGATGATTTAATACTACTGTAGTTGTTGGAAAATCATTTTTAGATTTAACACATGAGTGTTGTGCACACTAATTAAATTAGCATTGACAATTACTGTATGTAATTGTGACTCAATATAATTGGTTTAAATCAGTTAAGCAAGTATGTACCAGGGCTTGAAAAATATCATGCCCGAGATGCCTGGGGCATGTAAATTATTGGTCTGGGTAGGTAAATAAAAATTTTGGCTGCTTGCTGCAGGCAACTAAATTTAAAGTTTTTAATAGAATTTCCTACTACAAGAAAAAGACAGTCGTCGCATATCGTGTTTCATTTCACTGCATATCACCAAAAGTTGTATTGTTACTGAGTGCCAAGGACAGAAAAATATATCTTCCTTACTCACAGTATATTATGCTGCGCATCTAGAAATTGGAACCATATATAGTTTTGCTCCAAATTTTGTTTATAATCAGTGACGGGATGCATGCCTCTGATGGAACTGGCCTCCGGTGTTTAGTGACAAAAAGCGAAAACTTCAACTTTTTGAACGTGGCAGAAACACTAAATTTCTCAAATGCCAATTTCACCATCACACCAGTTTCAGCATCATCATCTTAAATTTGAGATACACTCTTTTGTGCATTGAACATTTTGAATACACACCCTTAAAACGGGAATGCAAAATATCTAAAAAAGTTCTTATTTTTTAACTGAACAAAAACGAGGGTTCTGATTTGTTATCTTAAAAGATGAATTTTACTAGGCATTCAGCTTTTACTACCTACGCAGATAAATAATTTCTGCATATGCTCGGCTCAGCATGTAACTTTTGAGATATTTTTCAAGCCCTGTGTACAGAAGTATTGTTAGACACATGTGCATTGCACCATGTATGCATACATTTTAGGAAGAGTTGTAGCCTAGATAAGTTCAGTTGTTAGTTAAAAATTTCTTCTTTTCGTGCTTTAAAATGGTATAGATTTAAAATTACAACTGTCTCACACAATTAAAAACATATCCACTATGTACAGTCGAGTCATTGGCAGTAAGTTTATTACAGTCAAGTCACAAAGTACAAGTAAAAGATGATAAGTTAAAAAGACAATATCTTTCGAGCTCCCACTGGAGCTCATTCTCAAGCCATAATGCCGTGTGCACCCTCAGAGGCACGCACTTATATACAAAGTTCACGTCACGTTGTCCTGAAAACATAATGCTGTAAAGTTATAAACAAGCTACACCACTCTCAGGGAACAACAAGCATTTTGAATTTTAAGATGTTAAACAAGTTAATTCATAAATATATAATTGAACACATTATAAAATACAGTGACAGTAATATTGAATACATAGTTATCAATGTAGGTCTAATTTTAAGTCAATCACATATCATCAAGAGTGTTAAATCGATATATATATATATATATATATATATATATATATATATATATATATATATGTTCATGAATAGGCGCTGGCATAATACGTATAAATTGTCTCCATGATGAAGGTATTATTCTTGGTAAATCCTCATTACAACAATGGGTACCATATAGAGGAATGGTCATTGCCTCTGTGAACCACATATCATTCTTATTCGCTGTGGTTGATAGATGTCTTAATGTCTTCCCATTGGGGACTGTAATCTTCATCGTTTACAAACTTGGCCAAAGCTGTATTTGTATTATCTTTTCTGATATCATATTGGTGCTCCTTATGCTGTACTCCCAATGTTCTTGTAGTTGATCCAATATATACCCTGGGTTCTTGACCCGATGTACTTGGCAATAATGGTATCATGTATACACCATGTCTATTTATATATGGATTGGGGTTGCGGTCGCACTTTATCATCTCGAAAATTTTTGTTGTTTTAACCCCAAAGGCCAACTTATGTTTTTTACATATATTATGCAACCGTTGATTCACCACCGGTTGAAAATCCAAAGAGCTGGACTTCGTTCAAGATCTTGCACATTACTATAATTACCTTGATTATATAGTAAGGAACCTTATTAGGGCACGGCATAGAGCTGACACCACTACATTACGATTGGACCACCCAAAACCACGTTATGTAGGATCTTTGGATTTTCAACCGGTGGTGAATCGACGGTTACATATTATATGTAAAAAACATAAGTTGGTCTTTGGGGTTAAAACAACAAACATTTTCCAGATGATAAAGTGCGACCGCTACCCCATTCCATATATAAATAAACTTGGTGTATACATATTGGATCAACTACAAGAACATTGGGAGTACAGCGTAAGGAGCACCAATACGATATCAGAAAAGACAATATGAATACAGCTTTGGCCAAATTTGTAAAAGAGGAAGATTACAGTCCCCAATGGGAAGACATAAGACATCTATCAACCACAACGAATAAGAATGATACGTGGTTCACAGAGTGTACATTCTTCTATATGGTACCCATTGTTGTAATGAGGATTTACCAACAATAATACCTTCATCATGGAGACAATTTATATGTACTATGCCAGAGCCTATTCATGAACATATATATCGATTTAACAATCTTGATGATACGTGATTGACTTAAAATTAGACTTACATTGATAACTATGTATTCATTATTACTGTCACTGTATTGTATAATGTGTTCTATTATATATTTACGAATTAACTTGTTTAACATCGTAAAATTCATAATACTTGTTCCCTGAGAGTGGTGTAGCTTGTTTATAACTTTTACAGCATTATGTTTTCAGGACGTGACGTGAACTTTTGTATACAAGTGCATGTCTCTGAGGGTACACACGGCATTATGGCTTGAGAATGAGTTCCAGTGGGAGCTCGAAAGATTTTGCCTTTTAACTTATCATCTTTTACATGTACATAGTGGAGATGTTTTTAATTGTGTGAGACAGTAGTGATTTTAAATGTATATCAGTTAGTGTTTGCTGGAAAAGTATGTCAGAAGCCACCTGTTTTGTTTTCATGATCTTGGAACATGTCCATTCTCTTTTTAGTTTACTATATAGGTTGAATGCAGTTTCAATTAGTTTTGGTTAATTTTGTACAAAAGCATAACACTCTGATTCTTGTATGCATTGGACAGCTTTTTCATTGGAGGTAATTCCTCATGTACATCTGTTTCTTCTTCTTCCGCTGAAGATAATCCATCAGTCTTTCTTGCTTGAAGGCATACGATTTCACAATACTATCTCACAGTTCTGTAGGGTGTCATGAGATGTGCCAAAATTTCAAATTGTACAATTAGGAAGTTCACTTCCATTACACTTTAGGCAGGATTGTACTATCTCGTCTTCCATCATAACTTTTTCTAAACAGTCTGCTTCTCTTTGAAGTGAATCCAAAATGCATACAAAACAACCATATTGGATACACCTCACAATTATGTTTTGTGAAATACTTCCCCAAGCTCCATAAATCCAATGAACAGTGTATAAAACTGCAACTTCTTGCAAGTTTTGTTGCTGCCTCACACTTTTCTGCAGTATTGATTAGGGCTAACAATATGGGTTCTTGTATAGCACAATATTTTCACTGACTGGCAATATTCCTTTGTATAGAGGTTGCACTTCACATGTTAAGTTGTGACATAGAAATTTTACAGTGATTTTTTTAGATAAATTTAAATTGACATAAGCTTCGTTTTTCAAAATGATCTCAAATTAACATGTCAGAAAATATTTTAGCAGTCATCCGTGCCATTTTGTTGTGATGCCAAATCATGTGAAGGTTGATTATTTTCAGGTTGTAGTATTAAAAAACTCGAGGGATTCGCAGCCACAGACACCAACCAGTCTGGCAAAAGAAAACCTCTTTAGGTGAATTACTGATCAATGAGGAGTGGCCTTTCAATTTTAAAACTGTGAAGATTCAAATCAAGGCTCAAATAATATCTTAAGAAATGCAACTGTAGAGTTTTCAAGGCAGAATGTCCATGTTGTAAGTCGTGTAATGTACTGTAAAATTAAAGAATGCACAATAAATCCAAAGAAAACAAAAACTTTACTGAAATTTATTAATAATGCTTTCAAGAAACCCAATCACCTTTTTTTTTTTTTTTTTTTTAAATCAAATTATAAATATAGATGAGAGATACTTGGCTTTTACTATTTCCTCCTAGCCAGCCATACTGATGATAATTGTGGAAGTAGGACTATTTCCATTAAAAAAAAAGCAGTTTTGAAAACTTAAACTTTCTTGTTGTTCTGGTTTGTTTTGTTGATGAAGGCAAACCAGAAACTAACTGGTTTTTGAAGGAAAAGTTGTTGGAAAAGATTATGGTCAAAGTGTGAGTTAAAAGAGTTTGATGGATGTGAAAATTATGTAAAGATAATTGTCATGTGACAAGTATATGTAAACAAGCATTTTCCTTCCAGAAGTTTCTTAGTCATGGCCAGAGTTGTATAAAAATAAAATTTATCTGCATACACAAACATTGATACAGAAAACTTGTTGCAAATCCATGAAGTGCGAACCACAATAACAATAGAATAACATAATTTAAAGAAAAATTAATAAAACAATAAATACTTAGTACTTATTGTTACATTACAGATCTTAATGTGGACAAAAAAATTGCATTACAATTGTATGTGCAACAATGTGTGTGAAATGGACCTTTATGGCAAAATATTAAAATATTGGACTAAGAACCTCATAAAAACAAGACTAATTAAAGGAAATTTTTATATCCTGAAAAACAGTTCCATTAATGAACCTTCAAAAATTATAAATAACATTTTCAACAACTTAATTAAAAAATAGTAGATTACAAAATACATAAGGAAAAATTTTTAATTTAATGACTGGCAATTGTAAGAGGAACCTGGCAATAAAATTTAAATTCTTTCTGTGTAAACAAAATTTTTGATACAGTTCCTATACATTGCGAATAGGCCTTGATAAAATCTTGAAGCCAGAAATGTCTGTAAAATCAAAAGAACTCAGAAGAGGTGAAAAATAATTGAACATTCTTCAAGTTAAAATAGAATTAAGTATATTAATCTGAGTAAAGCCTAGAGTAAGTGGTATAATTGCTGTAAATAACATTATATTATTTTTTGTAATCTGCATGCAAAAACTATCTGCAAAATCTGCTAATAATTTGGAAGCTATCTGCATACGTCTACATTCTGAGATGAAACTCTTAAAATATGTCATTTGAAAAAAAAAAAAGAAAAAAAAAGAGCAACTCAATATTTTTGACATTGTTCTTTTTAATTAAGCCTTATCAATTTGTATGGTGTAAACTGCAAAAAAACATTTCATATGGTGATATGGTGTTAACTTGTTATGTTCCAGCAGAAAAAGAGCCCTGGTTATCGATCATGCTTGACGTACTTTCAAAATATTTGTAGCTGTTAGATAATGGAGTAAGCAAAGCTGTGAAAGGAAAGTAAAAAAAAATAAATAAAAAAAAATGGCTATCTAAAGGACTTCACATACATAAACAAAGACTGGCAAACTGTGCTGGACAGTACTTTGCTAGGTGCATTTAGAGAAGATAACTAGGGATGATTCAGTTCTTCAACTTACCACAAATGCTTTCTGAAAACCAGGAATTTTTGCAATAGCTGGATTTTCTTGATAGAAACAATTTGGAATTATGATGGACTAACTGAAAACAAAGGTCATGATCTCTTAAAAACAGTGTATTTGCAAATGTCTTGATCAAATCCTGGCAGCTCTAAGTTGACAGCTGTCAATAAAAGAGTAGTATTGGAATACACAGATGTATGTGTCTTTTGGGTTATATGTAATTTTTTTCTTTCAGTGAAGCTAAATATCAACTAATTTAAAGTCAGTTGTTAAAAAAGAGTAGGCTGAAAAGACACATAAATTGGGGAGAAAAGCTTAAACACTTCCCCCCCTTCTGTTTTTACCTGTTAAAGAAGGAAATAATTGGAATTTTATCTGAGTAGTGCAGTGAATTGTACAACAATATTTTTCCTAACATGAATTAAATCACTTACTCAAGGCTTTACCCAGATATATTGATTTGGTTCTAGTTCCAGCTGAAGAAATTTTGTTTAATCTTCCTTCCCTCTAGGTTCTTTTGGATCTTTACAGATGTTTCTGGCCTCTTGATTTCAGTCAAGACCTGTTCTCAATGTGTAGAAGGATTAACAAAAGTTTTTTTTACTACGGAAAAATTTAAATATTGCCAGGTTCCTCATACTATTTCCAAGTTCCTCACACTGTTGCCAGTTACCAAACTGAAATGTTTTCATTGTGTATTTTGTAATTCTGTTGTTGTAATTAAGTTGTTTAAAACACCACTTATTAGTTTTGAAGGCTCATTGATGGCTTTGTTTTTTTGGATGTAATAACTTTCTTTAATTAGTCTCTTGTTCCTATGAGATTCATAGTCCAATATTTTGATTTTTTTCCATAAAGGCTAACATTTGCAAAACTACATATGATTTGCTAATACACTGTTTTGATCTTTGCAATTAATAGCCATTTGATTTTGCTCAATTCAGATTTCCAATTTTCTAGACATTTGTCCAATATAATTACTGTTGCAATTAAGTGGAATTTAATATACATTTTTTTCTTTCTATCTTGTCTATTTTATTTCTGTATGAATATTTATTAGTTAAATATGCTACTTTATTTAGTTTTGAAGTTTTTCAAATGTGAACTTTTATGGGGAAAAATCAAATATTGGACTATGAATCTCATAAGAACAAGAGACTAATTAAAGAAATTTATTGCATTAAAAAAATAGAGCCTTCAAAACTAATTAGTGGTGTTTTAAACAACTTAATTGCAACAACAACAACAGAATTACAAAATACACGATGAAAACATTTCAGTTTGGTAACTGGTAACAGTGTGAGGAACTTGGAAACAATATGAGGAACCTAGCAACAACATTTAAATTCTTCAGTAGTAAGCAAAACTTTTGTTAATCTTTCTATACATTAATAACAGGCCTTGACTAAAATGAAGAATCCAGAAACATCTGCAAAAACCAAAAGGAACCCAGAGGGAAGGAAGATTAAACAAAATTTCTTCAACTGGAACTAGAACCAAATATATTTTTTCTTTACATATGTTCATGGTTGTGAGAATTATACCCTGCTATAGATTATATGCTACAAATTATAGTGCATGTAATCTAAAGTGTTTCAAATGTTGTGTACTACTAGAAAATTTAAGCAGTGTGTGGTCTGCAGATGTTTGAGATGTTTTTTGCACCCTTCTCTTTTAGAATTGCTGTTAAAATCTTTGTGTGTTTTCTAATGTTTAAAGTTCTCGTCATTGGTTTGTTTTTTTTTACACTGTAAATTAAGCAGAAAATAATGTTATTCATTTAGTCCACAAAAAATAAGTGTGTTCCTTCTCCATTTTATTAGGTTTGTAGGAAATTTGCTCCGATTGCTTGTATGCCACAATGAAAAATTTGGGACTCAAATTCAAAAGCATGTGAAGGAATTAGTTGCACATGAAATGAGCCCTACTTTGTACCCTATTTTGTTCGATCAGATTAAAGCTATTGTTGAAAAGTTTTTTGATCCACAAGGTCAGGTAAGTTGTATGGCATATTTTCTTACAGTTCAATGCACCAGGTTGCTGGAAGATTAGCTAAAACATGTATTTCATGTTCACATAGTCATAATTTATTTTTCTTTGTCATATATCTACTTACTAAAAATAAGAAAAAAAGACAGAAGTAGAAACTTAAAATATTTAAGTATATGAAAAAAAAAAAAAAACACTGATGCTTTTTTTTTGAGTTGATGTTTTGCTCCCTTCCTTCTTCCTCTTTCACCTTTTTGAAATGGTGAGTGTGCACAAAATACACATTCTAATAAAGTGAAGTGCTTGTTTTTTTCTTTATCATTGGTTAATGAAATTTTGACAAATGTATCTCTACATGTACAGTACGTAGACAAAAGTATGTGAACACCAAGAATGAATCGAAACAAGAGCATTTATTAGCAGAAGTCAGTACATTGTCTGCTCACCTTTGGCCATTACAACTGCAGTGATTCTTTTGGGTAGGCTTGTCACGAGATGTTGGTAAGTCTGTACAGAAATTTTCCAGCATTCCTCCTGCAAAGCTTCTGCCAGAGGTGCTGCAAAGGAAGGTCTTACTGGCCAAAATCAGATTTGGCGTTCCTGCTTGTTCCACAGATGCTCTGTTGGATTTAAACTGGGCCTTTGGGCTGGCCAATGCAACAGTTGGATGTCCTGCCTCTCAAACCAGTCATGGATAGATCTTGCATTGTGGCAGGGTGCTTGATCTTGCTGAAACAAGCAGGGATCTGTGTCAAAGTACTTCCACAGTGTAGGTAATGTGGAATTGTTCAGAATGACTTTGCACCTGGTGGGAATTATGCTGGAGGGCACCACAACCTGAGGACCAAGTCCTTCTGAGCTGAAACAGTCCCACACCACCATGGATCCCTCTCCAAACTTTATTGTTAGAGACAATGCAGTCCACTTAACAGCATTCCCCAGGCAAATGCCACTCTAAACTGCTTTGATCTGAATGAAACAGTGAGTAGAGTGATTAGTCACTCCACAACCGTCTTCCACTTTTCTGTTGTCCATGAATGGCAAGTGAGGTACCACTGCAATCATCATACGGTATTGCCTGGAGTGATTGTAGGGCTTGTTCACAGTTGACTTAGCATGCTAATTGTGAGCATGCAGTTCCTGACAGACTTCTGATTCAAATAGCTGTTCCAGTGGCTCCTACAACATCACTAGCCAAGTCTGTGGCAGAGGACATGTATGCTTCTTCACTTTCCACAGTAAGCTTCATTTGTCATAATCACTCTGTTCATGCAGCTTTCCTGAGTGTCTCTTTGCTGTAGTGGTATAATCTGCTTTTTACTGATGAAGAATATGCACTAATTGCTTACAAGTAGCGTCTAACCACCATGCCCTCTTTCAAAGTCTGCAAATTCATTTATATGACTCATACAATGAATGAAACCACTGAGGGATTTGTTGGTAATTTTACATGGGAAATTGATATGTATAAGGTGACGAAAAATGACGTATTCATCATTATTTCTGTTTCTTGATATGCATAAGTTGATGAAAAAAACGGCCGATCTTAGTGAGAGATGGGTTTGCCTCCTCGGGGTGCTCCGTGGGAACAATGGCACACATAACAGCAACAAGGGCCTCTGAATCTTGGAGAGGTGCCAGCTAGTTCTGTGTGACATTGGCGAAAAGACCCCAATTCACTGGGTTTTGTTCCAGAATCTTTAGGTTGAATGACCAACTGGAACCGTCAACTGTGGGCTAATCCCTCACACTGATGTACTTACCTGATTAAAAAGACACAAATACACTGACGTAAAAAAATACCAACACCAAGAAGGGGTTGTGTTAGATAACCGACAGTTGGTAGGCGGTGAGAGTACATCTGTAAGATGACGTCTATGCAAATTTCGCGCTCGGCGCATACGTGTGGTGCTAGTAGCGCCTCAGAACATGCAAAGCAGGTTTGCTGTAAATACGCGCTGTAACGCTCGTGAGCGTTAGTTATCACTGAGATTCGACGTAGTGTGTTGATGTTAGTCAAGAATGCCTTTAAGAAGACGACGAAGCCATTATCAACAGCTCACGGAGTTTGAACGAGGTCGTGTAATAAGGCTACGAAAAGGTGGATTTTCGTTCCGCAATATTGCAGAACAACTTGGCAGGAATGTAGCCACTGTGCATGACTGTTGGCAGTGGTGCTCAAGGGAAGGTACTGCCTCAAGAAGACCGGGTTCCGACCGGCCACGTGGCACTACTGAGAGGGAAGACCGCCGTGTACGTCGTATGGCCGTGGCGCATCGTACCATGCCTGCGGCAGCAATTCGAGCTGCAGTTGCCACCACAGTGACACAACAAACTGTTACAAATCGGTTACTTGAAGGACAGCTCCGAGCCAGACGCCCTGTAGCGTGCATTCCACTTACTCCAAACCACTGCCGTTTGCGACATCAGTGATGTCAAGCTAGAGCTCATTGGAGGACGGAGTGGAGATCTGTTGTGTTTTCTGATGAAAGCCGGTTCTGCCTGGGTGCCAGTGATGGCCGTGTGTTGGTTAGAAGGAGGCCAGGTGAGCGCCTGCAACCAACCTGTCTGCGGTTGAGACACACTGGACCTACACCTGGAGTTATGGTCGAGGGAGCAATTTCCTATGACAGCAGGAGCACTCTCGTGGTTATCCCACGCACCCTGATGGTACAGTTGTGCGTCGGCCTGGTGATTCAACCTGTTGTGCTGCCATTCATGAACAGCATTCCAGGGGGTGTTTTCCAACAGGATAACGCTCGCCCGCATATCGCTGTTGTAACCCAACATGCTCTACAGAGTGTTGACATGTTGCCGTGGCCTGCTAGATCACCAGATCTTTCACCAATCGAGCACGTATGGGACATCATTGGACGACAACTCCAGCGTCACCCCCAACCAGCATTAACCGTCCCTGTATTGACCGACCAAGTGCAACAGGCATGGAACTCCATCCCACAAACTGACATCCAGCACCTGTACGACACAATGCATGAACGTTTGCGTGCTGGCATTCAACATTCTGGCGGTTACACCGGTTATTAATGTACCAGCAATTCACATTTAAAATGGCTCTTCTCGCGCTTACATTAAGCTGTGATCTTGAAACCTTAATCGATTAAATATGTTACCTATACAAATGTATTGCCGCCATTTCATTCCTCTACAACTATTTTTTCGTGGTGTTGGAATTTTTTTTTCCGTCAGTGTAATTATTAAAAATGACTCAAGTGTGGGATATGGTGGACCTACCACACTTGAGAAGGATGGTTCACCACGGAATCGACCTGGACTTTCTAAACAGCCTTATGAGAAAGTGATCTTGGCTGAGTGAGTGTAAGATTGGTGTATGGAATACTAGAGGTATAAATGGCAAGATGAACGAGGTGATTGAAGATATTAATAAGTATAGACTGGATGTGCTGTGTGTAAGTTATACCAAAATGAAGGAAATTGGGATAGAAGAAGTGAATGGAACGGTGAGTGTGTGGTCTGGAGCAATGGATAATGTGAAAGGACTGGCTGGTGTGGGGGTGATTTTAAGTGAAAAGATGAAGAACAACTTGATTCACTATAGTTGCATAAGTGAGAGAATTCTCTGGATTCGGTTGAAAGTGAAGCTTCAGAGAATAGTAATTGTTGTAGTGTATGCTCCTTGTGACTCGGAACCTTCTGATAGGAAGGATAATTTCTGGAATGACATAAAAGCTGTTTTGAGCCAGTTTGATGCTAAAGAGAAAGTTATAATAGCAGGGGATTTCAATGCCAGAGTAGGTGTGCAGAATACAATTTCTGACAATGTTCTGGGTAAGTTTAATGATCCTTGTGTAAATGATAATGGTGAAAGATTAATTGAACTCTGCATTGAGAATGGTTTGTGTGTATCTAATACGTTTTTCAAGCACAAGTATATCCACACATATACTTGGGAAAATCATACTCTTGGTCAAAAGAGTGTGATAGATTTTGTTATCTATGATCAGCGTCTGAAAAACTTAATTGTTGACACTCTTGTGATGAGAGATGCAGATGTTGGTTCTGATCATTACTTGGTACTGTCACGAGTGAAACTGAATGTTGGTTGGAGGAAAAGGAATCGGAAGAGGCCCAGGATAGAAATGATAAAGGTTGAAAAGCTCCCTGAATATCATCAGTGTTATTCTGACTTACTCAGAAAATGACTGAAGGAGCTGAAGGCTGTGAGAGGGATGTAGAAAAGAAGTGGGAATGTTTTAAGAACTGTGTTGTCACTGCTGCTGAAGAGGTCTGTGGCACCCCAATAGTGTGTTACAATAGAGGTGATGCTTGGTGGAATAGTGAGATTGAAGAGGCAGTAAAGAGAAAGAAGGAAGTCTATTTGAGGATGTTGCAAGGTAGAGTCTCTGTGGATGAATATCGCTGTAAGAAGCGTGAAGCTGCTAAGCTGGTTCACCAAAGCCAGGCAAAAGATAGGAAGGAGAAGGTGGAAAAGCATGAATTGGCTTTTTGGAAAGATAGGAAGATTTTCTGGAAGTACATGAGAATCAAGAAAAATAGGGGAAACAAATTTGTAAGCTGTGTAAAAATAGGATCGGGGAAATGATATGGGAGCCCAATTAGTTAAGTGAAAGATGGGATGAATACTTCTGTGATTTATTAGATCAGGAAAGCAAAGGTGATTCAGAGGCAGAAGCAGATGATGTCACAGTGAAGGTTGGAAGTATAGAAGGGATTTCAAGAGAAGAGGTGTGTAAAGCTCTAAAGTCTCTTCAGAATAGTTAGGCTACAAGAGTTGATGGCATAACTGCCAAGATGTTGAAATATGGCGGTGACCTTGTAATTGAATAAATAAATCCATCGCTCTTTCCACGTTAAGCAACACACAGCAACCAAAAAATTGTTATTTGGTCGCCTTCGTGAAATTGAATCCCGAATCTCTTGATATCTAGCCGAGCGCGTTAGCCTTACACCACAGCGGCCAACAATTCACAGCACTATGTGTGTATTTCTTTTTCAGCTAGCATCTGACATCATAAATCCATATGATGGGCTCAGCTACTGAGACGTCTCCATCTGGTGGGTATTAATGGCACTGGCTATATATTAATTATAGCAGTTAAATCCAAGGGCGAGATCCAAAGTGAAAATCCTCTAAATACGTGGCATCAGTTGAATAAATAAATCCATCGCTCTTTCCACGTTAAGCAACGCACAGCAACTGAAAAATTTTTATTCGGCCGCCGCCGGGAAATTAAATCCTGAATATCTTGATATCTAGCCGAGCGCGTTTGCCTTACACCACAGCAGCTAACAATTCACAGTGCCGCTGTGGTGTAAGGCTGATTTTCACCCTGTAATTAATTGGTTAACTGAAATTTGCTAGCTGTTCTGGGAGTTAGGAATGGTCCCTCGGGATTGGAAGGATGCTATCATTGTTCCCTTGTATAAGGGAAAAGGTGATCAGACTGACTGTAAGAACTATTGTGGTATTAGCCTACTGAGTGTGGCAGGGAAAGTGTTTGGTAAGGTCTTTATTGAAAAAATACGGTGTCTTACATCAGAGCAAGTGTGGGATGTTCAGAGTGGTTTTATGCCTGGTAAAGGCTGCACTAACCAAATTTTTGCATTATGCATAATGATTGAAAAGTATCTGGCTGTTGGTAAGAAAGTTTTTGCTGCCTTCATAGATTTAGAGAAAGCTTACGACCGAGTAAATAGGACACTTTTGTGGAAGGTATTGAATGAATATGGTGTTACTGGGAATGTACTTAATAGTGTAAAATCCATGTATGCTGGCAGTATAGCCTGTGCACGAGTGAATAGTGTTTTATCAAAATGGTTTTCTATTAATGCTGGAGGCTGACAAGGTCAAGTAATGTCACCATGGCTGTTTAATATATTTATGGATGCGTGCATGCTTGATGCCAAAATAGATAATACTGGTTTATGTCCTGGTGATATCCGTGTGTGCAGATTGCTGTATGCTGATGACACTGTCCTGTTGGCAGAGAGCAAAAGTGAGTTGCGTAGTATGTTGTCCCGGATGTACCAAGTTTGCATGAAATTTAAACTGACTATAAATAAAGGAAAATCCGAAGTTATGGTTTTTGAGAGAGGAACTGGTAGCACTGAATGTAATGTAAGTGTAAATGGCACAGTGATTGACCAGGTGAGTGAGTTTGTGTATTTAGGAAGGAAGCATGTTTGACAGAGAGAACAAATTGGTTGGTGAAATTAGTAGGCCAGTGAATTCTTCATTGAAAATCATGGCTGCTCTGGGAGGTTTTCACAGGAATGATGGGTTCTCAAGAGAGTCCCGCATGGCTGTGTATGAGAGAGTAATTGTTCCTACTCTGATGTATATCAGTGAAACCTGGGTATTGCAGAAGAAACATAGGAGTAGTTTGTATGCTGGAAAAATGCGTTACTTACGGGGGGGGGGGTTGTGGCAAGACACGTTCTGATTGTGTGAGGAATGAAGATGTGTTGCAGTTGTGTGATGTGAAGCAAAATGTTGTTAGCAAGGTGGAGACTAATATGCTTCGGTGGTTTGGCCACGTTGAAAGAATGAGTCATGAGATGCTTACTAAGAAAATCTTTTTAGCCCAAGTGACAGGAAGGAAAGGCAGAGGAAGTCATGGGATTATCAGATTCAGGAATGACTGCATGAGAAACAAATTATGAGTATGAAGTATAGAAGATCTTTTGTGAGGCGTGTAATGGATGTCAGTGAAGCCCGAGTTGTATGTCAAAATTGCTGTAAATGGAGAAGTTTGATACTGCAACAATAAGTAAAAACTATCTATTAGTTTGTATTTCTTTTTGGAGCTAACCTCTGAATCTCAGAGAACAATTTAGTGATATGTATGTAGGTATGGAAATTCCTTGATTTTTTCTTATTTTTGCGAAGTTTCTTCTGGAATAGTATGGAATACTATGTTGCAGTGAAATACAAGTAAAAATTAAAAAGTTAGAAAAAGGTGGCCAGTGAAGGAAAAACTGGGAAAAGTCTGTGAATCTTGCAGGATGTCTGTCTGCTAGCAGAAAATGTTTGGAACTTCCACAAATAGCTGTTGTAGCAATGATGAAAATACTTGGTGGTTTCCTGCTTCTGCATTTTGAATATTTTTGACCAAGTTCAGTTTTTTGTTTTTTTGTTATGTTTCTCCCTGATTATGTTCGTATTTTTTTATATTTTTTCTGATCAGGTTTCTTGTTTTTAATATCTTTGGTAATAGTGAAAAGGAATGTCATCTGTGTGATTTGTGTACGGTACATTGCTTGTACTCCAGTTGCAGTCAGTGTTTCCATTATTTTGATAAACCCCTGTAACAAGAAGTGACTGAGCAATGGGAAACCATGCATTTTTAGAGAAATTAATCTTTAAAAAGTTTTTAAAAGTTCTGACCTTGTTGTTGATTTCTGAATAATAGGTTTCAAACTCCTGAAAAACTCCTTAAATGGACTTCCAAAAATCTGTATGAACCCTCTGTCTGTTATTGCATCAGGCATCCATTGTGCATAGACTTTTTGTTCTACAGGTGTCCCACTCACCACCGAACCTAGCATTTCTTTAATAATATTAACACCAATGAAGATATTGCAACGAAATTTGAAGTGGACTTACCTCATTTCGCGTGAAATGTGATGACATCACAACATATGCTGGAGTGGCCACCATTTGTGTCCAGACAGCATTGAACCCGGTGCTGTCCAGCAGCCAGCCAAAATGCTCCTTAGTGGCAGACACATTCCTAAGTGTGGCGCCACTGAGGTAAGGAGTAGTCCCCCAGCTACCCGGACGCGCCACTCTGCTGCTTTGTTATGCTATTTTGCTGAGTGTGTCTACACAATACAGTTGTTGATAGTGAGTGCTCCTTAGTGGCAGACACATTCCTAAGTGTGGCACCACTTAGGTGAGGAGCAGTCCCCCAGCTATCCGGACGCACCTCTCTGCTGCTTTGTTATGCTATTTTGCTGAGCGTGTCTACACAATACAGTTGTTGATAGTGAGTGCTCGTGGCTGTTCGTGTACGTGTGAAAATGTATCGGTATGTTCTGGAGGAGCGAGTGTTTATTGTTTGCATTTATTGGAAAACAGAATCGATAAAGTCTTGTCAACAGCAATTCCTGGAGAGGTTTGCAAGCAAACATCCACCACGCAAGTCTGCCTTTGGGGCGTTGTTGAAGAAATTGGTAGCCAAAGGGACTTTATTAGATGACCATGCAGGAGGTTGTCCACAAATGTCCGAGGAAACAATCCAGAATGTAAAGGGCCGACTATTTGCATCTCCCAGGTAGTCACTTCGCTGACTGTCACAGGAAACAGGGTTGTCCAAAAGCACTTGTCATCGTGCTGTGAAAAAAGCGAAGCTTCATGCATACCGAATCTCCGTCGTGGTCCACAAACTGAAAGAGCCTGACTACGTGAAACGAGTGACATACTGTCGATGGTTTCAGACATTTCTTCAAAAAAATCCAGGCATACATGACGAGGACGAGGTGTGGTTTCACCTGTCCGGATACGTCAGTTCTCAGAATGGGAGTATTTGGACCAGTGAAAATCCCAATGCGATACATGAAGAACCCCTTCATTCACAGAAAATTGGTGTTTGGTGTGGGATGACCTGGGGCCACATAGTTGGTTCCATCTTCTTCAATACAACCATCAGAACAGCTGCATATATGGAAATCTTCAACACCTTTGTAAATCAATTGGACGACGAAGAACTCTCCATTGAATATTACCAGCATGATGGAGCCACATCACACACCAGTATGACCGAATTTCAGTCCTTTTGACGACCGCGTCGTTTCAAAGGGTCTATGGCCACTGTGGTCTTCTGATCTGATGCCTCTTGATTACTTTTTATGGGAATATCTAAACGGGAGAGTTTACCAACAGAAATCGCGAACCATAGATGCCTTGAAAGCAAACATCGAAGAAATTCAGGCAGTGACGGCAGACATACTGGCAAGGACTTTCCACAATATGGTGCCCCGGGTTCAATGCTGTTTGGATGCAAATGGTGGCCACTTCCAGCACATGTTGTGATGTTATCACATTTTGCACAAAATGAGGTAAGTCCACTTCAAATTTCATTGCAATATCTTCCTTGGTGTTAATATTATTAAAGAAATGCCGGGTTTGGTAGGGAGTGGGACACCCTGTATAACACATCCACCACAATGCGGTGCACAATGCCATAGAATAATCCCAATTTGGATATTATACACTGCAGAATTACCTGTCTTGTCTGTTCTCTTGAATGAGTTCCTTGATGCATGCAGTAGTGATACTTCTGTTGTCAAGGAGTGTGACATGCACATTGATGAGTTGTCAGTGAATATTGGCTGCATGCACTTAGTTTCTAACAAAAAGTGTATCACAGATTGATGTGAGACCACTTTTCCAAGTGGGTCACCATGTTGAACTGCTGCAATGCAGATCCTGCTCTGCATAGGATTCCACTTAAGTGGCACTGTACAGTAGAGGTATCTGCAAAAATGTATCAGTAACATTTAAGATTACAACAATATTGGTGTCTTGTATAATATGGATTGTAAACTTTTTTCTGATAGCCCTACATAGTTTGCAATGAGTGTGTTTGCAAAATGAGGTTTTCTGATATATATATATATATATATTTTTTTTTTGTAGCAAAGACACCATGTATCTGATACAACAAAATTGGCTTCTTCCATATTTCTTTCTCTTCCCTTTTTCCCCCTCTCCTTTCTCTTCTCTTTTTTGTTGCTCAGTTGGACCATTAAATTTGGACCTCACTCATGGAAATTAGTAAACCAAAATTCAATTCCGATTCAACCGATGTTTTGCTTACAGTTTTAAGTTGTTATTCTATTTTGCTCATATTTCAACATTGCCACACATTTTTGAAAATTTACTCAAAACAGGCAGAAATTTTTTTTAACTGCACAGCAACATAACAGTGCTCAGTTCTGATAAAATACTGTAGACCTGAAATAGCCTCTTTCTCATTAAGATTTATCATTTGCATCTCTTAAGTACTTCCGTTGCTAAAGGGTATTTAAAAATTAAGAAATTATGACCTAAATTTAGTTTTTCATAAGAAATAATCCCATTGATTTTGGATTCAGCTGTGATGAGTATAGGCAGGCTAGCATCTTAACCAGCAGTGAGAAATAATGTCTACATGTTTTTATTTTAAACTTCCATTCCTCTCGTTGTCATCTGATTTTACAACTAGAGAAAGTTATAAAATATAACCAAAGTGCTGATTACAATGAATAACTGTTTCCCATATAATTTGAATGCACCTGTTGTGGACTTGATAATTCCAATAAAATTAAATGAATTGGGACATGTCTGTGTTTAGATTCAGCAACTCAATGTGCCATTTGCCATTTATATGTATGTGAGACCTTGTTAATCTGTGTGTTACTTCCTTATTTGAGGAAGTGCTATTGCAAAATGGATTTGTTGGCTTGAACAAAATGTGTGAATTTTTTTTACCTAAGGAAGAATAAAGAAGTAGTATAGTTTTTCTTTGTCAGCATACTTACTGCGGAAAACAGCTAAAATCTGCTTATCATGTGTTTAAAAAAAAAAAAAGTTAACATGCTTTAGTGAAGAATTGCACATTATACAAAAGTTTATTTCTTGATTCCTCGAAGGCTTTTCTTAGAAAGCATGAACCATGGAATAAGGTGAACAAATTAAATAAGGAGAATCATGATAGTCACAATGCTAAATAACTTGATAATGTGTTTGAAAACCTCCTGTCCTGGCATATTTGTCACACACACAGGTTTTCATAAATTAAGGAAAAAAACAGAAAAATTTCGCTTATTTGTGAAAGAACAGTTGGAAATGCACCAAACTTGGGTGTAAGATATGTGAAATGTAATACGGAGTCAGGGTATCATATACAAATAAGTAGCAATGTCATTGGTTAATGTGAATGAGCCACAGTGTAAAAGGGACTGTTGCAGAGATGTGTGTCACATCATTTGTAGAGTGTGTGAAGAAAGGATTTTGAAATAACAGATTTATTGTAATGGCTGCCAGGCAATCATTTAATATACGAACTGAGGTGGAGATTGATGGAAGACTAGAGGCAGCATAAAGTTCAGGCGGAAGTTGCAAGATGGCTGCATTCGAGTCCTTCTGTGGTTCACAGACTGTGAAACCAATTTCAAAACACACAATCAGCTTTCTGAAAGTGCAGCGAAGGAGGCCTAGTGTTATAACATCTGTAGATGACCAATATTTCTGATTAACTACTGTGAGGAGGAACAGAATGACTGCGCTGACACGGCTGCGATCTGCCCTTGCTGCGGATACAGGAATGTTAGTATTTTGCCCTCCACTCCGTGTTAAGGTACTTTAGCTATTTCATTTTGACACCTTACTTTGTTTTTCGCCTGGTACTGTATGTGGTGATTTTTGTCAGAATGAAGTATTCCTTACGAAATGATTTAGTGTCTTTTAAATCTAATATGTGTGGTATGACACAGGTTTTCACCAAATTTCATAGCATTTTATCGTGTATTTTTCGAGTTATCACAATTTTTCTGTTTTTTTTCCTTAATTCATGGCAACTAGTGTATGTATGTATGTAAACACACACACAGAGTATATATTATATATCAGCAATTTCCGCATGCTGCCTTCACACATTTGTATCTGGACTATATCAAAACTGGCAATCTCTGAGGGAAATGTGCCTGTAAATCGGCTGTTGATGATCGAGATGAGCACCACCTCTTCCATATCTTTACATAGGAATGAGCGGTCACTGTGGAGAGGATGACACTAGCATTCAACATTGGGGAATCTGTAAAGGTTTGTGCAAAGACCATTCGATGTGTAATGGCATGGTTGGGCTATGGCAACCAATGCCCACCCTGAGTACTATTGTTAATAGCATTTCACTGAGGCAGCAGTGGGTATAGGACCATTGCTACTGGAATTGTGGAAGACTAAAAGCTGGTAGTTTGGTCCAGTGAATTGAGGTTCTAACAACAACATGCCACAGGAGGGTAATTGCACCCCAACTATCAAGTTGAGGTGTTACAGGCCAGTATAGGCATTGTAGTGTCATAGGACATGTTTACATGGGCTACCTGCACCGATTGAGACCACCATCGCTTCACTTGGCTATGTGGGTGTACTTTGATGACCACCTACACCCATTCATGGCTATCCATTTCCCACAGCAGGATGTTTTCTTTCAGCAAGAAAATGCTCAGTTTCATCGCTCTTGTTTGGTGAAGGACCTGTTGAAAAATCATTTTTGTGAGTTCACAACACTCGAGTGGCCCTCACACTCCGTAAATTTGAACCAACTGAGCTTCTCTGGGATGAAGTGGAGTGAGGCATTTGAGACAAAAACCCATCACCAGCAACTGTCAGAGCTTTACAGATTGCTATCCTGGAATTGTGTGATGCAGTGTCACTCAAATTATTCCAGTGCATGGAGGAGTCCGTGCCATGATGTGTTGCTTCTGTTGTGAGGGTGAAATGTGGGCCCGCACATTGTCGGTGGGCAGTGGTGGCACTTGCCATTGCGGGGCCCCGCGATGGCTCTTCAGGTGACACCAGGCAAAAACTACTAATTAATTGACGGCGATGCGGGGCCCCTCTGGGCGTGGGTCCCTGGGCGGTTGCCGGTCTGCCCACACCTGGAGCTGCCCCTGTCGGTGGGTGTATCAATTGTCCTTTCAATGTATAAAAATCTTAAAGCAAACCATTACAATATTATTTCTTAAGGCTTGTACATAAATGCTTTTTTTTTTTTTTTTTTTGTGCTGTTGATAGTAGATGCAAATGCTTTAGTCCTGCCATAATGGAAACTACTCTTATTGTATTTTAGTATGATATTTTTTCAAGTTTTGATTTAAGCATAGAGAAAAAAATATTTGTTTTAGTAGTATAAACTAATTGCAGAATTAAATGTGTAAAAGGTATTATTTTTTGCAACTGTTAGCATTGTAGGTGTGCTATAAAGCTTAATGTAAAAGTTTTGGTTTTCAAAATGTTTGCTTTTTTTTTTTCCTCCTGATGTTTTGCATTAAAGCATGCTGCAAATTTAACCTGTATAAAAAAATTATGCAGGTTAAATTTGACCTGTATAACATTGTCTGGGGGGATTTATCATTATTGTTTCCTTATGATTTGAAGTTGTGTGTTGGATACTTTAGCTGCAAATCCAATACCTTGAATGAATTCATACTCATTGTCATATGCCTGAGATCTAGTGATGGAAATTGAACCTTACAATGATGAACACCATCCATTTCTGAAGAATGCATTCATTAGTTTTATCTTCAGTAGTATCCGTTGAATTGAAATAATTGTTATGGAACACCACCTTCTTGTGAGTGAAAATTTCTATGGGCTTTCTTTTTTGAGATTTATGAACAGACATTGCAGACGAACTAAGAATATGAAATCTAACATCAGAATTGTAAGCTCTTCATTTACTCTTTCTGTAATATGAAATGTGACATGTCGTAGAGAAAACAAATGAGGTGCTTATGATTTTGATTTCTTAAATCTGCAAGGTGTCCGAATAATAACTGTGAAAGTAACACTTACCATGTCGAACTGTTTCCTACAGGAGGTGTTAGAAATGGGCCCCACCGATGTCCAGATGTGTCTGCACACGCTTTTACATGTTGATAAAGACCTCTCTCAGGGTACGTGGTGTGATTTGTTGGATGTGAGTCGTTATTGCAGCCTGTAGCTCTTGAAGTGTGTACGTATTACCTGTGTGCACCTTCCCCTTCAGTGCTCCCCACAGAAAACGGTCCAGCAGTGTTGGATCCAGTGAGCAGGCAGGCCACAGTCCCCGGGAAATAATGCGATTTCCGAATTCCTCCAGAAGCTGTATTGATGCACCAGTGGTGTTAGCCTCTGCACTTTCTTGCTGGAGCCATCCTTCGTTGATTTCCCGTTCCATGAGTTCAGAAATGAACGGTTGGATAATCTGGTCACCGTACTGTTCTGAGTTAACTGTTTCACTGAGGAAAATGGGCCCAATAATGTACGTATGAATCACGGCACACCTAACGCCAACCCTCTGGTTGTGGAGAGGCACATCCTTAAATTTGTGGGGATTTTCAGTACCCCACAGACGAGTGTTTTGGCTGTTGATGTACCCGGACAGGTGGAACCATGCCTCACCTGTAAAGAAAGTCACATTCAGAATGTCCTCACCTTTTCCAGACAGGAACTCTTGGAACCACCTGCAGTACCGAACACAGGCCTCGGGGTCTGTTTCTTTCATCTGATGCAACGACATACTTTGTACGGGTGGCAACGCAACTTCCTTTTCAGAATATCATGGGCTGTACTCTTTGGCACATTAGCTTGTTGTAACAGCCACCTCACGGACTTGTGTGGACTCCTCTGTAGCCTGTCCTGGATATCCTGTATGGTCTTGTCTGCCGTGGATAGTCTACCTGGGTGGGGGGCTTCCAGAACCCTGTCAGTTTCCCAAAACTTTGCTATGAGCTGACGTACCACATTACAATGAGGGATGTCTGCATCGCAAAATTTACTAGCAAACTGTTTTTGCACTTCGTCCGTGTACTTGTCATCATGGCAAAAGATATGTTCCACCAAAAACATTTTCTGTTCAACCATCAACACCATTTTCCTTATGCCTAGACAAGTGATTAATCGACACGTATTCCTCCGTCGACCAAGCACTTGGGAATGACGGCTGCACGCCTCGTCATGGGGAGACATGAAGGTTGCCAGACACGGAGCACTTCCACGTGGTGGGTCACTCCTACTGTAATTCCATTCAAAATTTCTTTATTATTTTTATTACATTACTGCAATTTGTGCATTGAGTGCACAGTCATTATTTGAACACCCTGTTTTATTCACATCGTGCTTTCACCTTGTCTCTACATTGTTTTGCACTATATTTATTTTGTGTGGATTTTCATATGTTAATGCAATAAATCTTGTAAAATGTTTCATACTGTGATTTGATTTGAAAAATATTATTTTAAATCTTACATTATCTCAAGCCTTTGTTTTGGTAACATTGTGCTGATTATTTCTGTAGGTTGTTGTTACAGATCAGAACACTCAATTTATAGAGCATATAATATTCATCCTGAAAAGTGTTTTAGAAAACAAGGTGGATCACACTGCTGAACATCTTGGTGTGACCAGTATAGAAGGAATGATGCTAGCTATTGTGAGGTAATATTTTTTTCTTCTTCTTCTTTCATATATGTAGAAATCATTGATACCTTCACAATTTGCTAATCCTCTTATTTGTTTATACCTCGGTCCTGAAAAAAAAAATGTGGGCTTATTGTATGTATATGGAGGGATATAGTATTGTAAAATTACATAATGCTAGTGAACTGCTAGACAAAATTTTGTATTCCTAGACGGAGAAAACATGCTCATGCTTCGTACAAGTCCTGGAAATCCTGGGAAAGTCCTGGAATTCCATTTTGTCCTGGAAATGTCCTAAAATTCTTTTACACGTCCTGGAATTTTATCCATTTCTGCCTTCTTGTCCTTGCACGATGTTTTGTAGTTGAGGATTTTTGTACTGATATAACTTATGTCTGACAAATTTCCCTCCCCACACCGCCTGGAATGGGCGTGGGACTGTTGGTTTTCTTGTCTGTTAGCAGTACTGAAGCTGCGTTATTAGCACATTTTTTGTAAAAAAAAAAAAAAAAAAAAAACGCTCTCTGTCATAGCTTTGTCTGTCTGGCCGGGGACACCATATCTCTTGAACTATTAGTTCGATTTGTAAAATTCTTTTTGTATTGGGAAGATTGAAATGTGAGAATGACGATCCTTTAATTCCGTTTCTTTTCCGATGCACAACTTCACCACTAGAGGGCTTAAATGCGGATTCTTTCGAATTCAAAATATCACATATTTGCTACAAAATATCCGATTGAAAAAATTATTTTTCTTTCAATGCCATTATATCAAAGATTACTTTAGTTACATTCTCATTTTAAAGTGATGCATAGATTTTCTGCTAGGGGGCGTAAAGGTAAATAACAGTTTTCCCAATATCTCCGCTTCTAAAAGTCCGATTAAAAAAATCTTCCTGCATTGGATACAACTCCTGATGGGAAATGTTTTGCATATAATTTCTCATTTTTGGTAAATAATGGTTTGGCCACCAGAGGGCATAAGTGTGTATTTTGGCTTCTGATGTGTTTGGAACAAGATCTGAGCTTCTGAAAACTCAATTGACAAAATTTGTTTGTGAACCGATACCACTCACCTTGTATGACCTTTGGAGAATACCTTGTGCTTAAAATAGTGCATAGTTTTTCCACCACGGGCATAGATGCATATTTTATTTTTGTCTATCTCTGTTTCTATGAGTCCAATTTGAAAAATCCTTTCTTTGTTGGGGAGCATATTCAGTGCGAAATGTTTCTCATATAATTTCAAATTTTTCTAAACGCACAAGTGTGCCACTAGAGGGTGTAAGTTCACGTTTCTATTTACAGCAATATCTGCGGGACTAAAAACTAGACTGAAATTTTTCTTCCGATCAGATACTACTTACTATGAAAAGTCCTTGTGTATATTTTCTTCCTAAAGTAATGCACAATTTTGCCACTAGGGGGCACAGATATTAAATATATTTTTCTTAATGTATGTACTTCTAAATGTCCGATTTAAAAAATTCTTTTAGCACAGGATACCATTTACCTTACAGAACATTTTAGATTTCTATTTGAGGAGGTTTGTATTTCACAGTTCTGGTGCTAGGTGATGTTGGTGTACTTCCATTTGCAGCTGTATCTCTGCTTCTAAAAACCCTCTTGAGAAATTCCTTTTTTTATTGTATGCATTCACTGCCGTAAAGATGGGGAATGAATAAGATTTTTGCTACAATAAGATCCTCTTTAAATAATGCACAACTTTCCCCTTAGGGAGCGTAACGGTCAAAACCTTTTTCTTGCTATCTCTGCTTCCGGGAGACGCATTTGAAAAGTTCTTTTTCCTTAGCATAGCTTTAGCCATGAAATTTTCTTTCCTAAAATAAAATGTAACAAAAATCTTTGCTTGCATGAGCATTCGTTTAAGAAATAATAATCCCTTTGTTCCTTTGAAAATTTTTCAAATATTTCACCTTTCTTTATGCTTAAATTCCCAATGTAAGCATTATTTCAAAATAATTGAATATAAATAGTGTTAATAGGCAAAGTCATCGCTCTTTTCACGTTTTCTTTAATTAACACACAGCAACCAAAAATTTGTTATCAGGACACCAGTGCAATCTTACCCCAGATCTCCGATAACTAGCCGAGTGCCTTCGCTTTATGCTACAGTGGCCAACACTCCACGGCGCTATGTCTGTTTACCTCTCAGCATCTGACTTCACAAATCCATAGAGATGGGCTCAGCAACTCAGATGTCTCCATCTGGTGGAGCTTAATGGCACAAACCATTAAATTATAGCTAATAAACCCAAAGGGCGAGAGTGATAGTGTAAATCTTCCAAATACAAACACTGTGGCGTAATAAGTCAATAATTGTATAACTATTATTACTACTGTTACACATGTTATAAATGTCTTCAAGTTGAGTGCTCATATGCTTCGTTATTCTTGCTATTACATAAATATTTAAGGATGTGAAATATAAAATATTTCAGTGGTTATAAATTGTTCAGAATGTAGCACTTACCCAATATGGCACAATTAGGAAGGTTATTGTTGGTTGCTTTTATTCCCAGGTACAAATCCCGGACGTTCAGGAGTTGACAGGTTTGTGCAGATTAAATTCGTAGAACTAAAAACATTCACCAGTTTATATGAAAACTTACAACCAGAGTCGAGATTCTAAGAAAATGAAGATGAAGTTTAAAAGAATTAATGAAATAAAAAGACTTTTTGTATACATACATACATATCACTAAACTGCTCTCTGAGATTCAGAGGTCAGCTCCGAAAAGAAATACAAACTTCCAGATATTTTTACTTACTGTTGTCGTATCAAACTTCTCCATTTACAGTGATCTTGACATACAACTCGTGCTTCACTGATATCCATTACACGCCGTACACAAGATCTTTTATATTTCATACTCATAATCTTTTTCTCATGCAGACACTGAATCTGATCCACCCATGTCTTCCTTGGCCTTCCTCTGCCTTTCCTTCCTGCCATTTGGGCTAAAAAGATTTTCTTAGTAAGCATCTGATCACTCATATTTTCAACATGGCCAAATCACCGAAGCATATTGGTCTCCACCTTGCTAACAACATTTTGCTTCACATCACACAACTGCAACACATATTCATTCCTCACGCAATCAGACCTTGTCTTGCCACAAACCCCCGTAAGTAATGCATTTCTCCAGCACACAAACAACTTCTATGTTTCTTTTGTAGCACCCAGGTTTCACTACCATACATCAGAGTAGGAACAATTACACTTTCATACACAGCCATGCAGGACTATCTTGAGAACCCATTATTCCTATGAAACCCTTGCAGAGCAGCTATGACTTTCAATGAAGAATTCACTCACCTACTAATTTCACCATCCAATTTGTTCTCTCAGTCAAACATGCTTCCTAAATACACAAACTCACTCACCTGGTCAATCACAGTGCCATTTATACTTACATTACATTCAGTGCTACCCGTTCTTCTCTCAAACACCATAACTTTGGGTTTTCCCTTATTTATACTCAGTTTGAATATTATGCAAACTTCGTGCATCCGAGTCAACATACTCTGCAACTCACTTTTGCTCTCTGCCAACAGGACAGTGTCATCAGCATACAGCAATCTGCACACACAGATCTCACCAAGACATGAACCACTATTATCTATTTTGGCATCACGCATGCATGCATGATGCTACCCGTTCTTCTCTCAAACACCATAACTTTGGGTTTTCCCTTATTTATACTCAGTTTGAATATTATGCAAACTTCGTGCATCCGAGTCAACATACTCTGCAACTCACTTTTGCTCTCTGCCAACAGGACAGTGTCATCAGCATACAGCAATCTGCACACACGGATCTCACCAAGACATGAACCACTATTATCTATTTTGGCATCACGCATGCATGCGTACATAAATATATTAAACAGCCATGGTGACATTATACAACCTTATCTAACTCCTGCACCAATAGAAAACCATTTTGAAAAAACACCATTCACTTGTACACAAGCTCTACTACCAGCATACATGGCTTTTACACTATTAAGTAGATTCCCAGTAACACCATATTCATTCAATATCTTCCACAAAAGTGTCCTATTCACTTGGTCATAAGCTTTCTTCCCAACTGCCAGATACTTTTCAATCATCGTGCATATTGCAAAAATCTGGTTAGTGCAGCCTTTACCAGGCATAAAACCACTCTGAACATACCACACTTTCTCTGATGTAAGACCCCGCACTTTTTCAATAAAGACCTTACCAAACACTTTCCCTGGCACACTTAGTAGGCTAATACCACGATAGTTTTTGCATTCAGTCTGATCACCTTTTCCTTTATACAAGGGAACAATAATAGCATCCTTCCAATCCCGAGGGACCATTCCTAACTCCCAGCACAACTGGCAAATTTCAGTTAACCAATCAATTACAGAGTCACCACCATATTTCAACTTCTCGGCAGTTATGTCATCAACTCCCGGAGCCTTACCATTCTGAAGAGATTTTAGAGCTTTACACACTTCTTCTCTTGAGATTCCTTCTGTGCTTCCATCCCTCATTGTGACATCATCTGCGTCTGTCTCAGAATCATCTTTGCTTTCCTGATCTAATAACTCTCAGAAGTATTCACCCCATCTTTCACTTAACTCATCGGGTTCCCATATCATTTCCTCGATCTCATTCTTCACACTACTTACAACTTTGCTTCCCCTACTTTTCCTGAGTCTCGTGTACTTCCAAAAGGACTTCCTATCTTTCCAAAAGCCAGTTCATGCCTTTCCACTTTCTCTTTCCTATCTTTTGCCTTACTGTGGCGAACCAGCTTAGCAGCTTCATGCTTCTTACAGCGATATTCAGGGTGCGCACGCGTGCTTGAAAACCTGGAAAGTCCTGGAAAATCATGATTACGTTTTCAAGGCCTGGAATATCCTGGAAAAACGGTATTTTTTTAATGCTGTCTTGAAAAGCCTTGAAATTTGAAATTAGTGCTTAAAAAAAATGCCCTTTTAGGAAATCGTGTTACTGACTGTTACCCCTTAATTTTTTTAAGTTCCTCTCCTCTGTTCTCAAAGAAACCGCCGGCTACAGTGGTGTTTCGGATCATCGGATGTGCCCAAATCCTAATTTGGCTGGGTGGGGGGGGGGTAGCACTACTTCCAGTGCAATAAAATTGGATGATTACTAGCAGGTCTGTTATTGAAGGGGAGCTTGATGCATTCTCTAGCCCTGAGCTTGATGTCCGTCCGACAACTACTGAGAACAACAGAAGGGGAAAGAAGAGACATTTAGCATTTGCAAGGGGGTTGCGTGTTTACCAAGTCAGCTGGCATCCACCAGTGAAGAGTATGCCTGAACAACACATTCATCTGCTCCTTGTTTATTGCATTAAGACGCTTGCTTCCGGCCCACCCCTCAAGAGACTTCGGCTACTTATGATAAAAAATAAGAAAACTATCTTTGCGAATTTTTTCACAAAAGTGACTGAAATTTTTACATTTACTATAATTGGATTACAGAAGCTCACTCCCAAAATTCCATTTGAATCGGTTTAAAACTTAAAAAGTTAGCATTGGAAATTTTTATTATGTGTGCCTCTTTAGACAGTGAGCCTTGAGCAGAAAGTGTGTTACCAAAGCAACGGTTGATTGACAGCTGGGAGCGCTGATCCGAAGCCCTTGGTTGGGAAGAAAGCAAACACCTGTTTATCACTTCCACGGCTCAAAAGGACTAAGAGATATTTTCAGAAATCCATTTTCCGGAATTTTGAAAATAACACAGTAAAATTTTTACAGTGGTTAAAATACATCACAATAAAGTTCTAGTGCAAATTTCGCCGAATTCCGTTTGAAACTTTAGCAGATGCAAAAAAAAAAAAAAAAAAAAAATCTTCCGTTGCAAAATCGGATTCAAAAAAAGAAACGGCAATTATAAATTACGGGAAAAGCAAGCAAATTATTTTTTTTTTAGATGCCATGGTTTATTTAAACAGAGTGATCCTTAAATTTTGTTTCTGTGATGATATGGACTCTATTTTAATTACAAACATACATTTTTATTCAGATGTCTGAGTTACTGTTTTAATAAAAAAATCTATAATTAAAAAGTTTTCAATGGATTTAGGCGAAATTCAGCAGATAAACGTATTTTAGTAAATTGCAACGTTATGACGTAAATTTGGTCATTTTGTCGAAAATTGGGCAGCATTTTTTTTTTTTTTTTTTACGTTTTCTCCTATAGTTAGGGTGAAGGAGGAAGACACTTCAGTGAGCTGCAGGTGGTGATTTATGGCGATGTGCCAAATGAAAAGAAGCCGTTCCATCAGGACATTCCAGAGGTTGAGTGTGCGTGGACGCGTGCTCCTGCTGTTTGAACTTAATCGGAATGTTTTCGGGAGGGGGAGAAATATCCGTTTCAGCTTTACAGCTTTCAGGCTCCTTTTTTTTTTCTTGGTAATAAATAAAAACCATAGTTGCTGCATTCACCATTGATCCATATTCGCATTTCTTGAATATAAACAGCAGACAATCGGAAACATGGTGTTGGGTGGGTCTTGATGTTCTTCATTTGTATCTGCTGAATTTTGTTCTGTGGGAATACGGAATGAGTTATACTGTGAATACATACAAAACTACATATTTTTGAGCTGAAAAAATATGTCTACTTGTACACAGTAGCTAACGTGTGAACTCAGACGAAGACAATCAGACATATGGACGTCTGATTCCATAAAAAAATCAACCCATTTTATTATACACGACAGGTAAAAAAGAAAAAACATTACATGTTTTTAAACATTATAAAGGAAAACGGATTTTTGAAACACTATGACTTGATGATATTAATTTCTGAAAGTTTTTTTTTCGATTTTAATTTCTGAAATCTTTTTTTTTTTTTTTTTTCGATTTTAATTTCTGAAATCTTTTTTTTTTTTTTTTTTTTTTCAATTACAATACATTGTAACAGGATACCTGTGTGTTGTATCCCTTAGTTGTATGGCAGATTTTCAGTTGGCCGATATCCGCGATCGTAAGTGGTAGTTACATTGCTATTGTTGATGATGACAAGATAAATACTGGAGTAATGTAGAATGTTGCATAAAGTAAAAAAAAAAATCGCCCCCCTCCTCCCCCTTCGAACTTTTATGCGGTTATCATAGCTGATCAACCATTTCATTCCATGAACATCAGCACATTTCAATCATTTGACCATTGGGGGTCTGACGGAATTCAGCAGTGCTTAAGCGCCTAGCGCAACGAGAACATGCTAATTATGGACAGTTCTATTCCCTTCCCCCTATCATCCCTAATAATTGAGAGCGCATACTGTAGTTTCAAATATTCTGTGTATGAGCTAGTTTTCACGCTGTTCGTTATGTTTTTATTTTAGAAATTACTAACCCTTTCGAACTGTAGGTTGCAGAAACGTTTATGCTTTGGTTTTTTCCATTTGTCCGTACGATAATTCACGTAAAAGGGGTTGGATTTTGGCGAAATTTTAGTATGCTGTTAGGTACAACCTAGGAACCTACCCTGTTGAAAATGGTCGAAATTAAATTCAAAGGCATAGATATAAGAGCAGTATTCATTCTCCAAGCTTGAAGCCCTACGTCCACTCCAGCTGGGTAAGTATGAAAGATTTGAGACTTGGAGGAGACCCAGTACAAAGTTTTGCTTCCCTCAGGCACTAAGTGTTTGTTAACATTTCCTTTCCTCTGGTTTGGAGCCCAGCTGTAAGAGGTGATGCTTTGTAACAGTCTTTTAGCACAACACTCTGTCTACTGATTGGCATACAGGTCATAAAACAGTAACTTCACTAAGTGTTGTTTCCTTGTTTTGAATGAAGACTAAATCAATGCCAAAGCATTTGCAACCCAGGCTGCCTAAAGGACAAAGCTGGGGGAGCAGGAAAGAACATAGCAGTAAGACCCATTTTTCTTTAATTACTTAAAATCTGGCCTATAGTAATTGGTCACATGTGTAGCCCCTTACTCAGGGGAAATTCTCAATTTTTAGTTGTGTGGTTCCTGATCTTAGATATTTTTTTGGTTTTCATTTACTGTTTCAGTTGATTTACCCATTTTTTTCACCCCCCCCCCATTAAATATGGGTAAGTGTACTTTTAGTGATCTTTGGCTAATAAATCCTAAATATGCTGGATGGATTAAAAAAGATGAAAGCAATTGCCATGTTGCAAAATGCATTTTTATCCATTAAAATAATAGATGTTTCGAATATGGGGGAATCTGCTTTAAGAAGCCACATGAAAGGAAAAAAACATAGTATGTTGACAGAAAGCTGTAAAAATGTTCTACTAACTGTTGATAAATTGCTATGTGTATCAAGTGATAAACAAGTACAGCCTATTGCATCCACATCTAATCCTCTGCATATTCCTCTTGAAAAAAATGCAACCATTAAAGCAGAAGCATTGTGGTGTTTAAAAGTGGTTAAATCCCATTACTCTTACAGGTCTTGTGCAGGTAATGATGTTTTATTCAGCCTAATGTTTTCTGACAGCAGAATTGCTGGAAACTTCAGCTGTGGCGAAAAATTTTTTTCCTACATTTGTTGCTTTGGTTTGGCACCTCACTTTAAATCAGTGTTGGTTCAGGAAGTCGAAAATGAAAATTTTGTGATTTTGTTTGACGAAAGTTTAAACAAGTTTAGTCAGTCAAAACAAATAGATATACATGTTCGTTTATGGGAAAAAGGAACAGTTTCAACCAGATATTTGTCATCAGTTTTTTTGGGTCATGCTAGTGCAGACATAATGATGGAAAAATTTCTTGAATGCATGGCGTGCCTCCCACTGTGTAACATTGTGCAGTTATCAATGGATGGACCCAATGTTAATTGGAAGTTTTTTGATATGCTGCAATCAACACTTAGTGCTGACTCAAATGTCCAACTCCTAAACACAGGGAGCTGTGGACTTCACATTGTAAACAATGCCTTTCGACATGGAGCCTCAGCAAACAGGGTGGGAAATTCAAAAGTTGCTTTCATCATTATTTAGGCTTTTTAAAGATTCACCTGCAAGGAGGGAAGATTTTTCTAAAATAATTTTAGCCAGTAAGATGCCATTAAAATTCTGCCCACACAGGTGGCTAGAAAATACTCCTGCCTGCGAGCGAGCATTAGAAATTTGGGCAGACATTGAAAATTATGTTAACCAAGTTGAAAAGAAGTGCATCAAGAATCCCCACACTGTATCATTTGATGCTATCAAAACTTTCACTAAAGATCCTTTTGTTTTGGCTAAACTGCATTTCTTCAATTCAGTTTCAAAACAGCTGGTACCATTTCTCAAGGCATATCAGTCAGATAAGCCAATGATGCCTTTTATGGCCACAGATCTTGAAAAGATGCTAAGAAATATGATGAATCGCTTTGTTAAAAGAACCGTAATGGCAGAAGCTAACTCTGCCTTAAAGCTGTTACAAGTAGACCTTACAGATGCATCTCAGTGTTGTCACTGTAAAGAAATTGATGTTGGGTTTCAAACAGAGAAGGTATTGAAAGAATTAAGTGCTAAGAACATTAGTGAACGCAAACTTATGGAGTTTAGAATGGAATGCCGAATATTTTTGCAAAAGCTAGTTGTGAAGCTATTGGAAAAAAATCCACTTAAGTACTCCCTTGTTCGCCACATGAAGTGTTTAGATCCTCGGTTGATGTCAAAAAATAGTGAGACTTGTATTAAGAATCTAACATTCATTCTCACACTTCTTGTTGATGCTCATAGAATACAACCAGAATTATGTGGTGGTGTAATATGGCAGTTTAAGGAATTTGTGACCAGTGTTGCAGCAGTAAAATCTTCATTCATAAACTTTGATCCAGAAGATAAACAACAAAGAGTAGACACATTATTGTATGAGTACATGTCTTCTACTAAAGCTTTTAGTGAACTGTGGAAAGTTGTGAAACTTCTTTTACTGTTGTCACATGGGCAAGCTTCTGTTGAGAGGGGTTTTTCAGTCAATAAGGAGCTCATTGTAGAAAACATGAGAGAGGAGTCAATTGTAGCACAGAGAATTATTTATGATCATATATCCTATGTAGGTGGTATTGATAAGGTAAATATCTCAAAATCCCTTCTGTTATCCGTTGGAGCTGCAAGGCAAAAATACATACATTATTTGGATGATAAGTCCAAAGAAAAGGAAAAAGCAGCCATATGTGGAAAAAGGAAAGCTATTTTAGATGAAATTGATAGCATAAAAAAGAAAAGGAAACTCATTGAAGGAGAAGTCAAAGAATTACTTAACTCTGCTGATGATTTAGCTTTAAAAGCTGAAACTACAAATAACAATACATACATTGTAAAATCTAATAGCTTTAGAAAAACTGCTCATGAGAAAAGAGCAGTACTTAAAAAAATGGATATGGAACTTGAAACCAAAGTCAGCAATCTTAAATCTGTATAACCATCCATTGATACTCCATATTTGTGGTATCTTCCAAGCATATAGAGAATTAATACTAAAACATAAAAATTTTATATTTGTACAATTTACAATAGAAATGAACTTTTTTTTCTTTCTTTGAAGCATGTTGAACTTCAAACCAGTTTTGATCTTTTATCTTCATAATTATTTAGTGTTTTTCATATGAAGTTCATGTAAATAGACTAATGAACTCTTCTGTTCCAAAAACTTATAACTTTCTGCAACTAACTTCCACAATTTGGCTTCTTATTGGACTAATACTGTAAAGCGTAGTAATCATCCTGGAATTTTTTGTATATGGCCTGGAAAAGGCCTGGAAAGTCCTTGAATTTTTTTCCCCCAAAAAGAGTACGAACCCTGGATATTAATCCACAGAGACTCTACCTTGCAACATCGTCAAATAGGCTTCCTTCTTTCTCTTTACTGCCTCTTCAATCTCACTATTCCACCAAGCATCACCTCTATTGTTACCCACTATTGTTGTGCCACAGACCTCTTTAGCAGCAGTGATAACACAGTTCTTAAAACATTCCCACTTCTTTTCTACATCCCACTCACCAGACTTCAGCTCCTTCAGTCTTTCTCTGAGTAAGTCAGAATAACGCTGATGATCTTCAAGGAGCCTATCAACCTTTATTCTTTCTATCCTGGGTCTTTTCCTATTACTTTTCCTCCAACCAACATTAAGTTTCACTCATGACACTACCAAGTAATGATCAGAACCAACATCTGCACCTCTCATCACACGGGTGTCAACAACTATGTGTTTCAGACGCTGATCGTAGACAACAAAATCTATCGCACTCTTTTGACCAAGAGTACAATTTTCCCAAGTATATGTGTGGATATATTTGTGGTTAAAAAATGTATTAGATACACACAAACCATTCTCAAGGCAGAGTTCAATTAATCTTTCACCATTATCATTCACCCAAGGATCATTAAACTTACCCAGAACATTGTCAGAAATTGCATTCTGCACACCTACTCTAGCATTGAAATCCCCTGCTATTATAACTTTTTCTTTAGCACCAAACTGGCTCAAAACAGCTTTTAGCTCATTCCAGAAATCTTCTTTCTTATCAGAAGGTTCCGAGTCACAAGGAGCATGTACTACAACAATTACAATTCTCTGAAGTTTCACTTTCAAACGAATCCAGAGAATTCTCTCACTTACGCAACTATAGTGAATCAAGTTGTTCTTCATCTTTTCACTTAAAATCACACCTACACCAGCCTGTCCTCTCACATTATCCAATACTCCAGACCACACACTTACCGTGCTATTCACTTCTACCCCAATTTCCTTCTTTTTGGTATAACTTACACACAGCACATCCAGTCTATACTTATTCATCTCCTCATTCACCTCACTCATCTTGCCATTTATACCTCTAGTATTCCATACACCAATCTTACATTCACTCAGCCGAGATCTCTTTCTCATATGCCGTTTAGAAAGTCCATTTTGATTCCATGGTGGACCGTCCTCAAGTGTGGTAGGTCCACCATATCTCACACTTGAGTCATTCTTAATATTTATTTTTATCTGTTTAATCAGGTAAGTACATAATAATCTAATTACATGTGATAATGCTGCAACAAAACTGAAGGACTGTCAAATCATGGAATTAGAAAAACCATACTGTAAGGGCTAAGATTATAACTTACAATAACAAAAGAATATGTACTGGTTGCAACCTCCAGCAGTTAATATATTACATATTTGTTCTCGATATTGGGACAGATTTTCGTAGTTTTTCTGTACATGGTTACTTAACTTTTTAGAGATATTAATGAATCCTTCTGGGAAAATTCAAGAAAGGTAGAATTTTCTGCTTCCCTGGGTATGCTTTGTTGTGGTCAGTAATTTTTTTTACAGTATCACATAAGAGAATCTGATAACTACGATGTACTGAAAAATTATGAGGATAATCTTCATGTTGATCCGATCTGTTCGTACAAGTATATAAAATAATAATGATGCATGAATTGTTAATGTGTAAACATGAATGTAAACAAATGTGTTACTTAAATAACAGAAACTAATTTCTTGTCAACGTAAATTTATATCTTATAACAGACGAGCATATTTTTGGATACCTATATATATATATATGTGTGCATCTCTTTAGTCTACTTACCCAGTCACAAAACTAAAAGTTTCTTCAACAATCCACTTTTCTGACTAAGCCTCTGAATCACCTTTTCGGGGTCAATACTTTTTAAAATGTCCCTCTCAGATTTCATAAGCATTAATGAATCCAACTTCTCCTGTGAAAGAGTTGATCTTAAATTTGACTTTATGAATTTAAGTTTTGAAAAACGATCTTTCACACGCTACTTGTGAGCATGACAGTGTTAATAATGCCTTGTATGCCAGCAATAGCAATTTATATGCTTGCACATAGAGGTTAAATTGCTTAAGCACATTGTAGCAACAAACATTACAATCTTTGCACTTCTGTCCATCATGATGCCTGATGGAACTTTGATGCTTTTCATCACAGTCATCTTCAGAAATGATAAGATCAAGGTTTTGAGATATCTGATTCACTACTTTAGCTTTTCTTCCTTTTTCAAATTCATCTTGGAGTGACAGTCTCAGTTTTGGCCATTTGCTTGCAAAATCCTTCAATTCAGCTTTCAGTTCACTTTTACCAAAGTCCGAGTATATTCTTTTTAAAACACAGCTGAGTTTTTCCAGTGCAGTTTTTGGAACATTTTCTTTAAGTTGGGAAAAATTTCGTGGGTCTAAGTCTAAGCAGCTGATATCAGCTGCAAGTACACCTTGCTCTCAGAAGCGATCACTAAGACTCCGAACTGCCACATCAAGAACATTGGTATACACATTTATGCGGTAACGATCTTGTGCATTACTAATGGGTTCATCATATGTAGTTTCAGAAAGAGTCTTCTTTTTCCTTCGAACCCTACTTTCTGGTAGTTCTGGAAGAATCTCCACGTTGATCTCCTGTTCTTCAAATTTCTTATTTGCCCAAAGAACAAACTCATCAGCAGTTTTCTTCATTCTTAAGAAATCATGCTGGATATCCTTTAACTTAATAAGGGTACAGTCCACCATGCGCTGGGCTTGGAGAACATCCATTCCCTTAGTTTGCAGATAATTTGACAGGGGCGTTGTTGATTCAAAAATACGAAGGTACAGGTGTGCAGTGAGAATTTTTGAATACTTGCACAGTGTTTCTTGAAAGCTTCTTGCCATGAACCTCGTTTCTGAATTGAACTTCTTGGATGATACTATTTTATGCATTGTCACTATTAAATCAACATACATTGACTGAGTGGAATCACCATACATGCCAAGAACTGACTTTAAACATCTATCTTTGGCCCACCACCTTGTTTTTCTGATAGATATTAATCGCCTGTTACTTGATCCTATTGTGCTCTGCCATGTATCCATTCGCAAATAAGAATCACGGAAGAAAGTAGCACAAGAATTTAATGTTACAAACAAAGTCAGAGACTCCGGGCATGACTGTGTTGCATCGGTCATAACTAGGTTTAAGACATGCGCATAGCACCAGACATGTATTTGCCTTGGAGAAGCAGCAGATAACCAAGATGTGAAGCCTTTGTACTCTCCTTGCATATTTCGTGCACCATCTGTCTTATTGCCTATGCATTTTGTTATGTCAATTCAAAGAGAAAGCATCTCTGATTTCAGTAGTTCACACATGTTGAACCCTGTTCCAGATTTGCAGTTTGCTACACTTACAACTTTATCATTAACATATCTAACGATGATTGAACACTGACGCCTTACAGAGATGTCTTGTGTTGTATCAAGCTGAACAGAAAATATATCAGCATTACAAATTTCATCTGCTATTTTTTCTTTCATTAAGTATCCTATAATATCAATAATATAGCCAACAGTTGTTTTAGAAATAAAAGTGACTTTACTTCCACGTCCACGTTTCAGAACATTTTCATCAAATTCATCTTTAGTTGATTGAATAACTTTATCCAAATGCACTTTTAGAGTGGCATCAAATTTTGAATGCAACTTTAACAATTCAATAAAGTTTCCATGATCCACATTATCATCTTCCAACATGGCAGCACTTTCATTATTTCCACGAAATGGAAGACCTCATTTGCCAATAAACTTCACAATTTCTACAATTCTTTCTAATATTTTCTTCCTCTCCAAAGTTTCTGTCTCACGTTTGGATAACATTTTTTTAAACAAAGTTTTCAGATCACCACCACGGCAACTTATCAAATGTGCTTCGGCACATGCAAAGCGTTGTTTGCTAGTTTCATGTTCAAGAATGCGTTGCATTGCATGACACCAATCTGTCATACCATGAATAAAAATGTTGGGATTATGTTGCAGGGATCGCATTCCTCCTAAAATTCCTAAAATTCCATAATATTTTGTGACCCTCCTTAAATTCCTAAAATTAGACCTAAAATTTGCTATTCATCCTAAAATTTTCGTAAGCTTATTTTTATTAAAAACACAACCGTTATTAACGCCAATAAATTTACCATTACGGTAAGGTAAAAAGACCTGTTATTGTAGAAACACAGCCTATATGCTGTGCTGCTGAAGGGAGGGAAAAATGACGCCATCGAGATGCACTTGCTTCGGGGCGGGCGTTCCATTTTTTGCCTTCGAACAGTTTTCGAGAGTAACAAGAGATCTAAGGGAAAAGGGGAGGGGTCATTTTCACCCCTGGTTTGCGCTTTGCAGACGAACTCCGTGGCACGCAGAAGATCGTACTTTATTTTTGTACATGCCTTGTGGAACCTCCTCTTTCTGCTGATGTTTTGTTATTGTAAACCGCAGGTGGGTGGAAGCAAAGAGGAAACATGTGGTCTCCTTCCGTAACCTCCGGTAATGACGATGGGATGGTAGCTGAGTATTATCTTGGCAGGCAGTAGAGCACGTGATCATTGACCTTCGATCATGCGTCGGCGACGGCGACCTTCGATGCGCAATATATCTCGGCTCCGACTCGCTTTGACTGAACTTGCGTGAGATGCGTATGATAGTTTCTGGTTTTACGTCTTTTATGGTGTTCTCTGTGCTGTGTGCAGGTTCAGTTCTCTAGTGGTGACCTGCTTTTTTTTTTTTTTTTTTTTTCATATCTTCTGACATCCTCGCAGCCAAATTTCGGGAAGTTGTCTGGTTTTGCAATATTGGAACTTGTTTTTGTACTTCCCTTTCATTTTCTGGTTAGTAATACAAGTGTTTAAGATGCCTAAATCCAAAACGAAATTTCAAGATGCGTGGCTCGCCAAAGAATTGGACGGAGTGAAGTTGAAAGAATGGTGTTCTGCAACTGAAACAATATTTTCTGCTAAGTGTATATTGTGTTCAGAAATTTTCAACATTTCTAATAGTGGCTTTTCACAAGTAAAAGCGCATCATAAAGGAAAAAAACATTTGCAGAAATTTCAAAGTAAATTTCAAAATAAGTCCATCCTGAAAGCCTTTGGAGGACGGGATCTTCAGCCCAAAACAAATATTAGTGAAGTACTGAGTCATGATTTACAGTTGGCTAAAGCCGAAGCATTATGGGCCATGAAAGTTGCTAAGGACAATATGTCTTTTGTTTCATGCACTGAAACAGTTGAACTTTTCAAAGAAATGTTTCCTGATTCTGCTATTGCAGCCAAAATGCAACTTAAAGAAAAAAGTTGCTTATGTGATATCACATGGATTGTCAAAATATTTTGAAGAGGATTTGAAAAAAGACATTGCATCTAGTAGCCCAGGAAAGGTTACTATAGCATTTGATGAAACTACAAATACACAAGTGAAACGGCAATTGGATGTGTATCTCAGGTACTGGTCTTCAGAAATAAATTCAGTTTCTTGCCGATACCTAACAAGCGTTTTTCTGGGTCATGCAACAGCAGATATTTTGCTAAAAGAAATTCTTGATGTGTTATCATCCTTCAATATTTCGTTGAACAGAATTATTTGTGTATCCATGGACAGCCCAAATGTAAATAAGTGCTTTTACGCAAATTCAATGAAGTTGTAAAACAAGAAACAGGCCAGAAATCTTTGGAACTAGGTTTTTGCAACCTGCATGTTGTTAGTAATGCATTTAAAATTTTTTTGACAAGCTTAAATATAGATTTTGACGAATTTGCTACTGATATGCATTACTTTTTAAAGAGTAGTGCTGCAAGACGAGAGGATTATAAATCTGTCGAGGATATAACATTGGTCACTGCCAAATTTCTTTTGCGTCATGTCAGCAACAGATGGTTAACCGTTGGTTCTGTAGCCCAGAGGCTCTTGGATCAATGGCTAAATATTACAGAATATTTTTTAAACTTCTTGCCATCTCAAAAAATATTTGAAAAACAACTGCGCAATTCGGCAAGGTATAAAAGAATTCACTGTTTCCTGAAAAATGAGCTTACTCCTTGCTATTTAGCATTAATTTCATTTTCACACCAAAATTTTGAAAAGTTTTCATTATGTTATCAGAGTGAAGAACCAAAAATACACCAGTTATATTCTGATTTAAATACTTTAATGAGGAATGTTATGGCTCAGTTTATCCAAGATGATGTTATAGCAGGGAAATTTGGAGAAGACCTAAAGAATGTAGATTTTGAAAACAAAAATTCATGGAAAAAACTAGGGGAGTTAGAAGTTGGTATGAAGACAAAAAATCTTCTCAGGAATGTTCAGGAGACCAGGCAGAAATTATTTCTCTTAGATGTAAGATCATCACTAATTGCAACCACAAAATATTTAAAGTCAAATTTGCCATTCTGCAATCAAAAGCTAAGAGACATAGAAGTTTTAAAGGTAAAAGAACCAAAGAAAGAGTCAACTCAACTTTCAGTCACTGAAGGACTTTCGGAAATAACCAGAATTTCAAGTGTTTTGCATCTTTCTGAGGAACAAATTGATAGAGTAAGAGAAGAGTGGAAACTTTTAAATTGCAATAAGCCAACTCTAGATGAACTAGTGAAATTTTCAGAGGAAGGGCATATTCCAGTGCGGATTGATCATTACTGGCGTAATATATTTAGTATTAAAGACTCTAGCGGAAAAGAAAAATACTCAAATCTTGCTAAACTCATCAAGTCAATTTTAGTTTTACCTCATGGTAATGCTGATGCAGAAAGGGGATTTTCGGTTAACACTGCTCTGTTAAGGAAGGACAAGGCTAACTTAAAAGACTCAACTATAACATCATTAAGAATAGTTAAAGGGGCCATTAAACACTATGGATGTGTAAGTAAAGTTCCCATAACAAGAAATTTGTTAAATAGTGTTTGTGATTCACATAAATTTTATAAAGAGTATGTTGATAAGCTGAAGGAAGAAGAATCAAAAAAGGTAAAAGAAAGGAAGCAGAAAGAGAGGGAAAATAAGGAAAAGCAGCTAGAGAAAAAAGGAAAAGCTGAGTTTGATGACAAAATAAAAGAAAATGATGCAGAAATAAATAGACTTAAAAACGATAAAGAAGCCTCCCTAGCAATAATTCAAGAGGGAGCAGAAAGAATGAGAAAAGCTGTAGAAAAACAAAATACTGTTGAAATAGCAGTTGCCTCTAACTTGATCATACAAGGTTCAGCTGAAATAAAGAAAACTGAAAGTAAATTAGTTGTGGTAGAAGCAGAAAAAGATAGGCTAATCAGGAAAAGGTTAAAACAATAATATGAAAAAAGTAATTCAGTGAACAATTGTACATAGTTCTTGGTTTTCAATTACCTTTTTAGGATATTATAATTTAATGTGAAACCTGAAAACTTTACTGTGAAAATCGTGAATTGCTTCTGGTTCAACAGCATATTAATGTTCAAAGTGAAACTTGAATGTGGTAAATATACTTGAATATGATAATAACACGTGAAAAGATAAGAACTGAACATTAGAAGTAAATCATACTTAAACTTTAGACATTAGACGTTATGCAAAAAATTTGGGTGTTAACTTCGACCATATATACTAATGGACTGCATATTGGCAATAGCTGCATCAAAGCCGCCATGGCTCAAACATTGGGCACGTCATCATCAGACTCCAAATTTCGTGTAAAAATGCTGTTATGATTACTAATTTACGCTGCAGAACTTCAGTGTTTTCGGTGTATTATGTGAATGCGCCTCATATATAATGAAAACTCTTCAGGTAAGTTTACTTATGAGCTATATACATGCATGATCGGGTTGTTTACATTTTGTGATTTATAATGTGATGAACATTTGCGAAGAATTTGGAACATGCATTCCATTTTTTTTTCTTAAGTTACTATATTTTTATATCAATAGCTGCAAGTTTCTGGTTAAGTAATTGAATTTTATTGACTTAGGTATTTAATTCGTTTCTTACCCATGAAAAATCATAGAACTTTCTTTACTATATCGCTCAGAGCAACCATAAGCACAGCAGGTGTAACCCATCTTTTTGACTGTTGTCATGTGATTTTATGTTGGAGCCAGAAATTTTGATGTCATGCGCAGTCTATCAGTATATATGGTTGAAGGGTGTGAAGCAAACTCTTTACAATGTATACAAAGTTGTTTTACTAGATGTATACAAATATACATCTAGTTTTTATTGAAATACACTCCTAAAATTTTCCTAAAATTTTTCTAAAAATTCCTAAAATTCCTACCTAAAATTTTCCAGAAATATGCTATGATCCCTGATGTTGATTTCCATATGCTAAGCAAACAGAACAAAATAGCGCCTTTTTTTTTTCTGAATAAGACAGCCACTGCCTAGGCATACCACTCTTTTGCGTAAATTTTTTTTTGCGGTAACAGGCAAGGAGGAAATATCTGGTTGACAAGGGTGAAACTTGAAAAAAGAGTCAATTATAATTTGACTAACTTCAAGAGGAAGAAAAAATCATTATTAGCAACGTCCTCATCTTGCAGTTTTGAAAAATATTCATTAAAATGAACACCAGTTCCTCTGGAAAGAGAATCCCCATCATGTGAAAGCACGTCACAAACACAAACTAAAGCTTCAGCGTAAAACAATGTCCTTTTTCTGAATAATTTCGCACTTCATTCCTAACAGAAATTACTTCTGTTTTGGAAGCAGACACACACCCTAACCTGCAGAGCGCCTGGTATCAAGCTCTGATCTGCCCTGAGGCTTTCATCTTTCACCTCGCCATGTGGCTGCAATGTGCACTCTCCTTTTGTTCTATCTACTTCTTCGCCCCTACGTTGCTGAACCTTGCAACCTTGCGGCTATCTTTGCCACTTCTAAGCATGGCTCTGACAGCGAAATACTCGTCCTCATGACTCATCTCCCGCCTTTCTCCTACCACATGCTTACCTCTCCTCTCCCCCGCACGGGGATAACTGGTTTTCCAGTTATTTGGGGAGCGGTGCCCCCACGGCCCGAGCTGACCTTAAGACTGGTCAACATCTGATGTCATGCCACCGCTTGTTTCTTTTTTTGGTGCTGTTGGAGTTTGCAGGGACGGCTGTTCATCCAGCTGTTGGGGAGTCGCGGCCCCACGATCCCGAGCTGGTCTTGTGTCTCGCTTTTTCGTTTTTATTTATTTTTTTACTGGCCAGTTGCCCGTGTTGTATACTCTACCTAATCGATACCACGCTATGTACTAACACCCCGGTCTTGTGGTTTTGTTACCCTCCACTACTAACTGTTTATATTAACAGCTCAGTTCGTAGGTTGCTGAGGTTCCGTTTAGGTTCCACTCCAGGGTTTTGTCTTCCTTGGATTACTTTTTCCCTTTTAGCTGGTTTGGGTGCTAGACCTACCTGCATGTCTGCCGCGTGCGGAGACCCGTGAGGCGGAAATGGGATGTCTGGCGGCTGAGGTCGCAGGAGACCGGAGAAGTGCCTCCTGTGTACCAATACTCCTCTTCGACCCCGGCTTCGCTGTAAACGGGAGGCTAGAGACTAACCCACCTCTAGTCAGAAGTCCTGTACCAAGTTGTGTACAGGGTTTTAGCGGCTTTATTGTCGTATAGCACGGCAGGGTAAGCCCGGGGGCTGTGGGATCATGCCAAAGGCGTTGGCATGACGGTACCAGGAGGCCGAAGTGTCCGCTGAGTGCGTGTGATCACAGCCAACGGACTATATCTGCAGCGTATAAGCTCCAGAACTGTGTCCAGCGTCATTTTCTTGGCTTGCAGACCTCCAGTTCTCCCTTGTAGGGCTCGGTGGTGGGTGGAGTAGTCTGCAGACGAATCCTCCTCCTTTTTTCCATGGGTAAAAACAAAAACAAAAACTCCAAATTCAAGTCACCTGAGAAAATGATAGTTGACGACGACTCACCTTCGTCTTCTCAACCTACCAAGTCCCATAACCTTAAACGGTCTTTAGATCATGACCTGGACCAAGAACGTGGAACCTCTTCTTCGGCAGCTGTACCAGTTGCTCCGAAGCGTCGTCTCCCCTCGATTGCTGTGAATACGCATGCTACACACTTAGTTGTAGAATCCATCGATCTGAATGAGAGACTGTCCACCAGATCTCCCTTTTTCATTTCTAAAGCTTTGGACGCTGCGGTTGGCTCCTTGAAGTCTGTGAGGAAGCTTCGCTCTGGGGACCTGCTTGTCCAAACTTGCAGTGTTTCTCAGAGTAACACTCTTCTGCACCTCACTAGTCTTCAAGGCATTCCTGTCAAAGTGACACCTCACCCATTTCTTAACACCTCTCGGGGTGTTATTTCGGAGTTTGATCTCTTGGCGTGCAGTGAGGACGAATTGGTGAGTGAACTAGCAGATCAAGGTGTTATTGCTGCACGTCGTATGATGTTCCGGCGCGATGGTTCTTTGATTAAGTCTAAAAATGTAATCTTGACTTTTAACACCCCGAAAGTTCCGACCGAAATCAAGGCTGGCTACTTGGTCTGTGGAGTTCGCCCGTACATTCCCAGTCCTCTGCGCTGTTTCAGATGCCAGAGGTACGGGCATTCACAACGTTTCTGTAACAGTTCTGCTCGTTGTGCAAATTGTGGCTCCAGTGAACACGACGGGGAAGGTTGCACTTCTGCTGCCTGCTGTGTTAACTGTGGTGAGGCCCATGCAGCTTACTCCCGCAACTGTATGAAATGGAAGGACGAGATGGCGATCCAGCGCCTCAAGACCCTGGAAGGCCTCTCGTACCCTGCTGCCAAGGCCAAGTTGGGTATTCCCAACAACCGACAGCGTACTTTTGCCGCAGTAGTTCAGTCTCTGCCACAACCCGTGCAGCCCTTTGTCCCGCGCCCTGTAGCTCTCGCCGCACTTGCCAAGAGATCTACAGCTGAACAAGCGACACAGGTGGATTTCACCGAGCTCCAGCTTATTCGACCAGCTGACTCTGCGCCTTCTCTTTTGAAGACGACAGACTCTTCCAGTTCCCAGCAGAAAGCCTGCACGTGTGGAAGACCCGGCCCTCAATCCGCAAAGGTGTGCAGTGTCCATCCAACTGTCACGGTCCAACTGACCAACATTGCAATTGTCTCAGACTCAGCGAGGTCCCCACCCTCAACCAACATTATACAGGAACATAAGGGGGAGGAGAGTGACAGTTCGTCCCTCTCCTGTGACTCATCTTATGTGTAGTTGTGTTCGTTTTCGTGATGTGTTTTATCATTCTCATTCCTCAGTTTTACTTAATCGGCTAGTTTCTAACCATTGTACCATGTTTTTAATACTGTTTGTTTCATTGTCTTTTTTGGCCCTTCCATCATTCTCATGGTTCGATTTTACTTGGTCAGCCAGATTTTGGGATTTATGCCACGTTTTTTAATACTGTTTGTTTATCTTGTGTCTGGCGCTCTTTGGCCAAACATGGCCCTTGCACCATAAAAATCAACCAACCAACCAACCAACCAACCTCTCCTCTCCGACTCCGCCTTTTCTCCTGCTACGTGTTTATCTGATATTGCCGACTCGGAATTATCTCCTACCACGTGCTCATCTGACATCTCCGACTCGGTATTTTCTCCTACCACGTGCTCATCTGACATCTCCAAGTTGGAAAATTTTCCTACCACGTGCTTATCTGATATCTCCGACTCGGAATTTTCTCCTCCTGTTGGCCACTGAGGCGTCGCTTTCTGTAACTCCCTTAACCTCAGAAAATCATCTGGTGCTAAAATTACCTGATTAGTGAGGTTGGGAACAATGGCACACAAAACCTTGGCAGACGAACCTACCCCTTTGTCTGCTTTGATCATACCTTCCTTTACAATTCTGACCCTCAATTGTTTGATAGGAAATTCCTTCTTTCCTCCATCAAAACTTGTCAAAATCACTGAACCTTGTGGTTCAACCCACTGTTCACATAAAACCTTGGCCCTTACGCAAGAAAATTCTGACCCAGTGTCTACTAATGCCACTGCTTCCGATTCATTTTCCCCTACAAGCCTCACTGCGTCTCCTAATGGAATTTCCGCTGTCTCCGCCCGTAAACTATCCCGTGTGGACACCCTGTCTACCCTCACGGTGATTCTCCTTTCTTCAGCCGTTTTCTCTTAAATTATAGCCTGCCTGTCCTGAACTACGTCTGTCTCACCTCGTTGCTCTAGGCTGACACGTTTAATTCTTCTCTCGTCTTCTTTCCTCCAATTCCCTGGATTACCCTCGTTCCCCTTGGGTGATGATTTCTGGGGATAATTATTGTTGAAATGCCCCTTCATCCCACAACGAGCAAACTCCAATCTTCTCAGAATTACCTGGTTTACTCACTATCTTCGTTCCTTGATTAAGAAATTTAGGCCCATAGCTGCGTTCCGGTCTGCTACCCTTAGCCTGGCTCCCTGCAAACCCGCTGCTATATCCTTGTCTGGGGTTTTCTTCCTCGCTTCCCCTTGACCCCATGTGACTCGTAAATAGGTCACATAATTCTGCTAGATAATCAATTTTCTTTAGCTTCCCCGTTGCTTCTCTCTGCAAAATGTGGGTCTTTAGCTCAGGAGATGTCAAGGTCTTAAACTTATCACATACAATGAGATTCACTAATTGGTCAAATTCTTTGACCTCACTGCTGTTAATATAGTATGTTAATGTTCTTTTTAATCTACCTGCTAGTTGCATGTAGCTTTCCCCTTTTACTCTAGTTACCTTACCAAATTGCTTCCTATAGATATCCGACATTAGATGACACTCTGCTAAAATAGCAGTTTTTACTACCTCATAATCCTTACACTCATCCAACGTCAGCCTTCAGAACAAATGGTTCACATACCCAGAGTTAAAAAGCGCAATTACCAATTTACCTTTTAACATGTCTGGAACCTTATGTAACAAAACCTCTTTCTAAAGAATAAAAAAAATCTAAAATTTCGTCCGGCTTACTCGTACTGCTAGGCAATGTCTTTTCTAAGATCTTAATATAATCAGACAATTTATCATGGCTTTTACTCTTATCAACATCTTTTTCTTTATCTTTCATTAGCTCAATTTTCTTTAACTCAAACTCTCTTCTCTCTTATTTACTAATTCTAACTCTCTTTCTTCTCTCTTCTTTGTTAGTTCTAGTTCTAGCTGTAACTTTCTTAGTTCTCTTTCTGCTTTCCTATCTTTTGGTTCTAACACTTTTGGTCTTAATTCTCACTCCATCCTATCCTGATTTACAATAGCTTTATCCTGGTTTATTTCTACTTCATTACTGGAATTGAGGTCATCTCCTTCGTTCCTATCTTCATTGCTTGTCTCTGACACTGAATTACTTTCTCTGAACATTATTCGGTTATCTAAAAATCGCAATACCTTCTAACTAATTAAGCACAATATAATACAAATGGGATGTAAGGTCAGATGATGCGTAACATCACAGCCTCTCCTTGAAAAATGTCAACCCCGCCTTCTCGTGGTGCCTCCTGTTCCCACTAAAGGGGCTCTGACGACCGCCAATAGCGGTATAACTATACCATCGGGATTAGAGGAAATGCTATCCCACACTCACCAACCCGCTTGGCCAACGTGGTGAGTTATGGCCAAACCCCTCCAAAATGACTCCACAACTTAAATCTTGGCACTCAGTCTCCGGCAGCTGGAATGTACCTGGCCAAGGCAGCGGCCAGTGCGACATGAAGGCAGAGGGTGCTAAGAATCCCCGAAGGACCGGACTAGGCTGCCTTCTGATGCTGACCTTGGCTACATATAATGGACGCTCCCTATCTTCTGATTCAAGGCTTTTTGAATTGGAAGAGGAACTCCAAAGGATCAAGTGGGACATCGTCGGGCTAAGTGAGGTAAGGAGAAAAGGAGATCTCATTGAACTGAAAAGTGGACATGTCTTCTACTATCGTGGGACAGATACTGGCACAACTAGTGGTGTTGGATTTATAATAAACAAGAAACTGGAGGATAAAGTTGTAGAAGTTGAAAGTTCCTCTGACAGAGCTGCACGACTCGTTATCCAACTCTCGAGAAGATACCAGGCTCAAATTATTCAAACTTATGCACCCACCACAAGTCATCCTGAAGAAGAAATTGAAGAATTTTATGAGGAAATTTGTCATCTAATTAATAAAGGTAAGCAGCACTTGAAGATAATTATGGGAGATTTCAATGCAAAAATAGGGCAACGGCAACAGAATGAAACTTCAGTAGGTAAATTCGGCCACGGCAACAGAAACCAGCGTGGAAATACTCTCGTTGAGTTTGCAGAGGCAGAAGGGTTTTTCATCATGAACTCTTTTTTCAAGAAGAAGCCACACAGGAAATGGACATGGAGACATCCAAGTGGGACGACAAGTGAAATTGAATTTATTATGTGTAACAAAAAATTCGTCATAGAAGACTGCAGTGTGCTAAACAAGTTCAACACAGGTAGTGACCATAGATTGGTGAGATGTAAGATGCACCTCAACACTAAACTCGAACGTGGCAAGCTCATAAGACAAACAAAATGAACTGACATAACCAACCTTAAAAAACACCATAATACCTTCAAGTTGGAACTGAAGAACAGATTCTCTGCTTTAGAAGGCCTAACATCGAAAGAAGTGGATATTTCTGAAGTTAACAGAAAAGTAACCAAAGCTCTTATGGAAACAGCTACAAAATTAGCTGGATCTAAGAACAAGTTGCATGTGAACAAATTATCAGGAAAAACCAAAATGTTGATGCAAAAAAGAAGAGAGATGAGGACAACTAAAGAAGATGCGACTTCCAAAGTGGAATATATAGAGCTATGCAAGACAGTACGAAAAGTATCACTGAAGACGTAAGGAAATTCAACTGTGAACTAGTGAGGAAAGCAATTGAAAACAACCAAAGCCTAAAGATAGCAAAGGGACATCTCAGTAAGGGAAGAAAACAGATTATGGCACTGAGAAAAGAAGATGGTTCTGTAACAAGAAATAGAGGCGAAATTTTGACAAGAGTGAAAGATTTCTACTCCAAATTATATGAAAGGGATGATGCATGTACTCCAGACATCATGAAAAGTACCAGTTTTTCCTGTCCTCCCAGCAGAAGTTGCACATGCAATCAAGAGCATGAAGCGGGGAAAAGCTCCAGGAGAAGATGGAATTACTGTAGACATCATACAAGAAGCAAGTGGAGAAATAGAAACAGTACTCGCCCAAATTTTTACTCGATGCCTTAATGAAGGGAAGATTCCTGAGGATTGGAACAACGCTACAATGATCCTGCTACATAAAAAAGGTGACATTGAGGATCTCAGGAACTACAGACCTATTAGCCTCCTATCAGTGGTATATAAAATCTTCTCTAAAGTTCTTTCACACCGTTTGAAGGTAACACTGGATATGGCTCAACCGAGAGAGCAAGCTGGATTCAGGAGTGGCTACAGCACTATAGATCATATCCACGTACTGAGAGAACTAATTGAAAGAGCGAGAGAATATGAACTTCCATTATGCATGGCTTTTATCGATTATGAAAAAGCCTTTGGTTCAGTGAAACCATCAGCAGTTACAATGGCTCTGAAATCCTGCGGTATTGAAGATGCATACATTAATATTATTAATAACATCTATTAAAATGCAAGTGCAAAGATTTGGCTGTTTGAAAATACAACACACCTAAAAATTGGAAAGGGAGTGAGACAAGGTGACACCATATCTCCGAAGCTCTTTAATGCCACATTGGAAAATGTCTTTTAATCACTGAACTGGGAAAACAAAGGGATAAAGATTAATGGAGATTATCTAAGCCACCTTCGTTTTGCTGATGACGTAGTCATTTTTGCACCTACCCCATCAGAGCTGCAGAGTATGATCCAGGAACTTGCTGACAAGAGTAAAGAAGTGGGATTAAAAATGAACTTTCAGAAGACAAAAGTGATGTGCAATGCTTTTACAAGAAATGAAGATTTATCGATTGATGGAGAAAAGCTGGAGATAACAGACACATACATTTATCTTGGACAGCAGATATCAAGTGAAGGTCACATTGATGAAGAAATTAATCGGCGTACAAACCTTGCCTGGAGAGCTTTTGGAAGAAACAGCATAATTTTCAAGAGCAATATGCCATTATGTCTTAAAAGAAAAGTGTTTGATCAATGCATCCTTCCAGTGCTTACGTATGGTGTAGAGACTTGGACCTTAACTAAAAGCGACATACAAAGGCTGCAGACAACTCAAAGCAACATGGAGAGGTGCATGCTTGGTGTAACCAGGAGAGATAAGAAGAGGAACTCGTGGATCTGAAAAATGACAAGAGTGGAAGACATCATGATCAGAGTTAAATCCCTGAAATGGCAATGGGCTGGACATACTGCCAGAAGGACAGACCATCGATGGACAGCCCAAATTTTAGATTGGATTCCAAGGGACAGGAAAAGACCCAGAAGAAGACCACATGGGAGATGGGTGGATGAAATTTGAAAGTATGCGGGAGTGACATGGAGGAGACTGGCACAAGACAGACCGTTGTGGAGGAAACTTGGGGAGACCTTCGTCCAGCAGTGGATTGATAATGGTTGACAATGATGATGATGATGAATACAAATGACTGATTGATTGCATGCAACATAGTAAAAAAACACAAATTCTAATTAACACTTTGCATATGCCTATCTGACTTGTACTATCTTTGTTCTATCTTAGCCCTAATGCCATAATGGGAAATATTCTAACGCTTTCTTATTTCCTATCCTAGACACAGGTTAAAACAACAGAAAAAACAGTGGTCTAGAAAATGGTACATTACCCAAGGCGTTCGAGCCTCCTTCTTTTTCATCTATACTGCATCTGTTAAACCAAGTCCATCAGCGTCACCATGTGCAGTTTGTTCCTTTGTCCGTTGTCACTGAATTCCATTCAACCACATGCACTTCATTTCTCTGTCTGTTGTCGCTAGATTCCTTTCACCCATGTGCACTTCTTTCCTCTGTCCATTGCCACTGGATTCCCGGCACGTGCACTTTGTTCCTCTGTCTCTCATCTCTGACCACGTGTGTGCTGTCGATACTACACGTACTGCTGATACCACACGTACTGCCGACTGCACCACAATATGTCAGGTCCTGCTGAGTTCGATCTGCCACCAGGCCTTACTGAATCCGAATCTCTCAAACGGGCCTGACGTCGGTTCTTTTAAGTGCCGTTGAGTTGAACTCGATCGTTGAAATACTGGAACGTGTAGTCAGCAATTACTTAAGATTTACAATAATGAATAACTCCAATAACAAGTCCTTGGTTAGATGAAACAAAATTTAATAGATGAAAGAATAAGTTCCTGTTCAATTGGCTATCTTCATGTGCCAACAGGCTTCTAGCTAACGAACACTTCACTATCTCACCGATATCCCGGAAAACCTTCCACCACGTTGACATGAGTCGTTCCGTCTCAAACCCGACCGATCTCTTACCGTCGAAAAACCCTGACTATTCCGTCCGTGCAAACATAAAACCCCGAGAGGTCTAACCAACACTTTCTGCTTTAAAACACGACGTCCTACTCCACGGAAGGTGAAACACGAAAAGCCACTCTAGCGAACGTGTCACTTCCTTTTATATCCTTAATCTTCTTCCCCCTCTGCCTCTGAAAATCCTATTGATGTGGAGTTAGCCGTTCTGTGGAAGTGGTGACCTTTGACCTATACATCAGACCCCGTCGCCCAGGTCAAGGTCCACAGATGTCGCTAGTCACATGTCTCGTTGAACGTTACATAATCCGGCATACAAAGTAAATGTGTCACTTGTCAACACGTGCGTTTGAATTTACATTACATTGCCTTTGAAAAGAGAAATAATTACAAAAAACATTACTACATGAAAATGAATTAGTGGGGGCCCGACTCCGTCACCTTACAGTCTCGTTTGGGTTATTCTCGAGATCGATGCAAAACTGATAAGAAATTTTTGGGGTATTAATAGAGGTAAGGGAGGGATCGTTTTCTGTCTGGGGACATTATTTCATCTTTCAAAACTTTCAAAAACGGAAGTGAGGCATAGTGAAAAAAATTTTCCATATGGGTAATTTTTTTCTCATGGTGTTTGCCTCTGTGCAGTATTATTGTTAAATATCATTTTATTGCATAAATATTTATATTTTAGCTTGAAACTATAGGTAACAATCTGCAAAAATGGAAATTAGAAGGCACGAAAATTTCTCTGTAATCTTCAGGCATGAAATTCTTCTACAATTGAGAAGAATTCCACCTTTTCTGTTATCATTTTGATGATCTACGAGATCGATGCACAACCAAACAAAATATTTTTGGGAGTTGGTGGTTTGTCTGAGGACAGAATTCCATCTTTGCGAAACTTTCGGAAACTGAAAGTCAACGTAGTGATTACTTTTTCGTAATCGCAATTTTTTTTCTCGCGATGCACCATATACCCTGTATAAAATAACTTTAAATAACATATTTAACGGGAATTATCAAGGATAAATTCATTAGGTGCATTACCTCTCAAATTTTCGATCTAAACAGTAGATCTTCGTCAGGAGTTCTTGCTTCCTTCTACTTCCACAGGTCTTGCGACCAAGCCTGATGGATTTTCCATCCAGCATGGTCATTGACGTTGCCACCTTGTGTCTTGTAAATTTCCAGGGATTCCTCTAATTTCCGGTAAAAGTGATCAAACATCAATCCCATGCAATTATCTGGAAATTAGAGGAATCCCTGGAAATTTACAAGACACAAGGTGGCAACGTCAATGACCATGCTGGATGGAAAATCCATCAGGCTTGGTCGCAAGACCCGTGGAAGTAGAAGGAAGCAAGAACTCCTGACGAAGATCTAGTGTTTAGATCGAAAATTTGAGAGGTAATGCACCTAATAAATTTATCCTCGATAATTCCCGTTAAATATTTATAATTCTGAAAGTAATAAGAGGAAGCCATGAAGTCATTAATTACTAGATTTAAATAACATTTTATTTCATAAACATGTGTATTTCAGCTTTAAAATAGGGAAAGAAATTACCGAAAATGGAAGTTGAACAGGGCAATAATTTCTCCCATAATTTGAACTTTTTCCCCTCGCAGTATTTCTACTCTCATGCGTTTTGTTAAATGTTACTCCACCACCCACAAGTTTTTGCATTTAAGCTTGGTAAGGGGGGGGGGGGAAACTCCGAAAACTGAAATGATGAAGTTGGAAAATTTGTTAGAATTGATGTATGGTGTTCAAAAGTATTCACATTCTCAAAGTTACACCATTCAGCTGAAATAGTTAAAGCTTTGATTAACCATGGCCCTCAGGCTAAAAGTTCTTTCAGCATGAGGAATGAAATTATTGTAATCAGAGGGCATAAAAAAAAAAAAAAAAAAAAAAAAGGGAAAAGCAACAATGAAGAAATGGGAAGTGTCAGCAGAAAGAAAAATTGAACAATGGGTGCTATGCAGCTGTAGAATCAACAAAATACAAATGGAAAGTAGTTGACATTCTTGCAGTGTGTTTTGATTTTTCACCCAGTTAAAACGTTCAGCTTTTTGTTCTGTCTTTGGTCTCGCATATGATTTAGTCTTGCTTGGGTAGTCCTTCTGGTAGCTGTGCCATCACCAACGTAGCCCTCGTCCTTACTCAAGCACATCAGCCCTTACATTGCAGCAGGGTTATTTATGCTTCTTGAAGAAAACTGTTATTATAATTTTGTCATTATGTGTTTTGGCCTAAGTTCTGCATTTGTTTCGGGCTAAGTCCTCCATACATATGCATAAAGAAACTTCTTCATCTGCATTGCGTTGTGTATCTTTTCTTATAAGTGATGATAATGAAACGTGCTATTTAAATTGCAAATGGGGTTACACATCTTTCTATAAAGAAAAAGAAGGCATTCTGTGTTTGTATGTTACCTAATTTGTATCAGGAATTTGATGTACAGAGGGTGAGTTGAAAGTTTTGCAATATTTGCATCACTTTAGGCCTTCATACGTACCTTTATGATGAAGGCGACTAGCATTCAAAGTATACGCCGTCGTGTTGCACTGTCTTTAGCCATCTGTCTGCCAGTTCTTTGAATATGCGGCGGTACCGGTTCTCATCCTTCGAGGCGAAGAACTCCTTCACCCCAGCTACCACCTCCTCCTGGTTGTCGAAGTGCCGCCCGCGAAGGAAGTGAACATTGGATCGGAACAGGTAATAATCTGATTGGGCAAGGTCCGGACTATATGTTGGGTGTGGCATCAGTCCGATGCCCTCAAGTTCCTGAAGTTTTGCCCAGGTCGTTCACGCTGTATGAGAATCAGTTTTGTCCTGCTGTAGGAGAGTGCGCTTTCCATTAACCAGTGCCGGCACTTCTCCTCCAAAATGGCATAAATATGCTCCAGCTATTCAGAGTAGAGGTGGGCGTTGATGGTCCAACCGTCGAACAAATTCGTAACGGATTATCCCCTCCAAATTCCGCCAGATCCAGAGCATCGCCTTATGCTCGAAGCACCCGTGTTTGGCAACAGGTTCAGGAAGCTGGTTTGGGCTCAACCACTGCTGTTGTGTGTTAGGATTATGGAAATAGACCCACTTTTCATCACACATAACAATTCTCTTGACGAAATGTACATTGCGTGGGTTTTCTAGCAGTTTCGTGCACACTTCCACTCGGCAGTTTGCTTCTGCTGGCGTCGGTTCGTGGGGGACAATGCGGCAGTTCCCGTAGACCTGGCCGAGGCCCCGAAGGTGACTAACCGTGGCGGCCTGTGATATGCCCAGCTCGCCTGATAATTTCCGAGTGCTGGTTGTCAGATTTGCCCGTATGGCCTGGCGCACGGCCTCCGAATCCATGGTTCGCGGGCTGCCTGACCTTTGCCGATTGTCGAGGTTTCTGTCACCTGAGCGAAATTCCTTGAACTATCTGGTTGTGGTGCTGTAGACCACGGGATCTTTCCCTTTCGCATGACAAATTTTTCGTGTTGCTTGAGCAGCTTTATGGCAGAGTTCAAACACGTAAAGCAAAAGTTCCCTAATTAGCTGGTTGTGGCTGTTCATCTTTTAGGTGTCCCAACCACAGATAGAACGATGACACGCAATGCTGTTCACAGCAACGGCTACCATTTTATGTCTCTTTTGACTGACTGCAGTGCAAGACTTGAACTAATTTAAACACGTGACAAAACTGCCACAGCAGATGCATTTATGCAAATATTGCAAAACTTTTGACTCACCCTCTGTAGTTCCATAGAAGTGTACTTGCACATCACAAATGAGTTGGCTATAGGTAAAAAATTTCACATTACCTAACATTGCCTAAATTTATTTATTTATTAAAAACAGTTTTTAATGTTTTTCTAGGTACGTTCGTCATTTGGACACGACAGTTCATGCCATCCAAATAAAGACAAAGTTGTGCCAGTTAGTGGAAGCCATGATGGCTCGGCGTGATGATTTAGCCTTTCGACAGGAAATGAAATTTCGCAACAAGCTAGTTGAGTATTTGACTGACTGGGTGATGGGTAATAGCCACCAAATTGCTCCTCCTAATTCTGGTGATGTAACAGCTCTTACGAGGGACCTGGACCAGGCTTGTATGCAGGCAGTAGCAGCATTATTACGAGGACTGCCATTACAGCCAGAGGAAAGTGATAGAGGAGACCTTATGGAAGCCAAATCGCAATTGTTTTTAAAGTAAGTTCTTGCCAGGGCATTGTATTTGTATTTGTGACATGAATGTTGCGTTTACCAATATATTAGTGTGCAGGTTTTGCATTCCAACCTGAATAGGTGCAGTGTATGCCTATTTATTTAAGTGTTGAAACATAATCTGAAAGCACCATGCACACCCATTCAGAAAGAGAAATTCTTGGATTAGCTTCATTGCACTTCCGTAGGACATGTGTCCTTTGGCCGCCCCTGTGGCGCAGTGGTCTAAGCGATGGCCTCTGATCATTCGTCCGAAAGGGGTCCGGTTTGAATCCCGGTGAGGCATGGATGTTGTGTTTGTCTTATGGCACTGGCTCTCTCCCTTCCTTGGAACCAGTGACCCTAAATTAGGGACGGGTGACTGCTTATAGCCCATTGAGTTGCTCACGGTGGTCGTTAAACCTCCAATATAAAAACAAAACAAAAAAAAACATGTCCTTTGCTGTGTGTGTCTCACAAATAGTTTTTTTTTTTTTTTTTTTTTAAAGCTGTTTCAATTATTCTGACTTAAACTAAGTCTGGTTGTTTTATTCTAACACAACATTCTGCAGGTTTTTGCTTTTAGTTGAACCGCATGTGTTAATGCTGTTAAAGGTGCTGTGGCCTTTTATAAAAATTATGGTTTAGGTGGCTGGCAACCATATATTAGGGTAAGTGTTTTCTATTCATGTGTTTATTTCTCTAGTGTCTGGACAATTATTGGTAGATAGTGTATGTGTGCCTTCCATGTGCTGGCAAATAATGTTTTTTTCATGGAGATTTGTTCCTTGTAGATTTCTGTGAGGAGGCACTGGTGACATATGACCGATATCTGTACCTAAATGAGAAAGGGTTGTTGATGCTACAAAGAAGCATCAGATTGCTCTCACTAGCACAAGTTAGAAATTTGTCACATTCACCAGCTTTATTTGCTTAGCTTCAGTTGCTTGGCAGTTTGTTGTCCTGGGTGGTTGGTGTAACTACTGCAGCATACTCAAATGGCAACTGGGAGAAATGCTGTGTTGATTCCTTCCCCAGGACAAAGCAGTTTTCAAGTTCCCATGAGATGTTACATGGGAAACAATTAAAACATGACACTTATGTGCCAATAGTGAAATTTGCATAAAATAATTTATTCTTGAATTTAAAAGTGTGTTAATTCTTCATGACTGTGCAGTTTCATAACAAAGGAGATCCAGGAATTCAAATTCCTGGAAATATTGTTGAATATCGTTTTCGTTTCTTCAAATCTGGACAGTATTTAAATTTTTGTATTTTTATTAAAGATCACCAGAAAGACTACATACCACCACAGAGTGTAGAGCTAATGTTTGAAATGTGAAAGCCAGTTGGGTAGAGAGACGCCATGTGCTCACACTGAAGTGATGCGGTGAAGCTGCATACACAGAGAGTTCTTGGAAAAAATCGGGCTGCCAGCATTTTCCATAGCATGATCTGTTAAATTTCTTTTCTTTTTTTTTTTTTTTTTTTCACTGTTTTTTAGTTTGATGTCAAAAAGCACTTTCAACACAAAAGCTGACAATAAATTGTTCTGCTATTAACACAAAAGCTGACAGTAAAATTTCCTATTTTTCTACTTTTAATGCAGAAGTTGCCAATAAATATTTTTTTTTCTACTTTTCACACAAAACCTGACAATATATTTTTATTTATGTGTTTATTTTAATTATTGCATTTGTTGATGTATGTGCATGAAAACTAACTTTTGCTGTCTTGGAACTTATGGCTGATAAATAAGGTTGCAGTTTATATTTAGATTCAAGTCATTTGAAATCAATTCATTTAAATAAAAAAAAAGTGGTAAATCCAGCAGCATGAAGATTACAGCATTATTTGAATTTAAATTGCTTGAAATCAGTTAATCTTGGGAAAAAGAAGGCTTGGGTCAGAAAGATGTTACTGTATTATTTGCCCATGAATTACTTGGGAATCTGTCTCATAGAGATGAAAAAGCTTTAACTTACTGGCTAAAGAAAATTAACTCTTTTCACCTTATTTTTGCGTTATTTACATGTATTTGCATTGTTGAAGGTGCTTGTAAATTCTTGTAAGAACTGCTGTAATACAGATTGGAAAAAATGATCTTTTCAAATGCCAGTAAAAATAGAATGGACATATGTAAGTCAATATATATGGCTTTTTGTGCTTGTTGATAGAGCAATTCCTGAAGTTTAGTAAGCTATAATAATACATTTTCATAGGAGCAGTATTTACTACAGCACCTAACACATCCCATCAATGCTCAGGTTAAGGCTTTGTGTGTTGCAGTACAATTCAGGTTAATGGTTACAAATGTTGCTGCAGAAAAGCCATCAGCTTTTCAAGGTTTGTCAGACGCAGTTTGGTAAACATTGTGGTTGACAAACTCATTGAAAGAGTCTAAACTTGCCTTATAATTAGACCATTTATCTAGAAATTTATAGTTTAAGTGCTTATGGAATGGAAGTGTGCTAGTATAGGAGAGCTTCACTACAAAGTGAAGCATAGTACAGGAGAGCTTCACTACACAGTGCATTTGGATTTTTGCTTACAGGTCAGCAAGTTGAGGAACCACAAAGAACTGAAGCATGTTCTTCTAATGGTTCATTTTCATGGTGGGCTCAAAAAAGAATTGCCATTTGACCAATTGTGCAGTAACCCACAGCAAACTTTCACCTTGAGACTTTGTATGATCACCTTAGCAACTTTTTGGAGTTTTGTTACTGTAGTTATGAATGTTATGTGTGTGAACTTTGGCACAACATGTTTCTTCATCAGGTTTAAATCTCATGCAAGACTTAAAAACTGGTGTGTATATGGTGTGTATAGTTTCTTGTGTTTCTGCCTACCGCTGTAATGAAATGTGGTCTGTTTCATACATAAACATAAGAACTAGAGAATAAAATCTGATTCTTGGGAAACCAAGTGTGAAATCTTGCTATAAATTAACTTATTTTTTCAATTTACTTCCGATATTGGAGGTTAATTATTTAACGTGCATTAATGCATTTGCATTTTTGAACTTCACTTTTAGTTGGTAAAGTTCGATGAACACTTACCGCACGTGGGGCTTGGCTTTCAATCCATATTTCCGTTACGTGGATGCGGCACGGGATTTTTTCATTTGGCCACGGGTCTGCTTCTTCTTTTTTTTTTTTTTTCTCCGTTGGAATTTATTTTGTCTCATCACCAAATGAGTTTTTCCTTTTGCTGCATCCTCATTTACTTCAATATTTATTCATACCCGAGTACTTTCGGTACTACTACTATACCGTCTTCGAGGGACATTTTGCTCCAACTAGCACGGACCGTGTCAGCTGGGCATTTCGGTGGTTCTCGCGGGCTGCTTCTGTCATCTGCTATCGCTTCTTCTTGGGCGTTGTGGCGCCATCTCTTGTTGGTCAGTGATCTCCTTTTTCGAACTTTTTCTTTTTTTGCTCAATTTTAATTAAATTTCTCCAGCTGTTTCTCAAATTATTAGGGTCATTGTGGTTGCAAACTTTTGTCCTATTTTTTTCAATCATTACCGACTCTGCTATTCTGAGGTGTTTTTCGGATTTACAGCTTTTAATGATTTTTATATTTTCGAATTTTGGATATTTTTGCACAGTTATCCAGACAGTATTGAATCATTATTCTCAACACTGATGAATTTGAACAAAAAATGACAGAAGCAATTGATGGATTAAATTGTACTGAAATTAAGAAAGACCCAACTGATAATCAAATTAAATTCTTAGCGGATATAAGAAATCATAGCACATTACCTGATGAAATCAAACGCTCGTTTCCACCAATGGGAGCAGGCATACCACGTATCGTTGCAAAGATAAAAACGCACAAAGATGGTGCTCCAATGAGACTGATAGTTTCAAAAAAACTCACCTTTGATAACATTAGAGAAAAAACATTTACAAATTCCTAGCACCCTTTTTCATGAACAACAAGTTCACCATCAAGAACACATATGAGTTTATAGAGAAAATTAAAAATGTAAAAACTGGCCTAATGGACTTAAACATGGCAAGCATGGATGTTAAAGCATTATATCCAAGCACTCCAGTTCCAGAAGCTATTGAAATCATCATTAAGAAGTTGCAAAATCTTAAAATTTTAAATAACACACACAAATTCAAGAATTCAAAAAGTTTTAGTTTATTTATATGAAAATAATATTTTTACATACAAGAACAAAATATTCAAACAAAATTCAGGAGGCCCAATGGGCTCACCATTATCAACTCTATATGCTGAGGTTGTGATGAACGAAATTGAAGAAAATGTCCTACATCATATGGAAGAAAAAACCAGAAGTGTACTGTCGATACGTAGATGACATTTTCATTCTATCAAAACTGAACGAAGAAGAATTAAAAAAATTAACAAAACGTTACAGCGCATTATATCCAACTATAGAACTCACGGTTGAAATGGAAAAAATAATGCAATAGCCTTTTGGATGTACATGTTATCAAATCCACAGATAAGTTACTATACAGAGTTTATCGGAAAAGTTCATTTGTTCCGGTCCTAATCCCATACAATTCAGCACATCCATATCCTCAAAAATGCAATAGTATAAAAACCTTAATTAAAAGAGCATATACGCATTCTGAAAATAGTCAGTTCATCAATGAAGAAATCAAATTCATAAAAAAAATTGCAAGCAGCTTTGGTTATCCTAACCATTTAATAAAAAAATGGGACACAGAAGTAATAAAGAAAAAATAAAAAAAAAATAATGCTGTAGTAATTAAAAAAGAAATCAAATATTTAAATGGTTTTCCTTACATTAAAGGCACTACCAATGAAATTAATAATATTTGTAAAAAGCATAACATTCAAATTGGAGGAAAAGTAAATACCATCAAAAATATAGTAACAAAAAATAATGATAAAATAAGAATGTTAGAAAAAGCAGGTATTTATTCAATTCCTATTACTGAAAATCCTCCAATGGCTTATATAGGAAGTACCAAAAATAAGCTTAAACACAGATTAAAACAACACATAAAAAACTGGCAGAAAAAAGAAGAAAAAACTGCACTGATTCAATACTGTCTGGATAACCAAAAATATCCAAAATTCGAAAATATAAAAATCATTAAAAGCTGTAAATCCGAAAAACACCTCAGAATAGCAGAGTCGGTAATGATTGAAAAAAATAGGACAAAAGTTTGCAACCACAATGACCCTAATAATTTGAGAAACAGCTGGAGAAATTTAATTAAAATTGAGCAAAAAAAAGAAAAAGTTCGAAAAAAGGAGATCACTGACCAACAAGAGATGGCGCCACAACGCCCAAGAAGAAGCGATAGCAGATGACAGAAGCAGCCCGCGAGAACCACCGAAATGCCCAGCTGACACGGTCCGTGCTAGTTGGAGCAAAATGTCCCTCGAAGACGGTATAGTAGTAGTACCGAAAGTACTCGGGTATGAATAAATATTGAAGTAAATGAGGATGCAGCAAAGGAAAAACTCATTTGGTGATGAGACAAAATAAATTCCAACGGAGAAAAAAAAAAAAAAAAAAGAAGAAGCAGACCCGTGGCCAAATGAAAAATCCCGTGCCGCATCCACGTAACGGAAATATGGATTGAAAGCCAAGCCCCACGTGCGGTAAGTGTTCATCGAACTTTACCAACTAAAAGTGAAGTTCAAAAATGCAAATTAACTTATGTTTTGATTGAAATTGTCTTCTTCCTTTGCTCATAATGTTTGAAAGAAAATATAATTTGCAATTCAAATATTGAATATTAATTAAATGAAAATACTATTTTACAGGTATTTTTCTTTATTTATGAATCTGCTAAATGAATGCAGTGAAGCAAATGAAGACAAAGATGTTCCAAGACATAGAGTACAAGCTTCAAAACTCAGTGAACTGCGCACTTGCACAATACAAGCCATGTCAAATTTACTTAGTGCTAATGTAGATAGTGGATTGATGCATTCCATTAGTAAGTAAATTTGATTAGGGTATAGCAGTGAGTGTGATGTATTTATTTTTAATGCTTTGACAAACTTTACCCAGCAAGTTTGAAGTTTTGTATTGAAGTATTGTGAACTAACCTTTAGCTTCTTCCAGTAATGTTGCAGTGAAAAAAGCTGCAATATTCTTTCTGGTTTTATGTATGTAACATAGTCATATTCATCAAAAATGTTTCTTGTTTTGTGTGATTTAGTTAAAACTGGTAAGTTTTTTTATTAAAGTGTTAATTTTTGTTCAGTTATCATGCAGCTGTCAGGAATTTTAATTTTAACATTTGTCTGAAATCTGATAGCTGTTGATTTTTAAATATTAATATGGCAGCAATTCTATTTTCAAATACTGTGGTCTCTATTTAACGAATTCTCATTGTTCCGCTTAAAACCTTTGTTATAAAGAAAATTCGTAAAGGGAAATGAATTTAATTTGTAAAAACTTAATCAAATAAAATGAAAAATATTATAAAATGTAGTTGAATTTGGACAGTGAATTGAACTTTTGAGTAGAAACTTTTCGTTAATGATTTAAATCTTTTATACATATACTAGCTTTACTACCCGGCTTTGCCCAGGATTTAGGCTTATTAATTTCATATTCCCTTATACGTCACTGAAAAAATCGGGGAAAAATTGATGCTTGCAAGAAAGAAAAAGCTGGTTTCACAAATTTGGTTATTGCAAATTATTTATTCATAGTCTGATTTATTTTAGCACTTGGCCGTACACAACATTTTTGGTTTCTCCTTCATCGGTGACAATATATAATTTTGTTGGATCCTTTGCTCTTGACATTCCAACGTACAGCTGTAGAATCAAATGGCCCAAAAGCATTACAAATTATTTAGCACGCGTCCAGGAGACTGAGCATTGGAACACTGACTGAACAAAATTCGTTAACAATTTGTTATCGACGATCAAATGCACCATGTGCTTTCAGTTTCAGACGTCTTTGAGGGGCGAATCTCTGGGATAAAAAAGTTAAAAACGTATCTTTGCAAATATTTTATGACACTGGCTGAAATTTTAATGAAGACCATAAATCGTTAATAGGAACATGACCTCTAAATTTCACCTGAATCGGTAAATAAGTTTTTAAATTAGCCTTCAAAATTTTATTAACCGTTTCTGTGTAATATTTCTGTTTAGTGATGAATTAAAAATTCCATGCCTATTTTAAAAAAAGTTTTGACTGGATTCCAGTGAAATTTTGAGGAATTCCTCTTATAACCAATTCATGGTGTTTGCAAAAATTTCAGTCCGTTTCATTAATATTTCGCTAAGTTTTTTTTTTTTTTTTATGCACAGTTCTCTAAGAATAGAAACACCTGTGGATGAATGCAGTCACGTGCTTTCAGATTTGGAACAGCAAACGAGACGTAGCAAACGACGCTGACTTTAAACGTATCTTTGCGAATATTTTATGAAAGTGGCTGAAATTTTAATGAACACCATAAATCATTAATAGGAACATGACCTCCAAATTTCACCAAAATTGGCAAATAACTTTAAATTAGCCATCAAAATTTTATTAACCATATAACGGTCACGTAGCAAACGAAGCTGACTTTATTGATTAGCTTATTAATTCATTCATATCTTGCGAACGGAAAAACTTAGAGATCTTAAAATAGTTGCGTTGACCTAGAAATTCCAGTATTAATAAGCTATGCAAATTTCACAATGCCACAGTTAGGCATTCGAGAATTTTTGCTGCTTCAGACAAATGGACGTTTTGTGTTTTATATATAAGATTCATAGAAGTAGAATAGATTGTCTGAATAAACAAATTAATGAAAAGAAGGAAGCAAAGACTAAAGCTTGCCTCTCATTTTCATTATCTTAATAATATATGTACTTATTTTAAACTGTAAGGAATTCCCGTAATTCTGCTCTGTACAAATTCCCTATAAAAAGTTTCACATTTTTATAAACATTGGAACATTCCGACATTTACCAAAATGTTTCATTTCGATGTTTACAACGCTTTCTTGAAACTGTAATCCTCTTCAAATCGTAATGAATGATTTTAGCATTTTTTCATGTGAAGGTTGTTGATAGCCTCTTCATCATCATTTTCATCCCTTACTATAGTTTCTTCACTTATAACACTTTCCAAGATATCATTCTCTGTAGGATAATCAGTGATCACAACGTTTTCATCAACATTGAGAAAATTGAAGAGCTCTGCACCTTCTTCACCACTTTGTCCTTCAGCTGCTGCCATTTTAATATTCAACAGCCACAGCTCTCTTCTTTTTCGTTGATCAACATCATCTAAAAGTTTCACCTTATCTGCAAGAGACTGGCATTTTCTTTTCATCATATTGAGCGAACAACACAGGCGAGTCAAGCACGTACTGACTGAATGAGAATGAATACATAACTTCTACAGAGTCAGGCCCACACCAGTTACAACCTGTTTTTCTGTATAAAATGTAGTTTCTACGATGGTCTTTCTGTCCAGATTTCGAAAAGCAGCTGCTTCGTAAAGTCTCCATAAAAAAAACTTCGTCATATAGAAATTGAGTTTCATGATATGGAGATAAAATTTACATGTAAAGGTCGTTCAAAATCAAGGTTCTGCGAAAAACTTTGTTAAATAGAAGATTTCGTTAAATGAAAGTTTGTTATATAGAGAGACTACTGTATTTGGATAAACTTTAACAAGCAGGGTTAGTATTAAGTTACTATAAACCAGCCTCCAACCTTTTTCAGTTGCTTTATTTTTGAAAAAAGAAAAAAAGAACTGTCAGAGGAAACTTTCTGAATCATTATATTACCAGTACAAAACAGAAAAAACTGTGGGTAGAGAGGTACATTCATAGCAAATCAAAAATACATAGTCAAAAATCATATTAGACATTTGACAAGATGCATTTATGATTCTGCTATGATGCCAAGTTTTTTTTGGGGGGGGGTGGGAGGGTCTTGTTTTTTGGCACATTATCTGCAGTTGTAAGTAAACAAACTGTATTGAATACTATCAAAATTAATTACTCCATTGCGTGAAGCATGACTTGGCAGAAATTGTAATGCAGAAATAAGGATGTCAAGAAAGCTTTGCAATTTTACATGCTCATGCATTATTCGAAACAGGTTGTGTGTATGTGTGTGTGTGAAATTTTTGGAATGGAGGATTTATGAGCTGACAACAGCATTGCTACAAGTTCTTGTGGCCAGTATTCACATTTATGTGAGTTCAAAGTAAATGACATAATCAATTAGTTCATATGCATATGCTGGAGGGGAGAGAAAATAAAATAGGGGTTCCATACAACAGGTGGACAGGATCATTTTATCCCTTTCACATGTAGATAGATGACAAACTTTGTATCCCTACTAAAATTTATTACCTAAACAAACAGGAAAAATATTTGACTTTTGATTAGGCTCTATTATTGATCACTGAGAGTAGAGTAATAATTCCCAAGTTTGTGTAATGGAATTATTTGGTCAATTGTATGAAGAAATCTCCAAATGATTGGGATGTTATAAGATACATTTGTAGTGTGCACATTGGTTTTGTGTAGGAAAAAAAAAAAAAAAAGATTCCAAACAGTGAACTACTTTATTTACAAATGAAGTAGTATTTCACTGTTTCATGAGTCTGCCAAAGCAGACATGTCATCTAAGGTAATTTTAAAGAGGTAAATGAAAGTTTATTTTTTTCAATACTAATAGAATGAGCTGTTCTGTCTGTATAGCAAGTGTAACGTACAATTTCCAAAATATGAACAAAGCAAACTTCAGGGCATTTCAAAAGGTTACTAGCATCTCCATCTTTTTATGTTGGGTTTAGAATAGTTGGAAGAGGGAGGCTTGATGTCTGATTGATATACATAATTATTGAGTTTCTCATGATTATATGCAGAGTAGAAAGGGGTATAGATTTTTTGAAAAAAAGAAAAGAAAAGAATAATGTTAATGGAAAGAGAAGAAACTTTATGATATTTGCAGAACAAGGTTTCTTGATCTTACTGGCAATTTTGAGAGGGGGTTTGTAATAGTGATTAGCAGTTGTTGTTTTGCTAATGACTTCATACTCAGTCTTAAGAGTGGAAGAGTTGCTTCAGATATGAGGCTTCCACAGTGTGTAAAGCAGCATCTTTGTAGGCTTATGCATTATTTGAATCATGAAAGATTATGTTGGTGAAAATTGTGGATTTTCTGTAATCAGGTCTGTGGCAGTTGTTTTCTCTAGTGATGTAAACATTCAACAAATTCATGTTATTGGATCCCATTTTTATGCAAAGTGTGGTGGAGGGGAGTTTCAGATGAATGGTGGTGAGTAAAAGATATCTGGTGTTGTAAAGGTAAACAACAGAAATGTGGTCCATAATACTGTAGTCAAAGTTTGAATTAAAATTATATAAGTGTGTTATGGTACTTAAGATCAAAACAGTTTCAAGCAGAAAGAGAGTTGTGTTAAATACAACAGCATAACAAGAAAATCAATGCCCCAGTATGAACATAAGTCAAGGAGTTTTCCTGTCCCTTCCCTGTGTGTGTGTGTGTTTGTTTGTTTGTTTGTTTGTGATATTTCTCCACTTTGTAACTCTAAAATTTATATCTTAGAAATTGAAGGTTTTTGGTTAGCTATCTTTTACTTAACCGTTGAGTGAAGAGTTCTCACTTGGTTACACAATATCAAACATTTTAGTGTAACTTAATAAAATAATTTGTTTGACTTAAGAGGTAGTATCTTTGAAAAAGCCACTTTCAAAGTATTGTATTGGGTTGGCGCGAATGAGCAGTGGAGACAGGCCCCCACCACAGTGAAATGGAATCACCCACAGGTGTTGCAGATATTACGTCACAGAGGTACTATAAATAGCTAGCACGTGTGTGAAGAACAAGGTTCAGGCGTGGTTTATTTGGATGTAACGTGGCTTGTAAAGGAAACTTGCAGACGCCGGATTTGAGAGTCATCTTCCTGTATGAATTTAAACTGGGCCATTCTGCAAGAATTGCTGCTCGAAACGTTAACAAAGTATTTGGGGAGAATACAGCCAACGAAAGAACCATTCGGTGATGGTTTGTGAAGTTTAGAAGTGGAGATACAGACCTGCAAAACGAAGCACATGGTCACTGACCTGTTGCTGTTTTTAACGATGTTCTGTTACATGTGGTTGAAGTGGACCCCCAAAAAACATTTCGTGAGATAGCGGCAGAGGTAGGTGTTCTCCACATGACAGTTTTTCTGTGTCTGGCTGTGCTGGGTAAGGTCAAAAGCTGGACATGTGACTGCTGCATGAGTTGACAACTGCCAACAAGACTAGGCGTTTGGAAGTCTTTATGTCGCTGCTTGCCAGGAATGAACAGGAACCTCTACTGCAATGAGAAGTGGGTCCTTTATGATAATTGGAAACAATCTACACAATGGTTAAGCAAAGCGCAGCCTGCTGGACAGCATCCTAAGCCACTCCTACACACCAAGAAGATGATGCTCCTTGTCTGGTGGTGCACAGCCAGAATAATTCATCGGAGTTTCCTGGCCAAACCATCACGGCAGAACTTTATGTGCTGAATTACTCCAGATGCACTGGAAATTGCTGCAGAAACAACTGGCTTTGGTCAAAAGACATGGTTTTTTCTGCTCCAGGACAACACCGCCCTCATGTTGCACAACGAATGATGCTGACACTAAGTGCCTTGGGCTATGAAGCACAGCCTCATCCTTCCTATTACCTGGACTTGTCTCTGACAGACTATCATCTGTTTCGTCTCCTGGATCACTTCCTGTCCGGGAAACAGTTCACGACCGACAACGAGGTTCAACATGCAGTTGATGACTTCTTCGGGTTCCAGCCGCAAGACTTCTTTCATTCCGGGATCATGGCCTTGCCGGACAGATGGCAACTATGTTTTTTGATGCCGAGAGGGAATATTTTGCCTAAGTAAGTCGTCCTACTTATCTAGGCAAACTACCTAGGCAATGTTGTTCTCGCCGTCCACGTGTGCTGGTCCTTTGCCGGACATTTCATTTGCACCAACCCAATACTTAACAAGATTAATTATTACACAATAATACTAATAAGTATTCAACCATGTTTTTTAACTTACAATTTTGAGTGAAATTTATCTTCACAAATACATGATATGCTCACTAAAGTTTTGGTGTAGTGACCAGTTGTCAGCAATTACAAGTAATAGAGGTAACAACTTAACTCCAATTGAACATATACGGCATGTTATGAGCTTGGCAGACAAGTGCTCCCACCCCGAGAAAGGCCTAACATATGTAGCTATTTGTTAGTTAAAATGAAATTTTTACAAGCTAAAACACTTGATAATATTAATGTTCAATACCTAATTAAATTATATTTACATACCTTAAACATTTAAACTTCTAAAATATCCTAAAGTTAAAACGTTCAAACATCAAACCTAGTTATCTCAACAGGGTGGAAGACACTATATGCCCAAACGACCTGAAATAGGGCACAGGTGCGATTTCCTGGTCCATCACGACAATGCAGTAGCTCACAGAGCATTAGCAACACGCCAGGTTTGCAGCCGTAACAGTATGACTACCCTTCCTCACCCGCTTTACTCATCGGATTTGGCCCCCTGCGACTTCTTTCTGTTCCCGATGCTGAAGCTCAAGGGTTGCCGTTTTGAAACCATGGACGAGATTCAGTGCGAATCGCAGACGGTGCTTGATACGATTCATGAACAGAACTTCCAGGGAGTGTTCCAACAGTGGCAAAAATGCTGGCAGCAGTGTATCGCTGCCCAAGGCGACTACTTTGAGGGAGATCATAGCCGGACTTAAATAATATAAGTACTTTGTGGTATATCGGCCTAGTCTCGGAACTTTTTGATCAGACCTCATACATATACATATGGGCGCAAAATTTGTGGTCGCCAATGGCGTCCAGAAATTTATTGTTGATGAGCAGTAAAAATATTAAATTGTTTTCATGTTCTTCATTTGATGCTGTTGGGTGGTATCATCACAAAAATATTTTTAGCTCAAACAGTATCTTCACAAAAATAATTTGAACTGTGATAGTGTCTTCACTTTCAGTAAAGTGTTAGCTTAAAAATATTTCAGTGTGAGAGGCATCTTGAATAATGTATTTAACTGTGCTTTAAATTTTTTTTTCATCTTCATGAAATGTTTTCAGTAAAACGGTTTTTGACAGACACGTATCAATCACTGCGTCATCACCAGTAGCCCAGCAAGCCAATGAGAGCCTCTTCCATGGGCTGCGTAGTGACAGCTGATGCGAAGCTCACATAAAGGAACCCCCAAAGCATTGTGGGAGGAAGCGTTTCTTCCCCGCGTGCATTTCTAGATCTAACTCAGAGTGGGGATGGCCATATGAGTGGATATTCATTCCCGAAACATTCACGCATCCGTAATATGGGTGGAAGTTTTCGATGTATCAGCGAAAACCACAATGTTTTGCTAAAGAACCAAAATATTTGCATCTTTCCCATCTGCAGCAGTTATTGGCACATCGACGAATAAATCGCCGTTCAATATATTGGTGATAGCTTATTAATCCAACATCGAGTAACCATAATATTTGTTAAAGTGCTTGATGTATCACAAACGTCGATGCATTGGCTCCAGTAACATCAAGGATAAGAACTCCATTTCCGGCGATGAAACTTCACAGAAAAACGACAAAAAAATTTATAATTTGTGACATAGAAAGGTGATATTTCCTTTCTCAAATTCATTTACATACTTATCGCAGAAAATTTTCGAGTTGATTGCACTATTGCAGTTTCAAACATCAGTCATGAAACCTCGATTTTTTTGGGAGGGCTAGTGGAGGACTTATCGGTTCCTGTAACATCAAGGAAAAGAACTCGGTTTTCGGTGATGAAACAACATCGAGCAAAACGACGAAACCCTAATTCATGACCTAAGATTATATTTAACAGAATGCAGCTGAGAGAAATTCATTTACTTTGTGTAGAAAATACCGTATATACTCGCGTATAAGTCGACCCCCCCACTTTCAGAGGAAAAAATCATAAGAAATCGGAAACTCGCGTATAAGTTGATCCCGGAATGAGAAAAAAAATTTAAATGAATTTATTCAAAAACATTTGAAAACGAAAAAAATTATATATATAATACTAAATTTAATTTGCATACCCAAAAACTTCATCGGAACCCTTCAAAATCAGATTCCGAGTCAGACTCGCCAAACAGTTCAAAAAGTCTTTCTCCGTCATCGGCGCGTCATCATAAACATTAGTATTCCCATCTATGCCTGTGTCATCAGAATCACTGTCATCATCACTCATAAAAATCTCACCATCCTCTGTGCCATCAAGTTTGTTACTAATGCAACATTTCTTGAATGATTTCACGACCATTTCCGCAGGTATCGCATCCCAAGCATCCTTGACCCATCGCACAATCAAAACGATATCCGGCTTCTTTGATTTCCGCCCTTGGTTTCAGTCGGCAAATCGGAACTTATCCAATCTGCCCAATACCTCCGCACATTGTCCTTGAAGGGATTATTAAGGCAGACATCTAATGGTTGAAGAACAGATGTCAACCCACCTGGGATGACAGCAAGAGTTGTTTTTGAATTTTCTGCAGTTTTTTTCACTTCTGCACAACGGTGTGCAACAAACATATCCCACACCAAAAGAGAAGGTTTCCTCAAAAGTGCACCTGGTCTTTTGTTCCACACATTCTTTAACCAGTCAATTGTTCCGGATTCGTTCATCCATCCTTTTTCACGGGCACGAACAAGCACATCAGACGGAAAGACAACGCTTTTTGGCAGAGTTTTGCATTTGAAAATAATTACCGGAGGTAGCTTACTGCCGTCGGCCAAACAGGAAAGAACAACCGTGAAACTGGATTTTTCGTGGCCAGTCGTTTTGATCAAGATATTTTTTTCGCCCTTTTGGTTCACCGTCTTATTTCCAGGAAGGTCGAAACACATGGCAGTTTCATCCATGTTCCTTCCCTATTTGGGAAAGTTCAAAAGCAGTCTCTTTTCTCTTTTGAATTACATACTTTTGAAATTCCATTATCTGTGCTTCGAGGTCACGAGGTAACTTTTGTGCAATTTTGGTGCGCTGGCATAGACAAAGCCCATAGTGGTTCATGAACCTTGTGCACCAACCTGGTTAGGCACAAAAAGTGTTATTTGCGGCTGCAAACTTTTAATCTTTTGCGAGCTTCATTGCTCGCAAACGTATACCAGTTCGCGTTACAATGTAACCATTTTGTTTGCAGCCCACAATCCAATCATTCAAGACACTTTCCAGCTCTGGGAAAGATGTCGTTCCACGGCGCAGCGCCTTTTGCGATTTTGGGATTTTCACCAAGTCCGTTTTTTTACGCCAATCTCGAATCAGTTTTTCGTTAATGCCAAATTGACGTGAAGCAGCACAGTTGTTAGTATTTTCTGCAAAAGAAACCACTTTCAACTTGAATCCTACGTTATAGGACATCCGTTTCTTTAAACAATCCGTGTCACCCATAATAGGAGAAGCGAGACACGTGCGATTAAGAACAAGAAAAACACATGCGATTAAGAACAAGCAAAACACATGCGATTAAAAACAAGCAACACCTAACACTGGCTGTCACATGGCTCCGTTACGTCGAAGGTCAGCGCAATCAACTGGTAGTCGGAAGGGCGGAGCTTTCTATGCACGGCTGTGACTGCGCTGTGGATACGCAAAGCCAGGAGAGAGACTTTTCAAAGCGCTGAGAAATTCGGAGGGTCGCGATTTTGTAATTCTACCACCGGTGTTTTTTCTTTCTTTCTTTCTTTTTTTTTTTCTTTCGGAGGGTTGCGATTTCGTAATTAATACCGCATCGGCATTTTTATTTCTTTTGGGATGGATTGCCTTTTGCCTCACGGGAAGAACTTTTGGACTTACGATTTTTTTAGACCCCGCGTATAAGTCGTTCCCATTACTTTGAAGCTCTCATTTTGTCCGAAATTTCTCGACTTATACGCGAGTATATACGGTATTCTTTTGCAGTTTGTAACGTCGATTATCACTTGGAAAAACGTCGATTCTCAAAAACACGGATATTTTCCCCCATTCGTACTCCGATTAATCTTTGCTGTAGCAGCCAGGATTCTGGGAAACATATTTATGTACATATGAGGAAAAGGAGCATGGTGGTGGAAGTGCTGACAATTGGCTTTATGGGGGATTGGGTTGTGGTGTATGGCCGACATTTTTTAAAATGTTATATATATATATATATATATTATATGGGGGGGGCTAATCCCCCACACTGATGTACTTACCTGATTAAAAAGACAAAAAGAAATATTAAGAATGACTCAAGTGTGGGATATGGTGGACCTACCACACTTGAGGACGGTCCACCACGGAATCAACCTGGACTTTCTAAACGGCGTATGAGAAAGCGATCTTGGCTGAGTGAATGTAAGATTGGTGTATGGAATACTAGAGGTATAAATGGCAAGATGAGTGAGGTGATTGAGGAGATGAATAAGTATAGACTGGATGTGCTGTGTGTAAGTGAAACCAAAAAGAAGGAAATTGGGGTAGAAGAAGTGAATGGCACGGTGAGTGTGTGGTCTGGAGTATTGGATAATATGAGAGGACAAGCTGGTGTAGGTGTGATTTCAAGTGAAAAGATGAAGAACAACTTGATTCACTATAGTTGCATAAGTGAGAGAATTCTCTGGATTGGTTTGAAAGTGAAACTTCAGAGAATTGTAATTGTTGTAGTATATGCTCCTTGTGACTCGGAACCTTCTGATAAGAAAGAAGATTTCTGGAATGAGCTAAAAGCTGTTTTGAGCCAGTTTGGTGCTAAAGAAAAAGTTATATTAGCAGGGGATTTCAATGCTAGAGTAGGTGTGCAGAATGCAATTTCTGACAATGTTCTTGGTAAGTTTAATGATCCTTGTGTGAATGATAATGGTGAAAGATTAATTGAACTCTGCATTGAGAATGATTTGTGTGTACCTAATACATTTTTCAACCACAAGTATATACACACATATACTTGGGAAAATCATACTCTTGGTCAAAAGAGTGTGATAGATTTTGTTGTTTACAATCAGCGTTTGAAACACATAGTTGTTGACACCTGTGTGATGAGAGATGTGGATGTTGGTTCTGATCATTACTTGGTAGTGTCACGAGTGAAACTTAATGTTGGTTGGAGGAAAAGGAATAGGAAGAGACCCAGGATAGAAAGAATAAAGGTTGATAAGCTACTTGAAGATCATCAGCGGTATTCTGACTTACTTAGAGAACGACTGAAGGATCTGAAATCTTGTGAGAGGGATGTAGAAAAGAAGTGGGAATGTTCTAAGAACTGTGTTGTTACTGCTACTAAAGAGGTCTGTGGCAGCACAATAGTGGGTAACAATAGAGGTGATGCTTGGTGGAATAGTGAAATTGATGAGGCAGTAAAGAAAAAGAAGGAAGCCTATTTGGGGATGTTGCAAATTAGAGTCTCTGTGGATGAATATCGCTGTAAGAAGCATGAAGCTGCTAAGCTGGTTCGCCACAGTAAGGCAAAAGATAGGAAAGAGAAAGTGGAAAGGCATGAACTGGCTTTTTGGAAAGATAAAAAGTCCTTCTGGAAGTACATGAGACTCAGGAAAAATAGGGGAAACAAAGTTGTAAGTTGTGTGAAGAATGAGATTGGGGAAATGATATGGGAGCCCAATGAGTTAAGTGACAGATGGGGAGAATACTTCTGTGAGTTATTAGATCAGGAGAGCAAAAATGATTCTGAGACAGATGCAGATGATGTCACAATGAGGGATGAAAGCACAGGAGGGATCTCAAGAAAAGAAGTGTGTAAAGCTCTAAAATCTCTTCAGAATGGTAAGGCTCCAGGAGTTGATGGCATAACTGCAGAGATGTTGAAATATGGTGGTGACTCTATAATTGACTGGTTAACACAAATTTGCCAGTTGTGCTGGGAGTTAGGAATGGTCCCTCGGGATTGGAAGGATGCTATCATTGTTCCCTTGTATAAGGGAAAAGGTGATCAGACTGAATGCAAGAACTATCGTGGTATTAGCCTACTGAGTGTGCCAGGGAAAGTGTTTGGTAAGGTTGTTATTGAAAAAGTACGGGGTCTTACATCATTGAAAGTGTGGGATGTTCGGAGTGGTTTTATGCCTGGTAAAGGCTGCACTAACCAGATTTTTGCATTACGCATGATGATTGAAAAGTATCTGGCTGTTGGGAAGAAAGTTTTTACTGCCTTCATAGATTTAGAGAAAGCTTACGACCGAGTGAATAGGACACTTTTGTGGAAGGTATTGAATGAATATGGTGTTACTGGGAATCTACTTAATAGTGTAAAAGCCATGTATGCTGGTAGTAGAGCTTGTGTACGAGCGAATGGTGTTTAATCAAAATGGTTTTCTATTGGTGCAGGAGTTAGACAAGGTTGTTGAATGTCACCATGGCTGTTTAATATACTTATGGACGCATGCATGTGTGAGGCCAAAATAGATAATAGTGGTTTATGTCTTGGTGATATCCGTGTGTGCAGATTGCTGTATGCTGATGACACTGTTATGTTGGCAGAGAGCAAAAGTCAGTTGCAGAGTGTGCTGACTCGGATGCACGAAGTTTGCATGAAATTCAAACTGAGTGTAAATAAGGGAAAAACCAAAGTTATGGTGTTTGAGAGAGGAATGGGTAGCACTGAATGTAATTTAAGTATAAATGGCACTGTGATTGACCAGGTGAGTGAGTTTGTGTATTTAGGAAGCATGTTTGACAGAGAGAACAAGTTGGATGGTGAAATCAGTAGGCAAGGGAATTCTTCTTTGAAAGTCATAGCTGCTCCGGGAGGTTTTCACAGGAATGATGGGTTCTCTAGAGAGTCCCGCATGGCTGTGTGTTAAATAGTAATTGTTCCTACTCTGATGTATGGCAGTGAAACCTGGGTACTGCAGAAGAAACATAGGAGTCGTTTGTGTGCTGGAGAAATGTATTACTTACGTGGGGTTTGTGGCAAGACACGATCTGATGGTGTGAGGAATGAAGATGTATTGCAGTTGTGTGATATAAAGCAAAATGTTGTTAGCAAGGTGGAGACCAATATGCTTTGGTGGTTTGGCCATGTTGAAAGAATGAGTGATGAAATGTTTACTAAGAAAATCTTTTCAGCCCAAGTGGCAGGAAGGAAAGGCAGAGGAAGGCCAAGGAAGACATGGGTGGATCAGATTCAGGAGTGTCTGCATGAAAAAAAGATTATGAGTATGAAGTATAAAACATCTTGTGTACGGCGTGTAATGAATATCAGTGAGGCCCGAGTTGTATGTCAAGATCGCTGTAAATGGAGAAGTTTGATATGACAACAGTAAGTAAAAATATCTGGTAGTTTGTATTTCTTTTTGGAGCTAACCTCTGAATCTCAGAGAACAGCTTAGTGATATGTATGTATGTATGTATGTATGTATGTATGTATATCATCATCATCATCATCATCATTGTCAACCATTATCAATCCACTGCTGGACGAAGGTCTCCCCAAGTTTCCTCCACAATGTTCTGTCTTGTGCCAGTCGCCTCCATGTCACTCCTGCATACTTTCGAATTTCGTCCACCCATCTCCCATGTGGTCTTCTTCTGGGTCTTTTCCTGTCCCTTGGAATCCAATCTAAAATTTCGGCTGTCCATCGATGGTCTGTCCTTCTGGCAGTATGTCCAGCCCATTGGCATTTCAGGGATTTAACTCTGATCATGATATCTTCCACTCTTGTCATTTTTCAGATCCACGAGTTCCTCTTCTTATCTCTCCTGGTTACACCAAGCATGCACCTCTCCATGTTGCTTTGAGTTGTCTGCAGCCTTTGTATGTCTCTTTTAGTTAAGGTCCACGTCTCTGCACCATACGTAAGCACTGGAAGGATGCATTGATCAAACACTTTTCTTTTAAGACATAATGGCATATTGCTCTTGAAAATTATACTGTTTCTTCCAAAAGCTCTCCAGGCAAGTTTTATACGCCGATTAATTTCTTCTTCAAAGTGACTCTCACTATATATCATTTGTCCAAGATAAATGTAGGTATTAGTTATCTCCAGCTTTTCCCCATCAATCGATAAATCTTCATTTTTTGTAAAAGCATTGTACATCACTTTTGTCTTCTGAAAGTTCATTTTTAATCCCACTTCTTTACTCCTGTCAGCAAGTTCCTGGATCATACTCTGCAGCTCTGATGGGGTAGTTGCAAAAATGACTATGTCATCAGCAAAACGAAGGTGAGTTAGATAATCTCCATTAATCTTTATCCCTTTGTTTTCCTAGTTTAGTGATTGAAAGACATTTTCCAAAGTGGCATTAAAGAGTTTGGGAGATATGGTGTCACCTTGTCTCACTCTCTTTCCAATTTTTATGGGTGCTGTATTCTCAAATAGCCAAATCTTTGCAATTGCATTTTCATAGATGTTATTAATAATATTTATGTATGCATTTTCAATACCACAGGATTTCAAAGCCATTGTAACTGCTGATGGTTTCACCAAATCAAAGGCCTTTTCATAATCGATAAAAGCCATGCATAATGGAAGTTCATATTCCCTTGCTCTTTCAATTAGTTCTCTCGGTACGTGGATATGATCTTTAGTGCTGTAGCCACTCCTGAATCCAGCTTGTTCTCTTGGTTGAGCCATGTCCAGTGTCACCTTCAAGTGGTGTGAAAGAACTTTAGTGAAGTTTTTGTAAACCACTGATAGGAGGCTGATAGGTCTGTAGTTCCTGAGATCCTCAATATCACCTTTTTTATGTAGCAGGATCATTGTAGCATTGTTCCAATCCTCAGGAATCTTTCCTTCTTTAAGGCATTGAGTGAAAATTTGGGCGAGTACTGTTTCAATTTCTCCACTTGCTTCTTGTATGATGTCTACGGTAATTCCATCTTCTCCTGGAGCTTTCCCCTGTTTCATGTTCTTGATTGCATGTGCAACTTCTGCTGGCTGTGAGGACTGGAAGAACTCTGGTACTTGTACCTTTCGAAATGTCTGGAGTACATGTATCATCCCTTTCATATAGTTTTGAGTAGAAATCTTTCACTCTTGTCAAAATTTCACCTCTATTTCTTGTTACAGAACCATCTTCTTTTCTCAGAGCCATAATCTGTTTTCTTCCCTTACTCAGATGTCTCTTTGCTCTCTTTTGGCTTTGGTTGTTTTCAATTGCTTTCTTCACTAGTTCACAGTTGAATTTTCTTACATCTTCAGTGATATTTTTTGTACCGTGCATAGCTCTATATATTCCACTTTGGAAGTCACATTTCCTTTAGTTGTCCTCATCTCTCTTCTTTTTTGCATTAGAATTTTGTTTTTTCCTGATAATTTGTTCGTATGCAACTTGTTCTTAGTACCAGCTATTTTTGTTGCTGTTTCCATAAGAGTCCTGGTTAGTTTCCTGTTAACTTCAGAGATGTCCACTTCTTCCAACGTTAGACCTTCTAGAGCAGAAAATCTGTCCCTCAGTTCCAATGTGAAGGTATTATGATGTCTTTTAATTTTGGTCATGCCAATACACTTTGTTTGTTTTATGAGCTTGCCACACTTGAGTTTAGCATTGAGGTGCATCTTACATTGTACCATTCTATGGTCACTACCTGTGTTGAACTTGTTTAGCACACTGCAGTCTTCCATGACAAATTTCTTGTTACACATAATAAAATCAATTTCACTTGTCAATCCATTGGGATGCCTCCATGTCCATTTCCTTTGTGGCTTTTTCTTGAAAAAGGAGTTCATGATGAAAAACCCTTCTGCTTCTGCAAATTCTACGAGAGTATTTCCATGCTAGTTTCTGTTGCTGTGACCGAATTTACCTACTGAAGTTTCGTTCTGTTGCTGTTGCCCTATTTTTGCATTGAAATCTCCCATAATGATCTTCAAGTGCTGCTTGTGCCTTTATTATTTAGATGACGAATTTCCTCATAAAATTCTTCAATCTCTTTTTCAGGATGACTTGTGGTGGGTGCATAAGCTTGAATAATCTGAGCCTGGTATCTTCTCGAGAGTTGGATAACAAGTCTGTATATATATATATTTATTTAAAGTCAGTCATTACAACCATGAAGCATGTGTGCATAGCTTCATTTTAGTCTGTTACAGACTGTGCAGATATATCTCTGAATCATTACGGCATGCACAAGTTTTGTGATGTTGCTACTTGGTTGCTTTACCCTTGTTTAGGGAAGCATTTAGATGAGAGAGATATAAATAAAAACAACTCTAAAATGACTAGGCTATAACCATCTGAACTATTAAAGAATAAGCAGTTATCCATTTTTGAGATTTTTTGGATTTTTAATCCTTGATTTAAAGCTTTAAATATGTCACAATAAAAATTTTCAGCCTTTGAAAAACTTCCTTTTATCCAACACTTACCCTAAAGTTTTTCAACACCTCACTCTCCCAGCCCTGTATAATATTCCTGGATAAACCCATGTACATGGCAATTTTCCTATGAAATAAATTTTTATATTTATTTATCCACTGTTTGCCGATCAAAAGCTATCACAAACCCAAAACAAAAGCATACAACAAGGGACCGCAATAGACAATTTGTGAAGGAACAATTTCAACTCAAGGACTTGGAAAATCAACCTGACATTGCAATAATAGCTGCCGACAAAACAAATCAAATCGTTATTATTGACAGAGAGGATTACAATACTAAAGTCTTAGAAGCCATCAACAAAATTCCTCACAGTGCCATAAAATTAGATCCTCCAGCAGCCACTGTGAATGCTTTAAGCAGAATGAAAAATCATAGTAATTTCCCTTCGTCGTTCACCCGAACTTTTACACCCAACAATTGGACCTAGAATCCCAGAACTTTCGGAAGAATCAAAATCCACTAAGTAGGCTACCCGATTCGTCCACTTGTCTCAGGTGTCACAAACTCTCTAAGACTGCTTGAAAAAGCTCTAGTACAATTCTTATCACCTTTAACTTCTGATTCACCCTATTCAGTACCCAGTTATGTTGCAGCCTTAAAGAAAATTAAGGACTTTGTACCAGGAAACTCTCCATTTTGGTTTGCTTCGCTTCACTGGACATCGAGTCATTGTTCCCAAGTGTGCTGATAACATATGCACATGAGTTAATAGAAGAAAAACTACAATCCTTGGGAACCCTGAATGATCTGGAAATCCAAGCTTTCATGGAAGCCTTGAAATTGGTTTTCAAAAGGACTTATTTCAAATTCAAGATGTCATTTACCAACAAAAGGAAGGAGCATCTATGGACTCCCCACTCTCACCTCTCCTGGCAGAGATTGTATTTCAAGATTTAGAGGAAAGAGTTTTACAACTTACTCCAGTAACTCCATACCTATATCTACGATACAGGTATGGAGTTACTGGAGTAAGTAGTAAAACTTTTTTTTTGTTTTCTGGAACTATGATGTAGATTCCTTATATGAATTTGCTGAACTAATGTCTTTGCAGATTACCTCAATTATTTTTACAGTTGAACTGGAGCAAAATTATACTATACCATTTTTAGATTTTATGTTGAAGAGAAACCCTATATCACAGACTATTTCTTTCTCCGTATACCGCAAACCTATATACGGCATCAGCAATTATACCATATCATTCAGCACATCCTGATACATATAAACTATCTGCATTTCAGTTTCTCATCCGTAGAGCTTGCACACAGTGCTCAAGCGTTGCCACCAGAGACGAGAATTAAATCAAATAAATGCCATAGCAGACGAATATGAGTACCCCAGAAATATAATAGTAAACCAGATCCATCTAAAAATAAGAACACACTTATCTACTTTGACTAAAGAACCCAATCAACGCACATATGTTGGGTTAGTGGATTATATTCCAAAAATTATGAATATACTTAAAACTTCCTGTGAAAAATACAACTTTGATTTTGGAATTATAACCTACAACCTAATGTCAACTATTAAAAATGATCGGGACCCAGTCCCATGTAATAGCAGATTCGGAGCTTATAAAATACCTTTACAGGTCCTGGATAACGTTGACATAGATCGGATTTATATTGGTTCCACCATGAGGAATTTGAACTTTCATATTGTGGAACACAATTACAGTGTCAAAACACATTCAAACTCTACAGCACTAGCAAGATTAGTTAACCAGGGAGCCCACATCCCTCTATGGAATGTGGCAAGAGTTATTTCTTGTCACAACAACAGAAATGCGACTTTGTTAGCTGAGAGTTTACACATTGTCAATAATGCTGAAAAATGTTGTAATGATGAAGTACCCAGATTCATACCTCCATCTTGGATACAGTTAATTTCAAACAACAAGGACCAAATAAACCACTAACTCGAACTTTATTTCAGAGCTAACCCAATAACAATTAAGACACAACAATCATTAGTCAGAGGGTGGAGATGATTTTTGAAGTCATTTGGGAGCTGAACGTGGTGTATATGAACAAGAATGATGTTCCACGGTGGACTCTGTTTTCAATTTTTACCATATTTTTTAGCATTCACCTGAGGATGTGCTGGGGCCGCCCCGGTGGCGCAGTGGTCTAAGGCAATGGCCTCTGATCATTCGTCCGAAAGGGGTCCGGGTTCGAATCCCGGTGAGGCATGGATGTTGTGTTTGTCTTACGGCACTGGCTCTCTCCCTTCCCTGGAACCAGTGACCCTAAATTAGGGACGGGCGACTGCTTATAGCCCATTGAGTTGCTCACGGTGGTCGGTAAACCTCCAATCAAAAAAAAAAAAAAAAAAAAAAAAAGGAAGTGCTGGGAGCCAGCACGAAAGATCTAGTGATCTGATTTTGACTTTCAACTTTTGCTTTAGTGTAAATAAAAGTAATTTTCATTGTTAAAGTTGACTTTCATGTTATATTGTGCAACAGCGACATTATAACAGTTAAGTGTTTAATAACAGACACAGAAAAAAAAGCATAATTATGATAAATTAGGGACAATGTCCTGCTTATAGTTCTTGTAAACTCCCTTTAATTGTAAAATGTGTTTTATTTTGAAACTTATGTTCTGAGTCACTTGAAAAATGCAATTTTAATTCGAAGATTGAAGCACTTTCCCCAGATAAGTAACACTTTTAGGCATGAATGAGCATTTTTTATTATTATTTTCTTCCATAATTATATGCATATCTCATTTCCTGCATATAAGAATCACTAGTGACATGCATTTGCCATTTACCTGTCTTGTAAATTATGTTATATATATTTTATAAACTATGCATTTAGCCTTGGGATCTTGATTTAATAGGTTTAGGCTACCATAAAGATTTGCAGACCAGAGCAGCATTCATGGAAGTTTTGACTAAGATTCTTCAGCAAGGTACTGAATTTGACATGCTTGCTGAAACAGTTTTAGCTGACCGCTATGAACAACTTGTTCAGCTGGTTACAATGATTGGAGATAAAGGAGAACTTCCAATTGCTATGGCATTAGCAAGTGTTGTAATGACTCCTCAGATGGTATGCATATGAGATATTTGGATTTTTTTTTTACATTTTATTATTTTCTGAGTGATGCATTTTTTTGTTTTACTTTTCTAGAAATGTAATTTATCAGAGTTTTTGAACTGAATGGTGTATATTGATTTATGCAGCGACACAAAAGAAGTCAAGTAAACAAATGAGTTTTGATTTTTCTTGGGGTAATCATATTTACTTCTATTATGACATTGGTTCTTTTTTTTTTTTCTAAAAGAAGTTGTGCTTTTTGTGAAGGTAAGCACCATAGTTATTTAGTTAGAAATAGCTACTTGATATTGATTTAAGAAAGTGTTTAGACGGCTTCATCCTAAATACTGTTCATGTTACAAGAGACAGATTGGATATTAAGTTTCGGAACAGCAGACCACAGATTTAACTGGCATCTAACAATGGAGGATCCGTACAAGATTGTTTCTTGTAGCGGATGCTGAACCTTTCAGAAAGCAAAGCAATTAAATCACTTACTCAAGGTTTTATCCAGATATATTCATTTGGTTCTAGTTCCAGTTGAAGAAATTTTGTTTAATCTTCCTTCTTCCTGGGTTCTTTTGGATTTTTACAGACGTTTCTGGCCTCTTGATTTTAGTCAAGGCCTGTTCTCAATGTATAGAAGGATTAACAAAAGTTTTGTTTACTACTGAAGAATTTAAATGTTTTTGCCAGGTTCTTCATACTGTTTCCAAGTTCCTCACACTGTTGCTAGTTACCAAACTGAAATGTTTCATTGTGTATTTTGTAATTCTGTTGTTGTAATTGAGTTGTTTAAAACACCACAGTGGTGTTTTAAACAACTTAATTACAACAACAGAATTGTTTTAAACAACTTAATTACAACAACAACAGAATTGTTTTAAACAACTTAATTACAACAACAACAGAATTGTTTTAAACAACTTAATTACAACAACAACAGAATTGTTTTAAACAACTTAATTACAACAACAACAGAATTACAAAATACACAATGGAAACATTTCAGTTTGGTAACTGGCAACAGTGTGAGAAACTCGGAAACAGTATGAAGAGCCTGTCAACAACATTTAAATTCTTCAGTTGTAAACAAAGCTTTTGTTAATCCTTCTATACATTGTGAACAAGCCTTGACTAAAATCAAGAGGCCAGAAACATCTGTAAAAATCCAAAAGAACCCTGAGGGAAGGAAGATTAAACAAAATTTCTTCAGCTGGAACTAGAAGCAAAGCAATTAATCAATGAAATACACTATATGATTAAAAGTATCTAGGCCATCTAGTTTGAGCAGTGGATTTGCCCATATGTGTCACAGCCATGGTCCACATAAGTATAAAACGATGCATGTTGCCTGGTAAGTGTGATAGCTGAGCATGAACAGTAGAATGGGCTGTACAGAAAAGCTCAGTGAACTCTAAGGTGGTGCAGCCATAGGATGCCATCTTAGCAAAATGTCAGTTCAGGAAATTTCTGCCCTGCCGCAGCTGCCCCAATTAACTGTTGAGTGATGTTATTGTGAAATGGAAACACCTAGGAACAACAACAGTGCAATTGCAACCTGGTATGCCACATTAAATGACAGAGAGGGGCAGTTGAGTACTGAGGTGAGTGGTGTGACCGAGTCGCCTGTTCTTGGTTGTAACACTCACCACTGAGTTCCAAAATGTTTCTTTAAAACAACACCAGCACCATAATTGTTGGTTGAGAGCTTAAGGGAATGGGTATCCATGACAGAATAGCAATGCGCTAGCCTAACATCAGCAAGATCAATGCCAAGCATCGGTTGAAGTAGTGTAAATCTCAGTGTCAATGGACTTGAGTAATGGAAACACATTCTATGGAGTTATGAATCATGCTTAGCCGTCGGGCAGTCCAGTAAGTGAGTCTGGATGAGGAATATGCGAGGCGAGTGCTATTTGTCCATCTATGTTGTTCCAGCTGTTAAATTTGGTGGAGGAGGCATCATGCTCTGAGGTTGTTGTTCATGGGGTTTGGGCTGGACCACCTAGTTCAAGCACCCAAGAATCTTACTGTAGCCTGTAATGAATGACATTTCCAACAATTCTGTGCTCCCAACATTATGGCAACAGTTCAGTTAAAGCTCAACAACAATACCACCATGTTGTCCTGTTGGTAAAGAGAGACAGTCTTTCTTACAGATTCACTTAAATTATTTAATTATTTTCCTCCCATGCTCACCCTAACAAATGATCAGAGCACTTACTTGAAAACCTGTCGCACTGAACTACCTGAGCAAAATATATTGCTAGTTCTCATATCTACACCAACCACTTCCAAAGATTTCCTTAACAATAATTTACATTGGAAACAAATTGCGTATGTTTTTTTTTTCTTTTTCTTTTTTCTTTTTTCTTTTTGGCTGCTTGAAAGAAGCATCTGTACAGCTAACTCTTGACAAGTCGAATCTGAAGGGAGTAAAAAAAATTATATATAGATATTTGAAATTTGAGTTATCCAAAAAACATTATGCACATAGGATATGGGGGCAGGGGTTACTTTTTTTGAGTTATCAAACATTTCATTCTATCAAAATCTGAGTTATCGACAGTTGACTGTATTATAAACTTTGGTAATTTGTGGAAGGAAAAAAACTTTTTTTGTCTAATAATTACATGTACCGTAATTTTTGGGCTAAGAGCCGCGGCTCTTACGTTACTAAAAATTAAATTTTTCGGGTGTGCGGCCCTTATGCCGAAGCGGCTCTTTTGCCGAATTTGTTTTCGATAAGACTGTTTCTTCCCTCCACCTTTTTTTTTTTTTTCATGCAGATGCTTAGTAAATTTTTTCAAACCACGTTTTTTTCCCCCCACAAACTCGACTGTGATCGAGTTTTCCCCCTTTCTACTCGTACGTTAGACACATCTATTTAAACGATAACTCCGCTGTCCTGATGTTGGTTTAGGAGGGAAAGTGGGGGAGGACAGGAATGCCTGACTCAAATGCCCTTTGCGTGGGGGATGGAATGGGGACATAAGCACACAGACGAGTAGCGTGACGTCCGAGTCTTCTGTGGATAGCGCGCCCAGCGTATCTCTTTCGTTGGCTGCAGCATACATCATGCAGGAAGGTGCGATGCAGCCAAGGGAAGGAACGTTGATTTTCACTGGGGGGGTGAGACCGGTTTGGGCACTTTCCTGCCCAAAAAGCCTGCCCCAGGATGATTCCATTAGCAGAGACCTATTCCAAACAATACTGGCTGGACGGAAAGACAAATTCTGTTCACTCTTCTTGGTTAATCTGGCATGCGATACAGGTGTTTCTTGGCTCTGTGCTCCTAAGTTTTGCTTCGAGTTTAATCTTTTTTATTTTATTTTTATTGACTGACGATAGTGGAAGTTGAAGGCTTCGGCTGGAAAAGAAAAAAGAAGGGAGAACTTTCCCATTCATATAAAAGTAAAGCTCAACGCAAAGGCTCTGTGCGCCATAAATTAAAGTAGGTCAAACCACTTGAAAGAGAGAAAGCGGCACCGCTGTTTGGAAGTGTTGGCGGCCAGATCCGCGAACACGTGCAAGGCAGCTGGTAAAAGGAAGCGCAACTTCATTCTAACAAAAACATCTCTAGATGAGAAAAAAGCATAACATAGGAGGAACATATTATTAAAGAAAACATTAATTGAAAGCATTACAAGCGATAATTTATAAGTTAATTACTTCTAAGACGGATTCTATTGTGGTGAACAGAGAACCATCCTGTAGCAGACATCCACATTGAATGGAATTTAGACAATTGTGCGGTTTTACGAGCAATGCAATATTCTAACGGGAGTCTTAAGATTAACTGTGATTTATATTGATTACATAAATGGTTTTGAGCATTTAATAAAGGCAAACAAATAACATCATTAGCATGATTAATAAAAAATGTACAAATAAAATTTTTTGCCAGTATTGAAAAATAAGTGTATAAAGCAGATCGACACTGAGTTGCAGAATTAGTCTTTGAAGTATACATATAATCACGTTGGGCGTGAGTTAATTCATGAAAATAAGGAAGATAATTTAGCTTTCTGAGCAGCACCATGACTTCACAGGTGCGGCCCTTATGCCGGTGCGGCCTTTACGGCAACTTTTGCTTCCAAGATTGAAAAATTTCTCACCTGCGGCTCTTAGTCCGAAAATTACGGTACTTTTATGGTCTAGTTTTAATGGCATAGCATGAAAAAAAAATCAAATATCCGAGGAGCATATTTAATGCTTTACTTGAAATCATAATGCAATTATAATATAATAATCATCTTGCAGCTGTGTACCAGCTAGTGTTCAGACATGATTTTTGGTTCAGATCACTTAGAGAGAGAGAGGGAGATTAATTGTGATTTACAACACACTTTTGTCATAAAGAAACCCTAATGCACGACCCAATAATCTTGTGAATTGTAGGAATTCCACTGAGTGGTTAACATTTTCAATAGTATTGGATGCAGGAAAAGCTGGCATATAAATCATGCCTTTCCACTTAAAATTTCATAAAAATTTATTAAAGTGACTATTTTCAGTTATATTTACTTTCCCCCACTCCACCATATTGAGGGCAAAGAAGTGTTATCATGGTTATGTGAGCAGGACATTGAGTCCTATAAAATATTTGATTAACATTCTCACACTCGGGTAGTCTTAAAACAAGACACATAAAAATTCAATTATCCGAATAAACTTGATGTTAATATGCTATTTCAATTTGCCATATTGTCTGAGCTTTTAGCTCTTCAATTTTATTGGTAACACCTTCAGTTTTTATGCATTTTTATGTTGTCCGAGATGTACAAAGTTTGCATGAAATTGAAACTGAGTAAAAATAATAGAAAACCCAAAGTTATGGTTTTTGAGCGAGGGACTGATAGTACTGAATATAATATAAGTCTAAATTGCACAGTGATTGACCAAGTGAATGAGTTTGTTTATTTAGGAAGCATGTTTGACAAGAGAACAAATTGGATGGTGAAATTAGTAGGCGAGTGAATTCTTCATTGAAAGTCATAGCAGCTTTGGGAGGTTTTCACAGGAATGGTGGGCTCTCAAGAGAGTCCCGCATGGCTGTATGGCTGTGTATGAGAGTGTAATTGTTCCTACTCTGATGTATGGCAGTGAAACCTGGGTACCAAAAACATAGGAGTCGTTTGTGTGCTGGAGAAATGCATTACTTACGGGAGGTTTGTGGCAAGACACAATCGGATTGTGTGAGGAATAAAGATGTGTTGTAGTTGTGTGATGCGAAGTAAAATGTTGTTAGCAAGGTGGAGACTAATATGCTTTGGTTGTTTGGCCATGTTGAAAGAATGAGTGATGAGATGCTTACTAATAAAACTTTTTAGTCCAAGTGGCAGGAAGGAAAGGCAGATGAAGGCCAAGGAAATCATGGGTGGATCAGATTCAGGAGTGTCTGCATGAGAAAAAAATTATGAGTATGAAGTATAGAAGGCCTTGTGTACATTGAGTGATGGATGTCAGTGAAGTCCGAGTTGTGTGTCAAGATTGCTGTAATAAAACGACGTAAAAATCATCTGTCTTATGCATGATCCAACAAAAACTTGTGAAACAGTCAAACAATCGTGACTCTAAGCATACGTTAACACTTTAATTACTATGTTTAAAAATGACAGGTTAAAAACTTTAAAAATATAACATTAAAATATTTTAATATATGTCATCTTTTTAAAGTTTTTTAATCTGTCATTTTTAAACAGTAATTAAAGTGTTAACGTATGCTTAGAGTCACGATTGTTTGACTGTTTGACAAGTTTTTGTTGGATCGTGCATAAGACAGAGGATTTTTATGTCATTTTATTACAATTAGCACGAAATTTGCCTGATGTTTTTTCATATAAGATCGCTGTAATTGGAAAAGTTTGATATGGCAGCAGTGAGTAAATAATCAATTAAAAATTTATCTGGTAGTTTGTATTTCTTTGTGGAGTTAACTGCTGAATCTCAGAGAACAGTTTAGTGATATGTATGTGTATATGTATGTAAATAGTAGATACTGATTTAGTATGTAGTAGTCATACTACTCCATGACTTTAGTATGTAGTAGTCATACTACTCCATGAAGTCATGCTGTGGTGAAGTCATACTACTCCATGACTTTAGTATGTAGTAGTATCTGTGCTGTGGTCACCTCCATAGACTCACCAACATGACATCAGAGGGGGATTGTTTAAGTTTTGACCTCATGAAGTAGCAATCTTAAACTTACAGTAGCCACATTTGCTTTCAGTGCTACATATGGTATTGCTTTCAGGTATACATATTGAGAGCTTGGACCTTCTAGGAAGCTTGCAATTAAGAATCCCCCCCCCCTCACTCCTGCCCCATAGATAGCTGGTCTAATGCAGATGTAATAGCTGTTAACAATTATTAAAATTTGTATTTTTCTCTTCTCAATTTTAATGAATACTCCTAGAAAAAATATCCGGAAGAAACACTGGCATTATGTAAAACCAGTGAAAGATGTAATTTCCATAATTTCCAATATTCTATGGTTGTTTTTTTTTAATCGAGCATTATGTTTTACATGAAATTTTTTATGGATCACTTTTCCCATTTGTCAGGCATTTATCACTATAATTGTCATCATACTGAGGAAGTGCATAAGATCTCACCATTTAGGGTGACAAGAAAGCTTTGCATTACGTAGAACATTCAGATTATGAACTCTGAATTTGCTTATAGTTCTTACTGGTCATCCATGTAACATCTCTCAGAAAACTTGAAAATTTCATCGCCCTGGAGTGGGAATCAAACACGCATTTCCCGATTTCCATTCAAGTACGCTATCCATTACACCACCCATGACAGTGAAGTTCGAGCAACTGAGACAAAGCAACCTTAGTGTAGGAATCTGAACATACTTCAGATTTGCACTAGTCATAGCATTGTTGCTTCCTCATACTATTATTTTGACCCTTTTTCAATTTGGAATAAGATATAGGTTTGAAATCACCAGTACCACAGATAAATCAATGGAGGAAGAAATATTCTTCATAATACATATATTATGTATTATATTTCTTCTTTCATTGATTTAGCTTTGTATCATGCTTCCAAATCGTAGAGCAGGTCACAGCACTGTGCAGTTAGCTCGTTGGAGCTTCATTGCAATAACAATAGGAAAGAGAGAGGAAGAAGCTTCAGCAATTGTAACTCACTTAGTGTGTAGCATTTGAGATGTTAAAATGAGTTTTGATGAAGTACACGTTCACCACCATTTGTTTTTTGTATTCAATAAAAAAAAAGTGTGCTTAGGGAAATATGTGCTGTATATGGAATGGATACTGTAAATGAGCAAAAGCATGCTGAGATTTATTCAAGAAATTGTATTCAGGTAATAGGATGCTTTGAGATAAGTGCCGATCTGGATGTCCTTCTAAAGCGTGTGATGAAAATATGTTGGCAATAATTAAGTTAGACTTTCATCACAGCTGTGAAGATACTGCTGGGTCATTCCACGCGAAATCGTCAGATTTTGAATTAATTTTCCATCAACACATCTCCGATTCTTACGATTTTTTTTAATGGGTAGCTACTCCCAACTTATAAATCCCCTGAAAGTTTCAATTTTTTATTTCCGATAGGTTAGAAGATATAATTTTTTGAATTTTGGTGCATGGCGGACATATTTTGCGTAAAAACACAAATATCTTCGTTATTTAGAATAAAAAGAAATACATAAATCATCATTCTTTTTTAATTTTTTACCAAGGAATCCATTGGTGCAAATCACGCGTTTCTATCTGCTTTAGTTTTTGAGTTATGAGCAATGAGAGAGCCTTTCTTCAATGCTTAAAAAGGCAATGTAGTACAGCACTTAGAAAGCTGCAGTTATTATTCTTTGCAAAGAAAGGTTTAATCTATCAAATGAAGAAAAAAACCCCTTGGGCTTTTGCCTGAGCGCTGAGACAAGAATTTTTAAACATGGTGCATGGCCAGTGCATTGCCACGGTGACAGCGCAATCGGCGAAGTACGCTGTGTCGTGGCCACTGCTGTGCGGAGACTTGGTACCGGAAGAAGAACGGCATTCCTCCCACACGCAAGAAGCGATCACTCCCATCGCACGGACGCATGTATTGTTGACTCACGTTTTGAAGTAAAGGAATTCTTTATTTTAAAAAAGCATGATTAGTTCATGAACGATTTTTATATTTCGATGTCTCACAATGCTGTGATCAACTTCCATGTCAGTTTTTGATTATATTTAATCAAATCAGACAAGAGGAAGTTGAGCTTCCGCGGAACACATTTTTTTCCCCCGATAACGAATTTGACGATTATTATAAAATTTAACATCTACAGGTTTTACAGTGTTCACGAGATTTTCCCTCGTTTTGTGTCAACATCAGAATCATTTCTTGAAATCGATGCAAAACCAAAATTATTGGGGGGGGGGGGGGTTGCTTTTGCTCTAGACGAGAGATCGTGGTGAAATTTCTTCGGCTAATTTTGGGAATCGTGTTGTATTTTTTCTTATTCTGGCGAGTACATATGTATGAATACATGGATAAAAAGTTCTGTTGTGCTTAGTTTTCAGATTTATCATGCCGGCGATGAAATTAAGCCTCTCTCCTTTTTAGATGCTGTTTGTAGAGGGTTACTACAAATGACCTGAAGCTCCAGACCTTTTGCGCACTTTGTCTGATCAACATCCCGCAAATTTATTGCTCCTCGTAAAGATATCCTTAAGTATAAACTTGCTGCCCTGGTGGTGCAGTGGTCTAAGCGATGGCTTATGAATATGATCATTCGTCCAAATTGGGTCTGGATTCGAATCCCGGTGAGGCATGGATGTTGTGTTTGTTTTACGGCGCTGGCTCTCTGCTTTCCCTGGAACCAGTGGCCCCAAATTAGGGATGGGCGACTGCTTATAGCTCACTGAGTTGCTCACGGTGGACATTAAACCTCCAATTAAAAAAAAAAAAAAAGTATAAACTTGCCATTCACTGCAGGATGAAAATGCCATTCGCTGCAGGATGAAAAATGATGTTGACAAAAAAGCGTTAGGAAGATTTTATATGCGCACGCAAAATCTCCGATTATTTTCTGTGAAGGTAATAAACTTTTTCTGTAGCGTGGAAACTAAATATGACCCACGAGAAAATTTAATATTCGTGTCACCGATGTAAACCGATCAGTTCTAAACTTTCGGCTTTTGGAAGTTTATGAATTGTAGCCTCTTAAATAAAAAAGCAAAATGGCATTCCGCATTACTGTTAGTTTTTGTACTTATGGGAGGGAAATAGGGGGGGGTCCTCTGAACGAATTTCTAAGAGAGCAGCAGAAACACGCGTTTTGGAATTATGGAATTATAGTTGAAAACAATCAGAGAGAGAAATTCCTTGTCTGGTTACAAACTGTACTTCATAAATAGCCTTATGAAAAAGAGCGAGAGAGAGAGAGAGAAGAAAAAAAAGACGTAAGCTAAAATTGCGAATAGTAAATTGCCTTAGAGATTCGTATCCATGGTTCCCATACTACATACATTGAATAAATACTACGTATAGTATTCACTTGAAAACTTTTTTTGACTAGGAATAACATTATCAGCGTCGAGTAAAGTGCACATGAACGGAATTTTTTGCCAAAATTTCTGCCAAACACTTCTAAGTGTGTGCCTCCTCTCCCATCATGTTTAGCCCCTCCCCCTTCCTTAATGGCCCACCCAGTTCTGAGCAGCTAGCGTCGCCACTGCCCTGCATTTGTTAACTGATTTGCCATTATGGTATGACGTTTTCATTCGCCACAAATGTAGAACTGTTTATTTTTCTTAGAGACGATTTACTCTTTTTATCCATGCTATGGCCGACACGCTTGCTTCTAATTTTTTTTCTCTTTTAAAGTCAGGATAGCCCCAGACCTCGAATCCTTCAGATCCTAATTTACAACCTCTGGCAAACAGAGAACGAATTTCTAAGAGAGAGAGCACCGCAAGTGGAAAAGCTCCGTAGTGTATTTTCTCAGATATCTTTTATTCTCTTGCAATTCGAAAGTTGCTGCCTAGTTTTTCAGCATCTTTGTGCACTGTTATTGTGGCGTAATGCATTAAACAAAAAAAAAAAAAAAAACAACCAAAAAACTAATTCTTAATTCAAGAGACAGTTAAAGTAACTTGTCAATATGAGGACGATAACTGCGTTGCTAGTGATAAAGAGAAACAGAAGCTCATAAAACAGAGCAGACAAATTACGATCGCTAAATAGTAACACGAGTTCCATACTTGGTTTTCATAAATTCGTAATCAATAATTGGGATACATTGGGTATTACATTAACGAAAAGTACTCATATGTTCCAGGTTTGTTAATATTTCTCATTATTTCTAAATTTATTGGCATGATTAATAAAAAAATATAATAATAATAACGGAAATAAATCCAATTGCTACCACTCTGACACCGGGATGTGATTATAGGAGGCATAAAATTTTTCATTCAGTGTAACCGTCAAACTGTATTTTCCTATTTTAGGGCTACTCCACGAACAGTTAAACTGTGTTATTCTTATTTTAGGGTGCTGTGGTGCATTTTGTTTCAGAAGAGCTTTTGAGAGTTTCGTGAGCTCCCACCTGACGCGTAATCTTTAAATAAGCAACTGAAATAAAAAATAAATAAATAAAAAACAGGCAAGATGACAACTGTGAGATATACTCGTTCATTTAAATACCAGATCTACCAGAAAATAATCGATAACATTTTTTCTAACCCGACGCTGAGCCTTGCTAACATCATCATCTGTGATCGTCAAGTATCTGACGTTAACTAAAACGTAGTATATATCTCCTCTACCTCGCAAGAATAGGCATTGAGATATATATCCCCCGATTACTTTATTTCTCAAGCTGTCATTCCTTGATCATTTTCTCTTATGGCATTCGTAGACAACTAGACAATTTATTAATTCCTGAAATAGAGCTATTTCATGTCAAAAATTCTGTCCGATATTGCGTGAGCTGTAGAAATCATTAATCAATATTCCAAAAACTGTTTTCAACGTCAATTGCATAGTTTATAAGCGTCAGTACTGTATATCGTTAAGCTATACGGGGAGAAAAAAGTTTATATTAGTTCTCGTCTGATTGGTAAGAATACCAATATATTTCTGACGTCTGCGTCTGTTGCATAATTTTTATGCATTATTTGTGTGTAACCTTTTTCACGATATAGCTCATATTGGTAAGCTGTACAGAGAAAATGGTTTATATTAGTTTTCCTCATCGTCGAATGGCTAAGAATGTGGTGGATAGCATCTGACGATTTGGCGTGAAATGACCCTTTAGTAATATTTTACAGTTATATTATTTGAAATGCCTTTAAACATAACATTAATTCACTATCCTTCCTCCTTCAAGCATCACATCAAATTATCGTGCGATCTGACCAACGCGTGCAATGGTATCTTGATCTGCAGCCCGTCCGAAGGCAAAGATCCACTCCCGCTTCTGTTTGGCTGGCTGCCAACGCCATTCGCCACGCGCGGTTTCACAGTGGCAAAATACGAGCCGTGCATCATATTTAAAAATTCTTTTCTCAGCGCACGCTAAAGCCCAAGGTTTTTTTTTTCTTCATTTGTTAGACTAAACTTTTCTTTAAAAACGAAAAGCAATTGTGATCTTCTAAGTGCTGTACTACATTGCTTTTTTATGTTTTGAAAAAAGGCTCTCCCGTTGCACGTAACTCAAAAACGAAAGAAGATAGAAATTCGTGCAATGCACCAATCGATTCCTTGGGGGAAATTACGAAGGAGTGGTAATTTTGGTACTTTTTTTTATCCAAACAATGGAGATAATTGCATTTTTATGTGATTAAGGCTCGCCATGCACTAGAATTCGAAAATTAATATCTTCTTATGTACGGGAAATAAAACTTTCAGGATTTTCATACCTTGAGGTGATCTATTCATGAAAAAAAAAAAAAAAAATCGTAAATGGTGTGGTGGATAGCATCTGACGATTTAGCGTGGAATGACCCTGCTGATAGACTTTCAGCTCATCAACAACTGCCACAGTCATAAGGAGAATTCAAGCTTTTTTAATGGTCTGAAAAATACAGTAGATCAATGGGTACCAAATCATTTATCAGTTAACAGATGAACAGAGTGATGATAAATGTATCTCTGCAGGTACAAAACCCAACCTTTCTTGGATCAAATGGTGACTGGATACAAAAGTGGGTGCTATACGAGAATATTTAAAACACCAAATCTGTTCTTCAGAAAAGTGGAAGCCTCAGGACCAACCCCAAAAGCTGATCTAAACTGAGACAAGATCACGCCCTGCATTTGGTGGAATTAGAGGAGAATTTATCTATCATACACTGTTGTCACTTAACCAAACAATCACTACAAGTCTTTACTCCTTACAACTTGACAACGAAAATGAGGCCATGAATTCTAAGTATCCCAGTTTGGTCTGTTAGAAAGGTGTTATTTTCTATCTTGATACCAGTAGACGACATGTGGCTGTGGCAACAAAGCACAAATTGCAGGAACTTGGGTGGGAACTTTTGCCTCACCCACATATTCAGCCAGCCTAGCACCAAGATGTTTTCACTTGTTCCAATTGCTGCAAAATATTGAGCTGGTAAAAGCATGAAAGACCATGTTGAGGTTGAAAACGATAATTGAATTATTTTTTGACTCCAGGAACAGTACTTTCTTTGAGAGAGGAATTAAACAGCTAAACAAATGATGGTAGCACATCATCGCTAATAATGGGGGCTATGCAGTAGATTAAAATGAAACATTGTAAGTAAAAAGCAGTGTTTTTCATGAATGCAAATGGCGAGAACTTCTGCACTTACCCAACCGTAATGGTTATGGATAACCGCTTGGGTTCATTTTTCTGATAATTATAAATCTTCACCAATGAGCCATTACATTATGACCACCCCTAGCCTTGAGAAATGAGCGTGCTTGAAGACCGAACAGTGGCGCAGGTGAAGCTCACAGAGCAGTATATATATAACCTGAGGACTGGCTTTCGGTTAGTAGAGTGTTCAGAGTCAGAATGGGAAAAGCTGCCGATTTATCGGAGTTTGATAAAGGACAAATTGTGATGGCATGGCGCCTTGGAACTACAATCTCGGAAACGTGGTTTTTTCATGTCCATGTGCCGCTGTAGTGAGTACGTATCAAAAGTGGTGCACAGATGGCCAGATGATGAACCGTCCTCTAGCCTGTGTTGTTCGCAGCTTATTGATGCCAGAGGAAAAGCGGACACTGTCGCCCATTTGTTCACAGCACCCGCAGAGCCACGGTGCGACAAATCATCCGCAGCTACAACAGTGGTGATCAGGGCAATGTGTCACAGCACACAGTTCATCACAGACTTCTGTTTATGGGCTTGCGCAGCCGAAAACCCTGCCCGGTCCCCATGCTCACTGCACGTCATCGCCAACAAAATAGGCCCAAGATCAGCAAGATTAGACTGTGGATGATTGGAAGAAAGGGGCCTGGCCTGACGAATCAAGTTTCCTGGTGCGTCATGTAGACGGTCGAGCACAAATACGGCGATTACCAACAGAGGCTATGGCAACTGGAAGTACTGTTGGGTGGAAAAGAGGCCGCCGGTGGCTGTGCTATGGTGTGGGCGATGTTTCCTTCTGACACTTTAGGCTTCATTATCCCAATAGCACAATCCCTGTCAGCTGTCAGGTATCTCAGCATCGTTGCAGACCAAGTTCACCCATTCATAGCTATTGAGTTCCCTGCTGGTGATGGCCATTACCAGCAGGGTAATGCGCCATGCCACACTGCCAGAATTGTCAAGGAGTGGTTCGAGGAAGGTGCTGGTGACATTCTGTTAATGTCCTGGCCTCCAAATTCTTCTGACATGAACCCAATCGAGCATTTGTGGTTGGACTTGGAAAAGCGAGTTTGGGCTAAATCACCACCACCCCGAAGTGTACGAAAACTGGAGGACCTGCTGCTGACATTATGGTACCAGATACCCCAGGACACCTATCGCCACCTCGTCGAATCGATGCCTCGCCGAGTGGCTGCTGTTTTGCGGGCTAATAGGGTTCATATAGGGTCCTCCTACAGCTTATTAGGTAGGTGGTCATAATGTAATGGCTCATTGGGGTATGTAATCATTAATGATTTAATAGAGCCCTTTTAATCAGTTTCAAGGACTTCCCTGGATTTTCTTTTTACAATGTCTTCTTGAAGGTTAATAATTTCATGTATTATTTGTCCGCATGTAGATGCTGTACGTTTTTACTGTTTCACAGGTAACCATCCTTTAAAAAACTTGAAAATTACATCGCCTTGGGATTTGAATCAAATCCCAATTCACATTTGAGCATACTACTGGTACACCACCCAGAGTTATAAAGATACAAGCAACTGAAATTCCAGATATGTGCTAGTTAAAGCAATTGTCGTTCCAGATGTGTGCTAGTTAAAGCAATCTTGGCTTCAATGTAGCATCAACGACTTGTTTTTCTTTTTTTTTCTTTTTCTTATTTTGTTTGTGGGTTTAATGAACACTGTAAGCCACTCAATGGGCTATAAGCAGTCACCCATCCCTAATTTAGGGCCACTGGTTCAAGGGAAGGGAGAGAACCAGTGCCATACAACAAACACAACATCCAGGCCTCATTGTTGTTTGAACCCAGACCCATCTTAGACGAATGGCCAGAAGTCAGCACTTAAACCATTGTATACCACTGGGGAGGCACATTTTTTATCATTATACTTAGGTTGATATACATTCATTGTCATAAAAATCCGCTCAAGAAAAAAAAAATGTGTAATTAATGCAAAACTTGGCAAATAGCTACTGGGAGGGCAGGCATGCAAATGATTAAAGTTTTGTGCGATTCCACATGCCCACACATCCAAGACTGGCGCTGAAATCACAGTCATTGGGGCTTATAAGGCATGTGCAGGGGACTCCACATTCGTGCCGAAGTGCATGGTAAGAGTCATGTGAAATCCCTGAGTGATAGACATGCCGAGGAGCCATCATAGATGTGCGTACGGGCAACTGACGGAGTTTGAACGAGGCCGCATCATTGAGTTGATAGAGGCAGGGTGGCTGGTGTACAGAATCGGCCGCCATTTGGGCTGGTCAGACAGTATGGTGTGATTGTGTTGGGAACAATGGACACAGGAAGGCACCCAGACACACCACCAGCAGAGAGGATCGTGAGAGCAGCATGCACAGATGCAACGATGTCCTTGTCAAATATCCAGAGACATGTGGCAGCTGTACAAGGGACTCCTGTGTCCACCAGAACTGTTTCCAAATGCCGGGCAGAGGCAAATCTGCACTCTCAACGGCCCTTACATTTTCTGCCATTAACACCTGACCATCATCGGCGTCGATTGCAGTGGTGTCGGCAGCGAGCAATGGGGAATGCTGCAGACTGGCGATGTATAGTATTCAGCAACAAATCCTGCTTCTGTATGGGAACGGACAACCACCGTGTCAGAGTGTGGAGGACTGCAGATGAGTGCTACAATCCCAAACTCACTGTACAGCGGCACACATCCCGAATTGCAGGTGTAATGGTCTGAGGAGCCATCGTATATGATAGCCAGACTTCCCTCACTGCAGTGATGGAAAGTTTGCGCAGAATTGCGCCAGTTTCATTATAGTGCGCCTAACTGCTACGAATTACGAAAAATTTTTATATTTGCACCCAACTGTTCCAAAACGGCAATCCACAGGAAAATCTGCCGAGTGAAAAAAAATTTTCATGGCAAAAAATCATGTTTTAAACAGCAAATTTAATGACACTTTTTTAAGGTCTGCGCATGATTTGGTTAAACATTAACAACACTTAGTCAACACGTACCGCCAATCCCAACATTTCGGAATGTTTTTTACCTACCTTCTAATTCGTTGTTTTTTCGAGATAAGTAACGAATAGGTTTCGCGATGTAGGTGGAGCTTATGGAAGAAATGTTTTCTTGTAAGCACGTGGTATGTAGGAGAAATGATGTTGTACATTATGAAATCCTGATTATGAAGATTGTTTAAAGATGGTTTGTTGGTCTTTCAGAGTGTTGTGCAATTGAGATTGTTTATATGTCGTTCCCTGCTTTTTGAAATGGTGCAGCTATTTCGTTTCTGGCGAGGTGCACTGTTATGTAAATACAGCGTAAGTTCAGTTGTTAGTTATTTCTTTGACGCGGGGGACGACTGAAAATGGCTCTTCCGTTGCAGGATACGAAGGTTCTATTTATAAAGGAATCATAGGTATTCAGAAATGCCAACTTTTACAAATTTTCTGTAGTTTGAACGGATTTTCACTCCGTCTTACGGTTTTTCGGAAGTCACCCAAAATACTACGAAAACGCCCACGCAAGATCCCTGCACCCACTTTTTTATTTTTTACTGTCGTTTGGTCGAAAAAATGCGCTTTGCAGATAGTCCCTGTATGCCTTCGGTGTTCTGACTTCCCCCACCAATGGAGGCAAAGTTTTGTCACATGATTCCCCCGTACAGCCATTTGAGTGTGCCGTTCCCAAAAGCCGAGAGAGAGCTCAGCTCTCTGCCTTTTGTGAACTCTTTACATCAAACAGAGGTCATCGCGCTTTCTACATTTTACAAGTGAGTCACGGAAAAATTCTCATTGGCCGCTACTGGGAATTGAGCCCAAGGTCTTCCACTGGAAGAAAAAAAACAACCCTGGGTTCAATTCTCGGTGGCGGCCAATGAGAATTTTTCCGTGACTCACTTGTAAAACATGGAAAGAGCGATGATCTCTGTTTGATGTTCCTGGTCCACGATTACAGGCGGCCTTGTGCTTGTGAAAAATTTTGGTGCAAACGTTTTAATCTTTTCCACTTGACTGTCGGGTGACACCCGACATTACGAAATCGGCGAACAGTTCGCGTGGCAAGTGTCACCCAACATGCGGATGACGTTTCTTTTTCTATTCGGTGAAAAAGAAATGTCATGTGAGCTACAAGGGTGTCATCTGCGTGTCGTGTGACACCCGACCTATTCGACGAAAAAGAAATGTCTCGCGAGCGCCAATATGCGAGCTATAAAGGCGTTATCAGCATTGCTGGGTGACACCTGCCACGTGAACTATTCGGCAATTTCATAATTTTGGGTGTCACCCGACAGTCAAGTGGAAAGGATTAAAATGTTCGCACCGAAATTTTGGTCGAGAAAACGCGCTTACGGCTACCCGCCATGCCGATGATGCCTCTATAGCTCACATGGTGGCGCTCGAGAGGAATTTCGTTTTCCCTGAACAGGTCGGGTGTTATCCACCATGCCTATGACACCTCTATAGCTTGCTTTTCGGGTGTTATCCGCCACGCCCATGATGCCTCTATAGCTCGCATGTCAGCACTCGCGAGAATTTTCTTTTCACGGAATGGCTCGGTTGTCATCCGCCATGCTGATGACGCCTGTATAGCTCGTATGTCGGGGCTTGCAAGAAATTTCTTTTGCACTGAATGCCTCGCGTGTCAAATGTCAAGTGGGAAGGATGCCGATGACGCCTCTATAGCTCGCATGTCGGCGCTTGCAAGACACTTATTTTTCGCCAAATAGCTCTGGTGTCATCCGCGATGCCCATGAAGCCTTTATAGCTCATGTGTCGGTGCTTGCGAGAGATTTCTCTTTCACCGAATAATGCGCACTTTAAGTGTCACCCTCCATGCCGATGACGCCTCTATAGCTCGCATGTTGACGTTCGCGAGACATTTCTTTTTCGCCGAAGAGCTCGCGAAAAAGAAAATCAGGTATCCCTAAAAATCGGGTATCACTCGCTATGCCGATGATGTCTCTATAGCTCGTATGTCGGGGTTGGCGAGCCAAAGCTGAGCTTTCACTGCAAAGTTGTGGCCTCTACTGCAGAAAAAAAGAAAGAAAGAAACTAGTGCTAGGTGAGTATGGGTGAAGAGTTATTTGAGTGTAATGGGTTAATTTATTGTAGATTAAAACAAAATGAAACATAGAAGTAAAACAGCTATGACAACAAAAAGAACGAATACAGATAAAACTTATCGTGAAGTGTATCACGGTATATACTGTATATAGTAAAGAATGGCCTTTTTATGAAACATTTTAAGTTTTGCCAAATCACGTTTTGTAAGCCCTGCAATTTTAGCTTAGGCATGGTGGCCGCGATGATTGTAGGTGTCGTGCGAGAGCAAAAAGCATGAAGATCATGTCAAGAAACCAAATGGAGATAAAAAATTAATGTAACCAAAAAACTTTTGACAGCTTATACAGAATCCTGGAAAAAATATCAAGAGTGAATTAGTGATGATAAAATGCAGCAAAATAAGCGAAAAAGAGAAGAAGAAATTGAATGTTCGCAAGTGTTGAAACGGGAAGAAGCTGAACTTTTGGAGCAGTTGGATTCCTCTCATAAAATGTAAACAATGCTGAGATGAACATTGAATGTGACATAAAAAGAAAGGGACATGAGTGCAATAGAAAGTGGACAGGTGCTATTAAAAAAAGCAAAACAAAATATTGCTAACTATCTTTAAAACAATAGGAAGAAATAGAAGTGAGCAATTAAATATTGAGAAAAACTGCAAAAAAATAAACACTTTTTGTAAAATAAATGATTAATAATAGAATCCTGCTATGGTTACAAATTTTTTAATCTATTTGAAAATTAAAATCTTTGCATGTGTGTGTGTGTGTGTGTGTGTGTGTGTATTTCAATGCAAGATGTCTTAAATTTGAGTAGCATGCATCTAGTTCCAAAACATTTTTTGCTTAAGAGTTTGTTTTATCTACTAATATTTTACCTGCTCCGGAAAAATGTTTTCTTACACCAAAAATGTATTTTATATCCTCCAAAAATGCATTTTGTTGCTCCAAAAAATGCATTTTACCTGCTCCAAAAGCACATTTTGCAACTTTCCATCACTGCTCACTGTGATCTGAGGGATGTTGATAGCCCAGCGCTACATGCAGGAGATCCTGCTGCCCCATGTGCTGCCTTTCCTGGCAGGGCAGCCCGGAGCCATTTTCCAACAAGATAACGCCCGTCTACATCATGCTTTGATGCTTTCATGGCCTGCCAGATCACCAGATCTCACGCTTTGGGACATCATGGGACGCTAGCTTTTTCCATGCCCCAGTGTTCATGATTTAGAGTGCCAGTCACAAGAAGTGTGGGCCAATCTGTCACAGGATAACGTACAACGTCTCTTTGACTCCATGCCGGACTGTATCACCACATGTATTCAAGCACGAGGTGGTCCGACGCAGTACTAACACTGACCCGAATGTGTACCATATGTCTACGGGAAATCGTCCTGCTGCTGTGATATTGTAATCACTTCTGTCTTTGGTATGTACCATCTCACTACTAAAATCTCATTTCAATCCGACACCTCCTTCTTGGTGCGCAGATTTTTATGACAATGAGTGTATCTTCAGTATTTCAGATCATAGAAACAATGGAAAGGGAATACCCAGGAGGGATGGGTTTGCCTCCTCGGGGCGCTCCGTGCTAACAATGGCACACATAACAGCAACTAGGGCCTCTGTGAATCTTGGAGACTTGCCAGCTAGTTTTGTGTGACATTGGCGAAAAGACCCAAACTCACTGGGTTTTGTTCCAGAATCCTTAAGTTGAATGACCAACTGGAATCATCAGCTGTGGGCTAATCCGCCACACTAATGTATTTACCTGATTAAAAAGACAAAGAGAAATCAATATCCGGACTCAAGTGTGAAATATGGTGGACTTACCACATTTGAGAAGGATGGTCCACCACGGAATCGACCTGGACTTTCAAAACGACGTATGAGAAAGAGATCTCTGCTAAGTGAATGTAAGATTGTTGTATGGAATACCAGAGGTATAAATGGCAAGATGAATGAGGTGACTGAGGAGATGAATGAGGTGATTGAGGAGATGAATAAGTAGATTGGGTGTGCTGTGTGTAAGTGAAACCAAAAAGAAGAGGAAATTGGGGTAGAAGAAGTGAATGGCACGGTGAGTATGTGGTCTGGAGTATTGGATAATGTGAGAGGACAGGCTAGTGTAGGTGTGATTTTAAGTGAAAAGATAAAGAAAAACTTGATTCACTATAGTTGCGTGAGTGAGAGAATTCTCTGGATTCGTTTAAAAGTGAAACTTCAGAGAATTGTAATTGTTGTAGTGTATGCTCTTTGTGACTCAGAACCTTCTGATAAGAAGGAAGATTTCTGGAATGAACTAAAAACTTTACGAAAAATGCAATTCATGAGACAACCTTATAGGTTGCCTTATGTTATAAACATGCTTTTGATTAAACTATACATAATATCTAAGGTATTTTACCTGATATTGTCAAAGTATTTCTCACATTGTTTGCTCTGTGAGGCACGTGCTCCCGGCCCCGAGAGATCCCTTACGTTATGGAACTTTGGTTAGTTATAAAGAATTTTTTGGCAGAAATAAAACAGTTAGGTTATATATTTTCAGTTCCACATTCATTCACTTGCACAATCAAATGTTTAAAATTTACTATTAATTAAAATATTTTAGTTGAAAGAGTTATACTCATCGGGTCAGGAGACGTCTCACAAGGGGTTTGTTGTTGCGAGCACTTTCTGCGGTACTTTACCGCCATCTTCGGGCCATTATTTCTACATGACGGTTCCTCGCGTGTGTGTGTAGTTTTGGAGTGGCAACTCCAAAATTACACACACGCGAGGTTTTGGAGTGGCAACTCCAAGTTTTAGAGTGCCACACGTGTAATTTTGGAGTGACAACTCCAAATCTACACACACGTGAGGAACCCTCGTGTAGAAATTATGGCCCGAAGATGGCGGTAAAGTAGCACAGAAAGCGCTCGCTGTAATAACGAACCCCTTGTGAGACGTCTGTACACTCATCGGGTCAGCAGACGTCTCACAAGGGGTTCGTTAAAATTTACTATTAATTAAAATCTTTTAATTAATAGTAAATTTTAAACGTTTGATTGTGCAAGTGAATGAATGTGGAACTGAAAATATATAACCTAACTGTTTTATTTCTGCAATTTTTTTTTTTTATAACTAACCAAAGGTCCCTAATGTAAGGGACCTCTTGGGGCGGAGCACGTGCCTCACAGGGCAAACAATGTGAGAAATACTTTGACAATATCAGGTAAAATACCTTCGATATTATGTATAGTTTAACTAAAAGCTGTTTTGAGCCAGTTTGGTGCTAAAGAAAAAGTTATAATAGCAGGGGATTGCAATGCCAGAGTAGGTGTGCAGAATACAATTTCTGACAATGTTCTGGGTAAGTTTAATGATCCTTGTGTGAATGATAATGGTGAAAGATTAATTGAACTCTGCATTGAGAATGGTTTGTGTGTATCTAGTACATTTTTCAACCACAAGTATTTCCACACATATACTTGGGAAAATTATACTCTTGGTCAAAAGAGTGTGATAGATTTTGTTGTCTATGATCAGCATCTGAAACACTTAGTTCTTGACACTCGTGTGATGAGAGGTGAAGATGTTGGTTCTAATCATTACTTGGTATTGTCACGAGTGAAACTGAATGTTGGTTGAAGGAAAAGGAATAGGCAGAGGCCCAGGATAGAAAGAATAAAGGTTGATATGCTCCTTGAAGATCATCAGCATTATTCTGACTTACTCAGAGAAGGACTGAAGGAGCTGAAGTCTGGTGAGAGGGATGTAGAAAAGAAGTGGGAATGTTTTAAGAACTGTGTTGTCACTGCTACTAAAGAGGTCTGTGGCACCACAATACTGGGTAACAATAGAGGTGATGCTTGGTGGAATAGTGAGATTGAAGAGGCAGTAAAGAGAAAAAAGAAGCCTATTTGGGGATGTTGCAAGGTAGAGTTTCTGTGGATGATTATCACTGTAAGAAACGTGAAGCTGCTAAGCTGGCTCACCAGAGTAAGGCAAAAGATAGGAAGGAGAAGTTGCAAAGACATGAATTGGCTTTTTGGAAAGATAGGAAGTCTCTCTGGAAGTACATGAGACTCAGGAAAAATAGGGGAAACAAAGTGTTAAGTTGTGTGAAGAATAAGAGCGGGGAAATGATATGGGAGCCCAATGAGTTAAGTGAAAGATGGGGTGAATACTTCTGTGAGTTATTAGATCAGGAAAGCAAAGATGATTCTGAGACAGATGCAGATGATGTTACAGTTAGGGATGGAAGGGCAGGAGGGATCTCAAGAGAAGTGTGTAAAGCTCTATTTCTTCAGAATGGTAAAGCTGCAGGAGTTGATGGCATAATTGCCGAGATGTTGAAACATAATGGTGACTCTGTAATTAACTGGTTAACTGAAATTTGCCAGTTGTGCTGGGAGTTAGGAATGGTCCCTTGGGATTGGAAGGATGCTATTATTGTTCCCTTGTATAAGGGAAAAGGTGATCAGACTGAATGCAAGAACTATCGTGGTATCAACCTATTAAGTGTGCCAGGGAAAGTGTTTGATAAGATTGTTATTGAAAAAGTATGGGGTCTTGCATCAGAGAATGTGTGGGATGTTTAGAGTAGTTTTATGCCTGGTAAAGGTTGCACTAACCAAATTTTTGCATTACGCATGGTGATTGAAAAGTATCTGGCTGTTGGTAAAGAAGTGTTTGGTGCCTTCATGTATTTAGAGAAAGCTGAGTAAATAAGAGTAAATAGGACACTTCTGTGGAAAGTTTTGAATGAATATGGTGTTACTGGGAATCTACTTAATAGTGTTAAAGCCATGTATGCTGGTAGTAGAGCTTGTGTTCGAGTGAATGGTGTTTTATCAAAATAGTTTTCTATTGGTGCAGGCGTCAGACAAGGCTGTGTAATGTCACCATGGCTGTTTAATATGTTTATGGATGTGTGCATGCGTGATGCCAAAATAGATAATAGTGGTTTATGTCTTGGTGATATCAGTGTGTGCAGATTGCTGTATGCTGATGATACTGTCTTGTTGGCAGATGTCCTGTCGAGAATTTTCATGTTCGTAAATCTTGGGGAAATTGATCACTTCGCTGGGATTTACGAAAAATAAAAAGGATAGAAAAAAAAAGCAACATGGAATGAAAATACTCGACAGTCCACGTTTCAAAATTTTGTTTGGAAATGAAGAGAGTGAGAGAATAGTGGCCATGTTCACTCATTTCTTAGCCCTGACCAAGCAAACAAAATTTCATAAAAGAAAGGGAAATAATAAGCATTGAACTTCTTTTTTTCTTTTGGCCTGATTCATATTTTTTTTTTCTCTTTAGGAAGTTATAAAGAATGAAAAAAAGGGAGAGCAAAAGACAGCATCAACCGCTTTGTGAAAGCAAAATTATTTGTATTAATCACGGAATGAGGAAAAAGCATTTCTGAGAGGTTGTACAAAAGCCCAAAAATCTTTCTTCCAGTCTGCCATTTTAGGCAAAGGGATTTGGAAGCATCAGAGAAAAAGTGTTGCAGAAATGCCCATGCAGACCAACGGCAAATCTATTTTTAGCTTGGAATGGCAGAACTCCCCTACCCGAAGGTCAGAGGTTGCTTCCCCGGATGAGGGTCAAGGGAGCCATGGGTTTAGTAACAATTTTGGCGCGAACCTCTTGGCCAATGACCAGCGAAACCGTTGGTTGCTAGGGGAAGTTCGACCAATTAGGGGTCAACGGATTTTCAAGCACCCCGGCTTCAAGAGAGCGAAGCGGCACTCACTTTTTTGTCCTTGCTTTGGCTGGTCGGCAAATTTGTCTCCTCGCCTTTTGGCGGGGAGGGGAAAATCTGAAGAAATGCACTGGGGTCTGTTGGCCCGGTGTGAAGAAATTTTTTTTTCTTAGGCTTATTCGGCAGTAAGAATGACTGTCAGCTAGCTGTGTTCCAGTATCCTGATTTGAATCTAAATTCGGTCAGAATGATTGTTTTCAAGGATCTCAATGACCACTGATGAACTTAAATTATCAAGTAGCGGACAACCACCTTGTAGGATGGAAGGCCACTATGTTCGCTTCAAGATGGCGGAGGAAGAAGCAGACCCAATTCCTACCAGGGGAGAGCTGAAAGAAAAATTTTCTCCCTCTATTGACGTCCCGGAAGGAGAGGGCCCACCATCTACACCCACAACTCTTTGATAGGGTCTCAGGCAAGTTCCTCCTGGCACTGGAAATTCCGGAAAAAGGTCATGGACGGCTTTGTAAATGACATCGATTTCGACGGCTGAATCGTCGAGCTGCACTACTGAATACTACAAGGGGTCCACCCGCCTGGTTCAAAAATGCCCGTTTCCAGTTTTGTTGGCCAGGCTCGCTGTGGCAGAAAAAAAAGGGAAAGAAAAAAAGGGAAAAAAAAACGCCTTGGAAGTGAAGTGAAAATCAACCGGGACAGTGGTGTTCTCTCAGGGAGAGTTTTTTTATTTTATTTATTTATTTTATCTATCATTAGGCTGTGAATTTTTTTTTTTTTCGACGGTTAGTGTGCTTGTTAAGAAGTGTTGCTGCCCCAGTCCTAAAAAGGTAAATTTTTCCTTGATCTTTTTTTCGTATTATGTTGTGGTTTCTTTAAAATTATGAAACGAATGGGTTTTAAAATGGGGCTGTCAAAAAAATATATTGCAAAGAAGAGAAAAAAAGAAGGGAGTTGTAAATGTTTTCATTCAGATTTTTTTGTATTTTAGTGTTCTTGTGTGCTTAAGGAATGAAACCACCTAATTTAATGTTAGGCTGTTTAAATAAATTTCATGTCATCTTCTGTGGATAGGTAATTGAAAAACAAAACAAAACAAAGAAGTGGAAGTGAATAATTTTCTGGGTCATGTAGTGATAGATGATATAATAAGTCATCATCATCATCATCATTGTCAACCATTATCAATCCACTGCTGGACGAAGGTCTCCCCAAGTTTCCTCCACAACGGTCTGTCTTGTGCCAATCTCCTCCATGTCACTCCCGCATACTTTCGAATTTCATCCAAACATCTTCCATGTGGTATTCTTCTGGGTCTTTTCCTGTCCCTTGGAATCCAATCTAAAATTTTGGCTGTCCATCGATGGTCTGTCCTTCTGGCAGTATGTCCAGCCCATTGGCATTTCAGGGATTTAACTCTGATCATGATGTCTTCCACTCTTGTCATTTTTCGGATCCACGAGTTCCTCTTCTTATCTCTCCTGGTTACACCAAGCATGCACCTCTCCATGCTTGTTTGAGTTGTCTGCAGCCTTTGTATGTCTCTTTTAGTTAAGGTCCACGTCTCTGCACCATACGTAAGCACTGGAAGGATGCATTGATCAAACACTTTTCTTTTAAGACATAATGGCATATTGCTCTTGAAAATTATGCTGTTTCTTCCAAAAGCTCTCCAGGCAAGTTTTGTACGCCGATTAATTTCTTCATCAATGTGACCCTCACTTGATATCTGCTGCCCAAGATAAATGTACGTGTCTGTTATCTCCAGCTTTTCTCCATCAATCGATAAATCTTCATTTCTTGTAAAAGCATTGAACATCACTTTTGTCTTCTGAAAGTTCATTTTTAATCCCACTTCTTTACTCTTGTCAGCAAGTTCCTGGATCATACTCTGCAGCTGTGATGGGGTAGTTGCAAAAATGACTATGTCATCAGCAAAACGAAGGTGGGTTAGATAATCTCCATTAATCTTTATCCCTTTGTTTTCCCAGTTCAGTGATTGAAAGACATTTTCCAATGTGGCATTACTGAGCTTCGGAGATATGGTGTCACCTTGTCTCACTCCTTTTCCAATTCTTATTTGTGTTGTATTTTCAAACAGCGGAATCTTTGCACTTGCATTTTCATAGATGTTATTAATAATATTAATGTACGCATCTTCAATACCGCAGGATTTCAGAGCCATTGTAACTGCTGATGGTTTCACCGAATCAAAGGCTTTTTCATAATCGATAAAAGCCATACACAATGGAAGTTCATATTCGCTCACTCTTTCAATTAGTTCTCTCAGTACGTGGATATGATCTATTGTGCTGTAGCCACTCCTGAATCCAGCTTGTTCTCTCGGTTGAGCCATGTCCAGTGTCACCTTCAAGCGGTGTGAAAGAACTTTAGTGAAGATTTTATAAACCACTGATAGGAGGCTGATAGGTTTGTAGTTCCTGAGATCCTCAATGTCGCCTTTTTTATGTAGCAGGATCATTGTAGCGTTGTTCCAATCCTCAGGAATCTTCCCTTCATTAAGGCATCGAGTGAAAATTTGGGCGAGTACTGTTTCGGTTTCTCCACTTGCTTCTTGTATGATGTCTACAGTAATTCCATCTTCTCCTGGAGCTTTTCTCCGCTTCATGTTCTTGATTGCGTGTGCAACTTCTGCTGGGAGGACTGGAACAACTCTGGTACCTTTCGTGATGTCTGGTGTACATGTATCATCCCTTTCATATAATTTGGAGTAGAAATCTTTCACTCTTGTCAAAATTTTGCCTCTATTTCTTGTTACAGAACCATCTTCTTTTCTCAGTGCCATAATCTGTTTTCTTCCCTTACTGAGATGTCCCTTTGCTATCTTTAGGCTTTGATTGTTTTCAATTGCTTTCCTCACTCGTTCACAGTTGAATTTCCTTACGTCTTCAGTGATACTTTTTCGTACTGTGTTGCATAGCTCTATATATTCCACTTTGGAAATCACATCTTCTTTAGTTGTCCTCATCTCTCTTCTTTTTTGCATCAACATTTTGGTTTTTCCTGATAGTTTGTTCACATGCAACTTGTTCTTAGACCCAGCTAATTGTGTTGCTGTTTCCATAAGAGCTTTGGTTACTTTTCTGTTAACTACAGAAATATCCACTTCTTCCAATGTTAGGCCTTCTAAAGCAGAGAAGCTGTTCTTCAGTTCCAACTTGAAGGCATTATGGTGTTTTTTAAGGTTGGTTATGTCAATACATTTTGTTTGTCTTATGAGCTTGCCACATTCGAGTTTAGTGTTGAGGTGCATCTTACATCTCACCAATCTATGGTCACTACCTGTGTTGAACTTGTTTAGCACACTGCAGTCTTCTATGACGAATTTTTGTTACACATAATAAAATCAATTTCACTTGTCATCCCATTTGGATGTCTCCATGTCCATTTCCTGTGTGGCTTTTTCTTGAAGAAGGAGTTCAAGATGAAAAACCCTTCTGCCTCTGCAAACTCAATGAGAGTATTTCCACGCTGGTTTCTGTTGCCGTGACCGAATTTACCTACTGAAGTTTCATTCTGTTGCCGTTGCCCTATTTTTGCATTGAAATCTCCCATAATTATCTTCAAGTGCTGCTTACCTTTATTATTTAGATGACGAATTTCCTCATAAATTTCTTCAATTTCTTCTTCAGGATGACTTGTGGTGGGTGCATAAGTTTGAATAATCTGAGCCTGGTATCTTCTCGAGAGTTGGATAACGAGTCGTACAGCTCTGTCAGAGGAACTTTCAACTTCTACAACTTTATCCTTCAGTTTCTTGTTTATTATAAATCCAACACCACTAGTTCTGCCAATATCAGTCCCACGATAGTAGAAGAGATGTCCACTTTTCAGTTCAATGAGATCTCCTTTTCTCCTTACCTCACTTAGCCCGACGATGTCCCACTTGATCCTTTGTAGTTCCTCTTTTAATTCAAGAAGCCTTGAATTAGAAGATAGGGAGCGTCCATTATACGTAGCCAAGGTCAGCATCAGATGGCAGCCTATTCCGGTCCTCTGGGGATTCTTAGCACCCTCTGCCTTCATGTCGCACTGGCCACTGCCTTGGCCAGCTGCCGGAGACTGAGGGCCAAGATTTAAGATGTGGAGTCATTTTGGAGGGGTTTGGCCATAACTCACCATGCTGGCCAAGCGGGTTGGTGAGTGTGGGATAGCATTTCCTCTAATCCCGATGGTATAGTTATACCGCTATTGGCGGTCGTCAGAGCCCCTTTAGTGGGAACAGGATGCACCACGAGAAGGCGGGGTTGACATTTGTCAAGGAGAGGCTGTGATGTTACTCATCGACTGACCTTGCGTCCCTATAATAAGTATATTAAGATATTTTAAAATGAACAACTCCTCAAACCAGTATTTCTCTTAAGTGAAATTTAACTCATTTTGTGCTCAGTGATTTTTTCGTATTTGTTAAGTAGAATTAGTATTTATGAGCTTAGTGTAGGTGCCATGTAGTCATGTAGTTGAGAATTTTTCTTGTAGGCTGGTTATTATAATGGTTTGGGGTTTGGATAAATTTAAGTGCAAAATTTGTGAAGTGTGTAAATTTTGTTTGAACTTTAACTGGCGGGAGCATACTTTTATTTCCAGTTTACTACAGAAGATGCCACCACATCTCAGAGATCGTGTTGCGGCACCTGACGATCTTTTGCTTGGGTCCTGTCTCTCACTTTCTTGCTATTCGCCAACAATATGCCAAGGTTAATTCGTTCGCTTCTTAGATGACATTTTTTATTTGAATTTGAATAAGAGTTTTGGTGACTGCTTTATTTTTCATTGTGTGCACATTTGAAATCGAAGCACAATGCTGTAAGTAAAAAGAATAGCATTTTGTGATACTGAAAATAAGTGACCTAGTGCTACTGCGATCAATATGTAACTTTTCTTATTGTTCCATGAAAACATTTAAGTAGTGCACCTTTATTCATTTGTCCAAACTGGTTTCATTACTTAACAAACATTTTGAGATGTGGCATTGTTTGGAAGCATTTTTCTGTTTTAGATTTCACTGAATATATTATGTGCTGAATCCCAGTATTATTGCAATGTTGTCCTTCTTTCCTCTCAGACCTGAGAAGAAATAAATAAATATAAAATTTAAATATTAGGTCATTCAGGAAGTAAATGAACACTTTCAAATCACTGCAGTTTCTGTAATAGCAAAGCGATGACTGCAGTACTTGAGTGTAATTATCAGTAGTTTTTCTCATTATCGATTATGTGTTCCCAAAGCGTGGGCAGTTCATGAACATTATTTAATGTACCAGTGTCAATTAAGTATGTGATTTGGAGATTCCAATCTAGTTAGTTGTAGTATGACATCTTCCTTAGCACCAGACATCTTCCTTTTCAAATGGACAAAACAGCTTAAATTACAGGAGTTCATATACAGTGAATATGATGAGTGGGTAGCTCCAACCAACCATTTTCAGTTCAGTGAACAGCCAAAAACAGTCTGTGCCTTGTGTGGCCATGTGTTGCACATGATGTTGCAGTCCCCATGCTAGGATATGCACCACTGGAAATGACTTATACGTCTCCCCTATGTCATAGTGATGTTCTTATCATACATCTTCCAGGAAGCCACGGTGAACATCCATGTCAACAACCAAGTAAGGATTTACATTCATGCTACAGGGTGTTTCACCAGGTAGCCCCCCCCCCCCCCCAAGAACCAACTATTGTTTTTTTCTCACTGTACATAGAAAGATGACGTTTGGTTTACAAGTGACCTTGATTCTTGAGAAATCAACAGGAGTGATTTTTCTGATAAGGCGAGGACTCGTTGTGACATCACCCCACCAGATGGCTGGTCATACTAATTCTGTCTGGAGATAATCTGTCTGTTTTAATTGTGCCATTGACATACCTGCCAACTTTTACGCATTACATGTAAAATTTACGCATTTTAACTGTTCTTTATTATTTTATGCATAGATCACTATTTTTTACGCATTTCCAAATATTAAAAAAAATGTTTTTTTAAATCTTCCTTGAGAAATATTTGTTAATGTTTCAGTTGAATCATACCTGCCAACTCTTCCGGAATTTGCGGAAGTTTTCCGTTTTTTATACGGTCTGTCTTCCGGTTTTCCGGCCGGAAGAACTTTTCTTCCGAATTTTTTAAATTTTCTTTTTTTTTTTTTGTTAAAATTATCCCTATAAGTAAAATATATAACAGAGATGGGAATTTTGCGCCATTGTGCGCCAGAACACCCATGCTCTGTCGCCATCGTTGGGCCTTCGGCACAGTAAATTTTCCGTGCACACTGTTATGCTTGACGCTGAATAAAGATCATGCGGTGGGAAGAAAGATTCAGAGACTCCAACTACTGCGGATTTTACGTAGTTACTATGGAAATAGTCAGTCCTCTACGAACGATAGAAAACATCGAGTATGCTATGATAATCGTAGGTCCACTACGGACGACGGAAAACGTCGAGTATGCAATGGAAATCGTCGGTCCACTACGGACGATGGAAAACATCAAGCAAGCTATGATAATCATAGGTCTGCTACGAACGATGGAAAACATCGAGTATGCTATGGAGATCGTCGGTCCGCTACGGACGATGGAAAACATCAAGCATGCTATGATAATTGTAGGTCCGTTACGGATGACGGAAAATATCGAATATGCTTTGGAAATTGTCGGTCCACTGCGGACGACGGAAAACGTCGAGTATGCTATAGAAATCGTCGGTCTGCTACGGACGACAGAAAATTTCGAGTATGCTATGATACTCGTCGGTCCGTTACGGACGATGGAAAACGTCGAGTATGCTATGGAGATCGTCGGTCCACTACGGACGACGGAAAACATTAAGCAAGCTATGATAATCATATGTCTGCTATGAACGACGGAAAACATCGTGTATGCTTTGAAAATCGTCGGTCCACTGTGGACGACGGAAAACGCCGAGTATGCTATGGAAATCGTCGGTCTGCTACGGACGACGGAAAACGTCGAGTATGCTATGGAAATCGTCGGTCCGCTGCAGACGATGGAAAACATCAAGCATGCTATGATAATTGTAGGTTCGCTACGGACGACGGAAAATATCGAGTATGCTATGGAAATCGTCGGTCCACTGCAGACGACGGAAAACGTTGAGAATGTTATGGAAATCGTCGGTCCGCTACGGACGACGGAAAACATCGAGTAGGCTATGGTAATCGTCGGTCCGCTACGGACGACGGAAAACGATGAGAATTCTATGGAAATAGTCAGTCCGCTACGGACGGCGGAAAACATTGAGTATGGTATGATACTCATTGTTTCGCTACGGACGACGGAAAACGTCGAGTATGCTATGGAAATCGTCGGTTCACTACGGACGACGGAAAACGTTGAGAATGGTATCAAAATGTGATATAATTTGTTTATATTATAAACATCTAAAAATTATCAAATGCACAAATATTTGCATTTATTTTTACTTGTACATAGCTAAATTCATTATAATTGTTATTTGCGCATAGTTAAAAAAACAACATTAGAAATGTCATTGAACGTCATTCAGGATGGCTATGTATACCGTTGCAGAGCAGATGTTTATTGTGAAAAGTTATTGGGTAATGAAGTCTATAAAGGTAACACAGCGTGAATCCCTGGAGAAGTTTTGGGGGAAAAGCACCCGACAAACATTGCATTGCCAGGTTAGCAAACAAATTTGAAAACACTGGCAGTGTTTTGAACCAATACAGTGACCTACGTATGTCGTCCTTTAGCCGAAGAAAAAATCGAAGAGGTGAAGCTCAGGCTGCTGGTATCACCAAAGAAGTCACTACAGTGTTTGTCACAAAAAACTAGGTTTTCTGTTTCCACCTGCCAAAGAGCCGTGAAGAAAGCTTTGCTTTATCTGTACTCAGTGACGTGCAGTGACCCAACAGACTACCCAAGCAGTTGCAAAGGCAATTACTTTTCACTTCTTTACAATGACATTAGGTTCAGATCTTTTAAATAATAAAAGTGGAAAAACATGGGGTACAATATAGATACCATAGCTACTTTTTATATCTATTCTTTTACACAACATAGCAAAATCTAAAACAAAAGACTTCTGTTTTCCGAATAGACTGAAGTCACATGACATACCTTTCTATTTAAAAGTAAACTCCATTCTTCGATCATTTGCAGCAAAATGTTCTATTACAGAATCAAAAAGTATTTCTTTCTTTCAGAGTATTTAACAGATCCCTTTTAATTGATATCAGTCCAAGATGCGAGAGTCGTTTCTGTCCTGTTCTGTTTCGTGCGTATGTCTTAATTCGCTTTAATGCAGAAAATTATCTTTCAACTGTTGAAGTGGACACAGGTACCACACTTATAAGTGAAGCCAATATGTAAAGTTGTGGCATGGATTTTCCAAGCGCTGAAGTCGCTAACATCTTCAGTAGCTGTGCAGATGACTTGTCAGAAAATTCGTGTGAACTGTATGCTACGATTAATTCGTTTTTCAAACTTACTTCAGCAAAGTAGCGACCATAATTTTCAAGTAAGCTTTTCAAACCATCAGTTGGGAAAGTGTGAACGTAAGAGCTGTACTTAAAAGAATCCAGTAAGCACAAAAATGTAAGCTTTTCATAATCCTGAAATTTTGTATTAATGTGTGTATCGAACATGTCAAAATATTCCTTTCTACTTGTGATTGATGTTCCAACATGGACAACGGAAAACATCAAGCAAGCTATGATAATCACAGGTCTCTTCTTGGCGAAGCTCTTCTTTTTTTTAGTACACAGTATTGACGAGTCGTGATGAGTAATTCCATCTTGTTGGGCAAACATTGGGTAGTCGTTGTCCCAAAAAGGCATCAAGAAACTTTGAGCACTTTGGTGATCTTGAGAAAAACGCTGCAAGCCCACTAAAAGTAGCAAAAAAGATACGACATTCAGGAATACTTGAAGCGCTTTGGGAAAGTACTAAATTCAAACAGTGCGCATAGCAGTGAACAAAGAGGGCTTGTGGAAAGGATGCCTTAATATTTGACTGTACACCATGCAAGGAAGAGGCCATTACTGCAGTTCCGTCGTAGCTCTGCGCAACAAGTTTTCCACCACAGTCTGAAAAATCCTTAATATGGGACAAAATAAGACCAGAAAGTGCTGCCGCTGCTTTTTCCTCGCCAACTTCTTGGAAGCACACAAATCTTTCTACCACCCTCCCTTCATTTGCATACCGATAAACAAGAGAAAATTGAGACCTATTTGAGACGTCGGTTGTTTAATCTGCTAATATGGCAACAGAATCGGACTGCTTTAACTGCCGTTTAATTTCATTACACAGTGCATTGGCGACAGAATCAATTAAATCATTTTGAATACGATTTGATACTCCTTTGAATACTGTCGAAGACTCCAAATGGGTTTTCAGTACAGGATCATACTGAGCAGTGTAGTCCAAAAGTTCCAAATAATTTCTGCGGTTGTTGGAAGTTTTTGACTCGTCATCTCCTCGAAATGAAATTCCTAGCTTTGCAAGGAAGCAAACAGCATTTATAAGCTGTTTCAAAATATCTCTATTGCATGTTACCTTTTCATTGTGTTGACTTATGTTTTGTCGTATCTGGTCACTGACCTCAGTTTCAATACGAACAGTTCCAAAAGTTGTGAGTGCAATGGACGCTTGGATATGCTTAACAGCAGCATCATGATCCTGTATTGCTTTAGTTAAATTGCTTAGCTTGCTGTATCCTGTTGTCTAAGTGGAGCTTCTGTCACAGCTAAACAGCAAACAGTTTGAAATGCCCTGTACTTAGTATGGGGTAAAGGTGTTGCAGAAATATCATGTTCAACCTAGAACTGTGAGTGATGTTTTTGCCTGGCTGTTATTTTGACAGTACCATGCAAGGTTACTTCATGCAACTTCATAGCACAATTCGATGTGGTTAGTGTGTGTGGTACCCACTTTACCAGTTTGCTCATTATGCCTAAATCTTCCATCATCACAGTATAAACCTTTATGTGAGGGATACCTACTTGTGTGGAAAGATCACTGACACTCATCCTACAAAACTACTGTAAGGATTCTTAGAAACATCATTTGGGCTTTTGTCTGGAGGTCGGTTGGCTGCATCTGTGAGTGATGTTCCACCTTCCTTATATCCGTTCATCTAATTCTGCAGTGCTATTTCTTAAGGGCATTTTAATCTACTGGTGTCTGTGAAAGATTTAATGCCATGCCCTCTGAAACTTAAAAAAGACAAACAAACAAACAAAAGAAAACCTGTTCTTCCACTGTTACTGCTCATTTTAGTGGCTTTATCATTATTACAACTTTCACTTGCTGATCATCAAGCTTCAAAGCCTTGCGCAATCACGAGATGTTGTTCATGTTGCTTCTTCAGTTTACGAAAGGTATGCCAATGAAAGTGTTTGGGTACTTTCCGAATGACTTAATATTTATATTTATTCACATAATAAATATGTATGTAATACATATAATAAATGTGAATGAGGGCAATAAATGTGAATAATAATTTTAGTTTCATTTTTGATACTTTTTTAAAACAGTGCATTTATCAAGACCTTTTTTTTTTTAATTCAGGATGAATTAGCCAGAGTGTTTGTTACACTGTTTGATGCCAAACATCTTCTAGCACCTCTGCTTTGGAATATGTTTTACAAGGAGGTAACATAATTTTTTTTTTTTAAAACTGTAAGTTATATATGACATAAAGCTCCATATTCCATAACTGAGTTGACCCATTTGTGTATAATTTTGTGTACTGAATGATTTCTTCTGAAAGTTTTCAGGGTACAACTAAAAACATAAATTATTTTTTTTTTAATTTTGTCAGAATGTGTGTGAGTAATTGAAGGATAAATTTTTAAGACAGCTTTTAAGATACAGGTATGAATTGGTATGAATTGCTGTGCGTACTTTAGTGAATCTTCTGGTAAATAGTGGCTATTAGTTTATCAGCAGATAGAACATTCTTATCACTTAAAAAATAAATATATAAATTAAGTCAGTGGTTCCCAAACTTTTTCAATTCTCAGCGCCCTTGCTGAATCCAGGTTTTCTCAAGGCGCCCTCTGTCAAATCCTAACAAGTACACTTTGCCTATGTCAAAATTCTAACAAGTACACAATTCTAACAAGTACACTTTGTCTATATCAAAATTCTAACAAGTACACAATTCTAACAAGTACACTTAGGTAAAAATAAATAAAACACATATTGAAGATCACAAAAAATGTAATTGAATAAATTCAGCTAATTATAATTAGTGGGATGGATCAGCCTATTGATCACCGCACATTTTCTCAAATCTTGTAATCAAACTGGACAGAGCTACCCTCATTTCCTTCTCCACATTGATTTTCGTGCGATACTTAGTTTTTATCACAGCAATCGCCGAAAACCCAGCTTCGCACAAATAAGAAGTTGCAAATGGAATTAAAATTCTTTGAGCTTTACCACTCAGAAGAGGATATTAATCTTTTACTGATATCCAAAATTCAGGTAACTCCATGCTACTAAATTTTGTTTTTAGCATATTGTCGCAAGACAACTCAATAAGATTCTCTTCTTCTGCAGCAGTAAATTCGGATGGAACAGTGGCATGAAATGGATCTTAAATCCATACAAATTTATCGATATTATCATTTTGAAAATATTTCTCAAATCAGATGATAAGCTGTGACAAGTGTTCTTCAAAAATGGATTTCATGCCTCGAGAGAAATCAACTCCATTGGAGGTCAAAAACTGTTGCAACAAGGGGAAACATTCTTTACCTATATCTTCATTCATTTTTCTTTTCCATAGCTTTAGTTTTTTTATAAAAGCTGAAATTTTCTCAATCGACTTTAAAACGTGCATGTTGCTTCCCTGCAGGGAGAGATTCAGAGCATTCTTTTCAAAAATATAACATACATATGCTAGTTTTACCAAAAAAAATCTTCATTCACAAAATTTTCAGTATACTTGTGGTCTTCCTCTTTAAGAAAAATATAAATTTCCTGTCGCAGTTCAAACATACGAAACAAAACATTACCATGAGAGAGCCATCGCGAAGTGCTTTAGTACAACAAAGATGTGTGCTCGAATCCCATATCCTCACATAGTTTTTTGAAAAACCTTGCCTTCAACGGCCGAGTTTTTATAAAGTTTACTACATTCACTACATATTCTAAGACCTGGTTCAATGTAGGACTCAGATATTTTGACGCAAGTGCTTCCCTGTGAATAACGCAATGGGTCCACAGTGCGTCAGGGGCTTTCCTTCGAATAAGTGCGTGTAATCCTCCATAACAGCTGGACATAGAACGAGCACCATCAGTACAGACACCAACACACTTAGTCCACTCCAAATTATTTTCGGATATAAAAGTATCAAGGATCTTGAACAAGTCTTGAGCCTTAGCTCTACCAGTGATACTTTTACAAAAGAGAAGGTCTTCTACAATGTTATTACCATTCATAAACCACACATAGCAAATCAAGTGAGAAACGTTGTTTTTATCTGTGGCCTCATCCAGCTGCAACCCAAATTCCTTACCTTTAATTTTTTCAATTAATTGATCATTGAGGTCCTCCGCTATGTGCTGTATTCTGTGGCTGATGGTGTTATTGGACGATGGCACATTTGAAAGCAGCTTCCCACTAGACTCACCGATCATAATGTTCACCATATCTACAGCAGCCGGTAGAATGACTTCTTCTGCGATGGTATGAGGCTTCTTATATTTTGCGATTCTATGTGCCAACTTGTAAGATGCTAGCAAATCATTGCTTGGTGTTGATGCCTGCTTATAAAAACTACCTTTTTGTTGATTTAACTTTTGTAACTTTCTCCCAAAGCAATCACGATATTTGCTAAGCATGCTGGGTTGATTGGTTTCTAAATGTCATTTCAACTTGGTAGCATGCGCTCTGGCACCAAAACTTTCATACACAGTACACACTACGGCCTCTCTTCACCATAGACTTCTGTCAATGTAAAGTGAAAATCTACATACCTGTCATCATATTTTTGATATTTACGCTTCTTCACACTCTTGTCACTATTTGACGGTGTGCCCTCTTTATTTTCACTTTTACAATGCTTATTACTGTTTAGTAAAAACCGATCCATTTTTAAAAATACATATGAGAAGAAAAACTTCACTTAATCACAACAATATTCAGTTGATACGCCGAAAGCTTACAAATGCCAAAACTCAGAGACAGAGCATCAACATAACAGACTAGACTGTTAACTGCCAAATGAGCCACAGATGACAACAAATGGGCATATTTAAAGTATCTAGTGACCTTCTTGAAAAATCTGGACTGAGAGTCTCATTTCTAGACTCTCGGAGAATGAGGGAGAAATGGTTATCAGAAGCATGGAGGTTGGTGCGAAAGCTCGGGTTATTTTCGGTACCTGCGGCGCGGAACACACACATGCACCCGTCGGGCAGCAATCATGCTGGGGAAAAGCTCACACTTGTAACATTATTGTAGAGCGCCATCAAGTAATCATTTCTAGAGGCTTCTGCAAGCAGTTATTACTAAGTGAGTTACTGGTTTGCATCAGGTACGCTAGATGTTGCGATGCCACGTCGTGTCACATCGAATTGAAAATGGAAATAAAAATAAAAAAAATTTGTAATATTTCACGGCGGCTCTATGAGAAAGCTGCGGCGCCCTGGGGAGCTGCGACACCCCCTTTGGGAACCATTGAATTAAGTTATTCTATCAGTTTAGCATTTTATTAGTAAATTTGAACAGTTCTGAACATGTGCAGAATGAAGATGCATTATGTGAAACAAAATATTGTTAGTGGAGTTGAGACATATTTTAAGGTGGTATGACCATGTGATAAGAACGAGTGATGAATTGCTAAGAGAATTTATTCAATCCAAGTGATAGGAAAGAGAGGAAAGCCAATGAAATAGTTGGAGGACTAAATTTTGGAATGTCTGCAAGAGAGAAAGAAAAGTAACGAGTATGAAGTGTATAAGGTCATGTTTGTGAAGCTCAAGTTGTGTGCTAAGATCACTGTGAATGGAGATGTTTCATACACACGGCCCAGCGGTGGCTCTTAAAAAAGGTAGGCGAATTGATTAAATGCTGCCCTATGCATGCGTGAATATCATCCTTTTTTTATACACTAAAGTGTTGAAATGCCTCCCCAAAATTTGAAAACGTTAGGTAGACACCTTGCCACTGCTGGGCCCTGTTCATACATCAAACAATGAGTGAAATTAAACACCATCAGTAACTTTGATTTGGCAGATGACATTGCTTTGAGAGGATAATATGAATCTCAGCAAACAGCTGAGCGATAGGTTTATAATTCAAGCTTTTCAAGTAAAGATGATGTACAAGCTTTTCAAGTAAAGAATGTTTTTGTTATTAAAAATAACAAAAATATTTCTTGTATAAAGTAATAACTGATTTTTTTTCTAAAAATAAAAGGGTTAATTCAAATAGTAACTTCACATGAATAAAAACAAATTTGGATATGGTTTATCTGTACCAAAAAATATTTTTTGGTCAGGGTTTTTAACAATAATGCATGTAATAGCTATGAATTTTTTAACATTTTTTTTATCCAAACAAATGACTTAATGTGACATTTTAAGAATGTAAAGCAGAGGTAGCGAGAACTAACCAAATTTAGAATTTTTCATTGACATTGTCACTTGCACTGGCTGTTCTTTTCTTTCCAGATGTTTACATTCATGCATATTCTTCAGTCTCAATAGATATCCATGTACACCCTTTGCCAAAAAAAAAAAAAAAAAAAAAAAAAAAAAAAGCAAAATAAAATGAAACAAAACAAAGCATCCAGAAGAAAACATCCAATCAGAATGAAAATCGGTATGGGCAATGTATATGTATAGGAAAGAAAATTATTGCAATTCCAAAGCAGTTGGGCCATTTATTTGGGTAAAACAGCTACATGAGTAGAACAAATCAGTACATTGTAGCACTACCTCTATCTTGGTTACAAGCAGTTACCTGACGTGACATAGATGCATGCAGGTCATGGATACTGTCTTGATGTATAACATGCCAGATGGTGTTCAAATTTCTAGCCTGTTCATCGACATTTCGAGATGGGCGTAGGTGGTGTCCCATCATGTCCAAACATGTTTGCTTGGTGAGAGGTTAGGTGATCCTGCTGGCCATGGAAGGGTGTTGACATTATGAAGGCAGGCCTGGCAAAGCCATGCCTGTGTGGCTGGGCCTTATCCTGTTGAAAAATTGCTCGGTGATGCTGCAACAGGAATTGCAACACAACAGGTCATAGAATGTGGTCGATGTACCGTTGAGCCATAAGAGTGATACCGAGGACTACTAAGGGTGCCTGGCTATTGTAGGAAATGGCTCCCCAGACAGTTACTCCCAGTGTGCGAGCCATGTGCCTTTCCACAGTAAAGGCAGTATCCGTGCACTGGCCGTCTCGTCTCCAGACGTATGTATTGGTTATAGGTGCCAAGTGCAAACTGTGACTCATCACTGAAGACAACATGACACTACTGGACACTCTCCCATGTTGATTGGGCTCTGCACCATTGTAACCGGTGCTGGTAATGATCACTAGTCAGTGGTGGAGTGCCCTCCTTGAATATAGTCCCCGTGCCACAAGTCATAGCTGGCAACGGTCTGTATGGCCACTTCCATGCCTGTATATGACACAGCATGGCTGTGGATGGTTGAGAGCGGCAAATTCAGTTCTGTTTGTGCTGCTTTCACAATCGATTGATACTTGTGTTCTGTCATTGCCCTCAGCCATCAACTGCCCTCATGCAGCTGGGTTGTGCCCTCCTCAATCCATTCGCACCAACATCATCTGATTGCTTCGTTATTCTGAGCCAAATGCCTGGCAATATGGCAACTTGACCAACTGATCTCATTCAACCCAATTATATGTCCTCTCTGAAACTCATTCAACTGCTCATATTGCTCACAGATCTGGCATTGAGACATCCTCACGCTCTGTGGAGGCTAATGCAACCACAATCCACTGAAACAATTTCCCCTGTGTGCAAGCTTTGCTCTTGATATATTCTCATTGATGCACAGTCCCCATGTGCTGTGGTAGACCACTATTTACTAATTGGTCGTTATTTTTTTAATCATGTACATATTCGGCCCTGAGGTACTTGTGTGTGATGTTTCATCAAGATGAAATGACTTCCTCGGGGTGCTCATTTGGGGGAGGGGGCAAAGAGTGTATGTGTACAATTAGGGTGTTTCTTATTTGTCAGCTTCAAAATGTTTGAACGCATACCCACCAATTTTGTCCCAATTAATCTAAAACGCTATTAAAACAAATTTCTGGATGATCAAAGCATTTCATCCCGTGCTGATTTGAGTGCAAATACAGCATTTGAATTACCCAGTGGTCCACTGACCAGTGGCCAGTAAAACTTCCGTCGGACAACTGAACTATTGATTTTACTGGCCTGGATGGCCAGTAAGTTTTTTAAATTTTTTTTTCTTTCTAATTTGTCACAAGTTAAAAAATGAGTTTCTGTTTCTTTTACCTTGCTGTATCATTTTCTTTTTAGGCTGCAAGCTAATGATTGGTTGAAAAACAAATATTGGAGATAATTCCATTGAAATGATACATTATTCTCTACATATATTGTAAATGTCTTTACATTTTTTTTTTTACAGACCAGTGGGTGTTCTGGTGGACCAGTGATTTGCAAATTCTAGTGGTCTGCTGCACCAGTAGAAGATTTATTTCTAATTCTAACACTGAAATATGCTGCGCACTGACTTATTTTCATGAGCAAGTTGCCGGGCCCGACAACATTGTGTTGTCTGGGCAGTGCGATGACGTCAGCCCGGGGGTAATATCCGTATACATGTAGTCAGTTTGCTATTGGTTCCCGGCTGTGTTGCATGTATTTGCACTTTGTTAAACTAACATTATGGCACATGAATTATGAAGTCAGAAGAAAACTGTTGTAGTAGTGGGGGATTTAACTCACCAAGTAACCAGAATTAGATTGCCATCAAATTGACAAGTGTTGGCTGTTATGTTTTTTAACATATGAGAGATTAATGTCACTGTCTGTGAAAGTGCGAATCTTGTGTGGGAATGAATGATACTTCGGGGAAAAGCAAGAGTACCGGCAAGAGCCTAGCCCAGTTTTCCAAAAAAACTAATTGACTTGCATTCCATGCGGAGAAACTTACAAAAAAGGCAAAAAATACACAAGATATTTTTAGGCACCGTGAAGAGGAGTTTAAAAACAATTTGGGCAACTTATTTGATATCACTCATGCTAATGCTCTACAAACTATTAAAATAGAAGACAGGATATTTTTACAGTGACAGAGGGAACCAGGACTAAATGGCCATCTAGCAGGTGTAGACAAAAAACGTGCTGAAAATCAAGGAAGGGTAAGGCAAAAGAAAATTGAAGAAGTGAAAAGACAAAATGAACACCAAATTACAGCATTGACATCTTCAGCTTCATATTTTTCATTATTCTTAGAGATTGATGAAGCATGCTCCTCTTCAGATGAAACCAACAATGGTGACTTTTTGTCCACATTATCAGTGGGCACAACAAGGTAGAATGTTACAAAATGAGGTACCAAACATTTATTTACAGCAAAGCAGTGGATGCTTAGATAGATGCCAGTTGAGTGTAAGGGGCACTGTTTATGTTCACTAAGGTCTGAACTTAAACTATGCAACAAAAGAAGGAAGCTTTGAAAGACATTTGTTTATTCATTGTAACGGTTTATGTTAAACCATGGCTTCAGTGTAGTGCAACTGTAAAAGCCTTTTATCAAGATTTGTGCTTCTTAAAGGCATTGAAATCGTACGAAATTGTGTATACCACAGTTTCAGAGAAGCTTTGAAAAAAATTTGTCAGCACTTGTGGCATTTATCTGAAGATGTCAGTTTTATCACTGTTTGATGACGTAGTTGTTGTACTAACAAAAATTAAAATGGTGGCAAATTTGGAGAGAGAAAATCAGCACATGGAAAGGAGATATGTTCCATCATGTAGAGAAATGACTGATAAATTATTATTAGGAAAGTTTATTTTCATTTCAGTTTACTGTAATACACAAAATGTACTTACTTTTTGTTTCTAGTTCAGTTTATTCTCTGTTTGAGAAAAAAAACATGGCTGATTTTGTATCAAAGAGATTTGTTCTGTCATCTACAACTAAACACTGGTTTTCTTCAGGAATGTCCTTCTACATGGGAGAACAACATTTCCGTTTTAGATGCCAAAAGGGCAGTTAACACATTAAAAGAAGTAAATGATACAGCTGAAATAGCTGCTAAATTAATGCAGGACTTTCACAGATTGTTAAATGTTGACGAGGAACAAAAGCAGTTTGTCTTGTGTTGCATGCAAGATCATCAAAGGCTGTACCCTAGTTGCAAAAACAAAACATTGAAGGGAAAAATATTCACAGTATCTTCGTAACTTGTAATGTGTCATTTTACGGGTACAAATGTATCAAGAATTTAATAAAATACACTGCTGGACAATTGCTAAGGACGGATCATAAACGGCTATATAGCGCATAAAAAGTAAGTGTGGTTGGATGCCAAGTGAAATAAAATAATATCAGAATGCCAGGACATTATAAGAAGGACAATTTATTGTGCTCTGAAATCCAGAAGGCTTTGGAACGTGTTCAAGGGACAAACAGGCCATTTTGTGTAGAATACGTAAACGTGAACAAAATGCAATTACCGTCCGCAGGCGTTCCGGCGTAAGATGTCAATACCGGATATGGCCACCATGGAGGGCGATGCAAGATTCCACACGTCGTGTCATGTTTTGCACAACATTATCAAGCAGCTGTTGCGGTAATTTATCCCATTCCTTTGTCAGTGCACGGATGAGGGTGTCCTTGTTTATTGGAGGGCATTGGCGACCAGCAAGACTCCTCCCCAAAGCATCCCACACATTTTCAATGAGATTCAGATCTGGAGAACGTGCTGGCCATACGAGGCGTTGAATATCCTCGCTCTCAAGACACTCTTGGACAGCGACTGTTCGATGAAATATTGCGTTGTCGTCCATGAAAATGAATCTATCACCGACAGCACAACGGAACATGCAAACATGAGGTAGCAGAACATCATTAATGTATCGTTGGCCAGTCATAGTCCCAGTTGGAAGCACATAGAGGGACGTACGGCCATTGATCATGATGCCAGCCCATACCATGACACCACATGTCGGATATCGGTCCCTTTCCTGTATGTTTGCTGGACAATATGCAGTACCACTGTCACGCCAGATCAGTTGTCGTCGACAATCAGACGATAGACTGTATCTACTCTCATCTGAGAAGAGGACAGCAGACCAGTCGTTATCAGTCCAATTGCGATGTTGATGGCACCATTGCAAACGGGCGGTACGGTGACGTCTGGACAATGGGATGCACACAACAGGATGTCGGGCGTATAGTCCTCCTTCATGCAAACGTCTGGCGACAGTTTTTCGGGAGATCCGCTTGCCAGTAGCAGCCATAAACTGATTTGCTACCTCACTAGCTGTGCTGCGCCGGTGTCTTTTTGTTGAAAGCATTATGTACCGATCTGCTGCAGGTGTCGTACTGCGAACACGACCTCCCCTGTGACGTTTGTTTCACTCTCCATTTGTTTGAAATGATTTCCAAAGCCTTGAAACAACACTGTGGCTGACGTCGAACTCCCTAGCAACATCTGTTATTTTTCGCCCTTCTTCAATCTTGCCAATAATACGGCCACGCGTAAAATCATCTAGGTGATGTCGAGAAGACATACTGAAACTTGCAAGTTCGTCAATTGATTCTTTTCCTTTCAACTTTGCGTTTGAACAACAACGGTCAATAAGCGTCAAATCCTTTATATCTCTTATCAGCGCTATGACATCACGAACAAGTTCGGCAATCCAAAATTTGCATACGCACAACACGTCTTACTGTATCCCGCACTTATGCTAATGTCCACATTTTCCTGCCTTCCATTTTATGGTTGCTATCGTTGCTATTGTCATCCGTCCTTAGCAATTGTCCGGCAGTGTATTTGATATTATATTTACTGGTGATTTTGGGATTCAGATTTGTTCTTTCATCTACAACTAAACACTGGTTTTCTTCAGTGTGTGTGTAATCATTCTTAGTCAGAACTAGTTTTCAAATTTGACACTCAAGTTGGCACGGGTTAATGTTATTCGATTGCGATGAAATTTCATCTGAGTAAGTTTGACCGCATGGAACAAAATTAAGGGGTATGCGCACAAATTTGAGCAAACATTTTTCTTTGCCTAAATAAGGGCCTAATCTACATATATGTTTTTAATGAGATAACAAGCATATGATGAAAATTTATGAATGGAATCTTTTTTGCTGTTATGGCAAAGACATTGATTTATAATGGTGAACAGTCAGTATAAAGTTTGTGATATGTAAGGGAGTTTTTTTTAAATTAATTTTAGTTTTAATATATTTGCAGTTGCATAAAAATCTTCTATATCAGAATAACAAGTTCCTAGATGAGAAAATCAAGAATCATTCAGGAGTATATTATTCATTTTTAATTGTTTTTTAAAATTTAATTTATGTGTTGCTTTCTTGTAGCTTTATATATACCATCAGTTTTTTTTACTTATGGCATTAATCAACTGAATGTTAATTACTTCATCATAAGTTGCATATTTTAAATTGTGTGATAGATGAATGTGTGATGAGAGACAACTAATTGTATGATTAAAAATGAAAATTTGCTATTCATGGAATTCTGCAGTTTTATGATTGTTTGTCTACTGCTTTTGAGGTGGATGTGCAAACATGTTAAAGCTCTTCAAAAAATGAAATCCATTTTTATTTATCTTGACCCGTGTAGTATTTCAGTTTTAGTATTGTACAAAAATGTGTTAACTTAGAATGTTGGTTCATCAAAGATTCCTCTAGTTTTATTTTCTGTACAGGGATTTCATTTTCTTCCTGTATCCATTCATTCTTAAATCTCATGTAGAGTGAGAGTAAATAATAATTTGATCTCCTACATTCTCACATTACATTGGCTACTTAATTTCTGTAATCACTTTTTACAAATTATAATCTGCTATATTGTTGTGTTATCTATGCTCAGTGCATTGTTTGGTTGTAAGATGGTGCAGTTGTGTTTGTTGCTGGAAGTATGTGAACAGATGACAAAATTTTAGGAATAGGAATTTTCATCTGGTCATGTTGTGATTGCTGTTCTTGCTAAAGTTATTGGACATTTATAACTTCTTGAAGCATATGACATTTACACAATAATATATTTTTCAGTCTGCAGATAATATGCTTTTCTGGTGGTAAAATGTTATCATGCAGTCTTTTAAGTAAATGTGTGAAGTCATATATATTTTTACAATATTCAGAATGCACTGGAATGTGTCTTCATATAATAACAGTGAACATGAAAAGAACTCCCATTTGATATAGTATCTCAAAAGCAAAAAACCGGAGTATTGGAGGTCATATATGAAATAATTATAATATATTCAAGTAAGAGGTTGCATAGAGACTCATTTCACTGTTTCATTTTGGGGTACGAAGTAGACATTTTAATAAATCAGGATCATCATATCTGCAAATGAAACAGCAGTGATGGCATTAAAAACCAGTAGACATCCTGCAGAATTTTTGTATGAAGAAATCTTTGTTTCTGGTGGGTATAAACTGTCAGATTTTTTTCTGTAACTATTTTCATGAAATGTACAAATCAAATATACTACACTGAATAGAATTTCATGATTTCATGAGGTAGATCAGTCCTGCTCTGTACAAACTACACAGTCATCTGGTAAATAATTTGGCATCTTGGACCACTAAATCATATATCCAAAACATATACAGTTGTAAAATTTACATCATGTCCACACATTAATAAACTTGTTTGCTCTGACTTTGTTAGTCTTATAATAAAAAATGAAGGTGCAAAATATAACCTTCCATTCTTTTCTCATGGATTTTGGATACTCTGGCTTGGCCGTTTTTCAAAATTGAGTTAATTCGTTATACTAAATTCTATTTTAATCGAAAACCTGAAAATAATTTTGTAAGTTTTTCATTTTTAATTTCATTGGGGATTGTTGTTTTGATGATTGAGCATTGGATGTATTATCTAAAAATTTCTGATCAGGCAGATAGCTTTGCAAAAGTGCCCATCAAGTACATTTCTAATTTTGCAATAAGAATGTGATTCATGTTTACAGATTGAAGATAAAAGTCATAGTTGTGTAGAGATTCAAAATAACTTATGCTGATGACATCATGGAAATTAAGGAAGAAATATTCTTAGCAATACATGGGAAATTCACAAGTGTATTATTTACAGCAATCAAATTTTGGTACTGAATTGCTTTTAGTTTTTCCCCTGTTCATATAACATCTCCTCAGAAATCTTGTAACTTCCATGTCAGTATCTGATGCACTGTTGACTTGTGACTTATATGAAGCTACAAGAAAGCACTGGATTGCTTCAGCTAACACAAATCCGAAGTTGTTCAGATTCCTAAGCTACAATTGCTTTGCTTTGGGTACTTGGAACTTCATTGTCTTCAGTAGTGTAATGGTAGCATGCTCAAACATAAATAGGAAATGTGCGATCGGTTCCCTCTCCAGGGTGACATAATTAGGAAATGTGGGATCGGTTTCCCCTCCAGGGTGACATAATTTTCAAGTTTTTTGAGATGTTACATGAAGAACAGTGTAGTAAAAGCAATTCAGTACCGCAGCATGATTGTTGAAAACAACAAACTTATTCTGATGAGAAAATAACAAATATATAAAATAAAAATTTTGTTCATCTTTTTACTGTAAAAAATCTATATTGCCAAACCTACCATGGTTGAATTTTACATAGATTCCTTATTTGACACTGTGGGTCACATAGGCTGCATCACACCCCAAAAATGTTACTCACTCTTCATATGATAAATTTTTGTAATTTAAATTACATAGTTTGTCTTGGTTTATTCAGCCATGTTTAGAATATCAAATGTTTGATGTACTGTTGAAAATTCAGTCTTGTTGTTTCTACTGTTCTATGGCTACACAACACTTTATTTTACTTCTGGTATTTTTTCTGTCAATAATACAAACTATCAGTATGCAGAGCATGTTCTAGCAACTTTCAAAATAACTGCATTTTGCACAACACATGCAATAATTTAGTAGTTTTAAGAAACATGTTTATTACAATATTGTTTGCTGTTCTGTTTGTAAATCATTTGCAGACCTTTAAAACTACAAAACTAGGGAACACAAGACTTCCTATATATAGTCCTTTGTGTTAATAGGACTAGACTTAGATGTCACATGACATTTCTTATATCGCACAGTGCATCCTTTGAAACCAGTTGGAAGTCTTGGTTTCCACTATGTTGTTAAAAAGTGTTTGCCAAATAATACTTCCCTGATGTTTAAAAAAATATATTCAAAAGCTATCTTGAGCAAAACTTAAAAAAATTAAAAGAATAGGTGGATCTCCAATGACTAATTTCTTATATTACTGCAACTGTTATATTAAAGAAATACTGAGAAGTAATGATGTAACATAAATTGCATGCATATATGCAAATACATGCCATTTGTTTTAGCTCATTAACTGTCGGTACAATAACGAGTTTTGCTTGCAAATTTCATTTTAAATTAAAAATCAGGAATATTTTGTAAACTTAAAACATGAAATAAAGATGTGATGTTTAAACTAATTCAAGGATTAATTCTCAAATTATTTTAATGAAGCTTTTAGTTAGTAAATTGGTATTGTGGTAAATTCCAAGTCATCGTGAAGTTTATGTACTAACTTACTAAATTTTTTTACACAGGTGGAAGTTACTGATTGTATGCAGACATTGTTTCGTGGCAACAGTTTAGGAAGCAAAATCATGGCTTTCTGTTTTAAAATTTATGGGGCTAGTTACCTGCTGAGTCTTCTTGATCCCCTCATAAGCCCCCTTCTAGATCAGCCAAATATAAGCTATGAAGTGGACCCTGCTAGGTGAGTGCATTATTGTTTGCTACAACTATAAATACCTATAGCCTTATAAGTATATAAGTATACCCCCCCCCCCCATAACCTAGTTCATGTGTTTAATGGATGTTTGCACTTGTTGACATTATGATACATCATGGTGATCGAACATATTAATATTTAAATCAATGAAGGAAGAAAATTCTTCATAATACATGGAAAATCGACAGAATATTCAAAGCAAACTGAATTTGCTTGTAGCACTTACTGGTCATCCATGTAATACTTCTCAGAAAACTTTAAAATTTCATTGTCCTGGAGCGGGAATTGAACCCTGCATCTCCCGATTACTGGTCGAGTATGTTAACCATTACACCACCCAGGACACTGAAGTTCCAAAAAACTGAGACATAGGAATCTGAAAGTCCTCAGATTTTCGCTAGCCCAAGCGTCCCTGCTTCCTCATAGTGCTTTGATCCAATTCCCATCCGGACGGATGTACGTCAGAGGTCACCAGTACCACTGATAAATCAATGAAGGAAGAAATATTCTTCATAATACATGGAAAATCGACAGAATATTCAAAGCAAACTAAATTTGCTTGTATCACTTACTGGTCGTCCATGTAACACTTCTCAGAAAACTTGAAGATTTTCCATGTATTATGAAGAATATTTCTTACTTCATTGTTTTATCTGTGGTACTGGTAACCTTCGACCTACATCTGTCCGGATGGGAATTGGGTCAAAGTGTTATGACGAAACGAAGCAGGGGTACTTGGACTAGCAAAAATCTGAAGACTTTCAGATTCCTATGTCTCAGTTGCTTGGAACTTCTGTGGGCTGGTTGGTGTAATGGTTCACATACTCGACCGGTAATCGGGAGATGCAGGGTTCTATTCCCGCTCCAGGACGATGGAATTTTCAAGTTTTCTGAGGAGTGTTACATGGATGACTAGTAAGTAGTACAAGAAAATTCAGTTTGCTTTGGATAGTAATATTTAGTTAACATTCAGTATACATTCACAATGATAAAGTACATTTCCACGGTCTGTATAATTTTGCTTATTGTATTTAAAATGTAAATCCTGTAAATTACACTTTATTTGTGGACAAATTCAGTATTGATTTGTTATTTATTCAATGCATGAAACAGCTTCTTTGAGTCTTGAAAATCATAAAAGTACATCTGTGTGGGAGATAACTCACAGTTGATGGTTCCAGTTCGTCATTCCACCTATAGGTTCTGGAACAACCCTGTGAGTTGGAGTCTGACCAATGTCAAACAGAACCATAGCTGGTACCTCAATTTTTTTATACTGAAACTTAATTTTGTGTCAGATTCATAGAGGCCCTTGTTGCTGTCATTTGTGCCATTGTCACTTAGCAGAGCACCCCTTGAAAGCAAACCAATCTAAGTCACCTGCTAAAATGAAGTTTCAGTTGTGTGAAGAATAGGATTGGAGAAATGTGAAAGGGGTGCCTTAATGAGTTAAGTGGAAGATGGGGTAAATACTTCTATGAGTTATTAGCTCATGAAAGTAAAGGTGATTTTGCAGCAGAAGCAGATGAATCCACAGTGAGACAAGGAAACACAGCAGGAATCTCAAGGAAAGAGGTTATTAAAGCTCTGAAATCTCTTCAAAATAATAGGGCTTTGGGAGTAGATGGCATAACTGTTAAGATGTCAAAATTTTGTGCTGACTTTGTAATTGACTGGTTAACTGAAATTTGCCAGTTGTGCTGGAAGTTAGGAATTGGCCCTCAGGATTGGAGAGGATGCTATCGCTGCTTCTCTGTGTAAGGGAAAAGATTATCAGACTGAATGCAAGAACTGTTGTGGTATCAACCTGTTGAATGTGCCAGGGAAAGTGTTCAGAAAGGTTGTTATCTATAAAGTTTGAGATCTTGCTTCAGAGAAAGTGTGAGATTTACAGAGTGGTTTTATGCCTAGTAGGTGTCATGCTAACCAAATTTTTGAATTACATATCATGATTGCAAAGCATTTGTCTGTTGGGAAGAAAGTTTTTGCTGCCTTTATAGATTTAGAAAAAGCTTGACTTAATATACTGGATACTTCTGTGGAAGGTCTTGAATAACTATGGTGTAATTCGAAATATGCTTAAAAGTGTGAAAGCTATGTATGCTGGCACACCATGTGTACAAGTAAGTGATATTTTATGGAAATGGTTTTCTATTGGTGCTGGAGTCAGACAAGATTGTGTAAATGTCACCGTGAGTATTAAGTATATTTATGATATCATGCATGTGTGATGCCAGAATACACAATACTAGTTTATGTCTTAATATCTGTGTGTGCAGATTGCTGTATGCTGATGACACAGAGCTGTTGGTGGAGAGCAAAAGGGAGTTACAGAGTATGTTGCCCCTGATGTACGAAGTTCATATGAAATTCAAACAGTGTAACTAAGAGAAAACCATAGTTATGGTTTTTGAATGAGAAACTGTGAATACTGAATGAAAGATCAGTCTAAATGGTACAGAGAAGGCCAGGTGAATGAATTTGTACATGTAGGAAGTATGTTTAACAAAGAAATGAGACTCGGGAAAAATTCTGGAAATGAAGTTGTAAGTTGTGTGAAAAATAGGATTGGGGAAACGATATGGGAGTCCAATGAGTTAAGTGAAATATGGGGTGAATACTTGTGTGAGTTATTAAATCAAGCAAGCAAAGATCATTCTGAGGCAGATGTAGATGATGTCACAGTGAAGGATGAAAGCACAGGAGGGATCTGAAGAGAAGAGGTGTGTAAAGCTCTAAAATCTCTTCAGTTAGGTGCCAGGAGTTGATGGCATTACTGCTGAGATGTTGAAATATGGTGGTGACTCTGTAATTGACTGGTTAACTGAAATTTGCCAGTTGTGCTGGGAGTAAGGAATGGCCCCTCGGGATTGGAAGGATGCTATCATTGTTCCCTTGTATAAGGGAAAAGGTGATTAGACTGACTGCAAGAACTATCGTGGTATTAGCCTACTGAGTGTGCCAGGAAAAGTGTTTGGTAAGGCCGTTATTGTGGGATGCTCAGAGTGGTTTTATGCCTGGTAAAGGCTGCACTAACCAAATTTTTGCATTACGCATGATGATTGAAACGTATCTGGCTGTTGGTAAGAAAGTTTTGAGTAAGAACGTATCTGGCTGTTGGTAAGAAAGAGAAAGCTTACGAACGAGTAAATAGGACACTTTTGTGGAAGGTATTGAATGAATATGGTGCTACTGGGAATCTACTTAACAGTGTAAAAGCCATGTGTGGTGGCAGTAGAGCTTGTGTACAAGTGAATGATGTTTTATCAAAATCATTTTCTATTGGTGCAGGAGTCAGACAAGGTTATGTAATATCACCATGGTTGTTTAATATATTTATGGATGCGTGCATACGTGATGCCAAAATAGATAATACTGGTTTATGTCTTGGTAATATCTGTGTGTGCAGATTGCTGCATGCTGATGACACTATCCTGTTGGCAGAGAGCAAAAGTGAGTTGCCGATATGATGTTCTGGATGTACGAAGTTTGCATGAAATTCAAACTTAATATAAATAAGGGAAAAACAAAAGTTATGGTTTTTGAGAGAGGAACTTGCAGTACTGAATGTAATATAAGTCCAAATGGCACAGTGATTGACCAGGTGAATGAGTTTGTGTATTTAGATTGATTGAAAATAATACACTTGTTCCATGTATTGCTAAGAATATTTCTTCCTTGACAGAGGAAACAAATTGGATGGTGAAAGTAGCAGGCGAGTGAATTCTTCATTGAAAGCCTTGGCTGCTTTGGGAGGTTTTCACAGGAATGATGGCTTCTCAAGAGAGTCACGCATGGCTGTGTATGAAAGTGTAACTGTTCCTATTCTGATGTATGGCGGTGAAACCTGGGTAATACAGAAGAAACATTGGAGTTGTTTGTGTGCTGGAGAAATGCATTACTTATGGAGGGCTTGTGGCAAGACACGTTCTGATTGTGTGAGGAATGAAGATGTGTTGCAGTTCTGTAATGTGAAGCAAAATGTTATTAGCAATGTGGAGACTAATATGCTTCAGTGGTTTGGCCATGTTGAAAGAATGAGCGATGAGATACTTACTAAGAAAATCTTTCTAGCCCAAGTGGCAGGAAGGAAAGGCAGAGGAAGGCCAAGGAAGTCATGGGAGGATCAGATTCAGAAGTGTCTGCATGAGAAAAAGATTATACGTGTGAAGTATAGATCTTGTGTACAGTGTGTGATGGGTGTCTGTGAAACCTGAGTGGTATGTCAAGATTGCTGTAAATGGGAAGTTTGATACAGCAACAGTAAGTAAAAATTATCTGGAAGTTTGTATTTCTTTTTGGAGTTAACCTCTGAATCTCAAGAGAACAGCTTAGTGATATGCATGTAGTATGTATGTTTAACACAGAAAACGAATTAGATCTTAAAATCAGTTGGCAAGTAAACTCATCTTTGGAAGTTGTAGCTGCCTCAGGAGGATTTGGATAGGCTCTCCAAAAGGATGATTAATAGTTTCTCTGAAAGGTTTCTTATGGCTGTGTATGAAAGTGTGACTGTTCCTACTGCAATGCAAAGCAGTGAAACCTGAGTCCTGGCAAAGAAACATAGGAAATATTTGTCTTTTGGAAAGATGCATTACTTATGGGTGGGTGGGGAGTGGGGGTGGTAAGATGCATTCTGATCATGTGAGTAACAACAGATGTTTAATGTGAAGCAATATGTTTTTAGAAAGATGGAGACAAATATTCTTAGATGGTTGGCCATGATATACTTTCTCATTCAGCCCAAGCGAAAAACGAAAGGTAAAGGATGGCCAAGGAAAATATGGTAGAACCAGATTCAGGAATGTTTGCACAAGAAACAGGCGAATATGAAGTACCAAAAGGTTTTGTTTGAGCTCAATGTGTATGGATGCAATGAATTTCGAGTTGTGTGCAGAAATCGCTGTAAGTGGAAACATTTGGTACATCAGTAGTAAGTAAAATCTAGCACTATCAGTGTTAAAACTTTAATCTTGCAGATGAGCATCCTGTGAGGAGGTAACCTCTGAATCGCGGGAAATATATTAGTGATATGTAGGTATGTTGAAGCAACGTAGAGAATGAGAATAGATTTCACTTTTCAGCTGAATATGCATGTGCCTGTTTAATGTGGTGAAGCATTAGAGCATTAACTAAATCAGCATTGAGTTGGTCTGTTTCACATATCTAACAGACATACAAAGGAAATGTGCATGTACTCTCATATACACTAATGTAATTTATATCACAGATTCCTCATGTTGCTGGAGATAACTTCTTACATTTATAGAGCTATACAAGATTTTTTTCTCCTCAAAACTCAGTATCGTGTGAAGCCATCTCATGCAACAATAACAGCCTCTACATGGTGTGGCATTGAATGGAAGAGGTTTTTGATATTGTCCTGGGGAACAGCCTGTCAGGTAATGTTTTTATGCGAGACCAGATTAATTTATGATGACTGGTAGAGGCACTTCATAGCTCAGTCGTTTAGACACCATGTCCAAGACATGTTCAATCGGAGATATATCTGGTGAAAATACAGGCCAGGAAAGAAGTGGTAATTGCCATGCATTGAAGAGCTCTTGGACATTCTGGGCCGCATGTCGTTGAGCATCGTCCTGTTGGAATATAACACCAGGACAACCCTGAAGGAATAGTATCACCTCTGCCTCTAAAACATCCTTGATGTATTGCGGGCAGTTGAAGGTTTCCTCAATTTGTAGCAGGCGAGATTGTGAATTGAACTCAATGGCGCCCCAAGCCATGATACTTGGCATTGGGTTGGTATGATGCTGCAAAGTGCCTTTCACCACAGTGTCTTTGAACATTGTACAATACTTAGTTTCATTTATTGTTATCGTAACCAATAGATGGCGCCACAGAGCTGCATCTTTGCTTTTTCTCTCTTGCTGTGAGGAGTTTTGTTGTAGTGGTGAGAGAGAGTTGATGTGTTTTTGTTATCATCTGTGTAACGAGTGTGATTTGCTTACGGCAACGTTTGTTTCTTTACAGTGTTTTGAGTGGTTTATTGATATAGGGTTGTGTTATTAAAAGAGCTCAAGCAGAGCTTTAAATTCCTACAGTCCACTTTTAGTGCGTGTTAACTACTCTTCAAACATGTATGCGGCCATCATGTTGAATCGGGACTCATCAGAAAACACGACCTGTTGCCAATCAGCATGTCAGTGTCTGTGTTCGAGACCCCATTGTAGCCTGAGGCATCTGTGATTGAGGGCCAAAGGAATGCAGAACAATGGGCTGGTAGTGACAATTCCCCTTTAAGTAAATGATGTTAAACTGTGCTGGAGGACAAAGCCTGACCTGTGACAGTGCTCCAGTGCCTCGCAAACATTGTGGATGTCTCTGTGCGATTGGTCACTGACGTGTGGTAGAGGTGTCTGTCATCCCATGCAGTCCAGCAATTTTGTGGTCCATTTCCTGGATTTCTATGCGTCCAAGCCTCATCTGTCCACTGCTGCCACATTCGCATTACTGTATTGGCATTTCATCTGGTACGAGTGGCAAATTCGCAGTAGGAAAATTCAGCTTCTCTCATCCCAACAGTCCTTTCATGCTGAAAGTCCATCAGATGTTTATAATGTGGCCTTCTTTGGCAACAGGGCATAGTGAGACACAAGAAACACCCTTTTGACTCAATGTCAGCTCTTCGTTGATTGCAACATCTCATTTGAGCCAGGTCTTTATGCCCTCGACTGGACAGTTCAGAGGGCGGTGCTCCGAAACCAACTGCACATTTTCACTGACATTTTAATCATTTGCGTGTCCCAAGCTGTTGTACATATCCTGTAAGTTTCAAGCTAATACCATCAATCCTTCATGGTGTTGCGATTTTCACAAACAGTGGTGTGCAAAATGCCTTGTTTGAGATATTTGATGGATGCTGCTAATTTCAAGTTGTGTGCAGGAAATCATTGTAAATGGAGACATTTGATATGTCAGTTGTAAGTGTAATCTAGCACTATCAGTATTAAATTTTGTCCAGTAGATCTTGCATAATGCCACTTTAAAAATTGGATAGCTCTGCTTTTAAAGTTTTTGTGCGCTGAGTTTTTACAACTATACTGTAGGACAAAAAAGAATTCATAACTTTACAACTAACCATTGCAGCCACATAATTTTTTTCTTAAATGATCTGCATGATCCATACATTTGGGAACAACTTGTTTCTGCAAATTTTTTCAATTAAAAGATTAAAAGAACACTTTTTTTAATTTAATGCCAAAAGACATGGAAAAACGAGGCCACATTTTTTTTAAACAAAACAATTGTTTTCAAAATGAGCCCCCACTTCAAATTGCTAAAAATATTTTCATGTGTGTATTGTAATGTAACCTTTCACCTGGAGAAAAAAATACTTTGGGCAATTCGCAATTTTGGTGAGGGGAAAAAAAAGATGGTGTGTTTTATATATGGAACATTCTGAAATGATTTACCCAATTTTTTAATTAAGTGGTTATTTAACCATTTCATACACCCCCACCCCCTTATAGTTTAACCCTATCGGTGAGTAGCTCAAAACAATTTTTATTTTATTTTTATGTGCCACCATCTTGGATATAGGTTCATTTTCTTTTCTGCAGCACGCCAAAATAGGGCCTCAGAATGGTTTTGAAAAAAGGCAATTGCTTTCCTCTTATTGTAGATCGAAAGTTTTGGTTTTCACTACCTTAAAGAGGGCATTTTAGGCTTACATAAAATGTATAGAAATGATAGAATTTTTTTTTTTTTTTTTAATCTTGCTTAAAATGGCATTGAAATCTGCAATACTTGCAATCATAAATCACCATTTTTGATGGACTGTTAAGGTGACTGGGAGTTGGAACGCCAAGTTGAGAAATTTTGTGTAATAACTATGGCTAGTAATTTTCAGCTATGGAGAACTTAAGTCTGGGAGAACACACACATGCGCACTCGCTCGCATGCACACGTGCGTTTCAGATCATCAGCATTAAATAAAATTATTTATTTTGGATCTTCAGATTTTTTTCGTAAGTACATAGTACATAAACTCCACAAGGAGAAATATTCTATCTTTATATTAAATGTGCAATCAAATAAAAGTAATTTAACCTGTTGAATGTAAAGTTGTAATAAGGTACAGCAATTTTTTTAGTTAGTTTTTCATCCAGTGCACATAAATACTTTTAAGAAAGTGAAAAAAAAAATGAAAAGTCCAACCTAAATTTTTTTGTATCAATAATGAAATGCTTGCCCCAATCATTCCTTCTTACAGGACTTCAAAATAAAGTTCTATCATCACTTGCTATCTCTGTTTTTGCCTCCTAGTAAAATTTCTAGTCATTGTGGATGTTTCTACTTCCTTCAGTATAGGAAAAAAATTGTGCATTACCACAGACTTAGAAATATTGAGTATTTCATTGATAGTTGTTCTGCACAATATAAAAACTGCAAGAATTTTCTGAATTTGCAGTATCATGGACAGGATTTTTTTAGATTGGTAAGGAAGTGATAATGTTTTACAACAAGCCATGGGAAATCACCATGTGATGGTATTGGAGGAGATTGTAAAAAGTTTAACAACAAAAGCCAGTTTGCAGCAACCTTTAGCGCAACAAATAACATCTGCTGCAACAATGTATAACTTCTGCAAAGATAATATGAAGGAAATTACATTTTTCTTTGTGTGTGCAGATGAGATGAACAAAGTGCATAATTAGCTTAGTCCCCATTTTGAGAAAGCAAAAGCTCTTCCTGGTACACACACAATGCATCACTTTACACCACTTCCCAATTTCAGAATTGGTGCTAAGAGATTAAGTTCTGATAAATATAACAGTATTATTTCCTAAATCAATGTAACTAATTTTCAAGATGAGTTACAGTTACATGTTAACTGCTGCGTAGCATGTGTATATGATTCCTGTTTGTATGTGGGATTTGTTGAAAAGATTAACTATGGTGAAGGTGATGTGATTGTTCGATTCATGCACCTACATGGGCCTTCTCCATCTTTTTATTGGCCTAATAATGATTGTGAAGCCCTCTGACACATATGTTTAGTTGAGGTAAACACTACAACGGAAGAACATACAGCCTATCAAAACAGGCTGAAGACCTGGTTCAGTCAAAGTTTTTTTTCATATGAAAATTAGTAATTGTGTTTAGTTTCAATTCCAACTGAGAAAGAAAATAATTCATTTATCTTTTCTGTAACCAAAAAAAAAAAAAGTTCATTTAACAATCATCAATGAATTTATCATTCAATGCAAAAATAATTCATAAAATGGTTTGTTCCATTAATTTATATTTTTATTAAAATTAGTAAGAAATTTAGAGATACCTAATCTCTGCAGTTGCTTGTATTCTTAAACCCCCCCCCCCCAAAAAAAAACTGCTTGGGATAGCATAGGTGGCCCATCGGTCGCATTTTCACAATTGGCGATTATTTTTAAGCATGGCAACTATAGAAAAAACTTTGGCGCTTGTGAGCATGGCTTTGTTGTAATCTAGGCTAGCATTTTGATCAGTTGAAATTTGAAATTGTTCAAAATATTAAATTCAACATTAACAAATATAGTGAGTTGCAAGCACACTCACAGAAGTAAGGCTATACATCTAGGCAAGTGTTGCTGCTAATGTTTGTGAATCGCAAACTGTACAATATGCTCTAGTAAGGTTTTTTTAGTTTTTTTATTTACCTTATGTATAAATTGTACATGTAGTATTTGAGAGTTAAAGGTGTTTAAAATGTAATTCATAAGACTTAAAAAAATATTTTGAAAACAGAAATAAGCATATATATAAAACAGAAATAGAAATAAGCATATATAAATATTCATCGGTTTTTGTGCATTTCCGAGTGCTGAAAAATGTACCATTTATTCACAAATATTTCACAGTCTGTACTTCTAAACCAGTTTGAAGCACAAAATGAAACTCAGAAGTTTTGTTGAGTACCAGTAGGGGTATCCTTGGTGGGGAAAAAAACAAAAAAATATGGTCCCTCTTTTGAGATATGTAACCTTGAAATCTGCTAAAGTTGAAAATTATGTAACTTTGAGGGGGAGGGGGGGGGCAAAACCAGACATATGTTCTCCATAGCTGACAACTCGACTAGCCATAGTTATTACACAAAAATTCCCAACTTGGGGTTCCAACTCCCAGTCACCTTTAACAGTCCATCAAAAATGGTGATTTACGCTTGCGAGTATTGCATATTTCAACACCATTTTAAGCAAGGTTAAAAAAATAAAATTCTATAATTTCTATACATTTTATGTAAGCCTAAAATGCCCTCTTTAAGGTAGTGAAAACCAAAACTTTCGATCTACAATAAGAGGAAAGCAATTGCTTTTTTAAAAATCATTGTTAGGCCCTATTTTGGGGTGCCGCAGAAAAGAAAAAAACCTATATCCAAGATGGTGGCACATAAAAATAAAATAAAAATTGTTTTGAGCTACTCACCGATAGGGTTAAACTATGGGGGGGGCTATAACATGGTCAAGCAACCACATAATTAAAAAATTGGGTAATATCATTTCAGAATGTTCCATACATTAAACACGCTTTTTTTTTTTTTTTTCCCCTCGCCAAAATTGCAAATTGCCCAAAGTATTTTTTTCTCCTGCTGAAAGGTTACATTATAACACACACACAAAAATATGTTTAGCAAATTTAAAGTGGGGGCTCATTTTGAAAAAAATGTTTTTTGTTTAATAAAAATGTGGCCTCATTTTTCCATGTCTCTTGTCATTAAATTTAATAAAAAGTATTCTTTTAATTCAAAAAATGTGCAGAAACAAGTTGTTCCCAAATGTATGGATCATGCAGATCATTTAAGTAAAAAAATTATGTGGCTGCAATAGGTAGTTGTGAAGTTATGAATTTTTTTGTCCTACAGTATAGTTGTGAAAACTCAGTGCGCAAAAACTTTAAAAGCAGAGCTACCCAATTTTTAAAGTGGCATTATTCAAGATCTACTGGACCGACTAACCTAAAATTTTAACAAGTTTCATATCTCACCAGTACAATACTTTGTGCCAGTTTTCACAAAAATCTGAGATGGATGGGTGACATGCCCTGGGTGATCTGACATGGAATGACCCTGCATGCTCATATGTGTATGTGAGTGAGTCAGTTAATTCTATCAGTGAATGAATGGTTGGATGAGTGGGTACTCAAAGAAGATCAATGTGCTGAAATTTGAGGCCAAACTCCTAGTGTCTTTATCCTGCCTGACTCCTAATGCACTAACCTGCCTCATTATGTATAGCATGGGGCTTCCTGTTAAGTTCAAAAAGATTAAAGAGGAAAGTCACAAAAATAGATGGTCAATGGGTTTAAGATTACGTAATGATACCATACTTACTCGTATGGCAGGAACCACACTGAAGTTAACATTCATGGAACTATAAAAACGGAATTGCATCAGATAAACAATGTCATGAGCAGCCTTTTGTGTTCTGGCTAAATCCAATCTTAATCAGCCATTTCATATGCTTGGGGAATTAATGGGTAGGGGCATTTATCTTAATTATGATTCATAGCTCATGGATAAAAGTAATTCCAAAATAACAAATCCATCTACAGGTAAAGCTTTCAGAATGTTTTCAAGTCAGTGTGAAGATATCAGGCTAGTTACGTGAAGATATGGATGACAAAAGGGAAAAGGTATGGTTAGTCCACTTTCAAACTAAAAAGAAAAGGAAAAGTGCAATTTAGGCTTTAGACTAAAAACCATTTGTCAGGAAAATGTGATCTTAGTGATATGATACGATGTGGTTTGGTTGTTAAAAATATTATTATATTATGATGATGAACTTACTTCTGAAAAAATGCAAATATTACACAATTTTATTTTTAAAAAGAAGAAAATGGCCGGTGATCAATCTAGGGACCCCAATTAAGATTTTTTTTTCATCAACGACTAACACCCCAGGTACGATCCTTAAAAACTCCCAGTAAATGGAAGGTGATTCCACCACCACCGACAAGAGAAATTCACATACGACACAAAATAATTTGATTAAACATATGTTCCAGGTTAACTATAAATTTATTTTGTGCTCCCAGGCACATGTTGGAAAACACTCGATACAAGGAAACTTCAGGTGGCTAGGCCGAATAAAAAAAAGAATTTAGCTATGAATTTTAGAGTCCAGAGTATGTTAACAGTCCTAAATAATCCTCTCAGAAACCCTGGTCTGCAAACCAAGTAGTTTTCACCTGTGTGGTTTAGAGGATGAAGGAGGTAAGTGGCACAATTTGGTTACCAGCCTGCCTTACAAAAATCATCAAAGAATGTGATCATTCACTCAAAGAGTGTTAAGAGCTTAATGCTCGATGTGCATATCTGATACCTGTTGAACCTTGAACTAAATGCTCTTTACAATTTAGATTTAGATGGTTAAGAGTGACATTTTATTCTTTTTTTTTTTTTACAACACACTGATTTTGATCAGTTACCTGGAAAAATCTTTTTCTTACTTTACAGTACAGAAAACCAAACAAACAAAAATGTCAAGTCACTTTCCTCTCATTTGGGCTAACGAAAAAAAACCTGTTCTAACAGAAAACCAAAATTAATATATTTCAATCCATTTCTTTGGTCACTGGCATTAACTAGACATTTTTACAAAAAAAAAAAAAACACAATGACATTATATTACATTTGTTGGTTCTGGCCAGACTATTAATTCCAAACATACATTTTGCATTTCCCTATTTTCCTCCCATTTTAATTTCACCTTCCCCCCATTTTTTTCCACCCCTGAATTTTAACCTTTTACATCATTCGATTTCTGATCAAGACACATTTTTTTTTCTTTCAATTTTAGGTGGTCCTCATTTTTTTCTTTTTTTTTTCTCTTCGTTTTTCCTCCTCTTTAAATTTTCCTTTTGATGCCGAATTGGAATTGGTGTTTGTGCTGTTGCTACGAGAGCTGGCACGCCGTGGAAACGGGGCCTGATGCGCTTATGATGACATGGTAGGATTTTCCCTCTTCTCCTTCCTTTCTTTTATTCTTTTTTCTTACTTACTCCCGATACCGGCCTTTGAGGAGACTCTCTCTCTCTCACACGGCGACAGGCGGCAGCGAGGTTACCGAGCGGGTTACGAGGCGTAATGCCCGCTATTGCCTCGAGACGATGTCAAGCACTTTTTCGCGCCATCTCGGCAGCAGAGTAAATTTTGAGCCATGGAAAAATTTGAAAAGAAAAGGATCGTTCCTACCGTTCTTGGGCCATCGCGGCCGCACGTTCCCGGTGCTGGAAGGTTACGGCAGGTTCGGCATCCGGACGTCCGTCGTGCGGACTCCCCTCCTTTACTCAATTTTTTTATTTTTTTTTATTGTGGGACTCTCCCTTACGAAGTCTGGTATCGAAGTTTCTAGCAGCACGCAAAAATTCTCCGCTCCTCGCCGAATCCCTTGCGCACGCGCCCGAAATGGCGGAAGGCAATTGGCCCGAAGTTAAGTCAGAAGGCGGAGAGAAAGACGCAATTCCCAGAAATCGCTCGCTCGCATCTTCTCAGAGTCAGGCTTGAACTTTGACCCACGAAAACGGGCGCTGCGGTGAACCTCGCAGAATTCCGCCCAAATCCCGACGTGTTCCTGTGCCAAGCGAAAAATGCCTTTTCGAAGTAAACAAGAGCATAAATAAATCGGACTTTCTGCACTGGTAAAGCTGGGAAAACGTCCTCACAGATGCCATTCTACGAATTTATCACTTTTAGAAAAGCGACACCAGAAACTGTAGCCATTTTCGTTCTTTCTTTCTGAACAAAAACTTTTAGAGAACCACCTTTACAAAAATTCATTAAAATTAAACAAATTAACTAACATTAACGAACATCGTTACAATTAACTTCGTAACGCATAAAAATCGAATTCTCTCTAGCTACAGGTACGACGATCGGAATTACGAAAAAATCGCTTAAAGCAACGATTTCTTATTTTGTCCTGATGCATTAAGCCACAATTTTATTATTTTACTAAATGACTATTAAATATCATTGACGATAGCGCACGCGCGATTAACTTAGGAAAGTCACTTCGTTACGGAGCGATCGCCGACCCGCTTTTTTTCTAACAGTCGCTGCATTATACTATCACTAGTTAATACCAAGTCAGATTCATACTAAAACCAACTAAATATTAATACTAGGCAAGATTTTAATTACGAAAGGTTACTAAATTAAGCCCGATACACACAACAACGATTTTAATACACGCTACTGACATATGGCATAAACATGCGTTTTTTCTCATTAGATACAACTACAATACGATAAAATACCTCAATACCTCGTACACTATATGTTTACAAATTACTTTTCCATTATTAAAGCTTACAGAATAATACAATAAAAGAAATCGCGATAACGACGGTAAATACGGAACTACAACCTTACGATTTTTCTTTTTATCGCTACGTTATCCCGACGATCAATAACGCCAAACGCCGCGGCGTCGCCGATAATTTTAAACTGATACATCTAACACTATACATATATAAACTGCACTATACACTTAAGAAACTAAGGCAAATCAATTCATATACACTACATCATATACTGCACTAAAATAAACTTCACTAATATCTCTTCCCTGAAAGTAAACAGTGCACTAAAAAAATGCAATGGAAGGAGGAAAAAAAAACATTGCATGAAAGAACAACAAAAAAACCCAGCAATATAGCATGATGTCAAACTTCCTTAAATCTACTTCCCAGCTAGTTACACATCCCTTAACTAGAAACAGACATCAGAAGGCTAACTTACCTAGACCTATTCACATAAATTTAACTAAATACACACAGATCAACACTTCACAGAAAAATCAGAAAGAAAAGAAAATAAATTAAAAGAATTTACTTGATTTTTCTTGACTCTTAAATCTATTTTTTTTTTCTAACTTCCTCCTTGCCAAAGGGATTTGAGATCATCTCATGACAAAAATTATCACTCTCATTGAGAGTGTGTGGATCTGGTGACGGGTTTTCCGATCCAAAAATATTGGCCCATTAATTTAGAGATCGGAAAAACGTCAACAGATCAGATATGACTTATTGTGGTACAAAGAAGAATCAAATGGGAACTCGTGTGACATTAACCTTCTTTATCACACTGGATTGCAGCTTTATTAGGTGGCAGCTTGTAGGGGAGCACATTGTATGAGCTATCTTCTAACTGAATAACATGGACTTAAAAGTTCTTGCAAGTCATGCACCATTGGATGGTGGGTTCAAACGGAGTAGATCCCTGTTACGAAGATTTAGATAATGTCAAACAGAGGAGAAAAGTTGAATAGTAGATTCGGAAATAATCAAAGGAATTGAGAATATGGTGAAGAAATCTGTGAAATGCCGATGAGTAAGGACTAATGTTGACTTGGATGTAAGCAGTAAACTCATTACTAAAAGTATTTTTTATGCACAAAAATATCTACAAGGGGATAAAAACAGGAAAATGTTTTTATTGACTATTATGTTGGAAAAGTCCCTTAACAGTTTTCAGAGGTCTTGAAATAAACAGTGATGACATTTTTGTAGCATCTGCTCTTATAATAAAAAGTATCACATGTTTATGCTATACAAGGATATCCTAAAACAAAAAAAGTCTACTCACTTACCTCATTAGCATTAGTGACATCCACATTATTTGAGAAGGTGTGACTCATCTAAGGGGGGTTCAGAAGCTTCATGTAATATTCACTATTTTCCTATTCTTATAATTCAGTACTGAAAACACTAATTTTTGATAATTAATTTAACACTTAAAACTAAGAATGAAAAAGAACATAATCTATTAAAAGCTACTTTGTTACAATTTAGAATAAAATAAGCTTAAAATGACAATTAATTACATCGAATATTCAAGCAAAGCAAACTGAATTTGCTTGTACCACTTACTGGTCATCCATGTAACACTTCTCAGAAAACTTGAAAATTTCATACTAGACTGGTAATCGGGAGATGCGGTCATCAGGAATTTGTATACTCGACCGGTAATCAGAAAATGCGGGGTTCAATTCCCACTCCAGGACGATGAAATTTTCAAGTTTTCTGAGAAATGTTAACATGGATGACCAGTAAGTGGTACAAGCAAATTCAGTTTGCTTTGCTTAAATATTCAGTGAAATTTCCATGTATTATGAAGAATATTTCTTCCTTCATTAATTAATTACATGCTAAAAGAAACTATATACACAACTTCAATCTCATATCACTATATCATCATCATCATCATCATCATCATCACCATTATCAATCCACTGCTGGACGAAGGTCTCCCCAAGTTTCCTCCACAACGGTCTGTCTTGTGCCAGTCTCCTCCATGTCACTCCCGCATACTTTCGAATTTCATCCACCCATCTTCCATGTGGTCTTCTTCTGGGTCTTTTCCTGTCCCTTGGAATCCAATCTAAAATTTCGGCTGTCCATCGATGGTCTGTTCTTCTGGCAGTATGTCCAGCCCATTGCCAATTCAGGGATTTAACTCTGATCATGATGTCTTCCACTCTTGTCATTTTTCGGATCCACGAGTTTCTCTTCTTATCTCTCCTGGTTACACCAAGCATGCACCTCTCCATGCTACTTTGAGTTGTCTGCAGCCTTTGTATGTCTCTTTTAGTTAAGGTCCACGTCTCTGCACCATACATAAGCACTGGAAGGATGCATTGATCAAACACTTTTCTTTTAAGACATAATGGCATATTGCTCTTGAAAATTATGCTGTTTCTTCCAAAAGCTCTCCAGGCAAGTTTTGTACGCCGATTAATTTCTTCATCAATGTGACCCTCACTTGATATCTGCTGTCCAAGATAAACGTACGTGTCTGTTATCTCCAGCTTTTCTCCATCAATCGATAAATCTTCATTTCTTGTAAAAGCATTGAACATCACTTTTGTCTTCTGAAAGTTCATTTTTAATCCCACTTCTTTACTCTTGTCAGCAAGTTCCTGGATCATACTCTGCAGCTCTGATGGGGTAGTTGCAAAAATGACTATGTCATCAGCAAAACGAAGGTGGGTTAGATAATCTCCATTAATCTTTATCCCTTTGTTTTCCCAGTTCAGTGATTGAAAGACATTTTCCAATGTGGCATTAAAGAGCTTCGGAGATATGGTGTCGCCTTGTCTCACTCCTTTTCCAATTTTTATGTGTGTTGTATTTTCATACAGCCGAATCTTTGCACTTGCATTTTCATAGATGTTATTAATAATATTAATGTACGCATCTTCAATACCGCAGGATTTCAGAGCCATTGTAACTGCTGATGGTTTCACTGAATCAAAGGCTTTCTCATAATCGATAAAAGCCATGCACAATGGAAGTTCATATTCCCTCGCTCTTTCAAGTAGTTCTCTCAGTATGTGGATATGATCTATTGTGCTGTAGCCACTCCTGAATCCAGCTTGTTCTCTCGGTTGAGCCATTTCCAGTGTCACCTTCAAGCGGTGTGAAAGAACTTTAGTGAAGATTTTATAAACCACTGATAGGAGGCTGATAGGTCTGTAGTTCCTGAGATCCTCAATGTCACCTCTTTTATGTAGCAAGATCATTGTAGTGTTGTTCCAATCCTCAGGAATCTTCCCTTCATTAAGGCATCGAGTGAAAATTTGGGTGAGTACTGTTTCGATTTCTCCACTTACTTCTTGTATGATGTCTACAGTAATTCCATCTTCTCCTGGAGCTTTTCCCCGCTTCATGTTCTTGATTGCATGTGCAACTTCTGCTGGGAGGACTGGAAGAACTCTGGTACTGGTATCTTTCATGATCTCTGGAGCACATGTATCATCCCTTTAAAATAATTTGGAGTAGAAATCTATCACTCTTGTCAAAATTTCGCCTCTATTTCTTGTTACAGAACCATCTTCTTTTCTCAGTGCCATTATCTGTTTTCTTCCCTTACTGAGATGTCCCTTTGCTATCTTTAGGCTTTGGTTGTTTTCAATTGCTTTCCTTACTAGTTCACATTTGAATTTCCTTACGTCTTCAGTGATACTTTTTCGTACTGTCTTGCATAGCTCTATATATTTCACTTTGGAAGTCACATCTTCTTTAGTTGTCCTCATTCTTCTTTTTTGCATAATAATTTTGGTTTTTCCTGATAATTTGTTCACATGCAACTTGTTCTTAGATCCAGCTAATTTTGTTGCTGTTTCCATAAGAGCTTTGGTTACTTTTCTGTTAACTTCAGAAATATCCACTTCTTCCGATGTTAGACCTTCTAAAGCAGAGAATCTGTTCTTCAGTTCCAACTTGAAGGCATTATGGTGTTTTTTAAGATTGGTTATGTCAATACATTTTGTTTGTCTTATGAGCTTGCCACGTTCGAGTTTAGTGTTGAGGTGCATCTTACATCTCACCAATCTATGGTCACTACCTGTGTTGAACTTGTTTAGCACACTGCAGTCTTCTATGACGAATTTTTTGTTACACATAATAAAATCAATTTCACTTGTCGTCCCATTTGGATGTCTCCATGTCCATTTCCTGTGTGGCTTTTTCTTGAAAAAGGAGTTTAAGATGAAAAACTTTTCTGCCTTTGCAAACTCAACGAGAGTATTTCCACGCTGGTTTCTGTTGCCGTGACCGAATTTACCTACTGAAGTTTCATTCTGTTGCCATTGCCCTATTTTTGCATTGAAATCTCCCATAATTATCTTTAAGTGCTGCTTACCTTTATTATTTAGATGACGAATTTCCTCATAAAATTCTTCAATTTCTTCTTCAGGATGACTTGTGGTGGGTGCGTAAGTTTGAATAATCTGAGCCTGGTATCTTCTTGAGAGTTGGATAACAAGTCGTGCAGCTCTGTCAGAGGAACTTTCAACTTCTACAACTTTATCCTTCAGTTTCTTGTTTATTATAAATCCAACACCACTAGTTCTGCCAGTATCAGTCCCACAATAGTAGAAGAGATGTCCACTTTTCAGTTCAATATGATCTTCTCCTTTTCTCCTCACCTTACTCAGCCCGACGATGTCCCACTTGATCCTTTGTAGTTCCTCTTCCAATTCAAGAAGCCTTGAATCAGAAGATAGGGAGCGTCCATTATACGTAGCCAAGGTCAGCATCAGTTGGCAGCCTTGTCCGGTCCTCCGGGGATTCTTAGCACCCTCTGCCTTCATGTCGCACTGGCCACTGCCTTGGCCAGCTGCCGGAGACTGAGGGCCAAGATTTAAGATGTGGAGTCATTTTGGAGGGGTTTGGCCATAACTCACCACGCTGGCCAAGCGGGTTGGTGAGTGTGGGATAGTATTTCCTCTAATCCTGATGGTATAGTTATACCGCTATTGGCGGTCGTCAGAGCCCCTTTAGTGGGAACAGGATGTACCACGAGAAGGTGGGTTTGACATTTGTCAAGGAGAGGCTGTGATGTTACGCATCACCTGACCTTACATTCCAATCACTATCACTGTATACACTGTTAAAAATATGCTGAAAATTCCCTTGACATAACATATGGTATGTGAAACTTTTCGCACAGTTCAGATGCTTTATCAAGGGAGTTTTGAGCATGTTTTTTAACAAAGTATATAGTGATATGGGATTGAGAGAGAGAGAGAGAGAGAGAGAGAGAGAGAGAGAGAGAGAGAGAGAGAGAGAGAGAGAGAAGTTGTGTATATAGTTTCTTTTAACTTGTAATTGTTATTTCAAGCATATTTTAAATTGTGATGAAGCAGCTATAGGACCTCTGTGAATCTTGGAAAGGTGCCGGCTAGTTCTGTGTGACATTGGCGAAAAGACCCCAACTCACTGGGTTTTGTTCCAGAATCCTTAAGTTGAATGACCAACTGGAACCCTCAGCTGTGGGCTAATCCCCCACACTGATGTACTTACCTGATTAAAAAGACAAAAAGAAATCATGGGATATGGTGGACCTACCACATTTAAGAAAGACTGTCCACCACGGAATCGACCTGGACTTTCTAAATGGCATATGAGAAAGAGATCTTGGCTGAGTAAATGTAAGATTGAGGTATGGAATACTAGAGATATAAATGGCAAGATGAATGAGTTGATTGAGGAGATGAATAAGTATAGACTTAATGTAGTGTGTGTAAGTGAAACCAAAAAGAAGGAAATTGGGTTAGAAAAAGTGAATGGCACAGTGAGTGTGTGGTCTGGAGTATTGGATACTGTGAGAGGACAGGCTGGTGTAGGTGTGATTTTAAGTGAAAAGATGAAGAACAACTTGATTCACTATAGTTGCATAAGTGAGAGAATTCTCTGGATTCGTTTGAAAGTGAAACTTCTGAGAATTGTAATTGTTGTAGTGTATGCTCCTTGTGTCTCTGAACCTTCTGATAAGAAGGAAGATATCTGGAATGAGCGCTAAAAGCTGTTTTGAGCCAGTTTGGTGCTAAAGAAAAAGTTATAATAGCAGGGGATTTCAATGCTAGAGTAGGTGTGCAGAATGCAATTTCTGACAATGTTCTGGGTAAGTTTAATGATCCTTGGGTGAATGATAATGGTGAAAGATTAATTGAACTCTGCATTGAGAATGGTTTGTGTGTATCTAATACATTTTTCAACCACAAGTATATCCACACATATACTTGGGAAAATCGTACTCTTGGTCAAAAGAGTGTGATAGCTTTTGTTGTCTACGATCAGCATCTGAAACACTTAGTTGTTGACACCCATGTGATGACAGGTGCGGATGTTGATTCTGATCATTACTTTGTAGGGCCACGAGTGAAACTTAATGTTGGTTGCAGGAAAAGGAATAGGAAGAGACCCAGGATAAAAAGTATGAAGGTTGATAGGCTCCTTGAAGATCATCAGCATTATTCTAACTTACTCAGAGAATGACTGAAGCATATGAAGTCTGGTGAGAGGGATGTAGAAAAGAAGTGGGAATGTTTTAAGAACTGTGTTGTCACTGCTGCTGAAGAGGTCTGTGGCACCACATTAGTGGGTAACAATAGAGGTGATGCCTTGATGGAATAGTGAGATTGAAGAGCCAGTAAAGAGAAAGAAAGAAGCCTATTTGGGGATGTTGCAAGGTAGAGTCTCTGTGGATGAATACCACTCAAAGAAGCATGAAGCTGCTAACCTGGTTTGCCAGAGTAAGGCAAAAGATAGGAAGGAGAAAGAAGGTGGAAAGGCATGAACTGGCTTCTTGGAAAGATAGGAAGTCTTTCTGGAAGTACATGAGACTCAGGAAAAATAGGGGAAACAAAGTTGTAAGTTGTGTGAAGAATGAGATCAGGGAAATGATGTGGGAGCCCAATGAGTTAGTGAAAGATGGGGTGAATATTTCTTTGAGTTATTAGATCAGGAAAGCAAAGATGATTCTGAGACAGATGCAGATTATGTCACAATGAGGGATGGAAGCACAGGAGGGATCTCAAGAGAAGAAGTGTATAAAGCTCTAAAATCTCTTCAGAATGGTAAAGCTCCAGGAGTTGATGGCATAACTGCCGAGATGTTGAAATATGATGGTGACTCCGTAATTGACTGGTTAACTAAAATTTGCTAGTTGTGCTGGGAGTTAGGAATGGTCACTCGGATTGGAAGGATGCTATTATTATTCCCTTGTATAAGGTTATCAGGCTGAATGCAAGAACTATCATGGTATTAGCCTACTAAGTGTACCAGTGAAATTATTTGGTAATGTTGTTATTGAAAAAGTATGGGTTCTTACATCAGAGAAAAGTGTGGGATGTTTAGAGTGGTTTTATGCCTGTTAAAGGCTGCACTAACCAAGATTTTTGCATTACGCACGATGATTGAGAAGTATCTGGCTGCTGTAAGAAAGTTTTTCCTGCCTTCATAGATTTAGAGAAAGCTTATGACCGAGTAAATAGGACACTTTTATGAAAGTTATTGAATGAATATGGTGTGGGAATCTACTTAATAGTGTTAAAGCCATGTATGCTGGTAGTAGAGCTTGTGTATGAGTGAATCATGTTTTATCAAAATGGTTTTCTATTGGTGCAGGAGTTAGACAAGGTTGTGTAATGTCACCATGGCTGTTTAATATATTTAAGGACGCGTACATGCGTGATGCAAAAAAGATGATAGTGGTTTATGTCTTGATGATATCCGTGTGTGCAGATTGCTGTATGCTGATGACACTGTCCTGTTGGCAGATTGCAAAAGTGATTTGCAGAGTATGTTGTCTCGGATGTACGAAGCTTGCATGAAATTCAAACTGAGTATAAATAAGGGAAAAACCACAGTTATGGTGTTTGAGAGAGGAACTGGTAGCACTGAATGTAATGTAAGTATAAATGGCAATGTGATTGACCAAGTGAGTCCGTTTGTGTATTTAGAAAGCATGTTTGACAGAGAGAACAAATTGGATGGTGAAATTAGTAGGCGAGTGGATTCTTCATTGAAAGTCATAGCTTCTCTGGGAGGTTCTCACAGGAATGATGAGTTCTCTAGAGAGTCCCGCATGGCTGTGTATGAAAGTGTAATTGTTGTTCCTACTCTTATGTATGGCAGTGAAACCTGGGTACTGCAGAAGAAACATAGGAGTCGTTTGTGTGCTGGAGAAATGCGTTACTTACGGGGGGTTTGTGGCAAGACACGGTCTGATTGTGTGAGGAATGAAGATGTTTTGGAGTTGTGTGATGTGAAGCAAAATTTTGTTAGCAAAGTGGAGACCAATATGCTTTGGTGGTTTGGCCATGTTGAAAGAATGAGTGATGAGATGCATGGTTTGCCATGTTGAAAGAATGAGTGATGAGATGCTTACTAAGAAAATCTTTTTAGCCCAAGTGGCAGGAAGGAAAGGCAGAGGATGGCCAAGGAAGATATAGGTGGATCAGATTCAGGAGTGTCTGCGTGAGAAAAAGATTATGAGTATGAAGTATAAAAGATCTTGTGTACGGCGTGTAATGGGTATCAGTGAAGCCCGAGTTGTATGTCAAGATCGCTGTAAATGGAGAAGTTTGATACGACAACAGTAAGTAAAAATATCTGGTAGTTTGTATATTTCTTTTTGGAGGTAACCTCTGAATCTCAGAGAACAGCTTAGTGATATGTATGTATGATGTACGAAGCAACTTTTAATAAAGTTTTATTTTTTTTATTTTTTAGTTATGAGTTTTGAGTGTTAAGTGAAATGATCAAAACTTAGTGTTTTCAGTAATGAATTATAAGAACAGTAAAATAGCATATTACACTGCGCTGAAAGCCCCCTTAGATGAGTCACACCTTCTCAAATAATGTGCACGTCACTAATGCTAATGAAGTAAGTGAACTTTTTTGTTCTAGGATATCCTTATAGCATCACATGTAATACTTTTGATTACAAGAGTTGATGCTACTAAAATGCTATCACTGTTCATTTCAAGACCTCTGAAAACTGTTAAAAACTTTTCCAGTATAATACAGTCAGTAAAAACTTTTTCCTGTCTTTTTCATCATCTTGTGGATATTTTTGTGCATAAAAATATTGTTAGTAATATGAATTTACTACTTACATACAAGTCAATGTTAGTTCTTACCCATCAGCATTTCACAGATTTCTTCACTGTATTCTCAATTCACTTGATTATTTACAAATCTACTAATCAACCTTTCCCCTATGTTTGATTTTAAACATGACATGTGATACTTTTTAATACTATGATGTGTAAACAGATATGAATTCTTGAGTAGCTTGATATCAAAACTGCACTATTGTAATCAGTTGTGAAGTAGTTTATAAGAGACCAGAAAACATTAATGTGCATTAAGAATGGTAGACTGAATAATACTGAAAAGTGTGACTATTTCTAGTGGTAGATAGAATAATGTAGGCTATCTGTACTGATACAAAATTTAGTGAAAATGAGTGAAAATTTTGAAAATGAAAAACAATGTACTTGGTAAGAAATATAATATTTTTTATTAATCCTTGTTATATGAGGGCTTAATTTTCATCAATTTGTTAGTGTGTTAAGTTTGTGTAAAATTTGAAAGACGTTAAATAACTAGGCCTTTTAAATATGGAAATCGATTAGAAGGCCAAAAAATCATATGTTGAATTATATTTTTGTTCTCGAAATTTCATCATTTTTATCTGCCTTATTCATATACTGTTTTAGTGGGCAGTCATAATGACATCTTATGAGATTACTACATAATTACTTTTGTGACTTTACGTAGGTAGCTGTTTGAAAAGGAAATGATCTTCACATAGAAGCAGAAATACCTAAGCCTCTATTCTGAAAAACCTTTTTCATATTAAAAAAAAATATATATATTGTATTAGAAAGTAAGGTTTCATTAAATAGAACAGTATTAAGAAAGAATGGAATTAAGGTCCAGAAACTTTTTTTTTCTTCGAATATATGAAATCCAGCATTTATCAGAATTTTTGATGTTTTATTTTCCAGGAATTTTTAATAACTGATTGTTTTAGTTCATGTTTTAGTTGAACATAATTGTAGTTAGTTTATGTTCACTTATCTAACCATTTATTAATTAAGCATAATTAAAAAGAGCTCTCTTTCATCAATGTTTCAACATATGACCCATTTAAAGAAAAAAATACCCCATAAAGATGACAATGTACCCCCTTTTGATCAACACAAGATTTTTGAGCAATGATAAATTACATACAAATTTCGTTACCACAGGTGGTCTTATAATAGTTTTGTCATTGTTTCTGCCAGGTTTTATTGCATTCTGTTGATTGGAAGTACTAGCGGCATATAAAAGGTTAAGTAATTTTGAAGTAATAGATATATTTTTTGTTCAAGTATTAAAACTTTAAAACACACTTAAGTTATGTAAAAAGTTAAGGTAAGGAAATTTTCAACTGATAACATCAGTCTTCATCAGCCTTGTGACAGATGGACGATGACTATGGTAAGTAGTTGCCAGACCTGTAAAGTGTAATATGAAAATTTTAATAAGTGAATACAACTTTATGAATCTGGCAACCACTTACCAATGTCATTATCCATCCATCACAAAGCTGATGAAAATTGAAGTTATCAGTTGAAAGCTTCCTTACCTTAAATTTTTTATGTAACTAAGCATGTTTTAAAGTTTATGTATTTATTATTTAGGGTTTTATGCTTTTGTCCAAATTTATCATGATATATTTTGTTTTTAAGTTTGAGGTGGTTAATTTTTTACTGTTTTACTAGGGCGAGTCATAAGTTCGTAGCGCTTTGGGGTACAATGTTCAGTCCGGTACCACACAGTGACCACATATGGCTATTCGGCCAAATACAGTCCATCAGAGTATGGTCCTTCGCCAACGTTCAGCCAAAGATGCAATGCCATTGTGATACCAGGTGACTGGCTTGGATGCAAAAAACTCAGTGATGCCATCTTTCACAGCCTCCATGGAATGGAACCATCTGACGGCCAAGAAGTGTGCCATGGAACGAAACAGGTGAAAATCCGAAGCGGCAAAAACCGGGCTATAGGCTGAGTGTGGTAGGATTTCGACTCCACCCAAACCCTGAATTTTCTGCGGACAATCTGTGACCTATGACATGGGGCATTGTCGAATTGCAGGAGGACCTTCTTCAGTTCATCATTGTGGGGTAGCGCTGGCGTAGAACATCGTATACGTGTTGTAGCTGGTCGGCATACAGGCTCCTATTGATGGCCTGACCATGTGGCACAAGCTCCCAGTGGACAGGATCCTCGAAATTCCACCATACACACAACATTGTCTTCACTTCAAAATGCCCTCTTTGAACCACTGCTTAAGCTTCATCCCCTCGCACAATTGGTTTCCAGTATCAGGATAACATAGGAATATCATCTGAGACCCACTTCTCATTCTCATCATTTGTTACGATTCTCTGCCAAAACCGGTCATCACATGTATTTTGCAGCAATTCTTAACATAGAGTTACACACTCCTCAGCTTGCTTTAGGCTTAACTCATGGGTAACCATTCACGGATGTCTGGAGTGAAAACTGAGCTGGGGTAGGTGACGAACGATGGTGGTCTGCCATGCATGTACCTCCTCTGCTAATCGTCGGATGTTGGTTCCTGGGTGCTGTTCAACAGCTAGATGCAGGGCTTTGGTGTTGGTGGTGACTGGTCTCCCACACATAATTTGTCAACGAGCTCTATTTCTCTGGACCGGAAGTGTTCAAACCATTTTCTTGCTGTTGCAGGGTGTGCTGTCCCCTGACCTTCTATGCTACAAATTTCCTTCGTGGCAGCTTTCGCGTTCAACCCTTTTTTTCCAATATTGGTGTAGCTGCACACAAACAACAAGTTTCTCCTCCAACATTCTCGTCTCGTATGAGTGGCACTCACGTGTTGGGCCCGCTGCATGCCTACCAGTCTGAGCAGCGGAGAACATCACCCTATCAGGCGTGGAACACCTTACTGTGCATGTCCCACCTGTTCAGCGGAGCTTCTCCATCCGTGCTGTGAAATGACTTGAAATTATGACTCATCCTGGAAAAATTACGTATCTCTTTGGATTTTGTTGAAAAATGATGTAACTTTGTTTTGCTTAGAGTACAATGCTTTCAAGTGACTGAAATGGGAAAATATTTCATTTAACCAATTTTTGTGTTTCAGGCTCGCTGAAGGTGAAGATGTGGATGAAAATAGAAGGCATCTTCTTTCCATAACACAGAGAGTTTTTAATGCCATAATTTCTTCTGCAGACAGGTACAATATATATTTATATATTAGCTAACTTAGGGCAACACTGCCTACTTACCTATCTTTGCTATCTTCTGTTACACGTAGTACTTACTGCACAAAAGTCTAATACACTCCAATAACTGATATTGACTTGGTTGGATATCTAGTGTCTAAATGTCTGGAATGGTGTTCTATTGTCTTAATATATCTCTGATTTGATCTACAATGATATTAGTGAATTTTGTTGTTTGCTTGCTTTTTTATAACTTCTTGGCTTGATTATTTCGGTGACCTTTCAACATTTTGCCTATACCCATATCGAAAGGTCACAAAGGACAGTGTTCCCCTGAAGAAGTTGGCCCTATATATCTCATTCCTTATACTTATTGTATTATTTACCTATATCATCATCATTGTCAACCATTATCAATCCACTGCTGGACACAGGCAGTGACCATAGATTGGTGAGATGTAAGATGCACCTCAACACTAAACTCGAACGTAGCAAGCTCATAAGACAAACAAAATGTATTGACATAACCAACCTTAAAAAACACCATAATACCTTCAAATTGGAACTGAAGAACAGATTCTCTGCTTTAGAAGGCCTAACATCGGAAGAAGTGGATATTTCTGAAGTTAACAGAAAAGTAACCATAGCTCTTATGGAAACAGCAACAAAATTAGCTGGGTCTAAGAACAAATTGCATGTGAACAAATTATCAGGAAAACCAAAATGTTGATGCAAAAAAGAAGAGAGATGAGGACAACTAAAGAAGATGTGACTTCCAAAGTGGAATATATAGAGCTATGCAAGACAGTACGAAAAAAGTATCACCGAAGACGTAAGGAAATTCAACTGTGAACTAGTGAGGAAAGCAATTGAAAACAACCAAAGCCTAAAGATAGCAAAGGGACATCTCAGTAAGGGAAGAAAACAGATTATGGCACTGAGAAAAGAAGATGGTTCTGTAACAAGAAATAGAGGCGAAATTTTGACAAGAGTGAAAGATTTCTACTCCAAACTATATGAAAGGGATGATACATGTACTCCAGACATCATGAAAGGTACCAGAGTTCTTCCAGTCCTTCCAGCAGAAGTTGCACATGCAATCAAGAACATGAAGCGGGGAAAAGCTCCAGGAGAAGATGGAATTACTGTAGACATCATACAAGAAGCAGAGTGGAGAAATCGAAACAGTACTCGCCCAAATTTTCACTCGATGCCTTAACGAAGGGAAAATTCCTGAGGATTGGAACAACGCTACAATGATCTTGCTACATAAAAAAGGTGACATTGAGGATCTCAGAAACTACAGACCTATCAGCCTCCTATCAGTGGTTTATAAAATCTTCACTAAAGTTCTTTCACACCGCTTTAAGGTGACACTGGACATGGCTCAACCGAGAGAACAAGCTGGATTCAGGAGTGGCTACAGCACAATAGATCATATCCACGTACTGAGAGAACTAATTGAAAGAGCGAGGGAATATGAACTTCCATTGTGCATGGCTTTTATCGATTATGAAAAAGCCTTTGATTCGGTGAAACCATCAGCAGTTGCAATGGCTCTGAAATCCTGCGGTATTGAAGATGCATACATTAATATTATTAATAACATCTATGAAAATGCAAGTGCAAAGATTCGGCTGTTTGAAAATACAACACACATAAAAAATTGGAAAAGGAGTGAGACAAGGTGACACCATATCTCCGAAGCTCTTTAATGCCACATTGGAAAATGTCTTTCAATCACTGAACTGGGAAAACAAAGGGATAAAGATTAATGGAGATTATCTAACCCACCTTCGTTTTGCTGATGACATAGTCATTTTTGCAACTACCCCATCAGAGCTACAGAGTATGATCCAGGAACTTGCTGACAAGAGTAAAGAAGTGGGATTAAAAATGAACTTTCAGAAGACAAAAAGTGATGTACAATGCTTTTTACAAGAAATGAAGATTTATTGATTGATGGAGAAAAGCTGGAGATAACAGACACGTACGTTTATCTTGGACAGCAGATATCAAGTGAGGGTCACATTGGTGAAGAAATTAATCGGCGTACAAAACTTGCCTGGAGAGCTTTTGGAAGAAACAGCATAATTTTCAAGAGCAATATGCCATTATGTCTTAAAAAGAAAAGTGTTTTGATCAATGCATCCTTCCAGTGCTTACGTATGGTGCAGAGACGTGGACCTTAGCTAAAAGAGACATACAAAGGCTGCAAACAACTCAAAGAAGCATGGAGAGGTGCATGCTTGGTGTAACCAGGAGAGATAAGAAGAGGAACACGTGGATCCGAAAAATGACAAGAGTGGAAGACATCATGATCAGAGTTAAATCCCTGAAATGGCAATGGGCTGGACATACTGCCAGAAGAACAGACCATCGATGGACAGCCGAAATTTTAGATTGGATTCCAAGGGACAGGAAAAGACCCAGAAGAAGACCACATGGAAGATGGGTGGATGAAATTCGAAAGTAGGCGGGAGTGACATGGAGGAGACTGGCACAAGACAGACCGTTGTGGAGGAAACTTGGGGAGACCTTCGTCCAGCAGTGGATTGATAATGGTTGACAATGATGATGATGATGATGATGATGATATATATATGATTTACTGGAAAAGAAAACTGAAAAGAAATATATATATTTGCATGCTGGTTTTTTATTTTTGCAGTGAATAAGTTTTCTAGTGTCAACCAATTAAGTACTGATATTATTAACATTGTAGGAAATAGATATTCTTGAAGTTGAGAAAAAGCTTTTTCTTGAATGTTGTGGAAATCATAATTTTTATATACAGAACAGTTTTGTTATAAGTTGGAAGTAAATATGCAAGAAAAAGTATAGCGTATGATGAAAATGGGGGTGGGAAAGTAATAGGGTCTGAAACCCTCTGGATGCATCATGAAAACTAAATAAACTTGTTGAATGTGTTTGTTTTCCCTTACAGATGAAAACTTTTGTGGCAGTCATTGTCATAGTGTGACACAATTTTTTTAAATACTGTAACTAAATAATGATTATGACAATTCATTTAATGATTCTTTCTTTCAGCAGAACCACAATTTTTTTTTTCTGATAATTATATGGGAATGGTGTAAAAAGCTAAAACGTGAAATATACTAAATTGTAAATTTCACTAAAAAATGACTTTGTTTGTACTGTCTTGATTGCTTTGTACCTAATAAGCAAGTAGACCATGTTCTTTCAGCTATCAGCTCCTTATGATACATTGGAATTATCAATTTTGCAAAGACATGACACATTCTCAGTTTTTCTATGTATCGAAGTGTCTCTTTTGAACTCATTGCTACCTTTTAAAGATGTCTTTATTTTGTCGTATTCTTTTGTTATGAAAAGTGGTGTTGAATATAGAAAGGATGTGTGAAAGCATTGGAATGAAGCATCGACCTTACATACAGGTAGACTGCAAATGACGTCACAATTTATGGCTCCAACATCAGAAAGGGAAATGTCACGTGATCTTAGTCAAAACTGTTAAAAGAAAATTTGACAGCTTGTAACCAGTGAGAAACGAATTAAATTATTAAGCAGATTCTATGTTTCTGTAGTAATAACGTCATTCCAATCTGCAGTAAATTTTAATTACAGTTGGTATGGGCCACCATTCCACCTGAGTTTTCCATATTTCGGCCACCATTCCACCTGAGTTTTCCATATTTGGGCCACAATTCCACCTGAGTTTTCCATATTTGGGCCACAATTCCACCTGAGTTTTCCATATTTGGGCCACCATTCCACCTGAGTTTTCCAAAATGGGCCACCATTCCACCTGCGTTTTCTAAAATGGGCCACCATTCCACCCGAGTTTTCCAAAATGGGCCACCATTCCACCTGAGTTTTCCATATTTGTAGTAATGATTATCATATACGGGAAGAAATAATCAATATTGAGGTTCAATTCCCAATATAGAAAACGTGTACTTATTAAAGTAATATTATAGTCAGTCGCGTTAAAAATAAATCTACGTGTTTTAAAATTTTCACAAATATTCATTGCAATATTCTAATCATGGCCCGTAACAAAGTCTACCTATACGTATAGGTACATATTTTACAAAAGTAAAGTTACTCTGAGTACGGCAACATTTCCATATATTTTACGTAATATTTAACTGTATACTTCTGGATTTTTCACATTATTATATACTGTAGCTTTGTATCATAAATTATTAATGAGAACACTACTTTACATAAAGTACAAATGTCACCGGTTCATACAAGAATACACTTAACAAATGACCTCCTTCATCCTAACGACTCATCTTGTAACTCCGAAATGGTTGCAATTAAATTTCTATAAATTACAATTTCTTACTGAATATATCCTTAGGTTTATTATTCCTAAAAATGCACTTATTACCTTCCATGATTTACTAAAAAGGGATATTTAAAAGTGGCCCGTCAGGTAATAAGAAAGCATTGAAACTGGACAGCACGCAACCACTGCTGCCTAATGTCATGTTATCTGACTACTCTCATGTTGGGACCACAGCGGCTCTGTGGCAGCCACAACAAGTGCACGGTCTAGTACTATATATGGTCGAAGAATGAACTGAGTAAGAGTTTTGCTACTTTCTTGTAAAACAATAGTATGATTAGTATTATTGCACGATTAGTGCTTTGAAAATATCTTAAGTAGTATAAAAATAGTTGGTTGAAATTTTGTACATATTGTTTCATGCACTGCATGATAAGTTTCACACTGCTAATGTCTTTCACATTTTGCATTGTGTGCTGCTAACTTTATTTCTCCATATTTATTTTAGATTTCCTCCTCAGTTGCGGAGTATGTGCCATTGCTTATATCAAGTGCTGAACAAACGTTTCCCAAATTTCCCACATAATATTAGTGCTGTGGGTACTGTAATTTTTCTACGTTTCATCAACCCTGCCATTGGTAAGTATTTCAGTCTAACTCCCTCTTATAATTGTACAATTTCCAATTGATTTTTTGAATACTATATTTCCTATAGTTGTTCTACAAAAATAAAAATATCTAAATATGTAAAAATTAGAATGAGTGCAGCTGTCCTCTTAAACGTAGTAATACAGAATTCGCTAGAAGAAAACAAAATCAGTACAATGGTGTCTGTACAGTCAGAGATTGAATTTCATGGACATTTTCTGTGAGTTACGTTATTTTGATTAAGAAATGGTATATAGGTTGAGCATGCTTTATCCAAAATGCTTGGGGCTGTGGTTGTGTGTCAGTTTTCGGATTTTTCTGGGTTTTGGAGTATTTGTATGCTTACAAAATGGACAAAACATTAGAGATACCTACCTAATAGTGTGTTGGTCCTCCTCCCTCTGGCATGAATAATAGGCTGTACACACCAAGGCATCAACTCCACCAGATGCCGGAGGGTGTTCGGAGGTAATTCCAGCCATGCCTGTAGCCGCATTGACCTCAACTCCGCCCAAGCATCGGTTCAGGAACCATGAATCTGATGTTCTGCTCCACAGCACCCCTGAGAGCTTCCACAGGGTTTAAATCCACAACCTTGGGAGCCACTGGATGGTTCCAAACTCAGATGAGTGCTCCTCGAGCCATACATAGGTGGTTGCGGCTCTATCGAGTGGCGCGTTGTTCTGCTGAAACAGACCATCGGGCGCAGGATGTGCAAAGGCTGTGAAAGCGTGTTGGTGATCAGCCAGTACATGCTGGTAGTGCGCAGTGGTTAAGCACCTCTCCAGACATACCAAGGGACCTAATGTGTTCCATGAGAAGGCTTCCCAAACCATCACAGAGCCACCACCGCCTGAGCAGAGCCAACTGGGCATGACAGAGCCAGGGCCTCGTGCTGTAAACGCCACACCTGCACCCACCTGTCAGCTTGGTACAGCTGAAAACGGGATTAATCTGACCACACGGCATTCAGCCACTCTGCAGAGGTCCAATTTTGATGTTCCTTGCACCATACCGTTTTCTTGCTGACAATGTTTGGGGCTTCCAACCTTTAACCTGAATGTGATTTGTGCCACTGTTGCTAAGTGGTTGGTCTGTGTGAGCCTAGATTGTCTATGTTGACATCGGTCATCAATCACATGTGGTCACCTTGCTCTCTGAATGCTGGTACAATATACTTGTACACCCTTGATATGGTTGTCCTTGGGAATTGTTGGGTTCTTACCACTTGGGCGATAGAATAACCGATCTGTCTTGTGCCGACAACGCGTCCACGATCAAAGTCCCTCAAGTCACCATGTTTACCCATTTTCATCAATTGCGATACACTGTAGGGAAGCCCTGCTGTCTGCATATTTACTGCCTGCATCTGGTTAGGGTCTGTTCCATTCTGTGTGGGGCATGCTCATTCAACTGCCCATCACTCCCATCTCTAATGTTACTTTTTCTTCACCTTGTAGGGAATCACAAATCACTTGAAATTCTTCAGATACTTATTTAATCATGGGCTGGGGAGGTGCATCTACGTCTTCTACAAAGATGAGATTTGTTCAGCTTCTGATCAGATCAGATCAGATCATATGTTGAGGATTTTAGGAAGGGAGTGTCTGACCCCAGATCTTAAACAACCCTTAGAAAGAGGAAGCTAGGAGATTTAGGCTAGAGTGCCCGATAGGAAAGGGACACGGAGGCGAAATAGAAGGAGGGAGGAAGATGCCCTTATTTATTACCGGGAGGTCAGTACCCGGGGTCCGACGGCTTAACATGCCCATCCGACACACGGCAGATATTTAGTGGTTTGAGCGTTCGTACCTGCCTGGGATCGAACCCGAGGTCTTCTTCGTGGCAGTCCCGAACGTTGACCACTAGGCCACCCGCGACCCATTCAGCTTCTGAATGTATTAGTGTCCAATTTATTGGCTCCACTTCTGTGAGCTCTTCTGAGCATTCCATGTTTGCATCAACACTAATGTACTCATCAAAATTTACCTCTTGTAGTAAACACACCTTTTTCTATTAGCATCTGCATAAACTCTTCAGTTTTGTTTTTATCTGTATTCTGTGTGGCATCAGCATTCTCTTCTGTTAAATGTTCACTAGAACCAGTCAAAGATGAAGGTCCACTTTCTTCCTTTTTCAATCTTGTATGATGAAAACAATTGGCAGTCATTTCCTGGCATACTGCTTGCTGGACTGCATATTCCAAATGGGTTGCAGCCTAAATGTCTTATCACATATTTGATGATCCATTTGTTTAGTAATTTTCAGTAGTGCTTCTTGAAGCTGTGAATGACACCTTGATTGAGAGGTTGAAGCACTGAAGTGACATTAGGTGGAAGAAATTCTATTTTAATCACTTTTAAGTTCCTGATTTCAGGGTGTGTTGTGCAACTGTCAATAATAAATCAGATCTTTCTGCCTTTATTTTCCATTATTTTTTTCCAAGCTGCCACAGCCATTCTTTAAAAATGTTAACTGTCATCCATGCCTTCTTATTGGCTTTATATGCCACTGGTAAGTATTTCACATTTTTGAAACAATGAGGTTTCTGTGCATTACCAATTATCGAAAGTAGCTTTTCATTCCCTGATGTATTTGCTGCTAAAAGAACAGGTATTACGCTATTTGGTGCACTTTCTGCTGATGCATTTTCATTTTTAAAAGTAAGAGTTTTGTTTGGTAGCATCTTAAAAAACATATGATTTCATCAGTGTTGAATGCATCATTTGCATCATATTCAGCCAAGGAGTTCTTTCACCTTTCCTTTCTTCTAACAACTGACAGTTTCAATGTTAACAGAGGCACTTTTGCCATTGCAGTTTTTTAGAAGAAAAGTCGGTGTCGTAATTTAAAGTTTTGTAACCAGCCACTTGAAGCCATGAAATTTTCATCAATATTCAATTTCACCACCATTGTTTGAACCTTTCTCCAGCATTGGATATTTTTCATCTCTGGCTCAAGTAAAATAGTGAGAAACACTGGATTCACTGGCTGTTGTAATTGTCTGTCAATTTTTGATTATCATGAGGAGAGTACTTTTACGTATGTCAAATAATTTAGCAATCTCTGTTTTCTTAAGAAAATTTTTGTCAACTTCCTTCAAAACCTCATCTTTTTTGTTAATTCTTAGCAGTACATTTTGATTTGGAAAGGTATTGCAAAGCATAAAGTATGGTGTGTGTACAAATTATGATTAGAAGGAAAAAATTTAGTTCTGCGTTGAATAGATGAGCGGAAAACTCTAAGTAAGAATAGTCAGTTGAGTGAATTCTGATCTTACTTGAACCCAAAATAGCTGTTTCCCTACCCCCCATTGGTTGTAGCAGCACATGATGACATTTCCATTGCTGAACAATGCACGGAAGGACCATTTACCGATCCACCCTCTTTGGCAGTCAAGTAGTGGTGGGGCCAAACTATTTTGTCTGGGTAGGCCATGTTTTTTGAATTACATAAAGTAGCCATGAAGAAGTACTAGCCTCCTATAACAAAAAACCAAGGCAAGTTAATATGCACTACATTTTATTTCATTAGGTAGACTAAGATTAGGTGCTTCAAATTTAATTAAACAGCACAAATGAAGGAAGCATTCATTTAAGTGTTATAAAAAAGCACAGTTTACGAATTTCAACTCAGATAAGACCCCTCAAAGTCTAAAAAAATTGGTTATTAGTTTTATCTTATTTATGCTCAGAGTTTCCACGCTTGTACCTGGTACGCTTGCTTGGAATTTCTTTTGTTTTCTTACCACACCATTTAAAAAATACGCACTAATTGTACCTGTACTGTTTGGCGAATTAGTCATTATTAAATACATTAAACATAGGCCAACACGCAACACCACACACAAATTGTTCACTGGATGGGTAACTTACTCAACAAAAAGATATGCTTGAACTGTTGCTGAAACGTAAGTACCGTGTGCTGCACCGGTTACTTAATTTAGCCACTGCTCCTGATAAGAGATGCCGTGCCAACTATGGTCTGACCTGTAATCTCAGTTCTGCTTTTCCAACACACAGCATTTACAATCCTTGCTCCTCCTCTCTATGAACAAAGGCAAAAATGCCGATTCTTGGGGTTCTTGCCGATAAATGATGAATATTCACGAGTGTCAAATTTTCAGCATGAGTGTGCTGTGCTGTGCCTTAGCTTTCTGGTTGTTAAAACACATAAAATACTGTATTTGCATTAGTTGTGAAACATTGACTGTATGTTAGACTAGCGTACAAAGTTGAGTTTTTTCGGCATCAAATTTTTCTCGGTGGGCACATGGGTGAGCCAGGCAAGTTTTACCCAGGTCCACCCCTTGTGCCATCCCTGTGGTCAAGTGGGAATGACCCAATCTCTTAAAAGTAGCCTTGATCTGTATCAAACTGAATTTCGCTTAGTTTTTCGTTATGGGAACCTGTTCAGTGGGGTCGCTGTAAAGAGAGACTTAGACTTGCAGCAGTCGTTATATGGAGAGGGAGTTAGCATTGCAGCCTGTGGAGGTGAGTGTGGGAACTCAGTAACAAGCCATTATATTGAAAAGGTCACTAGAAAGAGGGTCTACTATTGAGAGTGCATAGCTACCATTCCTTCCGATTTTGGGGCGTCTTTCCGATATTCCGATCGGAAAGGGATTTCTTCCGATTTTTCATTCTCATACCAAAAATCCCTATTTTTTCCGGGTTTTTTTTCTCCCCATTTCAAGAGAAAAAAAAAAAAAAATGTTCCACTTCTAAAAATCCTTAATACGAGATGATTAAAAAAAAAATCTCCTTATTTCCGCTGTAAAGAAAAAGTGCGAGCGGCATGGTTTTCTGTTTCCACGTGGACTTTTGGATGGAACTGAATACCTTCTCCTGCACAAGCGGCACAACGCTGGTGACAATTCCCATCAGGCTATGCAGCTGCGTAACGTAAGGGTTACAATCACGTTCTCTCTCTCGCTGTTTCCCATTCTCCCCCCATTCTCCTTTTCAGATAACACATTGTTCGTCCTCCGGGTCGCAGCTTCTCAGAGGCCAGCGTGGGTGTGTCTTGCATTCGAGAACTCCCAGTTTGAAATGCTATTTCAGAACGTAGTTATGGTAGAAAAAAAATTCAGACGGATTTTAAATCTGTGGAATTTTTAAGCCCAGATCGATACCCAACATGGCGAAATTAAGCCAAAGCTGCCAGTTTTGTGAAATTAAAAAAGCATTGGGCATGGTTTTGTAACTTCTTCTGTGGCAATAAATTTGACCTAACAAAAGAATGCTACTATAAGAGGAAGTTAAAAAACAAAAAAAAGTCCAGTGTTCATTCGAGCGTGTGCTTCTCTTGCAATGATTTATTTTGCTGGTCCATTAGTCAGTAAGTTTTCTACGCTTTCCAACCATGCTTTTTTTGTTCGTCGCTCGATAACGTGCTTAAAAATGTCTTGGCTTGATTCAACGAAATTAATATGTTGGGGTACTGTTTTTTCCTCTGCAAATTGCATCTCTTTAAGCTGTTATTGTTTTACTATAGCAGTTTTACCTGCATTTTTTTCAAGTGTCAATAAATTTAGTATTAGTGATTCGCTATGAGCAGCAATATGAAAGGGGGGGAAGGGAGTACTATCAAACATTCCGTGATGTGTATTCTGCGGAATTCCTGTGTATTGCAAAATCATAAATGAGTGGTAGGCAATGCACGTAACTAACAAACAAATTAAGAAGAAGGTAGTGTAGAACGTGCTAAGTTACGTATAAAAAGTTTAAGGCAAATATATTTCAGCCATTACTATGGCCTTCATAACACACAGTCGCACTGATGAAGGCCATAGTAATGGCTGAAATATATTTGCCTTAAACTTTTTATATGTAACTTAGCATGTTCCACACTACCTTCTTCTTAATTTCTTCTTAATTTATTGCAAAATCTTTAAGAAATGAAAAATATGATTTTTGCACTACGTGTCAATGTAATTTCGGCATTCCACGTGGTGAAAGGAATGATATTACTTAATCATATTTCTAGTGCCAAGCACAAATCTAATGTTGACTGCGTGGAAAAAAATTACGAAATTAACTTCCTTTGTTAAAAGTTATAATGAACTGGATGCGATTCGTGCAAAATGTTTGTTCACTTCGTCTTTAGTTGAGTATAATTTACCAATTAGAATCCCTCCGTCACTCTTTTATTTCATTTTTTTCATTTGACTGTCTCATCGTCCGTCTCTCTGTAAGATAATCCTAGCATGAAAATGGTTTGTTTTTGAAAACATTTTAGTTTGTTCCGTGGCGGCGTGGGATACGATCCTATTGGATTTGGGGGTCAAAGGGTGTGGAACATCCTTCCCTTTAGATGCAAGCTTCCATAAAAATAAATGTTTATCTCTTTATAGATCATAATGATATAGCATAGTAATGAGAAATTATGTATGGATAATCGAAATAAACATGCCAATAAATTCAAACATCTGTAGTCATATCAATTAAAAGTTGATACTTGAGTTAGGTAACATCGTTTTTTAATCGATATGTTCAGTACATTTAATCAATATGCATGACAAGTAATTTAATTGGATATATCGATTAAAAATTTCATCGAATATATCAATTTTTTTTTTGCGATTTTCGGTTTCTGAAAGTTGGCAGGTATGAGAGTGTACTGTATTATTCATATTATTTGTTAGCTTTTTAAGATTTTTTTAAATGAGCTGAAAATACTCATATTTCATTAAAAAAAAAAAGAGTAAAATCCATAAAATTCTTCTTAAATTCTCATGAAATTCTACACTGATGCTCTGAAATTTTGAAAAATATTCAGACACAGTACTTATACATCATTTCACATGAAAACAATTTCCTATTTTTAATAATAAAAATATAAAATACAGAATTTGATAAAATTGGCCAATTTTTTTTTTTATTGAAGTTTACCTGATTCCTGTGTGAGAATTGTAACACAAGTTTTCCAGAGTTCTGAAGGTATCTTATATATTACAGTCCTGGGAGAGGTATGACTATAATTTCCACAGTGGTCTAAGTGGTGGTTTCTGATCTTTCATCTGAATGGGCCTGTGTTTGAGCTTCAGAGGAGGCATAGGTGTTATGTTTGTCTTATTGCACTGGCTCCCTCCCTTACCTGGAACCATTAATTTTAAATTAGGGACAGGTGACTACTTGTAGCCCTTAGAGTTGCTCATTGTGATCATTAAACCTCATGACAAGTATAATTTCTATTAGTTAATAAAAATGTTAATTTTTATTCAAGCATTTAATATCTGTGAACTTCTCATTTTTGAATTGGTATGAAAGCAATTTTTCCAAATGTATGTTTGAGTATTTTAGATTGTATACAAAGTTTATTTATGTACTCTTACATACTATTTAATTTCCTGTATGTAAATTGCATTTTATAAAAATAATGCATTTGAAATTGAAGTAATTATTGTTTTTCTGTATTGATTAAATAACATGAAACAGAAGGGTTGGTATTATTATTATTATCACCATTATTTTACAGTTCATTAATTTTATAGTTCCTTTTCTTACATCATAGTATCACCATTTGAAATGGGAATTGTTGACAAGCAACCCTCCCAGCGAACAAAACGAGGCTTGATGCTTATGTCAAAAATCCTGCAGAACATAGCTAATCATGTTGAATTTAGCAAAGAACAACACATGTTGCCTTTCAATGATTTCCTACGTGCCAACTTTGAAGCAGGACGCAGGTGATTTTTTTAATTTTAAAAGTGTATTTTGTCCTAAAACTAGTGAGGGAGAGGTATATATAAGTGACAGAATTTTCAGATTAAATCCCAACACACTCATAAAATTTGCTTAAGGAACACTAAAAATCTTCTTATAATGGATCTGATGGTAAACACTATTAATTTGTGCATAAATACTAGTAATAAGAATTAATCCGTCTTATTGCACGATGACATTTATTCAGTTAAAAAACGAAATCTATTACAGGTTAAAAAACATGAGTACTTTCGGTGTCACTGTGACACCTTCATCAGATGTGATTTCTATCATGTGGTTACATGCTGGTCTTAAATACATGGAACAGATGCATCATGGGAAAGGTAATGTCAGTGTCACATGATTTACCAGATAACAAGACAGTTAAAAAAACATAATTAGCTAACAAAATTATTCAATAAAAACAATAGTTATTGTGCCGTCCTCCTTAACCAAATTCCTCCAGGGTTCAGGTAAAACACAAGGATAATAGTCATTACAGCAACGTGTATCATAAGCTGAAATATAGAGACTTTCTGTAAATGCTCGATACTACTTCTGGTGAACTAAATAATCATTATGTGGGTTCAACCAAAAGAACTTTGGATTTGAGATTAAATGAACATAGATATAATTCAAAAATGAATCACCAAAGCACCTACCTCTTTTGCAAGAACTGTAGGTGCTAGAAATTCCATCCCAGACTGGGACAACATTAAAATCATAAATACACCTAACTCTGTTTATTCCTTGTTATTTACAGAAAGTCTGTATATTTTAGCTTATGATACATGTTGCTGTAATGACTATTATCCTTGTGTTTTACCTGAACCCTGGAGGAATTTGGTTAAGGATGACAGCACAATAACTATTGTTCCTATTGAATAATTTTGTTAGCTAATTATATTTTTTTGACTGTCTTGTTATCTGGTAAATCATGTGACACTGTCATTACCTTTCCCATGATGCATCTGTTCCACGTATTTAAGACCAGCATGGAACGGCATGATAAAAATCACATCTGATGAAGGTGTCACTGTGACACCAAAAGTATTCATGTTTTTTAACCTGTATATAGATTTTGTGTTTTAACTGAATAAATGTCATTGTGCAATAAGACGGATTAATTCTTATTACTACTATAATGGATCTACCACTGATAATTTCTCTTTACTTTTTTTTAAAGTTCTGTATCTTACTGCTTTCAATTCTAACTTTTAAAAAGTGTTGAAGACAGCTGATGATTTTAACTTTCCATTTATCATATGCCAGCTTTTTTATGTGTGTGTTTATTTTTTCTTATCTGTATACCACTTCTTTTATTTGCTAGATTTCAAATTGCAAGTAAAGTTTTGTTTCTGTGATGTATGGTGGTCCATATGAGCACTGTCTATTGCAATTTCCTTCTTTGTATAGCAAAATATTTTCTTTAAAAAAATAACATTTATTATTGTGTTTTATGACTCATGGTAATTTTTATCTTACTTTAATATTTTATTAAATAACTTACTTAAATGCAAAAATGTTATTTTGTATTTATGTTTTGGAGTGAGTTTTGGATATAATCTTTTATGGTAGGAAATTTTTCCAGTGAGGTTAATTTCTGTATTGCATAAAGTATTAACACTTCCTGTGAATTATTATTGGTTATTATTAAATTAATTTTAAGTCTCCTTTCTTTCATGTTGAATCTAGTTTATATCAGTTTCCTAAAAGTAGTGGACTACTTTTTTTTTCATAGCAAAAGAATAAATACACTTGTGTGGACATAGAATTTTTTTTTTTTTTTTTTTAGTAAGACCATCTTCTGTATTACAAGAAAATGAATTAAGGTAGTTTAGTATATCCTTTTAATACACATGATCTCAATAGAAAATTCAAAAATAAAAATTAAATCAAAATAATAGAAGTAAAAGTTGTTATGGAGAAAAATTATTTCATTTCAGTAATCAATATGGTATAAAATTGCAATAAAAACTCTTAATAGAAAAATGAAATTTATTAGGAAATTTTCTTGCCATACAAAATTGCAGAGTCGTTTAAAAAATGAGAAACTCAAAAAAAAAAAAATAATAAAGTAAAGAGATTTATCCAAAGGGCTAAACAAACAGAAAATAATAAATTATTATGAGAAACAGATGTTGTTGTACTTAAATTATCTGCTTATTTAGTATAAAATAAACTCAAGAACTGCCAAGCTATTGCTTTCATCAGGGAGGCTTTTTCTAGGTCATATGCTCATACAGACATTTATACATTGAAAAGGTGGGAAACTATCGAAAACCAGTGCAACATAACTCTTTCTGGGCGTCATTTATGAGAAGTGAAAAATATTAACCCTCTGAAATTATGTGAGGAATTTTAATTAACTCTGTTGTGATTTACTTATATTATTTTGCTTATTACTTCATTTTGTTTTACATGCAAGCTTTAAGAAAAGATTATACACCTCATTGCTCATAAAATTTTTTATAAATGTTGTAGTCTGCTTGTATGTTTAGGAAATGCTGTTGCATTTCTGTATTTTCTTCATTCAAGCTGAAAATGAATTACTAGAATAGATGAAACATTGTGTAAGGGTCATTCTAAAAGAAGAGATTTGTACATTTAAAGTATTGTCTGATTTTGATTGTAGATTTATTTGGTTCTGTTTGCATGGTCTGTGCTGAAATGTGTGTATACAATGAATTTCAATCTTTATCTGAAGTTCAAATTTTCTAGTAATGCTTGGCTAATGTCACTCAGATTGTTTCTGTTTACAAGATGAGAATGCATTTCAATTAATGATATAGAAGACATTTTATGTGCCATACCTTATATAGAGACCTTTCTAGCAATGCAGCAAAGGTATAGCTAAAATAATAATAGTAAGTATTGATTGTAAATACCAAGAAGCAGTGACTGATCATTCATTAAAAAAAAGTAGAACTGAATTTATTCTTCAAGAAACAGTCGCTGAAGGGATGCAGTTGTAGAAATAGTTACTGATTACACAGTAAACTTATCTGTTTATGACCTTTAACACTGTCTAAAAACAAACCATTCCATGTTATTTTCTCAAAAGAAATAATCATTTCTTTTGGAGATAAGGAAAGTCAGAGAAATGAAAATGATAGAAATTATATGGTTGTTTAGCTTTATGTAATGAGAGGCAAACAAACAAACTACATATTGAAAATTAAGAATTGCTTTAGAGCTTTAGAGAGCTTAAGAGTTTGAACTAAGAAAATGTTACTGAACTCAAGCAAATCCTTTTGTGATAGGAAAGTTAGTGGATGGTCCTGGTGTTGAATGTAGTCTAAGGGTCATAAAAGCCAATGGGAAGCCAATCCTCTGGAAGAATTAATTCTTCATAAATGCTCATAAAAGGGATTTACATATCATTGTGGACATATAGATGCTGTACATTTTACTGTTTCTTGTGTATCCATCCTTCAGAAAAAAAAAATTAAGTTATGTTGCACTGGAATGGGAATTGAACCTGCATATTCTGACTTACATTTGAACGTGCTACATGGAAAACAGTAAAAAGTACAGCATCTATAATCATGCAATGATATGTAGATTGAGAGCTTAGATTTGATTCCTGGAACATATCATGGAATATTCTTTCGAATGAAAGTGAATTGAGAAAACGAGGTGCAATTTGTACTAAACTGTTGATATGAATATAATTACTGTAGACCACTCACCTTTCATATTCATGTTAAGGAGTCCTACATTTTAGCAACCATTTCCTACACGTGGTTATAGAATTCGGTCCAACTTCCGACTCGAGGATATGTAAATATTATAACTATTTCCTCTCAATATTTATTAACATATTATCTATAACTTAAATCCTAAGTAACTTAAAAAACTTTAAATTAATACAAAATCTCAACAACAAACTAGACAACACTCAAAACTTGCACATACAACTTTCACCCCAAACAATCACAGCTAAAGTACATGTACTCAATTTTCAGTCAAACACCATTTGCACTGAACACAATTACCCTTTGAAACAACATTGAAAAAAAAAATAGTTAAAAAAAAACGGAGTATAATCTTCATACCCACTTGCCTCTGAAGACGATCACTTTCAAATGCTTTCACACTGCACTGCACTGCAGGCATCATCAGGAAAGACAGAGCTCTCAACTACTCAGCTGCCAGCTGCAGAGTGAACCCATAGGTTGTCACGCGGATAGTCTCAACATCATCACCATTCATATTCATAGCGCCATCTATGGGAAAATAATTATCATGCAAGCTTTACCTAATTACTAAACTGCAGTTCCTCTCTTCTTTTTCTTTTTTTTTTTCTTTTCTCAATTTTAATCGGTTCTTTCCATTGGTTTGAAATAATATGTGGATCATTAAAATTACATACTCTATTTTTTTCAATTAAAACTGATTCAGCCATATGTAAGTAATTTTCCTGTTTTACATTTTTTTTATAATTTTAATTTGTTCAAATTTAGGAAACTGTTTATTTCCGATACAATATTGTATGAGTGCTGTCTTGGCCTCTCTCTTTTGCCAATTTTTCAAGTGTTGATTCAATTGATGTTTTAATTTATTCTTTGTACTACCTATATAAGACATACAAGGATTATTGCTAATAAGGATTTCATAAACACCTGATTTTTCCAAAACCTTTTTATTGTCTCTATTATTTAACACAATATTTTGTTGATTTTTTGTTCATATGAAATCACTTCGTTGTTTCAAATTGGTAAGCATATTTTAATTAGCATACCTTATGTTTTTTAAGATTTAAAATGGTAGGTTTGAACTTAACTATCTTAAAAACATATTTCACGTATTTGAGCTCCAAAATTGATTCCTCCCAGAGTGAATCTTTACGTTTAGACTTACGGCGGAAACCCACAGTTTTAGTGATAAGTCCAAAGGTAAAGGTTTACTAGAGAGAGACATCGACTTCAGAGCTCAAATGTGCAAATTAGTTTTTTAAGATAGGTAAGTTCAACCCTATAATTTTAAATCCTAAATAATGTAATGTTTTACGTTATTAGCAATGAAAATCTAATTCATTTAGATTTTCTCTTCTCTCTTAAATATACCTTGTATTGTTCTTTTGACTGCAGATGAACCATTTTATAAGTGAAAATGGAATTCTACTCAGAGTTCTCATATGAAATTGCTTCACTGTTTATCCTGAAAATCCAATTTTTATTGCTTAAGTGTCAAAGATAGTAAAAGTTATTTTATGAAATAGAAAATTTGTACCTACTTCTCGAAAGTCGAGGTTGCAAAAAATATCATCCATGTAACAAAATGTAAATCAAGAAGTTCAAAACTTCAAGTTTTTCTTGCTAATCAAATGTCATTCTAGTTTGTATTGCAGTAATGAATTCATTTGCTTGCTTTTCTAACAATTTGTGATGTGTTGTGCAACATTATCGTTAATGTTGCATGTAAGAATATTTGATCACTTATCCCATGTTTGAAATCATTACTTTCCCTTTTTTTATTACCATTATCATTTGATTCAAACTGTTGCAACCCTGCACTAGCCACAACAATTTATGCATATGTATACATATCCCGCACACTGATCCCGCACACTGATGTACTTACCTGATTAAAAAGACAAAAAGAAATATTAAGAATGACTCAAGTGTGGGATATGGTGGACCTACCACACTTGAGAAGGACGGTCTACCACAGAATCGACCTGGACTTTCTAAACGGCATATGAGAAAGCGATCTCAGCTGAGTGAATGTAAGATTGGTGTATGGAATACTAGAGGTATAAATGGCAAGATGAGTGAGGTGATTGAGGAGATGAATAAGTATAGACTGGATGTGCTGTGTGTAAGTGAAACCAAAAAGAAGGAAATTGGGGTAGAAGAAGTGAATGGCACGGTGAGTCTGTGGTCTGGAGTATTGGATAATATGAGAGGACAGGCTGGTGTAGGTGTGATTTTAAGTGAAAAGATGAAGAACAACTTGATTCACTATAGTTGCATAAGTGAGAGAATTCTCTGGATTCGTTTGAAAGTGAAACTTCTGAGAATTGTAATTGTTGTAGTGTATGCTCGTCGTGACTTGGAACCTTCTGATAAGAAAGAAGATTTCTGGAATGAGCTAAAAGCTGTTTTGAGCCAGTTTGGTGCTAAAGAAAAAGTTATAATAGCAGGGGATTTCAATGCTAGAGTAGGTGTGCAGAATGCAATTTCTGACAATGTTCTGGGTAAGTTTAATGATCCTTGTGTGAATGATAATGGTGAAAAATAAATTGAACTCTGCATTGAGAATGGTTTGTGTGTATCTAATACATTTTTCAACCACAAATATATACACACATATACTTGGGAAAATCGTACTTTTGGTCAAAAGAGTGTGATAGATTTTGTTGTTTACGATTAGCATTTGAAACACTTAGTTGTTGACACCCATGTGATGAGAGGTGCGGATGTTGGTTCTGATCATTACTTGGTAGTGTCACGAGTGAAACTTAATATTGGTTGGAGGAAAAGGAATAGGAAGAGACCCAGGATAGAAAGAATAAAGGTTGATAGGCTCCTTGAAGATCATCAGCGGTATTCTGACTTACTCAGAGAATGACCGAAGGATCTGAAATCTTGTGAGAGGGATGTAGAAAAGAAGTGGGAATGTTTTAAGAGCTGTGTTGTTACTGCTGCTAAAGAGGTCTGTGGCACCACAATAGTGGGTAACAATAGAGGTGATGCTTGGTGGAATAGTGAAATTGATGAGGCAGTAAAGAAAAAAAGGAAGCCTATTTGGGGATGTTGCAAGGTAGAGTATCTGTGGATGAATATCGCTGTAAGAAGCGTGAAGCTGCTAAGCTGGTTCGCCACACTAAGGCAAAAGATAAGAAAGAGAAAGTGGAAAGGCATGAACTGGCTTTTTGGAAAGATAGAAAGTCCTTCTGGAAGTACATGAGACTCAGAAAAAATAGGGGAAACAAAGTTGTAAGTTGTGTGAAGAATGAGATTGGGGAAATGATATGGGAGCCCAATGAGTTAAGTGACAAATGGGGTGAATACCTCTGTGAGTTATTAGATCAGGAGAGCAAAAATGATTCTGAGACAGATGCAGATGATGTCACAATGAGGGATGAAAGCACAGGAGGGATCTCAAGAGAAGAAGTGTGTAAAGCTCTAAATTCTCTTCAGAATGGTAAGGCTCCAGGAGTTGATGGCATAACTGCAGAGATGTTGAAATATGGTGGTGACTCTATAATTTACTGGTTAACTGAAATTTGCCAGTTGTGCTGGGAGTTAGGAATGGTCCCTCGGGATTGGAAGGATGCTATCATTGTTCCCTTGTATAAGGGAAAAGGTGATCAGACTGAATGCAAGAACTATCGTGGTATTAGCCTACTGAGTGTGCCAGGGAAAGTGTTTGGTAAGGTTGTTATTGAAAAAGTACGGGGTCTTACATCAGAGAACGTGTGGGATGTTCAGAGTGGTTTTATGCCTGGTAAAGGCTGCACTAACCAGATTTTTGCATTACGCATGATGATTGAAAAGCATCTGGCTGTTGGGAAGAAAGTTTTTACTGCCTTCATAGATTTAGAGAAAGCTTACGACCGAGTGAATAGGACACTTTTGTGGAAGGTATTGAATTAATATGGTGTTACTGGGAATCTACTTAATAGTGTAAAAGCCATGTATGCTGGTAGTAGAGCTTGTGTACGAGTGAATGGTGTTTTATCAAAATGGTTTTCCATTGGTGCAGGAGTTAGACAAGGTTGTGTAATGTCACCATGGCTGTTTAATATATTTATGAACGCATGCATGCGTGAGGCCAAAATAGATAATAGTGGTTTATGTCTTGGTGATATCCGTGTATGCAGATTGCTGTATGCTGATGACACTGTCCTGTTGGCAGAGAGCAAAAGTGAGTTGCAGAGTATGTTGACTCGGATGCACAAAGTTTGCATGAAATTCAAACTGAGTATAAATAAGGGAAAAACCAAAGTTATGGTGTTTGAGAGAGGAATGGGTAGCACTGAATGTAATGTAAGTATAAATGGCACTGTGATTGACCAGGTGAGTGAGTTTGTGTATTTAGGAAGCATGTTTGACAGAGAGAACAAGTTGGATGGTGAAATCAGTAGGCGAATGAATTCTTCTTTGAAAGTCATAGCTGCTCTGGGAGGTTTTCACAGGAATGATGGGTTCTCTAGAGAGTCCCGCATGGCTGTGTATGAAACAGTAATTGTTCCTACTCTGATGTATGGCAGTGAAACCTGGGTACTGCAGAAGAAACATAGGAGTCGTTTGTGTGCTGGAGAAATGCGTTACTTACGTGGGGTTTGTGGCAAGACACGATCTGATTGTGTGAGGAATGAAGATGTATTGCAGTTGTGTGATGTAAAGCAAAATGTTGTTAGCAAGGTGGAGACCAATATGCTTCGGTGGTTTGGCCATGTTGAAAGAATGAGTGATGAAATGCTTACTAAGAAAATCTTTTCAGCCCAAGTGGCAGGATGGAAAGGCAGAGGAAGGCCAAGGAAGACATGGGTGGATCAGATTCAGGAGTGTCTGCATGAGAAAAAGATTATGAGTATGAAGTATAAAAGATCTTGTGTACGGCGTGTAATGGATATCAGTGAAGCACGAGTTGTATGTCAAGATCGCTGTAAATGGCGAAGTTTGATACAACAACAATAAGTAAAAATATCTGGAAGTTTGTATTTCTTTTTGGAGCTAACCTCTGAATCTCAGAGAACAGCTTAGTGATATGTATGTGTATGTATACAGTAAAACCTCAAAAATCCGGCATCCACAAAACCGGCAACTTCAGAAATCCGGCACTTTTCTTATTTCGTTTTCTTGAGAACATCCATTGTTTCACCAATAACCATGGAAATCTCTCGATATACGGTCTTAACAACACATCGTGAGACCATCCGATCTCAGCGTGTAAATTGCCGATAACCGCCAACGTGTGACATTGGGAGGTTTCTCAAATTCATCATCTCATTGGGACGCGCTGAAATGACTCGGACCAATGAGGCGATGAATTGGCGTGTACGTTTGAAATGCGTGTTGAACGTGTGATGATGATCTGTGCTTGGTGGTTGTAGTATGTGGATTCGATCATGGAATGACATCTACATTGGCCTTCATGATGTATCGCGGTAATCGCCTTTGAAATGTATCGTAGCTTCATCAGTCAAAAAACCGCAACATCACTGTAAAATTTGCACCGAGTTTTCGCGATATATCAATGCATCGCCCAGCCCTAGCAGTTGCTCTGGCTTTTTTCAAGTTTTTGTCTAACCATTCGTCAAATTTAGTGTTTTTTGACAGAGTTCTATAATAAATAGTACAAAAAAATAATCACTAAATTTCCCTAAAACTTTTTTCCATTGTGAAAAAAAAAAAAAATTTTCCCCGCAAATTGCGAAGAATGCGATCTGCAGAGTGACCCTGCATATTTATTAGGCGTAGACACGTAAATTTTCGTTAAAGTCACCTGTTACGTGTAAGTGCGTGCTTTACATATAACGACTGTTACATAGTTTTTAGATAGCTTCAGAAATGCGGAATTTTCATAACTCCGGCACTCGTGCAGTCTCGTCGATGCCGGATTTTTGAGGTTTTACTGTATATCTCTGCTCAAGCTTTACAGCTGCCTTGCTTCAGTACACATTCCATAAGCGTGGTCTAATTACTAAGCATGCCACTTGCAGTGTATCTTAACCTGAAAACACCCATTTTGTCATGTGTGAACCATTTTATTTATTGCCAGTGATGACATGTGACTTCAGAAATCAAATTGCTGTCACTTTCTACTCAGTAGCTTTTAAATCACATGTTTTTATTTCTTCTAATTTGGAAACTTGATCTTTTGTTGGAGTGGATAATTTGAAATATTAAAAGAAAGCTCTGTGATGAGTGACACCTTTATATACAACTTTTGCTGTCTTGATAGGTGGGTTTTTCAGATAACTTCTGACTTGGAATCAATTGACCAGACAAGCCACAGTATGTCTTTTATTAGTGATGCCAACGTCCATGCTCTCCACAGACTGTTGTGGAATCACCAAGAAAAAATAGGTGATTATTTATCTAGTTCCAGGGACCATAAAGCTGTTGGAAGAAGACCATTTGATAAAATGGCAACTCTTTTAGCTTACCTTGGACCTCCAGAACATAAGCCAGTTGATTCACAGTAAGAAATTCTTCACCGTTTTGATGTTTTTACTTTATATCAATATGCTTTTGGCTTACATTGTATTAAAATAAAATGCAATACCTTTTCATATTGTTTCATATGCTTCCTTAATATGTTTTGTAAGTTTTGTCTTCTGTAGATGAAGCACTTTGTTAAGATTTCTTACATGAATTATTAATCGTCATTTGCTAAGATCTATCTACAGTTCCATGAGGTTTCTTTAACCATTCTTATATCAGCAACTTCTAATTTCCTAATGAAATATTTACTTTGCACTCACTTCTGACTACTATCAAAGAAAATCATATGCCTAGATACTATGTGATATGCAGTTAGCTTTGTTCTTGAACAAACTACTTCTGTACTAGGGGAAAAAATTAAGTGTGATTAGAAAATGTTGTTGCCACAATCATATGGCTTACATGTTATGTTTTGATACTGAGGATGCCCTTTTACAGCAAAAAAAGTGATTTTACCTTCCATGCTAGTTCTTTTTTAACACAGTGTAGCTGGTGTTAGTTAGTGCATCGTCAGACATAGTGCTCTGTAAAAATGTTCTTATTCATGTCATTGTGGAAAAGCATTGCTTCAGCCCTACTGTTGTTGTAGGTTGATAAGTATTAGTTTTGGTAAACAGTACACTTCGGTAAGGGTATTTTGGATCGGATCCCACTGCTTATATGATTATTTGGTGGAGATTTGAGATGTCAGATATATGATGTAATTCTTTCCTTTCATAAGAAACTGGATTCAGTCTTCTATCTTTCTTCATTCAATGTTAGGGTAAATTTTCAAACTGCATATTTTCAAGCTTTTATAATTCTGCTAAGTAATAATAATAATAATTTACCACACGTTTACTTGAATGACAAAAAGTCATACTGTGATGTATAACATTTACAGGTCAAGCATGTTCTTTTTTTAACACAGAAATGATGTATTTAACTGTTACTTATGTAGCCATCTACTAATATATTAGGTTGTTGCAGTTGAAATGGCTGATTTCATTGGGTGCTAAAAGCAAGCATAAAAACAAATGCTGCATGCCTGATCAATCAAAATAGGCACCAGCAGCATCAATATACTTGTGCCAATGGATCTCAAGGGTGTTTTTGCCAACTCTGAAAAATTCCAGTTCTCTGGAGACAAAAAAAAATCTTCAAACAGCTGGGTCATTGTTGAAGGTCCTCGTGGGTGTAAAATGGTCCTTGTGCTGAAAGAAGTGATAGTCTGTTGAGGCAAGTTCTGGAGAGTAAGCCTGGTGTGGCAGAGTCTTATATCCTAACTAGTGAAGTATCTGCACAATTATTCATGCAACATGGGGGTGAGCATTATCATGAAGCATCAAAGCACCATGTCTATTGACCAATGCTGGCTGTTTTCTGCACAGTTTCTCACGCATTTGTTGCAAGTTATCTCAGTAGCTTTCTGCTGTGATGGTCTGATCCAGACTCGAGATGATCATGCCTGCAGGTGACCACCATACACTGACCATCCATTTTCTTTTGGTGTAGGCCTGGCTTTGGCTGTAGGTGACCACCATACACTGACCATCCATTTTCTTTTGGTGTAGGGCTGGCTTTGGCTGTAGGTGACCACCATACACTGACCATCCATTTTCTTTTGGTGTAGGGCTGGCTTTGGCTGTAGGTGACCACCATACACTGACCATCCAGTTTCTTTTGGTGTAGGGCTGGCTTTGGCTGTAGGTGACCACCATACACTGACCATCCATTTTCTTTTGGTGTAGAGCTGGCTTTGGCTGTAGGTGACCACCATACACTGACCATCCATTTTCTTTTGGTGTAGAGCTGGCTTTGGCTGTAGGTGACCACCATACACTGACCATCCATTTTCTTTTGGTGTAGGGCTGGCTTTGGCTGTAGGTGATCACCATACACTGACCATCCATTTTCTTTTGGTGTAGGGCTGGCTTTGGCATGCTCCTGGGTGCATCACCAACATCTAACCATTGAGCAGCACATGTACGATTGTTGTATAGGATCCACTTCTCATCAGTAGTCATAATGGGCTCCAAAAATCCTTCCCTTTTGTTTCTGTTAAGCAGAAAAGAGCTCACTTTGAAGCAGCATGTTTTATGTTCCTGAGTTAGTGTATGCACCACCCAGTGATCAAGTTTTTTTTTTTTTTCACTTTACCTATGACTGCTAGGTGCCAGAACACTGTTGATCATTCAGATTACCTTATATATTGGACACCTGTCCAGTATCCAAGGTTTAAATTTATGTGCAAAACTGTAATAACAGATTTAGGGCAACTTACCATTCTCTGGTTTTTGCTCCAAATTTCACATTTCCAGCACGTGAGACAGCTGTGGACATAGTGTCGCATGTTTCGTAGAGGTAGCATGGGGGCTCTTTAACTTTTTCAGCTGAAGTCATTCACTTTTGTTACATTCTATTCTTGGTCATTCTGGAGGCTTCATGTAGTAATCCGCATATATTTCTTCATTTATAACAAAAAGGTGGTCACGTCAAAAAATTGAAATCTAAAGCCAACAAGTGATGGCGCCACAGTTGCCAAGAGAACGAAGGTTGATGTTGCCCCGGAGGAGTCACTTACTTGCTCTGCAGATACTGTGAGTATTGGTCAGAGTTTCCGTCCCCCTGAGGATGGTAGCGGAAAGCTACAGAAAGTACTTGGGTTGAGGTGTTTACTGAGGGTGGAGAGCGGCATGGCAGAGCTCCTTTGCGAAGCCTTTTCCCAAAGAATAGGAGACATGAGCAAGCGGAAGGCTGTTTTGATAAAACATAGATGTAGTTAACCTGAGGTTGAAGGGTTATATGTATATAGTGAGTTGTTTGATTATTTGCAGATTGTATATAGTGTATAAATAAATGTATGAATGTAAGGTATGTATGTATTAGAACTGAGTTCGGGCTCAATTTTCGCAGCCCGAGCCCGTGGTATATCAGCCCGAACCCATCCGAGCCCGAATTTTATATTGCAAGATAGAGCCCAGGCCCGAACGAGCCCGAAAACTGGCTAACCTGTTCAATCATTAATAAGAAAGCATCTCCTTTTCAACACCTCCACTCTCTTCTACTGCAATTAACCAATGCATTTCTCAAATAGGGAATGGTTGGAAGGGACCTCTATATCTTTTTACAGTGTAACTGGACGATTTTCTTTGACCGTTGGTTTCCACCTGAAGTTCTTTGGACGGCCGGGCACCCAAAATGATCGGGCGGTATTGCAATTGTATGTTGCTCAAATAATGCTTAATATGTATTATCGCGCCATAATGCGCTACAGTATGTATGTTGCTAAACAGAATTAGCAGGGAGCTACAGCGTGGAGATAAGGGGTAAATTATAGTCGGCATGCTCTCAACTATCCAATATCTGTAGTTCTTGAGAAAGCTTTTTCTTCTCTGCAGAAACACACTAATGCCCGACCTATGACATTTTTTACCCAAGCCCGGAATCAATAGCCATCTCGAATGCCAGCTCCCTAACCAGAACCAGATGCCGAAGAATTTCATTTACTGATTATAAAGTGCCTCATGTGCTAAATCATATAAAATCACATTTATATATAAAAAAATTATCTCGCTCTCCTCCTCTAAGAGCCCGAGCCCGCCTGAGCCCGAACCGCCGTAAATATTCTACAGCCCGAGGCCGATTCAGGCCCGGGCTCTGCTTCGTGCTTTTGGGCTCGGGCTCAGCCCATCTCAGCTCTAGTATGTATGTATGTATGACGAGGGAGAAAAACAACCCAATAGTTTTATGAATGTTGATATGTACAACAGGACTTCAACTATGTTGTGTTGATATATTTGATGTGACCACCTTTTTGTTATAAATGAAGAAATATATGTGGATTACTACATGAAGCCTCCAGAATGACCAAGAATAGAATGTAACAAAAGTGAATGACTTCAGCTGAAAAAGTTAGAGCCCCCATGCTACCTCTACGAAACATGTGACACTATGTCCACAGCTGTCTCACGTGCTGGAAATGTGAAATATGGAGCAAAATCCAGAGAATGGTAAGTTGCCCTAAATCTGTTATTACTGTTGATCATTTAATTTCTGTGTGATGTCCCTTGCTGTTTGGCATGGATCTGATTCAGTGATTTCCTTCAACTTAACAGGATAAATGGTTGCAGGACTGTGTTCTCAGGGCTCAGTTTGGAGACTTGGATCGCTGGACCAGAATTAGGAGAGGAAATGTGCATTGTCCGCTCACTAGTGTTTCCTCACTAAATGCTGTATTTAAATTCTTTGCTGCCTTGGATGTGGAATGTCCCGATTTAAACTCATAAAGAAAATAATGCAAATTTGACTATGCTCCATGGCTCACTTACACTTCACCTTGTTCACTACCACCAGTAACCACACTACAAGTACTTAGTGGCAATACCATGGAATAAGCCATTTCAACTGCAATAGTTCCAATTCATCCAAGCATTCTTCTGCTACTCAAACCAGGACAGCATATCTTCAAACAAAAACTAAAAAAATAACTGCAATGAGAATAGTGGTGTCAATTTACCACTAGCATGGAAACTATAGATTCAAGATGAAAATAATTGAACATCTAAAAAAAAAAATGCTTAGATATATACTTCACTGGGCCATTTACAAAGCAGGGATTTCTACTATTATCAAACAAGCAGTAAATGAAGCAACAGATTGGGCCACGGGTGGCCTAGTGGGCAACGTTCGTGACTGCCGCGGAAAGGACCTCAAGTTCGATCTCGGGCAGGTACGAACGCTCGATCCACTAAATATCCGCCATGCGTCGAATGGGCACGTTAAGCTGTCGGACCCCGGGTGCTGGCCCCCCGGTAATAAATAAGGGCGTCTTCCTCCCCCTTTCTACTTCGCTTCCGTGTCACTTTCCTATCGAGCACTCTAACCCAAATCTCCTAGCTTCCTATTTCTAAGGGTTGTTTAAGACCTGGGGTCGGACACTCCTTTCCTAAGTTATTCGTCAATGGCACACCAACAGAGAACAACTGTCTTGCTCTTGTGACACTTTATACAGGAGAATGAAGAACTTATTTCTGAAGATGGTGCAGGTTTAGGCACCAAAATTCATAGAATGGTGTTACTTCAAAACCCCATAGCAGAATCACAATGACAGATATCATTTTTGGTCGTGTAGACAAAAATGATATCCTAAGAACCTTTATTTTTGCCTGCAGGCGTAGACGATATTCTAAGAGCCTTTATTTTGGTCCTTCAGACATAAGTGGTGCCCTCAAAACCTTTATTTTAGTCCTGCAGACATAAACGATATCCTCAGAACCTTTATTTTGGTCGTGCAGACAAAAAGAATATAAAGCAATATATATGCTAAACGATGGACTCCCGATCATTCCTGCACTTTTTCTGTCTTAGGACAGAATTCCGTCTTTCCAAACTTTCCAAAAACGGAAGTTAAACAGTCAAGATTTCTTTTGAAATCATAAGTTGTTTTTTTTTCTCTGCGATGTTCTCTCTGTCCATAATGTTGTTATATATCATTTTATTCCAGAAATGCTTGTGTTTCAGCTTGAAAATGAGGGCAACAATTTCCGAAAACAGAAATTAAACAGAGCGCTGTAATCTGAAATTGTTTTTCTCAAGATGTTTCTTCTGCCTCATATTATTTTTAAGTGTCATTTTATTCCATAAATGTTTGTGTTTCAGCTGAGAAAATAGAGAAAAAAATTCTGAAAACGGAAGTTGAACGGAGCAAAAATTTCTCTCGTAATCATACTTTCTTTTTCCGTGATCCTTCTGTCTATTATTATTATTATTGTTTAATGTCATGTCGCAGAAATGTTTCTGTTTCAGCTTTAAAATGGAGGCAAACATTTTGGAGAGCGGAAACTAAAGGCAATGAAGGCTTTTTTTTCCCCGTGAGCATTTTTTGTGGTATTATTACCCCAGTTTTATACCATTTGATTTTATAAATTGTTGTGTTTCAGCTTGAAAATGGGGGGGGGGGGGACAATGCTAGTTGGATGCAATAATAATTTCTCCCTAAATCGTAATTTTTTTCTTTGTGATCTTTCCACTTTCATGTATTAGTGCTAAATATTATTTTATTCCATAAATGCTGATATTTCCGCATGACGGTAAGTCGACAGATCATACTTCACACTTAGAACTTTGAAAAGCGTGCCAAGGTATGAACGTTCAGAAGGCAGAGGGTTCCACATTCTAGTTATTATTGCAATTTCTGTAGTACCTAGTCTTTTGTTGTTGTTGTTGTTGTTGTTCTTCTTCTTCTTAGGTAGAAGAAATATAAGATAGTGACTTTCTTTTCTCTCATTTTATTTATTTCTACTTGTGCAAGTTTTTTGCACCCAGTACATGTCTAACCCAGTGACCACCCACAGATTATTTTGTAGCACAATAATATCTGTCGCACACTGATCACAAACTTTCTGCTATTGGGCATCAAGACCTTTGCAGGAATTTTTAGCTTATGTGCATCACAGTTTTAGTTTTTAATTTGATTTTAATTACATTCCTCACCCCATTTGATCAGTGCAAATGGTGATGGTAGAATTTGCTGGAGCTTTGTGAAGTGTTTTGGATCTAGTACTCTTCTGTAATTTTGAAGAACCAATGATTCATCTACTTCAAACCTTATCCTTCCCAGAAACCTGTGAAAGAACTCATTTGCCATCAACATTTTATTTTTACAATTTATTTGGAAGTTTTCATCAATGGTATTTGCAATTTAAATTTCAAACTACAGTGTTTTAAATTTGGTTTGTTAGAATTTTTCCCATACTTGTTTTTAACTGAGCCGAAAATAAATAACTCTAATCAGTTTTTTCTCAGGAATAAGGTTTAATGTGGACTCAAAAACTCCTTGTTAATTGTTCAATATTATCTCCTGAGCCAACTGAGAAATTTTTTTACAGATCCCCTTGCCTGACCAAAAAACTCAAAAGATCTCATAGTTAAGTTAGAAGGCCGTTCAAAACTTGAACATCTTATTATTGCTAGTCTCGACATTAAATCTGTGTTTACTAACATAAATATGGATAGTCTTGTGGAGTTCCTTGCAGAAGATTTGGCTGACAAAAATAGTCTTTCATAACCACAGCAAAGAAGAACTTAAAGGAATTTATGAAATACTGATTTTTTTTTCTGTAAAAAACAACTATTTTCAGTTTGACAGTGAATTCTACAAGCAAACATCTGGATTAGCAATAGGCTCACTGGTAGCACCTTTTCTTGCAAATTACTATGTAGGAAAACTTAGAAGAAAATGTACTTATTAAGCCTTTAGTCTTCAGTATTTATGCAAGATATATGGATGATTATTTTCATTATAGACAACAAAAGTGCCTGTCTTCCATATGACATACTAGACTGGTTCAACTCCCTGGATGATAATTTGCAATTCACCCTTGTACTGCAAAAAGATAATCAGCTCAATTTTTTTGACTTATCATTAGTAGTAAAAAAAGGAAACATTGAATCACGGTTATACAAGAAACCTACTAACACTAATAAAACGTTAGACTATCAGTCAAATCATCTTAATTACTTAAAAACAAATGTAGCCACTGAATTTTGGGAAAAGTAAGTGTTCTAAATTCTTTAGAATAATTGAAAATTGCTCAAAAGGAGGAATTGAAAAAACAAAAGTTTTGGAAGATAATAATGGTAAGGTAAGTAATTATTATCACCCTTCTTCTCTACTAGTCAACAACTTAGTAAAAAAAGAATCAGAAGTCAAAAACCAAGTGTAGTGAAACCCGGGCGTTTTCTGGGAGACGCGGGTTCGAGTCCCGCTCAAGGACGATGAAAATTTTCAAGGTTTCGGATATTATCTGACTTACCATCCTTGTCACATTTACGCCAAAAATCAGATTGTCATCTTCAAAATTTGTATTATATGGCGTAATCCCGTATTTCTTTCATGAACCAAGTTTCAGTTAATTATAAAAATTACTTACCATAAAGAACTGTTTGAAAAACTTAAGAGGATTAAATAAGAAGCGTAAGCAAGAGGTCTGTAAACCTGTGGAAGCCCAGTTACATCACGATGAATTGACGTGTTGGAAGTGTTTGGTCCATTGGAGGTTACCATGATCTTTATGGTGAGTGGTTATTCCTCATGTTTTTTTCATTTATGAATTGCACGTAAACTATGCGCACTTTGCAAGAGGTTAATACCTTAAAAGTGCAAATATAATAATTAAGAGGATTAGTGAGAAGTTTCTAGACAGACTTACTCCAGGATTACAAAATAAAATTAGTAACTACCTTTCAAAATTAAAGCAAAAAGAAAAAAACATCCTTTTACAGGAAGGTGTGGCCTATAACATAAAATGTGAGTGTGGTCTCTGCTATGTGGGAGAAACAGGCAGACAGCTTAAAACCAGATTGGCAGAAAATAAAGCTGCAATTAATAATATGACAAACAAAACCGATTTGGACAGACATGTTCAAAATACAGGACTGCTTTGGGATACTGTAGAAGTTCTGACACCTCAACAGCATTTTTTCAAAAGAAAATTGGCAGAAGGACTGGAAATAGAGAGAAGAAGAGGTACACCATTAAATGATTTGAAAGGTTGAAATTTATCTCACAAATGGCAACACCTACTGTAGCTATAGTCCTGTGGAAGGATAGGGGTGCTACCCCACAATTTGACATATTATTTCTTTTTATTCCTTAGAAAAAACAACAACATAATTTGGAGATATTTATAATGCATTAAATCTAAGAATAGCCATGTCATCAATTATTACCAAGTCTAATGAGTTATTTGGTTAACCCCAACAAAAAGAGTGTAGACTTGACACATATGGTAATGTGTAGAAAGTAACTGAAAGGAATTTAGCATATATGAGGGGCAGTCAAAAAGTTAGTTGTATGCACCCACAATTTTTTTTGTATAAAAGATATTTGGATGCGATGTGGGAGCACCACTTGTACTTCCTCCTTGAAGCCGCCATGTTAACCTTGTCGACATGGCAGGAACAGTTTGTCTGTTACCACTCGTGAAAGATGTCATGTCGGTTGAAAGTAGCATCCAAATTTAAGTCCGCGCAGTGATCTGTTTTTTGTGGGCTATGAAGTTGAACCTGACTGAAATTCAACACCAATTAATTGAAATGTAGAGTGGCAAATCATTTTTGTGTTAGGCGATTGCAAAATGGTGTTTGTTGTTCGATAAAGGACGCACAGATATCGAAGACAATTACTGGGAGGGAAGGCTGTCAACTTTGACAACGAATGAAAATGTGGTCATTAACAAATTGATTCATGCAAACAGGCAGTGGACAAGATCACAGATGAATTGAATGTTTCACCTGCAAGTGAGTATTGCTTTTGAGCATAAATTTTCAAAACTTGACACCAAGTGTCTTGAGTTTTGCGAAGTTTGTGCTCGATAGATGACTCCTTGCTTACTCACAGAACTTCACAAGGCACTGCATTTTCAAACAGCTCTCTCTTTTTTGGATCATTATCACAGGGAAAGAAATGAATTTTTGGACCACATCGTGACCAGAGATGAGACTTGGGTCCATCAGTTCTCACCAAAAACAAAGCAAACTTCATGCGAGGGGAAACATTCACATTCTCTGCCTCTGGAAAAGTGCCGAATTTTTCCTTCTGCTGGAAAGGTTATGCACACCCTTTTTCTCAATAATCAAGGTGTTGTGCATTATGAATTCATGCCGAAGGGCATCACGATTAATGCGGCACCATATTGTGAAACCCTTAAGCAGCTGCAAAAGGCGATTAAAGATTGACGGCTAGAAAAACGATCAAGAGGCATTGTCCTTCTGCAAGACAACACAACACCACATTCGGCACACATCGCTAAGGCCCTCCTTAACAAATTCAAATGAGAGGTGTGGGAACACCCTGCCTACAGTCCAGACCTTTCGTCTTGTGAATTTCATGTGTTTGGCCCCATGAAAAATGACGTTGTGAAGTGGTGATATCACTCCGATGAAGATGTCAAAAATGCGACACGAGAATGGTTATCGCAAGTTTCATGACCATTTTTTCAAGAAGGATAGACAAACTCGTGCCACCCTACGATAAAGGTTTAAATAAACTAGGCAATTGCATAAAAAAAAAAATAGCTCTATTGGAAGCCATACTCATATGCGTAATAATATTGTCTTGTGAGCAGTTAATACTTGTTTTAAAAAAGACAATATATTTGAGAAATAGCGTCATCTTTCTCACTGAAAATAATCTCATTGTGTGGTGTTCAGAGGTTAAAATGTAAACCAGGATTTTGCATATTATATATGTGTGTATGAGAGAGAGAGAGAGATGGGGGGGGGTATGTGACATCTAGAAATTTGTTCTGAAGGTAATACACACACATTGTTAGGCATCACCACAGATCAGTATTATAAATCTCATTCAGCGGAAATTTTTATGTATCAAAAGCTTTACTCAGATGCATAATAATATTGTCTTGTGAGCAATTAGTATTTTTAAAAAAGGGCAATACATTTTTGAGAATTAGCAATATCTTCCTCACTGGAAACAGTCTCATTGTACAGTATTCAGAGATTAAAACATAAACCACAATTCTGCATATTTTGTATGTATGAGAATAGAGGATATATGGCATTTAAAAAAAAAATATTCCGAAGGCAGTAAACACACATGTTTAGGCATCATCACAGGTGAGTATGTTGTTAAAATTGTATCCGCCCCCCCCCCCCAGTGCAATTGGTGTATTCAAAGAGATCATGGTTATTAAAAATTTTAAAGCATAAAGTATTTATGTGTTAATACCCTGAGTTAAGTGACTGTTTTGTTGTGGTCACCTATTGCCTCATTTTTCTCAATTTGTTGTGAGTAATACTAAACAGCTTTTTAAATGTAAAAATTAATATTGAATTGAGACATTGTCTTATATGTTCAAAATTTTGCATTAAATTATTTTTCAGTTGAAATGGTTTATATTTAGTTGGCAGAAAATGAAAATTAATGCATTCTCTAATTGTGTTTATTAGAGATTAATGTTTTACAGAGTATTAGCTGTACATTTGTGTTATTTTTGACTGAGGTTTCTCTATCTTGTTGTTTGCACTGCAACTTATGAGGAATGAAAAGTTACCCTTTCTATTGCTATGTACTCCCTGCACTTTCTGCTTCTTGAATTTCTCATGTTTAATGTGAGATATCTTCTAGGTGGAGCAGTATGGACATGACAAGCACAAAGTTTGAAGAAATCATGTCTAAACATAACATGCACGAGAAAGACGAGTTCAAGTCTATTAAATCATTGAACATATTTTATCAAGCAGGGACTTCCAAAGCTGGTCATCCCATATTTTATTTTATTGCAAGGAGATACAAGTAAGTCAAAGTTAATAAGTAGACATACAATGTAGTCCAGAAATTAAATAACAAAAAATTAATATCTGTTTTTCAAAACATCAGCATAGCCATTTTTTTTAAGTTTGAAGCATTTGTATACTTACATTATTCTGTTCTTCACACATATTTGCTTGTTAATAAGTTAACAATCAAATATACATGAAGAATGGAATAATAAAAGTTTACAAATGCTTCAAACTTCAAATTAGTAATATCACATATTTACAGCATGACAGGTTAAGGCCTAAATGCAAATATTCACTTAGTAGCCATATTGTTTTGTAGCAGGAGTATACCTTTTGAGGGTAAAACTTTAAGCTGAGTTCTCTGAAGGTTATTCATAGTGGAAGAAACTTTACACCTCCCCCTCCCCCCCCCCCGGAAAGGGATAGTGTAAAATGGCATATTACATATAATTGGAAAGATATCTTAATTTGGAGCAACTTTTGATGCAAAGTTTTTTTAATATCTTCAACTGATAAAATGTTTAGGTCCAAATTGGTGATTAGTGTTCTTTAGCAACAAAAAATGAAAAAGCCTGCAAAAAATGCAAGCAAAGTTGCAGAACTCATTCTTTAGAGGCTACTTGTTGTTCTTATGACTTCTTGTGATCATATGACTCTGGCTTCATCTTTAAATTTTGGGAGAAGGAATATGCAAGTTGTGATGCAGCAAGGTTCTTATCATGTTTGCATGGGAGGGAATTTATCTTCATTTGCTCAGCAGTGTCTGGTAATCTTGTCCACAATTGTTTTTCTTAAACTGCTAGTGCTCTGTGATCAGTTGTTGGTGTTACTTTAGTTAGGTGTTCTTGTTTTCTAGATTTATTCTAGGTTCAGTTCTTTTACCGGTTGAGTGTGAAGTGTAATTTTCTGCAACGCTTTTAAGAGTGCCCACACTTATTTCATAAAAGATTACATTCAGCTACTTCCCAAGTGGTGAGGATGCACCTGAAGCACCCTGGTAGTTTTATGCTCAAACTGTTGAAAAGCCACAGTCTTCATTCGAAACGGCATAAAGTTCAATGTCCTTTTTATGGAACTACTTGCAAACTGGTTTCTTTAAAAGTGAAAAATCGTTAAACTGTATGCTGTTGTTTCTTGATGAAGACTGAAGTAGGCTATGTCAATGGAATGAATGATAGATGCAATGTTATTGAAGCTTAATTGAAACTTTTGTTTTATCAGCTGTAGTTCTAGAAGTGAATTTTTTTTTCCTCAGTGAGTTCTTTTAATGTGAAGAATAACAGAATCTGACCTTACAAAGTAAAATTTGCATGCCAACTGTAGCAATTTGCTGCAACAAAAAAAAAAAAAAAAAAAAAAAACTGCAGTTGCTTTCAATATAAAGGAATTATTACTTTCATTATAAAGAAACAGCAATTTATCCCAGGGCTCATGAACAAATTGAAGAGCTGATCCAAATCCTCTGAAGAACATCATTTTTTTTTAATGTAGTACCATAAGCTATGGTCAAACATATTCAGCAGTTTACCAAAGACAAAAAGCAAGATATCCATGTTTCCTATTGCCCAAACACAAGTTAAGTACAGCACATATGTCTCCAATATATTCCGACATAAAGACATTTCATGTGCAACTTCACCTGCCTGAGAAAAATCTATATCTCATTCGTAATCTTTCGTGTAAAAAAGCTAAAAGTGCTGAGGATTCTAAATTGTATCTCTGCACTTGCAAAAATTTTGGTTAAAACCTCCTTTGCTTACTCACTATCACTAAGCTGTTCTCTGAAATTCAAAGATTAGCTCCACAAAGAAATACAAATTACAGGATAATTTTTACTTATTGTTGTTGTATCAAACTTCTCCATTTACAGCGATCTTAACATACAACTTGGGCTTCACTGACATAAATCACATGCCGTTCACAAGATTTTCTATACTTCATGCTCATAATCTTTTCTCGTGCAGACACTCCTGAATCTGATCCTCCGATGACTTCCTTGGCCTTCCTCTGCCTTTCCTTCCTGCCACTTAGGCTAAACAGATTTTCTTAGTAAGCATCTAATCACTTATTCTTTCAACATGGTCAATGCCGCCCCGGTGGCGCAGTGATGTAAGCGATGGCTTCTGATCATTTGTCCGAGAAGGGTCTGTGTTCAAATCCTGGTGAGGCATGGATGTTGTGTTTGTCTTACGACACTGACTCTCTCCCTTCCCTGTAACCAGTGGCCCTAAATTAGGGACGGGTGACTGCTTATAGCCCACTGAGTTGCTCACGGTGGTCATTAAACCCCCAATTAAAAAAAAAAAACAAAAAACAAAAAAACAGGGCCATACCAACAAAGCACATTAGTCTCCACCTTGCTAACAGCATTTTGCTTCACATTACACAACTGCAACACATCTTCATTCCTCACACAATCAGAACGTGTCTTGCCACAATAAGTAACAAATTTCTTCAGCACATGAACAACCCCTATGTTTCTTCTGTAGTACTCATGTTTCACTGCCATACATCAGAGTAGGAACAATTTCACTTTCATACACAGCCATGTGGGACCCTCTTGAGAACCCATCATTCCTGTGAAAACCTCCCAAAGCAGCCATGACTTTCAATGAAGAATTCACTTGCCTACTAATTTCACCATCTAATTTGTTTTCTCTGTCAAACATGCTTCTTAAATACACAAACTCATTCACCTGCTTTCCAGAAGTGATTTCCTAGTTTGGTAATCTCTTGGTTTTAATGTGTCCTTCGAGTTTTTTGTTGAAACAGTATCAAGCAGATGAAGGCATATCATGACTTCAAAATATATACATTATATTGTTATGAAGTCTTTGAGGTCTGTAGGGCCTTATTTGGTGAGCCTGATGTTTAAGGCCTGGCCCATTTCAGATATTAGACACTCGGCCCAGCCTGGCCTCTGATATGCCATTTTGTATTATTTTGTCTTTCTACTGAATTTTATTAAACTGTGAAAATTAGATAATGAAATGAGATATTAAAAATATTTAGGTGACTGTAAGCCTAAAAATATTAACTTAAACTTTGGCAATTATTGAAGAATATAACCTTAAAAGAGAAAGAGAGAGAGAAAAAAAGAAAACTAAGCTCATTCAAAATCTCTCTTTCTCTGAACTAGCAAGCAGTAACACTACAAAAATCAGTCCCTATACAGATTAGGGATAGGAGTAACAATCGATGTCGCCCCACTCTTTCATACGAGCATACACACTACCCCACTGCAGACATTCCCTACTCCACACAACATACACACGCGCTTGGGGTCGAATCTTTTTGTTATCAACAAGCCCCAAAGTGTTTTTACCATCTTAATACATACAGATGGTAAAAACACTGTGAATGCCTCTCCTCGCCTCTGTGATCAGACCCTGGACTATGTCATGGAAGTAAGTAAAGCCAGCAAAACAGTTAAACAAACCAGAAGATTGGGAAATACTATTTTTTTTTTTTTTTTTCTTTACCATCATGATAAAAATAATGGGTTGACTTGGCCCGGCCCAGCCATAAGTGTCTGGGGAAAAGCCTGGCTCGGCCCGTTGCTTTGTTCTCTAAATTAAACAAAGCCTGACCCGGCCCATGCAGACCTCTATAAAGGCAAATATTCTAAGATAGTCCCATTGAATTTTAGAAGATCTGCTTTGTGTTCATTAGGTTTGTTCAGAGCTGAAACACCTCACATGTTTCTTTCAGTCGTGCTGTTCATTGAGAAGGACGACATAAAACTGTCTGTTTAGAACAGATGAGGAGAAGGAATGTTCGCAACTGTCTGAGAATCCGGGCCACCTTCGAAAAAGTGTCGGGGGGGGGGGGGTCAAGAGGTCACAGATGAAAAGAAACCTAACTGGAGTGTGCAACTGAGGTCTGCCAAAGGGAAAGACTGTTTTTGTTGGTGACATGGATATAGAATATTCACAGTGAATTTCCTCTACACTGCTTAGAACGGGATATTGACGCCCAATTGGAAGGGAAGAAGCTGCTTTTTTTTTTTCTCAAAGAGAAAAGAAAGCTCTAAGTGCACAAGTGACTGGGGTTAGGAAGATTTTGCCTGGCCATCGAAGAGGAGTGTGGAAAGCTCTATGTCCTTCAGCCACTCTCTCCCCCGTCCTGTGGCCTGACCCGCTTTCTGTTCCGGAAATCTGCAGCTGACCACCTCATCAGCTAGGGTGTGCATGTGCGTGTCATCTAAAAGTAGGTTAAGTGTGTTTAAACACGTGGATTATTATACAACAGGAGCGACTACCAATTTGTAAGTACATTCTGTTCCTTTTGCATGCCAACTCTGGTGAGCAGAACTGTGCATCAAACAGATCAGACTATTACCTATAGAGTGCAGGTCTGGCTTTTAGAACTACCATTGCTTTTTTGGGGGGGGTGTTCTTACCCTCGCTGCCCTAGCCAAAGTCATGTAAGCAAATGTACTGTGCAAATAGCTACACTGGCGGAAAGTGAAAAAGAACACCAAGAAGGAATTGGCGGACGATCATGAAATTTACATAGGTTAATGGGGTCGAGTTTACGTAGGTGTGATATTAATTTTGGGACCAACCGGTGAACGCTTACGCCACAGCACGGCATAATATGCAAATTATTGTCGGTGGTATTTAAGGAGTACGGCGAAGTGAATGTAATCAGTCGTCGACGTACGGACACGTGCGAAGATCCTGAAGAAGCTGCAATGCCTGGGCATGGAAGACGTGCACGATTTCAGCATTTATCAGACTTTGAGCGAGGTCGTCTAGTCGGACTCTGCGAGGCTGAGTGGTCGTATCGTCGTATTTCGGAGCGAATTGGACGGGAAGTATCGGTGGTGGTACGATGGTGGCGTAGATGGTCTGAGGAACATTCCCACACGAGAAGACGTGGAACCGGGAGTCACAGACGGACTGATGAGCGAACCAATCGATGCATAAGAAGAGTGGCATTGTCAAGCAGAACATCCACTGCGACGCAAATCCGAGCTGCCGTTGCACCTGAGGTGACTGTGCGAACAATCCGCAACCGTCTACTGGATGCAGGACTATGTGCACGTGTGCCTCTGGCGTGTGTACCTCTGACTCCAGTCCACCGTCAGGCTGGAGTGGCTGCAGTGGTGTCGCCAACGTCTGCACTGGAGAACGCAATGGCGATCTGTCGTGTTCAGCGATGAAAGCAGATTCTGCTTCAGAGCCTCTGATGGCCGTATGCGTGTTCGCAGATGCACAGGGGAGCGTCTCCACCCTTCTTGCATCCGCCAGCAACACACAGGGCCTACACCTAGTGTTTTGGTGTGGGGAAGCGATCAGCTATCACTCCTGTACACAACTAGTGTTTGTACCGGGTATGTTAAACAGCACCTCCTACATCAACAACATCATTCAGCCCGTTGTTGTGCCATTTGTGAGGTCGGTCCATCGTGGTGTTTTCCAGCAAGATAACGCATGCCCACACACGGCACGTGCAACGCAACATGCACTTCAGGGTGTGAGACAACTTCCATGGCCTGCACGTTCACCGGATTTGTCCCCCATTGAGCACGTGTGGGATTTTATGGGACAACGACTTATCCGGTCTCCACGGCCAGCCACGACCATCCCCAATTTACGCGGCCAGGTTGAGGATGCTTGGAACTCAATACCCCAAACTTACATCCAACATCTGTACGACAGACTCCATGCCAGAATTGCACAGTGTGACGCAGTTCATGGCGGTTCAACCTCGTACTAACCATGTTACGTGGAAATGTTATTTTTCAGTTTACCAGCAAATACAGCTGTATTTTGCCATAATGTTTTGATCACGTTATCTGTATTCCGTTATTATGCTGTATAAATTTCGTTGGTATCAGACGTCTCCTTCTTGGTGTTCTTTTTTCACTTTCCGCCAGTGTATATAAAATATGTAAATAATTAAATGTGCATGTTCTGTCCTAAGTCCGGAGCTTCTCAGTGCTAACAAGTAGTTCCTTGTTCTCTCTTAGGGATCTAATGCTTGGAGATGTCCCTCCAGCCAGTTCTTGGTTATTTAAAGAGGGATTCGTATCCCAGTGGCTCCAAAATAAAAGGCCCATGTAACAATATATATATGTGTGTAGAAAAATACAATAAAATACAAAAAAAATACTACAAGTAATTCAATGAGCCTGACATGTAGGCTGCACATTGTAGCAAACTAAAACAACTTAGCTAGATAACGAGAAAGTAGTTAACGAAAATTTTATTAATCGGCTACCATTTAAGAATCCTAAAAACAAATGACTCACAGAACTGCTGTTATCAAGAGAGCATTAGTTCTATTGTGGGAATGGCATTTCTGGTGTCAGAAAACAAGTCTGACAATGCTCCCGGCACCACTAGACCACATTGAATTTGAAAGATAGAAGCAACACATAAAATGTAATACAGCAAATAAAAGATACAGTGAAATGTACAAATTTAGTTTAAAGACAAAACTGATGCCACTAGACCACATTGTATTTAAAAGTAGAAACAATGCATAAACTGTAATGAAACAAATAAAGCATACCTTGAAATGTATAACCTTAGCTTGAAGACATGACTAACAACACAGACCACACCCTGTACAAAATAAGCCAATTATTATATTTGCACTTTTAAGGTATTAAACCCCTGCAAAGTGCGCATAGTTTATGTGCAATTCATAAATGATATACTATTAAAAAGCACCAATCACTTACCCTAAAGATCATGGTAATTTCCATTCACAACACACTTCCAGCACATCAATTATCGTAATGTTGTTGGCCATCAAAGGTTTACAGACATCTTGCTTATGATTCCTTCTTCCGGGGATGAGCCAATATACTAATTAGTAGCTAGTTTGAGGTTAAGCATAATGGCTGAACAGAAAAACGACAACTCTAGTGAAAAATGGGGATGCCTATTAAACTCATATGATGTAATAGATTGAGTTGCTAGAAGCTATGCATGGATGTGTCTTCTGGCCGAAGGGACCTAACAAGTAGTACTTGGTGTAAACTAACCCTTTTAATATTGTAGAGTTCTAGATTAATAAAGTGTATTGATCTTTATTTTGTCAAGGGGATTTCTTGAATTGTAATTTAGAAGAAACTGTCTAATGTATTTATAAGTGAACTTATAAGGATAGTTATTATATTGGTTCTGTCTTCAAGCTAAAATTATGCATTTCAAGTTATGTTTTATTTGTTTTATTATGGTTTATGCATTGCTTCTACCTTTGAATTCAATGCGGTCTAGTGGCGTTGGAAGTATTGTCAGATTGCCTTGGGGTTACACCAGTTGTTTTCTGATACCAGAAATGCCACTCCCATAATAGAACTGATGCTGTCTTGATAATGGCAGTTCTGTGAAGTATTTGTTTTTAGAATTCTTGAACAGTAGCTGATTAGGCAAATTTTGCTACCTAATTTTTCATTACATGTATACAGTGGTGGCAAAAATTGTGGACACTTTGTGAAATTTTCATGTTTTGCAACTGCAGGCTTATAAGAAATGTTATTTTGCACCAAATGCAAATGTTTATATGTCAATTTAAAGAAAATTTAATGCTGAATTCAATACAAAAAACAGAATGCAAATTTATATAAGAAATGTTATTTTGCACCAAATGCAAATGTTTATATGTCAATTTAAAGAAAATTTAATGCTGAATTCAATACAAAAAACAGAATGCAAATTTATGCAGTGCAGAAAAAGTTATGCAGGTAATACTGCAATCATGCTGAATATACTGTAATGCACTTACGATTTCAATGTACTATCAGTATTTGGCAGGGTAGCCGTTATTCTTTAAAACCGCATCACAGCGACGTCTCATTGAGCCAACAAGTGTTTAAAGCCCTGCCTTCATTATTACCTGGTGCCAGGAAGCAATTATAGCCTCAATTAATTGCCTTTTATTTGATGGACGCTTCTTTCGTACAAGACTTTTCAAACGGTGCCACAAATTATCTATTGGGTTCAGGTCAACAATGGAATATGCTTTGTTGTGAACCACTGATTGCATATTTTTGCTGTGTGGCAGGGAGCTGAATCCTGCTGAAAAAGAAATGGTGCATTGTTGGAAAAGAGATCCCTGATGGAAGGTAGCAGTTTTAGTTCCATGATAGTGTCAATGTAATTTCTTGCATTCAGCGTGCCGCCGATTAAATGAAGGCACCCAACATCATATGCTGCCATACATACATGCCCAAATCTGTTGGGTGCTTTTACATTGGCCTCCATGCAGTCCGGATGTAGCTCTTCTCCTATTCTACGTCTCACTTATTTTTGGCCATCACTACCAAATAAAGATATCTTACTTTCGTCACTCCAAATAACTTGCTTCCACTGATCGGCTGTTCATCCAATGTGTTCTTTTGCCCACTGTAGTCGTTTCTTGGACTGCTGTAGATTCAGATATTGCTTTTTTCTTGGAATCCTAACTCATAATCCCGTATCTGATAGTCTGCTCCTTATCGTTCTTGAACTGACAGAAACACCACTTAAACACGGTTCAGCTCTGATAGCCTCAGATGAAAATTTTTCTGTCCTTCAGACAGTCTTTTTATTTTTCTGTCATCAACAGCTTTTGTGCACTTATTTCAGCTTTTCCTGTTTGTTTTCAGTTACTTTGTTTCCTGATAACGTAAGCAGCACTTTTGTACACCAGATGTTGTCACTGACCTACCTACTTGCCCTGCAATTTCAGTTAAGAAAGACACAATTCACGTAATAAAACAATCCTGGTTCTTTTCGTGGATGACCAATCAACTCTTTTCTTTGGTGCCATTGCTGTACTTATCATCTACACATTAAATTTAAAGAAATATTAAAAATATACACACAATCTACAATTACACTTCATTTACACCACTAACAGTCTATCTTCTACAGAACAAACAGCAAAACTGACTTTCCTCAATTTCTCACAAGATGTATTGCAGCTACTGCCATTTGATTAGTCCACAGAACAAGGACTGTGATTGGCCAGTAGGGTTTGCACTTACAATCCACTTAACTGAATCACACTTGTGTTTCTTTTTCAGACTAAAGTAAGCATAACTGTTTTTGTACTGCATATATTTGCATTCTGTTTTTTGTATTGAATTCAGCATTAAATTTTCTTTAAATTGACATATAAACATTTGTATTTGGTGCAAAACAACATTTCATATAAGCCTGCAAATTTGCAAAACATGAAAATTTCAAAAAGTGTCAATAATTTTTACCTTCACTGTATATGTTTTTATATATGTGCATAGTATATTGTTTTTTAAAACCAAAGCTCATAGTTTTTTGTAATCAGACTAAGCAGTTATTGAATTTCATTACAAAATAGTGCCAGGTTGTGTATTCATGTACCTCCTGGCCCAGCTTCATGTACCACAGTTTGAGGATCTCTGTTATGATGCAGTGTTTATCCACTCACATTCATCACACAGTTTCTGCTTTGAATCAGTGTTGTTTATGAATCTTTCTCATGACATAAATTGTGAATTTTAAATTGAAAACAGAAGTGCTGTACTGCTCTCACAATTTATCAGTTTATCAAGTATTTCACAATGATACTGTTCTTTGCACGAGATGCCCCCCCCCCCCCACCCTTTTTTAGAAGTTTATGTGTGTCGGAGATTAGGGAGGAAATGCCCATTTTTAATTTCAGGTTGCTGTTATAGGATAGAACGAGAACTAGAATGAAGAACAGACATAACATTATGCTTTATCCAGGAACACATTAAGATCTGAGATTCATGTGTCAACAAATATCTTCATATGAGAAATTAGCTGCCTTCTTAGCACCCCTGTCATAAGAAGCTACAATGTTAACAGTTCAGACACTAAGCGGCCCTGTAGTTTGTTCTCTTAAGATTTTATGGCCCTTTTATTGAATAACCATGTATTTGGTACATTTCAAATCATCATATCATACTATAATTCAAAAACATATTTTGTTGCTTTTGACTATGAGCAAGTGTGTGTGTGTGTGTGTGTGTGTGTGTGAGAGAGAGAGAGAGAGAGAGAGAGAGAGAGAGAGAGAGAGAGAGAGAACGAACAGTTAAATTGCATTTACATATACACATGCCATGCTGATCAAGAATTCATTCATGATTTGCCTGAGGTTCTCTTGAATAATTCTGAGAAGTGTTTACAACTTAAACACAAGCCTTTGTGTGTGTGTGTGTTGAAGATTTAAGCATTTTTGTCAGTATGATTTACAGCTCAATGTAAAACTAAAGTTTTTTTTGTTTTTTGTTTGTTTGTCTTTTCCAGAATTGGGGAAACCAATGGTGATCTTCTAATTTATCACGTGATTCTCACACTTAAGCCATTTTGCCATAAACCCTTTGAACTTGTTGTTGATTTTACTCATACCAGCACCGAAAACAGATTTCGAGTAAGTGCACTGTGAACTTTAACTTTTTGTGTAAGCCTTTGTTACTTGATAACTTTACACTAGTAATGTTGTAAGCATTAATGGTGTAAATAACATTATTTTATTTCAAAGTCTTCCATTTTTTACTGATATACAGTGAATGTGTTCAAAATATTTGATGAAGCAATTTATTATACTGTGAAATGCATCCTGAGAAAGTGAAACTGTTTTCATGAACAATATTCTGGGCAGTTTGGCACAGAAATATGCAAATGATTTCTTTCCAAGAAATGCAAATACATGTTGGATCAACAGAAGTGGGAGGAAAGTCTTTATTAGCCCTGAGCTTGTGTGGGGGAGAGGGGGTTACAGGTTTTCATTCTTGACAGTCACTGTCTTTTTTTTTTTTCCTCCATATTTTGCCTGTCATCATTTCCTATCTGAGTGTTCTGCTTTTTTTTAATGTGTATGTTTTTTTTACTTATGTCATGACTGATCACCTATGCAAACCTTATATTTTAATGCCTGAAAGGCAGGGACTCACAATTAAGGTGTTTCCCCCGCAATTCAGAAGGTGTGTTCTTTCAAATGTTCTGCTCATGTGACCTACAACATTGCATGCCAGAGGAGAACTCTGAAAATTTGAAGTTAAGTGACTTGTTCAACTATTCAGGCACAATGCACATACATGCATCAACATGGTATGCCTGTGAATTTTCTGGTGGTTGGAATGGTGGGTGTTTAGTCAAAATATATACTGGTTGGAATGGTGGGTGTTTAGTCAAAATATGCTTGTGTTTCATGGGTGATGTTGAAAAAGAATGTGTGTGCATTCAAGGAAAGTTTGTGGTCATGATGTGGTGAAACATCTGCTTAAAAATCATGCTACCATGACTTAAACAGCACAAAGCAATGAGCAGCATAATTCTCTTTAGAAAGCTGGAGATTTTCTTCACCTTGAAACAGGAATTGAACTTGCATTTGCCGATTTCCATCCAAGTGTGTTTGACTGTTTGAAAATACACCTTAGATGGCATACTTTCAAGCAGTTGAAATAAAATGTGAAGTTGACTGTCAGAGTATTCAGGAAGAGTTGCTTGCTTTCTTGGGATTAAAAAAAGTAACCAGTTCTCTGACAGAAACATTTTAGAAAAATAATTTCTAATGCATGCTATGATCACATATTTTTATTTTCTAGCATATGGATGCCATCATTTGCTATTATTCATGCGGCTTCCAAATTATAGTTTCACTTTGAAATGCACTGCTTCATGAACACTTCTTAAATAGCAGGTCTTATACCTAGTCTCTAAAATCTGTTTACATCATCAGTCATGTGTCATAAAAAGCTTTAAAATGTGCAAAAGTTAAGAGGAGAAATAGGTTTCTTTTACTACTTTATTGTTCTGAGGTTGAGGGAGTTCATAGCACATTTTGTATCAGTTGAAATCTGCATTGACTACATCATCTTTTGAAATGAATGTTATAGTAATTTTTGTTTCTTATTCGGTTGCCTGTTATGTTACAACACAAAACTTCATTTAGTTGCATGAAATTATTATTATTATAAAGAGAAAGAAAGGCCTTCTTACTGATACTGATGTTCACTAAATTGCTGCCACCCCTATGCGAAGTGAGTTACGTCTGATATTGATGTAACACAAGGGAAAGCCATGGCCTGCAGGCTAAAGAGGTATATATAAGAGGTTAGTGGTTCAGTTGAGAATGAAGCTATGGATGTGATGGGTAAAACCAAGGATTTATTGGTTTACAAAAGCCTAAATTTTGGTTGCACGACCAAAATTTAGGATTGGTGAATCTATTTTGGAAACAGCAACACTTTTAGGTTGTTTGAGTGCCTCTGTTGTTAAAGTATACCAGGAGTGGTGCCCAAATGAGGAAACAACTAACTGGCGATGCAGATGTTAAAGGGTGATGAAAGGTGGATTCCAGAGGTGAAAGTCTGTGGTGTTGCCCTGTGCAGAGCAAATAACACAGCACAGTTTTGTAGTTGGTGGCCCAATACAATATGGGTCAACTAAAAACAACATCCAGCTAGACTGTATGTCTCACATTGGCACAGATGAACTGCAAGGACAGAAGTTGTATGCACCACACTCTCCTAAGTACACTTCATTGGTATAAACAACTATCCTGGTGTCAAACAGCATGTGAATTGGATGATAGAAAATCTGAAGGTTTGCTGGTTCAAGTAATCACAATGTACTTTATTCTTATCTGATAACCAAGTTTGTATTTGGCATCAGCATCATGAGCCTGTGGATTCTTCATGTGTGACATCGACTATCCAGGGCAGTGGTGGTAGTTGTACAACGTGGGTGCACATTTAGCTGGTATGAACTGGGGACCCTTGGTACATGTAGACCAACTTATGCATGCTGGCTACTGCTGGAGACTGCTTGCAGATAGGTATACCCCATAATGTTGTACCTCCACTCAGGGGGAGACGAGTTCTTTGAGGAAAGCACATGCTCCATAACATTAGGCTCGCCTTATGCAGAAAGGGTGTGATGAACACACTGTGGATATGAGACATCTTGAGTGACCCCCAAATTTTTCTTGATTTCAACCCAACTGAGCATCTGTATGATGTTGTGGAAAGCCTGGTGAGGCCATTGGAAGCCCCACCTAGCTCCGTACCAGAACCACACACTACAATACAAACTGCTTCATTGGAAATGTCCCAACACAGCTGTACAGACACCTCATGAAGTAGCTGCCATGCTAGGTGACAATTTTCTTTGAACAAAAGGTGAGTGGTTATAATTCAGTGAGCACACAGTATAAATCCCACATGCTGAACTATGAATATTTGTGCACAGGGCCCTGAGTGTAAGTACAAATGTAGTAGGCATGTGCTAAATTTTGCACCCCCTCCCCTCCTTTGATCTTTTTTCCCCCAGTAAGAAGCACCCAAACACAATAAGAAATAGCTCTAATCTCAACTTAGTATGCTCAGTAAATATCTCACTTACTCACTATTATATGCTACGCTACAAATAAGTAGTCCAATATAATAATGATAGTAATAATAATTTTACTCACAAAATGACGAAATCATACATAGTTGTCTGCATCATTTACATGAAACATTCATGTCCGGCTTTACCTTGCGAAAACCTCTTAATTGCTTCGGATAGATCAATTTTTTGTGTAGCATCGTTTTCAATAAAAATGATTAATAAAGCCGATAGCCATTCCTGCATCATTGTAGGTTTCAAATAAGTCTTTATCAGCTTTAATTTACTAAAACTTTTTTCCCCGCTTGCTACCAAGACCGGAATTGTAAGTAATATTTGCAAGCAAATCCAACTGTTGGGAAAGCAATCGACCATATCGTGCTGAAATATGAAGTTTAGAGTTTCAATTGGAGCAGCTGAGCTGCAGTTGCTCATAAGTGCTTGCAGATGCTGCAGGTCATCAGACAGTTGCTCCCTATCAGTATCTTTTTTCTTCACTGTCAGCATCCTTAAGGAATTTTTCTAACTGCATACACTTTTCTTTTAAAGAATCCCTGTCAGGCAATTTCTTCAAATTATAAAGGAAACCCCAAGTATCAGAACGTTTTTGCAACTGAGTAAATCTTTCCTGAATGGAAAATAATTCGCCATCAATGAGTGGACAGAAAACCGTTGATTTATACAGTAAAACCTCGAAAATCCAACATTCAGAAATCTGGCACCTTTCTGATTTTATTTTCATGAGAACATCCGATGTTTCCCCAATAACCATGGAAATCTCCCGATGTACCGTATCAACAACACATCGCAAGATCATCCGATCTCAGCGTGCAAATTGCTGATAGCCGCCTACGTGTAACCTCGTGAGGTTTCTCAAATTCGTGATCTCATTGGGCCGTGCTGAAGTTACGCGAACCAATGAGGTGACGAATCAACGAGTACGTTTAAAATGCTTGTCAAACGTGTGATAATCTGTGCTTGGTGGTGGCAGTATGTGGATTCAATCGTGTAATGACATCCACGTCGGCCTTCATGATGTATTGCGGTAACCTACGCCTTCACGATGTATCGTAGTTTCGTCAGTCGAAAAACCGTAACATCGGGTTTTTAGAATGTATCGAAACATCACCCAGCCTTAGCGGTTGCTCTGGATTTTTTCAAGTTTTTGCCTAACCATTCGACAAATTCAATTTTTTTCAACATTTTTTAAATAAATAGTACAAAAAGGGTAATCGCCAATATTTTTGCCAAAGCGATTTTTCCCCCTGCAAATTGCGGAGAATGCAATCGGCAACACGAACCCTGCATATTTATAAGGCGTAGACATGCAAATTTTCACTAAAGTGACTTGTTATGTGTAAGTACATGCTTTACATAACGGCCATTACATAATTTTTGGATAGCTTCAAAAATCCGGAATTTTCATAAATCCGGCACTTTCCCGGTCCCGTTGATGCCGGATTTTCGAGGTTTTACTGTATATGATTTTGCAATCTGTCGGAGCTTCGTTGCAGTTTTCATAGCCAAAAAGTCTTTTTTTTTTTTTTTGACTTACTCTAGGCTGTGCGAATTTGGGATTTATTCCCAAGTCATCAGCCATATCTTAGGCCCAGCATAACCATTTTCTCGGTATATTTGGAAGAAAGATACACAGCTATTCAATAAGGTTGTGATTTTCGATAAATCAAGATTAATGCCCTGCATCTGTCATAAAAAAATTAAAATAAAAAATTAGCAAATAATTTTACTATGAAATAAAATTTACAAATCCATCGGCTAATTTAGCACCCCTTTCCTGTGGTGGCATCCTAGGCAGTTGCCTGCCTGACCTACCCCTCAGATCGGCCCTGTTTGTGCAACTGGTGTTGCTTTCTTCTAAGGTCCTACCTCACTTCCTCATAATCCACAGTTGAGGCAATGTTCAGCACAGGGTGAAAAAGGTGGAGTTTACCAATCTGTCTGGCTACCTGGTTGAAGTTATGCTTAGGTCAAGCTACTCATATGGTTTGAACCCAAGCCAAATGGTACTGTGACTGAACAGTGCCATGAACAAACTGTTTAGGAAATGTGTAAAACCACCACCCACATTTAGCCTTTGAATTGCAAGAAGAAGTAAGGAATGGCGGCATTTATTTTCTTCTACTCATTCACTGTTTACAGGTTTAAGGAAAGATTATGTAACAAATAAAAGAATATGCATATGAGTTAAGCCCTTGAGAAATCACCATGTAAGTATGACAAATCAAACTAGGGTATGCAGATGGGTCTAGGTCAAAATAAAGACAGACTTAGTCTGAACAGGACAAAACATTGGCATCCCAGTTTTGTACTTTCTTATTGGCAAGTTTTATAGTATATCTTGCCACTTGCTTTTTAACAATAGGTGGCACTACAGTTAAGAATCGACGGTTGTGCATGAGACTCGTGAATTAAGATAGTGTTTGAATGTTTGTGGCATTCAATTAAAAAAAAAAAGCCTTTTGATTCATCTCCATATCAACTCAAAGAGTTAAATTATGGTAATAATAATAATAATAATAATAATAATAATAATAATAATAATAATCTCTATGACGTGAACACATTTTTGTAAATTAGGCTGCAGGAGCATAACTAGCAAAATTTTTAAAAGCCCAATTTCTTGCATGACCTTTGAAAAATGGTAGCACTTATAGAACAAGTTTTACTGAAAGCCAAAAAGTACAAATACAAAACATCCTGTTGTTTTTCTCACCTTTAGTTTCGTCAAAATCAGTTTTTACTGTATTTTTATTATCTTTGTGCATGTTAAATATGAATTAAATCAGATTGTTTCAAGCTGAATAGCCAAAAAAAAAAAAAAAAAAAAAAAAAAAATGCACATCCAATGTTATTTATGTTGCTATCATGCACAATTCCTGATTTCTTGTGACTTGCTGATATACAGCACCATTGTCTTTAAAGATTCAAATAAACTTCTGTTACAAGTAATTTTTCTAGTGAATTTTATTTGTTGCTATTTGTGTTCTTCTTACGTGAAAAATTTAGAAGTTTTTCAACTTCATTCTTAGGATAGTTATTTTCTGTAAGGATGACTTTAAGTTCTTTGTGTTTTTTTTTTTTTTTTTCATTTCTGCTGTAGATACTGCTTTATCTATTTTTTCTAAAAACTGACTTGCCACTTTTTTTAAATAGAATATGAATGATAGAAGTTGAAATCCAAAAATGTATTCGAATTCAATGGTAAGAAAAACACACAACAGCAACAAATGAAATTCACTAGAAAAATTATTTATCACCAAGGTTTATATGAATCTTTAAAGAGAATTAGTAAGAAGTATGACATTAGGCTAGCTCCAAGTTTAGAGAACAAAGTTAAAAAATATTTCCCAAAGATGTTCAAAGAGAAGAAGATATTTTAAAAATGCAAGGAGTGGTCTATGAGGTAAAATGTAATTGTGGACTATCCTACATAGGTGAGATAGGTCGCAGACTAAAAACTCGAATAGCAGAACATAAAGCAGCTATGAAAAATTGCTCCAATAAGACAGGATTAGGTAGGTTTGTTACAGAAATCATATACAACATGGACTGGAATTCACTAAAATTCATCAGTTTCCTAGGCAACTATCAAAAAAGAAAACTAAAAGAAGGAATAGAAATTGAAAAAAAATCAGACTTCTATCATCAATGACTGCAGAGGTTTGTCCCTGCCTAACGTCTGGCAAGATTTGGCTTTAAAAAATAATCATAACCGTCGGGGTTAACCGAAACTGCGATAGTGACAGAAAAAGAGTAACAACAAAAGACTGCTTGAAGAAGAAGAAGAAGAGTTTTCTCCAAAAATTTGCATTTTTTAATTAAATTATTTTTCCAGTAGAAAAAACCCATATTAGATATTTGATTAAGTGTTTAATTTAAGTAACTAGGCAGCCAGTTTTCAGCATGAACTTGATTCAAAGGAAATTTTTATTTTTGGAGATATGAACAGTATAGTTGGAAAAAATAATGAGGGAATCAAAAATACAATAGGTAAGTTTGGAGAAAACTTCTTGGCAAATAAATGAGATTGGAAAAGAAAAAAATGTTGGCTTGTATTTAGGCAGGGAACTCATAATTACACTGCTTTCCATAAATTTAGAAGCAAATGCAAATTAAATGACAACCTACAAACTATGTGAATGATGGACAGGCAAAGCTGTGACGTGTTGTACTGTTGCTGTCCCAGAAAGACAGCAAATTTTCTGGAGATACATTTATTGTCAAAGATTCAGGGTCATGCATAAACTGAAGGGCAAGGATAGTCACTAGGGTAAAAATGCCTCAGGTACCTTGAGCAGAAAAACAGGACCTATGGCATTATTGTATGCTGTTGATGATAGCATCTAAGAGTTCAGCTGGCAATAAAGACCACTAGTGTCTTGTTGTCCTTTCCAGCTTGTCAAGGGTAATGGATGGGGAGTCCATGTCAGCAACACCTCTCTATAGAGCATTCCAAGAATGCTTGATAGCAGTGTAATAGAAAACCTAAGAGACAAAAAAAAAAAAACAGGGAAAAAGAGGGAATGAAATTAGTATGACAAATTAAAGAAAAATAAATAATAAAAAGATAATAGCAGTTTGCGCTAGAACACAGATTTTTGAACCAAAACGAAAAAAGTAGCAGCTGAATTATCTAACAGATGGTGCCACCAAGGCAGATCGGTGAAGAAAGAGATGAGACGATACGACACGAGGACTAGAACATTCATTGTGCTGGAGGGCGATGCGAGTAGTCGGTGGTTGCAAACACTCCTTGTTAATGGCCTCAGTAGGGGCAGAAAGTACTCAGAGGGAATGTTGTTGGAATGTGAAGAGCGTGTTGAATTTGCTGGCGGATTGTATGTATTTTTAATTTTTTCAGGAGAGTTGATTCTTTTATGGATTTCTTCGTTAGTCAATGATATGTAGTGTAAATATTTGTGGCTAAAATTTTTAACAGGTTGTTAGGTTTTTTTAAAGGAATTTTTTTTTTAAGGAATTGTGTATTGTAGGTTCTTAAATGAGTTGCATTTTAATTGAGTATCTGCGTTCATGTTTTCAAACATTTTTCCATACATATAATTTGGCGCATGCTTGCATGAGAAATAGAAGTTTCACAAGTTTTTAAAGAAGGTATCAAAGCCTCAAACCACGCTGTAACAAACAAAAAGACATGTTTGAAATGTCTGTTAACGAGAGGAAAATCTGAAAGATTTTTAGGGGAAAAAGGTGAAAAAGTGTTTGAGGTACGAATGTTTTACGTTTTGTCCAAGAGTAAGCAAGTTCTAAAGTTTATAGCTTTGCAATCAATACACTTCCACGTGTGCTGCATTCGCAGCGCACAGGATGTCGAGGCGGTAGTCGATTTCAAACCAAGTACAGTGCAGAATGTCTGGAGTGACATGGAGGAAGGCTGCAGTGATGCACGCCTTCAGGTAAGCGAGATAGGCAACCTTTGTCCGGTAGACAATGTCTTTAAGGAACCCCCATTATAAAAAAAATCACAGGGGGTTATGTCTGACGAACAGGAAGGCCATGTCATTGGACCTCCGCGCCCGATCCACCAACCAGGAAAGTCAATTAATCAATTCAAATTATGAGAATTTTCCCTAGACTCACTTATTAACGTGGAAAGAGCGATGTTTTCTGTTTGGTGAACCAGGGAAGTGCTGATACAAGCACGCATGAACGTCTGATGACCAATGAGGGGGAGTCCCATCTTGCTGGAAAAGAACATCTGGAATCTCCTGCAGTTGCAGAATTCTTGACAGGAATGTGAAGTTGCTATCAATGCGATGAAGCATTTCTATGGCAAACTCTGCACGATGCGCTTCGTCATTGGGTTGCACCCTTTGCACCAGCTGCATTTTGTAGGAGTAAAGACGAAGGCTTTTGTGTAGCACTGTGCGAAGTGTTGTGGCAGGTATCCCCAGTTCTCGACTAGCTGAACGAATGAACTTTGATGGATTCCGTTGGTACACCCTATGCACAGCCACCACAGATTCTTCTGACCCAGATGATCTGCCGCTGCTTGCCCCTTTCAACACACTACCAGTAACTTTGAATTTGTCTACCCACTGCTGGATACTCCTCCGTGTTGGTGGTTTCCTCTTGTACTCCCTCCTGAAATTTCTCTGGACTTGGATCAGTGATTTGGACTCTGCAAACTACATCACGCAAGCAGCTTTTTCGCTGTGGCATCGCAATTTTTGCTATGTTGTGTCTCACTGTGCTACTCGGCACCTAGCATCACCTATCAAAGGAAACATAAAGCTTTAGAACTTGCTTAAACTTGGACACAACTTCAAACATTCGTATTGCTAATACTTTTTGTGCTAATCAGCTTTGAAATTGTGTACATCATTTCCAAACACGTTGTACATAGTGTGATAAAAGGAAGGTTTCACCTCGTGAATTTAATTTCATTGTTCTTATAAGGTTTTTAATGCAATTTCCATATAGTGTGTGTGGTGTGATGCAGGATGAGCAAAAAGTTCCCTGATTTCAAAAAATCTTGGGTATTTTCTAAATATATGTGAAGTAAATCATTGTTATATAGCTCCATGCTAGAACTGTTCAAGGTCATATATTGCATATGGCCCTAATGTAGGATTGTTTGTTCTCATATCATCATATCAAAACCAATAGTGTAACTGAAACTCAGATGGGAGCTGTGTTGTGCCTTCTGTTGCAAAATAAATGAAGATGAGACTCACATGTGAGCAAAGAGTTTATGTGTTAGAAGTTTATTTTGCAGCAAAGTGTTATCTGAGCAATGCCTTTATTTATCTCAAGATTTCTGTAGCAGAGTGCACCTAGCAAATTGACAATAAGTAATTTAAACCAGCAATTTTATACACTGACGGAAAAAAATCCCAACACCAAGAAGGGGTTGTGTTAGATAAACGACAGTTGGGTTGTGTTAGATAAACGAGAGTACATCTGTAAGATGACGTCTATGCAAATTTTGCGCTCCGCGCATACGTGTCGCGCTAGTAGCACCCCTCGGAACATGCAAAGCAGGTTTGCTGTAAATACGCACTGTAACGTTCGTGAGCGTTAGTTATCGTTGAGATTCGACGTAGTGTGTTATGTTAGTCAAGAATGCCTTTAAGAAGACGAAGAAGCCATTATCAACAGCTCACGGAGTTTGAACGAGGTTGTGTAATAGGGCTACAAGAAGGTGGATTTTCGTTCCGCAATATTGCAGAACGATTTGGCAGGAATGTAGCCACTGTGCATGATTGTTGGCAGCGGTGGTCAAGGGAAGGTACTGCCTCAAGAAGACCGGGTTCCGGCCGGCCACATGGCACTACTGAGGGGGAAGACCGCCGTGTATGACGTATGGCCATGGCGCATCGTACCGTGTCTGCGGCAACAATTCGAGCTGCAGTTGCCACCACAGTGACACAACGAACTGTTACAAATCGGTTACTTGAAGGACAGCTCCGAGCCAGACGCCCTGTAGCATGCATTCCACTTACTCCAAACCACTGCCGTTTGCGATGTCAGTGTTGTCAAGCTAGAGCTCATTGGAGGACGGAGTGGAGATCTGTTGTGTTTTCTGATGAAAGCCGGTTCTGCCTGGGTGCCAGTGATGGCCGTGTGTTGGTTAGAAGGAGGCCAGGTGAGCGCCTGCAACCAACCTGTCTGCGGCCGAGACACACTGGACCTACACCTGGAGTTATGGTCTGGGGAGCAATTTCCTATGACAGCAGGAGCACTCTCGTGGTTATCCCACGCACCCTGACAGCACAGTTGTACGTCGGTCTGGTGATTCAACCTGTTGTGCTGCCATTCATGAACAGCATTCCAGGGGTGTTTTCCAACAGGATAACGCTCGCCCGCATACCGCTGTTGTAACCCAACATGCTCTGCAGAGTGTCGACATGTTGCCGTGGCCTGCTAGGTCACCAGATATTTCACCAATCGAGCACGTATGGGATATCATTGGACGACAACTCCAGCGTCACCCCCAACCAGCATTAACCGTCCCTGTATTGACCGACCAAGTGCAACAGGCATGGAACTCCATCCCACAAACTGACATCCAGCACCTGTACGACACAATGCATGAACATTTGCGTGCTTGCATTCAACATTCTGGCGGTTACACCGGTTATTAATGTACCAGCATTTCACATTTAAAATGGCTCTTCTCGCGCTTACAATAAGCTGTGATCTTGAAACCTTAACTGATTAAATATGTTACCTATACAAATCTATTGCCGCCATTTCATTCCTCTACAACTATTTTTTCATGGTGTTGGGATTTTTTTTCCGTCAGTGTATAACTGGCAGTGTTTATGACCAACTCAGAAGTGGCCAGCCAAGAAGATTAACACCAAAAGTTCTTAATAATATTCAGCAGTTTTCAATAATCACACACACACATACACACACTTGATGGATATCACAATAGTTTCTGCTTACTTATAGTTTCATTCACACAGTGTCAAACATTTTGTATCTCCATTCTTATCAAGTGAAAGTGTTTCATGAGCTAAAAATGCTAGTGTCCACTCACTTACACTAGCATTGAGGTGAGTGGACACCAGTGTATGTGGCAGAAAAAATCATGATCTAGAGTTTGGGATACTATCACTGGCTTTAGAATTTTACATAAAGAAAGAGCATTCTTGACAGCCCCCCCCCCCCCCGCTTTACATATGAAGTCTGGTTTCGTTTGAGTGCATATGTGAGATTACAAAACATGCAGTACTTGTTGGCAGGAAATCCCCATATCCAGCACGAAGTTCCATTACGTTCTCAAAAGACTGATGTGTAGTGTGCCATATCCCAATGGAGAATTGTGGGGCTAATCTTTTTTGACACCACCATCACCTCTAATGTTTACCAGGACTTTCTGTTTCAGTTTGTGGGTCATCTGGAGGAGCAGGAATGTTTCTCGTGGTTTCAGCAAAATGGACTGACATGCCATGCTGTAAACATATCAGTGAAACTTTGCAGAAGCTTATTTGAAAACTGCATCATATCAGAGGGACTCTGGCTTCCACAATCCCTGGATTTATTGCCTCCAGACTTTGGGGGGGATGCTTACTTGAAAGAAAGATTGTATGCAGTTCGTCTATCTGACATGGAGACTTTGAAATTAAATGTTAGTCTCTGCGTAATGAAAATATCCTCTTCACTGGTAAAGCGTGCATATCACAATATGTGCCGATGTTTGAACGTATGCCTCAAGCAAAGAGGGGATCAGTTCCACAACTCACTATGAGACAAAAAATGCATTTGAGAAGCTCGTAGAAGACTCAAGCTAGTATTGAAGTGAGTGGACACTAGTGTATACGGTAGAAAAAATCTTGATCTAGAGTTTGAGAACATTTTGCTCCACCTGTATGTATAGTATAAAATGTATTATCAGCATAAAAATTAATACTCTCGTTATAGAAACATACTTGCAATAAGTTTAAAACTTTTTAAGGTAGTCATATGTACATACCTATTCTGCACACATTAAGCACGTTCAACTGTTTGAGCTGACCATCCTCTCAGGCACAGTCTCGAAATCTCTGTTAGGATGCAAATTTTTGAGTCTGTATCTGAGGGGGTGGTCGTCTCAAACAGTTGAACATGCTAAATGTGTGCAGAATAAGTGTGTACATATGACCACTTTAAAAACTGTATGCATTTATATTTGAATGGCAAAGAATTCTTGCTTTTCTTATCCTTTGTTGCATTGGTTTTTTTTTCAGACTGAATTTCTGCAGAAGTGGTTTGTTGTGCTTCCTGAAGTAGCCTATGAAAAGATACAAGCTGCATACATCTATAATTGCAATTCTTGGGTCCGAGAGTATACAAAATACCATGATCGTATTCTAGCTCCTCTTAAGGTAAATTTGTTAAATGCAAAATTCTATATTTGCTGTTAACTATGCATATAACAGGGTCATGTTTTTGGTTTGGGGATGGTATTCTGTTTTCAAAACTTTTGAAAACGGAAGTTAAAGAAGTGAACATTTCCCCCGTCATTGTGATTTCTTTTTCTCACGATGTTTCTTCTGCGCATTATTATTGTTAAATATAATTTTATTCCATAAATATTTGCATTTCAGCTTGAAAAGGGGAGAAAAATTCCAAAAACGGAAGTTGGCAAAAATTTCTCTGTGATCTTCAAGCACGAGTTTCTTCAATGGATTCGAAGAATTCCACCCTTTCCATCGTTATTTCGATGGTTCTTGAGATACGATGCGGAAATGAACAGAAATTTGGGAGGGATTGGTGGTGGGGTCATTTTCCGTTGGTGGGCGGAATTCCGACTTTCAAAACTTTCGGAAACGAAAGTTAGACGGGGGGGGGGGGGGTTTCTCCCGTAATCTTAATCCATTTTTGTCTCGATGTTTCTTCTACTCAGTAGTGTTGTTAAATATAATTTTATTCCATAAATACTTGTTTTGCATCTTCAAAATGGAGGAAAGCTTTCCTAATGGGGAGTTGGACAGAGTGTAGATTTCTCTGGTGATCATAATTGTTTTACTCTGTGATGTTACATTTATCCTGTGTTGCTGTTAAAAGTAAAAATAAAAAAATAATATTAAATAATACTTATATTTTGAATATAGTGATGTGCTCCAGCTTAATATTTACATAATAAATTTCAGTGAACAATTTTGTCTTGCTCACACCACGTTGTATTCACGCTATTTCACAGCATGTTCTTATTTTTCACTTGTGCGGTTAAAAAGTTCAGCTTTTTTTCCTTCATCCGTCTCGTGTATGTTGTAGGTAAATGATGGTGCATGTGAAGGTCATGAAATAGTGTAAATAACACCTGATACTGAACTCTGCTAATCAGTGGTATTCCTGTTCTTCAGGTGGGAAAGGCAGCAGACTTAAACGAGTTTGACAAAGGCCAAATTTTAATAGGTGACTGAATCAGAGCATTTCTGAGATGACAAGGCTTGTGGGGTGCTCCCAGTCAGCCATGACTAACTAGTACTTTCAACAAGTGGTCCGATGAGGGAAAACCCCCACAAACCTTGGCAAGGTGTAGGCTACCAACAGCTCATCAATACTAGTGGTGAGTGAAGTCTGTCCCTTATGATATGAGCCAACAGAAAGGATACTGTGGTGCAACTTGCCAGTAATTTTAATGTGGGTGATTGTAGTAATGTGTCACACAACACACAGTATGTCAAACCCTGCTGAAAATGGTTAGCTTCAAGTACCCATGCTAACCTCTGTTCACTGTCGAAAGTGCCTACAGCGGGCATGTGAGCATTGACTGGTTGAAGGAAAGTCATCTGGTCTGATGAATCTCGCTTCCTCTTGCACCATGTGGACACCTGGGTATGTGTGTGCCATTTACCTGGGAAAATGTTGGCACCAGGATTCACTCTGAGATGAAAACAAGTTGATGGAAGAAGTGTAATGCTTTGAGCAATGTTCTTCTGCGAAACCCTTATTATTGCAGACCAGGTACACCCTTTCATGGCAACTGTATTTCTCTCTAATAGTGCCTTCTTTCAGAGGGATAATGTGTCATGCCACAATTCTTAGATTGTTCAAGAAAGGTTTGCAGAACATGAAGATACTTCCAGGTATTGTCCTGGCCTCTAAATTCCCCAGACATCAATCCAATCGAGCACCTGTGGTTTGTGTTGGAACAGCCAATCTGACCTGCTGTGGCTTAACTACATAACTTACAAGAGTTAAAGGGTCTGCTGGTAATGTGTTGGTACCAGATACCAGAAGACACCTCTAGGTTTCTTGTAGCATCCATGCCTCACCGGGTAAGATCTATTTTGGTGGCATGTTGAGGGCCAACATCATATTAGGCAGGTGATCATAATGTTTTGGCTTTTCGGTGTATATATATATATATATATTTTTTTTTTTTTTTGGTGTTGAACAACCACCATGAGTAACTTTTAAGGTCTATAAGCAGTTGATTGTCTCTAATTTAGGGTACTGGTTCTAGGGAAGAGAGAAAGAGCCAGCTCTGTGAGACTAACATGTGACATGTACCTCATATGGGGCTCAAACTCAGGCAGAACTCAGACAACAAGCCAGAAACCATGTCCTTCACCACTTGACCACTGTGGCTGCATTATTACTATTATTATTATTATTATTATTATTATTATTATTATTATTATTATTATTATATTTTGTAATGTTTTATTTCAGTACAGATTAGGGCATTTCTGTGAATTTCTAAGAAAAATTGGCCAGCATGGTGAGTTATGCCCCCCCCCCCCCAATATGCTTACACAATTTCAAACTTTGCCCTCAGTCTTTGCCGGCATCTGGGATGTACCTGGCCAAGGCAGCGGCCAGTGTGACATGAAGGCAGAGGGTACTAAGAATCACCGGGGTACCGGATTAGGCTGCCATCTGATGCTGACCTTGGCTATGTTCAGTGGACATTCCCTATCTTCTGGTTCAAGGCTTCTTGAATTGGAGGAGGAACTTAAAAAGATCAACTGGGACATTGTGGGGCTAAGTGAGGTAAGAAGAAGAGGAGAAGATATCTTTGAACTGAAAAGTGGACATCTCTTCTACTATCATGGGACAGATACTGGCAGAACTAGTGGTGTTGGATTTATAATAAACAAAAGACTGAAGGACAATATTCTAGACGTTGAAAGTTCCTTGGACAAGGTTGCACGACTCATTATCCAGCTATCAAAAAAACTACCAGGCTCAGATTATTGAAGCTTATGCACCCACCACAAGTCGTCCTGAAGAAGAAATTGAAGAATTTTACGAGGAAATTCGAAATCTAAATAACAAAGGCAAACAGCACTTGAAGATCATTATGGGTGATTTCAATGCAGAAATAGGGCAACAGAATGAAACTTCGGTTATGGGAACAGAAATCAATGTGGAAATACTCTCGTAAGCAAAAAAGTTTTTCATCATGAACTCCTTTTTCAAGAAAAAACCACACAGGAAATGAGCATGGAGACATCCTAATGGGACAACAAGTGAAATTGATTTTATTATGTGCAACCAAAAATTCCTCCTCAAAGACTGCAGTGTTATTAACAAGTTCAACACAGGTAGTGACCATAGAATGGTGAGATGTAAGATGCACCTCAACACTAAAGACGAACGTGGCAAGCTCGTAGATAAATAAAATGTATTGACATAACCAATCTTAAAAAACATCATAATACCGTCAAGTTAGAGCTGAGGAACAGATACTCTGCTTTAGAAGGCCTAACATCGGAAGAAGTGGATATTTCTGAAGTTAACAGAGAACTCACCAAGGCTCTTATGGAAAAAAAGAAAAAAATAGGTGGTGCTAAGAACAAGTTACATATGAGGAAAATTTCGGCAAAAACAAAAATGTGAATGCAAAAGAGAAGGGAAATGAGGGCAAATAAAGAAGACTTAACTTCCAAAGTGGAATATATAGAGCTATGCAAGACAGTTGGGAAAAGTATCACTCAAGACATAAGGAAATTCAATTATGAACTAGTGAGAAAAGCAATTGAAAACAACCAAAGCCTGAAGAGAGCAAAGGGATATCTTGGTGAGGGAAGAAAACAGATTATGGCTCTGAGGAAAGAAGATGGTACTGTAACAAGAAATGGAAACAAAATTTTGGCAAGGGTGAAAGATTTCTATTCAAAACTGTATGAAAGGGATGATACGCCTATTCTACGTAGACGTTACGACAGGTACCAGTACTAAAGCCCCTCCAGTCCTCCCTGCAGAAGTTACACATGCAATTAAGAACATGAAATGGGGAAGAGCACCAGGAGAAGATGGAATTACTGTGGACATTATGCAAGAAGCAAGTGGAAAAATTGAAACTACACTTGCCCAAGTTTTCATCAGATGTCTCAATAAAGGGAAGATTCTTGGGGATTGGAACAATGCTACAATGATTATGCTACATAAAAAAAGGTGATGTTGACAATCTCAACAACTATAAGCCCATCAGCCTCCTATCAGTAGTTTATAAAATTTTCACTAAGGTTCTTTTACATCACTTGAAAGTAACACTAGATATGGCTCAACCAAAAGAACAAGCTGTATTCAGGAGTGGCTACAGCACTGTATATCATATCCATGTACTGAGAGAACTAATTAAAAGAACAAAAGAATATGAACTCCTATTATGCATGGCTTTTATTGATTATGAAAAGGCCTTCGATTACGTGAAACCATCAGCAGTTACAATGGCTTTGAAATCCTGCGGTACTAAAGATGCATACATTAGCATTATTAATAACGTCTATGAAAATGCAAGTGCAAAGGTTCAGATATTTGAGGACACAGCACAAATAAAAATTGTAAAGGGAGTGAGACAAGGTGACACCATATCTCCCAAGTTCTTTAATGCCACATTGCAAAATGTCTTTCAACCATTTAACTGGGAAAACAAAGGGATAAAGATTAATAGAGATTATTTAACTCACCTTCATTTTGCTGATGACATAGTCATTTTTGCAACTACCCCTTCAGAGCTGCAAAGTATGATTCAAGAACTTGCTGACAAGAGCAAAGAAGTGGGATTAAAAATGAACTTTCAGAAGACAAAAGTGATGTACAATGCTTTTACAAGAAACGAAAATTTATTGATTGATGGAGAAAAGCTTGAGACAACCGATACCTACATTTATCTTTGGCATCAGATATCAAGTGAGGGTCACGATGATGAAGAAATTGATCGGCATATAAAACTTGGATGGAGAGCTATTGGAAATTTTTAAGAGCAGTATGCCATTATGTCTTAAGAGAAAAATACTGTCAAACCCCGATTTAACGAACTTCAAGGGGCCAACAGTCTTGTACGTAAAATCGCGGAATTCCTTAAATTGAGGAAGCCTTTCGAATGAAACATTCAAATTAAGCTAGTGTTCATAATAGAATTTTTAAGCAGCTAAATTCTCTTTCTTTCAGTGAAATTTAATTTATGTATAGTACTTTTAATTACGAATTTATTATCAAAACTGTTATTATATGCACACATTTACTTTGCATATTAAATACATAATTCGTAGATATTAGACTTCAGTATGTAGCATCAAAATTTAAGAGTACTTTAAAATTGCGAGAAAAATAAGATAGTTGATTTTCCCCCAAGCATTTAACTTCTTAAATAATGATTTCGGTATCCTAAACTGCATGAAACAGAACATCAGTTGGTACTGAATATGTGTTGATTACCTTTTTACACTGTAGAAAAGAAATGCTTTAGAGAAGATTGCTTGTGTGTTTTCTGAACGTTTAGCTTTATAAATTGCAGCTTCAATTTTATGAAGTACATGAAAAACATCATCATTAATATCGAAGGGCATCAAGTACTTTTTAGCACATTCTATACTGTTACCAGCATCACTAAAGCAGCTAACTTTCAGCTCTGCTTCATCTTCTTCATCAGAATCTGATGCATTTAGTCCGATCTGTTCATCCAAAACATCATTAAGGAATTGCATTTGGGCTAACTTCTAATGTGAAAATGCTGGTTAACATAGTTTTGTGGTTTAAAAAATAAAAATGTTCGCTAAATTGAGGAAATGTGTTTGTTAAATCGGGAAACACCAAACATTAATTCCAATGTGGTTCCGTCCGGACCATAAAACATGTACATAAAATTGCGGAATTTGTTAAATCGCAGTCCATTAAATAGGGGCTTGACTGTATTTAATCAATGCATCCTGCCAGTGCTTATGTATGGAGCAGAGACATACAAAGACTGCAGACAACTCAAAGAAGCATGGAGAGATGCATACTTGGTGTAACCAGGAAAGATAAGAAGAACTTGTGGATAAGGAAAATGACAGGAGTGGATGACATCATGACCAGAGTAAAATCACTGAAATGGTGATGGGCTGGACATGTTGCCAGAACAGACCACTAATGGACTACCAGAAGTTTAGACTGCATTTCGAGGGACAAAAAAAAAGACGCAGAAGAAGACCCCATGGATGATGGATGGATGAAATTCAAAAGCATACTGAAGTGACATGGAGGAGACAGGCTCAAGACAGACAATTGTGGAAGAAACTTTGGGAGACCTTCAACCAGCAGTGAATTGATAATGGTTGACAATGATGATGATGTTATATATATAAACAAACATATTTCATTGGTAAATCTAAATAATTGAAAATTCAGTTTTAGAAATGACAGGCATTGAATATGTTTCACTCTCTCATTGTTTAAAAACTTTGAAATAAATACAGATTTGTAATAACTGAAAATTGTGGTTAAAATGTAAAACTGATGTCCTTTTACCAGAGTTAACTCCCATTCAGGATTATGTAGCTCAAAAGAAAACAACTTTCAAACACAAATACGTGGTAAGTACAATTGCATATAGTGACATAGCGATATATTCACTGAAACTACTGTTTCTCACAGTATTTATATTTAGGTGCAAGAGGAATATCTCAACACAATGTGCTACAATTAAAAAAGAATGTCAGTGTTGACCAGTTCGTTCATAAAAACACTTACCTTTACCTGTGAATGAATGTTGTATCACAGCTGAATTGAATACAACTAATCCAATGTTGCAAATGATGTATTTTTATTCTTAATCTGTTTCTGTTAACTGTTTATATTCAGCAGCCTGAAGAAGCTGCATGTTGGCAGTGAAAGCTTGTGAATGTTTTGTAAATTTTACCCCTATAAAAGGAATTAAATACATATTTTGATGTAATAGTAATTTATAAGATATTACTCTATGCACTAATATCACTAATATATTAATCTATGCACTTATATCTTACGAACAACTATTACATCATTTGCAACGTCGGATTGGTTGTATTTGGTTCAGCTGCGATACAACATTCAACTTAGTATGGTGTCCGAGGTTATGCTTTTAAGTTTTATTCCTTCAAAACATTTCATTCAAGGTTTGCATTTGGGATTCCATTCTTTTAAACATTTCATTCAATCCATGCACTAATATCGTATAAACAACTATTACATCATTTGCAACATTGGATTGGTTGTATTCAATTCAGCTGCGACACAACATTCGTTCACGGGTAAGCCATTTTATGTTTTTTCAAATTAACTGGTCAACACTGACATTATTTTTTAATTGTAGCACATTGTGTTGAGATGTTCCTCTTGTACCTAAATACAAATAATGTGAGAAACAGTAGTTTCAGTGAATATATTGCAATGTCCCTATATACAATTCCCATTCATTCAAAGGTTTATTGCCATCCTTTTAATTCTGTATTAATATCTTATGTAAAAGTGCTGTTTTCCAAATAACAAAGCTGCTAATGTTTCTTAAATTACTTCCTTTGTTGAATAGTGTATATTCCCTTGAAATTTGATAATTTATTTTAACCTGTTTGGTAATTTTATTTTTTCAGGGATGCAGAAAGCTAATATATTTAGACACTCCCCAGCGATTGAATGATTTCATCGATGTTGATCAGCAGCGACTCCCAGGGGCAACTTTGTCCCTGGATGAAGACCTGAAGGTGTTCAACAATGCACTGAAACTTTCACATAAGGATACTAAAGTAGCCATCAAGGTATGTTGGCAGTATATTTATTATAGATATGAATGGTTCTTCTTTTTAAGCAAATCAATAAACATCAGATCAAAACAAAATGTGTTGTAAGTATTATGTAAAACATTTTCCTTTTTTTTTTTTCTGCGCATATGCTAAAAGAAAGTATTTTTTGGTGTCGTAGCACTGTTCAGGGATTATTGTGTTAATGAGATTTGACATATTCATCTGATTTTGGTATAGTTGCTTCAACTTGTAAACTGCTGTTCTTTTGAATCAGCATTATAAAGAATCAGGTCTTTCAGTTTAGGAGTTAAGAAGTCTGCAGAGTTACTTGTGTAGAGATTCTGTTTGTTAAGGTCACGGTGAACATACAGATGCCAGTGTGGTGGCGCTCTGTCAAGCTGAAAGATGTTGTCGCGTGAATCTTAATTTAATTGAGGAAATAGCCATATCTCCAACATATCTAAATATGAATGTCCTGTTACTGTGTGTTTCCTGGAAAAAGCTTCCTAACCACTGGATTGGTTGCTATGGACACGACGACAAGGTGATGTACAGGTGGCTCGCCAGGTCTCTGGACCTGACCCCTTGCAAGTTTTTCTTATGGGGATATGTTAAGGATAATGTTTTTGTGCCACCATTGCCCACAATTCTAGATGAACTCAAGGTTCGCATTCATAGTGCTCTGCAGTCATTGACAACAGACATGCTTGATCACATGGACCAGGGTTCGTATGCCTCCTGGATTTTTTGGAAAACTCCTGGAATTAAGTTTTTATTTTCCAGCCTGGAAAAAATTCAATTTTTAATGACTCCTGGAAAACTCCTGGAATTATTGTATTTCTTTTTATGCTGAACTAGTTTAATTAAAAGATTTGCAGCTACTATTGCATAAGAAACATTAGCTTTTCTCCAGCTGTGAACTGGATGGAGAGTGTCAGGGAAGGAAGGGGGTTGCAGAAACTACCTTGCCTGAACAGGTGCATCGGGCCAGCAGCCCGTTGACTGATAAGCATCTCCTGCATGCTACTGGGATAAAAAATATGAATCTCTATCTTTGCAGAATTTTGACAAAACTGGCTGAAAATTTAATGCGCCTAAAAAATTGCTAAAAGGAACAAACCCATCAAATTTCGTGTGAAGTGGATAAAAATTGTGAAAACTAGTCACTAAAAGTTTTAATCACACTTGTATTGGCTAGCAGTAGGTCATAATAAAATTTTTATGTGCAATTCAAAAAGTTTTCATTTTATTGTAGTGAAATTTGCAGGGTAACCTTATGACCCGGTTATGACATCTGTGAAAATTTCTGATCTTTTAATTGAAATTTCGGAAAATTAATTTTTCCACGCATTTTTGCTAGTCTTTTGTAAAAACAATCATGCTTATGTTATCCGCCCATCTGTCCGTTCGTCTGTGGACACCATATCTCTGCAACTAATAGTCTGATTTGAAAAATTAATTTTGCATTGGGAAGCTTGAAATGTGCGAATGATGATCCTTTATTTATTTTTATTTTTTTCCCCACGATGCACAATTTTGCTGCTAGAGGGCGTAAATGAAGATGATACTGAACTCAAAATACATTTTATTCCATATATTTGCTTCTAAATGTCCGATTGAAAAACTTCTTTTATCTTTTGATTCCATCTATATCAAAGACTATTTTAGGTATAGTCACTTTTTCAAGTTACACATAGATTTTCTGCTAGGAGGCGTAAGCGTAAACTGCGTTTTTCCTGATATCTCTGCTTCTAAAACTTCGATTTAAAAAATTCTTACTTCAGCAAATACAGCTCCTGATGGGAAATCTTTTGCATTTAATTTCTGAATATTGGTAAAAAACGGTTTGGCCACCAGGGGGTGTAAGTGTTGATTTCTGCATCTGTTGCATTTGCAGCAAAATCAGCTTCTAAAATCTTGATTGAAAAAATTTGTTCATGGACCTATACCACTCACGTCGATAAACCTTTTCCGAATATTTTCTTCTTAAAATGATGCACTGTTTTGCCTCCAGAATGTATAGACATATGTCTTGTTTTTGTTGATATCTCTGCTTCTAAGAGACCGATTTGAAAAACACTTTTTTTTTTTTTTTTTGATAGAGTTTCCATATGCTTTTCATATAATTTCAAAATGTTCAAGTAATTCATAGACAGTCATATAATGGTTGCTGTAATATCTTTAACCATATTTATTACGTGATATTGAATATTCTTTTCTTTCGAACAACATTATGTTATTGCTCAAACATTACTGTTATACACGTTGTAAGTGATGATGTTATGTGATACTGGATGCTTTGATATAATTATTGTATAATAGAATAATATAGTACAATTATCTAAATAAGTAACTCATGATAATGTTTTAGGTTGTCAAAAAACCCTGGAAATACAAAACAGCAGCATTTTACTCCTGGAAACACAAAACAGCAGCATTTTACTCCTGGAAACACAAAACAGCAGCATTTTACTCCTGGAAACACAAAACAGCAGTATTTTACTCCTGGAAACACAAAACAGCAGCATTCCAATCTTTTTATTAGAAGAGCATATACTCATACATCTACTAGGAAAGCGTTTCTGGAAGAAATCAAATGGATAAAGCAGATTGCAGTACAATTCGAATACTCCAAAAGTCTTATTGGCAACATGAATATAAAAATCAAACAGCAAGTTGAAACTAACAATGAGCCAAATAAAAATGAATTAAAATATATTGGCAGTTTACCATACATACATGCGATCACTGACATCATAAAAAAAGAATGCAAAAGGCATAAACTGGATATCGGTATAAAAGTCATGAGTAACGCTAATACACTATCTACCAAAAAGTAATTGGACACCCCTGCAATCGACGATATTTGCGGTCCTGATACACGTCACGGCCACTGCCGTTAAATATCGTGTGGGAAACAACAACGCAACCAGTCGCATGCAAGATGCCACGCAGTTCAGAGCTGTCTGATTTCGAGAAAGGTGTAATCGTCGGGTATCACAGAAATGGCCGATCCATATGCGACATATCCAGCGAGTTGAAGTACCCAAAATCGACAGTGGCCTACGTGATTGTCAAGTGGAAGATGAGAGGTGACTGTCGGAATGTGCCCCGACCCGGCAGACCCACAAAACTGGGAGTTAGAGACCGACGGGTGCTGGCCAGAGAACCATACCGAAATCGATGGGCCCACATCTGTGAGAAGTTTCAACAGGCATCCGGGAGTGTTCTTTCGATGAATACCATCTGTAAGGAAGCCCATCTGCTCGGTTATCATGGACGTGCTGCCGCCCACAAGCCTTTGATCACCAAGTCCAATAGCACTGCTCGGCTAACGTGGTGCAAAGAACATTGACAGTGGACCGTTGAACAGTGGAAACAGGTTCTCTGGAGCGACGAATCAAGGTTCACCCTTTACCGTTCGGATGGCAGGATCTGGGTTTGGCGTGTGCCTGGAGAACGCCTCCTGCCGGAATGTATTGTGCCAACTGTGAAGTTCGGCGGTGGTGGAATTATACTATGGGGGGTGTTTCTCCTGGTATGGCACGGGACCCTTGGTCGCAATTCCTGGTAGACTCAACGCCGAGCCCATATCTTATTTTTGTCAATATTTCTGCTTCTAAGAGTCCAATTTGTAAAATTCTTTCTTTGTTTGAGAGCATTTCCACTGCAAAATGTTTCTCTTATAATTTCAAATTTTTCTTAATGCACCAGTCTGCCACTAGAGGGTGTAATTTCATGTTTCCGTTTACAGCAATATCTGTGGGACTAAAAATCTGTGAAAAACTTCTTTCTTCAATCGGATACTACTAACTATGCACACTCTGTGGATACATTTTCTTTCCAAAATAGTACACAGTTTCGCCTCTAGGGGGTGCAAATTCTTAATCTGTTTTTCTCAATATCTCTGCTTCTACATGTGCGATTTAAAAAATTATTTCAACACCGGATGCCATTTATCTTGTAGAACACTTTAGGCTAGTATTTGAGGAATTTTGTAGTTCACAGTTCTGTCAGTATGTGGTGCTTGTGTACTTCAGTTTGCAGCTGTATCACCACTTCTAAAAACACTATTGAGAAATTTCTTCTTTGCTGTATGCCATTTACTATGCTAGAGATGTGGAGCATTATCCTCTTTATGAGATGCACAGATTTACCGTTAGGGAGCGTAAAGGTTGAAACCTTTTTCTTGCTATTTCTGCTTCTGGGAGATGTATTTGAAAGGTTCTTTTTCCTTGGCATAGCTTTCTCCTGGCAGAATATTTTTCACCTATTTTCAACTTTTCAATTATGCAAAATTCTTCTGCTAGAAGTCAGAGTTATATAATGTTTCCTTCTCTCGTACATTTCTTCTTTTAACTGTTCGATTTGAAATTTTTCTAGTTTTTGATACCTTCCCTGTGCTATAAGAAAATTTTGTGCACCATTTGTTAATTTTCCGTGCCATGCTTTTTAGCCACTGGTGGAACTAGGCAGATATTTCTATTTCTGAATGTTTCATCGATTGTTGAAACCAGTTGATTGTTTTCCTAACCAGTTCAATCGATTTTTTTTTTTTTTTTTTTTTTTGTCGTTCCTGGTTCCTCAAAGGGTTGGCATTTGAGCTTTTGGGGTTCTTGTTTCCAGTTTCTTGAATTCCGGAGTATGGAATATCCTGCCTTTTAGGTTTGTATCTAATTGGATAAAAAAAACAAAAAAACCACTAAATCCTGTGAAGCTTAGTGCTGCACGGTGTCATTATCAAGGTTTACATGAATCATGCTGTGTCAGTGCTTTGGGATCTTTCACTTTAGCTCAGTGCCTGCACTCTGATATTTAGGCACTGTAAAAAATATTGGTTACAGGGAAGAAAATTATCAGTATAATGCATGTATTTTATTTTGTTTGTTTCAGAAATGCAAGGAAGCATGTTTAAGGTTTTAATGAATCAGAATGTCCCATCTTAACTAATGTGTATATATCTTTTCTGCTTTCAGTCGATGTATTCTAGATGTGTAGTGCTGCCCCAGTGGGCAAATGGTCTGATGCAATTCCTCTGACCATTCGCCCCAGGTGGGTCTGATTTCGAGTCCCATATGAGGCATGGGTGGTGTATTTTTGTCTGATGGCACTGGCTCTGTACCTTCTCTTCAAAGGTGGCCCTAAATTAGAGGCACAACTGCTTATAGCTCCCAAAGTTGCACATGGTGGTCAAAAAACCCTGAAACACAAAGAAAATTAAATAAGTAGTAAACTTCACTGCAGTTTACAATATAGACAACAAAGCACTGTGATTCTAACAAAAGTTTGGGCTCCTGAAATTTTTTTATGGACTCCTGAAAAGTCCTGGAATTTATTTTCTGTTAACGTGTATTAACTCTGATGGGCCTATGGCAGGAATTTTATTATCACCTCGACATAGTTTGCGTGACAAACGGTAGTCACATAGAACATTTATAAGGTATGGAAACAAAATTTGGGCAGTTATTTCTTTATCCTATGTACATTTAATCGCTGTATATTTAGAAACAAAATGCAGTCATTTGAAATCGGATGAATCATTTTAAATTACCCTGTGTTACTGTATTACGCTGAGTAATCCAGGGCTAATTTTAATATATCAAATAAACACTGGGTATATACACTATCTACCAACAAGTAATTGGACACCTGTGATAGCAAAGGAAAACGAAGTTTATTCACCTTCAATAGTTGGTACAGCCTCCACGAGCGGCGATTACAGCTGCGACCCTTCGGGGCATACTCTCAACCAGGCGTTGTACGATGGCTAGTGGTATTTTCTTCCACTCGGCTTGGAGAAGACAGGTCAGTTCCTTCACCGATTTCGGACAGTGGGGGCACCCCTTAAGTCGACGCTCCAACTCGTCCCAGAGGTGCTCAATAGGGTTAAGGTCCGGGCTCTGCGCAGGCCTGTCCATTCGGTTAACCCCATTGTCACCATACCAAGCCATGGTGGACCTCGCAGCATGACAGGTGGCATTGACATCCTGAAAGTAACATGGGTCCACCCCGTAAAACTGCCACAACGTAGGAAGCGCATGGTCATCCAAAATGGTGCAGTAGGTCTCGGTGTTGAGTCTACCAGGAATTGCAACCAAAGGTCCCGTGCCATACCAGGAGAAACACCCCCATAGTATAATTCCACCACCGCCGAACTTCACAGTTGGCACAATACATTCCAGCAGGAGGCGTTCTCCAGGCACATGCCAAACCCAGATCCTGCCATCCGAACGGTAAAGGGTGAACCTTGATTCGTCGCTCCAGAGAACCTGTTTCCACTGTTCAACGGTCCACTGTCAACGTTTTTTGCACCATGTTAGCCGAGCAGTGCTGTTGGACTTGGTGATCAAAGGCTTGTGGGCGGCAGCACGTCCATGATAACCGAGCAGATGGGCTTCCTTACAGATGGTATTCATCGAAAGAACACTCCCGGATGCCTGTTGAAACTTCTCACAGATGTGGGCCATCGATTTCGGTATGGTTCTCTGGCCAGCACCCGTCGGTCTCTAACTCCCAGTTTTGTGGGTCTGCCGGGTCGGGGCACATTCCGACAGTCACCTCTCATCTTCCACTTGACAATCACGTAGGCCACTGTCGATTTTGGGTACTTCAACTCGCTGGATATGTCGCATATGGATCGGCCATTTCTGTGATACCCGACGATTACACCTTTCTCGAAATCAGAGAGCTCTGAACTGCGTGGCATCTTGCATGCGACTGGTTGCGTTGTTGTTTCCCACACGATATTTAACGGCAGTGGCCGTGACGTGTATCAGGACCGCAAATATCGTCGATTGCAGGGGTGTCCAATTACTTGTTGGTAGATAGTGTATAATAGTTGTGTGTCAAAACATTGTGTGTACATATCCTTAAGCTGTTCTCCAAGATTCAGAAGTTAGCTCCACAAAGAAATACAAACTGCCAGATAATTTTTACTTACTATCGCCATATAAAATTTCTCCACTTACAGCGATCTTGGCATACAACTCGGGCTTCAGTGACATCCATCACACGCCGTACACAAGATCTTCTATACTTCATACTCATGATCATTCTCTTATGCAGACAGTCCTGAATCTGATCCTCCCATGACTTCCTTGGCCTTCCTCTGCCTTTCCTTCCTGCCACTTGCGCTAAAAAGATTTTCTTAGTAAGCATCTAATCACTCATTCTTTCAATATGGCCAAACCAGCGAAGCATGTTCGTCTCCACCTTGCTAACATCATTTTGCTTCACATTATACAACTGCAACACATCTTCATTCCTCACACAATCGGAACGTGTCTTGCCACAAACCCCCACCCCCATAAGTAACGCGTTTCTCCAGCACACAAATGACTTCTATGTTTTTTCTGTAGTACCCAGGTTTTACTGTTCACTGCCACACATCAGAGTAGGAGCAATTACACTTTTATACACAGTCATGCCGGACTCTCTTGAGAACCCATCATTCCTGCGAAAACCTCCCAAAGCAGCCAAGACTTTCAATGAAGAATTCACTCGTGCACTAATTTCACCATCCCATTTGTTCTCTCTGTCAAACATGCTTCCTAAATAAACACACTCGTTCACCTCGTCAATCACTGTGCCATTTAGACTTATATTACATTCAGTGCTAACAATTCTTCTCTCAAAACCATAACTTTGGTTTTTCCCTTATTTATACTCAGTTTGAATTTCATGATTTTTTGCCTTACTTTGGCGAACCAGCCTGGTGGCTTCACGCTTCTTACAGCGACATTCATCCACAGAAACTCTACCTTGCAACATCCCCAAATAGGCTTCCTTGTTGCTCTTTACTGCCTCTTCAATCTCACTATTCCACCAAGCATCACCTCTATTGTTACCAACTATTGTGGTGCCACAGACCTCTTCAGCAGCATTGACAATTGAAACATTCCACTTCTTTTCTACATCCCTCTTACAAGACTTCAGTTGCTTCAGTCATTCTCCAAGTAAGTCAGAATAATGCTGATGCTCTTAAAGACGTGTATCATCTTTCTATATTCTGTTGCTCACGTTTAAGTTAATTACAGCCCATGGTGGTGCATAAAATGTGGGAATTACTATATACAATTCTATTTTAATGTTCAACAAGTATACTACTTACATACAATGCTTCTTCACTGCCATCCACCAACCACCCCGAGTTCCATTGTAAGAATTGCATGCACTTAGTAGTAATCCAAAGAAAATTTGTTTTTAGGCCTATCACTTCCAGTCTAGTGTCGAGGCCAGTCGCAACTTGTAAGCACTGTGAAGCAAAGTTCCCCACTATGAATTGTTGTTTTCTTCTGTTGTAACAAACTTAACTCTTGAGGATCAGGACCTGTATCATCAAGTCAGCAGTGGTACCAGTTTATAAATTTGGTTTAGTGGGGACGTGGGGTCAAAGTTGTCAACTGACTTAACATAAGCATCCTTGATGCGAAATATAGATTGAACGAGAAAGTATAATACACAAGTTGATTATAAAGTCTCTATGTACACCATATATACATTCACCACGCGCTGGTATCCATAATGTACCCATATCTCATGGTGTATGTAGTTTAGCAGTAATCCAATATAAGTTTGTTTATAGACCTATCACTTCCAGTCTTGTGTCGTAGCCAACTGTAACCTGTAGGGCACTGTGAAGTAGAGTGACTTACTATGAGTTGTTATGTTTTTCTATTGTAACAAATATTCTTGAGGGCAAGAACTTGTATCATTAAATCAGCAGCAGTTCTAGTTTACAAACTCGGTTGGGGGGGGGGGGGGTTGAAGTTGTTAATTGACAAAACATGAGTATCCTTGATGCGAAACACCAACTGAACAAGAACACATAATACAAAGGTTAAAATAAATTCTCTATGTACACTCCTCCAACCAACATTCAGTTTCACTCGTGACACTACCAAGTACTGCTCAGAACCAACATCCGCACGTGTCAGCACTTGTGTGTGTCAGATGAAAAAAAACAAAAACAAACTAAGAAGAAATTATATTTTTGTGAACAAAAGTTCATTGCCTCATGCTTTGTGTGTTATCATCATAAAAGCTGACACCAAGCTGCCAAAAGCTTTTTCATCTTATATATCATTTGTTGTTGCCAACAGCTTTCTTTCATCTTCTTATGTAGCATTTGTTGTTGCCAAAAACTTTTTCATCTTCTTATATAGCATTTGTTGCTGCCAAAAGCTTTTTCATCTTCTTATGTAGCATTTGTTGTTGCCAAAAGCTTTTTCATTTTCTTATGTAGCATTTGTTGCCAAAAACGTTTTCATCTTCTTATATAGCATTTGTTGTTGCCAAAAGCTTTTTCATCTTCTGGTATAGCATTTGTTGTACTCACCCTGTCAGCTGTGGTGATCAGTTCCCATGAAAACTTTAGGAACTAATTAAAGAAAAAAATTATAATGTTTCTATATCAAAAATAATTAAATTGTTTAAGTTCACTTAAAAAATATGGAGGATGAATCTAAATACCATGTTGTTTGACTAACAGGGAGGGTAAGTTAATCCCCTCAAACTAGACATCATCATCATCATGTTCTCATGTATTCTGCCATTCAGAGTTTGAAATAACTAATGGCTGCTCTATCACAGTTTCTGATTCTTGTGTCTAAGGCTATCTAACCTTCAGAAATGAGAAATAAAAATTGTGGTAGCAGTATCTAGTGAAAAAATCAATTGTCAGGAAATACCGTAGTTAGCTAAAGCAAAAATTATGCATAAGCTAGGCCAAGTAAACAGAAGCAAAAGTTAATAACATGCTTAAGTTTTATTGGGGAATCGAGTTAAAACACATTCTGATTTTAAAGCAGATTACAAATTATTTTAGTAGTAAAAAGAATTACAGACTGCTGTTGTAAGGCATTAAGACGTTTTTATTCACTGAAGCTGTAACCTGGTTATGATTTAATTTGTTAATATGAATTCTGCTCAAATTATGTATGATTATCCCTCGTATTGTACCTTCTCTCCTATTGAAATAATATTGTGGCATATGAACTACTGAAATGATCAATGGAAACATAACTGATAGTGTCATTGAAATTGAGCACCCAGGAAATGGCTTGCCAATTCATTGCGTAAATCAGCACTGAAAGTGTCTTGTTGAGGTATGCAAATGATTCCATTATTGGACCAGTATTGCAGCAGCAGTGGCCTGTGTGAGCTCAGATGTGTTGCCCTATTAGTTAAGTGTACCACATATTTAAGGCTGGTAACAGTTTTCCCCTGTCTGTTTAATGGAGGAACAGCAGCTTGTGCAAAATGCTGAGATCACACATTTGCAAGTCACATGGGCAGCAAAGCAGCTTTGAGAGGGGACAGATCATTAGCCTCTGAGAGAACAGGTGATCAACTTGCTGTACAGTGGGATATATGGACCTCTAATGAATACCACAGTCCATCAGTGTTGGCTACAGTGCTTACAAGAAAGTACTTGTGCATGCTGCTGTTAAGGCTGGTACAGTCCAGATGACTACAACACAGATGGACTTCTGATATGCTTACAGGTCTACACCACACTTACAGCCTGGCTGGCTTCTAGCCATAGAGTGGTAATTGGGCCCAGTAGTCAATTACCTATTTCCACCAACTAGTGGTGACAGTATTTCATTCACAGCATGAATTGCCTTGCCTTCCACTGAGTGATACCCTTCTTCACAGCATCTGGAGTGGTGTTGCTCAAGAGTCAACTGGGGTAGAGAATGCAATTATGTGATCTGTAGAGATGATTATAGCCATTGCATCATGACCACCAGATACGAGTGTGGAGGCAGTGCAGTCAACATACTAGTTCTGTGCCCATTGTCAAATGGTAAATGACTTGAAAAGCAGGTGTCATGGTTTAGGGAGCATTTAACTGTGATAGCCAAACATGGTAGGTAATTTGATGATGATGGCTTGGCATTATGTAGCAGATATCCTGGAATCCATAGCTAATACTCTTTAACAGGGGTGCTTGGTGCCATGTTTCAGCAAGGTAATGCCTACAACATACAACATCAATGTTTCTAGAGAATATCTATGCAGAGTTGATGCGTTGCTAGGACTGCTGGATCCCCAGATTTGTTTGCCAAAAGAACATATGTGGGACATGGTTGGATATCATCTCCAGACTTACCTGCAATCTATGCAGACAACACTTCTATTCTGCAAGACCAGGTGCAGAAGATATGATGGGCAGTACCATAGGTTATTGTTATGGCTGTAAGACTATTTCATATGCATAGCAACAGTATGTTAACAGCAGGGGGATGGTGTGTACATTGTACTGGTGCACCCCACATAATCATGTGTTTGTAGTATTCAAATCATTCATTAGCACCATAAAAATTTTTGGGTTTCCATTGAATTTTCTTGTCACTTCTGAGCATTCCAGATTCTCAGGAATGTATACAGGTTTCCATCCCCACTCCCATTATACATGATCTCACTTTATCCGTTTTTTGCTCACATGCTGTATCAAAATAAAAAAGTAAAAAAAAAAAAAAAACCTGCATAAGTTCATGACTGGTTGAACCAGAAAGCAGTTAATAATTTAATACTTCCATAACACAATTGACCATCGATGGATTTGCTTGTGCCAGATCTTCAACACAACAAACACCCTTCATGTTAGAGTGACAATCCTATACATGGGGGGGGAGTTATACTTTTCGTTGGTCCCACCCTTTTAAAATGTTCCTTTTGATATTAAATACAACCTCTTAAAGTTTCATCTCATTTGGTTGATATTTAGAGGTTGCACAACACCAGTTATTTTTGTTCTTTAAAAGCTATTAAAAGGTATATAGTATATACCTTAATGTTACATCCCAGTGTTTAGCGCAACCTTGATAATTGATCCTTGGCGCCATTCCCTTTTTGTTGTGACTTGTTTCTGCTTTCAGTGGATTTAATGCAAGATTGTTTTGCATTCATGTTTATGCACTATTGTTGATTGAACAACACATTCTCTTTTTGAGCCTCGTTGAAAGCTTTATAGAAGATTTCATGGCTGAACAATTAAATCCACTGAAAGATTATCTTGTCAAGTTCATCAAGGGTCAGCTAACAACATTTCAACCGAGGGATGACTGCAAGGAATTACTACAACTCTCTGACCTATTCCTAGGAGATGACGATGCAAAGTGGATTAACATTCTTGCTCCTGGAGCTTTGGATTGAGCTAGGTGGATGGCTAAGTTAATTTACAGCATGAAGATCTATTCCTTTCGCTTGCAGTTCAAACTAACTGCTTGAGAACTATGTAGACTTCGAGTCTTTAATGTGTTTGTGCTACAGATTTATCTCTACTATTGGTATACTTCTCCCTGTAGAGCATCAGCTCCTAATAATGATCTAAAACTCTTAAAGGAACTTGATAAATACAAGGAAATAAACAAAGTCATTGCTGATGCTGCAGCTAAAAGCATCTTGGGACATTTGTGGTAGTAAAGTGAAACACTTGTTGGATTAGCCTTTTTCGACTCCAAAGTTTCTTCTTAGAGAATGACTTCTGATTTCTGGAATGAGCTAAAAGCTATTTTGAGCCAGTTTGGTGCTAAAGAGAAAGTTATAATAGCAGGGGATTTCAATGCTAAAGTAGGTGTGCAGAATGCAATTTCTGGCAATGTTCTGGGTAAGTTTAATGATCCTTGTGTGAATGATAATGGTGAAATATTAATTGAACTCTGCATTTAGAACGGTTTGTGTGTATCTAATACGTTTTTCAACCATAAGTATATCCATGCATATACTTGGGAAAATCGTACTCTTGGTCAAAAGAGTGTGATCGATTCTGTTGTCTACGATCAACGTCTGAAACACTTAATTGTTGACACTCGTGTGATGAGAGGTGCGGATGTTGGTTCTGATCATTACTTGGTTCTGTCACTGAATGTTGGTTGAATGAATAGGAAGAGGACCAGGATGGAAAGAATAAAGCTTGAAAAGGCTCCCTGAAGATCATCAGTGTTATTCTGACGCACTCAGAGAATAACTGAAGGAGCTGAACTCTTGTGAGAGGAACTTGTACAAAATTCTAGCGGATAATGCTTACCTTGGCATTCCTTTCTAGCGATGGGAACATTTCACGCACATGTTTTCCGGTCTTTGTTGATGTTATTGTCCTAAAGTCCGTTGTATGCGATGACTGGCTTTACTTCTCACATTTTCGCTGGGTATACTCATTGGATCTTTGCCTTAGGATTCAAACACATCAATTTTTACCGTTCTTTATACTCGAAAATTTCGCCCATACTCTGGGCATCCTCAGGAGCGTGGCGACTTTACCACCGATGTTCGTGGATTAACTTCGCACTAATGGAGTCCGATACTCCATGTTGCCATTCGTCGGATATACTTTCCTGGATATATTTCGTTATCAAGCTGCTGGCGCCATCTATGTTTCATTAAAACAACTTTTTTTTTTTTTTCTTCTCCTATCCTGGTTTTCTTGTCTTTTTTGCAGGTTTTTCTTGTCTTATTAGTCCTTTCCACAGGCTTGATAATGTTGCTAGGGTCGTTCTCGTTTCATACCCTTGCTTTATTTTTATAGATTAATATTGCTTCTTCCTCCTCATTTGCCTTTCCGATTTTTTATTTTTTAGCATTTTAATTTCATCGAATTTTGGGAATGTCCAGTTTTACATGCAGAATTGCACTGAAGCAGTTTTGGCTTCTTTTTTTGCCAGTTCGATATGTGTTATTTAAGTCTTTTTTTAATCTGTTTTTCGTACTTCCAATGTAATGATATTGGGGTATGTGGGCAATTGGAATTTCGTAGGTTCCTGATTCTTCTAGCATTTTTGCCTCTGTTTTTTTGTTGACAGTCATACTTTTCACAGTGTGCACTGAGCTTCCTAGTTGTAAGTCATATTTAGCACAGTGCCTATTGATTTCTTTACTCACTCCTTCCAAGTATGGGAAAGCTCCAATGTATTTCAATTTTTTATTCCTCATCTTCCTTTGGTTGTGCACTTCTTGGCCTGCTTTACTCTGAGTCATATGCTTTTTACTCTCATGTATCCATTTATTAATTAGCTTGCTCGGGTACCCATACTCTTGGGATATTTTCGAGATAAACTCTAGCTCTTGATTTTTTAGCCTGTTGTTAGATGTGTGTGTGTACGCTCGCCGTATCAAGTTTACTATGCTGTTTTTTTTATGTATCACTGGATTCTGTAACGAGTATGGTATCAGTACAGGTATGTAAGTTGCTTTTCTGAACACAGAGTATTCAAAGCTATTTTTGTTTTTTTCTTTAGTTGAATGTCCAGGAAGGATAGGCGATTATCCTCTTCAAACTCAATAGTTAGCTCTATGGTGTTACATATTTTACTAAACTGCTGTGCTAGATCTTGTAGCTCGGCTTTGTTAAGTTTAAACGTTATAATAATGTCGTCTACATATCGAGCATAAAGTATTGGTTTTTCAGGTAGATTTTGAATAATTTCTTTTTTCGAGGTATGCTATAATCACTTCTGCGTATAATGCCGATAATGGGGATCCCATAGGTCTTTGCGTTTGTTTAAATATATTTCCTTCAAAATGGAAGATGTTGTTTTCCTTGATGAAATATAAGGTATTCTTTAGCTCTTTCAGTTGTGACAAGTTTAGTTCTTTGTTGATGCTTAGTTGTTGCATAATCAATTCGATGGCTAGCTCGACGGGAGTGTTTGGGTATAACGCCTTAACGTCCATGGAGGCCATAGTTATTTGCTCTAGGTCTTGATTAATTAATTTGATTTTTTTTATAAACTCATAGCTATTCTTTAAAGTATATTGATTCCTCATGAATATTGGGGATAGATAGTTGTATATATTTTTTTCTAGGTTGATGAGTGGTGAGTTTTTTTTCGCTAGAATCAGTCTTAAAGGTGTGTTTTCTTTATGTGTTTTAATTTTTGAGAATAATTTTGGCATCCCTGCTCCCATTGGAGGGTTTGCATTTTTTATTTCAGTTGGTAACGAGCTGTGGTTCCTTATATTAGCCAGGAAGGTAAGTTGTTTGTCGGTGGGAACCACAGCACGTTACCAACTGAAATAAAAAATGCAAACCCTCCAATGCGAGCAGGGATGCCAAAATTATTCTCAAAAAATTAAAACACATAAAGAAAACACACCTTTAAGACTGATTCTAGCGAAAAAAAAACTCACCACTCATCAGCCTAGAAAAAAGATATACAACTATCTATCCCCAATATTCATGATGAATCAATATACTTTAAAGAACAGCTATGAGTTTATAGAAAAAATCAAATTAATTAATCAAGACCTAGAGCAAATAACTATGGCCTCCATGGACGTTAAGGCGTTATACCCAAACACTCCCGTCGAGCTAGCCATCGAATTGATTATGCAACAACTAAGCATCAACAAAGAACTAAACTTGTCACAACTGAAAGAGCTAAAGAATACCTTATATTTCATCAAGGAAAACAACATCTTCCATTTTGAAGGAAATATATTTAAACAAACGCAAGGTGGCCCTATGGGATCCCCATTATCGGCATTATATGCAGAAGTGATTATGGCATACCTCGAAAAAGAAATTATTCAAAATCTACCTGAAAAACCAATACTTTATGCTCGATATGTAGACGACATTATTATAACATCTAAACTTAACAAAGCCGAGCTACAAGATCTAGCACAGCAGTTTAGCAAAATATGTAACACCATAGAGCTAACTATTGAGTTTGAAGAGGATAATCGCCTATCCTTCCTGGACATTCAACTAAAGAAAAACAAAAATAGCTCTGAATACTCTGTGTTCAGAAAAGCAACTTACATACATGTACTGATACCATAGTCGTCGCACCATCCAGTGATACATAAAAAACAGCATAGTAAACTTGATACGGCGAGCGTACACACACACATCTAACAATAGGCTAAAAAATCAAGAACTAGAGTTTATCTCAAAAATATCACAAGAGTATGGGTACCCGAGCAAGCTAATTAATAAATGGATACATGAGAGTAAAAAGCATATGACTCAGAGTAAAGAAGGCCAAGAAGTGCACAACCAAAGGAAGATGAGGAATAAAAAATTGAAATACATTATAGCTTTCCCATACTTGGAAGGAGTGAGTAAAGAAATCAATAGGCACTGTGCTAAATATGACTTACAACTAGGAAGATCAGTGCACACCATGAAAAGTATGACTGTCAACAAAAAAACAGAGGCAAAAATGCTAGAAGAATCAGGAACCTACGAAATTCCAATTGCCCACATACCCCCAATATCGTACATTGGAAGTACGAAAAACAGATTAAAAAAGACTTAAACAACACATATCTAACTGGCAACAAAAAGAAGCCAAAACTGCTTTTTAGTGCAATTCTGCATGGAAAACCGGACATTCCCAAAATTCGATGAAATTAAAATGCTAAAAAAGAATAAAAAATCGGAAAGGCAAATGAGGAGGGAAGAAGCAGTATTAATCTATAAAAATAAAGCAAGGGTATGTAACCAGAACGACCCTAGCACATTATCGGGCCTGTGGAAAGAACTAATAAGACAAGAAAAACAACAACAAAAGAGAAAACCGGCAAAACAGACAAGAAAACCAGGATAGGAGAAGAAAATTTAAAAAAAAATAAAAATAAAAATAAAAGTTGTTTTAATGAAACATAGATGGCGCCAGCCAGGCTTGATAATGAAATATATCCAGGAAAGTATATCCGACGAATGGCAACATGGAGTATCGGACTCCATTAGCGCGAAGTTAATCACGAGCATCGGTGGTAAAGTCGCCACGCTCCTGAGGATGCCCAGAGTATGGGCGAAAATTTCGAGTATAAAGAACGGTAAAAATTGATGTGTTTGAATCCTAAGGCAAAGATCCAATGAGTATACCCGGCGAAAAGTGTGAGAAGTAAAGCCAGTCATCGCATACAACGGACTTTAGGACAATAACATCAACAAAGACAGGAAAATACGTGCGTGAAATGTTCCCATCGCTAGAAAGGAATGCCAAGGTAAGCATTATCCGCTAGAATTTTGTACAAGTTACTTTGAAATATCGCACATAAAAGAGAATAGTAGAATGATTAGAGCTATATAATAGTCAGAATTAGAACTACTAATTGGAATTTTGTGAGAGGGATGCAGAAAAGAAGCGGGAATGTTTTAAGTACTGTGTTGTCACTGCTGCTAAAGAGGTCTGTGGCACCACACACCACAATAGTGGGTAACAATAGAGGTGATGCTTGGTGGAATACTGAGATTGAAGAGGCAGTAAAGAGCAGCAAGGAAGCCTATTTGGGAATGTTTCAAGTTAGAGTTTCTGTGGATGAATATTGCTGTAAGAAACATGAAGCCGCCAGGCTGGTTCGCCAAAGTAAGGCAAAAGATAGGAAGGAGAAGGTGGAAAGGCATGAATTGGCATTTTGGAAAGATAGGAAGACTTTCTGGAAGTACATTAGAATCAGGAAAAATAGGGGAAACAAAGTTGTAAGTTGTGTGAAGAATAAGATTGGGGAAATGATATGGGAGCCCAATGAGTTAAGTGAAAGATGGGAAGATGGGGTGAATACTTCTGTGAGTTATTAGATCAGGAAAGCAAAGGTGATTCAGAGGCAGAAGCAGATGGTGTCACAAGGAAGGATGGAAGCACAGGAGGGATCTCGAGTGAAGAAGTGTGTAAAGCTGTAAAATCTCTTCAGAATGGTAAGGCTCTGGGAGTTGATGTCATAACTGCCAAAATGTTAAAATATGGTGGTGACACTGTAATTGACTGGTTAACTGAAATTTGCCAGTTGTGGTGAGAGTTAGGAATGGTCCCTCGGGATTGGAAGGATGCTATCATTGTTCCCTTGTATAAGGGAAAAGGTGATCAGACTGTCTGCAAGAACTATCATGGTATTAGCCTACTGAGTGTGCCAGGGAAAGTGTTTGGTAAGGTTGTTATTGAAAAAGTACGGGGTCTTGCATCGTTGAAAGTGTGGGATGTTCAGAGTGGTTTTATGCCTGGTAAAGGCTGCACTAACGAAATCTTTACATTACACAGGATGATTTAAAAGTATCTGGCTGCTGGTAAGAAAGTTTTTGCTGCCTTCATAGATTTAGAGAAAGCTTACGACCGAGTAAATAAGACACTTTTGTGGAAGGTACTGAATGAATATGGTGTTACTGGGAATCTACTTCACAGTGTAAAAGCTATGTATGCTGGCACTAGGGCTTGTGTACAAGTCGATGGTGTTTTATCCAAATGGTTTTCTATTGGTGCTGGAGTCAGACAGGGTTGTGTAATGTCACCATGGCTGTTTAATATATTTTTGGATGCATACATGCATGATGCCAAAATAGATAATACTGGTTTATATCCTGGTGACATCTGTGTGTGCAGATTGCTGTATGCTGATGACACTGTCCTGTTGGCAGAGAGCAAAAGTGAGTTGCAGAGTATGTTGTCTCGGATGTACTAAGTTTGCATGAAATTCAAACTGAGTATAAATAAGGGAAAAACCAAAGTTATGGTTTTGAGAGAGGAATTGTTAGCACTGAATGTAATATAAGTCTAAATGGCACAGTGATTTACGAGGTAAACGAGTGTGTGTATTTAGGAAGCATGATTGACAGAGAGAACAAATGGATGCTGAAATTAGTATGCCAGTGAATTCTTCATTGAAAGTCTTGGCTGCTTTGAGAGGTTTTCACAGGAATGATGGGTTCTCAAGTGAGTCCCGCATGTCTGGGTATGAAAGTGTAATTTTTCTTACTCTGATGTATGGCAGTGAAACCTGGGTCCTACAGAAGAAATATAGGAGTCATTTCTGTGCTGGAGAAATGCATTACTTATGAGGGGTTTGTGGCGAGACACGTTCTGATTGTGTGAGTAATGAAGATGTGTTGCAGTTGTATAATGTGAAGCAAAATGTTGTTAGCAAGATGGAGACTAATATGCTTCGCTAGTTTGGCCATGTTGAAAGAATGAATGATGAGATGCTTACTAAGAAAATCTTTTTAGCCCAAGTGAAAGGCAGAATGAAAGGCAGTGGAAGGCCAAGGAAGTCATGGGAGGATCAGATTCAGGAGTGTCTGCATAAGAGAATGTTCATGAGTATGAAATATAGAAGATCCTGTGTACGGCGTGTGATGAATGTGAGTGAAGCCTGAGTTATATGTCAAGATCGCTGTAGATGGAGAAGTTTGATACGGCAACAGTAAGCAAAAATTATCTGATAGTTTGTATTTCTTTGTGGAGCTAACCTCTGAATATCAGAGAACAGCTTAGTGATACATTGACAGTTCTTCTGAAATGAAAGTTAAGATGGTGAAAGCATCGGAAAAGAAAGATGCCGACAACCCTCTACGCCATAGCAAAGTTTTGGCAACAACTGTTCAAACGAAGCAGTTGTGTGATTTTGTGTCACAAAACACTCTCAAATTATTTATGGCTTTGGATATATACCTCATGATTTTTTAAATCAAGATCCAAATACTTGGGAAAACAGCAATAATTTCCTTGAAGGTCATTGAAGAATCCAAAAACTGAAGGTTGTAAATGATGCAGCCAAACGTGGAATCGCACTAATTTAGTCATGCAATGGAATTCTTACCAACCAGGAAGAGCAGAAACAGTACCTTTTGCAAGTAATAGAAAAGCATTGACAGGACTATCCAAAACCAAAAAGGTCTACCATGGTTGCCCAAAATGTTCTTTAAGCCATGATACAGAACACTTACCTTAATGTTGATATGCTTGTATTACGAACCCTATGTTAATCGTGTTAAAATTTAAAGTGTGTTGTGCAACCAATAAATATTAATATTTTTTCTTGAAATTTTTTGTGAGTTTTTTTTTCAGGTAAATGAACAATAACAGGTGGTTGAACCTTGAAAATAATGAACTTAATTTTTTATTGTCACCCTACTGCATGTGCTCCCTTGATTAGGTGGCACACATCAGAATTCCTTGCTTAAGCACAATAGATTTTATTCCTTATTTTTCTGTGAAAAAGTAGGATGCAACTCAACTCTTAGATGAAAATTGAATTAAAATGTGAAATTCAAGCAATCACTTTTAGTCTGAAGTCTTCAGTTCAGAGCTTTTTGGCTTGTTAGGAAGAATTCTGTAAAAGAGGGAAAGAATGATGCTCCTCAGCTGTCATTCATTTCTTCAACAGAGCTAAAAATTGTTAGTCCACTGTGCCATGACCTTCTGTAGAGGGAGGAAATGATTATTCAAACTCCCCTCTATATTAACTGATCCATCATATGATTGCGGGCAATCTTACTGAGAGATGGGTTTGACCCCTCAGGGCGCTCCATGGGAACAATGGCACACAGAAGAGCAACAAGGGCCTCAGTAAATCTTTGAGAGGTGCCTGCTAGTTCTGTGTGACATTGGCAAAAAGACCCCAACTCACTGGGTTTTGTTCCAGAATTCTTAGGTTGAATGACCAACTGGAACCGTCAGCAGTAGGCTAATCCCCCACACTAGTGTACTTACCTGATTGAAAAGACACAAAGAAATGTAAAAACTGACTTGAGTGTGGGATATGATGGACTTACCACACTTGAGAAGGATGGTCCACCACGGTATCGACCTGGAACTGGAAAAAGGCAAATGAGAAAGAGATTTCGGCTGAGTGAGTGTAAGATTGGTGTATGAAATACTAGAGGTATAAACGGCTAGATGAATTAGATGATTGAAGAGATGAATAAGTATAGTTTGGATGTGCTGTGTGTAAGTGAAACCAAAAAGAAGGAAATTGGGATAGAAGAAGTTATTGGAATGGTGAGTATGTGGTCTGGAGTATTGGATAATATGAGAAAACAGGCTGGTGTAAGTGTGATTTTAAGTTAAAAGATGAACAACTTGATAACTTTAGCTGCATAAGTGAGAGAATTCTTTGGATTCATTTGAAAGTGAAACTTCAGAGAATAGTAATTGTAGTGTATGCTTCTTGTGACTTGGAACCTTCTGATAGGAAGAAATATTTCTGGAATGAGATGAAAGCTCTTTTGAGCCAGTTTGGTGCTAAAGAGAAAGTTATAATAGCAGTGGATTTCAATGCTAAAGTAGGTATGCAGAATGCAATTTCTGACAATGTTCTGGGTAAGTTTAATGACCCTTGTGTGAATGATAATGGTAAAATATTAATTGAACTCTGCATTCAGAATGGTTTGTGTGTATCTAACACGTGTTTCAACCACAAGTATATCCACACATATACTTGGGAAAATTGTGCTTTTGGCCAGCAGAGTGCGATAGATTCTGTTGTCTAAGATCAATGTCTGAAATACTTAGTTGTTGACACTCGTGTGATAAGAGGTGCGTCAAAGAAAGTGTGGAATGTTCAGAGTGGTTTTATAACTGTTAAAGGCTGCACTAACCAAATTTTTGCTTTACGCATGATGACTGAAAAGTATCTGTCTGTTGGTCAGAAAGATTTTGTTGCCTTCATAGATTTAGAGAAAGCTTACGAGCGAGTAAATAGGATACTTTGTGGAAGGTATTGAATGAATATGGTGTTACTGGGAATCTACTTCACAGTGTAATAGTCATGTATGCTGGCAGTAGAGCTTGTGTATGAGTGAATGGTGTTTTATCCAAATGGTTTTCTATTGGTGCAGGAGTCGGACAGGATTGTGTAATGTCACCATGGCTGTTTAATATATTTATGGATGTGTGCATGCATGATGCCAAAGTAGATAATACTGGTTTACGTCTTGGTGTCATCCGTGTGTGCAGATTGCTATATGCTGATGACACTGTCCTGTTGGCAGAGAGCAAAAGTGAGTTGCAGAGTATGTTGTCCCGGATGTACAAAGTTTGCATGAAATTCAAACTGAGTATTAATATGGGAAAAACCAAAGTTATGGTTTTTGAGAGAGGAACTGGTAGTACTGAATATAATATGTCTAAATGGCACAGTGATTGACCAGGTGAATGAGTGTGTATATTTAGGAAGCATGTTTGACAGAGAGATCAAATTGGATGGTGAAATTAGTATGCAAGTGAATTCTTCATTGAAAGTCTTGGTTGCTTTGGGAGGTTTTCACAGGAAAGATTGGTTCCCAAGAGAGTCCCACCTGGTTGTGTATGAAAGTATAATTGTTCCTATTCTGATGTATGGCAGTGAAACCTGGGTACTACAGAAGGAACATAGAAATTATGTGTGTGATGGAGAAATGCGTTTCTTGTAGGGGGAGGGGTGGGGGCAAGACATGTTCTGATTATGTGAGGAATGAAGATGTGTTACAGTTGTATAAAGTGAAGCAAAATGTTGTTAGCAAGTTGGAGACTAATGTGCTTTGGTGGTTTAGCCATGTTGTAAGAATGAGTGATGAAATGCTTACCAAGAAAATCTTTTTAGCCCAAGTTGCAGGAAGGAAAGAAATACAGAGGAAGGCCGAGGAAGTCATGGGAGGATCAGATTCAGGAGTGTCTGCATGAGAAAAAGATAATGAACGTGTAAAGTATAGAAGATCTTGTGTACGTTGTGTGATGGATGTCAGTGAAGACCAAGTTGTATGTCAAGATCGCTGTATATGGAGAAGTTTGATACGGCACAAGTAAGTAAAAATTATTTGGTAGAGTGTATTTCTTTGTGGAACTAACCTCTGAATCTCAGAGAACAGCTTAGTGATATGATGTGATCATATGATTAAATTAATTGTTTTATTAATATAATAATTAAAAAATAAACAAATGCACTGTTTTGCAAAATTGAGATACATATTTTCTTTTCAATTTGGAATGTATCTGTATTTTACCCTCATTAAAACCAATTCATTGTTATGTCGTGTTTTCTGGGAAACTGGTAATCACATAATACAATGGATACCTGTATAGCTAAATAATGAAAAAATAATTTTTTTTTTGAAACTGGCTTTTAACAGTAATAAGGGTTTGCTGAGCATGTAGTTTAATAATGAAAGAACTCTTGTTTGTAGCTTCACTTGAACTTTTAACAGTTTTAGGTGGCTAATTAGTCTTTATGTCACAAAATCTTTCATAATGAAATAATGTGTGACATTGGAACAATTGAAATAATGAAGAAATAAAGCACTGAATTTTAATACTCAATTAAATCAAAAACTACAGCTAAGCAGTTGGTAGGCTTTCTGTAAACTGCTGAATAGTTAGGTGTATAAATGGTTACAGATGATTTACAGTGTTTGGACACTGTTGATAGTTTTTTTTTTTTTTTTTTTCCCTAGTAAACGATTTTTATTTCTGAAACTTCATTGCATGTGTGCACTGACTGTGCAGAGAAAACACATGAACTGTTGTTCAGTTTCTTGGTGAGGTGATGATGCCATTGGTTGTTTTTCTTAATATTTTGTTGAATTTCATTGAAGGTTGTTGTTAATGGTCTAAAAAGAAGATTGCAGTAATTATGCTCATAGCTGTTTGTAATACACTGCTGGACAATTGCTAAGGACGGATGACAATAGCAACGATAGCAACCATAAAATGGAAGGCAGGAAAATGTGGAAATTAGTATAAGTGCGGGATACAGTAAGACGTGTTGTGCGTATGCAAATTTTGGATTGCCGAACTTGTTCGTGACGTCATAGCGCTGATAAGAGATACAAAGGATTTGACGCGTATTGACCGTTGTTGTTCAAACGCAAAGTTGAAAGGGAAAGAATCAATTGACGAACTTGCAATTTTCAGTATGTCTTCCCGACATCACCTAGATGATTTTACGCGTGGCCGTATTATTGGCAAGATTGAAGAAGGGCGAAAAATAACCGATGTTGCCAGGGAGTTCAACGTCAGCCACAGTGTTGTTTCAAGGCTTTGGAAATCATTTCAAACAAATGGAGAGTGTAGCAAACGTCACGGGGGAGGTCGTGGTTCACAGTACGACACCTGCAGAAGATCAGTACATAGTGCTATCAACAAAAGACACCGGCGCAGCACAGCTAGTGAGGTAGCAAATCAGTTTATGGCTGCTACTGGCAAGCGGATCTCCTGAAAAACTGTCGCCAGACGTTTGCATGAAGGAGGACTATACGCCCGCCGTCATGTTGTGTTCATCCCATTGTCCAGACGTCACCGTAACGCCCGTTTGCAATGGTGCCATCAACATCGCAATTGGACTGATAATGACTGGTCTGCTGTCCTATTCTCAGATGAGAATAGATGCAGTCTATCGTCTGATTGTCGACGACAACTGATCTGGCGTGATAGTAGTACTGTATATTGTCCAGCAAACATACAGGAAAGGGACCGATATCCGACATGTTGTGTCATGGTATGGGCTGGCATCATGATCAATGGCCGTACGTCCCTCTATGTGCTTCCAACTGGGACTATGACTGGCCAACGATACATTAATGATGTTCTGCTACCTCATGTTCGCATGTTCCGTGGTGCTGTCGGTGATAGATTCATTTTCATGGACGACAACGCAACATGTCATCGAACAGTCACTATCCAGGAGTGTCTTGAGAGCGAAGATATTCAACGCCTCGTATGGCCAGCACGTTCTCCAGATCTGAATCCCATTGAAAATGTGTGGGATGCTTTGGGGAGGAGTCTTGCTGGTCGCCAATGCCCTCCAATAAACAAGGACACCCTCATCCGTGCACTGACAGAGGAATGGGATAAATAACTCCAACAGCTGCTTGATAATGTTGTGCAAAGCATGACACAACGTGTGGAATCTTGCATCGCCCTCCATGGTGGCCATATCCCGTATTGACATCTTACGCCGGAACGCCTGCGGGCGGTAATTGCATTTTTCACGTTTACGTATTCTGCACAAAATGGCCTGTTTGTCCCTTGAACACGTTCCAAAGCCTTCTGGATTTCAGAGCCCAATAAATTGTCTTTCTTGTAATGTCCTGGCGTTCTGACATTATTTTATTTCACTTGGCATCCAACCACACTTACTTTTTTATGCGCTATATAGCCGTTTATGATCCGTCCTTAGCAATTGTCCAGCAGTGTATAAAGTTGCTCAGTAAATGTGAGGAATGGAATGAAAGGAAAAGATTTCATTTGAAGAAGAGAACTAATCAGAAGGGCTTTGAAGCTCACATGGGTGTTCATGCTCCCTCCAGAAAAGGCCCATACCCTTAGGATTAAGTTTCTGTCATCCATGTCGTAGTTTCACCTCATTTTCCCCATTTACTGTAAAACTTTTAAAAATGGTTATGGGTTTAGCTGTTGCAAATTTCATGTAGATTTACAACAAAGAAAAACTATAATAAAACAATTACCAAAATATTGAGGGAAATGCCATTGAGCAATGGTGCCTGTAATGTAAAAAATCAGGATACAGTAAATTGTGTTTTTGTAGTTTTATGGTAAACACAACAAATAGATATTTTGAATTTTGGAGGAATAATGCTGTTGTTGTATTTGAAATTATATCAGATATTTTGTTTTATTAATTCATATATTTGATCTGTTTTTCTTTATAGGTTGGACCAACTGCCATACAGGTTACATCTGCAGAAAAAACCAAAGTTATTGGCCATTCTGTGTTACTGAATGATGTATATTATGCTTCAGAAATAGAAGAGGTAATTATTTTTACTTCAAATGAAAGCATGCGCATGTGAGATTGTGTGAGAAACAGATAATAAAAAATGCCATTTTCATTCCATTTTGTATGCTCTAATCAAGACCTGTGCAATACTATATATTAACTGCTTTATTATGAAATTTCTATGAGAAAAAATATCTATGCTGTTGAAAGTTTTGGCTGCTAGATGATGGTAGACTCTGAGAGTAAAATTGTAAATGTATACTATGGTCATGAACAGTCTGTGGTTTTGTATATGAATATGATGTCTGAAATTAAGTAAACTGACACTTTAACCAAAAATGAGCTAATATAATTGATATGGAATTTGAAATTGAAGTGAAAAGAAATATATGCATTTAATTTTAGCTTAGTATTAACTTCAGTTGAGACTTATTATATATATATATATATATATATATATATATATATATATATACACACACATTGATCCCTGAAATATGTGAATGTAAATATCTCTCTATGAAAACTTAAATTTTTGGAAGCTTTCCTAGTGCATTAAAAGTTTAGTAACATAAAGTTTGGTACAATTTGTGTATGAGATACAGATATTTTAAATCAATTACTGCATTTCTTTTTTTTTTTCTTTTTTTTTTTTTTCAAAGTTGCAACAGTAGATTAGCTGTTATCAGGCCTGTTTGTCATCTGGGTGTAGCCCAGAATTCCGGGTTTTTGTAATACTCTTAACCCAGAAATCTGGGTTTTTCAGTTTTGTGTAGGAATTTGGAATCCTTAATCATGCCATTTCTGAAAATGCTATGAAGTAGTAATTGATTAAAACTGCCTTTCTAGATGAAAAACTGTTTTGCATGCTGAAAGGATGGCTACTTTTATCATTTGACAGCTGTATCTGTATCAAATAATTTTGTTACATAAGATTCAATGAATCCAATGGGCTAATTGCAGAATTTACAAAAATCTCTGTTGGATGTTATGACAGCAGA